>CM062297.1:659926318-661317002 GCA_031216915.1 Pictodentalium vernedei | reverse complement strand
CATGGAGGGTTAATAAATCCTTCCCGGAATAATTTATCCTATCAACTGGTAATGTGACACCAAGACCTATCAGTGGCCATTTTCTCTTGAAAACTCTACCAGATGTTTGTAAAGAAATCCAGGGAAAACATAAATTTTTAAGCTTTCAATGGGTATCACTATTGACAACCACAAAAGGGGTTAACGCTTGCTTTTTTGAATACTCTTATTACTTACAAAAATGGCCCTCGATGAATTCCACTTCCAACAAAGGAGATTATGTTTATTTCTTGGGTACACATTGGGTGCTGTGCGTGTCCGAAAACAGCCCATTTCAACAAAATTACGATGCTTGGCAGCCTCTAGAGGGTTAATAAACGCTCACCGGAATATTTTGTTCATGCAGCTTGTAATATCACACAAAGACCTGCGAGTAGTCAATTTTTCTTGAAAACCTACAGATGTTTTTAGAGAAATCCACAGAAAATAGGAAAATTTAAGATTTTAAGGGGGTCTCTCTCTTCAGCCTGTCCAAAATGGGTTAAGACTTCGACTTTTGAATACCCTTACTACTTACAAAAATGTTTGCGTATAGATTGTGCGCTCGATAAAGGAAGGCACTTTTCTTTGTGGCGTACCCATTGGGTGCTGTTGGCGTCCAAAAACAGCCCATTTTATCACAATTTTGACTTTTAGCACCCTGTAGAGGGTTAACAAATGTTCACCGCAGTATTTTGTCCATGTAACTTCTATTGTCACCCCAAGGCCTGGGAGTGACAAATTTTTCTTGAAAATCTACAAGACTCGTTTAGAGAAATCCACGAAAAAACATGAATGTTTGAGCTTTATGGTGGTATTGCTGTTTAACCAGCCCAAAACGGGTTAACGCTTGGTTTTTTGAACACCCTTATTACTTACAAAAATGATCCTCGGTGAATTCCACTTCCACTAAAGGAAGTTATGTTTACATCTCCGGTATCGTTTGGGTGCTGAGGGGGGTCTGAAACCGGCCCATTTCATCAAAATCTCGATGTTTAGCAGCCTGTGGAGGGTTACCATATGCATCGCCTAATATGTCGTGTGTATTAAAGGTCGTGTCATGGGCAGGTCTAGCAATGATGAATGTTTAAAAAAAATCTATAAGACGTGTTTTGAGAAAGTGCCGATAAACCCCAATTTTGGCAGTTTTTGGCCAATTCTGGCGAAATAAGGGTGAAATCGAAAATTCCGCTTTGGTACATTTTTAGATTTTTTGCCCCTCTATGCGTGTGCCAAATTGTGTGAAAATCGGTTCGAAAATGGCTTCTGAATCGTACGGACAAAAATGTGTGGAGAAAAAAAAAAAAAAATCCACAGAAAATGGGAATTTTAAGATTTTAAGGGGTCTCTCTCTTTTCTCTTTAGCCTGTCCAAAATGGGTTAAGACTTCGACTTTTGAATACCCTTACTACTTACAAAAATGTTTGCTTATAGATTGTGCGCTCGATAAAAGAAGGCACGTTTCTTTGTGGCGTACCCATTGGGTGCTGTTGGCGCCCCAAAACATCACAATTTTGACTTTTAGCAGCCCGTGGAGGGTAAACAAATGCTCACCGCAGTATTTTGTCCATGCAACTTCTATTGTCACACCAAGGCCTGGGAGTGACAAATTTTTCTTGAAAATCTACAAGACTCGTTAAGAGAAATCCACGGAAAACACAAACTTTTTAGCTTTATGGGGGTATTGCTGTTTAACCAGCCCAAAACGGGTTAACGCTTGGTTTTTTGAACACCCTTATTACTGACAAAAATGATCCTCGGTGAATTCTACTCCCAATACAGGAAGTTATGTTTATCTCTCGTGTATTGTTTGGGTGCAGTGGGGGCCTGAACCTGGCCCATTTCATAAAAATTTCGATGTTTGGCAGCCTGTGGAGGGTTACCATATGCATCGTCTGATATGTCGTGTTTATCAAAGGTCGTGTCAGAGACAGGTCTAATAATGATGAATATTTAAAAAAAATCTACAAGACGTGTTTCGAGAAAGTGACTATAAACCCCAATTTTGGCAGCTTTTTGCCAATTCTGACGAAATAAGGGTTAAATCGAAAATTCCGCTTCGGTATATTTTTAGATTTTGTGCCCCTCTATGCGTGTGCAAACTTTTGTGAGAATCGGTTCGAAAATGGCTTCTGAATTGTACGGACAAAATGTGTGGAACCCCACCCCCCCCCCCCCCCCCAAAAAAAAAAGAAGATAATAATCCGTAGAAAAACAATATTCTTTTCCAGAGGGAAAAAGCCTAAAAAACTAGACTTTATGATTCTGGAGAATCATGGCTTTTCCCGATGAGATTCCATGATTTTTGATGACCCCACAGTGTTTGATGAATTGTTTTTAACTGTCTCACTGAAGTTCCTTTATTGATGTTATGAGAAAGGTGAGTATAGTAATCTCAGATGACTCAGTTTGATAAACAAATTGTTTACGTAAAAACCATCATTAACGGTGGAGTGGGTTATTGTGAATATCGTCGTCCAACAAGTCAATGACGATAAAAGGAGTTACGTTTGTTTGACACATACCCACTGAGTGCTGTGTCTATTTGAAAATGGTACATTTTATATCAAATGTATCCAAAATATTGATGACTGGCATCTTGTAGAGGGTTAACAACTGCTAATAGGAATATTAATTCATGCAACTTGTAATGTCACACCAAGAACTGCGAATGGCCATTTTTTCTTTAAAATCTACAAGATGTTTTCAGAGAAATCCAGGGAGAACAGGAATTTTAAGCTTTTCATGGGTATCATTGTTTATCCAGCCCAAAACGGGTTAAGTGTTGTTTTTGGAATACTCTTATTACTTCCAAAAATAATTCTCAGTGAATTCTACTTCCACTTATTTTGATCTCTCCTCTCAACTTCGGGTGCTATGGGTACGCAAACACAGCCCATTTTATCAACATTGGGATGTTTGAGAACCTGCATAGGGTTAACAAATGCTGACAGGAATATTTTGTAAACGCATCTTGTAATGTCACCCTAAGATCTGAGAATGGACCTTTTTTCTTGAAATCTACGAGATGTTTATAGAGAAATCCTCGGATAACATGAATTTTTAACCTTTTGAGAGGTATCGCTCTTTAACCAGCCCAAACGGGTTAAAGCTTGGCTTTGTGAATACGTTCATTACTTACAAAAATGATGGTCGGTGAATTCCACTTCCAATGAAGGAGGTTATGTTTATCTCGCAGGTACACATTTGGTGTTATGGTTGCCCAAGAACAGACCATTTTCTCCAAATGTCTATGCTTGGCAGCCGTAAATATAAACATCACAGGAAGAGGCAAAACCAAAACCATACAAATAAACTGATTATGAAGGCGAGGCGAATCCTTAACCAAACAAAACGTATAGGGAGAAACAGTTTCAATAAGGTTTTGGTGGGGAAAACCATTTTGGAAATGGTGGGCCTTCCAAGTATAACATATGGTACGGAAGTGGTGCCCCTAAACTAAACATGCAGAACGACGCAGGCCGATGGATAACCGGGTCGAGTAATGCCACAGCACTAGAAGCAATCGGGGGTGAGCTTGGGTGGATGAGGACCAAGGACAGGATAGACTTAATGAAACTCGGTTATCTTAACTATTTGGTAAATCTTCCCGACAGAAGATGGTGTAAAGTAATGTTCCAGAGTATTTTCAACTCAAATACCAAGATAGGGTGGATGGGCCAAGTGAGGGAGTTAATAGAGAACTTCTCATTGGTGATCTAGGACCTAGACGTAGGGGCAATCCAGGGTAAACAATTGTCAGAGAAAGAGTCATGGAGGATGGTAACCTTGATTGGCGAGAGGGGGGGGGGGGGGGCAAATCAGAGGTCTTTGGGTGGATTGCGTGATAAAGAGAAGCCTGGTTTTGAAGAGTACCTTGACGGCACCTTTGTGGGTGTCACTGCTGTTCAAGCTGAGGTCCCGGTCCCATGAGGTGAGGGGAAAAATTGGGAAACAGTGAAAAGGAATGCCAAATGTGTAATTTAGGCGTGCTGGAGAAACTGGGACACTTTCTTTTAGAATGCCCAAAATACCAGTCTAAAAGAACAAGATTCACTGGGAGTATAATTTGGAAGTGGGATGGGAGAATGAAGAACATGTTAGTGAGTGACTCAAAAACGAGGGTTAATATGCTAATCGGAGGGATTGGGAAGAATGGGGAAAGGGATGTCATCAAGAAGTTCGTCTCCGAGTGTTGAGAGGAGAGAAGAAGCGTGGGAATAGGGAGGCAGTTGCGAGTACTGGGGTAACCAAAGCCTTCTCACCCGAGAACCGCGACAAATCAGCGCCCGGCCTAATTGTTATTACTCACAAAAGCTTCGAAAATCATCAAAACACATTACTGTCAGATTGTGGTCCTCTCTGCAGACCATTTTGAGGTTTGAAAGCCCAATACGCTTTGGCTTCCCGAGTTAACAGCCGATTCTTGGAGGACCCGTCATGTGGACTTATTGAATGGACGCAGTGACAGAATTGGGTGATTGTAGCATTCGAGCTCATATTTTCAGTGAAATCCGTTGAAGAAATAACAAAATCTGTTACATTTCTACTTATTTCGTCTGTATGTGTTATTTACTTGGAATTACTGATCAGTTCTATACCACTTTGGACATGTGTTTTATGCATGAATACAATTTCTGCAACAAAACGAGTGCGAAAATTTCGATGTTTGGCAGCCTGTGGAGGGTTACGATATGCATCGCCTGATATGTCGTGTTCTCAAACATCAAAATGTTGATAAAATAGGCTGTGTTTGCGTGCCCACAGCACCCGGAGTTGGGAGAGAGATCAAAATAAGTGGAAGTAGAATTCACTGAGAATTATTTTTGGAAGCTAATAAGAGTATTCCAAAAACAACACTTAACCCGTTTTGGGCTGGATAAACAATGATACCAATGAAAAGCTTAAAATTCCTGTTCTCCCTGGATTTCTCTTAAAACATCTTGTAGATTTTAAAGAAAAAAATGGATATTCACAGTTCTTGGTATGACAATACAAGTTGCATGAATAAATATTCCTGTTGGCACTTGTTAACCCTCTACAAGCTGCAAGACATCAATATTTTGGATACATTTGAGATAAAATGGACCATTTTTAAATTGACACAACACTCAGTGGGTATATGTCAAACAAACATAACTCCTTTTGTCGGTCATTGACTTGTTGGACGACGATATTGAAATTAACCCACTCCACCGTTAATGATGGTTTTTACCTAAACAATTTTTTATCAAACTGTGTCATTTGAGACTACTATCTTCACCTTACTCATAACATCAATGAAGGAACTTCAGTGAGACAGTTAAAAACAATTCATCAGACACTGTGGGGTCATGCAAAATCATGGAATCTCATCGGGAAAAGCCATGATTCTCCAGAATCATAAAGTCTAGTTTGTTCATGCGACTTGTAATGTCACACCAAGACCTGCAAATAGCCGATTTTTCTTGAAAACCTACAAGATGTTGTTAGAGAAATCCACAGAAAAACGGGTATTTTAAGATTTTAATGGGTATCTCTCTTTAACCAGCCCAAAATGGGTTAAGACGTCAAATTTTGAATACCCTTACCACTTTAAAAAATATTTTCCGATCAATTTTGCGTCCGATAAATGAAGGCCCCTTTCTCTGTGGTATATCGTTTGGGTGCTGTTGGTGTCTAAAAACAGCCCATTCTATCACAATTTTTACGTTTAGCAGCTCGGGGAGAGTTAACTAATGCTGACCGGAATATTTTATCCATGCAACTTGTAATGTCACACCAAGACCTGAGAGTGACCAATTTTTCTTGAAAATCTACAAGACTCGTTTAGAGAAATCCACGGAAAACATGAAGTTTTGAGCTTTTTGGGGGTATTGCTGTTTAACCAGCCCAAAACGGGTTGAACACTTGGTTTTCTGAACACCCTTATTACTTACAAAAATGATCCTCGGTGAATTCCATTTCCAATAAAGGAAGTTATGTTTACCTCTCGGGTATGGTTTGGGTGCTGTGGGGGGTCTGAAACCGGCCCATTTCATCAAAATTTCGATGTTTGGCAGCCTGTGGAGGGTTAACATATGCATCGCCTAATATGTCGTGTGTATCAAAGGTTGTGTCATAGGCAGGTCTAGTAATTATGAATATTTAAAAAAAATCCTAAAGACGTGTTTCGAGAAAGTGCCGATAAACCCCAATTTTGGCAGTTTTTTTCCAATTCTGGCGAAATAAGGGTTAAATCGAAAATTCTGCTTTGGTACATTTTTAGATTTTTTGCTACTCTATGCTTCTGCCAAATTGTGTGAAAATCGGTTCGAAAATGGCTTCTGAATCGTACGGACAAAAATGTGTGGAGAAAAAAAAAAAAAAAAAAAAAAAACCCCAAAAATAATAATAATCCGTAGAAAAACAATAATCTTTTCCAGAGGGAAAAGCCTAACTAGACATTATGATACTGGAGAACCATGGCTTTTCCCGATGAGATTCCATGATTTTTGATGACCCCACAGTGTCTGATGAATTGTTTTTAACTGTCTCACTGAAGTTCCTTCATTGTTATGAGAAAGGTGAGTACAGTAGTCTCAAATGACTCAGTTTGATAAAAAAATTGTTTAGGTAAAAACCATCATTAACGGAGGAGTGAGTTAATGTCAATATCGTCGCCCAACAAGTTAATGACTGACAAACGGAGTTTGACACATACCCATGTAGAGCTGTGGCTATTTGAAAATCGTCCATTTTATCTCAAATGCATCCAAAATATTGATGTCTGGCAGCTTGTAGAGGGTTAACAAGTGCTAACAGGAATATTCATTCATGCAACTTGTAATGTCACACCAAGAACTGAGAATGGCCATTTTTTCTTTAAAATCTACAAGATGTTTCCAGAGAAATCCAGGGAGAACATGAATTTAAAGCTTTTGATGGGTATCATTGTTTCTCCAGCCCAAAACGGGTTAAGTGCTGTTTTTTGAATACTCTTATAACTTCCAAAAATAATTCTCAGTGAATTCTCCTTCCACTTATTTTGATCTCTCGCCTCAAATTCGGGTGCTGTGGGTATGCAAACACAGCCCATTTTATCAACATTTTGATGTTTGAGAACCAGCATAGGGTTAACAAATGCTTCCAGGAATATTTTGTACATGCAATCTGTAATGTCACACTAAGATCTGAGAGTGAATATCTTCATTACATACAAAAATGATCATTGGTGAATTCCACTTCCAATGAAGGGGGTTATGTTTATCTCGCAGGTACACATTTGGTGTTATGGTTACCCAAAGAACAGCCCATTTTCTCCAAATGTTTATGCTTGGCAGCCTCTGGAGGGTTAAACAAATGCTTACCGAAATATTTTGTCCATGCAACTTGAACTGTCACTCCAAGACCTGCAAAGGGTCAATTTTTCTTAAAATTTTGTTTTGAGAAATCCACAGAAAACTGGAATTTTAAGCTTTTAAGGGGTATATCTCTTTAACTAGTCAAAAATGGGTTAAGACCTCGATTTTTGAATACACTTACTACTTACAAAAATGTTTCCCTGTCAAGTTTTGCGTCCGGTAAAAGAAGTTATGCATTTCTGTTGCATTCCCATTTTGATGTTGTTGGTGTCCAAAAACAGACTATTTTTTCAAAATTTTCACATTTAGCCACCCATGGAGGGTTAATAAATCCTTCCCGGAATAATTTATCCTATCAACTGGTAATGTGACACCAAGACCTATCAGTGGCCATTTTCTCTTGAAAACTCTACCAGATGTTTGTAAAGAAATCCAGGGAAAACATAAATTTTTAAGCTTTCAATGGGTATCACTATTGACAACCACAAAAGGGGTTAACGCTTGCTTTTTTGAATACTCTTATTACTTACAAAAATGGCCCTCGATGAATTCCACTTCCAACAAAGGAGATTATGTTTATTTCTCGGGTACACATTGGGTGCTGTGCGTGTCCGAAAACAGCCCATTTCAACAAAATTACGATGCTTGGCAGCCTCTAGAGGGTTAATAAACGCTCACCGGAATATTTTGTTCATGCAGCTTGTAATATCACACAAAGACCTGCAAGTAGTCAATTTTTCTTGAAAACCTACAGATGTTTTTAGAGAAATCCACAGAAAATAGGAAAATTTATGATTTTAAGGGGTCTCTCTCTTCAGCCTGTCCAAAATGGGTTAAGACTTCGACTTTTGAATACCCTTACTACTTACAAAAATGTTTGCGTATAGATTGTGCGCTCGATAAAGGAAGGCACTTTTCTTTGTGGCGTACCCATTGGGTGCTGTTGGCGTCCAAAAATAGCCCATTTTATCACAATTTTGACTTTTAGCACCCTGTAGAGGGTTAACAAATGTTCACCGCAGTATTTTGTCCATGTAACTTCTATTGTCACCCCAAGGCCTGGGAGTGACAAATTTTTCTTGAAAATCTACAAGACTCGTTTAGAGAAATCCACGAAAAACATGAATGTTTGAGCTTTATGGTGGTATTGCTGTTTAACCAGCCCAAAACGGGTTAACGCTTGGTTTTTTGAACACCCTTATTACTTACAAAAATGATCCTCGGTGAATTCCACTTCCACTAAAGGAAGTTATGTTTACATCTCCGGTATCGTTTGGGTGCTGAGGGGGTCTGAAACCGGCCCATTTCATCAAAATCTCGATGTTTAGCAGCCTGTGGAGGGTTACCATATGCATCGCCTAATATGTCGTGTGTATTAAAGGTCGTGTCATGGGCAGGTCTAGCAATGATGAATGTTTAAAAAAAATCTATAAGACGTGTTTTGAGAAAGTGCCGATAAACCCCAATTTTGGCAGTTTTTGGCCAATTCTGGCGAAATAAGGGTGAAATCGAAAATTCCGCTTTGGTACATTTTTAGATTTTTTGCCCCTCTATGCGTGTGCCAAATTGTGTGAAAATCGGTTCGAAAATGGCTTCTGAATCGTACGGACAAAAATGTGTGGAGAAAAAAAAAAAAAAAATCCACAGAAAATGGGAATTTTAAGATTTTAAGGGGTCTCTCTCTCTTTCTCTTTAGCCTGTCCAAAATGGGTTAAGACTTCGACTTTTGAATACCCTTACTACTTACAAAAATGTTTGCTTATAGATTGTGCGCTCGATAAAAGAAGGCACGTTTCTTTGTGGCGTACCCATTGGGTGCTGTTGGCGCCCCAAAACATCACAATTTTGACTTTTAGCAGCCCGTGGAGGGTAAACAAATGCTCACCGCAGTATTTTGTCCATGCAACTTCTATTGTCACACCAAGGCCTGGGAGTGACAAATTTTTCTTGAAAATCTACAAGACTCGTTAAGAGAAATCCACGGAAAACACAAACTTTTTAGCTTTATGGGGGTATTGCTGTTTAACCAGCCCAAAACGGGTTAACGCTTGGTTTTTTGAACACCCTTGATTACTGACAAAAATGATCCTCGGTGAATTCTACTCCCAATACAGGAAGTTATGTTTATCTCTCGTGTATTGTTTGGGTGCAGTGGGGGCCTGAACCTGGCCCATTTCATAAAAATTTCGATGTTTGGCAGCCTGTGGAGGGTTACCATATGCATCGCCTGATATGTCGTGTTTATCAAAGGTCGTGTCAGAGACAGGTCTAATAATGATGAATATTTAAAAAAAAATCTACAAGACGTGTTTCGAGAAAGTGACTATAAACCCCAATTTTGGCAGCTTTTTGCCAATTCTGACGAAATAAGGGTTAAATCGAAAATTCCGCTTCGGTATATTTTTAGATTTTGTGCCCCTCTATGCGTGTGCAAACTTTTGTGAGAATCGGTTCGAAAATGGCTTCTGAATTGTACGGACAAAATGTGTGGAACCCCACCCCCCCCCCCCCCCCCAAAAAAAAAAGAAGATAATAATCCTTAGAAAAAACAATAGTCTTTTCCAGAGGGAAAAAAGCCTAAAAAACTAGACTTTATGATTCTGGAGAATCATGGCTTTTCCCGATGAGATTCCATGATTTTTGATGACCCCACAGTGTTTGATGAATTGTTTTTAACTGTCTCACTGAAGTTCCTTTATTGATGTTATGAGAAAGGTGAGTATAGTAATCTCAGATGACTCAGTTTGATAAACAAATTGTTTACGTAAAAACCATCATTAACGGTGGAGTGGGTTATTGTGAATATCGTCGTCCAACAAGTCAATGACGATAAAAGGAGTTACGTTTGTTTGACACATACCCACTGAGTGCTGTGTCTATTTGAAAATGGTACATTTTATATCAAATGTATCCAAAATATTGATGACTGGCATCTTGTAGAGGGTTAACAACTGCTAATAGGAATATTAATTCATGCAACTTGTAATGTCACACCAAGAACTGCGAATGGCCATTTTTTCTTTAAAATCTACAAGATGTTTTCAGAGAATTCCAGGGAGAACAGGAATTTTAAGCTTTTCATGGGTATCATTGTTTATCCAGCCCAAAACGGGTTGTTGTTTTTGGAATACTCTTATTACTTCCAAAAATAATTCTCAGTGAATTCTACTTCCACTTATTTTGATCTCTCCTCTCAACTTCGGGTGCTATGGGTACGCAAACACAGCCCATTTTATCAACATTGGGATGTTTGAGAACCTGCATAGGGTTAACAAATGCTGACAGGAATATTTTGTAAACGCATCTTGTAATGTCACCCTAAGATCTGAGAATGGACCTTTTTTCTTGAAATCTACGAGATGTTTATAGAGAAATCCTCGGATAACATGAATTTTTAACCTTTTGAGAGGTATCGCTCTTTAACCAGCCCAAACGGGTTAAAGCTTGGCTTTGTGAATACGTTCATTACTTACAAAAATGATGGTCGGTGAATTCCACTTCCAATGAAGGAGGTTATGTTTATCTCGCAGGTACACATTTGGTGTTATGGTTGCCCAAGAACAGACCATTTTCTCCAAATGTCTATGCTTGGCAGCCGTAAATATAAACATCACAGGAAGAGGCAAAACCAAAACCATACAAATAAACTGATTATGAAGGCGAGGCGAATCCTTAACCAAACAAAACGTATAGGGAGAAACAGTTTCAATAAGGTTTTGGTGGGGAAAACCATTTTGGAAATGGTGGGCCTTCCAAGTATAACATATGGTACGGAAGTGGTGCCCCTAAACTAAACATGCAGAACGACGCAGGCCGATGGATAACCGGGTCGAGTAATGCCACAGCACTAGAAGCAATCGGGGGTGAGCTTGGGTGGATGAGGACCAAGGACAGGATAGACTTAATGAAACTCGGTTATCTTAACTATTTGGTAAATCTTCCCGACAGAAGATGGTGTAAAGTAATGTTCCAGAGTATTTTCAACTCAAATACCAAGATAGGGTGGATGGGCCAAGTGAGGGAGTTAATAGAGAACTTCTCATTGGTGATCTAGGACCTAGACGTAGGGGCAATCCAGGGTAAACAATTGTCAGAGAAAGAGTCATGGAGGATGGTAACCTTGATTGGCGAGAGGGGGGGGGGGGGGGGGTCAAATCAGAGGTCTTTGGGTGGATTGCGTGATAAAGAGAAGCCTGGTTTTGAAGAGTACCTTGACGGCACCTTTGTGGGTGTCACTGCTGTTCAAGCTGAGGTCCCGGTCCCATGGAGGTGAGGGGAAAAATTGGGAAACAGTGAAAAGGAATGCCAAATGTGTAATTTAGGCGTGCTGGAGAAACTGGGGACACTTTCTTTTAGAATGCCCAAAATACCAGTCTAAAAGAAACAAGATTCACTGGGAGTATAATTTGGAAGTGGGATGGGAGAATGAAGAACATGTTAGTGAGTGACTCAAAAACGAGGGTTAATATGCTAATCGGAGGGATTGGGAAGAATGGGAAAGGGATGTCATCAAGAAGTTTCGTCTCCGAGTGTTGAGAGGAGAGAAGAAGCGTGGGAATAGGGAGGCAGTTGCGAGTACTGGGGTAACCATAGCCTTCTCACCCGAGAACCGCGACAAATCAGCGCCCGGCCTAATTGTTATTACTCACAAAAGCTTCGAAAATCATCAAAACACATTACTGTCAGATTGTGGTCCTCTCTGCAGGACCATTTTGAGGTTTGAAAGCCCAATACGCTTGGCTTCCCGAGTTAACAGCCGATTCTTGGAGGACCCGTCATGTGGACTTATTGAATGGACGCAGTGACAGAATTGGGTGATTGTAGCATTCGAGCTCATATTTTCAGTGAAATCCGTTGAAGAAATAACAAAATCTGTTACATTTCTACTTATTTCGTCTGTATGTGCTATTTACTTGAATTACTGATCAGTTCTATACCACTTTGGACATGTGTTTTATGCATGAATTATCAGACAATTTCTGCAACAAAACGAGTGCGAAAATTTGTACAGAATAGGTAAGAAATTTCAAATTGCCCTCGTCTCTTTAACCATACACTCACTGGACTTTGTCTTGTTGCTACTCAATTTCGATCCGCTGGTTAAAATTCCCGTGGTATATCCATAAACTACCTTGATCCTCGCAAAATAAATTCGTGACATTCCGATATTAGTTACATCACACGAAATGTTGAAACAAATGTTTTGTCAATTGCTGGGGCGGTTCACGAAGTAAGTTGCCCCCCTCCCCCCACACACTACATTCGCTTCACATTTTCTTGAGTGTGGCAGGAAATCTAGTCATGGCTACTATACTCAGCCATGACTTGATTTGATACCAATTGAAGAAAATAGTAATATACCTAGGACACCAATATCCATGACGTTACCTTCGAAAATGCCCTCTCGCTGGGTTTAAGGGACGTTTGTGCGCGCTGTAGCCCTTCCACGTAGGTGCGAAGGAGCGATGTAGGTGCATTGGTAGTGTGGCTGTTGCTTCAATGTGTCCATGTGCTGATGAAGTTCGTTACTATTAACGGATATTTGCGGGAAAGGACATAGAAATATAGATTTGAGATTCCAGAAACCTGCGGTTGTGGTAGTTCTCGTGACGATTTAGGACAATTCTCAGGATACTTCGGGTGATCGAGGCCTATCCCAAAGCTTTATGGGATGGCCAGTTAGCGGGTACTTGTTTGTTTCATGGCCACACACAGGGAAGAACTTTAGCTTTTGCGGTCCTGAAGGGGAGATTTTAGCATTTTTAGGACTGTATTGGGTATTTCGATGGAAAATGTTGGGGGGTGGGGTGGAACTGGCATCAAAAAAGATCCTCCGAGCAGGAGAGAGTACTCTTACAGCCATAACTACCCCCCGTCTTCTTGGACGAGTGCAAAAAGCGTTTCCCTTAAAACAAAATGTCCGCCCTCATGGTTCGGAAAATAAATCTCCAGAGATTTCGGGGGATACGGGAGAACTAAACACCTCGGAACCAGGCGTGCGCAACAGAGACCACATATCTCTAAAATAATGATGTAACAAGAAACCCGCTGAAGATAGTGATGTTGTCTTTTGTTTTGAGTTCAAGGTCTCCATATAGCAAGTCAAGGTTATTGGGGATGGCGTTGTACCTTAATAGTGTAGACGGTAAAGTTCTTTCGCGGGAGAAGAGTGGGTAGTCTGTAAGTAATGTCCGGTGTCTTCAACATGATTTCCACAAGAGCAGTCTGGAAATTCTGCAATTTGGTTGTGAGAAATTTATCCCTATTTAGATCACTACAGCCACATCTTAAGCGGCAGTGGAGGATATTTAGTCGTCTTTTTCCTGTTGAAATATTCAGTCTACAAAAACAATATTTTATTATTCCATCCACACAACATAAGGTAAACCCTTTAACCAACCGGCCAGCGCTATTCTTAAAATCGCAAATTAATTTTCATTATTGTTTTATTTTTTTCAAAAACATAGGTTATGACCCCTCGTTGGAACGAGCTCGTCCCGCTCGTTCCAACGATGGGTCATAACCTATGCTTTTGAGACAAAAAATTTAAAAAAATAGTTATTCAAGAATTGTTTTTGCAAGTGTCGTCTGCTGTTCATGTTAGGTAAAGGGTTAAATAGCCCTTCAGATTGAGTAATGTAATGAGTAAACACATAATTATTACTGGTTTCGGCTTCAAAATTAAACAAATTTTCATGAATCGAAGTGTGTGGGAAGGGGAGGAATCTTTAAATTAATCTCACAACCAGGGGGAGGTCGCTCGTAATTTCCAGAAACAAGGAGGGGTGTGGTGTGCGCGGTTCGAGGCTGAAAAAATTCGGAATGACAAAAAATGCAAATTTTTTCCTCCACAAAAAATCACTAAGTTCTGTGCTTGTTTAACCTTTTTTATTATTTGGCCAACCAGGACATTAAAACATAAACTATCATATTAGGGGTGTAATGAAGTCCAAATCCATATGAACTCCGTGTTGGCACCCGCGGCTATTGCTGTCTGCATGATTATAGAGATGTCTTTGGCAAATTTACATCAGGCAAATTGAATTACATGGCAAATATTTACAAACATCTTATCAACTTGGAACTATTGAAATTGTGATTTAATCAGTCTGATTTAATGTGCCTATAAATGTTTCATGGATGTGTAGCATTGGCTTGCATCTATATGCTTCCTTATCCCATCTGACAATTGTACATTAAATGAAGGAGAAAATAAACCAGAGAATTGAGAACGTTTATATAAACAAAAATCATATCACCGGATGCCACTTGTGGAAAACAATAAAACAAAAACATCCCGCACCCCCAGCCATAGTTTCATAAACTGAACATTGTTTACCAGTGAAAGAGGCCAGTAGTATGTCAGGGCTTTTGGGGCCTCATTTGGGGGACCTCGGTGGGGGACCTCGGAAGTGACGTCATGTTACGGACGTAGTGGCGCCATGTTGTGTTGTCATGGTAACCCGCGTGAGTGGCCATGTTGTGACGTCATCCCCATAGTGATACGTGTTGTTAGTGCGCATGCGCAGCGCGTGTTGTTAGGGTGATACGTGTTTCCGTCGTCCATTTTGTATACTGGAGGCCGCCATCTTGGTTTCAATGGTAGCACGTGATTGCTATGTTACCAATGGCTTCTAACAAGACAGGGGTATGTTCGGAGGGTATGCTCGATTGAACAGGGGTAAATCTGATCACCACAAACAACCCGACAATCCCTCCAAATCACCAAAATCCACCCAAAATCACCGGAATTGACTTTATTTGATACGGATTTCCCATTTTATTGGTTTAGCACGTAGTGCTATAGTACCAAGGGGTACAAGGGGTACAAGGGGTTACAAGGGGTGCATTCGATTGAACAGGAGTAATGTTCTGGATTAGAATTCTCCCAGAATCCCTTTTTGGATCCCTATCCCATGACGTTTTTCTCATTAAAAGACAGGTTCCTTTGTCATTACCCAGAATTCTCCGGTAAAAGAAGTTATGCATTTCTGTTGCATTCCCATTTGATGTTGTTGGTGTCCAAAAACAGACTATTTTTTCAAAATTTTCACATTTAGCCGCCCCATGGAGGGTTAATAACTGCTTCCCGGAATAATTTATCCTATCAACTGGTAATGTGACACCAAGACCTATCAGTGGCCATTTTCTCTTGAAAACTCTAAAAGATGTTTGTAAAGAAATCCAGGGAAAACATAAATTTTTAAGCTTTCAATGGATATCACTATTGACAACCACAAAAGGGGTTAACGCTTGATTTTTTGAATACTCTTATTACTTACAAAAATGGCCCTCGATGAATTCCACTTCCAACAAAGGAGATTATGTTTATTTCTCGGGTACACATTGGGTGCTGTGCGTGTCCGAAAAACAGCCCATTTCAACAAAATTACGATGCTTGGCAGCCTCTAGAGGGTTAATAAACGCTCACCGGAATATTTTGTTCATGCAACTTGTAATATCACACAAAGTCCTGCGAGTAGTCAATTTTTCTTGAAAACCTACAGGATGTTTTTAGAGAAATCCACAGAAAATGGGAAAATTTAAGATTTTAAGGGGGTCTCCTCTCTTCAGCCTGTCCAAAATGGGTTAAGACTTCGACTTTTGAATACCCTTACTACTTACAAAAATGTTTGCGTATAGATTGTGCGCTCGATAAAGGAAGGCACTTTTCTTTGTGGCGTACCCATTGGGTGCTGTTGGCGTCCAAAAACAGCCCATTTTATCACAATTTTGACTTTTAGCACCCTGTAGAGGGTTAACAAATGTTCACCGCAGGGCGTCAGGAGTGACAATTTTTTCTTGAAAATCTACAAGACTCGTTTAGAGAAATCCACGAAAAACATGAATGTTTGAGCTTTATGGTGGTATTGCTGTTTAACCAGCCCAAAACGGGTTAACGCTTGGTTTTTTGAACCCTTATTACTTACAAAAATGATCCTCGGTGAATTCCACTTCCACTAAAGGAAGTTATGTTCACATCTCCGGTATCGTTGGTGCTGTGGGGGTCTGAAACCGGCCCATTTCATCAAAATTTCGATGTTTGGCAGCCTGTGGAGGGTTACCATATGCATCGCCTAATATGTCGTGTGTATTAAAGGTCGTGTCATGGGCAGGTCTAGGAATGATGAATGTTTAAAAAAAATCTATAAGACGTGTTTCGAGAAAGTGCCGATAAACCCCAATTTTGGCAGTTTTTTGGCCAATTCTGGCAAAATAAGGGTTAAATCGAAATTCTGCTTTGGTACATTTTTAGATTTTTTGCCCCTCTATGCGTGTGCCAAACTGTGTGGAAAATCGGTTCGAAAATGGCTTCTGAATCGTACGGACAAAAATGTGTGGAGAAAAAAAAAAAAAAAAAAAATCCACAGAAAATGGGAATTTTAAGATTTTAAGGGTCTCTCTCTTTTCTCTTTAGCCTGTCCAAAATGGGTGAAGACTTCGACTTTTGAATACCCCTTACTACTTACAAAAATGTTTGCTAATAGATTGTGCGCTCGATAAAAGAAGGCACGTTTCTTTGTGGCGTACCCATTGGGTGCTGTTGGCGCCCCAAAACAGCCCATTTATCACAATTTTGACTTTTAGCAGCCCGTGGGAGGGTAAACAAATGCTCACCGCAGTATTTTGTCCATGCAACTTCTATTGTCACACCAAGGCCTGGGAGTGACAAATTTTTCTTGAAAATCTACGAGACTCGTTAAGAGAAATCCACGGAAAACACAAACTTTTTTAGCTTTATGGGGGTATTGCTGTTTAACCAGCCCAAAACGGGTTAACGCTTGGTTTTTTGAACACCCTTATTACTGACAAAAATGATCCTCGGTGAATTCTACTCCCAATACAGGAAGTTATGTTTATCTCTCGTGTATTGTTTGGGTGCAGTGGGGGCCTGAACCTGGCCCATTTCATAAAAATTTCGATGTTTGGCAGCCTGTGGAGGGTTACCATATGCATCGCCTGATATGTCGTGTTTATCAAAGGTCGGTGTCAGAGACAGGTCTAATAATGATGAATATTTAAAAATAATCTACAAGACGTGTTTCGAGAAAGTGACTATAAACCCCAATTTTTGGCAGCTTTTTGCCAATTCTGACGAAATAAGGGTTAAATCGAAAATTTCGCTTCGGTACATTTTTAGATTTTGTGCCCCTCTATGCGTGTACAAACTTTTGTGACAATCGGTTCGAAAATGGCTTCTGAATCGTACGGACAAAATGTGTGGACCCCCCCCCCCCCCGCCCCCCCCCCCCCCCAAAAAAAAAAAAAAAAGAAAAAAAGGAAGATAATAATCCGTAGAAAAACAATAGTCTTTTCCAGAGGGAAAAAAGCCTAAAAAACTAGACTTTATGATTCTGGAGAATCATGGCTTTTCCCGATGAGATTCCATGGATTTTTGATGACCCCCACAGGTGTTTGATGAATTGTTTTTAACTGTCTCACTGAAGTTCCTTTATTGATGTTATGAGAAAGGTGAGTATAGTAATCTCAGATGACTCAGTTTGATAAACAAATTGTTTACGTAAAAACCATCATTAACGGCGGAGTGGGTTATTGTGAATATCGTCGTCCAACAAGTCAATGACGATAAAAGGAGTTACGTTTGTTTGACACATACCCACTGAGTGCTGTGTCTATTTGAAAATGGTACATTTTATATCAAATGTATCCAAAATATTGATGACTGGCATCTTGTAAGAGGGTTAACAACTGCTAATAGGAATATTAATTCATGCAACTTGTAATGTCACACCAAGAACTGCGAATGGCCATTTTTTTCTTTAAAATCTACAAGATGTTTTCAGAGAAATCCAGGGGAGAACATGAATTTTAAGCTTTTCATGGGTATCATTGTTTATCCAGCCCAAAACGGGTTAAGTGTTGTTTTTGGAATACTCTTATTACTTCCAAAAATAATTCTCATTGAATTCTACTTCCACTTATTTTGATCTCTCCTCTCAACTTCGGGTGCTATGGGTACGCAAACACAGCCCATTTTATCACATTGGGATGTTTGAGAACCTGCATAGGGTTAACAAATGCAGACAGGAATATTTTTGTAAAATGCAACTTGTAATGTCACCCTAAGATCTGAGAATGGCCCTTTTTTTCTTGAAAATCTACGAGATGTTTATAGAGAAATCCTCGGATAACATGAATTTTTAACCTTTTGAGAGGTATCGCTCTTTAACCAGGCCCTAAACGGGTTAAAGCTTGCTTTGTGAATACGTTCATTACTTACAAAAATAATCGTCGGTGAATTCCACTTCCAATGAAGGAGGTTATGTTTATCTCGCAGGTACACATTTGGTGCTATGGGTTGCCCAAGAACAGCCCATTTTCTCCAAATGTCTATGCTTGGCAGCCGTAAATATAAACATCACAGGAAGAGGCAAAACCAAAACCATACAAATAAACTGATTCTGAAGGGGAGGCGAATCCTTAACCAAACAAAACGTATAGGGAGAAACAGTTTCAATAAGGTTTTGGTGGGGAAAACCATTTTGGAAATGGTGGGCCTTCCAAGTATAACATATGTACGGAAGTGGTGCCCCTAAACTAAACATGCAGAACGACGCAGGGCCGATGGATAACCGCGTCGAGTAATGCCACAGCACTAGAAGCAATCGGGGGTGAGCTTGGGTGGATGAGGACCAAGGACAGGAGTAGACTTAATGAAACTCGGTTATCTTAACTATTTGGTAAATCTTCCCGACAGACGATGGTGTAAAGTAATGTTCCAGAGTATTTTCAACTCAAATACCAAGATAGGGTGGATGGGCCAAGTGAGGGAGTTAATAGAGAACTTTCTCATTGGTGATCTAGGACCTAGACGTAGGGGCAATCCAGGGTAAACAATTGTCAGAGAAAGAGTCATGGGAGGATGGTAACCTTGATTGGCGAGAGGGGGGGGGGGGGGGGGTCAAATCAGAGGTCTTTGGGTGGATTGCGTGATAAAGAGAAGCCTGGTTTTTGAAGAGTACCTTGACGGCACCTTTGTGGGCGTCACTGTTGTTCAAGCTGAGGTCCCGGTCCCATGAGGTGAGGGGAAAAATTGGGAAACAGTGAAAAGGAATGCCAAATGTGTAATTTAGGCGTGCTGGAGGACCCTGGGACACTTTCTTTTAGAATGCCCAAAATACCAGTCTAAAAGAACAAGATTCACTGGGAGTATAATTTAGAAGTGGGATGGGAGAATGAAGAACATGTTAGTGAGTGACTCAAAAAAGAGGGTTAATATGCTAATCGGAGGGATGGGAAGAATGTGGAAAGGGATGTCATCAAGAAGTTCGTCTCCGAGTGTTGGGAGGAGAGAAGAAGCGGTGGGAATAGGGAGGCAGTTGCGAGTACTGGGGTAACCAAAGCCTTTCTCACCCGAGAACCGCGACAAATCAGCGCCCGGCCTAATTGTTTATTACTCACAAAAGCTTCGAAATCATCAAAACACATTACTGTCAGATTGTGGTCCTCTCTGCAGACCATTTTGAGGTTTGAAAAGCCCAATACGCTTTGGCTTCCCGAGTTAACAGCCGATTCTTGGAGGACCCGTCATGTGGACTTATTGAATGGACGCAGTGACAGAATTGGGTGATTGTAGCATTCGAGCTCATATTTTCAGTGAAATCCGTTAAAGAAATAACAAAATCTGTTACATTTCTACTTATTTCGCTGTATGTGCTATTTACTTGGATTACTGATCAGTTCTATACCACTTTGGACATGTGTTTTATGCATTAATTATCAGACAGATTTCTGCAACAAAACGAGTGCGAAAATTTGTACAGAATAGGCAAGAAATTTCAAATTGCCCTCGTCTCTTTAACAATACACTCACTGGACCTTTGTCTTGTTGCTACTCAATTTCGATCCGCTGGTTAAAATTCCCGTGGTATATCCATAAACTACCTTGATCCTCGCAAAATAAATTCGTGACATTCCGATATTAGTTACATCACACGAAATGTTGAAAACAAATGTTTTGTCAATTGCTGGGGCGGTTCACGAAGTAAGTTGCCCCCCCCTCCCCCACACACACATTCGCTTCACATTTTCTTGAGTGTGGCAGGAAATCTAGTCATGGCTACTATATCAGCCATGACTTGATTTGATACCAATTGAAGAAAATAGTAATATACCTAGGACACCAATATCCATGACGTTACCTTCGAAAATGCCCTCTCGCTGGGTTTGAGGACGTTTGTGCGCGCTGTAACCCTTCCACGTAGGTGCGAAGGAGCGATGTAGGTGCATTGGTAGTGTGGCTGTTGCTTCAATGTGTCCATGTGCTGATGAAGTTCGTTACTATTAACGGATATTTGCGGGAAAGGACATAGAAATATAGATTTGAGATTCAGAAACCTGCGGTTGTGGTAGTTCTCGTGACGATTTGGGACAATTCTCAGGATACTTCGGGTGATCGAGGCCTATCCCAAAGCTTTATGGGATGGCCAGTTAGCGGGTACTTGTTTGTTTCATGGCCACACACAGGGAAGAACCTTTAGCTTTGCGGTCCTGAAGGGGAGATTATTAGCATTTTTAGGACTGTATTGGGTATTTCGATGGAAAATGTTGGGGGGGGGGGGGGGTGGAAATTGGCATCAAATAAAGACCCTCCGAGCAGGAGAGAGTACCTCTTACAGCCATAACTACCCCCGTCTTCTTGGACGAGTGCAAAAAGCGTTTCCTTAAAACAAAATGTCCGCCCTCATGGTTCGGAAAATAAATCTCCAGAGATTTCGGAGAACTAAACACCTCGGAACCAGGCGTGCGCAACAGAGACCACATATTTCTAAAATAATGATGTAACAAGAAACCGCTGAAGATAGTGATGTTGTCTTTTGTTTTGAGTTCAAGGTCTCCATATAGCAAGTCAAGGTTATTGGGGATGGCGTTGTACCTTGATAGTGTAGACGGTAAGTTCTTTCGCGGGGAGAAGAGTGCTTTCGCGGGAGAAGAGTGGGTAGTCTGTAAAGTAATGTCCGGTGTCTTCAACATGATTTCCACAAGAGCAGTCTGGAAATTCTGCAATTTGGTTGTGAGAAATTTATCCCTATTTAGATCACTACAGCCACATCTTAAGCGGCAGTGGAGGATATTTAGTCCGTCTTTTCCCTGTTGAAATATTCAGTCTACAAAAACAATATTTTATTATTCCATCCACACAACATAAGGTAAACCCTTTAACCAACCGGCCAGCGCTATTCTTAAAAATCGCAAATTAATTTTCATTATTGTTTTATTTTTTTTCAAAAACATAGGTTATGACCCCTCGTTGGAACGAGCTCGTCCCGCTCGTTCCAACGATGGGTCATAACCTATGCTTTTGAGACAAAAAATTTAAAAAAAATAGTTATTCAAGAATTGTTTTTGCAAGTGTCGTCTGCTGTTCATGTTAGGTAAAGGGTTAAATAGCCCTTCAGATTGAGTAATGTAATGAGTAAACACATAATTATTACTGGTTTCGGCATTCAAAATTAAACAAATTTTCATGAATCGAAAGTGTGTGGGAAGGGGAGGAATCTTTAAATTAATCTCACAACCAGGGGGAGGTCGATCGTAATTTCCAGAAACAAGGAGGGGTGTGGGTGCGTGGTTCGAGGCTGGAAAAAATTCGGAAATGACAAAAAATACAAATTTTTTCCTCCATATAAAATCACTAAGTTCTGTGCTTGTTTAACCTTTTTTATTATTTGGCCAACCAGGACATTTAAAACATAAACTATCATATTAGGGGTGTAAGGAAGTCCAAATCCATATGAACTCCGTGTTGGCACCCGCGGCTATTGCTGTCTGCATGATTATAGAGATGTCTTTGGCAAATTTGCATCAGGCAAATTGAATTACATGGCAAATATTTACAAATATCTTATCAACTTGGAACTAATTGAAATTGTGATTTAATCAGTCTGATTTAATGTGCTATAATGTTTCATGGATGTGTAGGCATTGGCTTGCATCTATATGCTTCCTTATCCCATCTGACAATTGTACATTAAATGAAGGAGAAAATAAACCAGAGAATTTGAGAACGTTTATATAAACAAAAATCATATCACCGGATGCCACTTGTGGAAAACAATAAAACAAAAACATCCCGCACCCCCAGCCATAGTTTCATAAACTGAACATTGTTTACCAGTGAAAGAGGCCGGTAGTATGTCAGGGGCTTTTGGGGCCTCATTTGGGGGACCTCGGTGGGGGACCTCGGAAGTGACGTCATGTTACGTGACGTAGTGGCGCCATGTTGTGTTGTCATGGTAACCCGCGTGAGTGGCCATGTTGTGACGTCATCCCCATAGTGATACGTGTTGTTAGTGCGCATGCGCAGCGCGTGTTGTTAGGGTGATACGTGTTTCCGTCGTCCATTTTGTATACTGGAGGCCGCCATCTTGGTTTCTATGGTAGCACGTGATTGCTATGTTACCAATGGCTTCTAACAAGACAGGGGTATGTTCGGAGGGTATGTTCGATTGAACAGGGGTAAATCTGATCACCACAAACAACCCGACAATCCCTCCAAATCACCAAAATCCACCCAAAATCACCGGAATTGACTTTATTTGATACGGATTTCCCATTTTATTGGTTTAGCACGTAGTGCTATAGTACCAAGGGGTACAAGGGGTACAAGGGCTGCATTCGATTGAACAGGAGTAATGTTCTGGATTAGAATTCTCCCAGAATCCCTTTTTGGATCCCTATCCCATGACGTTTTCTCATTAAAAGACAGGTTCCTTTGGTCATTACCCAGAATTCTCCGCTTCTATCTATATATGCAATAGTTTTCGTCTATCTGACCTGTTCCTTCGTTCTAGAGTATACCCCAGTAGCGTAGAAGAGCCTATTATTTGGAACAGCTTTGCTTATTATTACTATATTTAGCTATTCTAGTCTATTCTTGTTAGTTCTGACCCTATTCCAAGTACTCTTGTTGTTTCATTCATCTAGATCATTTATATAAATTATAACTAACCAATCAGATTGCTTGATTTCCCATAACCTGTATGCAGAGTTATCTCCCCTGTGTATAATAAAAAGCCTATATCCAATGGCCATATCCAATGGAATTCCATTTTTGGGAAACACCCTGTGGCTATGGAATCCCTGTTTTGTCATATGTGCTTATGTGAAAAAGCACAATGTGACACAATGTGCCCTAGCACAAAGGCACATGTTTTATGTGCCGATATGTGCTTATGTGAAAAGGCACAATGTGACACAATGTGCCCTATCACATAGGCATATACGGGTATTTGAGGATACCTTTGGCCTGGTATTGTATTATTTGAGGATGCCTATCGATGATACCTACTGGAGAATCCTTTTTTGTCATATGTGCTTATGTGAAAAGGCACAATGTGACACAATATGACCTATCACATAGGCACATGCTTTATGTGCCGATATGTGCTTATGTGAAAAGGCACAATGTGACACAATATGCCCTATCACATAGGCAACATACGGGTATTTGAGGGATACCTATGGCCTGGTATTGTATTATTTTGAGGATACCTATCGAGGATACCTACTGGAGAATCCCTTTTTGTCAAATGTGCTTATGTGAAAAGGCAGAATGTGACACAATATGACCTATCACATAGGCACATGTTTTATGTGCCGATATGTGCTTATGTGAAAAGGCACAATGTGACACAATATGCCCTATCACATAGGCACATACGGGTATTTGAGGATACCTATGGCCTGGTATTGTATTATTTGAGGATACCTATTGAGGATACCTATCGAGGGTACCTTTTGGAGAATCCCTTTTTTGTCACATTAGGTTATGTAAAAAAAGCCCTCAATGGGTCTAATGTAGTCTTACCAACCGCTTCCATCTTGTCGCCAAAGCTCCAAGGCCATTACAGGTCTATGGCCTATCTGTCCTACATTTAGCTTCTACAACAGTTTTTGTTCATTGCGACCTGTGTACCAGTACTATGGCTTATGTTATTCTGCCCCATATCTCATCCATTACTTCCTAGCTATACCTATCTCAGTCTCGACTATAACATTGATCAAGGTTGAATCAGGTTTCCTCTGTATACATATAAGGCATTCCGTAATTGAGATTCCTAGCCGAGTCCGTAAAATTTGGATTCCGTGTTTTAACATCGACACTCGAGGGTATGTCCCTTCCCTATTAGAAGAATTCAGTTCAACTGGTTGTAGTTCATTAAGTTTAAAAATTCATTCATTTTAAAGGTGTTAACATTGGATATAGTTAGGGGTTATACTTCATTCAGTTCAAAAGGTGTTAATACCTTCATTAAAGTTATAGTTAAAAACTTTCTGGACTTCAAAGGGTGTTTATTTATATTAGATATATAAAAGTTCATTCAGTTGAAAACTTTGTTCAGTTCAAAGGGTTCATTCAGGTTTGTTCAATTTAAGGGGGTTAACATTGGGTTATATTTAAGGGTTATAGTTCATTCAGGTGGAAACTTTGTTATGTTCACTTCGATCTTGGTTGTGCTGGATCTTCGTTCACTTCATTCGAACAGTTGTCTTGTATCTGTTCATAAATCAGTTCTGTTCACTTCGATCTTGGTTGTGTTGGGATTCACTTTGTTCTGTTCAGTCTGTCCAACTAGTTCGATCAATCTTACTAGTTTGACATTCTTTCAATTTGTTATGTTTACTTCGTTGTTTTGTAGTGACTGGTTGTATCTGTTCAGAGTCTTGTAGTCATTGTTGAATTAGGCTTTATTAGTCCCTTTCCGTACCCTCGAGTGTCGATGTTAAAATACGGAATCCAAATTTTACGGACTCGACTAGGAATCTCAATTACGGAATGCCTTATATGTATACAGAGGAAACCTGATTCAACCTTGATCAATGTTATAGTCGAGACTGAGATAGGTATAGCTAGGAAGTAATGGATGAGATATGGGGCAGAATAACAGAAGCCATAGTACTGGTACAAGGTCGCAATGGAACAACACTGTTGTAGAAGCTAATGGTAGGACAGATAGGCCATAGACCTGTAATGGCCTTGGAGCTTTGGCGACAAGATGGAAGCGGTTGGTAAGACTACATTAGACCTATTGAGGGCTTTTTTAGGTCATATTGTGTCACATTGTGCCTTTTCACATAAGCACATTTGACAAAAAGGGATTCTCCAGTAGGTATCCTCGATAGGTATCCTTAAATAATACAATACCAGGCCATAGGTATCCTCAAATACCCGTATGTGCCTATGTGATAGGGCATATTGTGTCACATTGTGCCTTTTCACATAAGCACATATCGGCACATAAAGCATGTGCCTATGTGATAGGTCATATTGTGTCACATTGTGTCTTTTCACATAAGCACATATGACAAAAAGGGATTCTCCAGTAGGTATCCTCGATAGGCATCCTCAAATAATACAATACCAGGCCAAAGGTATCCTCAAATACCCGTATGTGCCTATGTGATAGGGCGCATTGTGTCACATTGTGCCTTTTCACATAAGCACATATCGGCACATAAAACATGTGCCTTTGTGCTAGGGCACATTGTGTCACATTGTGCTTTTTCACATGAGCACACATGACAAAACAGGGATTCCATAGCCACAGGTGTTTCCCAAAAATGGAATTCCATTGGATATGGCCATTGGATATAGGCTTTTATTATACACAGGGGAGATAACTCTGCATACAGGTTCTGGGAAATCAAGCAATCTGATTGGTTAGTTATAATTTATATAAATGATCTAGATGAATGAAACAACAAGAGTACTTGGAATAGGGTCAGAACTAACAAGAATAGACTAGAATAGCTAAATATAGTAATAATAAGCAAAGCTGTTCCAAATAATAGGCTCTTCTACGCTACTGGAGTATACTCTAGAACGAAGGAACAGGGTCAGATAGACGAAAACTGTAGCATATATAGATAGAAGTGGAGAATTCTGGGTAATGACCAAAGGAACCTGTCTTTTAATGAGAAAAACGTCATGGGATAGGGATCCAAAAAGGGATTCTGGGAGAATTCTAATCCAGAACATTACTCCTGTTCAATCGAATGCACCCCTTGTACCCCTTGGTACTATAGGACTACGTGCTAAACCAATAAAATGGGAAATCCGTATCAAATAAAGTCAATTCCGGTGATTTTGGTGATTTGGAGGGATTGTCGGGTTGTTTGTGGTGATCAGATTTACCCCTGTTCAATCGAACATACCCTCCGAACATACCCCTGTCTTGTTAGAAGCCTTTGGTAACATAGCAATCACGTGCTACCATAGAAACCAAGATGGCGGCCTCCAGTATACAAAATGGACGACGGAAACACGTATCACCCTAACAACACGCGCTGCGCATGCGCACTAACAACACGTATCACTATGGGGATGACGTCACAACATGGCCGCTCACGCGGGTTACCATGACAACACAACATGGCGCCACTACGTCACGTGACATGACGTCACTTCCGAGGTCCCCCACCGAGGTCCCCCAAATGAGGCCCCAAAAGCCCCTGACATACTACTGAGGCCAACTGAAAAAATATGACTGCTATGCAGTATGAATCAATAAACTTCAAAACTCCAGCTTTAGACTGAGTGTGACGTCCCTCATGTCACATGTGCACATAACAGAAATAGGGAATGTGAATATTTGCTATTCCTATTATCTCCAAAATGAGGAATGAAGAGTGTTTTCTTTTTAGTAGAATCAAGGAGAATTGCTAAATAGTCTAGTACAAACTTGGGCATCGGGGAATGTATTACCTCAGACTTAAGTGACTTTTTCAGACTCATTCGATAATATTTTACTATTTCCATTCAAACTCTTGAGAATTATCTCCCTTACAGACTCAGAGATTTATAAAAATGCTGGACTAGTCAGGGAAACAGTCTTAACCCTTTGAACCCGAGCAGCCGTTTCTCCGGCCAGGAACATGATCGCCATAACGTCATTATATAGGGTAGCTGTTCAGTAAATGTGTGGGGTAGACCAATAAATATTTTCAACGTGCAACCTCAGGGCTGCACGTTAAAAATATTGATTGGCCTACCCCAAATAATGAATATGGACTCTTCTAATTGCTGCCATTGAAATGGCATGGAAGATACCACTAATGTTCAAAGGGTTAAATATTAAGAAAGGGAACAATTGTTGGTTAGGTAGAGCTAAGTCTGCATTTTGTGTTTTTTTCTAAGATTTTAGAGCGTGGGTTCTCCAAAAATAGTCCGAAAATAATAAAAATTGTAGGTGGTCGGTGTCTGAAGGGTGGGAAAATCTTTTTGAACCGTGGCCTCTCTGCAATTTTTTTCCCGATTTCTCTCCCCCCCCCCCCCCCCCCCCCCACACACACACTTCGAATTTCCCTCATTTTAAACCTCAATAATATTTGGAAATAAGAAAACTGATATGCCTGTAATTGTCACCATTCTTTGGACAATGTTAGCGTCCTAACGATGAACTGCTCGAATGTTATTCTATTAACTAAAGCTGACCTCAAGAAAACTGTATATTTTAGTAATATCTCTAATTTATTGAATGCAAAAATGCGCATTTTAATTTAAAATGGAAAGTTTGATAATAAAAGTCCATCTAATTGGCACTGATACAACTCTGAGGCACAGGGGCTCAATTCAGAATTTAAAATCATTTGTTCTATTTTCTATAATTAAAGTGTATCTACTGGGGCGCGGTTGCGTTGCGGCGTTGCGGCGTTGCGGTAACCGGTTCTCGTCAGATCACCGAAGTTAAGCAACGTCGAGCCCGGTTAGTCCATGGATGGGTGACCGTCTGAGCGATCGATTCGGACTCCTGCTTTGTGTCCTTGGGCAAGGCACTTAACTTCGATTGTCCACATGGGGGGCACGATGACGCCATGTACTAAGGCGTACTGCACGTCGATGGTGCGCATGTCTTCAACCAATCTAACCCTGCCTGTGCTGCAGTGCGGAGTTACGATGTTGGGGAGCTGGCAGCTGCTCGTCGTTGCCCGGTGGTTCTCCGGGTACTCCGGCTTCATCCACCAGTAAGCCTCAACGACATGATGTAACCTTGGCTGTAAAAGTGTCGTTAAACCTTAATAAATAAATAAATAGTGTATCTACTATCTGTTGGAAGAGATTTTGAAAATGCCGTCAGATTCGGTTAGTTGCGGTCAAATTTGATAAATAGCTCCACCACCTCCCCTGGAGAAGACCACTTCAATAAACAACAAAATGACATTTCCCATAAAAAGAAAATATTGGTTTGCAAATGTTTTTTAATGCATGTCTGTTATTAATTGAATTGATCTGAAAGTACTATCCTTTTTCTCGTGTGAAATTTGGATAACTTCATCCGTAAATCATTTTGCAGTCGTCACCGAAATAGACTTTCAGGAATATCCGAAATCCACTTACACCAGTTTATTGACCATTCGTAAAAAGTTAATTAGATCAGCTGAAATCCAGAATCAAGATTTGCTTAGATGATGTTTGCGTTATTAGGAAAAAGTCTTCTTGAACAACAAAAAGTATATATTTTTGTATCTGAAAAGCAACAAACGATTCATAAATTGGGCCATTCTAAATTTAATTCGATTTTTTTCTGAAAAACAATTCTCAACCATTAGTGATGTTTCAGTCAAAAATCGAAATTTGAATAGGTATTTACGTTAATATCGCTTGCCAGTAACAGTCGCGTCAGACGGGGATACGGATGGCCTTGCGGATGGAGATACGTATAATAAATCTCGACCCCCCCCCCCCTCCGAACCGTGAAAATACCACGTTTTTTTGGAAAATAGGCAATTAATACGGATGAGATACGGATGGTCTGCGGATAAATACGGACAGATACGGATGTATGCGTGTCACTCTGCGGTCATACCTAAAACCTGCGGTAGGAGATACGGATAGATACGCATAGATAATCATAGATACGGATGAGGTACGGATCAATACGGATAGATACACTGCGATGCTGTATTTTGTGGTATCAAACCTCGCGTTGGTAGACTCCTTTTCCACCGTATTTATCCATATCTGATGCGGATGAGATACGTATTAATACTGATCAATACGGATTAATACGGATTAATACGGATTTTGTGCGGATTGGCCATCTGCATACGGATGAAAAAAAGTTTTGAAATTTTCAAAACATTTTTCATATTGTGCGCTTCGTGATACGTTTTCACATGGATTGATATGGATGATACGGATGTCTACGGTCAGATACGGATGTCTGCGGATAGATACGGATGGTCATCCGTATCTTTCCGTATCAACCGTATTTCCCCGTCTGACGCGCTTTTAACTGTCACGGTTGTCGCGTTTGGGAAAGATTTGTGAGTCTGAATTTTCGGCCCGAACTAATTTAACAAAAGAAATGGAATCTAATCTTGATTGGAAAGTCGTTTGTGGATTTGGGAGCAACTAAAACATTAAGCTCTATACCCCAAAAGGCGCACAGTGGAATTACGAGCTAGGGTAAGAAACAGAATAACAGCAAAACCTTGATTCTCTATTTCTGACACCAACTTTTAACCCTTTGATCTCTTGTAGTATCTTCCATGTCAGTTCAATTCCAACAGTTGGCAGTATCCATATTGATTATTTGGGAGTACACTAATATTTCACTAAGCAGTCATCCTATTTAAATTATGACCTATCATGCCGCTGGCCGGAAAAAAACGACCCAAAAGGTTAAAAGGGTTAAATGGATATCCTCTTGTTAGCTGTTGGAGAAAACCTGTTCGGTACTGGTATTAAAATAAACTGGACTATTTTTTACTGACCTCCAACTGTGGTTATTTAACAAGATCACGTTAAGTTTATCACAATAAACAGTGACCTTCGGAAATCCCAAATGTAGAGCAGTGCCTGTTTACTTTTTTGTTTCACTTACAAATTAAATATAAGCCGACAATTAACGTCAAGTATGGAAGTCGTCTGATGAAGTATTGGCTAAATTTGACTTCACTGCCACTGTTACGATGCGGGTACACAAGAGAATAATAACAAATAAGGAAAAAAAAACCACATCTTCCTTTTCAGGATTTCCGTGAGGTAACAAATTGAACGCTAAATTATTGATAAGCTTGTTATAATTTAATCCTACAGCCCCAATGGGGATGTGGGACCAAATTGTTGAGCCGCCCCTAGAATATAAAAGACTCGCACATTTCCCATTTATTCCTTTAACCAACGCAGACGATTTGAAAATTTATTATTTTAAATATAATTTTTTTAATTTTTTCAAAACATTTTAACAAAACCATATCATGTGACCCCTCTTTGGAACGAGCTCGTTCCAAAAAGGGGTCACATGATATGGTTTTGTTGAAATTTTTCGATAAATAATATTTTTTCAGCTGCTGAATTTGCATATTACGCGGGCGGATGCGGACGATTCGTTGGGTAAAGGGTTAATAATAGTCTAACAAGATACCATTCAGGGAGTGAGGGTTGAAGCTAGTGCCAAACTAGTATTAAAAAGTGGAGGTGTGACTTCCCCATTTTTATTTTACATTTATGTGAAACTTGTGTTGGGTCAGTTTTCTTTTGAAGGACCATCTTGGTTGAAGGTACAAATAAATTTAAGCGCCCATGTTTTGTATTATATGAGTTTACAAAAGCACATGAAATTAGCGCCCAAATATACCCCATCCCTTGCCGTTCCGTGTCGACCAGCAAAATAGGATTGTATAACCAGCGCCTTAATTGGAAGTCATGAACTTTGATTGTCGAAGGTAGTGAAGGATGACTTAATTTAATAAAATTGGTTGAGTGCATAATATGGCTCTAAATCCAGTGACCTTAAATAGTAATTTAATCCGCACGGAACCAAAGGATTTTCTCAGTGAAGTTTGTTCTTTCTATGACAAACTCAAGGGAGTCATCGCTTCTCTGCCGTGGCAAACAAACTCCTCCACTGACTGCTAAAATAGGGGAGACACTGTTGGAAGCCCATGTTGACCAGTGCATGTTTATTACTGTGGTAGCCCCCGTGGGAACTATGGGAAGTGAAGCAGTGTTTTGTTTACTGAGGTAAACAAGCTCTGTTGTTTTGTTAAAATAGGACCCGGTCACCATTGCCTGAGATGGAAGTGAAAATACTACCCGGTAGCCAACGCCTAGTGTGGAAATGCTCCGATATTGGAAGCATAGATTTTAACGAGTGGCCTAACTTGGACTTCATAGTTGTGAAGTACTTAAGATATAGACATGGAAGCTAAAAGTGATATCAAGCACAAATTCAAATTGAATACTGTCCCCAGTGCAAATTCGTTTGCCATTTCTAGCGAGGGTCATTAATGGTTGTATTCTACAGCCCCAAAAGGTTGCACGACTGGACAGTCGCCGGCCCTTCCTACAAATGACTTTTCTAGTATATTGTTTCTAGTGCATCAGGCGACGACAAGAAATGCTAAATTGTTGATAGGCGTATTCTGTAGATAGTGATTAACCCCCTGCACTCTGATGACGAAACGCCTGATTTGTCATCCATGGTTATCCCCCCTGTGTTGTCAGAAATTCAGCAATTTAGATTTTGGTTGACAGAGCTCCAATTGAGCTCTGTCAACCAAAATCTAAATTGCTGAATTTCTGACAACACAGGGGGGATAACCATGGATGACAGGGAGGTGTGGTGGGGCTTAGAGTGGGGGAGGTGTCGAGTATTCTCGACATCAGAGTGCAGGGGGTTAACTGAGCCGCTGTTACGAGGGGTAATTTCTAAGTGAATGTAGAGTAATTCTCTTGGACCCCCCCCCCCCCAACATACGTGCAGTGCAAATTAACAAAATAAAATCGATATCTTGGGATCGCGGTGGTTCAGTGGTAGATTGTTGGACTTCTATCCTTCAGGTCCCGAGTTCGATTCCCGTCCGGGAGGACCCGCTTTGTGTCCTTGGGCAAGACACTTTATCCCGGTTGTCCACATCGGGGGAACGATGACGACGTGTACTGAGGCGTACTGCACTGTTGCCCTGCTTAAGCGGATCTTGAACAGAGTTACAATGTTGTGGAGCTGACAGTTGCTCGTCGATGTTGGGTGGTTCTCTCCGGATACTTCGGCTTCCTCCACCCGTAAAACTGTCAGTCACGACAGTCATTGCGCACATGTATGTGACCTTAAATAAGAATACATAAAATAAATAAATCGATGTCTTTGTAGAAAGAAAAGTGTTGGAGGGTGCTCTGTCGGGGGAGGGTGGGGGGGGGGGGGGTTACCAGGGTTCAATTTGGAAGTGAAGAGTACCCTAAATTCCCTATAACCAGCATTTGACAGTTTTGTTGGGTAACGTTTCCATGAACGATCCCATGCAAACCCACTCGATGCAACCAGTCTAAATTAGTTTGTTAAATGGGCCCTCTAAAGTGGAAGTTATTGTTTTTGTCAAAATTGAGGGGCTGACGTTTAAGCAGACGACACTTGCAAATAGAAAAAAAAATTCTTGAATAACTATTTTTTTTTCATTTTTCTCTCAAAAACACAGGTTATGACCCCTCATTGGAACGAGATCGATGAGCTCGTTCCAACGAGGGGTCATAAGGCATGTTTTTAAGAAAAAAAATGAAAAAAATAAGGAAAATTAATCCAAGAGCAGAACAGAGCACCACAAAACTAGTCGCTCCGGATAAGCAACACGCAGCAGTGAACGGATGCCGGAACGGAACAGGACGGCTCAGAACTAGTGGTTCCTGGAAATGGGAAAGATGGCGTCCACGGAAGGGAAAGATGGCGTTCAAGATGGCGCCCAGGGAGGGAAAGATGGCGTCCAAGATGGCGCCCAAGGAAGGGAAAGATGGCGTCCAATATGGCGTCTAAGATGGCGCCCAGGAAAGGGAAAGATGGCGTCCAAGATGGCAGCCAGGGAAGGGAAAGATAGCGTCCAAGATGGCGCCCGGGGAAAAGAAAGATGGCGTCCAAGATGGCGCCCAGGGAAGGGAAAGATGGCGTCCAAGATGGCGTCCAAGATGGCGCCCACGGAAGGGAAAGATGGCGTCCAAGATGGCGCCCAGGGAAGGGAAAGATGGCGTCCAAGATGGCGTCCAAGATGGCGCCCACGGAAGGGAAAGATTGCGTCCAAGATGGCGTCCATGGAAGGGAAAGATGGCGTCCAAGATGGCGCCCAGGGAAGGGAAAGATGGCGTCTAAGATGGCGTCCAAGATGGCGCCCACGGAAGGGAAAGATGGCGTCCAAGATGACGCCCACGGAAGGGAAAGATGGCGCCCAAGATGGCGCCCACGGAAGGGAAAGATGGCGTCCAAGATGGCGCATAAGGACGGGAAAGATGGCGTCCAAGATGTCGCCCACGGAAGGGAAAGATGGCGTCCAACATGGCGCCCAGGGAAGGAAAAGATGGCGTCGAACATGACGACCAGGGAAGAGAAAGATGGCGTCCAAATGGCGCCCGCGGAAGAGAAAGATGGCGGCCAAGATGGCGCCCGCGAAAGAGAAAGATGGCGACCAAGATGGCGGAAGAGAAAGAAGGCGTGCAAGATGGCGCTCAGGGATGAGAAAGATGGCGTCCAAAATGGCGTCCAAGATGGCGCTCGGGGATGAGAAAGATGGCGGAAGAGAAAGATTGCGGCCAAGATGGCGGACGAGAAAGATGGCGTCCAAGATGGCGGACGAGAAAGATGAGGTCCAAGATGGCGGACGAGAAAGATGGACGCCATCTTTCTCTTCCCCATCTTGGCCGCCATCTTTCTCTTCTGCGGGCGCCATCTTGGACGCCATCTTGGACGCCATCTTGGACGCCATCTTTCCCTTCCACGGGCGCCATCTTGGACGCTATCTTGGACGCCATCTTTCCCTTCCCCGGGTGCCATCTTGGACGCAATCTTGGACGCCATCTTTCCCTTTCCCGGGCTCCATCTTGGACGCCATCTTGGACGCCATCGTCCAAGATGACGCCCAGGGAAGGGAAAGATCGCGTCCAAGATGGCGCCCTCGGAAGGGAAAGCTGGCGCCCACGGAAAGGAAAGATGGCGTCCAAGATGACGCCCAGGGAAGGAAAAGATGGCGCCCAAGAAGATGCCCAGAAAAGGAAAAGATGGCGTCCAACATGACGCCCAGGGAAGGAAAAGATGGCGTCCAAGATGGCGCCAGGGGAAGTGAAACATGGCATCCACTGAAGGGAAAGCTGGCGTCCAAGATGGCGTCCACGGAAGGGAAAGATGGCGTCCAAGATGGCGACAAGGGAAGGGAAAGATGGTGTCAAAGATGGCGCTTGGGGAAGAGGAAGATGGCGTCCAAGATGGCCACCATCTTTCTCTTCTGCCATCTTTGGCTTCCGTCATCTTGTACGCCATCTTTTTCTTTCCTGTGCGCCATCCTGGACGCCATCTTTCCCTTCCGTCGGCGCCATTTTGGACGCCATCTTTCTCTTCCCCGAGCGCCATCTTGGACGCCATCTTTTTCTTTCTCATCCGCCATCTTGGACTCCATCTTTCTCGTCCGCCATCTTGGACTCCATCTTTCTCTTCCGCTATCTTTCTCTTCCCCGAGCGCCATCTTGCACGCCTTCTTTCTCTTCCGCCATCTTGGCCGCCATCTTTCTCTTCCGCGGGCGCCATCTTGGACGCCATCTTTCTTTTCCACGGGCGCCATCTTGGACGCCATCTTTCTCTTCCCCGAGCGCCATCTTGCACGCCTTCTTTCTCTTCCGCCATCTTGGCCGCCATCTTTCTCTTCCGTGGGCGCCATCTTGGCCGCCATCTTTCTCTTCCGCGGGCGCCATCTTGGATGCCATCTTTCTTTCTGCGGGCGCCATCTTGGACGCCATCTTTCTCTTCCCCAGGCGCCATCTTGGACGCCGTCTTTCTCTTCCCCGAGCGCCATCTTGGGCGCCATCTTTCTCTTCCGTGGCGCCATCTTGGGCGCCATGTTTCTCTTCCGCGGGCGCCATCTTGGACGCCATCTTTCTCTTCTGCGGGCGCCATCTAGGACGCCATCCTTCTCTTACCCGAGCGCGATCTTACACGCCATCTTTCTCTTCCGCGGGGGCCATCTTGGCCGCCATCTTTCATTTCCGCGGGCGCCATTTTGGACGACATCTTTCTCTTCCCCGAGCGCCATCTTGCACGCCATCTTTCTCTTCCGCCATCTTGGCCGCCATCTTTCTCGTTCGCAGGCGCCATCTTGGACGCCATCTTTCTCTTCTGCGGGCGCTATCTTGGAGGCCATTTTGGACCCCATCTTGGACGACATCTTTCTCCTCCGCGGGCGCCATCTTGGACGCCATTTTGGACGCATCTTTCTCTTCCCAGAGCGCCAACTTGGACGCCATCTTTCTCTTCCGCCATCTTGGCCGCCATCTTTCTCTTCCGCCATCTTGACCGCCATCTTTCTCTTCCGCCATCTTGGCCGCCATCTTTCTCTTCCGTGGGCGCCATCCTGGACGCCATCTTGGACGCCATCTTTCCCCTCCCCGGGCGCCATATTGGACGCCATCTGGGACGCCATCTTGGACACCATCATTCCCTTCCCCAGGCCATCTTTCTCTTCTGCGGGCGCTATCTTGGAGGCCATTTTGGACCCCATCTTGGACGACATCTTTCTCCTCCGCGGGCGCCATCTTGGACGCCATTTTGGACGCCATTTTGGACGCATCTTTCTCTTCTCAGAGCGCCAACTTGGACGCCATCTTTCTCTTCCGCTATCTTGGCCGCCATCTTTCTCTTCCGCCATCTTGACCGCCATCTTTCTCTTCCGCCATCTTGGCCGCCATCTTTCTCTTCCGTGGGCGCCATCCTGGCCGCCGCCATCCTGGACGCCGCCATCCTGGACGCCATCCTGGACGCCATCTTTCCCCTCCCCGGGCGCCATATTGGACGCCATCTTGGACGCCATCTTGGACACCATCATTCCCTACCCCAGGCGCCATCTAGGACGCCATCTTTCCCTTGCCCGGCCGCCATCTTGGACGCCATCTTGGACGCCATCTTTCCCTTGCCCGGGCGCCATCTTGGACTCCATCTTTCCCTTCCGTGGGCGCCATCTTGGACGCCATCTTTCCCTTCTGTGGGCGCCATCTTGGACGCCATCTTGGACGCCATCTTGGACGCCATCTTTCCCTTCTGTGGGCGCCATCTTGGACGCCATCTTGGACGCCATCTTTCCCTTGCCCATCTTGGACGCCATCTTTCCCTTCTGTGGCGCCATCTTGGACGCCATCTTTCCCTTCTGTGGGCGCCATCTTGGACGCCATCTTGGACGCCATCTTTCCCTTCTGTGGGCGCCATCTTGGACGCCATCTTGGACGCCATCTTGTACGCCATCTTAGACGCCATCCTTCCCTTCTGTGGGCCATCTTGGACGCCATCTTGGACGCCATCTTGGACGCAATCTTTCCCTTCTGTGGGCGCCATCTTGGACGCCATCTTGGACGCCATCTTGGACGCCATCTTTCCCTTCTGTGGGCGCCATCTTGGACGCCATCTTAGACGCCATCTTGGACGCCATCTTTCAGTTCTGTGGGCGCATCTTGGACGCCATCTTTCCCTTCTGTGAGCGCCATCTTGGACGCATTCTTGGACGCCATCTTGGACGCCATCTTGGACGCCATCTTTCCCTTCTGTGGGCGCCATCTTGGACGCCATCTTGGACGCCATCTTGGACGCCATCTTTCCCTTCTGTGGGCGCCATCTTGGACGCCATCTTGGACGCCATCTTTCCCTTCTGTGGGCGCCATCTTGGACGCCATCTTGGACGCCATCTTGGACGCCATCTTTCCCTTCTGTGGGCGCCATCTTGGACGCCATCTTTCCCTTCTGTGGGCGCCATCTTGGACGCATTCTTGGACGCCATCTTGGACGCCATCTTGGACGCCATCTTTCCCTTCTGTGGGCGCCATCTTGGACGCCATCTTGGACGCCATCTTGGACGCCATCTTTCCCTTCTGTGGGCGCCATCTTGGACGCCATCTTCCCCTTCTGTGGGCGCCATGTTGGACGCCATCTTGGGCGCCATCTTGGACGCCATCTTGGACGCCATCTTTCCCTTCTGTGGGCGCCATCTTGGACGCCATCTTGGACGCCATCTTGGACGCCATCTTTCCCTTCTGTGGGCGCCATCTTGGACGCCATCTTGGACGCCATCTTTCCCTTCTGTGGGCGCCATCTTGGACGCCATCTTGGACGCCATCTTGGACGCCATCTTTCCCTTCTGTGGGCGCCATCTTGGACGCCATCTTTCCCTTCTGTGGGCGCCATCTTGGACGCATTCTTGGACGCCATCTTGGACGCCATCTTGGACGCCATCTTTCCCTTCTGTGGGCGCCATCTTGGACGCCATCTTGGACGCCATCTTGGACGCCATCTTTCCCTTCTGTGGGCGCCATCTTGGACGCCATCTTCCCCTTCTGTGGGCGCCATGTTGGACGCCATCTTGGGCGCCATCTTGGACGCCATCTTGGACGCCATCTTTCCCTTCTGTGGGCGCCATCTTAGACGCCATCTTAGACGCCATCTCGGACGCCATCTTGGGCGCCATCTTGGACTGTGGGCGCCATCTTGGACGCCATCTTGGGCGCCATCTTAGACTGTGGGTGCCATCTTAGACGCCATCTTGGGCGCCATCTTGGACGCCATCTGGACGCCATCTTGGACGCCATCTTTCCCTTCCATGGGCGCCATCTTGGACGCCATCTTGGACGCATCTTTCCCTTCCGTGGGCGCCATCTTGGACGCCATCTTGGACGCATCTTTCCCTTCCGTGGGCGCCATCTTGGACGCCATCTTTCCCCTCCCCGGGCGCCATATTGGACGCCATCTTGGACACCATCATTCCCTTCCCCAGGCCATCTTTCTCTTCTGCGGGCGCTATCTTGGAGGCCATTTTGGACCCCATCTTGGACGACATCCTTCTCCTCCGTGGGCGCCATCTTGGACGCCATTTTGGACGCATCTTTCTCTTCTCAGAGCGCCAACTTGGACGCCATCTTTCACTTCCGCCATCTTGACCGCCATCTTTCTCTTCCGTCATCTTGGCCGCCATCTTTCTCTTCCGTGGGCGCCATCCTGGACGCTGCCATCCTGGACGCCGCCATCCTGGACGCCATCTTGGACGCCATCTTTCCCCTCCCCGGGCGCCATATTGGACGCCATCTTGGACGCCATCTTGGACACCATCATTCCCTACCCCAGGCGCCATCTAGGACGCCATCTTTCCCTTGCCCGGCCGCCATCTTGGACGCCATCTTGGAAGCCATCTTTCCCTTGCCCAGGCGCCATCTTGGACTCCATCTTTCCCTTCCGTGGGCGCCATCTTGGACGCCATCTTGGACGCCATCTTTCCCTTCTGTGGCGCCATCTTGGACGCCATCTTGGACGCCATCTTTCCCTTCTGTGGGCGCCATCTTGGACGCCATCTTGGACGCCATCTTGGACGCCATCTTGGACGCCATCTTTCCCTTCTGTAGGCGCCATCTTGGACGCCATCTTGGACGCCATCTTTCCCTTCTGTGGGCGCCATCTTGGACGCCATATTGGACGCCATCTTGGACGCCATCTTTCCCTTCAGTGGGCGCCATCTTGGACGCCATCTTTCCCTTCTGTGGGCGCCATCTTGGGCGCCATCTTGAACGCCATCTTGGACGCCATCTTTCCATTCTGTGGGCGCCATCTTGGACGCCATCTTGGACGCCATCTTGGACGCCATCTTAGACGCCATCTTTCCCTTCTGTGGGCGACATCTTGGACGCCATCTTGGACGCCATCTTGGACGCCATCTTTCCCTTCTGTGGGCGCCATCTTGGACGCCATCTTGGACGCCATCTTTCCCTTCTGTGGGCGCCATCTTGGACGCCATCTTGGACGCCATCTTGGACGCCATCTTTCCCTTCTGTGGGCGCCATCTTGGACGCCATCTTTCCCTTGTGTGGGCGCCATCTTGGACGCCATCTTGGACGCCATCTTGGACGCCATCTTGGACGCCATCTTTCCCTTCTGTGGGCGCCATCTTGGACGCCATCTTGGACGCCATCTTTCCCTTCTGTGGGCGCCATCTTGGACGCCATCTTGGACGCCATCTTTCCCTTCTGTGGGCGCCATCTTGGACGCCATCTTGGACGCCATCTTGGACGCCATCTTAGACGCCATCTTTCCCTTCTGTGGGCGCCATCTTGGACGCCATCTTGGACGCCATCTTGGACGCAATCTTTCCCTTCTGTGGGCGCCATCTTGGACGCCATCTTGGACGCCATCTTTCCCTTCTGTGGGCGCCATCTTGGACGCCATCTTAGACGCCATCTTGGACGCCATCTTTCCCTTCTGTGGGCGCATCTTGGACGCCATCTTTCGCTTCTGTGAGCGCCATCTTGGACGCATTCTTGGACGCCATCTTGGACGCCATCTTGGACGCCATCTTTCCCTTCTGTGGGCGCCATCTTGGACGCCATCTTGGACGCCATCTTGGACGCCATCTTGGACGCCATCTTTCCCTTCTGTGGGCGCCATCTTGGACGGCATCTTGGACGCCATCTTTCCCTTCTGTGGGCGCCATCTTGGACGCCATCTTGGACGCCATCTTGGACGCCATCTTGGACGCCATCTTTCCCTTCTGTGGGCGCCATCTTGGACGCCATCTTTCCCTTCTGTGGGCGCCATCTTGGACGCATTCTTGGACGCCATCTTGGACGCCATCTTGGACGCCATCTTTCCCTTCTGTGGGCGCCATCTTGGACGCCATCTTGGACGCCATCTTGGACGCCATCTTTCCCTTCTGTGGGCGCCATCTTGGACGCCATCTTGGACGCCATCTTCCCCTTCTGTGGGCGCCATGTTGGACGCCATCTTGGGCGCCATCTTGGACGCCATCTTGGACGCCATCTTTCCCTTCTGTGGGCGCCATCTTGGACGCCATCTTGGACGCCATCTTGGACGCCATCTTGGGCGCCATCTTTCCCTTCCGTGGGCGCCATCTTGGACGCCATCTTGGACGCATCTTTCCCTTCCGTGGGCGCCATCTTGGACGCCATCTTTCCCCTCCCCGGGCGCCATATTGGACGCCATCTTGGACACCATCAATCCCTTCCCCAGGCCATCTTTCTCTTCTGCGGGCGCTATCTTGGCGGCCATTTTGGACCCCATCTTGGACGACATCCTTCTCATCCGCGGGCGCCATCTTGGACGCCATTTTGGACGCCATTTTGGACGCATCTTTCTCTTCTCAGAGCGCCAACTTGTACGCCATCTTTCACTTCCGCCATCTTGACCGCCATCTTTCTCTTCCGTCATCTTGGCCGCCATCTTTCTCTTCCGTGGGCGCCATCCTGGACGCCGCCATCCTGGACGCCGCGATCCTGGACGCCATCTTGGACGCCATCTTTCCCCTCCCCGGGCGCCATATTGGACGCCATCTTGGACGCCATCTTGGACACCATCATTCCCTACCCCAGGCGCCATCTAGGACGCCATCTTTCCCTTGTCCGGCCGCCATCTTGGACGCCATCTTGGACGCCATCTTTCCCTTCTGTGGGCGCCATCTTGGACGCCATCTTTCCCTTGTGTGGGCGCCATCTTGGACGCCATCTTGGACGCCATCTTGGACGCCATCTTTCCCTCCTGTGGGCGCCATCTTGGACGCCATCTTGGACGCCATCTTGGACGCCATCGTTCCCTTCTGTGGGCGCCATCTTGGACGCCATCTTGGACGCCATCTTTCCCTTCTGTGGGCGCCATCTTGGACGCCATCTTGGACGCCATCTTGGACGCCATCTTTGACGCCATCTCGAGCGCCATCTTCGACGCCATCTTGGACGCCATCCTGGACGTCATCTAGGGCGGCATCTTGGGCGCCATCTTGGACGCCATCTTGGACGCCATCTTGGACGCCATCTCGGGCGCCATCTTGGATGCCGTCTTGGACTGTGGGCGCCATCTTGGACGCCATCTTGGACGCCATCTTGGACTGTGGGCGCCATCTTGGACGCCATCTTGGACTGTGGACGCCATCATGAACGCCATATTGGACGCCATCTTGGACGCCATCTTGGACTGTGGGCGCCATCTTGGACGCCATCTTAGACGCCATCTTGGACGCCATCTTGGACTCCATCTTGGACTGTGGGCGCCATCTTGGACGTCATCTTGGACGCCATCTTGGAGGCCATCTTGGACTGTGGGCGCCATCTTGGACGCCATCTTGGACTGTTGGCGCCATCTTGGACGTCATCTTGGACGCCATCTTGAACGCCATATTGGACGCCATCTTGGACGCCATCTTGTACGCCATCTTGGACTGTGGGCGCCATCTTGGACGCCATCTTGGACGCCATCTTAGACGCCATCTTGGACGCCATCTTGGACTGTTGGCGCCATCTTGGACGCCATCTTGGACGCCATCTTGGACGCCATCTTGGACTGTGGGCGCCATCTTGAACGCCATCTTGGACGCCATCTTGAACGCCATCTTGGAGGCCATCTTGGACTGTGGGCGCCATCTTGGACGCCATCTTGGACGCCATCTTGGACTGTGGGCGCCATCTTGGACGTCATCTTGGACGCCATCTTGGACTGTGGGCGCCATCTTGGACGCCATGTTGGACGCCATCTTGGACTGTGGGCGCCATCTTGGACGCCATCTTGGACGCCATCTTGGACTGTGGGCGCCATCTTGGACGCCATCTTTCCCTTGCCCGGGCACCATCTTGGACGCCATCTTTCCCTTTCCCGGGCGCCATCTTGGACGCCATCTTTCCCTTGCCCGGGCGCAATCTTGGACGCCATCTTTCCCCTGCCCGGGCGCCATCTTGGACGCCATCTTGGACGCCATCTTTCCCTTGGCCAGGCGCCATATTGGACGCCATCTTTCCCTTGCCCGGGCGCCATCTTGGACGCCATCTTGGACGCCATCTTTCCCTTGCCCGGGCGCCATCTTGGACGCCATCTTGGACGCCATCTTTCCCTTGCCCGGGCGCCATCTTGGACGCCATCTTGGACGCCATCTTGGACGCCATCTTTCCCTTGCCCGGGCGCCATCTTGGACGCCATCTTGGACGCCATCTTTCCCTTGGCCAGGCGCCATATTGGACGCCATCTTTCCCTTGCCCGGGCGCCATCTTGGACGCCATCTTGGACGCCATCTTTCCCTTGCCCGGGCGCCATCTTGGACGCCATCTTGGACGCCATCTTTCCCTTGCCCGGGCGCCATCTTGGACGCCATCTTGGACACCATCTTTCCCATGCCCGGGCGCCATCTTGGACGCCATCTTGGACGCCATCTTGGACGCCATCTTTCCCTTGCCCGGGCGCCATCTTGGACGCCATCTTGGACGCCATCTTTCCCTTGCCCGGGCGCCATCTTGGACGCCATCTTGGACGCCATCTTTCCCTTGCCCGGGCGCCATCTTGGACGGCATCTTGGACGCCATCTTTCCCTTGCCTGGGCGCCATCTTGGACGTCATCTTGGACGCCATCTTGGACTGTGGGCGCCATCTTGGACGCCATGTTGGACGCCATCTTGGACTGTGGGCGCCATCTTGGACGCCATCTTGGACGCCATCTTCGACTGTGGGCGCCATCTTGGACGCCATCTTTCCCTTGCCCGGGCACCATCTTGGACGCCATCTTTCCCTTTCCCGGGCGCCATCTTGGACGCCATCTTTCCCTTGCCCGGGCGCAATCTTGGACGCCATCTTTCCCCTGCCCGGGCGCCATCTTGGACGCCATCTTGGACGCCATCCTTCCCTTGCCCGGGGTCCATATTGGACGCCATCTTGGACGCCATCTTGGACGCCATCTTGGACGCCATCTTTCCCTTGCCCGGGCGCCATCTTGGACGCCATCTTGGACGCCATCTTTCCCTTGGCCAGGCGCCATATTGGACGCCATCTTTCCCTTGCCCGGGCGCCATCTTGGACGCCATCTTTCCCTTGCCCGGGCGCCATCTTGGACGCCATCTTGGACGCCATCTTTCCCTTGCCCGGGCGCCATCTTGGACGCCATCTTGGACGCCATCTTTCCCTTGCCCGGGCGCCATCTTGGACGCCATCTTGAACGCCATCTTGGTCGCCATCTTTCCCTTGCCCGTGCGCCATCTTGGACGCCATCTTTCCCTTGCCCGGGCGCCATCTTGGACGCCATCTTGGACGCCATCTTTCCCTTGCCCGGGCGCCATCTTGGACGCCATCTTGGACGCCATCTTTCCCTTGCCCGGGCGCCATCTTGGACGCCATCTTGGACACCATCTTTCCCTTGCCCGGGCGCCATCTTGGACGCCATCTTGGACGCCATCTTGGACGCCATCTTTCCCTTGCCCGGGCGCCATCTTGGACGCCATCTTGGACTCCATCTTTCCCTTGCCCGGGCGCCATCTTGGACGCCATCTTGGACACCATCTTTCCCTTGCCCGGGCGCCATCTTGGACGCCATCTTGGACGCCATCTTGGACGCCATTTTTCCCTTGCCCGGGCGCCATCTTGGACGCCATCTTGGACGCCATCTTTCCCTTGCCCGGGCGCACATCTTGGACGGCATCTTGGACGCCATCTTTCCCTTGCCCGGGCGCCATCTTGGACGGCATCTTGGACGCCATCTTTCCCTTGCCCGGGCGCCATCTTGGACGCCATCTTTCCCTTCCCCGGGCGCCATCTTGGACGCCATCTTTCCCTTGCCCGGGCGCCATCTTGGACGCCACCTTTCCCTTGCCCGGGCGCCATCTTGGACGCCATCTTGGACGCCATCTTGGACTGTGGGCGCCATCTTGGACGCCATCTTTCCCTTGCCAGGGCACCATCTTGGACGCCATCTTTCCCTTTCCCGGGCGCCATCTTGGACGCCATCTTTCCCTTGCCCGGGCGCAATCTTGGACGCCATCTTTCCCCTGCCCGGGCGCCATCTTGGACGCCATCTTGGACGCCATCCTTCCCTTGCCCGGGGTCCATATTGGACGCCATCTTGGTCTCCATCTTTCCCTTGCCCGGGCGCCATCTTGGACGCCATCTTGGACACCATCTTTCCCTTGCCCGGGCGCCATCTTGGACGCCATCTTGGACGCCATCTTGGACGCCATCTTTCCCTTGCCCGGGCGCCATCTTGGACGCCATCTTGGACGCCATCTTTCCCTTGCCCGGGCGCCATCTTGGACGCCATCTTGGACGCCATCTTTCCCTTGCCCGGGCGCCATCTTGGACGGCATCTTGGACGCCATCTTTCCCTTGCCCGGGCGCCATCTTGGACGCCATCTTTCCCTTCCCCGGGCGCCATCTTGGACGCCATCTTTCCCTTGCCCGGGCGCCATCTTGGACGCCACCTTTCCCTTGCCCGGGCGCCATCTTGGACGCCATCTTGGACACCATCTTTCCCTTGCCCGGTCGCCATTTTGGACGCCATCTTGGACGCCATCTTGGACGCCATCTTTCCCTTGCCCAGGCGCCATTTTGGACGCCATCTTGGACACCATCTTTCCCTTGCCCGGGCGCCATCTTGGACGCCATCTTGGACTCCATCTTGGACGCCATCTTGGACGCCATCTTTCCCTTGCCCGGTCGCCATTTTGGACGCCATCTTGGACGCCATCTTGGACGCCATCTTTCCCTTGCCCGGGCGCCATCTTGGACGCCACCTTTCCCTTGCCCGGGCGCCATCTTGGACGCCATCTTGGACACCATCTTTCCCTTGCCCGGTCGCCATTTTGGACGCCATCTTGGACGCCATCTTGGACGCCATCTTTCCCTTGCCCAGGCGCCATTTTGGACGCCATCTTGGACACCATCTTTCCCTTGCCCGGGCGCCATCTTGGACGCCATCTTGGACTCCATCTTGGACGCCATCTTGGACGCCATCTTTCCCTTGCCCGGTCGCCATTTTGGACGCCATCTTGGACGCCATCTTGGACGCCATCTTTCCCTTGCCCGGGCGCCATCTTGGACGCCACCTTGGACGCCATCTTTCCCTTGCACGGGCGCCATATTGGACGCCATCTTTCCCTTGCCCGGGCGCCATCTTGGACGCCACCTTGGACGCCATCTTTCCCTTGCCCGGGCGCCATCTTGGACGCCATCTTTCCCTTGCCCGGGCGCCATCTTGGACGCCATCTTTCCCTTGCCCGGGCGCCATCTTGGACGCCATCCTGGACGCCATCTTTCCCTTGCCCGGGCGCCATCTTGGACGCCATCTTGGACGCCACCTTGGACGCCATCTTTCCCTTGCCCAGGCGCCATCTTGGACGCCATCTTGGACACCATCTTTCCCTTGCCCGGGCGCCATCTTGGACGCCATCTTGGACTCCATCTTTCCCTTGCCCGGGCGCCATCTTGGACGCCATCTTGGACGCCATCTTGGACGCCATCTTTCCCTTGCCCGGGCGCCATCCTGGACGCCACCTTGGACGCCATCTTTCCCTTGCCCGGGCGCCATATTGGACGCCATCTTTCCCTTGCCCGGGCGCTATCTTGGACGCCATCTTTCCCTTGCCCGGGCGCCATCTTGGACGCCATCTTTCCCTTGCCCGGGCGCCATCTTGGACGCCATCTTTCCCTTGCCCGGGCGCCATCTTGGACGCCATCTTGGACGCCATCTTTCCCTTGCCCGGGCGCCATCTTGGACGCCATCTTGGACGCCATCTTTCCCTTGCCCGGGCGCCATATTGGACGCCATCTTTCCCTTGCCCGGGCGCCATCTTGGACGCCATCTTTCCCTTGCCCGGGCGCCATCTTGGACGCCATCTTTCCCTTGCCCGGGCGCCATCTTGGACGCCATCTTTCCCCTGCCCGGGCGCCATCTTGGACGCCATCTTTCCCTTGCCCGGGCGCCATCTTGGACGCCATCTTGGACGCCATCTTTCCGTTGCCCGGGCGCCATCTTGGACGCCGTCTTGGACGCCATCTTTCCGTTGCCCGGGCGCCATATTGGACGCCATCTTTCCCTTGCCCGGGCGCCATCTTGGACGCCATCTTTCCCTTGCCCGGGCGCCATCTTGGACGCCATCTTTCCCTTGCCCGGGCGCCATCTTGGACGCCATCTTTCCCTTGCCCGGGCGCCATCTTGGACGCCATCTTTCCCTTGCCCGTGCGCCATCTTGGACGCCATCTTGGACGCCATCTTGGACGCCATCTTGGACGCCATCTTGGACGCCATCTTGGACGCCATCTTTCCTTTGCCCGGGCGCCATCTTGGACGCCATCTTGGACGCCATCTTGGACGCCATCTTTCCCTTGCCCGGGCGTCATCTTGGACGCCATCTTGGACGCCATCTTGGACGCCATCTTTCCCTTGCCCGGACGCCATCTTGGACGCCATCTTGGACGCCATCTTGGTCGCCATCTTTCCCTTGCCCGGGCGCCATCTTGGACGCCATCTTTCCCTTGCCCGGGCGCCATCTTGGACGCCATCTTGGACGCCATCTTTCCCTTGCCCGGGCGCCATCTTGGACGCCATCTTGGACACCATCTTTCCCTTGCCCGGGCGCCATCTTGGACGCCATCTTGGACGCCATCTTGGACGCCATCTTGGACGCCATCTTGGACGCCATCTTTCCCTTGCCCGCGCGCCATCTTGGACGCCATCTTGGACGCCATCTTTCCCTTGCCCGGGCGCCATCTTGGACGCCATCTTGGACGCCATCTTGGACGCCATCTTTCCCTTGCCCGGGCGCCATCTTGGACGCCATCTTGGACGCCATCTTTCCCTTGCCCGGGCGCCATCTTGGACGCCATCTTTCCCTTGCCCGGGCGCCATCTTGGACGCCATCTTTCCCTTGCCCGGGCGCCATCTTGGACGCCATCCTGGACGCCATCTTTCCCTTGCCCGGGCGCCATCTTGGACGCCATCTTGGACGCCATCTTGGACGCCATCTTTCCCCTGCCCGGGCGCCATCTTGGACGCCATCTAGGACGCCATCTTTCCCTTGCCCGGGCGCCATCTTGGACGCCATCTTGGACACCATCTTTCCCTTGCCCGGGCGCCATCTTGGACCCATCTTGGACGCCATCTTTCCCTTGCCCGGGCGCCATCTTGGGCGCCATCTTGGACGCCATCTTTCCCTTGCCCGGGCGCCATCTTGGACGCCATCTTTCCCTTGCCCGGACGCCATCTTGGAAGCCATCTTGGACGCCATCTTGGTCGTCATCTTTCCCTTGCCCGGGCGCCATCTTGGACGCCATCTTTCCCTTGCCCGGGCGCCATCTTGGACGCCATCTTGGACGCCATCTTTCCCTTGCCCGGGCGCCATCTTGGACGTCATCTTGGACACCATCTTTCCCTTGCCCGGGCGCCATCTTGGACGCCATCTTGGACGCCATCTTGGACGCCATCTTTCCCTTGTCCGGGCGCCATCTTGGACGCCATCTTTCCCTTGCCCGGGTGCCATCTTGGACGCCATCTTGGACGCCATCCATCTTGGACGCCATCTTTCCCTTGCCCGGGTGCCATCTTGGACGCCATCTTGGACGCCATCTTGGACGCCATCTTTCCCTTGCCCGGGCGCCATCTTGGACGCCATCTTGGACGCCATCTTTCCCTTGCCCGGGCGCCATCTTGGACGCCATCTTTCCCTTGCCCGGGCGCCATCTTGGACGCCATCTTTCCCTTGCCCGGGCGCCATCTTGGACGCCATCTTTCCCTTGCCCGGGCGCCATCTTGGACGCCATCTTTCCCTTGCCCGGGCGCCATCTTGGACGCCATCCTGGACGCCATCTTTCCCTTGCCCGGGCGCCATCTTGGACGCCATCTTGGACGCCATCTTTCCCCTGCCCGGGCGCCATCTTGGACGCCATCTTGGACGCCATCTTTCCCTTGCCCGGGCGCTATCTTGGACGCCATCTTGGACACCATCTTTCCCTTGCCCGGGCGCCATATTGGACGCCATCTTTCCCTTGCCCGGGCGCCATCTTGGACGCCATTTTTCCCTTGCCCGGGCGCCATCTTGGACGCCATCTTGGACGCCATCTGGGACGCCATCTTTCCCTTGCCCGGACGCCATCTTGAACGCCATCTTTCCCTTGCCTGGGCGCCATCTTGGACGCCATCTTGGACGCCATCTTTCCCTTGCCCGGGCGCCATCTTGGACGCCATCTTTCCCTTGCCCGGGCGCCATCTTGGACGCCATCTTGGACGCCATCTTTCCCCTGCCCGGGCGCCATCTTGGACGCCTTCTTGGACGCCATCTTTCCCTTGCCCGGGCGCCATCTTGGACGCCATCTTGGACGCCATCTTTCCCTTGCTCGGGCGCCATCTTGGACGCCATCTTTCCTTGCCCGGGCGCCATCTTGGACGCCATCTTTCCCTTGCCCGGGCGCCATCTTGGACGCCATCTTTCCCTTGCCTGGGCGCCATCTTGGACGCCATCTTTCCCTTGCCCGGGCGCCATCTTGGACGCCATCTTTCCCCTGCCCGAGCGCCATCTTGGACGCCATCTTTCCCCTGCCCGGGCGCCATCTTGGACGCCATCATTCCCTTGCCCGGGCGCCATATTGGACGCCATCTTGGACGCCATCTTTCCCTTGCCTGGGCGCCATCTTGGACGCCATCTTTCCCTTGCCCGGGCGCCATCTTGGACGCCATCTTTCCCTTGCCCGGGCGCCATCTTGGACGCCATCTTTCCCTTGCCCGGGCGCCATCTTGGACGCCATCCTGGACGCCATCTTTCCCTTGCCCGGGCGCCATCTTGGACGCCATCTTGGACGCCATCTTTCCCTTCCGTGGACGCCATCTTGGACGCCATCTTTCCCTTCCGTGGACGCCATCTTGGACGCCATCTTTCCCTTCCGTGGGCGCCATCTTGGACGCCATCTTTCTCTTCCGTGAGCGCCATCTTTCCCTTCCCTGGGCGCCATCTTGGACGCCATCTTTCCCTTCCCCGGGCGCCATCTTGGACGCCATCTTTCCCTTCCCCGGGCGCCATCTTGGACGCCATCTTTCCCTTCCCCGGGCGCCATCTTGGACGCCATCTTTCCCTTCCCCGGGCGGCATCTTGGACGCCATCTTTCCCTTCCCCGGGCGCCTTCTTGGACGCCATCTTTCCCTTAGCTGGGCTCCATCTTGGGCGGCATCTTTTCCCTTACCTGGGCGACATCTTGGCCGTGTTCTTTCCATTCCATGGGCCATTTGTTGTGACCCGCTCTGTTCCAAGAGCCACTTGTTCTCTCATCCGTTCCATTCCAGGGTCTGTTACATTTCCAGGAACCGCTAGTTTTGAGCCGTCCTGTTGCGTTCCGGCATCCGTTCACTGCTGCGTGCGCTGATCAGAGGACACTAGTTTTGTAGAGTTCTGTTCTGTTCTTGGATTAATTTTCATTATTTTTTTTTCATTTCTTCTCTCAAAAACATACGTTATGTCCCCTCGTTGGAACGAGCTCATCCCCGTTTTTTTTTTTTAGAAAAAAATGAAAAAAAAATAGTTGAAGAATTTTTTTTTTTTTGGCAAGTGTCGTCTGCTTTTCATGACAGGTAAAGGGTTAAACCGTAAGCCCTTCAATTTTGACAAAAACAATAACTTCCACTTTAGAGGGCTCATTCAACAAACTTGGACAGGCAGCAGACAGATTGGGTTTGCATGGGATCATGGAAACGTTACCCAACAAAGCAGTCAAATGCTGGTTATAGGGAATTTTCGGTACTCTTCATTCCAAATTGAACTCTGGTAACCCCCCCCCCCCCCCCCGACAGAGCTCCCTCCAACACTTTTGTTTCTACAAAGACATCGATTTATTTATTTATTGGTATTTAAGGTCACATACTTTTGCACAATGACTGCCGTGACTGAGTTTTTCGGAGGAAGCCGAAGACTCCGGAGAGAACCACCGGGCATCGACGAGCAACAGTCAGCTCCACAAAATTCTAACTGTGTTCAAGCTCCGCTCAAGCAGCGTTACAGTGGTTGAAGACATGTGCACCATCGACGTGCATTACGCCTTAGTACACGACGTCATCGTTCCCCCCATGTCGGCAACCGGGATAAAGTGTATTTTACAAGGACACAAAGCGGGTAGTCCCGGACGGTGATCGAACTCTGGACCTCCAGGACAGATGACCAACGGTGTACCACCACTGAGCCACCGTGCTCATAAGATATTGTTTTATTTTTTGTTAATTTGCACTGCGTGTGTGTCGAGGGAGAGGATGTTCCAAGAGAATTACTCTACATTCACTTCGAACTTACCCCTTGTTGCAACGGCTCAGTTAATCACTATCTACAGAATACACCTATCAACAATTTGGCGTGTCTTGTCGTCGCCTGAGTGCTAAAATGTCCTACACGCTAAAAACTAAAGTGTTAAAAACTACACTTGAAGTGCTGTATTTAACACTTACTAAGTGCTGAACTAGCACTTTGTTCAAGTGTACATATCCCAGAACTTGACAGGTGTTACAATAATACCACTTGACAAGTGTAATGTCGCGACACTTAAAAGGAAACAAAACAGATTACGCGGATCAGGCTCGAACTCTCGAGCCTGATCCGCGACATCTGCGTTGTGTCCTTTTAATTATGTACCCACCAAGCGCAAATCAAATTATGGACGATTCTGGAAGAACCAGCACTGCTAGACACATGGGAAGTGCCATCCATTCAAGTTTCAGATGTCTGACGATTGTAATGTCTAAGTGCTTAAAGCATTGCACTTTAAGTGTTAAAATCAAACCCTAAGAGTTAGAATGGGTTTAACACCTTGAAAGTGTCAATTTTAACACTTTAGTTTTTAGTGAGTATGTTCCCCTTTGGGACATTGGACATTCTAGCCCTCGGGCGACGCTGTGTTGGACCAGTGAGGCCACTTCCGACGTCTTGTTGCTGACAACGAAACAACTTGATATCATTCTTACACAAATCAGAGATTTGGACGGATACTGATACTAAAAAACTTTCAGAGTAACATATCAACTGTTTTTTCCCCCAGTAACAGATCCAGATTCAACCTTGTAAACATGAGGTATTTCGACCCGTTTTGCAAAACATTTTGTTGGATGAACTTCATAATTCGTCACAGAATCAGTCAATAAATAAATCGTGCTGAAGCATTGCAGATGGGCCCTTGATGCATTAGAAACAATATACTGGAAAAAGTAATTTGTAGGAAGGGCCGGCGACTGTCCAGTCGTGCGACCTTTTGGGGCTGTAGAATACAATCATTAATGGCCCTCGCAAGAAATGGCAAATGAATTTGTACTGGGGACGGTATTCAATTTGAATTTGTGCTTGATGTCACTTTTAGCTTCCGTGGCTATATCTTACGTACTTCACAACTGTGAAGTCCAAGTTTGGCTGATCGTTTATATCTATGCTTCCAGTTTCGGAGCATTTCCACGCTAAGCGTTAGCTACCGGTTATTATTTTCACTTCCATCACAGGCAATGGTGACCGGGTGCTATTTTACGAAAACAACAGAGCTTGTTTACCGCAGTAAACAAAACACTGCTTCACTTCCCATAGTTCCCACGGGGCCTACCACAATAATAAACATGCACTGCTCAAAATGGGCTTCCAACAGTGTCTCCCCTATTTTAGCAGTCAGTGGAGGAGTGTTTGCCACTGCACTCCCTTGAGTTTTTCATAGAAAGAGCAAACTTCACTCAGAAAATGCTTTGGTTGCGGATTAAATTACTATTTAAGGCCACTGGATTTAGAGCCATATTATGCACTCAACCAATTTTATTAAATTGAGTCATCCTTCACTACCTTCGACTACCAAAGTTCATGACTTCCAATTAAGGCGCTGGTTATACAATCCTATTTTTCTGGTCGACACGGAACGGCAAGGGGTGGGGTATATTTGGGCGCTAATATCATATGCTTTTGTAAACTCATAATACAAAACATGGGCGCTTAAATTTATTTACACCTTCAACCCAGATGGTCCTAGAAAACTGACCCAACAAATTTCACATAAATGTAAAATTATAAAGGGGAAGGCACACCTCCACTTTTTAATACTAGTTTGGCACTAGCTTCAACTCTCACTCCCTGAATGGTATCTTGTTAGACTATTATTAAAAGGGAAATGGGCGAGTCTTCTATATTTGTAGGGCGGCTCAGTAATTTGGTCCCACATCCCCATTGGGGCGGTAGGATTAAATTATAACTGAATCTTAACAATTTAGCGTTCAATTTGTTGCCTTACGGAAGCCCTGGAAAGGAAGATGTGCTTTTTTTCTTTGTTTGTTATTATTCTCTAGTGTTCCCGCATCGTAACAGTGACAGTGAAGTCAAATTTAGCCAATACTTCATCAGAGGACTTCCATACCTGACGTTAATTGCCGGCTTATATTTTGCAAGTTAAACAAAACAGTAAACAGGCACTGCTCTACATTTGGGATTTCCGAAGGTCATTGTTTATTGTGATAAACTTAATGTGATCTTGTTAAATAACCACAATTGGAGGTCAGTAAAAAAATAGTCCAGTTTATTTTAATACCAGTACCGAACAGGTTTTCTCCAACAGCTAACAAAAGGATATCCATTTAACCCTTTAACCTTTTGGGTCGTTTTTTTCCGGCCAGTGGCATGATAGGTCATAATTCAAATAGGATGACTGCTCAGTGAAAGTGTGGGGTACACCAATATTTTCAACGTGCAGCCCCAAGGCTGCCCGTTGAAAATATTAGTGTACTCCCAAATAATCAATATGGATACTTCCAACTGTTGGAATTGAACTGACATGGAAGATACTACAAGATATCAAAGGAATAAAAGTTGGTGTCAGAAATAGAGAATCAAGGTTTTGCTGTTATTCTATTTCTTACCCTAGCTCGTAATTCCACTGTGCGCCTTTTTGGGTATAGAGCTTAATGTATAAGTTGCTCCCAAATCCATAAACGACATTCCAATCAAGATTAGATTCCATTTCTTTTGTTAAATTAGTTCGGGCCGAAAATTCAGACTCACAAATCTTTCCAAACTCGACAACCGTAACAGTTACTGGCAAGCGATATTAACGTAAATACCTATTGAAATTTCGATTTTTGACTCACTAATGGTTGAGAATTGTTTGTCAGAAAAAATCGAATTAAATTTAGAATGACCCAATTTAGGATCGTTTGTTGCTTTTCAGAAACAAAAATATATACTTTTTGTTGTTCAAGACTTTTTCCTAATAACGCCAACATTATCTAAGCAAATCTTGATTCTGGATTTCAGCTAATCTAATTAACTTTTTACGAATGCTCAATAAACTGGTGTAAATGGGTTTCGGATATTTCTAAAGCCCATTTCGGTGACGCCTGCAAAATGATTTAAGGATGAAGTTATCCAAATTTCACACGAGAAAAAGGATAGTACTTTCAGATCAATTCAATGAATAGCAGACATGCATTAAAACACATTTGCAAACCAACATTTTCTTTTTATGGGAAATGTCATTTTGTTGTTTATTGAAGTGGTCTTCTCCAGAGGAGGTGGTGGAGATATTTATCAAATTTGACCGCAATTGACCGAATCTGACTGCATTTTAAAAATCTCTCAACAGACAGACACACTATTTATCTGTTTATTTATTAAGGTTTAACGACACTTTTACAGCCAAGGTCACATCGTGTCGTTGGGTTTTACGGGTGGAGGAAGCCGGAGTACCCGGAGAGAACCACCGAGCAACGACGAGCAGCTGCCAGCTCCCCAACATCGTAGCTCCGCACTGCAGCACAGATAGAGTTAGATTGGTTGAAGACATGCGCACCATCGACGTGCAGTGCGCCTTAGTACACGGCGTCATCGTGCACCCATGTGGACAATAGTGGTTAACTGCATTGCCCAAGGACACAAAGCGGGAGTCCGAATCGATCGCTCTATCCAAGGACTAACCGGGCTCGACGTTGCTTAACTTCGGTGATCTGACGAGAACCGGTTACCGCAACGCCACAACGCAACCGCGTCCCCAGTAGATAAACTTCAATTATAGCAAATAGAACAAATGATTTTAATTTCTGAATTGAGCCCCTGCGCCTCAGAGTTGTTGTATCAGTGCCAATTAGATGAACTTTTATTGTCAAACTTTCCATTTGTAATTAAAAAGAGCATTTTTGCATTCAATAAATTTGTGATATTACTAAAAATACAATTTTCTTGAGATGAGCTTTGGATAATACAACAACATTCGAGCAGTTCATATTTAGGACGCTAACATTGTCCAAAGAATGATGACAATTGCAGGCATATCAGTTTCCTTCTTTCCAAATTACTGAGGTTTAAAATGAGGGAAATTCAAACAGCCGTATTTTTTTCTAACTATGAAGGTTGTCACAAAGTGTGCGCGTGTGTGTGTGGGGGGGGGGGGGGGGGGGGGGGGGCGAAAAAAAACAGAGGCCAAGGTCCAAAAAAATGTTCCCACCCTTCAAACACCGACCACCTGCAATTTTTTTTTTTTTTTTTTTTTTTTTGAGGGGGGAGGGGGCTATTTTTGGGGAACCCAAGCTCTAAAATCTTAGAGTCCATATTAATTATTTGGGGTAGACCAATCAATATTTTCAACGTGCAGCCCTGAGGCTGCACGTTGAAAATATTGATTGGTCTACCCCCACACATTTACTGAACAGCCATCCTATAATGACGTTATGACGTATCATGTTCCTGGCCGGAAAAACGGTCGCTAGGGTTCAAAGGGTTAAGACTATTTCCCTGACTATTCCAGCATTTTTATAAACCTCTGAGTCTGCAAGGGAGATAATTCTAAAGAGTTTGAATGGAAATAATAAAAATATTATCGAATGAGTCTGAATAAGTCACTGAATAAGTCTGGTGTAATACATTCCCTGATGGCAGAGTCTGTACGAGACTATTTAGCAATTCTACTTGATTCTACTAAAAAGAAAACACTATTCATTCCTCATTTTGGATATTTATTTATTTATTGGTGTTTAAAGGTCACATACTTATGCACAATGGTTAATCATGACCTTGAAAGTTTGACGGGTGGAGGAAGCCGGAGTAACCGGAGAGAACCACCGAGCAACGACGAGCAGCTGCCAGCTCCCCAACATCGTAACTCCGCACTGCAGCACCGGCAGGGTTAGATTGGTTGAAGACATGCGCACCATCGACGTGCAGTACGCCTTAGTACACGGCGTCATCGTGCCCCCATGTGGACACTCGGGGTTAAGTGCCTTGCCCAAGGACACAATGCTGGAGTCCGAATCGATTGCTCAGACGGTCACCCATCCGAGGACTAACCGGGCTCGACGTTGCTTAACTTCGGTGATCTGACGAGAACCGGTTACCGCAACGCCACCGCGCCCCTCATTTTGGTGATAATAGGGATAGCAAATATTCACTTTCCCTATTTCTGTTATGTGCACATGTGACATGAGGGGCGTCACACTCAGTCTAAAGCTGGGGTGATGAAGTTTATTGATTCATACTGCACAGCAGTCGTCTTTGTTCAGTTGGCCTCTTTAACTGATAAACAATGTTCAGTTTATGTAACTATGACTGGGGGTGCGGAAAGTTTGTTTTCTTGTTTTACACAAGTGGCATCAAGTGGTATTGTGATTTTTGTTTATATAAACTTTCTGAAATTATTCTGGTCTCGTGTCTCCTTCAATTAATGTGCAATTGTCAGATGGTATAAGGAAGCATATAGATGCAAGCCAATGCCAATACATCCGTGAAACATTATAGCTCACTAAATCAGACTGATAAAATCACAATTTTTAGTTTCAAGTTGATAAGATATTTGTAAATATTTGCCATGTAATTCAATTTGCCTGATGCAAATTTGCCAACGACTTCTCTATAACCATGCAGACTGCAATAGCCGCGGGTATCAAAATGGAGTTCATATGGATTTGGACTTCCTTACACCCCTAATATGATAGTTTATGTTTTAAATGTCCTGGTTGGCCAAATAATAAGGTAAAACAAGCACAGAACTTAGTGATTTATGTGGAGGATAAAATTTGCATTTTTTGTCAGTTCCGATTTTTTTCCAGCCTCGAGAAACCCACCCATCCCACCCCCTCCTTGTGTCTGGAAATTACGAGCGATCTCCCCATGGTTGTGAGAGTAATTTCAAAATGCCTCCATTTCCCACGCACTTTCGCTTCGTGAAAATTTGTTTAATTTTGAAACCGAAACCAGTAATAATTATGTGTTGACTCATTGTTTGTTTGTTGGTGGTTAACGTCACATATTTATGCACTATGGCTAATCGTGACACAACATGGAGATGAAGTCAAGTTTAGTCAATCGTTGATCAACATGTTGCCCATTTTAGAGGACTTTCATCCCAAGCATTGGTGACTGGGTCCTATTTTACTAGTAAAGCGGAACTGGTTTACCACAGTAAACAAGTGCTGCTTACTTCCCGGGGTTCCCACGGGGAGTGTTGACTCATTACATTACTCAATCTGAAGGGCTATTTTGCCCTTTACCTAACATGAACATCAGACGACACTTGCAAACATAATTCTTGATTAACTAATTTTTTCATTTTTTGTCTCAAAAGTATAGGTTATGACACATCGTTGGAACGAGCTCGACGAGCTCGTTCCAACGAGGGGTCATAACCTATGTTTTTGAGACAAAAAATGAAAAAATAAGGAAAATTAATTTGCGATTTTTAAGAATAGCGCTGGCTGGTTGGGTGAAGGGTTAACCTTATGTTTGATTAGAATCATAGAATATTAATTGTTTTTGTAGACTGAATATTTCAACAGGGAAAAGACGACTAAATATCCTCCACTGTCGCTGAAGATGTGGCTGTAGTGATCTGAACAGGGATAAATTTCTCACAACCAAATTGCAGAAATTCCAGACTGCTCTTGTCAACTTACACACCACGCGTATTTACGTTCCCCATTGAAGTCGTTCTTGTTTGTCATTTCGCACCAACAATCATCTTGCCTATTTTCGGAGCAGGGAAGCGAAGTGTCTGACTCATCCCTGCTCATCTTTCGATACTGGCCAAGGTAAGGTGACTCCAGGCGTTTTGGTCGGAACGTAGAAACCCATTTGATTTCCCGAGACTCACCAGACCATAAACACATTTAGCACCCTCACATGTGCCCACTGTTTATATATATTTACATGTATTTGTAACCCCATGTGAAAACTACATGTACCAAAAAAATGGTTCGTGAATAAACTGAATTGAGAATTGTGGGAATCATGTTGAAGACACCGGACATTACTTTGCAGACTGCCCACTCCACTCCCACGAAAGAACTTAACGTCTACACTATGAAGGTACAACGCCATCCCCAATAACTTTGACTTGCTATATGGAGACCTTGATCTCCAAACAAAAGACAACATCACTATCTTCAGCTGGTTTCTTATTACATCATTATTTTAGAGATATGTGGTCTCTGGTGCGCATGCGCACGCCTGATTCTGAGGTGTTTAATTCTCCCGAAATCTCTGAAGATTTATTTTCCGAACCATGAGGGCGGACATTTTGTTTTAATGAAACGCTTTTTGCGCTCGTCCAACAAGGCTGGGGTAGTTATGGCTGTAAGAGTACTCTCTCCTGCTCGGAGGGTCTTTTTTGAAGCCAATCCCCCCTCCCCCTCCCCCATTTTCCATCGAATTACCCAATACAGTCCTAAAATGCTAAAATCGCCCCTTCAGGACCGTAAAGCTAAAGGTTCTTCCCTGTCTGCGGCCATGAAACAAACAAATACCCGCTAACTGGCTATCCCATAAAGCTTTGGGAGAGGCCTCGATCACCCGAAGTATCCTGAGAATTGTCCCAAATCGTCACGGGAACGCCCACAACCGCAGGTTCTGGAATCTCAAATGTATATTTCTTGTCCTTTCCCGCAAATATCAGTTAATAGTAATGAACTTCATTAGCACATGGACACATTGAAGCAACAGTCACACTACCAATGCACCTACATCGCTCCTACGCACCTACGTGGAAGGGCTACAGCTCGCACAAACATCCCTCAAACCCGCACCCGACGAGAGAGCATGTTCGAAGGTAACGTCATGGATATTGGTGTGTTCTTGGTATATTACTATTTTCTTGAATTGGTATCAAATAAATCAAGTCATGGCTATATAGTAGCCATTACTCGATTTCCTGCCAAACTCAAGAAAATGTGAAGCGAATGTGTGTGTGTGTGGGGGGGGGGGGGGGCGGTGGAACTTACTTCGTGAACCGCCCCAGCAATTGACAAAACATTTGTTTCAACATTTCGTGTGATGTAACTAATATCGGAATGTCACGAATTTATTTCGCGAGGATCAAGGTAGTTTATGGATATACCACGGAAAGTTTAACCGGTGGTTCGAAATTGAGTAGCGACAAAGTCCAGTGAGTGTATGGTTACAGAGACGAGGGCAATTTGAAATTTCTTACCTATTCTGTACAAATTTTCGCACTCGTTCTGTTGCAGAAATTGTCTGATAATTAATGCATAAAACACATGTCCAAAGTGGTAAAGAACAGATCAGTAATTCCAAGTAAATAGCACATACAGACGAAATAAGTAGAAATGTAACAGATTGTTATTTTTTAACGGATTTCACTGAAAATATGAGCTCGAATGCTACAATCACCCAATTCTGTCACTGCGTCCATTCAATAACTCCACATGACGGGTCCCCGAAGAATCGGCTGTTAACTCAGGAAGCCAAAGCCTAATGGGCTTACAAACCTCAAAATGGTCTATAGATAGGACCACAATTTGACAGTAATTGGATGATTTTCGAAGCTTTTGTGGGTAATAACACTTTGGCCGGCCGCTGATTTGTCACGGTTCTCGGGTGAGAAGGCCTTGGTTACCCCTGTTCTCCTAACTACCTCCCTATTCCCACGCTTCTTCTCTCCCCTCCCAACACTCTGAGACGAACTGCTTGATGACATACCTTTCCCCATTCTTCCCAATCTCTCCGTCTAGCATATTAACCCTCTTTTTTGAGTCACTCACTAACATGTTCTTCATTCTCCCATCCCACTTCCAAATTATACTCCCAGTGAATCTTATATTTTTTTAGACTGGTATTTTGGGCATTCTAAAAGAAAGTGTCCCAGGGTCTCCAGCACGCCTAAATTACACCTCTGGCATTCCTTTTCACTGTTTTTCCCAATTTCCCCCCTCACCCTCACCTCCTGGGACCGCGACCTCAGCTTGAACAACAGTGACACCCACAAAGGTGTCATCAAGGTACTGTTTACAAAATTACTGCCAGAAATCGAGAGAGAGCGCAAAGTCAAGGAGTCTTCTGACTATTGCTCTTGGCCATTCCATAAATACACGCTTTTTACACCGAAAACTTTATCAATGTGTCAATTGGATGCTCTACACGTTTCCATGGGATCGTCCATCATCTCACTCTGGAGTTCCGGTGCTACAGCGTGAAGGGATGAAGGGATGGATTGATCCACATTGGAAACTGTATATTGACAGTGTTGTTATTTTGACTGTATAACAGAAAAGTTACAAGTGTAATAAAATTTAGGGAACTTTATTACTGAAACAGGTTTTTTGGGTGGGTTTTTTTTTAAGTAATGATACGGTTGCAATATTGTCCTTACTACAAAAACTTTCGACAGTCCCCTTGTGAATGAGCATTGATCAGACAATGATTGTTTAGATAATATATAGGTCCATTGAGCAGAGTGCTATTTTATGTACAATTATTGATGAAATCTTACTTTTGTGCTTTACAAGTCACAATAATAAAAATTATCACTACTATTGACAAGCAAAATTGTACAAATTTATCATCTTGGCTAACATTTTCTTTCGAAAAATGATTGGTCTCTTGAATGGATCAATGAGCCACCTGCAGTGCTTCAGCGTTGCAGATGGCGTCTTGTTGCACTGAAAGGACGCTTTTTGATGAAATTTGCCGCCATACATAATTACCATAGCTACAGACAGTACATCACGTCGTATGTTCTGTGCCATATTCTGAAAATTAGGCTAGAATGAAAAACACATCAACTGGGTTTTTTCAAGTTCCTGATTAACATACCTGTTTTGCGACTTCGAAAGTGTTCTTGCATAAATATATTTCATTCTTCACTGAGAAATACTTTACGGTCTTTTGCTGGAACGTCCTCAGTAGATCATGTCCAGTCATTCCAGTCCATCTGCTGTACGAACTCGTCCACAATACAGAGTCGTCTGCTAGTTATGGTAGGTGGTGGTTTCTGAGTCACCATACTTAGTCGGTTATCTGACCAGTAAACAACTTTAATTTGCACTAGCAAAAGCTGTATCTACAGAACACAATACGGAAGAATTACAGAACATACCATGGTTGAAAAATTAATATCGCCCTGAATTTTATTTCAAATGACAGAATCTGAACGGCTCTGTTTAAGTTTTCGTTTATCAATGTCCGTTTTCAAATTTGTTGATGGAAAGTGTCTTGAATTTGGTAATCAGTATTTTTCATTATTTTTTTGTTATAATTCATTGGAGAATGTCTGCAATCACTCTCCAATAATTTATAACAAAATCAATTTATAAAACAAAATTTGGTTTTAGGTGTATTTGTGGCTCGAGATGTTTACCATGACACCTACATTTTTCAGTGAAGCTCAAAAATAGGCGTCAAGCAACAATCCGCTTAATACAAGTTAAATAAAGCGCTATACTTAAAAACTTATTGTTAACATCCGACGACTTAAATGAAGTCCCAAATCGTCGTAGTTTAACGGAACAACTTCGTCCAGGTTTGAAATGCCTTCGAAACTCTCCGGATAATATCGTTCACACAACGGGTCGAACGTTGGTCGAAGTGTTTAAACGACGATGGTTTCAGGATCCATGTAAGCTGTCAATTCATACGGATTGATTAGTCACTGAAGGTGAGAATCAAGAGGCAAATATGATTTAAGCCCTATATTCTTAAGAATTGTCCGAAATGCACTAACATTGCAATGAAAGATAATCAAAGTATTTCGTAAGATGTAACAATAGAAAGCTTCACTATTACGGTATAACTACAAGGCAAGTTTCATGCGGATAAGTTTCAAGCGACCTTACACGTCTCGTCTTCAAACCAATATTAACATTTCTAGCTTTGGATTTCCATTTAAGTGGCTTCTGAGCTTGCTTATTAAGTCATTGGAAAGCTGTGCTCACGCCCCACTTTTACCTTGTGTTCCCGGCTTACCTAATCCAACTAAGGTTGATGTTTTCATTCTTTGAGAAACGTTCGCTTTGACGAGGCCTCTTGTTTTTGATTGGTAGATGCATAAGGTTTGCTTTTCAGTGCGTGATCTTTGGATTTCTTTTCTGTTCTATTTCCAGTCAAATAACTCTCCAGGTTTAGTTTTTAGAACATACGAAGTGAGGATGCATCCGATTCACACGAGAGTTCGGTTGAGGATGGGGGTCATGTTTTGAACTCGCTCTTGCCTACCCCTGCCTCTTTCCGACCGTTGTCGACACAAGTTAAGCCACCAAACCACATAACTATGGTGTGTGACATGACCCTTTAATATTCTGTATTGGGGAAGGAGGGGGAGATGGGGTGAGGTTGTAGCCAAGCTCTTGATGGTTTGTGAATTCAGTCCAAGTTTACCATGTAGCGGCTTTGCTACCCGTTTCTCAGATTGTCGTTCTTTGCTTAGGTTTCCACTACTCCCCTATTTTTCAGCCTTTGTAGCATTTTAGTTTAGAAGCCAGTATTTCTGTGGGCCCAATTGTATGATGTGATATGTACCGAGTCCGATGTGTTCGCGATTGCATGCGTTTCTGTTTAGGCTTAACTGCATCTTTCGTGTTCAATTGTTCTCACTTCTGTCGGTCTGAATGTGTTGCTGTTACTGGTGTAACAATTAGATATTTTGTAGGTTACAGTCGACAAATATTTCCATGTTCCTTCCAACCGGTATTGCCCGATGGGTTATTCTATGCACCCAATAACTAAGTCAATGCCCAGCAACATGTTTCTCTAATCCATGGCTGTTTTCAAAAAAACATTTGAACCCTTTCAACGGTTATTGAATGAGATTGGTTATTTCTTTTTAAAATGGGTTGATGTATTTTGTATTTGTTGGGAGGCCCAGTAATAATTTATTCCCACAGTCCCATGGGGGCTGTGGGATTAAATTATTACCAAATCAAATTATTTCAAGTTTATCTCGTCGCCTCGTCATTAGAGGATAAATTATTTTAGGCAATAATTTATGCTTACCGAGTTGAAAGGATTCCCTGCATTGAACAGTGCTCCACAGTAAGACATGTTTTGAAATGTTGAATTTTCTTTTTCTTTTGAAGAAATGCTGTTGACATTCGAAACTACTTTCTGAGACTGGTTGTAGTGCCGAAACATTTTATATGGTTTATTTCTTTCTGTAGGTTTTGTTATAAACTTGAATGACGTCTTTGTTGGTATTTAACCCTTTACCTAACGAATCGCCCGCATCCGCCCGCGTAATATGCAAATTGTGCAGTTGAAAAAATTAAACTTTTCAAAATATTTCAACAAAACCATATCATGTGACCCCTCGTTGGAACGAGCTCGTCGAGCTCGTTCCAACGAGGGGACACAAGATATGGTATTGTTGAATTTTTTGAAAAATTTTAAAAAAATATTTTTAAAATAATAAATTTTGATATCGTCCGCGTTGGGTAAAGGGTTAAATTTGTTTTCAATGTTGAAAGTTTTTACAAATCTACTGATCTGTGTGTTGTGTAGTACACGTTGGAAAATAAAGCAAATATTTGAAGTTTCAACGAAGTTAGTCTATTCACTCAGGACCTTTGAAAAACACAAGAGGTTCACATCGAGCCCAGAAACAACAAAAGCCGTCACAAAATGTATCTAAACACAATAGTGTTCAAAGAAACCATTTTGGAAATAAACGAACAAATACAAGGACATTTGACGACAAAGCTCATCAATAGTTATAAATAACCTGTCTATTGCTACCAGATATGTAACAATAACTCCCAAGAACGGTATGCTCAGATTACGTGACCTGCCCAACCAACATCGCATGGCGAGCTCAACAAGAACCAGAGAGTTGAATACTTCAATAAGAAAGTAAACCGATCACCATTCCAGAGGTGCTGATAGAGAAAATGGTATACAGCACCTATACAGACAAATCGTGTACTCATCACCACACAAAAACATGCTCTACCCAACACAAAAACTGGTACCTAACATACGAAACCGTGTACCAAACACACGAAACAATGTACCAAAACACGAAACATTGTGTACCAAACACAAAACATGATGAACCAACAACACAAAACCTGGCATACTGCACATCAACACAGAGCAGAACCTTCACAACAGCCAAAACTTGCCTAAATCTTACAACCAGTGAGGGTCATTGAAGTCTGACAAACCCATGAAAAACAAATTAACCGAACAAAACGTTTTCAAACATACAACCACTGCCAGAAAGTAGAATAGGTTGTCAACAGCACTCGTGGAAAATGTATCATAGAATGGAGTAAATCCAGACATTGGGGCGAGTTCGGCAGGTATTATTTATATTTATCAGCCAATAAACCAGCGCATCTACAGAGTTCGATCCAATATCCAATCGGACATTGGAACGAACTCGACAGGTACGTGGAGAAAAGTGATAAATTATGATTTCATTTTAGTTACTGCCACACCTGTGGAATTCAGCCCACTATTCAAATTCACCCGTTTTTCGGTAAGGCCATTGTTGATAAATTCTTTGTTTTACGTAAATTCTTGGTTGTTTGTTTACATGGGGTTCAAAACACAGCCTTGATCATATCGTGCCTGGCAGTCTTAACGGGTTTGATGACACTCAACAGCCAGAGTCCTGTCATGTCTGACAGTTTCGCAGATGAAGTTAACAGAGTATCGACAGAACCGCCGAGCACAGGCGAACAACGTTACTGTCAGTCTATCCCACTTACCAACTCCTCACAAGTGGGGTTAGTAGAGGTTGGAATCAAGTGCACCTTGACGTGCAGTACGTCTTATTACACGGTACCACCAAGTCCCAACGTGGGTAATCAGGATTAAATGCCTTGCCCAAGGACACAGCGCAATCATCACTGGTCAGGATCAAACAGTCTTCCTTTCGGTTCAAGTCCAATGCTCTAAACCATGAGCCATGGCACTCCGAATCCTAAGTTCTGATAGGCAGGCACAACAATGCACTAATTACCTGGTAGAATGCTAGGAGCCCATATTTGGGCTGTGTTTTGAAGTGCAGAGGCCACAACCCAAAGGCATCATATCCTGTGGATGTGCTTCATTTTATCTTTAGAGTGAAATTATTTAATCTATATGAATTTGCCTTATTACAATTTATGGGAGAGTACCATGTGGCACTCTTCCATGAATTGTAACTTGAGGGCAAAGGCATACTATAACTTTTGATGACAATAAATAATTTAGCACTCTTATCAGTTGATTGTCAGGCAAGTATTCATCTCGGTTCTAAACTGATTTGAATAGCAAAATAAATGGTCAGATATGCGTTTTAAAAGCCGAAAATTGACATTTGTAAAAAATTTTATCACATTTATCCAAACTTGGATCCTTAGTTTGTAAATGTATTCTTTGATGTGGTATGTCATCTGAAGACACCAGACCAAAAATATTCTACAGTCCTGTGACGTCCACAACACCATTGACGGTTATGTCAAGCAGTTACAACGAAACACGACGGTCGATTTTCGACGTCGACGGTCGGTCGTTGTTTAAGTACCAGGACACATAACAAACGTACACTATTTCATACCTGCAATAAATGAGCGTATGTGACGTAATACAAAGAATTCATAGAGACCTTATAAGAACAGTGCTAATAAACCATAGCACTGCCACTTAAAGCTGGCATCAGCTACAAAGTGGTTCTATTAAAAAAAAACGAGCTTTGAATAGAGTAACATCTCGTAGAATATTGAAAGTTATTAGGTGCTAACCATAAACCAAAGGGCAATGCAATAGGAAGGACTACATAAATTCCCTTATGGTTGTGTATATTCGCCATCCGGTATTTGTACAGTCAATATAGCAGAGTTAAGTCGGACTCAAATTCCCTCTCAACTTGAATGTTTATGTTTCCCGATTAAAATTTTTATTTTCATTTTCAACATCTCTGAAAGTGTTTCACTGTGTCCGTTATTCCCAAGTTACACATTTGGCATTTCTTGTTACCTTCGTTCTAAATACCCCACATCCTAGTTCCGGTGACCTCGATCTCGGAACAGCATACAGCGACTCCATATGTGCCATCTTAGCATACTTCAAATCTCCACCTCTATTTCCATATCCACCCAAAGACCTCATTGCTTTGATCCCTTCTCTCCCATTCAGATTACAATCCTCCACTACCCCATCCCGGCACCCACACCTAAATCTGAGTGAAATAATGCGTGTTAGAGTCACAATTATCCTGGAAGACTATTTCACAACACTGGCTGCCTGGGAGATTTGCCAAATGGTCCTGGTGTCGGTCTTTTTCAAATCAATCACGTGTTTAATCATAACTCACACAAGCTTACCCCAATGGTATTGCGGTGATATTGATAGATATCTTTACTCACCACCCAGCATCTATCTGCTTGGTGTCCATCCCCTTTAAAACCGTTTGTTCTGAAGGCATCACGGCCATGACATAAGTTGTCCTTGGCGCTATCACCATCTCCCAATGATTTGCCCCCCCCCCCCGACACCCCTAAATAAATTTATAGAAGTTCCTGTAGGTTAAGAATTCACGACGATGATGAGTGTGAAACGTGAAATTCTCTTTCCCATGCCATTCTGTATCCCCTCTCCCACTACGACCGCCACCTAATAATCCCAGTGTCTTTTATTCAAATAAATAACCATATACGAATTTATGGAATATTCTCTGAAATTGCTACCAAACAATACCTTTTTTGATTGGGGTTGGACGACATTTTTGACAGCCAATATATTCACGAATCGGACACTTACGGGTGCGGGAAGCCGAAGAGAACCACAGAGCAATGGCGAGCAACTGCCAGGCTCTCCAACGTACTAAATCAGCACATGCAGGTTAGCATTGGTTGGCGCCAAGTGCATCATCGACGTGCTGTACGCTTTAGCATACAGCGCCACCGTGCCTCCACACGTGGACAGTCGGAATTAAGGGCCTTGTTCGAGGACTGCGCAGTTACCCCTGGTGGGGATCGAACCGAGCACCTTTCGGTTTTAAGTCCAATGACGTAACCACTGAGCTCCCCTGCTCCAAGCAGATTCCTCAAATTGCCCAATCCATTATCACACTTTATGCATAAATGTTACCTTATATGGGCGTCGTGTTTTTTTCATTGTCAGTTTGAAAAATGGCATCGTAGGGTGTTTTAGATACTCTACACACATTCCTTGAACTAACTGGTAACTTCATCATATCACTGTTCAGCTCTGTACTTTCCAGACAATGTTTTTCCAACTTCATCTTTTATTTTTCTGAATACTAAGATAAAGTTTGACCCACTTCTTTCTGTACTCCACTGCCCCAACGCCCCTCATTCACTTTTTGCCCAATATGTAACCAGTTCTAATGCAATGGCATCTTGTTTATGTTTTCGCCATCTACTTTAATATCTATGTGGAGCCAAAAACCATCCTAGTCTAACACAAACATTTCGACTAATGTTTGACCCGTTGTGTGAACGACTGTCCGGAGAGTTTCGAAGGCATTTCAAACATTGGTCGAGTGCTTGCTTAAACTAAGAATGTTTGAGGCTCCGCCATTTTGACTGCACAAATTCCTGACAACGAGCATTAACCAGACATGCATTCTATAGAATTAATTTAACTGGGGCTCGAGGTTTACATGCAAAACATGCGGACGAACAAACGCGAGAACAAAGGAAAATAGACAAAGTTATTACAAAAACAGAAACAAACAATAGTGAACACAAAGAACTCCACCCAAATCATAACACACAACTGAGCTTCAATACTAATTTCTAACCTACCATACAACGAAGACCGAGAATATGGAATGCAATGGAACTCAGCACAAGGACGGCAACCCAATGAACAGAAGTAAAACAGCTACAGTTGGACTGAATTTAAAAAAACACCGAAAACTCGACTCAAGCTTCACCCTATCGCCCACTCTTCCCGCCAATACTAAACATTAAAATGTCATATCACCCACACCATCATGGCCAACAGCCCAACCCGTGCCTCCAAGGATCGAATTGTAGGGGAAGGAGGGGACAAAACACGTGCACCAAACACGATAACCCACTCCCAATCGAACAGAAGCATGGATCGGACACCCCCTCACTCCACATCTCTAAAAACGGACTAAGAGAGGTATTTGAGTGAAAATGGAAGCTTAAAGAAAACCAAAGCTGCAGCACACACCCAAAAGCTAACCCTATACATCTTATTTCAACCAAAACAAGATTTCACACCAGAACAAACGAATCTCTAGATTTAATAAAACACAAACCTTAATTTGACCATGGTGAGTCAGAAACACAAGATAAAACTGAGAACGTAAAATGAACAAAACCCTTCAAAAACCAAGTAAAGAAACTCAGAAGTAAATGGGAATCCAAATGCTACAAAAGTCATTGATTGATGTGAAGACGGAATGTGAAAGATCTCTTGAAACGCATCGGCATAAAACTGCAAGAATTCTTGCAGCCATACAAAAATGGTGAATCTAAATATTGTTACATCAAACACTAATATGAAAATTAGGTTACAATTTTATTCCTTTTTCAATTTGTACTTCAAAACATAGCTTATGAACCTTCACCGGAACGACTCCTCGAGATCGTTCCCAAGACGGGTCAAACTATGGTTAGAGATAAAAATGAGAATTTAGTTTTTTAAGAAAAAACCAAGCTTTGCAGTATCAGGTCCCACGTTAACCTTAATCGATTATCTTTCGTTGCATTATTTGTACATTTCAGAGGATTCCCAAAATGGTTCTCAAATCACTTACCACCTTGATGCACCTTCTGTCACTGATAAATCAGTTAGATGATCAGGACAAAATATTTCTCAATTTCAGTGAAACATCACAAATTATACAATAGTGTCAATACCACCATGACGTTAACTTCCTGTAAAATGACGAGCTTTCAAATTCTGTCGGCATTACGTTGGCAATTACACATTTCTTTTCGTCAGCGTTCTGCAGGTGTCCTCAATCTGAAGACAGTTTGTACCGAACTCAGGGTTACCCGATCTAAAGAACGTGCGTCGGGCAGGTCTACAGGGATTCAATGGCTAAGATGAGATGGCAGCAAGTTAAGCCCAATCTTATACGTTTAAGAGTCAAAATAGGACCAAATTAAATACAAATTTGTCAAAATTGTTTGTGACTGTTCCGAACGGTTAAGGGAAAGTCAAAATCCCTCCAGGGCGTTTCCGATTTTCACTAAAAGTTAAGTTCCTTTATTTCCCACAGCTGGTTTAGTTTATGGGGAAAGACAAATGCACCCTCAAAGACTGTTCGCGTTGTAATGCCAATTGCAGGAGTTCACACAACTCGCAGCATGTTTTCTGGACCACGCATGAATCTAAAGTGAAGTATATTTTTTGTTCATTAGGGTTCAACACACTTAAACAGTAGACAGTTTTTTCGTGTGGAGGAAGCTGGAATACTCAGAACTACCAAGCAGTTGAGAGTAACTGTTGGACTGTCCAACTGTCCAACTTACCCGACTAAAGCGGGTTTAGCATTGGATAAAGACAAGTGTACTATCGATGTGCTGTGCGCTTTAGTATAAAGTGTCACAGATCTCCCACTTGAGCAGCCGGGATTAAATAATTTCCCGAGGACACAACGCGGGCTACGGGGTGGGGAGTCGAATCGTAAATCATTCCATCTGAAGCCCACTGCACATACCAGTGAGTCAACACGTTCCAAAGTGAAGTATATATGTATATTTATCAAAGACACTTTCAACAGCCTGGTTCATATCGGGGCCGACAATATTGGAGCAAGTAGGAGTCCCCTGATAAAACCAACGAACACTGGCAAGTAACTGTTCGACATATGTAAACAGCTTACTATTTATTGAGATATTAACGCTTTCGACAACTTGGACTTCACCGTGTCGGGAACTTTTATATATGTGGAGCAAGCCGGAGTACGTGGAGTGAACTACCCAGCAGTGGTGGCAGAGTGGACAAGTGTTCTGGTCTCTCATGCCAGAGGTCCCGGGATCGATCCTCCGTCGAGGAAAGCTCTCTAGGTTTCCGAACACTGTCAGCATTAATTGTGGGGTTGATGCTGTCACGCCGTACCGTCCTATCGGGTGGGGACGTAAAATTGCTGTCCTCTGTGGGAAGAGAGACACTCCGTGCAGACTAAAGATCCCTTCGTAGTATCCAAGAAGAGCGGGGCCACGAAGTTGCCGCCACGAAAGTGAACCCACACACTTGCGCCTTTGGGCAATGGAGAGGCGTTAATACAAGTAACAAAGCTTGTTCGCCAATCACTGTAAAACAAATAAGATTAAGAGCAGCGGCAAGCAACTGTCAAGTCAAAGTACTAACTTCGCACAAGAATGGTCAGCATTGGTTGTAGACAAGTGCACCATTGAATGCAGTGCGCCTTAGTACATAGTACAACCATGCACCTAGCTGAGCAATCGGGATTAAGTGTCTATTCCCAAGGACAATGCGGTGACCGCTGGCCAGGATCCAAACGTGCACCTTTAGGTTTGAAGTTCAATGCTTTAATAACTGAGCAATACAAGCAGGGTTAGAATCAGTTGTATGCGTGTACACCATCGTCATGCAGAACGACGCACCACACGGCACAAGTGGATTCCCACATGGGTATTTAGGATTAAGTGTCTTGTCCAAGAAAGGTACAGATGGCGCGGGTCGGCATCGAACTTACAATCTGAAGTTCAACGCGCTAACCAGTAAGCCACTGCGCCCCAAAATCATTAACAGTTTCAAAAACCAAGATTGACAGTGAAAAACGGGGGCGTGCGGAGTCTGCCAACGACTAGAAATTGGGGGTTGGGGTAGGGGACAAGGATGTCGATAAACTTGTCTTGCGATTATTTTTAGATCTTTGTGACTGATATGCAACTGAGCCACTGATTAATTATATCACATGGATAACTATTATATTATATGTCGCACACAGGGTGCCAAATGGGGAGGGGGTCCCTACCCCATCCTGCTCACGACTGAAAGATGAAGGTTAAGGGGATGGGGAGACAAGACTATCGATAAACTAGCCTTGTGATTGTGACGGAAAAGGCAACCGAGTCACTGATCAATTACATTACATATCCCTCAGTAACAGGGGTAGTAGTACAGCAAACGAATCGGTTAAGTATCTACCACCATCGCATGCTAAGCTATTCTTTTAAAGAATCTCGATAGTTGAGACGACCCCCACCCCACGGCACGCACTTTTTTTTTGCTCCCGGAGCTCCTTGTCAGAGTTCACTAAGCCTACAGTGTGAGTTTTGGATCATACATGGGTTCAAATATGAAGTCTATAAAAGATGTATATGGACTTACCAGCCATGCGATTATCTTTCTTCATTTTCAGATGGTTGTGCTGTGATTGGATTATTATGACATCTGTAAAACAAAAACAAACATTTGTTTTGTTTAACTATATCCTCTCAAATCTTTTAAAATATTTTTCATCAAACAAACCTACTCATGGCTGATGCGAAGCAGACATGACTAGATTTGAATGTAAATTCATTAAGAAGTAATTTAAAAATAACTTCGAAAGTTAAACAATTTATAGTAATTTATATATATTTTATACTTACCAATGTCCCAGACTTAGCTGGTGCTAAACTCTAATTCAGGGCCAAACACAAATTTTGTCCCACCAATACCCAAAATTTGCATCAAAAACCAAAAATTACATGTCCTATATGGTCTTCCATACATTTACTCCTCTGCGCATGCGCAGTGTCAAGGAGGTCTCGAAATTGGCGTCAGTTATCATTCTTACAACCAGTGCCTGGTAAGCGTTATGTAATCAGCGGGGAGGTATGAGTTCCCAACTCCTGGGAGGGCCATCCCCGTCTGGGTCATTGGTAAGTATAAAAAATATATAAATTACTATAAGTTTTTTAACATTTTTATACTGTACCAATGACCCAGACTTAACTGAATAGTAAATAGTCTGGAGGGCCTAGGACATAAAGGAAACTCCAGTAAGCTCAATTATCTATAACAGAATATCCCCCCCCCCCCAGGAGAGAAGGAGAGATAGGCTTTACATGTATCTTTCTTGTTTATATTAAAGAAGAAAGACACAATGCATGCCGATTAGTAATTGAGCATAATAATCCATGATCTCTATTAACATCCAGTATAACCCTTTATACTAATATTTTTAAAGGCAAGCCAAGAAATAAAGGAAGTCCAGAGAAATGAGATTCGTTGTATTCATTAAAAGTGTCCGAGGATTGTATATTGATGCTCGTTTGACACATGACATACAAATTACAGTTAGTAATTCCGAGTCGGTACCTCCCCTAAAGTTAGTACCGACTCGGAATTACTAACTCTAGGGGAGGTATTCCCTTGCTTTTCACTATAAAGCAGGTGACCTAAGGGAACACCCCCCCCCCCTTCCCCTTGCCCTGGGTCAAATACCCCAGAGCGAAGAGGGCAGCAGGACAATCAATGCCGGAACAGAAAGCCTACATAACTATAGTTGCAACTGTTTAGTGGAAGATATTCCGAGCAACTGATAACGGACCTAAACAATGGAGGTCTCCAGAAATGGACTCAATATTTCTGAGATAAAATTTAGTGAAAGCAGAAGGTAGAGACCAATATGCAGCCTTCATTAAATCAGTAATATCAATACAATTAGCATAGGCCCAAGAAGTAGGAAGAGCTTTTACTTCATGAGCTGAGATTTTGAGTGCCGACTGCTGAGAAGATAATTTTTCATGAGCAGTGCGAATTGTTAATTGAATCCATCTAGCAATAGAATGAACCATAATATCCTTTCTATTAGGCATCAAAGACAGAAAGAAACGCTTACGTCCCTTTCTGATAAACTCAGATCTATGTTTGTAAATACGTATTGCTCTAACAGGAAAAAGTAAAGGCCTACGCCCATCAGATGATGGAAGGGCCTTAATAACAATAGGTTCAGAATACTTATTAGGAGCCTGATTCTTAGCTAAAAATCCAACATTGGTGGTAAAGGCAATAGTATTACCAACACTACGGTAGTGAGAATCATCCACAGATAGTGCATGAAGCTCACTAACTCTTCCAGCATAAGAGAAGGCTAAGAGAAAAGCTGTCTTATATGTTAAGAATTTGAAGTCCACTGTGTCAAGAGGCTCAAAAGGCGTTTCTTTCAGCTTAAGAACCCAAGCCAAATTCCACTTGGGAATTAATCTGAGGGTTCCAGGTATATTTATCGAAAAATTTCTAATTTAGATAAAGAGACATTAGTTCCAATCATTAAGCTATCGTGATGTGCGTAAGTATCGGACAGCAACAGACACCCGAGTAGATTTATCCACCGTCTCTGTGGAGACAGATGCTACCAACAGAATCTTGCATTGCGATTGTTTTGTCTTGAGCAATATCTGCTGAATCAACGGCGCTGGAGGATACGCATATCCTATCATTCCGTCCCAAGAGATCGAGAGAGCGTCTACTGCAAACGCTCGAGGATCCGGACAAGGTGACACATTCGTCTGCAACTGATTGTTGAGATTTGTCGCAAATAAATCTATCATTGGCCGTTCCCATTGGTAGCAAATCTGATTGAATACTTGCTTGTTGAGAGTCCATTCTGACGGCAACAGGCGACCCCTCCGTGAAAGGGAGTCTGCTTAGACGTTCAGACGACCCGGAATATGACGGACCGAGAGACGAATCTGATGTTCTAGTACAAAAAGAATTCTTTCCGTTAGATTGAGCAACGGAATGGAATGAGTGCCACCTTGGTTCCGAATATACGCAACTACTGTCGTATTGTCGGACAGAATTTGCACGTGTGCATTCTGAAGAACGTCTATCCATTGACGTAGAGCAAGCGAAATCGACATCTCTTTGATGTTGATGTGCTTGCTTAAAAACTGCGGATCCCAAAGACCCTGACACTTCAAATCCGATGGGCTCAGTGTCGCGCCCCAACCTGTTTGACGGGCATCCGTCATAACCGTAAAACTCGGATCTGGCAACTACAGTGGAACTCCCTGAGTTAACCACTGTATGTCTGCCCAAGTCTGAATCTCTTGTTTCACTTGGCTTGACAAGAGGATGTCCGTCTCGAGCGAATAAATCTTCACTCTCCAATTCTGAGTCAGATAGACCTGGAGAGGACGAGTGCGTAGCCGCCCCATTGGAATGAGATCCGCGGCAGCTCCGCACAGACCTCTTAGTCTCATGAATTCTCTCGCTGTAACTTTGTCTGAGTGAAGACAATAGCGAGCGTAACGACTAATTTCGCTCTGATTAACGGCAGACGAACGAGATTGTTGTGCGTCTCGAAACCTCATCCCCAGGTGAATGACAGGGACGGCACCAGATCCGACTTCTCTTCGTTTACTATGAAACAGAGACGTCGGAGCAATAGGAGCAGATTCTGCATCTCGTTCTGAAGCGTTAACTCGTTGCCGTACCTCTGACGAATATCGTCCAGGTAAGCCGACGTTACCGCAGACGAATGAGCTCGGAAATGAGTCATTACCGAGTTCATAACTCTAGTGAACAACTTCTGGAAGGTATGCCGGATGAACTCTACGGCTATTTTGTGTTGTTCCGAAAGGGAAATATCTAACTCATCAGAATCCCTTTCGCCATCCTGTCGGACCTCTTGGAAATCTCGGTCGTCCGCACCTGATCCAGCGGCGGAACAAACCGACCAAGCTTCGTCTGAAACTTCATGTTCCGACAGAGGCTCTGCCGGTTGCTGGGATGCTGCAATGATCTTTGCTATCTGATAGCACGTCCGTTACGGAGGCGGTCGTGTGTGCTGCCGTGAGGATGAGGAAGCCTTATAGGTAGCCTCGCCGGACTGCCTTTTACCGGAGCGTCCCGAGCGGCGGACGTATGCTCCGACTGCGAAAGGCTACGAACTACAACATCTGGTCCCAGATGCTGCTGTATGAGAGAGGGACCCCTCTCGCTTGCAGCTCGTGCCGAGCTGGACAAGCTAAAACCGGACTATCAGGCTTCCTCCGATCCATCCTCCTTTCCGTCGTCACTGGGTGTGCACGTGGAAGTTTTATAGTGCTCGCAACACCCGACTCTTTCTCCTGGACCGCAACGGACGAACCCGGGTGCTGACCCATTCGGTGGACGCGACACCGGGTGAACTAGCGGACGTCAACCCCTTCGAATACCTCTCGGGTAATCGACGGATCTCCATGAGCACTTTTGTCGCTAGCTCTTCGCTTGTATGTGACGACGGAGGCACACTTCTGGACGACATCACGGAAATATCACACTGTTCTTGTTCCTCTGAAAAAGAGTGAAAGACTAGAGTGACCCTGCGGAGAGAGGACCGGTATGACCCTCTCTCCGGTAACAACATACCGTGACACACGTTTCCAACGTTTGTCATCCCATTTGTAACACACAGAACAAAGACCAGCGCGAGTACATAGAGTACAATTAATACAGAGATCATGAGAATCATAGGAAGATTTCCTCCTAGTACAATTTGAACAATAATCATTCATTGTGAAAAAGGTAAACAATCATCGTACTCGCACTAATCCTTGAAACTTAAAAAGTTTATAGTAATTTTTTATACTTACCAATAATGACCCAGACTTAGCTGGTGCTAACTCAAATATTTAGGGCCAAACGCAAATTTTACCCCCCAATCCCCAAAATTTGCATCTAAAACCAAAAATTACATGTCCTATATGGTCCTCCATACTTTTACTCCACTGCGCATGCGCAGTGTCAAGGAAGTCTCGAAACTGCGCCAAAAGTCATTCTTACCAGTGCCTGGTAAGCGTTATGTACGCAGCGGGGAGGCAAGAGTTCCCAACTCCTGGGAGGGCCATCCCCGTCTGGGTCAATGGCAAGTATAAAAAATATATAAATTACTATAAATTTTTTTTAAGATTTTTATACTGTACCAATGACCCAGACTTAGCTGAATAGTAAAAAGGTTGGAGGGCCTAACATAAGGAAAATCCAATAGACTCAATTACCTATAACAAACCTATCCCCTCAATGAGAAAAGGAGAGATAGGCTAAATGTATCTTTCTTATTTGTATCAAAAAAGAAAAACACCAATCTGTAATTGAGCACAATAACATCTAGTATAACCCTTTATACTAGTATTTTTTAAAGAAAAGCCAATAAATACGGGAGTCTGGCGAACTGAGACTCTATATACTCATTTAAAAGTGTTCGAAGAATGTATATTAACGCCCAATTAATCACGTGATATATACAGATACTTCACACCAATCAACACTTAAAAAATATTACACAGATGAGTAAACATAAGCTTCACCCTTTAAAATCATCTCGGAACCGACCGGAATAACTGACTCCAAGGGAGGTATTCCCTTGCTTTACACTATAAAGCAGGTGACCCAAGGGAACACCTGCACCCCCCCCCCCCCTTCCCCTTGCCCTGGATCAAATACTCCAGAGCAAAGAGGGTAGCAGGACAAAGTCACTGCCGGAACCGAAAGCCTATACACATAGTTGCCACTGTTTAGTAGACGACATTCTGAGTAGAAAATAACGGACCTAAAAAATGTAGATCTGCAGAAAAGACTCAATATTCTCAGATACAAAATCGTGAAAATGGAGGGCTAAGACCAATATGTAGCCCTCATTAGATCTGTAATATCAACATTATTAGCTTAAGCCTATGATGCAGAAGAACTCTTACTTCATGAGCTTAAAACCAACGCACAGACTGCTGAATGAAGATATAATCATTAGCAGGACTGAAAGTAGATTGAATCCCTCTAACCATAGAATGGACCGCAATGTGAAGGAAGCTTCCACTGCATGTCCCACAACAGACGCCTGAGTAAATTAATCCTCAGTCTTTGTGGATATTGAGAAGCTACCAACAGAATTTGCATGGAAATAATAACATTGAGCAATATCTGCTAAATCAAAGGCATTGGAAGATATGAATATTTTATTATTCCGTTTCACGAGATCGATAGAGCGTTTACTGCAAACGCTCGAAAATCCAAACATTGTGACACATCCATCTGTAAATGATTGTTGAGATGCGTCGCGAAAAAGTCGATCATTGGCCGCTCTCGTTGGTAGCAATCTGATTGAATACTGGTTTGTTGAAAGTCCATTCTGGTGGCAACAAACGGCCCCTCCGTGAAGGGAGTCCGCTAATACATTCAGACGACCCGGAATATAACGGACGTTAACATGAATAACAGGGTGGAATGAGAGCCTCCATAATTCCGAAAATACGCTAATACCGTCGAGTTATCGGACAGAATTAGCTTGAGCATTCTGAATAACGTTCATCAATAACGTAGCGCAAGCCAAAATGACATCATTCTTGATGTTTGTGTGCTTGATAAGTTACTACAGAAACAAAAGACCCTGGCACTTCAAATCCGTTGGGTTTAATGAAACTACCCAAAGTGTTTGACTGACATCCGTCAAACCTGTAAAACTCGGATCCGGCAATTGCAGTGGAACTACTTGAGTTAAGCACTGAAAACTTGCCCAAGTCTGAATCTCTTATTCACTTGCTTTGACAAGAAGATGTCCGTATCGAGCGAAATAATCTTCACTCTCCAATTCTGAATTAAAAGAAATTTGGAGAGGACAAATGCGTAACCGCTCCAATGGAATAAAATCACGGCAGTTCCGCACAACGTATCAGTCACGTGAGATCTCTCGCCGAGACCTTGTCTGAGCGAAGACAATAGCGAGTACAACAACTGATTAATTTCGCTCTGGTTAACGGCAGGCGAACGAGAATGTTATGCGTCTCGAAGCTCATCCCCCGGTGGGTAAATGACTTGGACGAAACCAGATCCGACTTCACGTTTACTTATGAAACCGAGACGTCGGATCAATAGCAGAATCTGCACATCGTTCTGCGCTCTGGTTAACGGCAGACGAACAAGAAAGTTATGCGTCCGGCGAAGCTCATCCCCCGGTGGGTAAATGACTTGGACGAATCCAGATCCGACTTCTCGTTTACTTATGAAACCGAGCCGTCGGATCAATAGAAGCAGAATCTACACATCGTTCTGAAGCGTTAACTCGTTGCCACACTCTGAAGAATGTCGTCCAGGTAGGCCGACGTTACCGCAGACGAATGAGCTCGGAAATGAGTCATTACCGAGTTCGTTATTCGAGTGAAAGCCCAGGAACTGGATTCAGACCGAAACACATTGGTCGGCGCTGAAACACAATTCCTATTATGAAGAAGCAAAGATACTTTCTGAACGCCTGATGTACCATGGCGTGAAAGTATGCAACTAGAAATCTATGAATGTAGCATAGTCGTACACCCGAATACTCGCTGACCGATCAGATGGACTCCATATATAAACTTGGAGCCACGATCAGTTTGTTATCCAGCTCAGAATATGAGTGGACGGAACGAGCCGTCTGGTTTTGGAACCAGAAAAGGATGGTTGTAGAATCCTGGAAATTCCTGGATTTCTACGATCTCTATCGCGAACATTCCATAAGAGACTGGACTTCTGATGGAAGCGAGCGTCTATCCTACTGACTGACGGAAGCTGAGTCTAACTTGGACTCCGAGTTAACAGAGGATTTCGTTTGAGGACCAATTTAATCCTTCCGAAATCACCCCTTGAATTCAAGGGACGCCCGTAATCTAATCCCAAATCATTGAGAAACTCGACAGTCTTCCGCTCACAAGTACACGATAGAGGTTAAAACCATTACCTCCTGGTTCTGCGAGGCTTGCGGAAGGAGAAGCCATGTCCTCCACGGCCCGCACCTCTCCCCGTCGACCAAGGGGTGTCTGACCGGATGTCTCGATCAGAATTACAGCCCCTATCCGAGTCGCTACCCTGACGGTCTCTAGAGTAAGACAGAGGATGCATAGGAACCTCTATAGGAACTTCCCTTGGACGTATTCGTCCCAGTAGTGCCTGTCCTACTCTTCTCTGCTGAAACCGACTATATGGAAGCGAATTTAATACCAGAGAGTCTAAAGCTTTCTTTGTTAACTGATCATAAACTGCGGAAAGCTTGCCGTCGAAGACAACTCTCCGGAGACCGAAGTGGCTCAGAGAGTTTTTCACCTTACTATCTACACGCATGGATGTAGCCAGGGCCGCGTCACGTCTAACCAACTCCATATTGCCACTAAAGGACGGAGTTTTACGTCAGGCCCTTGAAAGAACTCTTAAGGAGGTTGTACATCCTAGATTTCTTTTTCCTTGAGACGTAATGATAACGTTCTGGTAAGGTGATCTGCGTACGATGATGCGTCTAAGCTGTCCCTGCTAGACGATATTGTTATTTCCAACATCGTGGTTGGAATTGACTTAGACAGTAAAACAATACTAGTTCCTGACCTGGTCGTCTGGACGCAGAGAACTCTCAGAATGCTCTGTCCTGCCGTTTCAAAACATTCAATGAAATGATGAAAGGCAGGTATAGAGCATATTGCCGATAAGAAACCTGACCTGCCCATTTAGGTAGCAAGTTATATAAATATAGCGACATTCAACAGATCAAATGTCCGTGAAACATATCTGGACTATGTCGGAAATGAGGGATTGATGTCCCTAAACCGATTAAGAATTCTATATCCAGTGGCGCTATCAGTTTCTTATCCGGCAACGCAGCATTTTGGTCCGAAGGAACAAAGTCCGATGATAATGCCGGATGCACTCTACGGCAATTATGTTGTTCCGAAAAGGGAAAATACAACTCATCCGTATCCCCTTCACCGTCCTGCCGGGCCACTTGAAATTCTTGGTCGTCCGTGCCGAACCTGCAGCGGAACGTACCAACCCAGCTTCGTCGGATAATTCCTGATCTGACAGAGTTACTGTCAGTTGCTGGGATGCTGTGATAATTTGTGCTATCTGCGATCGCATATCCGCAACAGAGGCCTGTGGAGCTGCGGTCTTATAGGATTTAGCCGCTGGAAGCTCCTTGCACGTTCACTCCTGCATACCTCTAATATGCGAACGTCCGGAGAATGAAGGTCTCGTATCCTTGGCTACCGGATGGCGTGACCTGGTTGCCGTAGAATCCCTGATCGGCGATGTTGGTTGAATATCACAGGACACATAGCCAAGGTGCGGACGCGTGTAGCAGGATAAAGTCACTGCCGGAACCGAAAGCCTATACACATAGTTGCCACTGTTTAGTAGACGACATTCTGAGTAGAAAATAACGGACCTAAAGAATGTAGATCTGCAGAAAAGACTCAATATTCTCAGATACAAAATCGTGAAAATGGAGGGCTAAGACCAATATGTAGCCCTCATTAGATCTGTAATATCAACATAATTAGCTTAAGTCTATGATGCAGAAGAACTCTTACTTCATAAGCTTAAAACCTTTATTGCCGTGAGGATGAGGAAGCGGACTAGCGGGCGACAATGCCTTCGATAGAACTAGCTAACTCCCAACAATTGTCGTAATACCTTGAGCACTTCCGCTAGCCCTAATATTGCAACGACGGAGACACGGTTATTGAAGACATCACGGAAACATCACTCTGAGTTCTGAAAAAGAAACTGATAATATATAGTGACCCTACGGAGAGAGGACCGTAATGGACCTCTCACCGCAACAAAATACCGTGACACACGTCTCCAACACACACAGAGCAAGAATTAATGCGACTACATTGACTATAAGAAACACAATGAACTCGTGAATTAGAGCAAGATATCCTCGCATTACGATTGAAGAATATTTTTTCCACCAAAAAAAAATATACACCGTCATATTATTCGCACTAACTCTTGAAATGAATATACATATTATAATTCATTATAACATTTCAAAAGAAAATAATTTTCCAAAACCAAAAAAAAAAAATTCAGAAGAGCCCAAGTTCCCAATGGGAACCCTGAGCCCAAAAAAGCCTAAGTGTGGACAAAAATTTTAAATCATTTTGAAAAAATTAATGTAACACTTACGGATAATATCAATGCATCTTGCTATGAACTAAATTAAGCCGAAGACCAGTAATCATTGTCAGAAGTGACAGTTGTCAACATAAGCAAAAGTGTCAACAATCCGGTAACATGACTCCGGGCACTAAAACAAACATAGCCCGAAATCAGTTACCAATTTAAACACTATCTGATGCAAAACAGAGGCTTCCAGAGAAGAAACTGTAGAACATCAGATGATAGATGCAGACCAAAACACCTAAACACCCCAAGGGTGAGGATGTAAACATGGGGGAAAAACAGAAAATTCCGTTTCCAAGCCAAAACTCCCAAGAAATTTTAGTAATAAACATTACAAAAAATAAGCCAAAAGCATGGGAGAATAGCTAGGGGGGAATAAAGGAAAAGGAGAGAGGAAACAATGATTAAACAATGGAAAATTCATAGCAAGAATGACCACAATAAGGTAATGCCACGAAAATAGGTAACATGAATAATTTCGTAAAAAAATTATAAGTTACAGCCCTGAACATTTGTTTCCACTGTTTTTTCCTCTCCACGTTCTATTTCCACCATATATCCACTATTTCTCTCATAATTATGCGTCTGGCATCCTTAAAACAGATTTACAAGCACAAATAACAGTGAAGTGTAACTATTGAGGGCCAAACAAAGAATGACTTTTGGCGGCAGTTTCGAGACCTCCTTGACACTGCGCATGTGCAGTGGAGTAAAAGTATGGAGGACCATATAGGACATGTAAGTTTTGGTTTTAGATGCAAATTTTGAGGATTGGGGGGTAAAATTTGCGTTTGGCCCTAAATATTTTAGAGTTAACACCATCTAAGTCTGAGTCATTGGTACAGTATAAAAATATAAAGATACATAAAATAATCCATTATAATCATTACGAAATAATGATTCGAAAAGAAAAAAATTGAAAAAAAAACAAAAATTTCAGAAGAGCCCAAGTTCCCAATGGGAACCCTGAGCCCAATGGATCCCAAAAAAGCCTAAGTGTGGACAAAAATTTAAATTCATTTTGAAAAAATTAATGTAACACTTACGGACAATATTAATGTATCTTGCTATGACAAAAGTGATGCAGAAGACAAGTAATCACTATCAGCAGTAACTGTTGTCAATCTAAGCAAAAGTGTCAACAAACCGGAAACATGACTCCATGCACTGAAAAAATCTGGCCCGAAATCAGTTACCAATTTAAAACACTATCTGATGCAAAACAGAGGCTTCCAGAGAAGAAACTGAAGAACATCAGATGGTAGATGCAGACCAAAACGCCTGAACACCCCTTGGGTGAGGACGTAAACATGGGGAAAAAGAAAAAAATCTGTTACCAAACCAAAACTCCCAAGAAAATTTAGTAATAAACATTAAAAAATGTAAACCAAATCATGGGAGAATAGCTTGGGGGAATAAAGGAAAGGGAGAGAGGAAACACTGATCAAACAATGGTATATTCATAGCAAGAATGACAACAACAGGGCTATGCCTTGAAAAAAGGCAACATGAAATAATTTCGTAAAATAATTATAAGTTACAGCCCTGAACATTTTCTTGCACTATTTTTTCCTCTCCTCCTTATATTTCCTCTTTATTTCCACCATTTCTCTTATCAAAATGTGTCTGGCATCATGAAAACTGAGATTTGGAAGCACAAATAATAGTGAAGTGTAATTGTTTTGAGGGCCAAACAAAGAATGATAATTAGCGCCAATTTCGAAACCTCATTGACACTGCGCATGCGCAGAGGAGTAAATGTATGGAGGACCATAGAGGACATGTAATTTTCGGGTTTTGATGCAAATTTTGGGGATTGGGGGGGGGGGGACAAAATTTGTGTTTGGCCCTGAATTAAAGAGTTTAGCACCAGCCAAGTCTGGGTCATTGGCACAGTATAAAAATATTGAATTTGCAGCCTAAATGATTACGCCTTTACATAATCGGCCCATCCGTCTGAGTAATTTACAATCGAAATATTGAGAAAAAAAAATGTTTCGAACTACTTCAACAAAACCATGTGTGATCCAGTTGTTTCCCTCGTGTTCTCATGTCAGAAAACGTTGTCTGAAGGGCTACATTTCAAAACGATATTTGAAATGCCAAAATTTAAAACGATGCGAGCATATTTTTCATTTGAAATTAAAATGGTCGTCTATGGGGGAATGTTTAATGCTGTGATACCTCAAGCGGGTTTAGAATTGGATAAAGACAAGTGTACTATGGATGTGTTGTGCGCTTTAGTATAAAGCGCCAGAGCACCCACTTGGGCAGCCAGGATTAAATAATTTCCCTAGAACACAACGCGAGTCACGGGGTGGGAAGTCGAATCTTAAATCATTCGACCTGAAGCCCACTGCCTGTACCAGTAAGTCAACACGTTCCAAAGTGAAGTATATATGCATATTTATGAAAGACACATGAAACAGATTGGTTCATATCGTGTCTGACACTGTTTGAGCAAGTTGGAGTACCCGGGTGAAACCAACGAACATTGGCAAGTAACTGTTCGACATATGTAAACAGCTTACTATTTATTGATTTTAACACTTTCGACAACTTAGACTTCACCGTGTCGGGAACTTTTACAGGTGGATCAAGCCAGAGTACCTGGAGTGAACTACCGAGCAGTGGTGGCCGAGTGGAAAAGTGCGCTGGTCTCTCATGCCAGAGGTCCCGGGATCGATCCTCGGTCGGTGAAAGTTCTCGAGGTGTCCGAACACTCTGGCAGCATTACTTGTAGGGTTCATGCTGTCACAGTGTACGATAATATCGGGTGGGGACGTAAAATGGCTGCCATCTGTGTGGAGAGAGACACTCCGTACAGACTAAAGATCTCTTCGTAGTATCCGAGAAGACGAGAAGAGCGGGGCCACGAATTTGCCGCTACGAAAGTCAACCCACACACCTGCTCCAATGGACAAAGGAGAGGCGTTAATACAATTTGCATAACTTCTTCGCCAATCACTGTAAAACAAATAAGATTAAATAAAAAATGCACACAGCAGCGGCAAGTAACTGTCAAGTCTCATCAACGTACTGACTCCACACAAGCATGGTTAGCATTGGTTGTAGATAAGTGCACTATCGACCTTTGGTGCACCTTAGTACATAGCTCCACCATGCACCTGACTGAGCAATCGGGATTAAGTATCTAGCCCCAAGGACAATGCAGTGACCGCTGGCAAGGATCCAAGCGTGCACCTTTAGGGTTTGCAGTTCACTGCTCTAACAACTGAGCTACGCAAGCAGGGTTAGAATCGGTGGTATGCGCGTGTACCATCAACGTGCAGAACGACGCACCACACTGCGCCAGTGGATTCTCACTTGGGCATTTAGGATTAAGTGTTTTGCCCAAGGAGTGAGTACAGATGGCGCGGGCCGCGATCGAACTTGCGATCCGAAGTTCAACGCACTAACCAGTAAGCCACTGCGCCACTAACTCATAAACAGTTTAAAACCAAAATTGACAGCGAAAAACAGGGGGCATGCGGACTCTAACTTATCCTGTCCAAGACTAGAAGGTGGAGGTTATGGGGGAGGGGACGAGGATATCGAAAACTTGCCTTGCGATTATTTTTAGATCTTTGTGACGGATATGCAGCTGAGCCACTGATTAATTACATCACATGTATAACATTTATATTACATGTAGCACACAGGGTGCCAAAAGAGGGGAGGGGGTCCCTACCCGATCCGGTTCACGGCTGAAGATGGAGGTTAAGGGGATGGGGAGACAAGGCTATCGATAAACTTGCCTTGAGATTGTGACGGAAAAGGCAACCGAGTCACTGATCAATTACATTACATATCCCTCATTAACAGGGGAAGAAGTATAGCAAAGGAATCGGTTCAATATCTACCACCATCGCATGCCAAGTTATTCTTTAAAAAAATCTCGATAGTTGAGACGATCCACGCCCCAAGGCACGCACTTTTGTTTTTGCTTCCGGAGCTCCTAATCACACATGAGTTCAGTAAACCTACAATGTGAGTTTTGGATTATACATGGGTTAACCTTTACCCAACGAAGACGATATCAAAATTTATTATTTTAAATATCATTTTTTAAAAAATTTTCACAAAATTTCAACAAAACCATATCATGTGATCCCTCGTTGGAACGAACTCGACAAGCTCGTTCCAACAGGGGGTCACATATGGTTTTGTTGAAATTTTTTCAAAAATAATATTTTTTCAACTGCTGAATTTGCATATTACGCGGGCGGATGCGGCCGATTCGTTGGGTAAAGGGTTAAAACAAAAAGTATAAAAAAGATGGTCTTACCTGATCAGCTTTCTTCATTTTCAGATGGTTGTGCTGTGATTGGATCATTGACATCTGTAAAACAAAAACAAACATTTGTTTTCTTTAACTATATCCTGTCAAGTACCTTTTAAAATATCTTTCATCAAACCTAGTCATGGCTGATGCGAAGCAGCCATGACAAGATTTTAATGAAAATTTATTAAGATGTAAATTAAAAATAAATAGAAATGTTGAAAAAAAAAGTTTTCGAAAAATGTAAACAAAACCATGTGACCCCCCCCCCCCCCCCCGCCCACACACACACACACACCTCCCAACCCGTTGGAACGAGTAAGCCATGGTTTTATTGATTTTCCTTTTTAATTCAAAAACAAAATAAATAAATAGTTGATTAGTCAGTTAAAGTGTCACATGTAGCGGCGAAAGAATTGCTGCCCTTTTAACTGGGAGAGTGCATATTTCGGCTTTATTCTGAAGTGTAGGCACCATAACAAAGGCTTCCTATTCTGTGGAGGTTCTACAAATCACCTTTGAAGTGAAATTATTTAGTCTGTTAGGATTTACTTTGTTGCAATCTATAAGAGTGCCCGTCGGCACTCTCCCATAAATTGTAACAAGGCAAAGATATATGTGAACAAATTTTGATGACAAAAATAATTTAGTACTCTCCCACTTGAAGAAATATATGCATGTAGCATGCGATGAGTTAATGGTTTAAGTTAAATTTCGACAAGGTTAAATCGTACCACGTAACAGTGTGGAAAGTAAAGTTTAGCCTTTTACTTGTTTCGTTTGCCCACTTGCAAGGACGTGACCGCGAGTGGTGAGTTCATGGATCCTTTTGTACCAGTGAAGCATAATTTTTTTTTTCTCAATAACCGAGCACTGCCCTTCATGGAGCTGTAACGGGATAATTGCTTTAAGACAAGTAACTCGTTTTTTTAAAATATCAAGTGCAAGAAACGTTAGTTAATGGACTTCCAGATTCCGGGAATCCATTGACAATCTTCAGATTGTGCTTCTATTGTGATGCTTTTCATTTTTTTATGATTTTCAAAACTCCTGTTTCCCAGAAATTAACTCTAAATGTTTCATTAATACCTCCACCCCACCCACCACATATGAAATGAATGGGAGTTTGAGTTTTATTTGCGTTTAGGGTCAGTTCAGCATCTATGCCTATATTGCCACAACATGCCGATATACAGTACGTGAAGAGTGGATTGTAACTAAATCACCCGCGGAGTGGAGTTATCACCCAAACTATATTTTCAAATTTTGTACACATCGACAAAAAACACGAGCATTGTTTCAGCCAGTGGACCTCCGGGTTTAACCCGGAGGTCCATTGGCTGAAACTTTGCCCGTACTTGTTATCCTTTGCAACAAATTTGCAATTATTGCTTGGGTGGAATCTCCACTCTGCGGGTGATTTAGTGGTAATACAATCTCCACGTACTGTAGTCAGCTTTAGTCAATCTTTTATACTTCGGCTACCAGCGCTGTAACTCACATCCAAGCCATCGTTTACCCGTTCCTTTTGTAAAAAAGGCATGGATGTTTCTAAGGGGTTTCAAATGGGGAGGGAGGTAGGGGGGGTCCACGCAGGATTTCCATTTGCACCCCTTCCCATCCCATGCAACGGAAGGCAGACTACCGCTACATAATTCCCAACTATTGCGAAACTTCGTTTGTACCTCAGCCATCCCTCCCACAACCCACCTTACCTCCACCCTTCCCCACAGCAAAACTGTTTTCACCCCTTCCTCAACACACGATTTCAAATTTTTCAAACATTTCAACAGAACCAGATTTCTGTACAATGGCTAATAGTGACCTCAACAGTCAAGTTCAGCTCGTCGTTTATAGCCATGTTGCCCAGTTTGGAGGACTTCCATCCCAGGCATCGGTGACTAATTCCATTTTATCAGTAAAACAGCCTGTTAAGGCCGTGGTTAATTAATTTTTGGTTTAGCGGCATTCACCTCATTTTTTTTTGGCCCAAAATAAAGCATTTTCTTTATTATTGGCTCCTCAAATGGGTCACCTCATTCATAGGGCCAGGAGTGTACACCATTTCATGTTTCTTCTTCTTCCACCGAAACACCAGATTATTGCCTCATTATTGCCAGATTGCTACAGCAATCTGGCAATAATGGGGCAATAATCTGGTGTGATTAGGCGTATAATGTTGACTAATGGTACATTTTGTTATTGGCTGTTCTGTATATAACCCTGACCATTATAAGTTCTACTTTCTGAGACAACCTACGCATGCAAGGAAGCAGGGTGGAAATGCAAAATGATAAAATATGCATCTTATGGAAAGGGATATATTAAACACTTCCCTACACGGATATAATTAACAATCAATAACCTCATTCCGCATTTTGTTCGGATAACCTGGAATAACGCTGAACTGAAAATTAACCAACCATGGCCCGAACATGGTAAACAAACACGGCTTCACTTCCTTGGTTTTCACATAGAAGGGGGCGATTTCGGAGGTTAACTTCGAGCTTGTGGCAAGCAGGGACCAGGTACTGGAATGAAAGATTCCCACGGGTCCATTTAGTTAACCAAACAGCACTAATATTGAAATCTTATTTTACATTAATACATTAACCGCTTTTCGGGGCTCATTGCTCTGTACAGTTTGCACAGCTAGTTTAAAAAGAAATGCACACCAACAATGGTTGTCTTTTCTCAAGCTGTTTGATAAACTAATTAAGTCGATATTACACGGCAGTAAAATATGATCGACGGAGCTGAATATGAGGAAGAGATACTGCACCGAGTGAAAGGGCTCATATCAAGTTCTGCAAACTGATCTTAAATGTAGGTAAACATTCCGCGCGGAGCTTGGTCGATAAAAAATTAACACCGGATGCTTTAGTACGTTTCACAAATTATACTAGTAAATTGCTTACTAATTCCCCGGATACCCTTCTGAATTACGCTTTTCTGGAACCAAGAAATATAAACTCCCTGACTCTGTAAGTGAAAAGCTTAAAGGACTTGGATTTAACAGTTTGAACAAAACTGAAATTTCCAAAAATAAAATTAATCTTCTGAAGTCCAAACTTGAATCCGCCCATACTAAATTATTTAAAAAAGATATACACAATGACAATAAGAGAAAAGGAAAAAAAAACAAACTTAGGACTTATCGGCTATTCAAGGTAGATTATCAAATGGAATCGCATCTCATTCAAACCTTTTCCATTGAAGCTAGAAACAATTTCACGCGATTACCCATCAGCAACCATAAACTGTGCATCGAACGTGGAAGGCATATACAACCTCCACGTCCGATGGAACATACAATATGCGAAGCTTGTGCAATGGGTGACGTGAAATCAGAATGACATTTCGTAATGTTATGTCCGCTTTATGTACCATAGAGAGAATTATTTCGTCCATTTTTTGACGAAATAATTGATTTCCCTCGAATGGATAAAATAGACAAATTCAAAGTCATATTGACTAATAATAATCCAGTGCTAAGCAATGTTATTTGTAACATGGTTAAGCTCTTCCTTTACAAGAAGGACTTATCCGTAATATGATTTGCGTCAGTCACTTAGAATTAGTATTGCTATACGATTCTATTTATGATTATTTTGTACGTACAGAGCAATCTGCCTTTGTTCTGGTGTATGTGTTAAATAAATCTTATCTTAACCCTTTCAACCCGGTGTGCGTGAAGAAAAAATCTAGTCAGGGACGTGGCGACAAGGGGAGGGGGTCACCACCCACCCTCCCCCACCCCCACCCCCAATCCTGGCCAAAATTTCCTATAGTTGGAAATTCGGAGGGCAAGTCGTGTGTAGTTGGAAATTCCATCTTTCGGGATTTTAGATCTTCTTTGGCGATGCTGATGTCTCCTTTACTTCCCAAAATTCCAACTCCGTTTCAAATCGGCAAAAATTCCAACTTATTATTTACAACTACAGTGTACGCAATATCGAGCTTCATAAGTATGCATGATGTCAATCGGTACGAGATTTCTATAGTGCGTTTACATATAGTAATAAAAAAAAATTCTCGAAATGTACATCCAGAAAATCGCAACATGTAATATCGTTATCCTGAGTTAATTCCATCATTCATTACAAAATGATGAAACATCGAAAATTGATCATTCCTGCATAAGATCTGATTTAATGTTAGGAAAGTATGGATTGCTCAAAGTTCTCAGCTTGAGCATTTGTTGAGCACATATTCAATTTCCAGAATAATACCAAATAACAACCTGAATGTGTTGGCATTTCAGTTAATATAGAATCAATTTAAAACCCCCTTTCAAGGCTTCATTTTCAAAACTTTTCTCGGTTGTAAATTTCCAACTAGGGGAGGACCGGGGGATTACCCCCTCCCGGTCTCCCTCCCCCTAGTTGGAAATTCACTACCCATCAACCACCCCCCCCCCCCCCATTCGGACGCCTCTAGCTACGTTCCTGTCTGTAGTGGACGAGCAGACATATAAAGAGCAAAAATTCTGAAACGAAGCTCGGTAATAATTTAATCCAGCATGTCGACAAATTATTACTGAACCTCCGAACAAACCAGGATGGTTTCGTTCATTTCTCTATTGACAGTATTGATTGAAATAATACCTTCCAGGGCGCCAGTGTTGAAAGGGTTGAGACACCGATTTTTAAAAATATTCAGCTTCTTAACCCTTCATGGAAAGGATCGTAAGCAGTTGTTTAATACTGCACTTTTGTGGAGTGAAGGTGTCGAGGATGATATTTTCCGACCAATTTCTGATCATTTGATCAGTCGAATCCTGTTAGACAATTTGTCAGCAAAAAATATTCAATTAACATGGAATCCTAAAAACCAGAAATTGGTAATTTTCACTCATTACAGAGACAAATTTAGAATTTATTCCTTCATATCTTGTTTGACAGAGGTCACTGCACTTGATACTTCGGTACTTCGGGTGCAAAACTCCACTCGCCGCTGGTGTGTGGTAATCATAGTTAACATTTGACAGGCGCGTAGCCGGGATTCAATAATAGTGGGTGCCAAGACAGTTTGGGTGCAAACTCCATACCTGAAAGGTCGTTTGGGGGATTCTCTTAGTCTTAAATGCCCCCCCCCCCCCCCCGGGACGCTACCCCTCCTCCAAATGGGTGAGGGTGACGTTCGAAGAGCACCAGTTTGGACCCCTAATCCGAGAAATGTTGCAACATTCAGCATTCGAAGAGCGAATCCGGAGCATTTATAGCGTATGTAGCTTTATACTGAGACCATTTTATGGCTGTTATGTGAAAATTTCATTGGGCCAATGTTTTTAAGGGGGGACAAGCATCCATGTGTCGTGGCTGCGCCACTGACAATTTATACGGCTGACTGTCAATAAAGTGCAAAGACGAACAGATAAAGCCAAGTTTAGCCAACCGTGTATACTCTATATATGCTGACCACTTTAGAGGGTTTTAACCCTTTACTTAACCTGAAAAGCAGACGACACTTGCAAACAGAATTCTTGAATAACTTTTCATTTTTTGTCTCAAATACATAGGTTATGAAACCTCAATGGAACGAACTCGTCGAGCTCGTTCCAATGAGGGGTCATAACCTATGTTTTTTAGACAAAAAATAATTAAAATTAATTGGCGATTTTTGTGAATAGCGCTGTCCGTTTTGGCCGTTACGCTGGGTGAAGGGTTAAAGGACTTGGACCAGGCATTGGTTACTGATGGCCCATCTTAGCAGACAGTATGAAGTGTTCCACTCCCTGCGATTCTCACGGGGAAACAGGCAATATAATGCTCACCAAATAGTTCCAACATTTCAGCATATGGTGATCATTTCGGAAGTTACGGCATGACCAAAATCCTACCCAATTTGGTGAAGCAGAAAACCAGGAAATTGCATGTCGTCACTTGAGGGCAACAAGACGCCATCTGCAATGTTTTAGCATTGCAGATGGCGCCTTGTTGCACTTAAGTTGCGATGAATTCCTTAACTGGGCGTCAACGAGCCGGAGAGAATAGACATTCATAACAACTTTTGCAGCCAAGCTTGCATCAAGCACGCGAAAACTTTAGGGATATTCCCAGTTTTCACCTTTATGTGATGCTTAATATACTGCAAAAACACAATGAAGTCTTAACAAAAGGGAATTCTCGGAACTACGGGGAAATCGGTCGGAGATTGGCCGTTGTGTGAAACACTTCAGATGATCGTTCATCGTGGCCGATTCGATTTGATCGCATTTCCGCGATTCGGCACAAATCAAATTGGGAAGTCGATTCGAAGAGATTCTAAATTCGAATAACCGTTGATTCCAATAATTTCAGGATGAATGTGACCACAAAGCCAGAGAACAATTAAACATTCGAGCTCACTTACAATCAAGGGCCATAGTTGTGCCCAATGTCCAAGACCCTGACGAAACCAACAAGATTTTTTTTTAAAAATCAGTTTCAACTGGAAATCTATTGTGTACTGAGGTCACTTCCGCCATAACTGCGATGTTGCGAACAAGGCTCCCGTCCATCACAGAAGTTTCCATGGGGATTCGAGAGAATTATTTAGGTTTAACGACACTTTACACAGCCAAGATTACCACATGTCTGACAGATTTACGGGTGACTGAATCCGGCGTACCCGGAGAGAACCACCGAGCATCGGCGAGCAAATGTCGAACTCCCAACGTATTAACTCCGCACATGCAGGGTTGCATTGCTTGAAAACACGTGCTCCATCCACGTGCAGAAACGCCCAAGTACACAACACAACCATGCCCCCATGTGGTAAATCGGGATTAAGGGACTTGCACAAAGACATGACGCAGTTTACCCCGTCGGGATTAAACCAGGGACCTTTGGTAGTGGTATGAAGTCCGATAATCTGACCACTGAGTCCATTGAATTGTGAATTTTCTCGTTTATTTATTTATATATTTATTAAGGTTTAACGACACTTTAACAGCCAGGATCATATCGTGTCGGTAACAGTTTTACGGGTGGAGGAAGCCGGTGTACCCGGCGAGAACCACCGAGCAACGTGGAGCAGCTGCCAGCTCCCCAACATCGCAACTCCGCAATGCTGCACAGGCAGGATTAGACTGGTTGAAGACATGCGCACCATCGACGTGCAGAACGTCATCGTGACCCCATGTGGACAATCGGGGTTAAGTGCCTTGCCCAAGGACACAACGCGGGAGTCCGAATCGATCGCTCATACGGTCACCCATCCAAGGACTAACCGGGCTCGATGTTGCTTAACTTCGGGGGTTTTACGTGAACTGGTTACCGCAACGCCACCGCTCCCTCTACTTCCTAGACCAAACATGGCCTGAAAGCCCGCAATATAATATTTGGGTTTGGTTCGTCCTTTCGAAAGAACGTACCAAACCCAAAAATTATATAACGGACTTTCAGGCCATGTTTGGACTACCTACTTCCTTGATTTATTTATATTTATTTACTGGTGCTTAAAGTCAATGTGTGTAGTCATGGCTCTATTATGATCACAACACAAGTTTAGCTGATCGTTTATTCCTAAGCTGCCAACTTGGGAATTGTAGCCTTCCACCCGACGTTGGTGTTCAGATCCTATTTTACCATTATAACAGAACTAGCTCACTGCGATAAATAACGTTGCTCCTCTTCCCATGATTCCCGCGGTGAGCTCTTGGAGTTTTCACTAACCCAGAGAGGAAGCATGCGAATTTGGGTGGCCACAGACCAAATTATTATTATTTGATGGTGTTTAAGGTCACATATTTTTGCACAATGGCTAATCACGACCACAACATGAGTATCGACTCAAGACCAGGGGTGAGCGTTAATAAGCCATGTTGCCCATTTTAGAGAGGGTTTGAACCTCCCAACCATTGGTGACTGGGTCCTATATTACCAATGAAACAGAGCCTGTTTACCGCAGTGAACAGGCACTGCTTCACTTCCCGGGGCTCCCGCGGGGACACAGGCTAAATGGCCGTTTCCAAAAATATCCAGGCGGAAGTGTGTGGTTTGAATGTTTGGATGCCCATTTACTCCGATTCCACTAACTTTGCAGAAATATAGAGAGTTCATTTGGAATGGTTTACAAGTTGGCCATTAAAGGCATAAAATGTAAATCAAATGTTTTTTTTCCTCGACAACATAGCTAATAACCAATCAATGCAACGAGCTCGACCTGCTCGTTCCTATCAATCGTAAGCTACATTTTCGAAGTACAAACTGAAAATAGATTTTGAATAAGAAATTTTGTGATAAACATTATTCAGATAAGGTCATTACGTTCGGCCATTTCCCCTTCCACACGAATGCATAAAGTTTAGCGTCAAGTCAACGTTGGCCGGCCATGCCTAGGCAATAAAGTAAGCATCCAGCTTGATCTGAGATTCAGTAATAATTTTATTAGACAACCCAGTGGGTTACCCCAGGCAGGCCTGAAAATAAGCAGTCTGACATTTGCAGAGTGAGGTCCCCAGAGGGTCAATTTGATGATGCTAACCCATACAGTGGGCCAATTTATCCTCTGGGTACCTCTGTTTAGTTTTGAGACCCTGATTCAGATTGAGGTTCGCAGAGGGTAAATTTAGTGATACTACCCTGCTGTGCAGGGTAGCATCACTACATTCACCCTCTGGGGACCTTATTTTGCAGACGACAGTCTGCTCATTTTATGGCTTGACCCCAGGCCTATAGGACTGTTGGGTTATATTATGACTACCTTGGCCATTAAACGTTGAGTTTTCAGGCAGCAGCGTTCAATACGCTGCTGCCTGAAATGTTGAAATGGTGAAAAAGTCAAACTAGCCATGAGATTATGCCATTTCTATAAATATTGCTTGAGTTGGTTGCAAGAAAATCTAAAAAAAAAAACATTTTCTGCTGAGCCAACAATTATATAAGACAGAATTTGTCTGGTTTCCACCCCTTGCCACAAACATGTCACGCAATGGCTATCAGTTTATCTTGGATTTGTCAGTTTATTTCTATCAGAAAATAATCGCAAAAAGGCTATTTCCAGTTCCTGACCGCTGAATCAATTTTTCACTGATCTTGAACTAAACCATAACATTTTATCATATTTTTGAGTGACCATTCTGTTATTTGCACACACATTTGGAAAATAAAAATTTATATTTTATGTAATTTTGAACAATATAAGCAAATATTAATGTCTTAACCCCCTGAACCCTGATGGTATCTTCCATGTTAGTTCAATGGGAGCAATTGGAAGAGTCTATATTTATTATTTGGAGATAGATGAATTAAGGTCAAACAAAATTAAATAATGGATTCTCAGGCATTTTTTTTTTTTTTGGGGGGGGGGGGGGGCGCATGAGGGAGGGCGGTTTTTATTTTTATATTTTATTCTTAATGGAATGGTCGCCGATGCCTGAGAAACATTTGCGAGAGCCTACAGTTAAATACTAGAACTTCCATGTTGATTTCACTGATAGTTTTGTTTTGTTTTTTTGTTTGTAACAGTGATCATACAACTCAAAATCAATGTAGAACAACTAAAATGGAGATAAAAAAATAATGAGTTTTTGAACTGGTTGAGTGCTAGAAGCCACAATAAGGCCTTTCAAAAAATGAGGGTATCAGTGCAAAAGCCAACATTTTCTTTTCCCATGTTTCGTATTCAGTCAAACGTAAATACACAGAATTACATGCGTATGTTATGGGTTAATAGATCTGGCACGAGTGCAAGCGCGGAAGGATAGAACGAGAGGCCACAGGCCTCGAATTTTATCCTTCCGCGATGGCTCAAGATGGCATATCGATTTACCCATTCGCACGCGTGTGCCGTTCTGTGTTCATTTTTACACGCCTTCGCGTCTATAAAAACAATTATTAGAAGGACACTCAGCCATTCATTTGACAACTATTAACACAAAGAACTCATTTTATTGCCAACCAAATTTGCAAGAACTCGTGTTAATATTTCGCCCCCTGAGTTCCAATATGTTCTATGTGCCTACTGGCACATAGAACACATTGGAACTCGGGGGTCGATTTTCAGCTATCGCCAGCGATTCAAATTGTAATTGCGATTTGTAGAAAATTCCAGTGAAATTTCGCTTGTTTAAAATTAGTCCATCAACGCTTTCCGTTCCGCACATATGTGCGGAACAGATTTTCATTTTCAGCATGGTTTAGTTTGCTGCAGATTTGGATTACATAGAACAGGCGTGTAATAAATAGTTTTATACAAATTTGTTCTATTACAAATTATTGGATAGTGGCTGTTGGCACTCTTCAATAATATTTAAAACAATCTTTGGTGAACAAATTCAGGTCACCCAAACAAATCTAGCTCTCAACCAGTTTAATATATATTTATTTTGTACATAAATATGAGAATCATGTCGTATTTCGTGAAGAGAATAACAATACTGTATCAATGTATACGACATATTACATTGCAATTCGCGATGTGATACCGCTAAAACCACAAACTACGATAGTTTTATACATTTTGAATTTTGCCTCCGAAATAAAAATGAAGAGCGCGGGCCGAAAAAACGAAAGCGCCGCTGCCAGAGAATCAAGAGATTAATTTTCTTTAGCCTAATATTTTGAAAATATTGGTTCATCAAGCACACACTTTAACTCAATAACCATCCTACTAAATGAAAGTATGACATTTCTGGGCCAGAAAAGGGGCGCTTATGTTCAAAGGGTTAAGGTCAGGAATAGGAAATGGCCCTCCTTTTACACTATAAATTCAGTTAGGTTGAATCAGTCTGAACCCTTATTTATTTATTTATTTATTTATTTATTTATTTATTTTATTTATTTATTTATTTATTTATTTATTTATTTGACAACGACACTTTCGACAGACAGGGTCACCTCGTGACAGTTTTACGTGTAGAAATCGGAGAACCCGGAGAGAACCACTTAGCAGCAGCGAGCAACTGCCAGACCCCCCCCGCCCCTCCCCCAACGTACTAACTCTACACAAGCAGAGAGCACCATCAACGTGCAGTTCGCCTTAGTACACAGCGCACCGTTTATTCGCGTGGGCAATCGGGAGTAAGTGTCTTGCCAAAGCGCACAAAAGTTTGAGGTGCCTAATTTAGAAATATTTCTGTAGGCAGAGTCCAGACTTACTACGGGGGAGGGGGGGGGGGCACTCCCACAACGACGCATCCCGCGTTGGTCATCGCAGGGCGTTGAGTGTCCGTTCCAGACGGGCGCTCAACTCGCAGCGATGGCAGAAATGCAACGCATGCCGTACGCCTGCTTATTTTCGGAAAACAAGTCTGGCGTCGACAATTTATTGGCTTTTGAAGAAGCTTTCGGCATTACAGTATTGATCATAAAATTGATCCTTTTATCCATCAGATCGCGATGTGATCACGACACATTTAATAGAATATTGCAAAATTCAGACAAAAACAAACAGAAAAAGGCTCCGAGATTCAATGTTATCGCATTTGATTTTTCCAAAAAACTTGTTTCTCCTGAGCTGTGGGGGATAAATGCGGGCAGATTTTCGACTGGATCGTGACTGTCCACCTTAGTGTTCACAGCATTCCGCTATATTCGCGACTACAATAGGTGTCTGAAGTCAACTTTAACCCATCGTTCACATTATGTTTGTCGCAATGTTTCCTGCGTTGGAAGACGGCCAGCCCGATTATTGTTACAGTTTCCAATTATGCCAGTAAAATTTCTACTGTCGTTATACGCTACTTCGCAGTCAGGGATTCCAGGTGAAGGTGTGTGTGAATGCCTGTGTGTGTGTGTGTGTGTGTGTGTGTGTGTGTGTGTGGGGGGGGGGGGGGGGGGGGGGGGGTTATATATATTCCCAATTCCGCGAGGTTTCAATTTCAGGAAGTGAGCACTGCGAAAAACTATCAAGTTTTGGCTAATGTAAAATGTGGAACAGATGGCTTACTTTTACCCTTTGGCTATTACACATTTCTTTCTCATAACTTCTCATTCGATTCATATGTACCGTATTTCGTTTCTCATTCACTTTTACCCTGTGATTTTGCAAATCATAAAGTTGTATTCAAAGGCAAAGAACTAGTTCAATTCAATTCAATCCAAAGTATGCGAATTGGGTACACGCCATATAAGTTGTAGTGTGTACCAAAAGGTGAGATACATAAAGACGAATGCTGCTCTTAATCAAAAATTAAATCCACCACCCTAATCTGTGGTGACACCCGAAGACAGACAATGCCACACGAAGACAACTGATCACGCGATTCAATACTGACCGGGAGATGGGGAAAAGGGATGCCAAATGTGCCACTCTGGAGTAGTGGAGACCCTGGAACATTTTCTCTTGGAATGCCCACAGTATATACCTCATAGAATAAAATTTACTGGAAGAATAATGCAGAAGTGGGGTGAAGAAACAAAGGATAGATGGCTGAAGGGGGGACACGAGGGAGAGGGTAGGAATGCTTATTGAAGAAATTGAAAAAGAGGAAGTGAGGGACACTATTAAGCAGTTTATATCTGAATGCTGGGAGGAGAGGAGGGGAAGAGGGGGGTGGGGTGCAGGGGGGAATGATGGCCTTCTCTTATGAGGACCGCGACAAATCAGCGGCTGGCCAAAGAGTTATTATTAATATCCAGTATTGCAAAATAATGACAAGGTTGGGATTAGGTTGAGATCACCGAGTTTAGTGTATTAAATGGGGCTGGAACAAGGGTGAGGGGTAGCGTATATAAATTTATTTTGCATGAATAAACTGCCCCATCTGGGCTAACCACCATTGCCTCCACCTCACCCCCCCCCCCGAAGAAAAAATTATTTTCCATCCTACACCCTAGCAGGACCCAGAAAGGTATCCCCCACACTCTTTGGTGTGACCCCCCCCCCCCCCACACATTTTTTTTTGAAACTTCCGCCGACTCTGCTAGTATGAAAAGAAACTAACTTCAAATTGTAGTAATATTAAACCAACCATAAATATTTATTTATTGGTGTTTAAGGTCACATACTTATGCACACTGGCTTATCGTCACAGAGAGTTTACGGGCGGAGGAAGCCGGAGTACCCGGAGAGAACCACCGAGCATCGACGAGTAACTGTCAGCTCCTCTATATTCTAACTCTGTTCAAGCTTCGCCCAAGCAGTGTTACAGCGGTTAAAGACATTGCACCATCGACGTGCAGTACGCCTTACAGGCGTCATCGTGCCCCCATGTGGGCAACTGGGATAAAGTGCCTTGCCCAAGGAGACAACGCGGGTCGTCCCGGACGGGGATCGAACTCGGGACCTCTAGCATAAAAGTCCAACAGTCTACCACTGAACCACCAATAACCTTGCATATGAAGCTATAGCCTATATTGTTTGGTGTATTTGGTTTTGATGGTCAGGGTCGAAATCTATAAATTTCTGGCATGAATTAACGCTTAAAAATGCCTGGATGGGACTGAGGCATGACGTGCATCCCCTCTACGAAAAAAAACAAATATACTCCTGCACCGCTATTCCCAGACTTTTGACAAACAAATTGAACGTCTACCCCCTATATAAAAAAAATCTGTTAATATTTTTGCTGGAGCAGACGCTGGGTTGCTGGGAAGCGATCAATCCGTCGTTTAACCCTTTACCTTACGTAACGGCCAAAACTGGCCAGCGCTATTCTCAAAAATCGCCAATTTTCATTATTTTTTTCATTTTTTGTCTCAAAAACATAGGTTATGACCCCTCGTTGGAACGAGCTCGTCGAGCTCGTTCCAACGAGTGGTCATAACCTATGTTTTTGAGACAAAAAATGAAAAAAATTAGTTATTCAAGAATTATTTTTGCAAGTGTCGTCTGCTTTTCGGGGTTAGGTAAAGGGTTGATAAAACCTTCAATTCGTTGAGTAACTTGAGTTGCTTTTGGGGCTGCTGGCTAAATGTCGGAAATCATTTATTTGGTAATCGTGATGTTTTTGTTCTTCAGCTCCAGCTACCCAATGGCAGGGAGGCAGTCGTTCCATGCGTACCCAATATCACGCTGGCCATCCTATAATCCGCTCTACGGGCACGGTATCAGTAAAACATGTTTTGCGGCTCCGCACAGCGTCAACGCGTAAGTTTGTTTACGGGAGTTTCGATTCAATAGTGTAATTTCTTTCGGATGGTGTTGAATCTTTTTCGTCGAGCAGAATAAGGATTAAGGAAGTATATACCTTTTCAAAAAATATAGCTATTTTGGTACCTTAACACTCATTGAAAGTGAAACGAGAGCTGAAACGGTCAACCGATTAATCGATTAATCAATGATCAACCTCTTGATCGATCCATAAAGTAATTGTTTGATTAGCCGTTACTTTTGAACTGCTGCATTTTCCGAGTCAACAAAGGAACAAACTTGCTTCAAAACAGGCAAACATTGTGAGCGTTAATAAGCCATGTTGCGCATTTTAGGGAGGTTTGCACCTCCCATGCATTGGTGACAGTCCTATTTTACAAGTAAAACAGTCTGTTTACCGCAGTGAACAGGCACTGTTTCACGTCCCGGTGTTCCCGTGTGTGTGTGTGTGTGTGTGTGTGGGGGGGGGGGGGGGGGGTACCTAATCGTTCCAAGTTATATCTTATGGTGACTTAGCATGGGTTAATGAGCTGACAAGCTCAATTATATTCACTAACTTGAGTAGATGTGTAGGATTCAGCTCCCTCAGACAATATTGTCAACGCGTTTCTTTTGGCCACTTATACAATATACAACAAAACCTAGCAATATTAGATCATCCTTAGAACACTTGGGGTGACCATTAGAATCAAACTTAGATTCAATGGGATCTTGGAGGCGAGTTGAGATGGGTACAACAAGACAATAGCCTATAGAGCATACATGTACATTGTATTGATGCTTCGCGATACCACACACTTTCATCGAAAAACAATCGCCTAATTTTAAGAAATTCAAACAGGTGTCACGATACCTTGCAAACAAAATGTCGACTGTGCAGTCTCCATATAATACTACTATGCCGTAAGACGATCTTTCTCATCACTTAACCCTTTACCTAACGTAACGGCCAAAACCGGCCAGCGCTATTCTCAAAAATCGCCAATTAATTTTCATTATTTTTTTTCATTTTTTGTCTCAAAAACATAGGTTATGACCCCTCGTTGGAACGAGCTCGTCGAGCTCGTTCCAACGAGGGGTCATAACCTATGTTTTTGAGACAAAAAATGAAAAAAATTAGTTATTCAAGAATTATTTTTGCAAGTGTCGTCTGCTTTTCAGGTTAGGTAAAGGATTAATTTTAGACGTAACTGTATATCGATGCTTTTCGGTTCAGATGACCTTGATCAAAATGTAAGCAGACAACGAAAACAAAGCCAAGAGTTTCGGAATTTACGCCAAAGAATTTTGATTTCCTAGCTTTGTTCTTGGATATATGAAGCACATTTGAACACGAGTTATTGTTATTAGTTCTGGTACGTATACAGTAGCAGATTTCCAGGAACTACTGGTACCTGCTGTCAAGTGTGAGTTGACTGCACATATTTTGCATGTTTTATACATCACGACCTTCATTTTGATGTATAATTTGTGTTTATTTAATGTATATTTAATTCATATTTATGAAACCTCAGAGGGGGGAATTTTAAAGTAAACAAATTTCTCTTACTTATACATCTCCTTCAGGTCTGCAACAAGGGTCGGGCATCAGGGGGGGGGGGGGCGGGCCATTTGGGGGGGGGGGGCACCTCCACAGCCTGGACATGATCCCATCATTTTTCCATCCAGAATCATTTCATACCCCCCCCCCCCCCCAAGTGCCTAAAGTTCACTAATTTGGATACATCTTGCCAAGCACATGTGCGCCGGGCTGACCATGGTTCGGCCCGGCATGGAAAAATTTAAAAATTTGGCATTAAAAGGAGCAATTTCCTGTCTTCTGAAGGATCAATTCCTACTTCAACATACCCCAGAAAGTTTTATTTTTTCTGCTCAAATAACGAGATTCATTTTAATTTTTTTTATTTCTGTCCACGAACTTTTGAATTGACCATCCTGAATCATTTCAACCCCACCCCCTCATAGTGACTAAATTCCACTAATTTGGATACACCGTGTCAAGCACATGTGCGCCGGGTCGACTGTGGTTCGACCCGGAATGGAAAAATTAAAACATTTTCTTTAAAAGGCGCAAGGATCAATTCCTACTTCAACATACCCCAAAAAGTTTTATTTTTCTGCTCAAATGACAAGATTCATTATTTGATTTTTTTTATTTCTGCCCACTAACTTTTGAATTACCATCCTGAATCATTTCAGGCCCCGCCCCCCCCCCCCCCCCACACACCCATAGAGATTGAGTTCCACTAATTTGGATACACCGTGCCAAGCACATGAGTGCCGGGTCGACCATGGTTCGACCCGGCATGGAAAAATTTTAAAATTTGGCATTAAAAGGAGCAATTTCCTGTCTTCTGAAGGATCAATTCCTGCTTCAACATACCCCAAAAAGTTTTATTTTTTCTGCTCAAATAACAAGATTGATTATTTGGAATTTCTTTTATATCTGTCGACTAATTTTTGAAGGACCATTCAGAATCATTTTATCCCCACCCCAACCACCTCCTCAAAGTGACTAAATTCCACTAATTTGGATACTCTTTGCCAAGCACATGTGCCCCGGGTCGACCATGGTTCCACCCGGTGTGTAAAAATTTTAAAATTTGGCATTAAAAGGAGCAATTTCCTGTCTTTGTCCCATGGAAATACTGTTTGCGAGAGCATTTCTCCTACTTTCAGTTACCAGTGATCACTCATCACTTGAAATTTAACCTGCTATTGAAAACGGGTAATCTCTTCTGTTAATTAGTTCATGTTTCGTGTTGTCATAGTTGTGTTACTTGTGTATAATCTGTGTTGAATAAACACCTCAAATATAACAACAGAGACTCAGTCATGGGATTATATTGAGTTAATTCACTAGTAGATAAAATGGATCAAAATGCTGAAAATTGTCTGAAATTTTTCTACGGGCGGGGGGGGGGGGGGGGGGGCTTGCCCAAATTAAATGTACCCAATTTATACATCAAAATACAGGTTGTGATGTACAGAAAACGAAAAATACATGCAATCAACTGACAGAGTTGACAGCAGGCACCAATGGTTCCTGGAAGTCTACCGTATTCGTACCGGAACTGATAATTTTTCAGGAAAACAACTTGTGGCCAAATGTGCTTCAGATTTGTGTGCTTCAGATTTCCTAGAAGAAAGCTCGGACAGCCAAATTCTTCGAAACACAGCGACAGACCTGCTTAGGAGATAAATTCCAAAACTCAGTTTTGTTCACATTGCCAGTTTGTGTAGAATTTCGGTCAAAGTCATGGGGGCGAAAAATCATCGACATACAATGCCGTCCAAAAACAAATAATGAGAGATCGCCTTAACTCTTTACCCAGACTAACGGCAAAAACCAACCAGCGCTATTCTGAAAAATCGCCGATTAATTTTCATTTTTATTTTTTCATTTTTTGTCTCAAAAACATAGGTTATGATCCCTCGTTGGAACGAGCTCGTTTCAATGAGGGGTAATAAGCTATGTTTTTGAGACCAAATATGAAAAAATTACTTATTCAAGAATTTTTTTTGCAAGTGTCGTCTCCTTTTCATGTTAGGGAAAGGGTTAATATTACATACTATTATTATATGGAGACTGCACACTTGCCATATTACTTGCAAGGTATCATGACATGCTGAAAATTCTTAGAATTACGATTTTGTTTTTCGATGCAAATTCGTGGTGTCAACAGTGGCGAAGATAAAGGGGGGCCGGGGGCGGAGGCCCTCCCCCCCCCCCACCAGAAGTTTTGTCGGAAATTTTTTGGGACCATTTTTAGGCGAATTTATGCCTAATAGCATTAAAATGCTGGCTTTGGGGATAAAAACATGCCATTTTGGGTAAAAAAGACCAATTTTCAGTACATTTGCAGTAAACAGATTCTTTGTTTGTTTGGGTTTTTGTTGTTGCACTGTCGGAAAATGTTCGGTCTGTCGGAAAATTTTGGGCTTGCCCCTCCGCCAGCGAAAAGCTATCTACGCCACTGGGTGTCGAGTGATTTGGGCATGTCCGTCAATCATGGAATCTTAAGGCTAAATTTTTTTTTATTTTTTATTTGTCTTAAACTTGACCAAAACAAAAAACCCATTGCTGGATTTGGGTCCAAAATTTTCAGTCCACCCGGCTACAAAATTTTCAGTGTAAAAAAAAAAATGTTTCGTTTTAAAATTGACCAAAACGCATAAAAACCCGAAAAACTCATTTCCGTATTTTGGTCCAAAATTTTGTCCCACCCGGACCGAAAATGTTCAGTGTAAAAAAAATGTTTTCGTCTCAAAATTGAACAAAACGCATAAAAAACGGAAAATATTTTTTTCTATTTTTTGGCCGCCATTTTGGATTAACGAAAGGTCGAAATGACATTTTTTCGATTTTTTTCACAATGCGGTTTTATTGCCTTCAATTTGGATTCCTTGTTGAGGGCTCATTATATTGAAATCTCGATATTTCAATCCAAAGTGGCAGATTTTCGAGATAACTTTCCCTTTCGAGTAAAATTTTGGCAGAAAACAAAAAATGCCGATTATATTTGTTTCAGACAAGCGTTAACTCTGACAAGTCTAAAATATTAAGTCGATAGCTTTTGCCGTTCATGAGATATTGGCCTACAAAGTTTTTGGCAGACAGTGTTGTCCTTTTCTCAAATGCAGTTCTATCACTGCATCCTAAACTGCATGCTAACGTTTTTCGAATGCCTAACCACGAGTTGTTTGCCTCAAATAATATTTTATTATCAGTTCCAGAAACAGACTTCCAGAAACCATTGGTGCGTGCTGTCAACTTTGAGTTTATTGCATATATTGTCCGTGTTTTATACATCTCAGCCTTCATTTTGATGTATAAGTTGTGTATATTTAATTGGAATTTATAGAATATCAGAGGTGGGAATTTCAAAGACAAATTTCCTTAACTTTATATAGCACTTTAAAAATAGTTATTTCATTGACGTCAAAATTCTTAAAATAATTTGTCACTTTCTGCTATCTTTCCGTATTTATTGAACCTGCGCAGTTTGGAAAACCAGAAAAATTTCTTTTTTTACATGTGACGCCATCAAAGATAAAATAACATGGTGTCTATTCTCGAGCTACTTTTTTATAAGAAATGAGGAAATTTTTGGAAACCACCATTTTGCAGTTTTTTCCTCGACAACTGAAACTGACAAATTTGGGATAAATGGCGGCGTTTGTAGTCAGGATTCTATAATAAGGGTGCTCTAGTGAGTTTTTTATTTGTTATTTTATTTTATTTTTTTTGGGGGGGGGGGGGGAGAGAGATATTTGAAATGCCGTTGTATGGGGTTTCAGTTGGGCCCCCCTTAGTTCTCACAAGACCCTCCGGTCGTTGCCCCTTCCCACTTCCTTCAAAGAAAGTGGGGGAGAGGGCAACAACCGGAGACTCCCAGTTAGGACGAGTCCCCCACACTTCGAGTAAATTTTGCAAAATTTTGTGCTCTCCGAGCGAATCTGAGTAGCCCCAATATTGAGGACCAGTTTGACTCAATAATTTTTGGCGGGGAGCGAAGATTTTAGGGGTAAATGCGCCTCCCCATAGGTTCGCCACTGGCACCATTATTCGACCGACCAATAAAAAGTTTCGACATCTTTCAGAATGAAAAAACAAACTGTCCGTTTTTTGGCAACCAAAACTAGTTAGTAGTGATCGAACCCAGTCACCCCCCCCCACCCTCCATGTTTGTAGGTGCAAAACAAGAATTTTTTTTTGTTTGAAATTTCTACTCAGATATTCCAAAAATTCTAATTAACCCTTTACCCACCGTAACAAACAAAACCGGCCAGGGCTATTCTCAAAAATCGCCAATTAATTTATTATTTTTTTTATTTTTTGTCCCAAAAACATAGGTTATGATCCCTCGTTGGAACGAGTCTCGTCGAGCTCGTTCCAATGAAGGGTCATAACCGATGTTTTTGAGACAAAAAATGAAAAAAATTAGTTATTCAAGTATTTTTTTGAAAGTGTCGTCTGCTTTTCAAGTTATGTAGAGGGTTAAATATTTACAAATTATACATCAAAATGAAGATAGTGATGTATAGAACTCGTCAAATATAAGCAATCAACTCACATAGTTGACAGGCACCATTGGTTCCTGGAAGTGCTGCCGTATTCGTATCAGAACGGAAATATTTCAGGAGAACGACTCATGTCAAATGCGCTTCAGATATCGAAGAACAAAGCTGGGTTTTGAAAGCACAACAACGTTTCGAAGAATTTTGATTTCCTAGCTTTGTTCTTGGATATATGAAGCACGTTTGAACATGAGGTGCACTCCTGAAATATTACATTGTTATCAGTCCTGGTACGAATACGGAAGCAGACTTCCAGGAACTATTGGTGTGCTGTTAACTCTGGGTTGACTGCATATATTCCTAGTGTTTTATACATCACAACCTTCATTTTGATGTATAATTTGTGTCTATTTAAATTGAATATTTGGAATATCAGAGGTTGGAATTTCAAAGTAAACTAATTTCCCCTACTTGTATTGCACCTTAAGCAAAAATCTGTTTTTCCATTTTACATACTTTTACAAAGAAAAATTCTGAAAGCTGACCATTTCCCGACAAACTTTTTGTTGTAGGTGGCCGACATAGCCACCCCTTCCGCTTCTACACCCTGCATTAAAACGGAAAACAATTGATTGCTTTGAACAGAAATCGAGGAATTTTGTTTATCCTCAGTTTTGCATCCAAAACGAAGCCTATGTTGAAACGAGATCTTAGTTATAAAATTCCGTCAAAATATTTTTGCAAATATGTCAATTGTCCCGCAGTTTGCTAATCTTTACCGAGAAAAGCCCCTTTTAAGGCCTTTTCCCTGCAAAAAGTTAGCAAAATGTGGGAAAATTACATTTTTGATAAAACATTGACTGAATTTTCGGTAACTAAGATCTCGTTTCATCAGTGGTCTGAGTTGACTTCTGACATACTGAAAGTTTTAAATTTTCTGAAATAAATTTTTTTTCCACCCCCACATGCCTTTTTCATACGCTCCCGGAAACGGGAAAGTTTGCAGATTGCTTTGAGTGGAAATCGACAAATTGTCTTCGCGTTTTACTTCCCAGATTAACTTATGACCCTCTGTTGGAACGAGAAAGTTCCAATAAGGGGTCATAACTTACGTTTTAGAAGGAAACAATGAATCAGACCTGGGGAAATTGTTATAGCCGACTATCTGGTGGTGTTTGGTAGATATTTAACCCTTTACCCAACGTAACGGCCAAAACCGACCAGCGCTATTCTCAAAAATCACCAATTAATTTTCAAAATATTTTCATTTTTTGTCTCAAAAATATAGGTTATGACCCCTCGTTGGAACGAGCTCGAGCTCGTTCCAACGAGGGGTCATAACCTATGTTTTTGAGACAAAAAATGGAAAAAAATAGTTATTCAAGAATTTTTTTTGCAAGTGTCGTCTGCTTTTCATGTTAGGTAAAGGGTTAACAGTTGGTATCTTGGAACGCCGAAATGTTTTCAATATGATATCTGAAAACATGAAAAAATAGTTTTGCTTACCAGGAAATATTTTATAGCAGTAGTACTGTTCATTTTGATCCCTTTGGATTCCATAACATGGGAGGTTGGATTTTTTTTCGCATAATCTCTTTTTCCCACCAAGTCGGTAACAGACGATTTCACTGCTCTCACCTCGAAAGAAAATGCCAAATGGTAAACTCATGAAAACGAAATGGAGCTTCGTCCAATCAGATTGCTCGAGATACTTGTTTATTACTAAATATGGACATGTTGTGCAATGGAAGGAATTATGCCCGTGGAAGTAATTGTGTGGGGAACTACTGGTGAACAAAAATCCATTCAAATGTGAAAACCAGGACGGTCTGATAAAACATGGCCGTGAAATCTGTTCAGCAAAACAATTGGACTCCAAATATCTGAGGTGAGCAGAACTCGTCTTGAAAAATATTTGTCATTAACCCTCCTTTGGCCATAATATTACCAATTGAATACGTGGAAAAAAGTAAATTTTATTAAAACTAAAGAAGTAATAAAATAAAAAAATATTTGTTCATTTTTCTACTGACACTATGTTACGAGACATAATTCTCAACAAATACTTCCCATGCTCGTTTCTGAAATTATTTCAAAATTATCTTTTTGTTTCATCTTTTACAAACAATCTTCGAGTCACACTTATTGGTGGGATTGCTACTGAATCACTCGTGGAGTGGAGTTTCCACCCAGACAAAAACCCAAACTCTGTAAAAATCACAAAATGCTCGTGCAGTTTCGGACAATGGACATAACCCGGAGGCCAACGGGCAAAACGAATTTCTTGTGATTATCTTGGTATGAAAAATTTGTAATTATTGTCTTGGTGGAAGCTCTTATGGTAGTCCACTATCCACACTCCGTGGAAAACCCAGAAAGTTGGACAACATTTATTTACTGAGGTAAACCGGTTCTGCTTCAAATGGTAAAATTGGACCCGGCAACCAATGCATGTAATCGAAGTTCTCAAACGTGGGCAGTATGGGTGCGAACATTTGGTAAACTTGACTTCACACTTGAAAATTGTCAGTGAAAGGGTCACGGAGGATGTTAACCTTAATTGGCGAGAGGGGGTCAAATCAAATAGACCTTTGTGTGGCCTGCGTGATAATGAGAAGCCTGGTTTTGAAGAGTACCTGGATGGCACCTTTGGGGGGGGGGGGTCACTATTGTTCAAGCTGAGGTCGCAGTCCTTGGAGCTGAGGGGACAATTGGGAAAACAGTGAAAAGGAGTGCCAGATGTGTAATTTGGGCGTGGTGGAGACCCTGGAACACTTTCCTCTAGAATGCCCAAAATACCAGTCCAAAAGAATAAGATTCACTGGGAGTATAATGGGGAGGTGGGATTTTAGAATGAGGGACATGTGGTTGGTGGGAGACTCAAGGGAGAGGGTTAATATGCTAATCGGAGAGATTGGGAGGAATGGGGCGGGGGATGTCATCGGGCAGTTCGTCTCCGAGTGTTGGGGGAAGAAGGGAGGCGTGAGAGTGGGGAGGCAGTTGGGAGTACAGGGGTAGCCAAGGCCTTCTCATCCGAGAACCGCGACAAATCAGCGGCCAGCCAAAGTGTTATTATTATTATTACTTGTGTTGTGGCCAGATATATAGCCATACGTGCTGAAATTATCTATGGATATATCAAGAACATGACCCACATCGTAAAGAGCTTTAGAAAGACAAGTTGAATAATTTTGATCAGTGAGAAAATTTCTTATTTTTGTCTCTTATGGTTATTTATTTCGACTGTCAGAATCACATTTTGTCTGACAGTTAACCCTTTACCTAACATGAAAAGCAGACGACACTTGCGAACAAAATTCTTGAATAACGATTTGTTTTCCATTTTTTTGTCTCAAAAACATAGGTTATGACCCCTCTTTGGAACGAGCTCGACGAGCTCGTTCCAAAGAGGGGTCATAACCTATGTTTTTGAGACACAAAATGAAAAAATAATGAAAATTAATTAGTGATTTTTGAGAGCTATTCTCAAAAATCGCTAATCAATTTTCATTACTTTTTGGTCGGTTTTGGCCGTTACGTTGGGTAAAGGGTTAAATTATAGGCAGTAGAAGTCGGAGTACCTAGAGAGAACCACTGAGCAAAGGCGAGCATATGCAAGGCTCCCGAACGTACTAACTCCGCACTAGCAGTGTTAGCTCAGCATTAGCTCAAGACAAGTGCACCATCGAGGTGGAGTACTCTGTATACAGTGCGACTTTATCCCCCTCCCCACCCACCCGGATGGGCAATCAGGATAAAGTGCTTTTCCGAAGTATACAAAGTAGTTTCCACTGGTCATACTCGAGCCGTGGACCTTTCGGTTTGACGTTCAATGTTTTTATCCACTAAGCCGCGACGCCGCGCATCCTGCTGTTAATGTACTACTCGCTAACACTGTAACATGAAAAGCTGTCTCTGAGAACTTTGCAATTTTCATTGTCAGAGACTGATATTGTTAAGGAAATATTAAAAAAGAAATGATATCCACTTGAGAATTAAGACCCCCCCCCCCCCCCCCCCACACACACACTAAAAATTAAACACTGTATAAATTTGAAATCCATTGTGTTTCGGATCATCTTCATACTATTTTAAAACAGTACATTCACTCTATGAAAAATGAATTACTGTGTTTTTGTATCAAGGGTGTCTGTTTGTGGTGGGTGGGTGGGTGGGTGGGTGGGTGGGGTGGGGTGAAGCTCGGGGAAACCCATTTTCCTTTAACTAGTCAAAATGGGTTAAGACCTCGATTTTTGAATAGCCCATGGAGGGTTAACAAATGCTTCCCGGAATAATTTATCCTATCAACTGGTAATGTGACACCAAGACCTATCAGTGGCCATTTTCTCTTTAAAACTCTACCAGATGTTTGTAAAGAAATCCAGGGAAAACATAAATTTTTAAGCTTTTGATGGGTATCACTACTGACATCCACAAAAGAGGTTAACGCTTGGTTTTTTTGAATACTCTTATTACTTACAAAAATGGCCCTCGGTGAATTCCACTTCAAATAAAGGAGATTATGTTTATTTCTCAGGTACACATTGGGTGCTCTGCGTGTCCGAAAACAGCCCATTTCAACAAAATTACGAAGCTTGGCAGCTTCTAGAGGATTAATAAGCGCGCACCGGAATATTTTGCCCATGCAACTTGTAATATCACACAAAGACCTGCGAGTAGTCAATTTTTGTTGAAAACCTACAGGATGTCTTTAGAGAAATACACAGAAAATGGGAATTTTAAGATTTTAAGGGGTCTCTCTCTTTAGCCTGTCCAAAATGGGTTAACACTTCGACTTTTGAATACCCTTACTACTTACAAAAATGTTTGTGTATAGATTGTGCGTGCGATAAAAGAAGGCTCCCTTCCTTTTTTCGTACCCATTGGGTGCTGTTGGCGTCCAAATGCAGCCCTTTTTATCACAATTTTGACATTTAGCAGCCCGTGGAGGGTTAACAAATGCTCACCGCAGTATTTTGTCCATGCAACTTCTATTGCCACACCATGGCCTGGGAGTGACAATTTTTTCTTGAAAATCTACAAGACTCGTTTAGAGAAATCCACGAAAAACTTGAATTTTTGAGTATTATGGGGGTATTGCTGTTTAACCAGCCCCAAAACGGGTTAACGCTTGGTTTTTTGAACACCCTGATTACTTACAAAAATGATCCTCCGTGAATTCCACTTCCAATAAAGGAAGTTATGTTTACCTCTCGGGTATCGTTTGGGTGCTGTGGGGGTCTGAAACCGACCCATTTCATCAAAATTTCGATGTTTGGCAGCCTGTGGAGGGTTACCATATGCATCGCCTAATATGTCGTGTGTAGCAAATGTCGTGTTATAGGCAGGTCTAGCAATGATGAATGTTTAAATAAAATCTACAAGACGTGTTTCGAGAAAGTGCCGATAAACCCCAATTTTGACAGCTTTTTGCCAATTCTGGCGAAATAAGGGTTAAATCGAAAATTGCGCTTCGGTACATTTTTAGATTTTTTGCCCCTCTATGCGTGTGCCAAATTGTGTGAAAATCGATTCGAAAATGGCTTCTGAATCGTACGGACAAAAATGTGTGGAAAAAAACACAACCCCCCCCCCCCAAACTAGACTTTATGATTCTGGAGAATCATGGCTTTTCCCGATGAGATTCCATGATTTGTCATGACCCCACAGTGTCTGACGAATTGTTTTTAACTGTCTCACTGAAGTTCCTTCATTGATGTTATGAGAAAGGTGAGTATAGTAGTCTCAAATGACTCAGTTTGATAAAAAAAATTGTTTAGGTAAAAACCATCATTAACGGTGGAGTGGGTTAATGTCAATATCGTCGTCCAACAAGTTAATGACTGACAAAAGAAGTTATGTTTGTTTGACAAATACTCACGTAGTGCTGTGGCTATTTGAAAATGGTCCATTTTATCTCAAATGTATCCAAAATATTGATGTCTGGCAGCTTGTACAGGGTTAACAAGTGCTAACAGGAATATTCATTCATGCAACTTGTAATGTCACACCAAGAACTGCGAATGGCCTTTTTTTCTTTAAAATCTACAAGATGTTTTCAGAGAAATCCAGGGAGAACATGAATGTTAAGCTTTTGATGGGTATCATTGTTTATCCAGCCCAAAACAGGTTAAATGTTGTTTTTTGAATACTATTATTACTTCCAAAAATAATTCTCAGTGAATTCTACTTCCACTTATTTAGATCTCTCGTCTCAAATTCGGGTGCTGTGGGTATGCAAACACAGCCCATTTTATCAACATTTTGATGTTTGAGAACCTGCATAGGGTTAACAAATACTTCCAGGAATATTTTGTACATGCAATTTGTAATGTCACACTAAGATCTGAGAATGGCCATTTTTTCTTGAAAATCTACGATATGTTTTTAGAGAAATCCTCGGATAACATGAATTTTTAACCTTTTGAGGGGTATCTTTCTGTAATCAGCCCTAAACGGGTTAATGCTTGGTTTTATGAATACCTTCAGTACATACAAAAATGATCATCAGTGAAATCCACTTCCAATGAATGGGGTTATGTTTATCTCGCAGGTACACATTTGGTGTTATGGTTGCCCAAGAACAGCCCATTTTCTCCAAATGTCTATGCTTGGCAGCCTCTGGAGGGTTAACAAATGCTTACCGAAATATTTTGTCCCTGCAACTTGAATGTCACTCCAAGACCTGCGAAAGGCCGATTTTTCTTGAAATTTTGTTTTGAGAAATCCACAGAAAACTGGAATTTTAAGCTTTCAAGGGGTATATCTCTTTTTAACTAGTCAAAAATGGGTTAAGATCTCGATTTTTGAATACACTTACTACTTACAAAAATGTTTCCCTGTCAGTTTTGCGTCCGGTAAAAGAAGTTATGCATCTCTGTTGTATTCCCATTTGATGTTGTTGGTGTCCAAAAACAGACTATTTTTTCAAAATTTTCACATTTAGCAGTCCATGGAGGGTTAACAAATGCTTCACGGAATAATTTATCCTATCAGCTGGTAATGTGACACCAAGACCTATCAGTGGCCATTTTCTCTTGAAAACTCTCCCAGATGTTTGTAAAGAAATCCAGGGAAAACATAAGTTTTTAAGCTTTCGATGGGTATCACTATTGACAACCACAAAAGGGGTTAACGCTTGGTTTTTTGAATACTCTTATTACTTACAAAAATGGCACTCGATGAATGCCACTACCAACAAAGGAGATTAGACTTATTTCTCGGGTACACATTGGGTGCTGTGCGTGTCCGAAAACAGCCCATTTCAACAAAATTACGATGCTTGACAGCCTCCAGAGGGTTAATAAACGCTCACCGGAATATTTTGTCCATGCAACTTGTAATATCACACAAAGACCTGCGAGTAGTCAATTTTGCTTGAAAACCTACAGGATGTTTTTAGAGAAATCCACAGAAAATGGGAATTTTAAGATTTTAAGGAGTCTCTCTCTTTAGCCTGTCCAAAATGGGTTAAGACTTCGACTTTTGAATACCCTTACTACTTACAAAAATGTTTGCATATACATTGTGCGCTCGATAAATGAAGGTACCTTTCTTTGTGGCGTACCCGTTGGGTGCTGTTGGCGTCCAAAAACAGCCCATTTTATCACAATTTTGACATTTAGCACCCCGTGGAGGGTTAACAAATGTTCACCGCAGTATTTTGTCCATGTAACTTCTGTTTGTCACCCCAAGGCCTGGAAGTGACAAATTTTTCTTGAAAATCTACAAGACTCGTTTAGAGAAATCCACGAAAAACATGAATGTTTGAGTTTTATGGGGGTATTGCTGTTTAACCAGCCCAAAACGGGTTACTGCTTGGTTTTTTGAACACCCTTATTACTTACAAAAATGATCCTCGGTGAATTCCACTTCCAATAAAGGAAGTTATGTTTACATCTCCGGTATCGTTTGGGTGCTATGGGGGTCTGAAACCGGCCCATTTCATTAAAATTTCGATGTTTGGCAGCCTGTGGAGGGTTACCATATGCATCGCCTAATATGTCGTGTGTATCAAAGGTCGTGTCATGGGCAGGTCTAGCAATGATGAATGTTTAAAAAAAATCTATAAGACGTGTTTCGAGAAAGTGCCGATAAACCCCAATTTTGGCAGTTTTTTGCCAATTCTGGCGAAATAAGGGTTAAATCGAAAATTCCGCTTCGGTACATTTTTAGATTTTTTGCCTCTCTGTGCGTGTGCCAATTGTGTGAAAATCGGTTCGAAAATGGCTTCTGAATCGTACGGACAAAAATGTGCGGAAAACCCCCCCCCAAAAAACCCCCCAAAAACTAGACTTTATGATTCTGGAGAGTCATGGCTTTTCCCGATGAGATTCCATGATTTTTCATGACCCCACAGTGTCTGATGAATTGTTTTCAACTGTCTAACTGAAGTTCCTTCATTGTTATGAGAGAAAGGTGAGTATAGTAGTCTCAAATGACTCAGTTTGATAAAAAAATTGTTTAGGTAAAAACCATCGTTAACGGTGGAGTGGGTTAATGTCAATATCGTCGACCAACAAGTTAATGACCGACAAAAGGAGTTATGTTTGTTTGACACATACCCATGTAGAGCTGTGGCTATTTGAAAATGGTCCATTTTATCTCAAATGCATCCAAAATATTGATGTCTGGCAATTTGTAGAGGGTTAACAAGTGCTAACAGGAATATTCATTTGTAATGTCACACCAAGAACTACGAATGGCCTTTTTTTCTTTAAAATCTACAAGATGTTTTCAGAGAAATCAAGGGAGAACATGAATTTTAAGCTTTTGATGGGTATCATTGTTTATCCAGTCCAAAACGGGTTAAGTGTTGTTTTTTGAATACTCTTATTACTTCCAAAAATAATTCTCAGTGAATTCTACTTCCACTTATTTTGATCTCTCGTCTCAAATTCGGGTGCTGTGGGTATGCAAACACAGCTCATTTTATCAACATTTTGATGTTTGAGAACCTGCATAGGGTTAACAAATGCTTCCAGGAATATTTTGTGCATGCAATCTGTAATGTCACACTAAGATCTGAGAATGGCCATTTTTTCTTGAACATCTACGAGATGTTTTTAGTCAAATCCTCGAATAACATGAATTTTTAACCTTTTGAGGGGTATCTTTCTGTAATCAGCCCTAAACGGGTTAATGCTTGGTTTTGTGAATACCTTCATTACATACAAAAATGATCATTGGTGAATTCCACTTCCAATGAAGGGGGTTATGTTTATCTCGCAGGTACACATTTGGTGTTATGGTTGCCCAAAGAACAGCCTATTTTCTCCAAATGTCTATGCTTGGCAGCCTCTGAAGGGTTAACAAATGCTTACCGAAATATTTTGTCCATGGAACTTGAACTGTCACTCCAAGACCGGCAAAAGGTCAATTTTTCTTGAAATTTTGTTTTGAGAAATCCACAGAAAACTGGAATTTTAAGCTTTTAAGGGATATATCTCTTTAACTAGTCAAAAATGGGTTAAAACCTCGATTCTTGAATACACTTACTACCTACAAAAATGTGTCCCTGTCAGTTTTGCGTCTCGTAAAAGAAGTTATGCATCTCTGCTGCATTCCCATTTTATGTTGTTGGTGTCCAAAAACAGACTATTTTTTCTAAATTTTTACATTTAGCCGCCCATGGAGGGTTAATAAATGCTTCCCGGAATAATTTATCCTATCAACTGGTAATGTGACACCAAGACCTATCAGTGGCCATTTTCTCTTGAAAACTCTACCAGATGATTGTAAAGAAATCCAGAGAAAACATAAATTTTTAAGCTTTTGATGGGTATCACCACTGACAACCACAAAATGGGTTAACGCTAGTAGGTAATAAATGCCGATTCGGTATCACTTTGACCATGTACCGTACACGTACACGTACACGGTGTGTTTACCATCGTAGGATTCAGTGTTAAATCGCCGACACGTTCGCAAAAAATATCATTTTTTCATAGTGATCCAGAATTGGCTATTATTTTGAGACTCCAAGATCGCACTTTTAACGTTCAAATACCCGTTGGCGAACGTGTCGAATGTACAAGTTTTTCAAAAAAGTGAAAATGTATGAAATTGTACATTTTTCACTTTTTTTTTTACTTAAAATTTTTGTCGACGTTCCCATCGCGGATTAGACCTTCAATCTATCGTTGGTGAACGCGAAAAGAAACTTTGCCGATTCTAAGACAGCATCAAAAAAGGCGGTTTGCCGATTCTGTATCATCCGTGTCTGTACACAATTTTAACACTGAATCCCTATGGAGGCATACACGGAAACCCATTTGTGGAAATTGACTTATGTACGACACGTGGAAAGAGGTGATACTGAACCCGCAAACCCACTGCCACGTTTCTCGAGGAAATAAAAAAAGTGATTGATATATAGGAGAGAAAAAAAATATAAATAAAATAGTTATTTAAAAATAAATATATCAAATCGAATAGATAATAAAAATACGTAAATCATGAGCGCTTCCCAGATTATTAGAGCAAGGGTTCTTTTAAAAATGCTGATGAGAGCCTACGCATTCTGCATGAATGAACAGCTAGGTCGCCTCTTGTTAGAACGATGCGTCAGATGTCGGGATCACCTAGACTTCGATCATGAGAATCATTCGTGTCTGACGATGGAAAGGGAAGATATGGTCGTCAAGTATTTCGAACCGGCGTTCGAACGCGTTCAAATCGACGAAGTGGGTTTTGGAAGAGATTACTCTACTGTAAGGATCGAAGCAAGCCCACAGTTTTGGAAGAACTGAAATTGGCACGTAGAAGTCTGACTTTAGAAGACAAGGGATGCATCATGAAATTATTGTTCAATGAAGTATACGTCTAAGTTTTCTCGTTGATATAAAATAAGGGGAGAATAGAAAATAAAAATAAATACACACATAGATTTTTTATCTAATATTAGAAAGAAAGAAAAAACATAAAAATGAGAACCAGAAATATATTGTATCCGACGTTAGATGACGATGAGGATGAGAAGCCGAATGGCGTTTTGCCGACGGCACCGTCGCTAGAAGAAAAAGAAAGAGGAGAGAGGTATTGCATCGATCAAATCAGTAGAATCCAATTGTATCTGACTCAAGAGAGAGATTCTCGCCATTCTCTCAAGAAGAAGTATTTGCGTTTCCTGAAATTCGTCAACGTGCTTGACACGACACTCATCACGATTTCCATGGGTTTACACGCGGCCGGCATCGGATTGTTGTCAACTGCAGTCGGCATTCCGATCGTGTTGACCGTAGAAGAAGTGGCTCTCGCCGCCAGATTGTTTAGCACGCTCGGAAACTTTTTGAGTAGGAAATTATATCTGAACACTAGGAAACACGACAAGATTCGCGTCTTAGCCGACTCCAAGATCGACACGATATCTGAAATGAATACTTCATGATATTGAGCAAGAAAACGAAATATGAAGCCATGAAAGAAGCTGTGAGAATCAAGACTCGTCAGATCATCAAGGAAGAGATGAAGGATTCTCTCATGGAAAAGGGGAGGAAAGAGGCTAGGGAAGAATTCAGTAAGATGATAGAACTCAAGAGCAGCGATTGAAAAAAAAAAAAAATTTATAATGAGAACAGAATTTTTAAAAAAAAATATTAAATTTAGATATAAAATAAAAACGAAATTAATTTAAATAACTCTTAAAAATGTATTGCGTAAAGTGTAAGAGAGTTACCGAGACGAGTAATTCTCGAGAAGTATGAACTAAAAACGATAGACAGATGCTTCGCAGAATTTGCAACGTGTGTGGTTCTATCAAGACTCAATTCATCAAAAAAAAGAACGCGAGCAAAGGTAAAGGCATCATGAATAAAATGATCAATAATCTACCTTTCGAAATGCATCTGCCTGGTCACACTTTCACGGGACCCGGAACGAAATTGAACAAGAGACTCAACGCTGATCTGACTCCTAAATCTTGGAGCAAACCTGTGAATAGGGTGGACACGGCCGCATATGATCACGATCTGTGCTACGCCGGACATCCTGACACCAAGACTCACAACAACGTCTGCGATAAAAACATGTTGGGGAAATTGAGAGGCATATCGAATCCGACCAGGAGAGAGAAGATAGAACGTTCACTGGTCAGCAATCTGATCGGTGCGAAACGTCGATTCGGATGGGGCGTTCCAAAAAAAAAAACGCATCTGAAAAGAAAAAGAAACGATTATTGACGAGCGAATTGGCCGAGGAGTTACACAAACCCATCGTGCATAAATTTCAAAAGAGAAGGGTGTTCGTGAAGGGTTTGGATGATATTTGGTCTGCCGACTTGGTCGGCATGAGATCGTTTTCGAGGTGGAACGAGGGTGTCAAATATCTATTGACGGTCATCGACGTGTTTTCCAAATATGGTTGGATCAGAGCTTTGAAGAATAAATCGGGACCTTGCGTCGCCGACGCTCTGAAGAGCGTGTTCGATTCGTCTTCTCGAAAACCGAGTAAATTGTGGGTGGATAAGGGAAAGGAATTCTACAACAAGCACGTTCATCGATTGGTCAACCTCTACTCGATCGAAAACGAAGAGAAAGCCAACGTGGTGGAACGTTGGAATCGAACGATGAAGGAAAAGATGCACAGATACTTCACGGTGAATTCGACCAAGAAATACATATACGCTCTGAATGGTCTGGTCAAAGATTACAACAACACACGACACAGATTGATCAAGATGACTCCCGTGGAAGCTAGCGATCCTCGAAATGAAAAACGTGTCTTCGCGAATCTATATCCTGAAAGATCTAAGATTAGGAAGAAGTCTAGAACGCCGAAATTTGCGGTCGGTGATTGAGTGAGAATCTACGCTTATAAGAAGCACTTCGAATAGGGTTATACTCGTCGATGGACCTCGGAAATCTTCGTGACAATCAAAATATTTCACACCGATCCGGTGACTTACGAAATCGAAGCTTTGGATGGAGAAGAGATCATCGGAAAGTTTTATGAACAACAATTACAGAAGACAAAGTTTTGATAAAGAAAACAAATTTCTTTTATTTACACTTTTTAACATTTTCTTGTTTACACACATATATATATAGGAGAGAAAAAATAATAATAAAAATAATTAAAACTATTTTTAGATAAAAAAGCAAGCTAATTAATGAACAAAAAAACAAAAATCCTTTAAAAATTACAAATATACTAGATATAGCACAAAGCATAGTGAAAGATGAAAGTATTCAAGAATATGAGGTTCACGAATATGAACTGGTGACCGGAACGAGTTTGAACAATGCGGGAGAGATAAGAATCAACGTCGAAACTCAAGATCTATTCATACATCCTAGCAAGAGTTACATAGTGGTGCAGGGATGTCTCACCAAGGAAGATGGGAGCGACTACGCCGACGATGACACGGTTATTCTAGCCAATAATGGCATCATGCATCTATTCAGTAATATAAAATACATGCTATCCGGACAAGAGATAGAATCTGTGTTTCATCCCGGTCAGGCCACCACGATGTTCAGACTCTTGACGTATCCTGATGATTTTTCGAAATCCAGAGGACTTAATCAGTTGTGGGTGAAAGACACCATCGGCCCTGCTAGCGCCGGCGCCGCCGTGATATTCGACTACGTCGTCAAGACGTCCAGACCTAAAGGAACGTTTTCGTTCAGGATACCTTTGAAACACATCTTCGGATTTGCGGATGATTACAACAAGATCATGTACGGATTCAAACACAATCTGATGTTGATTCGAAAAGGAAACGACGATGCAATAGTGAGACTCACTGTGACTGATGCGGGTAAGATAACTCTACACAAGATATCGTGGTTCATTCCGCACATGGAGCCTTCGATTGTGGAAAAAGCGCGTCTCTACAAGATCATAGAATCCAAGAGTAAATTACCCATGGGATTTAGAATGAGACAGTGCGACACAGCTAGTATTCCTCTCTCCACGAATTACTTCGATTGGAGATTGACGGTGAAATCTGCTTCCGAGAGACCGCGTTTCATCGTGGTTGCATTTCAGACCGATTGGGACGGATCTCAGGAAAAGAATGCATCGCTGTTCGATCACTGCCATTTGAGAAACATGCAAGTGTTTCTGAACGCCACGAGATATCCAGCAATCGATTACAATGTGCCGTTCGACAAGAACGATTTCTGCAGACTGTACGGCGATGCCGCTGATTTTAGAAAGAAGTATCACGGTCTAGACGAATTGATGAGCAACCCTAACATATCTCCCGGTGAATACAAGTCCATGTATCCCATGTTCGTATTCAACGTCAGTAAACAGAGTGAACGACTCAAGAGTAGCGTCTTAGACATCAGATCAAGATGCAATTCAATAGGAACGTGCTGAGAAAAACCAAAGCCTTCGCCCTGGTCCTGTCGGACAGAGAATTACAATTCAAATTGGATGGAAATAAGATGTCGATCATTCGATGAGAGACGTGTGTGAAAAAAAAAAAAAAACAAAAATAAAAAAAAGTAATGAGTAATTATTAAAAAAACAAAAAAAAAAAAAAAAATAAATAAAGTAATGAGATCTAGAGAGATTGAACATCTTTTTAAATCTCATTACTTTTTTTTTGTTTTTAATAATCACACATTATTTTTTTTTTAATTAATTATTTTCCACACGTTCACTGTTTGTTCAAAGGAACTAGTTCGATCAGTAGACTCGCCACGGAAGTGGCGGCTTTGGGATTATTGGTTTTTGTAACGAAATTAATCCTGTCTCTGGTGTTCACTTTGAGAGGCATGCCGAACGTGCTAACATTCGCGTGTTGATTCTCAGTCTTTTCGATGCTGTATCTCTTATCGCTCTCTACTCCAATCACCATGAGATTGATGACCGCTCTGTTATTCAAATCTGAGGAAGCCAGACTCATTTGAAGGATTTCACCTCCCAACGGCATGGGATATCCCACCTGACCATGTTTCGATCCGCTACCTCCATTTCCGAAAGACCACTCAGCTTTTCCCTCATCTAAGGTGCCGGCCTCCTCGACCCACACGGTGATCAATTGTCTAGCATATTTGACTTTCTCCACCACCGAAATCAGGGTGTAAGCATCCATCATGTTCACGGGATCCGGTAGATTGGTGAGCGTGTGTCCACCCATGTCTAGTTTACCTTCCATGATGTCACCCTTTCTCCAGACCGAGTTGTCATCCACGTACTTCCTGCTGACTGTGCTGGAATCGAATTCGGGATCGTGACTGAGTCCGAATAAATTCTCACCGTTCATGTCGATACCACCCTCCATGGTTCCGCCAGATTGTTTGTTCAGGTAGAGATTGTCCACTTGCGATTCTAGGTATTCTTGTGATCGTATCATGGCAGAATCTACGTAGCCCTTGTTGACCGCGGTTGAGTCTGCATCCGTGTCGTTGATCTTCGTCAGATTCAATATCTTGTTGAATGTTGCATTCAGATCCGATTTCATTTCTCGTCTGTCAGACTTTCTCTGTTCCAGATCTACGTAGTGTTTGGTCGCCATGTCCTTGGGTTCGTGGGAGTGGCCACGTTCGCTATCTTGTTAGAATTGGCATTCAATTCCGAGTGCATCGTTTTCTGAACGTATCTATTTCTCAGGTGTTTACTGAATCTCGCGTGAGAGTCGTCTGCGTATTTCTTGGTCGCGGCATCCGTGGGATCTATGGGATTTACGATGTTCACCAAACATTTAGATTTCAGATCGAGATCATCGGTCATGGTTTTATCCACGTAATTATCTAGCATGATTCATTCAAAATCGGCATTCCCCCTGTCGACGTATTTTTTAGTCGCCGCATCTGCGAGATCTATTGGCTCGGGAAGATTGTAGAGCTTCTTATCGTTCATGTTCAAAGGTTCCTCTCAAGGTTCGAATATCTCCGAACGTAACATTCATCCAAGTTGGCAACGTCATAAGCATCGTCGACTTCGAGCGTCTTCCTCTTCTTTCTTAGGTTGCCTTTTTTGTCGTCACTTCTACCAAATTTATCGACTGGCATGTTGTTTTGAGATTTTTTTTTTTTTTAAAAATATATTTCAAAACGTAGTTTATTAAAAAATGAATTATTTTATTTTTATTTTTCGTTTTTATTTGATTAAAATTTTTTAAAATAATTTTTTTATCTTTATATACTATAAAAAAAATCTCTCTGTAATGTAAATCATTGAGAATGTCTTGAAACTGATCTCCTTCAGACCATCTCTTGAGAACGTAGAGACACAGGTGACCGCAAAACACTTGATCTGGTGATTGCACTCGTTCCGTGTTGTAATGAACCATCGATTTGTTGAAATAGTTCTTTATTTCTTTCGGCGGTGAGATTCCGTAGCTGTCAAAATAATAATTCTTCTTCCCGTTCTTGAACCACGCCACCCAGTGAGTGCCTTCACCTGATAAATCGTCTAGATTTAAAATTCTGCATTCCGATTGTCGAGGTCTTCTCTTCGGCAAGGCATCTCTGGAAAACACGCCTGGAAAAACTTTGATTTTCAAATCCTTCGCCGCATTCGACAGATCGATGTTGGATAGGTGTTCATTAGGTAAGACGACACCTTCTACAGATATCTCTATTTTCTTATTCATAAATGCGTATATATTTTTTTTATTTATTTATTTTATTATAATTCACTAAAATGACGTTATTTATTTTTTTTTTTCTTTTTCTTTTTAAACTAACTCTCTCGATGTCTCTATCGATTTCCATAATCTCGAATCTATCTAATTCCTCTTGATTTTCTGGAATCCTATCATCCTTACTCATATCTGGAATCCTATCATCCTTACTCATATCTGGAATCTTATCATCCTTACTCATATCATCTCTAATTAGATCCGAAATCCAATGTCCGTGTGCTAAAGTGCTTATTTTATCATCTAACACGAATCTCTTATCGTCGTCGGCCGTCAGTGAAATCTTGTTGATTATTTTGGTATACAAGTCGTGATTTTTGCTTCGAATCAATTTCATAGTCTTATACACTGGACCACTTCCTAACAGACAATCTTTATACTCTTGGAAAGAGATGTTTTTCTTCACCACGCACGCTTTAACCCCTTTGTACTTCTTGATCTCTTCATCTTCTAGACGATAAGCATACAGTTTGGGTCTCAAGCCCACGAATTCGACGATTTGTTTACCGCCGCTCTCATCCTTAAATTTACCCAATACCTTCTTGTTGTCGTTCGATTGAATGTTGGATGGGTGATTGACGGGATAATTGCTCATGTCGAACCACATGGCCACATCCGGAGATATATCTCGGTAGATGTCTTTCGTCTCTATCTTGTAAACTAAACTGTCCATGTCGGTGAACAGTAGTTTGGCTTTATCACCAAATTTTCATTTGACATAATCGTAGTGAAACTCGTACATCAATTGCTTGCTGATCGGTCCGAGATAATACGGTTTGTCGAACTTCAGGTGCATCTTTTGCATGTGAATGGTCACTAGATTTTCGTTGAATATGATTCGGTGTTTGTAATTGGGTTTCGCCACTAATTTTTTAGCTCTTTTCTCAGACGTGACGAGTCAAACGTCGGTTCTCTTCCTGATGTTTTCCATCGATTTACCGTACACGCAGTTGTTCATGAGTTTGAAGAAATCTTTTTCGAAATCGTTCTCACCTCGAATTCTGAGATTCGTGTTGAGATCGATGTATTTTTTTAATCCAAGGCTCTTCGTCGAATCGAATGATGCGATGTATGTCAACTAATTTCATCCCATAATCGACGTATTGTTTCAAATTCTCACTGTAGATACCGTAGTTACGTTTGTTAAATAAATTGGGAATGAGTTTTTCCTTGTCTCCTTCGTTCGGTCCCATTCGTTCGGGAGCCAGCCGATAATCATTGTGTAGATCGTGTAATCTTCCGGATAGTTCAAATCAACTTCTAAAATGCAAGGATAGTCTCTCCATTTTTGCATCTCTTCCAGTTCCATCACCCATTCGAAATTTCCAATCGGTAAAGGATGACTCATAGCCCAACTGTACAGATTATTAGCATCCCAATACTGTATGTATTTATTCGACCGTTTCGAATCGAAATCTTCTTTCATGTAGGGATTGTTAGCTTCAGAATATCTGTGGGAGATCGTCAAGATGCCACCTCTCGCAGCCCTTTCGAATATGAGCAACATGTTCATGTTGGATAATAATTTCAATTGGACTTCGGTGGTCTTCAACAGAGTGTCCCACGCCAGACCGGGTGTGGTGAAATACCAAGCCGGATCCAGATCGTAATTTCGACGTCAGACGTCTCGAAAATTTTCGAACACGTCTGCCAAGAGCAGATCGTCGGTCTTCAGATAGAGATCGTGATAATCTCTCATGGTTTTCATATCGAATGATTTCCACACGTTTTTGGCGTGTTCGTAATTCTCGTCAGAAATGTCGGATTTGTATAATTTCGAATAAAAATCTTCTTTCGAAGGTAGTGTGGTGTCTTCGAATCTCTTTAGATTGTTCATGTAATAGTAAGGATAGACTCCTTTCCTCAACATGACGTCTACTCGTTCTCCGAAATGTTCGCTCGTGATTTTAAATTTATCCTTGCTCATGTTATCGACTAACTTTTCCAGAGCGGTCAACATGAATTTAAAACTGTTGATGAAACATATGGCCCTACGAATGAATTTCATTTTTTCTTTCAAGGTCTCTCCGTTGATTACTCTTTTCTTCTCCATGAGCTTCCATTTTGTGAAGGAAATGTATCTTTCTTCGCTGTTCGTGATGCAATTTAATTCTTCGTGGGAGGTGCCGAGATTTTTCACGAACAGATGCATGTCATGAGAGATTGTGAAATATCACCGGATAGAAAACGGCGTCTCGATATTTTAAATTACACTTGCTGTGAGCCAGACCACGATACAGACCCGTGTAATGATTGTGGTCTCTGACCTTCTTATTTTCCTCCGAATTCTCGTCGAACGATTGTCTGCATATGTGACATTCGGTGGCTCTGTTATTTTCATCCTGCTGCTCTCGTGTGATGATAATTTTTGCCGGAGTTTTGAATTTGTCGTATAACATTTGAATTTTCGATTCTAACTCTTCCACGAACCTTTGGGCCACGTCGTCGTCTTCGCACTCTTTCATGTAGGTGAAGGGACCCATGTCGTGTTGCGAGTTGAAAGCGCATTTCACGTAAATGCAATAGCCTGAAGGTATGTGTCTTTGATATCTTTCGACGTAACTTTGAAGAGCATTGGGTTGACAGGAACTCATTTTCGCGGTGAAACATTCGAAATCAGCATACATGACGAATGGTACTTTTAACCTTCTATTGTGATTTTCAAACTTCACGATGGTGTTGGGTTTGGGCATTTCGACACCTTGATTTTCGTTGCAATATTTCTGATGTTTCGCGAAACACATTCATGCAGTTGCAACATAAACATATCTTATGTTCATGTTTATTATTTTGTCTCGACAGTAATCCGCTCGGATGTTTAACCCAACAATAATGACGATTGTCACCATTCGAAATCAATACTAAAATAATCGTCTTTTCTCTTTCGAGATACGAAGTCTGTCTGAGAGGATAGATCGTTCGTTTTTCATCATCGTATCACCAAGACGTTCACCGCTATGGTGGGATTTTGAGCCTCGAAACGTTCAATGTGTTTTAACTCTGTTGGAAAAGTCACTCCAGCCCAATCGAGATTTTTAGAAGTCTCCTCGTAACAAGAAACTCTATCGGAATTCATTTTGACAGGGTATAAAGCAGAGGTGACTGCCCATTTAAAACACTGATCATCTTTATTTCTCACATTGACCACGGATTGTTTTTTAGCTAAGAAATACGGTAATTTCATGTAGGAAGACCCTTTCAATGAATCATTTTCAGTTATATGAATTTCGAGTTTCAACACCTCATCGAACGTCCAATTACTACCTTCATGTTGATAATTTGCGAGAGACGTCAACATCTTGTCTTTCATCTTTTTGAAAACGTCTGATAAATCTGAACCTCGAAATATGGGTTCGACGTTAGATCTGAAATATGCATTTTTTACGATGCTCTCGCCAGACTTCACGTCGATTTTATTCATCACGCAATCGAGTATCATCTTAATTTTTAGTCCCATGTTCATGTGTTTGCAAAACAAATCCAACACTTTTTTCTTCACCCGTTCCATGAACAATTTCAGATTGATTTTCTTGAACGAGGGAACCACGTCGAAAGTTTTAAAAATGCCTTTGATCGCACTCTCCCGTTCTACAGGCTTTGATTGGAATAGTTCCATGATGAGTCGTGCTACATATTCTTCTCCTTTCCCTTCGTTCATTGCTTGTCGAATTTCGCTCGATATATCTCGTTTGTCTAGAATCTGAAGTGCATCACTCGTTTTCGTTTTAGTTTTTCTTTTCTTTTCTTTTGAAACTTGAAGTTCTTCAACAGCTTTTCGTTTAGTCGTCTTCTTATTTTTCACAATCGAAACATTTTTGGTTTTTTACGACGTCGGCATTTCGATTCCTTTTACTATCTTTTTCTTCTTCTCATTTTTCACAACCGATGCATTTTTTGACGTTGTTGCTATCAACATTTTGTTTGCCTTTCTAGCGTTTCACAAATATTCCTGTATGACTTCAATTTTTTTTGATTTAGTTCTATGATTTCTGAAATGTGGAATTTTTAATAGTTTACAAATCTCGTTTAACTGAGGTACGGTTTTCTCATTTAAAATTTCCATTTTTTTGTCTGTTTGCTCCATTTGTAAGAATATTTTTTTTTTGTTTTCGAATTTTGTATTAAAATAATTTGTTAAAAAGTTTTTGTTTTTTACTCTTTATATATAAAAAAGATTTTTTTTTAATTTCAATTTTTTCTTCAATGTTTTTTATTCAAAACAATTTACGATCGCTTTTATTTCTTGTTCGCAAAACGAACACGTTTTCTCATCTCTAGAATAACATTCCTTACAATAACACAAATGTGCACACGGTAGAAACAAAACATTTGCGGATTTGTTTTTGCAAAGCAGACACATGTTCATATCACCTGATTCATTCTCAATAGATGATAATAACTCGTCTGCTTCTTTCATGAATCGAATCAAATCTTCTAAAGTCAAGAATTGAGATAACGTCTTGTTTGCGTAATTCAATGTATTATACAATTGTTCCTTCGTGTATCCGGATTGTAAAATACCCCTTAATAAACTCTCTTTTTTATTTCTTTCCCATTCTTCGTCTTCAGTTTTAATCAATCCTAATGTCTGGATCTTCTTCAAATGATCGCTATGACCTTTGGTATTATTTATGTGTTCTATCAAAGGTCTGTCATGAGGTTCCCAATTCATTAAATGTATGTTGCAACAAAAACATTTAACTTTGTCACTTTTACCTATATAAATGAAACCCGCAGCAGCTAAATCTTCGGGTTTTTGAGCAAGATGTGAAGGCCAATTTTTAAACGTTTGAAGTCTTGCACGTTCTAAACTATAATTCCGATGTTCGGACTTGATCATTGTTTTTACCTCAAAATTGGGTTTGTAAGAATATTTTTTTCGAATTTTGTATTTAATGATAATTTGTTAAAAAGTTTTAAAATTGTTTATATATGTTTTAATTCCTTCAAAGAAAATTAATCAATTTTATGTTCTTAACGTGAAAAAAATTGAATTAATACGAGAAAAAAAGGATGTTAAAATTCAACTTTTTATTTATATATAAAGAGAAAAAAACTTTTATAAAAAAAAAATTTACATTAAAGAAAATTAAAAATAAAAAAAAACAACATTTTTTTATATATATATAAAGAGCAAAAAAAAAAAAAAAAACTCTTTTAACAAATTATTATTTAAATACAAAACTTAAAATATACATTATTTGCAAGAATTCATAAAACAAAAAAACCAAATAATCGATCATGACAACAACACCTAAAAGATGCGAATTGAAACTGAAACGAGTCGAAACGTGTAAGAAATTTGGTTTTAAAATCTATAGATTACAATGACACGATTCCATCGAATTGAACGAGGTAAAGACGAAGGGCTTAGAGCACAAATACGACAAATATCACATGCCTTTGAAATTGGATGAAGCCACGCTCAATTTGTTTTATGAGTACGAAAGCGACTGCAGAATATCGTCATCGCCAAAGATAGAGAATTCGACAAGGATGATTTGACTTTGCCTTATGGAAGTTACATATTTCCAAACATCTCACTCAAACTCGTGAACAAATTGGGTGGTGAGAGCGCGTTGACCTGAAGTAAAAAAACTCAAAAAGTAAAGATAAACATTCAACACATTTGCGAAAAAGGAGAAAACATGAGTGTCAACATGCTAATAACGGACTTAAAAATATAAACAATAGAGAGGTTGATTTTTAGCGAAGAAGAAGGAAAAAAAAAAGTAATGAGATCATCTTTAGATCTCATTACTTTTTTTTTTTGTTTTCCTTCTTCACTATTACCCATATATTATAATAACGTTTCCTTTTTTCTTAAATTTCAGCGTCGATTCTTCTTTTCTTTTTTTTTTTGTGATATGCTATGTTTTTATAACAACACATTTGTTTATCCGAATCATAATTATGAACGAATGGTGTGCATCTCTTGGTAACACTCGCATCATTACCATTCTCTTCAGAAGGTAGTGGTGACGGTGGAAAGCGTCTCATTCTTTTCAATTTCAACTGTCTATCCCGCTCTTTATTTAACTCTTTTATCAGTTCTTTCCTTAGATATCCATCATTAGCGTCTAACCATTTTTCCACATCTTTTTCGCACTTTATCTCGCGATATTCATCATTATCGTCTAATTGTTTTTCCACCTTTTTATCCATTTTATATATTATTTTATACTTTCTATGATTTATATTTTATATAATTATATAATTTTTTTTACATTATAATAACATATTCAAAATCGGTATATTCTTAAATGGCGAATTCTCACCAAACAACAAACCCTTGCTGAGTCACTCAATGTTCCGTCCACTCTTCAGATAGAGACCATTTCCACTCAAAGAGTTGTCACCTCTAACGGGTTCTAGATACAATCCTTTACCGCTGTCGTCTACGTGGACACGACACACGGCTCCTCCCTTCTTCAAAAACAGTCTGCTGCCACCCATTAATTTCTCAGCTGCCGAACACACGAGTCCTGTGAGAGCTCCCACACCGAGAGTGTTTCCGAGAAAAGGTAATGCCTTTGCGGTGAAGGGTAATGCTTTTGCGGCGATTCCTGCCAATAGCGGTAGGAAACCGCCTTTCATTCTCAAATTGTATCTCAATTGAGCAGGACTCAATCTCACCGTCAACCCTCTTCCATCATGAATCACTTTCTCCATCATTTTGCTTTGACTTCTGGTCCAGGCAATCGAATCCTGACCGCCACTCATCAGATCTTCGTGAGTGAATTTGAATCTCACCATCTCGCCTCGAGTTGTTAACGCTCTCTTAAGTTTCTTCTTCTGTCCTACAGATATGTTCATGTTTTTAACCACGTATTGTGTCATAATTCTTTTTTTTAAAATATATTTTCTTCAATTGTTTTTTGGTTTTAATGATAATTATATATATTAAATAATTTTTGTAAAATTAATATTGCATTTATTTTATTTTTGTTATTTATATATATATACACAATATTTTTTTTTTTTTCCTTTTATAGTTCTCTTATGTGAAATCGTATCGTCACCCTCTCTCCGTGAAGATCTAACAGTTCACCATTTTGATCCGTCAACGTGGTTTTGAGACTATACAATGTGTCTAAAATCACTGGTAGATAAACTAAATTTCGAGGCTGCTCCATGATCTTATAACCCGGCAACACGTTTGGAAAGAAGGAATAGATCGTCGGTTGAGCACTACCATTCACGTAGCTTCCAGCATTCACATCCACGTTCACCAGAATGCTATTGACTGCGAGAATGTCGACCGTATTTTCAGATGCCGCATGGCCTCGATAATCTTTCGATCGAATCCCAACATCTTGCCTATAGAATCATCCGTGTTGAAATCCACTCGAAAATTATCTTCCAAATCCAACATCGTCTGTAAGGTATTAGGGTTGGGAGCGAGTCTGATCTTGTTGCTTCCCTTTCCATCCGTCTTCATTCGCGTCTGAATGTAATTGTTCAAATCGTCTATGTCGTAACTTGCTTTGGGAATTCGAATCTCCAACCAATCCACTCTGTCGGAATACTTGAACGAGTTATTCTTTTTGGTGACGTTGGGAAAGGAAGAATAAGTCTCCAGATTCACCAACGCCATCTCGTATCTTATCTCTCTATTCAATTCGATGGAAGGTTCGAATTTCGTCGCAAATCGAGTCGAATCACCACTCACCATGATTTGAATGGATTGTTTTGCAGCCGTATTCTCGGCTATCCGTTCTAACAATTCTCCTTGTTCGAACATTATATTTTAATTTTATTTTTTATTTTTTCAAAACTAATTATTTGAAGATTTATTATTTTCTAATTTTTTTTTTATTTTCACGCTCTATCTTATTATCATCAGAAACATAAAACTTGTCGAATCCGCACTGATATTTTCCGTGATTAAATTCGCTAGTCAAATCGATCACGACGAAATTGTAAAGTCCTCCATCCCAAACTCTCTTGCAGAATCTCCTGAATTCCGCCACGCTCATGTCGTTTGCGACGTGATCGCCGTAGATGTGATTGAGATTCTTGAGATCCTGGCAAAAAAGACATAGAAAATTAGCGTTCTCCCTTATCGTCTGTCTCGGCAATCGAAAATAATTCTGTGACAGGTAGAAACAGTCCACATTGCTGTGTCGACCCCTAACGTAATACGATTCGCATCGGTTCTGTCTCTCCAAAAGCAGATCGTCAAAAATCATGAGATTCTTATCTTCCGATTTCAATTCTCTAGGATCTGGAACGTTGCTAGTGTTCTCATAAAATCGACACTCGACGTTCGAAGATGCATTTCTCTTCATCAATTCCATCGCCGCACCGTCCAAAATGGTCGAAAGAGGAGCTTCATTTTTGTCGAATTCCTCCCTACTGTCAAAGATTCTGGCTATGACGTCCTTGGGCAATCCATGCACTCTCGAAGCAATCTGTATTCGGGTTGAAACAAGCTCTTGCCAAACACAAACAATCTGTCGTAATCCAACCAGTCGGGTCGGGACAACAGATTCATCAACAGATTGGTCTTTCCACAATTCGATTTTCCCACTATCAAGCCTCTTATGCTTTTGGGAAAGAACTCGTTATTCGACCTCTTGGTCGCGGCGTTGTTCCAAGACATATCTTTAATGTTCATCTTTGTTTATTTTTTTGTTTGTTATTTTAGATTTTTTTTCAAACACAATTTTTATGTTTTTTTCAAACTCAGTTGTTTTAATATTATTATTTATTTATATTACACCATCGCGAGTTCTCTTCAATCTGGATCCACTCGTCATTTTGGCTAAATCTTGTATGGGTACCACAGCATCCTTAAAATCTTTCCAACTTTTTGGCGTTCGCTCTAATGCAGCTCGCTTCGATGGTGGACTGATCAACTTGTCGATCAACACATTGGCTGCCCTCTTGCCAGCCACAGAAGCTATCCTACCACTGGCTTCAGAAGTGACTTTCTTACCAGCATCCAAAGCATCTTACTGATCTCAAATGCGGTCGATGTGAGTTTTCTACCCGCATCGCTCGTGAACGCTTGCATTATAGAATCGACGATGCCAGAACCACCTTGAACGTAAGTTCTGACGTATCCCCTGTTCTTTATCACCAATATATTTTTGTTTTATAATATATTTTGTTTTTCACTGGTAAATCGTTTGTTGTTTAAATACTTTTATTATTCTAGTGTAAAAATTTACTGTTTTTTTTATTTTATATATTTTTGTTTGTTTGTTTGTTTCTCTCTATTTATTATATATACATCAATCCTTCAATTCGTTCATCAGCCTTTTATAATGGTTTTTATTCAAAACCTTCTGTCTTAACAATTCGTCAAATATGCTAACTATCTCATTATGTAATCCTGTGTTACCAGCGCGTCTACTCGCCATCAACAATCTCAATCTCTGAGACAGAGCATCAGAATCGCTCGGAAGAAAAGTGGTTTTCACCCCTTTACCAGTCACCGATTCGACGAACTTCTTATTCATATCCCATATGGGTTTCACCACTTTCGTCCACTTGTAACCTCTGTTGGCTTTGGGTCTTGTCTCTCTGGCATCATTATTTCTCTTCATGGCTTTGGTCTGAACCAGAATGTTGCCGTAATTGTCGAAATCCTCTTCCTTGTAATCTTTAGGCTTGTCAAACCAAAGCAATTTATGGGTCTCAATTCTTCGACTATCTCCTTCTTGCTTCGCTCTTGAACATCCGTCATGGGTTTAAATATTTTTGTGGTTTTGCATCTGAGTTCCATCTCTACGAGACGTCTGCTTCTGTCAGCCGATTGAATGCTCTTCTTGGCACGTTCATATTCGCTTAAAATTTGATCTCGACGTTTAGCATCCATCTGTAAAAACATTTTTCATTTTTAAATTATTAATGTTCCTTTGAGTATGCTAATGTGAGTTATTTATTATTTTCAAAATTAAATGTATAATTATTTTTTTATGTTTTAAGTAAATAAAAATCTTCTGTCTTTAATATAATAACTAAAAAAATTCATTTCTCAACTCAGTGTTGAACTGGGAAAACTTGAAAAGTTTGAAGGTTTAAGCACATAACAAACCGGTTTATGATTTAATGCGTTTGAGAATAATTACGTCTGTTAAAAGGATTTCATTCATATCTCAAAATCATTCACTTAATGTTGAATTGAGAAAACTTTGAAAAAAATTTTAGCACATAAAGAAACCGGTTTATAATTTAACGCGTTTGAGAATAACTACGTCTGTTAAAAGGATTTCATTCACATCTCTGAACATTATCATGAATATATTAAAAATTTATCACTCAAACCTAATTGAGTGGAAAAAATGCGTTTTATTATCTATTATTAAAATGATCCATTAAAACGAAAACCTTCATTCACACCACAACAAAAACATGAGTGTCAATTACGAACTATTTTTTTTATTTGATGAAACATTCCATAAAGTGTTTTATTAAAATTTACTTCACAAAATTAGCATTGGATTTGTAAAAAAGGAAGACGTTTTTCGTCTCTGGTCGTGACCCCACCCCCACATAAAATGAAAAACGTCATTTTTGTAATGTATTCATCGAGCCCTTAATATTAATACATCACATGACTGGGTATGTAAAAAGGAAGTCGTTTTTCGGCTCTGGTCGTGACCCCACCCCACGACGAGGGTTAAAATTATGAACTTCTTAATCCACTCGTCGAGACCTTCAATTTGATAGGTCACGTGACCACCTTCTCGAAACTTCGATTTTTCTGATGGGCGTGACCCCCACCCCCACATAAAATGAAAAAACGTAATTTTTGTAATGTATTCATTGAGCCCTTCATATTAATACCTTTCATGCCTGGATTTGTAAAAAGGAAGACGTTTTTCGGCTCTGGTCGTGACCCCACCCCACGACGAGGGTTAAAATTACGATCTTCTTAATCCACTCGTCGAGACCTTCAATTTGATAGGTCAGGTGACCACCTTCTGGAAACTTCGATTTTTATGATGGGCGTGACCCCCACCCCCACATAAAATGAAAAACGTCATTTTTGTAATGTATTCATCGAGCCCTTCATATTGCGGGTTCGGTATCACCTCTTTCCACGTGTCGTACATAAGTCGATTTCCACAAATGGGTTTCCGTGTACACCTCCATAGGGATTCAGTGTTAAAATCGTGTACAGACACGGATGATACAGAATCGGCAAACCACCTTTTTTGATGCTGTCTTAGAATTGGCAAAGTTTTTTTTCGCATTCACCAACGATAGATTGAAGGTCTAATCCGCGATGGGAACGTTGACAAAAATTTTAAGTAAAAAAAAAAAGTGAAAAATGTACAATTTCATACATTTTCACTTTTTTGAAAAAAACTTGTACATTCGACACATTCGCCAACAGGTATTTGAACGTTAAAAGTGCAATCTAGGAGTCTCAAAATAATAGCCGATTCTGGATCACTATGAAAAAATGACATTTTTTGCAAACGTGTCGGCGATTTAACACTGAATCCTACGATGGTAAATGCACCGTGTATGTGTACGGTACATGGTCAAAGTGATACCGAATCGGCATTTATTACCTACTAACGCTTGTTTTTTTAATACTCTTATTACTCACAAAAATGGCCCTCGATGAATTCCACTTCCAACAAAGGAGATTATGTTTATTTCTCAGGTACACATTGGGTGCTGTGTGTGTCCGAAAACAGCCCATTTCAACAAAATTACGATGCTTGGCAGCCTCTAGAGGGTTAATAAACGCTCACCGGAATATTTTGTCCATGCAACTTGTAATATCACACAAAGACCTGCGAGTAGTCAATTTTTCTTGAAAACCTACAGGATGTTTTTAGAGAAATCCACAGAAAATGGGAATTTTAAGATTTTAAGTGGTCTCTCTCTTCAGTCTGTCCAAAATGGGTTAAGACTTCGACTTTTGAATACCCTTACTACTTACACAAAAATGTTTGCATATAGATTGTGCGCTCGATAAAGGAAGGCACTTTTCTTTGTGGCGTACCCATTGGGTGCTGTTGGCATCCAAAAAACAGCCCTTTTTATCACAAGTTTGACTTTTAGCACTCCGTGGAGGGTTAACAAATGTTCACTGCAGTATTTTGTCCATGTAACTTCTATTGTCACCCCAAGGCCTGGGAGTGACAAATTTTTCTTGAAAATCTACAAGACTCATTTAGAGAAATCCACGAAAAACATGAATTTTTGAGCTTTATCTGGGTATTGCTGTTTAACCAGCCCAAAACGGGTTAACGCTTGGTTTTTGGAACACCCTTATTACTTACAAAAATGATCCTCCGTGAATTCCACTTCCAATAAAGGAAGATATGTTTACCTCTCGGGTATCGTTTGGGTGCTGAAGGGGTCTGAAACCGGCCCATTTCATCAAAATTTCGATGTTTGGCAGCCTGTGGAGGGTTACCATATGCATCGTCTAATATGTCGTGTGTATCAAAGGTCGTGTCATGGGCAGGTCTAGCAATGATGAATGTTTAAAAAAAATCTATAAGACGTGTTTCGAGAAAGTGCCAATAAATCCCAATTTTGGCAGTTTTTTCCAATACTGGCGAAATAAGAGTTAAATCAAAAATTCCGCTTTGGTACATTTTTAGATTTTTTGCCCCTCTATGCGCGTGCCAAATTGTGTGAAAATCGGTTCGACAAAGGCTTCTGAATCGTACGGACAAAAATGTGTGAAAAAAAATAAATAAATAATAATCCGTAGAAAAACAATAGTCTTTTCCAGAGGGAAAAGCTTAAAAAAAAAAAAAAATAAAAAATAATAATCCGTAGAAAAACAATAGTCTTTTCCAGAGGGAAAAGCCTAAAAAAAAAAAAAAAAAAAAAAAAAAAAATAATAATAATCCGTAGAAAAACAATAGTCTTTTCCAGAGGGAAAAGCCTAAAAAAAAAATAAAAAATAAAAAATAATAATCCGTAGAAAAACAATAGTCTTTTCCAGAAAAAAAGCCTAAAAAAAAAAAAAAAAAAAAAAAAAATAATAATCTGTAGAAAAACAATAGTCTTTTCCAGAGGGAAAAGCCTAAAAAAAAAAAAAAAAAATAATAATCCGTAGAAGAACAATAGTCTTTTCCAGAGGGAAAAGCCTAACAAAAAAATAAAGGTTTAAAAAAATCCAAGTTTGCACCTTATGCTAAGATGCGCATGCATCTCAAACAAAACTAAAAGTTTACAAAGGGCAGTAACTCCAACAAAACACTTCATTTTACACCCAGATTGAATGGGGTGATAGACATTGGGAAGATATGATACTTGCACAGCGAATATAATGTCATCATATCAAGTATTTTTTTTCGTGGACGCCAACATCTGTTATCTTGTGCAGGCCATCAATAAGATATGAATTTATTTATTTATTAGTGTTTAAGGTCATATATTTCTTCAAAATGGTTAATCATGACCACAACATGGAGATAAAGCCAAGTTTATTCAATCGTGATAATAAGATCCGAAAGACCATTTAATCACCTATAACCAGTTTCCGTACTTTCATATTAGGATCACCATCATAATTTTTTTTAGCATTATTCATATTTTATTAAAATAGTTTCCATAGCATTTACACTTCTTGCAAAATAAATTAAATACAGTATTTACTAACCCACCAATAAACAAATTTATCACTAAAATAATAAGATATTGATGTCATTGGAATCAATTTTTACAGCAAGGATTGATTAAATAGTTTAGAAAAAAAATGTCTAAACCTATTATCGATCTGAACCCACTGTCCATGTTAAATTGTATTTTTTAAAGATTTATCAAAAAATGTACAAATACAGGTGTTATTAAAAAGCCCAATGAACTCTTTTTAATGAGATCTATATTTCTAAAGTTTTTTGGCTTAGTATGTTTTAGTCTGTTTATAGAATTCAATAAACAAGAGGCCCCAAAGGGCCTTGAATGCTCTCCTGACAAAGTGGTTCAAAGAAGTATTTTTGGTCACATTCAGCTAGTTAGCACTACGGAGGAATGAAGTCATGAAATTCAAAACTCTGGTATCCATGTCGGGTGATTATTATCATGCATGTAGGTCTTGTTGACTGCGACCAATCCATTCAGCTGTAGTCAAGCACTACCAAACTTTCAAGGATCGTTATGTCACTGCAGCGTGAAAGGCATATTTTATGGAAAAACACTAAGGAATGGATTGGAACAAACTTGAACAATCTCAAATTGCACAAGTAGCTGAAAACTAAAAACTGGAAATCAGATGACTTGAATGTATTTCAGATGACTGCAGGGGTGTAGCCAGCAATATTGTTTTAGAAGGGTCGCCATCAATGCAACTCAAGGATGAGAATGTCTGTCAACTAAAAGGACTGAAAACTTGACCAGAGGCCAAGCCTTGGCCAAAGTTAAGTTGAAGGAGATTATGGGAGGGGGTGACCCCCTCCCATAATCTCCTCCAACTTAACCTGTGGTTATCGGTGGTGGTCCTGTGGATGAGTGGGAGTGGGAGGAGGGGGGGGGAGGGCTCCCCCGGAAAAAATCTTTCTTCAATATTTGATATCAGCAGTGATCAAAGATTTCAGGTTGAGGAGTGAAAGTGTCTCCAATTCAATGTAGGCATGTATTAGATTGCTGAAGAGAATATCGGCCGCGGACCTTTGAGATTCGGTGGGGGGGGGGGGGGTATCTTACGACCCCCATGACCCTCCCTGGCTACACCTTTGGACTGGAATATTCTTTTTATTCTATTTCCTTAATAATTGCACATATTGGCTTCCATAAAAGCACCATAAACTAAAAGTTAGAAATCCTTCAGCATCTATAGAAAATGTGTATCCTTAATAATATACGACCCCCATGACCCTCCCTGGCTACACCTTTGGACTGGAATATTCTTTTTATTCTATTTCCTTTATAATTGCACATATTGGCTTCCATAAAAGCACCATAAACTAAAAGTTAGAAATCCGTCATCATCTCTAGAAAATGTGTATCCTTAATATATACTGAGAGTTTTATTCTAAAACCAACATTTTGCTGAAAAAATGTGAACCAAGTTGATTCAATATCAATGTTATCTTATCAATCACTACATTACTATAAAAAACAATTTTTGAATTATGAGAAAAACTCTCAACATAGTAGGGCTTCGCGGTATTTCGATATTTCACCGAAACTCGGTATTTTTTTCAATATCGATATCGTACCGAGCTAATTTCAACTCACTCGATATACCGACCTTCACGATATTGTCGATTAGCAATGTCGATATTCTCAAACTGATGATAAACTTAACCTCTTGGACTTGAACTTCATCTAAATTCACCACGTGCACACTATAAACTACCATACTTTTATTTAATTTAGATTATGGTTCCAAGCCAGAAAATAAGCAGACTGTCATCTGCAAAATGAGGTCCCCTCTGTGAACCTCAATCTGAATCAGGGTCTCAAAACTAAAAAGAAAGAGGTACCTAGAGGATAAATTGGCTCACTGTATCGGGTAGCATCATCAAATTCACAACCTGGGGACCTTATTCTGCAAATGTCAGACTACTTATTTTCAGGTCTGTGTGGTTCCTTTGCAAAATCAAATACACTTGGTTCTATTCGTTCCAAGCAAAATCTATCGCAAACTACGAGCAGTATTGCGTGCGTTTGGAATTCTGCAAAGTCACATCAAAGAAGGATTGTCAGTTCTCAAATACTCGATATTTACTCATATCGCGGTATTTAAAAAAAATACCGTACTCGGCAAAGGGGGGGGGAGGGGGAGGGGGAGGGGGGGGGGCACTAAAAATTTGCAAGACGTGACGTCCTATTTTTTATTCGGCTGCTTTTTACACCCACCCACCCACTACGTGCAAATTTTCTACTACCGTTCTCAGACACCCACCCCCCCCCACTCTCCCATTAAAATCCAAAATAAACTTATAAACTTAGTAGGAACAGCTGTCTTTAGGGGGTTTTCATAATGTTCTTAACCCTTTACCCAACGTAACGGCCAAAACCGGCCAGCGCTATTCTCAAAAATCGCCAATTAATTTTTATTATTTTTTCATTTTTTGTCTCAAAAACATTGGTTATGACCCCTCATTGGAACGAGCTCGTCGAGCTCGTTCCAATGAGGGGTCATAACCTATGTTTTTGAGACAAAAAATGAAAAAAAATTAGTTATTCAATCATTTTTTGGCAAGTGTCGTCTGCTTTTCATGTTAGGTAAAGAGTTAAACTGGCACCACCAATTTAAACCTCTGTGGGCTGCTGTGGGCCCCAATCTACAAATGACAAGCTGTTCATTATCAGGCTTGGCCAGAGCAGGTGTACATATACGGGAACAAATTTTCATTTGAATTGTTCCCAAAATATTGTCTGCACATTTTCTACATTTCGAAAAAGACACCCACCCCCTACTAACGTGTGACATTTTCCCAGTTTAAGCCCAATATTCTCACATATAATGCTTCCTGATGTTGTATTTATGTTAAGAGTGTGATGTACAACATCATCTTTAAGGTTTGAAACACAAATGATGGTATATATTAGCTGATATATAGATATATTTTTAAGAAATTCAAAAAATTGCTCAAGTTGGAAATGCACATTTTTGGCGCACTCAAGAGACCCACCCACCCCCACGTCACGTCTTGCAATTTTTTGGAGGCCCTGTACTCGGTATTACAAATTGGAATATCGTGAAGCCCTAACATCACAAAGATATTAACCACAAGAAGGTGGACACAAGATAGAATATTTTAAATCTGCTTGTTGGGAGGTGATGTGGCTCATAAAAAGAGGTGCCATTGGAACTAGGTCAAGAAAATGATTAGGAGATTCATACTTGCACCCAGGTATTAACAAGCATGATTTCTTAGAAAGCTCTTTGACAGCTTCAACCAGCCACACATTATTAGACAAAGTTATGTCCTTGAAAATAATAACGATCCTTACATAATCTAAGAAATTAAGTGAATTAAACTGATTCATCATCTCTTGAAAATCTAAAGTGGCAGTTTGTCATAGTTTTTCACAATTATTGTATTGGCGTCCAAACTGTAGTTTAGTTTAACCCTTTACCCAACGAATCGGCCACATCCGCCCGCGTGATATGCAAATTCAGCAGGTGAAAAAAATATTATTTTTCAAAAAATTTCAAAAAAACCATATCATGTGACCCCTCTTTGGAACGAGTTCGTCACATGATATGGTTTGGTTGAAATTGTTTGAAAATTTTTTTAAAATGATATTTAAAATAATACATTTTGATACCGTCTGCGTTGGGGTAAGGGTTAACTACTTAAATGAGGGATAAATCGTTTTGAGTCATATTTTAGTTAATTAATAACAACTCATAAAAATGAGAACATGAGTTGTAACAAAAATCATTTTGAAACAAACCACCAGATAGCAATAAATATATTTACTTTAATAGATTAATTTATTATTATTTTCATGGAATATGATATACTTTACACAGGTAGCATAACATAACTACAGCAGGGACGTGGCCACGGGTGAGGGGTGTGTCAAAATTTCCTATAGTTGAAAATTCGGAGGGCAAGACATTAGTAGTTGGAAATGCCATCTGTCTGGATTTTAGAGCTTCTTTGGTGATGCTAATGTCTCCTTTACTTCCCGAAAATCCCAACTCGGTTTCAAATCGGCAAAAATTCTAACTGTTACTATTTACAACTACAGTGTACGCAATATTGAGCTTCATAAGTATGCATGATGTCAATCGGTACGAGATTTCTATAGTACGTTTAATTATCGTAATAAAAAAGAAAATCCTCGAAATGCACTTCAAGAAAATAACATTATGTAAAATCGTTATCCTGAGTTAATTCCATAATTCATAGTTACAAAATGATGAAACATCTAAAATTGATAATTCCTGCATAAGATCTGATTTAATGTTAAGACAGTGTAAATTGTTCAAAGTTCTTAGCTTGAGCATTTGTTTAGCATATATTCAATTCCCAGAAGAATACCAAATAATAATAACCTGATAATTCTATGATAAATTTGTTGGCATTTCGGTTACTAGAGTCAATTTTAAATCCCGTTTCATGCTTCATTTTCAAAATCTTTCTCGGTAGTGAATTTCCAACTACAGGGAGGGACCGGGGCGGGTGTTCAACCTCCAGGCCGCTCCCCCTAGTTGGAAATTCACCACCCTATACCCTCCAATCGGAAACCTCTAGCCACGTCCCTGAACTACGAACTTGGTCATCAATAGAACAATATTTCAGAAAAGGCATGGCTAGCAGACAATTTTGACATTTCTTAACAAAATATCAACAATGGTTATCAAGGAAATTGTGCAAACAAGAATATTTATGAAAAGATAAAAATCCATGCATGTACATTTAAACAATATAGGCATGAGTGTAATTATAAACTGATTTAAAAAAATTACTTTTCCGAAATGTAAAAAAATAATTTGGCACTAAATATTAAACATCTGACTAGAAGAATAGAACAAAGCTATTTTTAACATCATTTTCAAACATTAAAATTAAAATAATCTGAAAACCACTTTCATGTAAATTTTGTTGCCATAACATTTTCTGTTCATATGACAAAAATTTACCACTTATGAAATCCAACATCTCTGCAGAGGAAATATAAAAATATAAACACAACGTGAAAAATAATATATACATAATATCATGAAGCAATTAAATGTCCACTAATAAACAACCATACCAAATTTGTTTACAACTGGTCAAAACTCACAAAAATAAAATATGAGTTCACTCCCTATCACCCTATGGGTAAACACTTCATTTTTTCTGCCTATTAGATTCAGTCCCTCCCAATGATGCTTCATGTCAAATAAGAAACGTTTTGGGGGGCAGTTCGAAAAATATAGGACTTTGAATTTTGTTATTATTTTTAGCCCCTGCAGCACCACCATGGGAAGAAGGTAAATTTTTTTCACCTAAATCAAGTACATGTTCCTTAATGAACCACCATTTCAAATTTGGTAAAAATCGGACACGGTCTAATGAAAATATATAATATGGGCGGGTCTACTAAATTTGCCTCTCCCAGAATGCTCCCAAATATGGACGCAAAAGGAACTTGACTTGAATGAACTTGAATATACATGAGTCAATCATGCTGCATACCAAAGATAAACATATTCCGCACAGTGGGTCTGGCGAAGATTTCTGAAGGTTTTTGAAGTTATCTCCCGTTTTCGAGCCCAATGTGGGTGGAGTTTACCGGTTTGAAGAAGCTTGAATTGTCAGGTGTTAGGGATTATACTCACCATATTTGGTTAAATTTGGCCCAGTATTTTTGGGTAAGATTACTTACCAAAAACCGGTGTAGCACGATATTTTGTCCGTGGAGATCAACCCCCTCCGGGGGATGATATCCTAGGATACCCCCCCCTCCCCTGAATTACCCCCCGTAATTTTTTAATGTATTTATCTAATTTTGTTTTTTTACTATTATTTCACAACATTTGATTACATTTGATATTAAACGGCTAAATCTTTGTATAAAATTACTCATTACTCAGGAAACATATGAGAAAATGTGAAATAAGTTAGGGAGAGAAATATTTTGAATGAATTTCAGAAACAGTTCATCTTCCTCCCCACCCTGTTAAAATCTTTAAAAAAAAAGTTAAAAAGTTACTAAGATAGGCTGGTGCGAATTCACAGGTGTACAAATATTAGTACAGCGTTCCAAAATTTGTTTTCACGGTTGATACATATTTTGACAAGGTGAGGGAGAAGATATCCAGGCCCGGAAATCCCCCCTCACCCTGTCAAAATCTGAAAAACTGTTACAAAGGTTGTAAGAGGGAGGGGCTAATTCTAATTCCGTAGATGGATTTAATAGTATCTCATTAAAATAAATATATATCTTCCTTTTTCTTGACTGTTAAATATTTTGACAATGGGGTGGGGTGGGGGGGGGGGGGGATAACCAGGCCAGGAGATCTTTCTCTCCACCCCTTCCGTTTTTGTCCAAACAATTGCTGAAAGGTTTTAAGATTGTCTATTTCTGAATCTTCCCCCTTACCCTGTCAAAATCTAAAAAAAACATTCAAAGGTTCTAATTCATTAGTTTACAAATATTAGTACAGCATTCCAAACTTCATTTTTTAAATTTCCATGTAATAAAATAACTCTGTTTTTACTTCTAATATCTTTGCAGGTAATACAATGCAGTGATGATGTTTGCATCATGCCAATTCTCTGTTTGGTTAGAAAGTAAGTCTATTGTCTATTTCTGATTCACAGCGCTCATTATTTAACATTATAGGATTGGAAGATCTTTTTTCTTCCATGATTTCTATATTATATTTTGACATGGGTGGGTGGTGGTGGTGGGGGTGGGAGGGGGATAACCGGGCCTGGATACTACATCCACCATCTTATCAAAGTCCTGTACACATTCATACGACCATTACAACCATTGTTTAGACTTTGTTGTGGTTGGGTGGGAGCGTAAATAAACCCATTTATTTTTTTCAAATGGCTGCTATGGTATTTGAAAGGGAGAGGGAGGGTGAAGATAATCAGGCCTGGTCATCTTCCCCTCCACCCCCCACACACACTTCCATTTTTGTCCAAAAATTGCTGCAAAAATTCTTGGATTGTCTATTTCTAATTCACTGCTCTCGTTATTTAACCCTTTACATAACCTGAAAAGCAGACGACACTTGCAAAAATAATTCTTGAATAACTATTTTTTTTCATTTTTTGTCTCAAAAACATAGGTTATGACCCCTCGTTGGAACGAGCTCGTTCCAACGAGGGGTCATAACCTATGTTTTTGAGACCAAAAAATGAAAAAAATAATGAAAATTAATTGGCGATCTTTGAGAACAACGCTGGCCGGTTTTGGCCGTTACGTTAGTTAAAGGGTTAACAGTATAAGATTGGAGGAATTTTGTCCTTCCAATGCTGACATGGGTGGAGATAACCAGGCCTGGATACCCCCCCCCCCCCCCCCCCCCCCCCAACATCTTGTCAAAGTACTGTAGACATTCAAAAGACCTTTACAACAATTCTTTGGACTTTAATATGGTTGAATGATAGTGTAAATAAAACCTTTTTTTTTCAAATGGTTGCTATGAGAATGGGTGAAGGGGAAGATAATCATATTTTGACATGACATAAACTTAAAATGAAATGCATAAATGATGTATTCAAGAGTTTGAAAAACTTTTTCAATGTTAATGCAATGTGGTGAAAATTCAGTAAATAAATGTTATGTTATTGTAAGTAGTTTTATTTTTATTTTTTCGGTGTGTGTGTGTGTGGGGGGAGGGGGGGGGGATTCAGAAGAGGGGAAGATATCTTGAGATAACTAACCCCAGGAGAGATGTTTAGGAGGTGGAGATACCGCGGGACACCGGTTATAGGTGAATGGTCTCTATCACGATTGAATAAACTTGGCTTCGTTGTAGCCATGATTAACCATTGTGCAGAAATAAGTGACCTTAAATACAAATAAATAAATAAATTCACATCTTATTGATGGCCTGCACAAGATAACAGATGTTGGCATCCTTGGAAAAACCGTTGGTAGGATAAATTTATATTTGCTGTGCAAGTGTCATATCTTATTGATGTCTATCACCCCATTCAAGCTAGGTGTTACATGAAGTGGTCTTTCATAGTAACTGTTCCGTGTGAATTTTTTTGTTCGAAGCACTTGAAGCGAACCTGGATTTTTTAAACCTTATTTTTTGTTTTTCGACTGTTATTTTCATTCCGTAATTGTTAATTTTTTATGTGAACACATTCTAGTTTATTCATTAAAAAATATCTTACATATTTGCTTTTGACTATCACACTATACATTTTATTGGTTAACCTTAGGATATTCAATATCATTTGTCCATTAATTTAGCCTACCGTCCTTGTAGTGGGCCCAGTCAGAAACATTCTCCAAGGTGAAAATCCCCTTACATTGTTAACATTATTCCTATAGTTGCGATATGTAACACATGCACTGTTACATAGTAAACTTAGAAAAACTGAACATTGGTAATGGTGGGTATGTGAAGTCTTTTGTCTGTTTTTGTTACTTTACTCCTGTCAAAACAGGACTGAGGGTAGCTATATATTGTAATTCTGGAAAAACGACGCAAAACTAGTATGTGTCTGCTTTAAGAAGGTTGATTGAAGATAACACAGGTTAGGTCAATAAAATGTTAATTTTTATTAAGCTGACACAAATGTTTAATAACAAATACTATTTTATACCACTGTTAAACGGAAAGCATCCTCGTTTTAAATCTGCTTTTCGTGAGAATGCATTTGCTACTATTATTACGTCTGTTGGTCTTTGGGGATAGGAGCTTGGTACATTATTTCGTGTAAAAATTCAGCGTTTTCCAAGAAATATTTCAGCTTTGAAGACAAAAAGAAATACGTTTTGCGCCGGAATTTGATGCCATGCATCAAGGCTTACTTGTTATACGTTTTCAGATTTTCTTTTCACCTCAATGTGAATGTTATCGCCTTCTAAATATAGTAACAGATTATCGACACTAACTGGATGACCTTAAGGGGTCGTCCAACATAACTTTGGGCATTTTTTTGAAAATTTCCTCAATGCCCTAAATACGAATTAAAGCGGTGAATAACGACATATTATATACCAAAATAATGACAAACGTATACAAAACACGAATTTATCCACTTTTTCAAATTTAAAATTTTTTTTTTTGCTTTTGATGACAAAAAAATTGCCAGCCGCATAAGTAACCGTCAGGATTAACAAGGAATAGATAGGTAATTCGAATGTCTGAGTTGTAAATAAAGGACTCAATACTCCATACTCGGAGAAAGCATATTTATCATTTCATCACCAACGTGGTGAAACAGTTCATGGGAACATGGATGACTACAAACTTTTGATTGTTTTCGGATGACATGCTTGTTATGATCATGTGGGTTTCGGGCAAAGTTGGGAAATGATTTGATTTCCCAAGATCTGAAATCTTCAAACATTTCACTGCTGTTTTTAAATCTGGGAGGCGATGTAATGTACAACTCACGATACATTCATAGAAAAATGTTCAACTGGCAATGTGATAACTGAGAGATACAGTCCTTAGTAGCGCTGTTGAGTTCAGAAACCGTACAATGTGACGCAAGTGTCAGCAAGGGATTAATACGCCACCGATTCGAACTACTATTATTTAGTTGGTGACGATGACCAAAACATAAAAGTGGAAAATTGTATTTGAAAACAAAAATATATTCACATCAACATACATTACAGTCCCCACAACTGTATATTTACGAAAAAATAATTTTACTGTCGGCGAATTATATTAGTGAAGTAAAGAAGGCTTGATGAAGCCTGCTACGAAAAAAGAAGACCAATGTCAAGTAGAATTATCAGAATGGTTTCTTTCTATTCACCAAATATAGCGAATTGTGGTACCATCGTAAATTTAAATATCTTCCTCACACAACCGCATTGTGTATAAGATGGATCATTATTTCATGTAAAAATTCAGCGTTTTCCAAGAAATATTTTGATTTTGAGTGTGTTGACACTCTGTAGACAGGAATAGAAAAAAGCCACCAGGCGGGCAAAAATCTCATGATTTACCGAAATGAGACCACAGCGTGTCATAAGTGTTTAGATAAATGAATTTAATAACCAACATAATTCCGATATTGTTCAGGCCGGTAACCCTCCGCCTATAAAATTAGTATTGGTAAGCAGATCAGTTATTAATGTTCTTAAATCTCACGAGAAAACAACATTCACGCCTCCCCAAACAGCAACTACAGAAGGCCGATAGTTCCAAAACAAATGAAGCATACCAAACCATGTACATAAATGAATTAGAAGCCAGGATTTCTAACTAAGTGTAGCCGATTGATGAAAGTATTCTGCACGCAGGACAGGTCATTTTTTGTTGTTTTGGTCACACTTGAGCATTCAAATGACACTCTTGGCGGCTGTCATTGCTCATGCAACCCCAGAAATGGACAAAGATAATACCAAAAGAGGAAGTCTGGCAGTTTTCCATTTTTGGTGTATCAATCTCATCGTCTTTTACCAATTTGACACAGATCTCATGCAAAATGGCACAGGATTGTGGGGGTGTGTGGTCACAGCAGACTCACAAAAGCCACATTGGACATTCTTCATTTTTTACTGAAGCACTCTCTCATGACTCCATACTTGTTCTTCTAAACTGTGTGAATTTGACACTTGATGAACTTCATAAAAGGTAAACAAACACAAGATAAATGGCAGCCCTTTTGAAATCTATGCATCCTAAATTACAATTGGTTTCGCGGTCAGCTCCTTGCAAGAATGAGAAAATGATTTCTCCGAGTCTGTACTAGAAGGATTGCAGAATTTAACTATTCAGTAAATTTAAGGTATTTTATTGTATAAAATCTGATCTCTTACTTATGCCATAGCAGACTTTCAGGCAGTGCTTTCTGCCACATCGTAACGGTTCCATGGCAAATATTAGTTTCCACAAAATCTATGTTTCATTCCAAGCGAAAATTATATATAATTTATTGGGGCTATTCCTTTCTGACCTTCTCTGGACTCTGAAGAAAATTACCTGAAATTTGACCAAAGTTAGGTTGGACGTCCCTTTAAGGTGCTATATGAGTAATGGAATTTTGTTTATTTTGAAATTTCAACCTTTGATATTCCTTAAATTCAAATTAACTATACACAAATTATGCATCAAAATAAAGGTTGGGAGGTGTAGAACACGAACAATTTATGACATCAGCTCATAGAGTTGACGGCAGGCATCGCTGGTTCCTGGAAGTCTGCTACCGTATTCGTACCAGAACTGATAAGTAAATAATATTTCACGAGAACAACTTGTGGCCAAATGTTCTTCACATATCCAAGAACAATGCTACGGCATCAACATTCTGCATAACGCAGTGGCAGAGCTGCATGGGGGTAAATTACAAAAACGTTCGCTTTTGTTTACATTCAAATGTACTTTCTATTTCCGGTCAACGTCATCGGACGGAAAAAGCATCGATATACAATGCCATCTAAAATCAAATAATGAGAAGGATCGCCTTAATACAACATATTATTATTATATAGAGGCTGCACTGTTGCCATATTCTATGCAATGTATCATGACACCTGTTGAAATTCCTTAGAATTGCGATTTTGTTTTTCGATGGAAATTCGTGGTATCGAGTGATATACGCATGTCGGTCAAACATGAAATCCATCTTCAATAAAAATGCAGACAGTGCTGTCCTTTTCCCAAATGCAGTCCTATCGCTGCATTCGAAAAAGTTTTGAATGCCTAGCTTTGTTCTTGGATATCGGAAGCGCATAAATTGTCCTGGGGTTGATGGCTGGACAATTATACTTATAACTCCAACTCACCTATGAGTTCCTCGACACTTGCTAAAGTCTGTGATTGCTAAGCACAGGAGGTGATGGCATCAGCTTCATCCAACACTTCGTCAAATATGGCGATTTTCCCAGTACGTATGTACTCTCTCACATCAGGAAAACAACAGCGAGTGAAAAACTGTCAAATATTCCTCCGCCATAAAACACTGGCTGATTGACGTCTTTCATCCAATCAGGAAGCCTCGTATGTACACACCTATTTGCAACCATCCAATCAAGAAGCCTCATTCATACACAGATGGGAGTTCCTATGAGAAATGACATTTTGGCCAGGCAAAACTTATTTATCGGGTGACATAACACACATTTGGCCACAAGTTGTTCTCGTGAAATATTATTTTATTATCAGTTCTGGTACGAATACGGTTGCAGACTTCCAGGAACCAGTGGTGCCTGTTGTCAACTCTGTGAGTTGATTACATTTGTGTTTCGGGTTCTACACATCTCAACCTTCATTTTGATGTATAATTTGTGTATATTTAATTTGAATATGAGAGGGGGGAATTTCAAAGAAAACAAAATTCCATTACTGCTTTTGCACCTTAACAAATATTACCAGGCCTAAACAATGGAATTCAAATTATTACTTTATTCACGGGTATAAAACGTAATAAAAACTTTGTTCAAACCTCGAATATGAGAATAATAGCGTTTTTCTGATTTCAATGGAACTCCAATTTCCTAACAGTGTTCGGGGAGAGTTCCAAATTCACACAAGAAAATCCAATAATTGAGACAAATCGGTTGCTATTTTAACACGAATTTTCTTCTCTGCTTACGGTGGCGTTCTCCCTTTCTCCATGCCAAAATATATTTTTAGCTCAGAGAAATTTAACAGTGTTCGGGGAGACTTCCAAATTCACACAGGAAAGCCAACTAATCGGATGCTATTATTGTTAAAACATGAATTTTCTTCTCCGCATGTTTTGGCGTTCTCCCTCTCCCCGTGCGAAAAATCAGTCTGTGCTACAAAGTTGTAACAATATATCTTCCGAGCGGTTCTCCTAAATACCAGAACCTCCCAGAACCACCCAGAACCACCCAGAATCACACATAACCCCTCTAAATTACACTTGCGTGGTATTTTAGAGAAAGTATTTCATTTCCAGTATGTGGTAAGCATTCGCAAGCAAAGTAGAAGTGAATTTAAACTCGAAGTCGCCTTCGACTGAGCGGTTCTGGGAGGTTCTGGTGTTAAGTATTTTTCTCATAAATATCATAACCCCCCAGAACCTCTCAGATTTCCCCTAGAACCTCCTCTAAATTACATTTGCACACTGTTTACAGGGAAAATATTCCATTTCCAGATTGTTTTAGCGTTCAACAGAGAACTAAAACTTGATTTATTCTCAAATTGGCTCTCATTTCAGCTCAACAACAAAATGTAAGATTTAGTCAAGGGAGTTAACTCGGAATTTTAATCGTAATTCTGCATTCGTTAAATGATTTGGTTATCAAATTCGAGCCTCCATCATTGCCTGAGCCAAACACGCGGAAAGATGTCATAAAATAATAGCATTTGAATGAATAATAATATAAACATTTCACATGGTCGAATTGTTTTACAGATAATACGTTTTTTTTTGTTTAAATAGTATATACACTGCATTCAGTATTTTAACTCTTAGAAGCCGGGAGTCGAGTTTTCTTGCCTGTGATGTAACACGGCAGGTAATCTGGCTGTGACGGGCTGTGACGGTTCGGTTATCTTTGGGGTGGGGGAGAATTAAACACTGAGCAGGTGCTTCTAGTCAAGTGTCGTCTGCCTGAATAGGCAGACGACACTTTACTAGAAGCACCTGCTTTACGGTATGTCATGTTCAGTAAATTCATTCTGATTGCCGGGCTTCTAAGCGTTAAGACTATAACCCTGTCTGGCTTTGTATTACCTATTTTTCTTTCAACTAAATGTTCTCTGCCGATTTTTTACCTTATTTGTCACTTTATTCATATCTAGTTGAAATATCGAATGACCGTGCCCCTATTCATTCAACACCCATCAAACACAATTACAGTTTGTTTTATATTGATGAGAGTCGGATCTCTGACAGACTTAATTGTAATGTTGATGAATGTATCAATGATGACAGAACACTAAACACACAAGACAATGATGTATCTAACTCCGTTCCACATCGTGGCAGTAGTCACAGCATTGGCAGTGAAATGAATGACTTAATTGTGCGTGTGTGTGTGGGTGGGGTGGGTGGGGAGGGGGTGGGGGTATTACGATTCATATGCGGCCCGTCAACAGCCCAAAGTCTTTATGATCGATGGCTGCTGATACAATTTATTTAAATAATAGCAAATTATCTGAATGAAAACCAAGTTCTCATAACCCCTAGATATTCCCTTAACCCATACCAGTCGGCCCGTATTCAACCAAACACACCTACCCTACTAATAGACCATAATCTACATACCCTTTATTCGCTATTAGGCTTCGCGTTAGTCTTCGCGTTAGTCCCACCACCCCCCCCCCCCCACCCCCCAAGCCCCAAGGATCTTACTACTTTAAATTACACTGAAAAACTTTGAAACTTGAGACTGAAAATGGCTTTGTCTGAACTTCAATAAATGTTTGAAGATCAAAAATCAGCTGACCATAGTAAGGAAATAGAACTTGAAACAGACTATGAAATTGGAAAGTGAAGTCTCACACCTGAAACAAGAAAATGAACGGCTCAGGCGATTAGCAACCACAAAGCCAGCCACAAAGGATGTGAGTACCGATAGTGCTTTTGTTCAAGGAAATGTAAAAAGTTCGCAAAAGCAACGTCTGGAGAAGAATGATAAATCAAAGAAAAAACATGTTGATTCGGATGAAAGTCGGCATAGAGATCACGATGTTAGCACCTTTGTGTTGAGATTGCACCGCAGGTACCGCTTTCAAATAAATTCTCTGTATTGGAGGATCCCACGCCTATTGTTAATACACAACAGCCAAGTCAACGTTTAGATAGATAGATCGATTGATAGATATTTTATTCACCAGTATACTAAGCCAATACAAAACTAACAAATGTGTGTAAATCTACAATATCCAATTTACAATAATAAAGCACATACACAATCAGAGATAATATTAATTTTTAAAATGTATACTGACAGGGAAAGGCATAGCCAGATTGGCTGTCTTCCTGCCTTTCCCTATAGAAAAAAAGGAAAGAAGTGAGTGTTGGTGAACATTTCGTAGCTTTCATCGGGACAATCTGATTCCAAAATCCAGAAAAATCACATTGGGACAACAACAGTTTGAAGTATTCAATAGTAGTAGAATTAATTGTCCTAGTCAAAGTCGGTTTTATCGTATCCTGCTTGGTGTTTGTTGGTTCAATATAAAAAATGTCAAAGTGGTCAGATACATCCGTAAGTATTACTCCCGATGTAAAAGGATTTGCGATATTACTGGAGAAAATGTGATCTATGAGTGTAGCAGACTGCGGTGTTACTCTAGTGGGTTTGGTAATAACAGGCACAAATCCCTCACTAAACATCTGCTCAATAAACAAACCAGTCTTCAGATGAGAAGCTGATTTTTAAAAGATCAGTATTAAGGTCCCCCATGGTTAATGATGATTTCCTTTCTTTATTTAGTGCGGTTCATTCCCACTAGACCAATTCCCTCTAGACCAACTCCATCGAGGCTAATTCACAAAAGACCAATTCCCCTTAGACCAACTGATGTGTTCTACTTTAAAAATAATTCTATATCAATAATTTGATATATTTATAAATATTTATAAATGCATGTAATGTTATTGATATTCAAGCCTAAAAATAAGCAGTCTGTCATTTGCAGAATGAGGTCCCCAGAGGTTGAATTTGCTGATGCCATCCCATACAGTGGGTCAGTTTATCCTCTGGGTACCTCTTTCTGATTATGTTTGAGACTTTGATTCAGGTTGAGGTTCACAGAGGGTAAATTTAGTGATGCTACCCTGCTGTGCAGGGTAGCACCACCAAATTCACCCTCTGGAGACCTCATTTTTCAGATGATAGTCTGCTCATTTTCTGGCTTGTCGATATTTTATAGATGTTGGGCAGATTTTTATAAACAATTGTTTTCCTAATTATCCTTAATCAACCCTAAATCAGAAACACGATGTAGTTGGTGGAAGGGGAATTGGTCTAGTAGGAAGACACCTTTAGTGCATCAGTAAGTAGTTAATTTTTGATATGAATAAGTCCATGTCTGATTTAGGGGCAGTATTGGGTTTATAGATTACACCAGCTATTCTCGATGAATTCTTATACTTCAGTTCGACAAACAGTGACTCAAAAACATGTGGTATGAAGATGGAAAGGTCATACCGAACACTAAATGTTAAATGCCCAACACCCCCACATCCATCGTCGTCACAGGGTCTTGTGTTTTTTTTGTATCTGGTGATAACCTTCTAGACAATAAGATATATTGTCAGGGATTTGAAATACCTCTGTGAGTAGGATGAAGTCGAATGAGTTCTGGGGGCTATTCATTTCAACAAGTAGATGATGTGGGGAGTCCCAGTGGGCTTGTAGGCTTTGGGTGTTGATATGAAATGCCAAGAATGATCTATTTGTTCCATTAAGCTCAGCACGCACCTCACTAGGAGTGAAATACTTACTATTTATAGTGTTGTATACCGGTAGAGAGGTATTGTCTTCAGTCAACGTACCAGTTATATCATTTAGTATGTGACTAAGTTCATATTCAGGTTTTGCCTGGATCTCGTCCAATCTTATGTTACCCGCCATGACTAACAGTCCAACCATCAGTAGCATCATCGCATATGTTTGTGATTGGAGTTGTCGTTCTTGTACATGTGGGATTATCAATTGTTACATTGCTGATGGAATTTGCTGAGAAGTTAGACGCTAGTTGTATTGTGACACATAAGTTATTAAGTGGTGAATCCAAGTACAAAGCTGCACAATAAAAACAGAGATTTAAAATAGAAAATAATATGTGAAATATAATTTCCAATACACGGCCTTGGCGTGTGGAGAAAAGTTGTCTCTGGTTCTGCAGATTATTGTCTTTCACATATCATTAGGATCATTATAATTTCGGTAATTTCCCACTTCAGGTATTTAGGTAAATGGCATGTTTCTCTCACAAACACAAATAATGACTGTTCATTTATTCTTAAGGATTTGCAATTTCATTCATAGTAGATAACAGATAGGATGTCGATTGTCCCTGCACAGTCAGAGCTGTGAGATAGCGACGCTATCCCAAAGTCTCGTCATCAGCAGGGTACAGTCCTTCCTCTCCGGAAAGGCTTATTCATTGTTGTTGATATACTGTTTACAGTGGAGAAAATTTCCTATATTCAATTTTCTAAATTTAGTATATAGCAAATTCTTTTCAAAATCGGATAGAGTGTATTTTAATCAATTTATTTGATCACTTGACGAGTGACTTTCAAGGCAAAACAAGTGGAATATGTGTATTAAGGTAGATCGTGAGCGGCCCATACTCACCGAGACCACACCGACCGACAATAGCCTGGGATCAAAAGCTAGTCTAAGTTACACGGACATATTCTTTCTTGATCTAAATGAATTTACCGTTAGGTTACGGATGCAGTGATGATAACACAAGAAACACATTAACAGCTTGTGAAACTATTGTTACTTTCTGGAGTCAGTGAAAAGTGACCTAGAAACGAAAGGCCATTTCGAGTTAATTCTTGCATTATTTAATACAAAATGTACACGGCATTTTATTTTCTGTTACTCGATTCTTGTTTTCCTCTTGAATAGTTCATTTTAAACGTCAACCTTAATTTAATTAATTATCAATTAAATCTAATTTAATTTTTATATGTAGAAGTTATTATTATTTTGTTGCTTTATCAACAAATAATAAATTTATTATTATTATTATTATTATTATTATTGTTATTATTATTATTATTATTATTATTATTATTACAATTCTATCATTATCAGCAATAGGAGTAAATAAATTTATGCTCAATTTATAAAAAACAGTTACCTCAGTAATTAATAATCAACATTACCTGTAATTAATAACAGTTAATGGTAGCTATTAGTCTGTATAATCAACTGACAGATAATAATAGTCAAATAATTAATTATTATAATAAATCAACCATCAATTACTAATCAGGTAATTAATATAACAGAAACAGTTACAACAATGATAATTTAGTGTAATATACATAGATAATTATTATATCATTAATAATTACTAATCATCTATCAGTCATTTGATCACCAATCACTTATTATTTTAATAAATTAATTACTACTAATTAGTAAATAAATATAAGTTTATACATCAGATAGTTGCATCTAAGCACTTAATTCTACGAACTGCACCTCAGAAGAAATCAGCGACAGTACTTGTCTTTTTCAAATTTCTCGGATGCCATAGAATTAAGAAAGGACGCTGGTTTTGTTTACATTGGCATGGCGGGGGTTCGAACCCGCGCCGAGAGAGTTTCCTTCGGCACCAACCGCCTAGCGAAACTATACTGAACCACGCACACCACTCGGCCACCGACAGACCGTGGCCGAGTGGTGTGCGTGGTTCAGTATAGTTTGTCGGTGGCCGAGTGGTGTGCGTGGTTCAGTATAGTTTGTCGGTGGCCGAGTGGTGTGCGTGGTTCAGTATAGTTTGTCGGTGGCCGAGTGGTGTGCGTGGTTCAGTATAGTTTGTCGGTGGCCGAGTGGTGTGCGTGGTTCAGTATAGTTTCGCTAGGCGGTTGGTGCCGAAGGAAACTCTCTCGGCGTGGGTTCGAACCCCCGCCATGCCAGTATAAGTTTATAGATTTTAAGAATCAATTTATTTGAATTTTTAGTTTGTTTTATCTTCAACAAAAATGTTCCCTAATTCGTTGTGATAAATTTTTAAGATCACCCCTCTCTTATTCGTGTAATTCACTCGATTCCATTATCATACCTTTTCAGAGCAATAAGTTGTTTTGTCGATATCTAAGAAAGACAGGTGAATACATCTGGCGTCCAGAGAGAACAGACGGCAGCTCACATCGCCGAGCGAGGCCGTTCACACGTCACGTACATCGCACTCATTGTGCGACCCATAAACAACCCCACTCAACGCTGCAAACCATCGTCCATTCTCTCCAGACAACAGCCACCACCACCCATCTGCTACGGATACAGACTTTAGTGTCAATTTGGGTGGCCGACTGTATTCCACTCAATACAGTTGCGTGGTTAATGCATGTCAACCAATTTCAATTTAGGTTTTCCCTCAGTTCACTGCACGCAGAGATACCAAGGTTATGACCTTATGCGACTGACGCAGTTATGCAGGGAATTGGGGGGGGGGGGGGGGGGGGAACACATGAGTTTTCATCAATAATTATTATTGTGAAAAAGTTGGGAGATTTGTTGCCTTTTCCTGCAGAGATAACTCTATTCACCAGTCCACCGTCACCATTACTGACTGATTACAAAAGCTATCACATGTTATCACTCTGATCTAGGATATGTTAATTTTAATGAGGCATCACAAGATATTCTTTGGATTAGAATAGTTTAGAGTTAACTTCCACATTCGATGGATTACATACTTATGGGATTAATCGTAATCTATTCAGCAAGTTTACAATTTTTTTCAATCCGTGTAGTTTTGTTTCAGTTTAGGGTGTCGAGTTCTATCACGTACTAGGAGTACCACAGACATTTGTATGCATTTTACAAATAAAATATACAAGACTGATAAGATTATAAATATACAATCAAATACCATGTCGGCAGTAACAGATTCTTTATCTTTATACAGCAATGAAACTATCTATTCTACTCATTCATTGGCTGCACCAGACATGACTATTTAGTATTCCTAGTGCATAAGTGCACAGCTGTTACAACTGGATTAGGATGAATGGGCTTGATTATTAATATTGATGACTTGTATCACGGAAAGTGCATAATTGTAAGCAATAGCTTTTGGGCATATCGAACGTACTGTTTCTTATTGCAAAAACAGTATTTACGATAACGTTCAGAAATATTAAAATTGGATAACCCAGCATACACCTACTCAGTGAAGGCTGTCATGTGGTAGGCAATACCGCACTCATATTCTTGTATAATGCAATTAAACTTTCTGTTCTACCAATCCATTATAATACTAGTGCCAAACACGGCTGCTCAACGTTCCGAAAGGAGGACTAATTCATAATACTTCCGACTATATTCAATGATGAGCATAACTGCAACTGTCAGAGTCTAGAAATTTTTGGGGTATGATTTGTTGCTGCTAACTGATATATACACAATAAAATGCACTCAATGCAAATGCATAGTTTTTCGACGAGATTTGTAGATATTGTACCATACTGTTTGTTACTGTAATGAGAACTTATTATACAATATATAAGTGTGAATGCGGGAAAGTTCCTATTATGAGGCCTAATTCATAATGGTACCGACTAGCTCAATGAGAAAAATATGACTGAATAAGTTTAGAATTAAGTAAAGTTCCGATTGTTATTGATGATCAGTACTTACAATTTAGCAATGACACATGGCTAGTTTGATTGCGTCACACAGGTGTGCGAGCCCAGCGCCACCTATCTAACCGTGGCTATCACGTGGCTAGTTGGTGGCCGGCCACACCACACTTGTTTGAAATCTGCAAAAATAATATATGTCATGTGACAAGCAGCACCAGACCCACATCCCAGCAAAACGCAATCAAACCAACTGTTCTACCTGTCCACTGACTGCTACAGGGATTGCTGCAAAGGTTCCTATGGGGGAGGGGGGGGGCACCCCTAAAACAGCTGACTAGACTCAATGAGTAATTATAACTCTATGTAATAAGTTTAGGATTTATATAAGTTCACATTGTGACTTACAGAACAGTAGTAACACATAGTTAGTTCTACTGCATCACACAGAAGTGCGAGCCCGATGTTACCTGCATGTATCCTCCTGCGGCCATCAATTGGCAAGTTAGTGCAGTGCCGCACCAGACTGGCGCCCCGCACAATGCAGCTAAACCAACCACTCAACCTATCCACTGGCAGCTTCAAACATGTCTGCTGAAAATTCCTATGAGGTGGGGGCGGAGGGGGGGGGGGGGGTAGGGGGGTTGGTAGGAGGCTTAATTTATAATAATGAGGCCTAGACTTTAGATAAGCATGACCCTCAATTAAAATATTGCTGACTAGATTGAACGCGAAGGTATAAATGTAACTAATAAGTTTAGTATTAATTTAAGTTCTGGTTGTTAGTGATGATCAGTATTTACAATACAGCAACAACACGTGGTTAGAGTGATTGCATCGCTTGGTGACAGGTCTCAACACACTCGCACCCTGACAATGCAACCAAAACAACAATTCTACCTGTCCATTGGTAGATTCAGACGTGGCTGTTTAAAATTCCCGTGGGTGAGAGGGAGTAGGGGGTTTAATACATAATACTTCAGAATAGACTCAGAGGAAATGTAGGTGGAGCTAGTGGCATTTGGGGATTATTTACAACACTGATTACTGATAGTCTGTACTTGTAGAAAGTAACAGATTCCCAGTTCCGTATAATGCAATTTGGGTTAATCATGCTACATATACATTTATTATACAGTAAGATTCTAAATAGACTCAGTGTAGGACTCATTATAGTTACATAGATGTGACTGAATGACTTTTAAAGATTATTTCAAGTTCAAGTACTATTTGTATCTGTTTTACTGGTTATCGATATGTAGAATAAGAAAATACTACAGCAGTGCACATAAACATCTACATAAACTATTGAAGTGTGAATATGGGGCAGCCTAGCATCAAGCAGCCAGATGGTGGCTGCAGGGTGGTAGGCAGCATCACAATCACATTCAGTACTTTCTATTTCAGTGAAGAAAATCATAGAATTCCTATGGGAGTGGGAGGTGGGGGTGATTAATACACAGAAGTGACTGAGAGACTTTTAAAGATAATTTTAAGTTCAAGTGCTATTTGATTCTGTTGTAACTGGTTATCGCTATTTAGAATAAGAAAAAATACTACAGCAGTGCACATAAAGATGTACAAAAACAACCGAAGTGTGAATAAGTGGTAGCCTAGCACCAAGCGGCCAGATTGTTACTGCAGGGTGGTAGGCAGAACCACATTCACAGTCCGTACTTTCTATTTCAGAGAAGAAAATCGCCGAATTCCTTGAGGGGGGGGGGGGGGGGAGGGGGCGTGGATGATTAATACATAATACTTCAGCCAAGACTCTGAGGACACAAAGTTGGACCTATTAGCTTTTGGGGATTGTTTTTTACACTATTTAGTAACACAGATGTGACTGATAGACTGTTTTAAAATTGTTTCAAGTTTAAGTGCTGTTTGTTTCTGTTGTTACCTGCTATCGGTATGTAGAATAGAAAACACTACAGAACTGTACATGAACATGTACATAAACTACAGAACTTGAGAAGTGTGAATATGGGGCAGCCTAGCACCAAGCAGCCAAAAGATGGCTGCTGGGTGGTAGGCAGCGCCACATTCACATTCCGTACTTCAATTTCAGTGAAAAGAAAATCCGGAAAGTAAATATGAGTGTCCTGTCCATCGTGTTACTGGAGATTCAGTGGTTCGATATGTGAATGCATCACGAGTCTCTAAAAATGTAGAGTTTGTGAAGAAGGTGTCAAATTGGTGGTCTTACAGTTAAAACTAGAAGTCCTGTCATGAAATGCGCACAAATAGCACGTCGATCTGCGCGTTAATCTATGCGTTAGGGCCATAGTAAGGCTATCAAATTCTGTACATATGGCCTGTGCACAAGCAATGTTTCAGCCAATGGACCTCCGGGTAACCCGGAGGTGCATTGGCTAAAACATTGCCTGTGTTTGCTATGAGTAACCAGGAGAACCTGCTGTGCTTTGGATGCCATTCGATATGGCAATTGCGCGCAATTCCTACGCGCAATTAAGCCTAGATAAGCGCATAGTTCATGACAGGACTTCTAGTTTTGACTGTAGGTTAGCGGGTTTGAAAATGTGACTGGATGATGGGTGAAACTAGTTACATGCACATGTGTGTAAGGTGACAGTACATGTAGGAATGAATTCATGCAGGAATGGATTGAAAACAGATGAATTAGAAGTTCGGGATATAGTCAATTATATTCGTAGCTTATATGCGTCTGCGACTGTGAAAATTTCATCAGTCTTGCCATCGCCGAATAGGAATGGTGTTAATAAAATCATTCGGGATACAAACGAGTGCTATCGAACTGTTTGTCAAAATATGGGTTGTATATGTATAGGCAATTCATTCGTTTTTGTAGAAGAAAATAGTGACCGTGCAATAAATCAGTTATTTTATGACAATTGGCATCCTAACAAAGCAGGTGTTGAATTATTGGACAGAAACATTCGACGTGGTACTGATAAGATATCTTCACAGCGCTCGTCGTCTCGACATGTCTCGAAGGACTCAAATTGTAATTGTAGTATCATGCAATGGTCAAATGCAATCTTCTCTGGACCAGTGGCAAATAAGCGGCCTATGGATGTCGATTCTCACATATCGGCTGAAGTTATTGCTATGAAGCTCGAGCTGATGAACTTGATGGCTTTTCTACATGTGAAATAGATGGTCCAATGTGATATTATAAGTTACAGGGCATTTAGTTGACAGAGACAGTGTCATATACGGCTCAGAGAAAACAATATTAGGTGAGGCTTCGCCTCACCTAATATAGTTTTCTCTGAGCCGTATATGATACTGTATCTGTCAACTAAACGCCCTGTAACGTATTTATTATGCACGGCATGCTAAAATGTCAGTGGGGAAGTTAACTCAACGAATAGTTAAATGATGCGCACTTCTCGAAAAATGTAAACAAAGCAGACGATGTTTACATACGCAACAAGGGGAGTAATTTTGCTTCCGCTTTCTAATAAATCATTCGTGACTTGTTCTATAACCGCCAATGTTTTGGGCTGGTTTGGCATTTTATTATAACAGTTTCATTCAGTCGAATGCAATGTTTATACGACGGGGCTATTTTATATGGTGGGTCTTCTGTACGACTGCGCTGCAGCATGTACGTACGTGTAAATTAAAAGCTGAGGCGTGAGGATATAATGATAAAACAAAATGGCTGACGGGCACCTACTATTAAATTAATATTGGGTGCTTTTCAGCCATCCTGAACCTAATATTGCGGAGTCTATGTCTCTTAGTAACTTCATTTGATTGGATAAACAAATTTACTAGCATAAAATTATTGCATGCATGTACAGTTAAGATTATTCATTGCCAACACACCAAACTTCATTGTTTTTGTAGAGTTGAAAAATCTTCTTCTAGTTGCATATCGTCTATGATAATTAGAAAATTAGTAACACACTTATATGCGTTAATCTATTATGGTAAAAATTGTGACATTACTTATTAGATTAATCACTATCCAACTTCTTATTCTAATGTGTTTGGCAATGGTAGTATTGACTGTGCGTGTTTGTATAATTCAATATATCATAATGCACACATGTAACTCTATATGAACGTTATGCGTCAATATCAATACTTAACTTTATAATTAGTTTTGGATTAGTAGGGTAGAGAGTCATATATGAATACAATATGACTAAATTCCATTTGAAAACTGATAAAACTAATAACGATGTACGAACTTTTGACGGCTACTAGCTCCATCGACCTTTCTGTTTTATGATATAACCATGTCAGAACAAGGGCGTTTTAGACGTAATGATTTTTGCACATTCAGATATACGTCTTGGAATGCACAATAATGACCCCCATATTTTTGAAGTTAATATGTAAAAATCAATTTATTACACTTGTAGAAACTTGGCACCAGAAAGATGATCACATCGATATTCCAGGTTATGAATCTATATTATTTATTTATTTATTGGTGTTTAAGGTCACGTATTTCTGCACAATGGCTAATCATGGCCACGTCAGTTTTACGGGTGGAGGAAGCCGGAGTACCCGGAGAGACCCACCGAGCAACGGCGAGCAACTGTCAGCTTCCCAGCATACTAACTCCACACAAGCAGGGTTAGCATTGGTTGAAAACAGGTGCACCATCGACGTGCAGTACGCCTTAGTACACAGCGTCACCGTGCCCCTATGTGGGCAATGGAAGTGAAGTGTCTTGCCCAAGGACTCAACGCGGTTGCCGCAGGTGGGGTTCGAACCGAGGACCTCTCGGCTTGCAGCCTGCACCTCTACCTACTGAGCCACCGCGCCCCCATGAATCGATACAAATGTGTCGCAATGACGGCCATAAACAGAAGGGGGGTATCATATTTTACTATGAGAGTAAATTCAAACGCTTTATCGTAAATTGTTACACTGTAAGTGAAATTGCTATATGTGTTGAATTTTCCGTGGTAATGTTTAACCACTCATCTAATATCGTTTTTGTATCGTTGTATATACCTCCAGGCAATTCTACATTCTGGAAAACCAAAATTAAAGACAAAGATTTATTTATTGAAACAGAAAATTCACTTTTGAAACATGATGAGAACAAAATGATTATTATTGGTGGCGATGTGAATTCCCGTACGGAGGGAGGGGATTGTCGGATCATGTTTCAGTTGAGAATGATAAACATGAAGCCTTACGTATGAATAGTTGTAATATGTCAAAGGATGATAGCTTGCGCTGCAACATGGATGATAAGGTGAATGCCTTTGGCAGACAGCTTATACATTTGTGTCAGAGTGTAGGAGTTAGAATAATAAATGCCAGAGTGTCTGGTGATCGACTCGGTCACTCTACGAGCTATCAATATAATGGAGCAAGTGTTGTAGACTACATTCTTATCACAGAAAATGTTTTAACTTCCATTGATTATTTTTACGTTCGACTTCCTACTGAGTTTTCCGATCACTGTCAGTTGGTTTTACATCTCAAATTTCAATGTAGTTATCGGGAGAACCAAATTAATAAATATCAATACAAGAAACAACGTGTCATGTTTAAATGGAATGACTTAAGTACCCAAAAGGCGTTGGATATGCTAAACTCATCAGCATGTCGTCAACAGTTGATGAATTTCAGAATGCAACCATATAAATCGGAACCAGAAGGTTCTATAACTGCGGTGAAAGAATTCACGGAAATCATAACGACAATTAATTGGCATGCCTGTTCGAAAAGGCCAAAGCACAAAATAACTCACCGAAAAAGAAAATGGTTTGACAATAGATGTAAAGAATTGAAACAAAGCTTAGACATAAATGTTCGTAATATGAGGAGTAACCCATTTGATAGACAATTGAGAATCAAGTATCACTCAATTAACTGGTAGAGTGCTGGAAGCCCATATTTGGGCTTTACTCTCACGTGCAGTGACCATAATGTAAAGGCCTCATGTTCAGTGGATGTGCTTCATATTATATTTGAAGTCAAATTATTTAGTCTGTATAGATTTGCATTGTTGCAATTTATGGAAGAGTGCCTTTAGGCACTCTCCCATAAATTGTAACAAGGCAAAGACATGTGAACAAATTTTGATGGTCAAAATTAATTCAGCACTTTACCAGTTAAGAAAACATACAAACGAGAATTAAAGCTTAAGAAGAAATCATAGTTTACTGAACTCCACAATGAACTGGACAATCTTGAGTTAGACGATCCCAAAAAATATTGGGTTATCACAGTGCAGTTGAGACAGAAATTAAGTAATACAGACGCGACTGATCCTGATAGAAGTGTTGAATTCTTTCGTAAACTTTTTAGTCCCGATGAACCAGGAAGTGGTCGCGTAATAAGTGATATACGGACCATTGATGATATTAAAATACCTTTAAATAACGACCCAGTTACTTCGGAAGAGATTCTGAGTATTGTTAGCCAATTAAAAAAACGGCAAGTCAGTGGGTCCTGATCAGATTTCTAATGAACTCCTTAAGTTGATTGTTCCTCTATTCATTGATGAATTCGTGGAATTATTCAATATCATTTTCAACACTAGCCATTATTCCATTGAATGGAATGAGTCTATTCTTAGCTTGATACAAAAAAGGGGATCAAGAGATGACCCGAATAATTATCGTGCTATTGCATGGAGTTCCACGGTAGGCAAACTCTTCAATAAAATTATTAACCAAAGGATAGTTGCATTTTTAGAAAGTAATGGTATAATTAGCCAGAATCAATTTGGATTCAGTTGCTGAAAAAGCACGATTGACAGTACTTTTGTACTTGACACAGTAATTCGGAAATATAAATGTTTAGGTAAACCATTATACGAGGCTTTTGTCGATTTCCGTAAAGCGTTCGATTCTGTTGATAGATCGATATTGTTTTGAAAAATGGAAGCTATTGGAATGAAAGGTAAACTGTTCGAGATTACTAAATCCCTATATGAATCAAGTTACTATGTCACAAAAACAAGCAATGGTTTAGGGCCGCCTACTTTATCAACAATAAGTGTTCGCCAGGGTTGTATTTTATCGCCCAACTTATTTAAAACTATTCATAGATGATATCGAACGTTCCTTCGATGCAACTTGTGATCCAGTTAAAATAGGTGACGAGTCCGTTAATCCCACCATGTTTGCGGATGACATTGTATTAACTAGTCTCGGATAGTCCTGACGGTCTTCAACGATGTTTGGAAAAGTTACAAAATTTTACCCATATTAATGCATTATCTATTAATACGAATAAGACAAGATGCATGGTATTTAGGGCGCGAGCAGCAAAACAAGCCCCTACATTTTCCATAAATAACAACCCCCCTAGAAAATGTTGATGCATATAATTATCTAGAATAATGTTAAAAACTTCAGGAACGTTCACTCAAGCAATTTCTGAACAGAGTGCGAAAGGTCGGAGAACAATGTTTTCCTTACTTAGCGCTTGTCATTGAACTGCCTCGCTTCCTGTCGGAACTTCTCTGAAAATAGTTCACAAATTAATAAAGCCCGTTGCATTATATGGTTGTGAGTTATGGGTTATGGAAATAACTGAGAAGAATACTCACCGTCTTGACTGTGAACAACTACACATTAAATTTTGTAAACAATTCTGAGGAGTTGGAAAACATGCATGCAATAATGCTGTTAGGGCTGAACTGGGTAGTTACCCATTATACATTGATATTCCTTGCCGTATGGCATCTTACGTTAACAAATTAGCATCAGTCTCAAGTAACACACTTTTGAAAAATGCTGCTACCGATCACATGAATCTAACTTCAAACAAACCAGTTTTTAAAACTTTGGAATCGTTTGGAATTAATAAGCATATTAGTGGTGATAGTTTAGCATCCTGTAATATAAATGTACCAGCATACAGAAATGAACTTTACGCAAAGCATTCAAATGGGTTTAATGTTCAAATACACGCGGATAACAGAAAACTAAGAACATATCGTCTCTTTAAGAGCAAGTTTGAGCTTGAACCATATCTTGTGTATACGAATTCAAGTGATGATAGGTCCATATTCACCCGTCTCCGAATAAGTAATCATTGCCTTGCTATCGAAAAGGACCGGCATCATCAACCTCCCATTGAACTTGAAAATGGATTATGCTGTGTTTGTTCAATGCTTAAAATTGAAGATGAGAAACATTTATAATGGAGTGTCTTGCATATGTCGAATTAAGAACTACATTATTTGACACCATGCAGAGATATCATACAATCTTTGGTGAATTAAATATAGATGAACAAATGATCTAATTATATCAAATGATTGTCCAGAAATTGTATCGAAAGTTAGCATCGTAATCCGACAGTTCTTTGATACCCGGTAATTGCTGCAAAGTGCTTTATAATCGTTTGCACATTGAGATTTACCTGTCACGTATTTGAATTATAATTCATATATATGTATGTTCTTTTGTATATGTATATGTTCATCGTTGTTATGCAATCTGTCCATATGGATGTTTTATTGCAATTAAGTTTATCTCTTATCTCTCTTTGGCGGCCAAAAGATAACGTGAATTTCCATCTAAAAAGCCGCAAGAAGGCTCTATTTAATAGCAGGTTTAAACTTTTCTTGGAGGGACCCCCAATTCCCCATCACTGGTCGTGCCTTCTGCCCTCCTAGATACACACCCCGTGACCCCCTCCCTCCCTCCCCACACACACATACACACTTTCGAAAGTGTCCTGTGAGTTGGCGTAACAGAATAAACCCAGGGCCCAAATTTTATCTCCCCGGCCCTGACTGTGTCACACTAAGACTTACTTATCCAACATTTTACGTTCTTAATTCTATTTTTATGACATATTTTAGTGTTTATGTAAATGATAAAGAAGAGTTATATTTTTTGTATAAAAGTTACTGCCGAATCTCTTCAAACATTTAGAAATACAAGGATCAAAATAGTCCCGTTTTGTTGTGTGTGATAATTTGGAAATGCCAGTCCGTTTCAAATTGTCGAGTTCCATATTTTGATTATTTTCAGCGCGTGTAAAACAAAAACGCCACAACTGTCGGGTATTCCCCAGTTTATATGTTTTGTTTTGCGAGAAAAAGCAGGGGGTTCGTTGATAATAATTGCCTTTTATGAATGAAATGCACCGTGCTCAGCAGCAACTTTATCCAGAATTGTACCATGGATGACCAGCTTCAAATTGGAATCGCAATTACATTCTCAGGGCAGGTATTGTTTTTAACACGTCCAAATTCTGTCGCCAACTTCCTCGGGCGTTGAGGTACGGAAAGCAATTAATATGCTCTAACCTTTTACATGAGAAGTCGATTAATTATTTCGAGGTGTGCATGTAAAAGTACCCGGATATTTTTTTACAAACTATTGCTTCTTCATGTCCAGCCACTGGAATAATCTCATAGCCTCATGGAATTAGCTTCATTGAGTGGTCGTACTCTCAGTGGTGGGGGGAGGTTTTCCACGGCATTGGGGCGGGGAGGGGGCTTGTGATCTCATACGGGGGGGGGGGGGGGGGTCGGGCGCTCGGATATCCGACGATAGGGCCTTAATGAAGGTTGCACCTTGCCCGTCTGCCGGGGGGGGGGGGGGAGGGGTAGATCTTCAGGACAGGGGGTTGTTGCCGCCGTTGACTCTTCCTTGGTGCTGCCCGTACATACTCTACATTTCATAAGAAAAGATATCAAGAATTAGGTATTAATAATGTGGTCTGTAACTTCAAAGGCACCGGAGGCTGAGGGGCGGAGCTGGGCGGGCTGCAGCTACTCCCATTTCCCTAAGGTTAAGGGACGAGGTGGGGGCGTGCCTTTTTTCATCAGAAGAGCACAAGTGAAAAAGATTTTATTTTCCGAGAACTGCAGCTGAGAAACTCTTGAGTATTTTCTTTCCAGCCTTCTTTTACTTACCAATGGGGTGAGGGGAGGGGTGGGGAGGTTATCAGATGATGGGAAAAAGTGTTTATATCATCCACCAAGTGGAACAAGATATCATTTGCAATGCTTTAGCATTGCAGATGTCACCTTATTCCCCTCATTATATATACACCTGGAACTTGCGTACTCCCTGAAATATTTCATGACAGTGAAGTTGCTGTTACTGATTATTATGTTTTAATGATTGCTATGTCTTGCAGTACATTTTATCACGTGAAATATGATGTTTCTGGTTGATAGCATACGCCAAACACATCCCCACGGCCACGTGAAGCATGCTACCCACGAATGTCACAAAAAACCTATCATCCACATGCAATATCTGGGTATAAAACAAGAAAATTTGTCACCTCTTTTATCTGTAAATGTTGATATGGCAACAAGACTGTCAGAGGCACAAAGATGGCAAATCGTTGACATGCATGCAAAAGGCGTGCCATTCAAAGCTATCGGAAGGCAACTTGGCTATAGTCATTCTGTCATCAGCAGACTTGTCCTAAAAAATCAACAATCCAACGATGTTAAGGACCGACCAAGGCCTGGACATCCCCGAAAGACCTTTCCTCGGGAAGATCGGAGTCTAGCACGCCTAAACCCTTGGCGTGAACCCTTTGCTTCTGATTTATACCTGTTATTACCTTGTTATATGGTGACCCTTTATCCTCTGACTTGCAGAATACTGAAATTTGCTCAGCTTTTCAACAGTACACAACTACGACGTAACGGTTCAGTGAATCATGATATGATTACTTTGATGGGCTTTGTAGAATTTTCTGAGGCCGTTACTCCGGCCTACAAATTTCTTTAATATAAACTGTAGTGACAACTGTTATAACAGTTGTCATGATTCCTCACAACTGTAGCGACAGTCCTGTTTTCTCAGTTGTGTTTGATCATCCGGAAAAGCGATTGAATAAAGGATTGCATCAAAGCTCTATGATGCGTAAAGGCCACTGGTCAGGGGTAACCCAGGTTAGGTGTAATTTTGGGACCTAATCACTGCTTTTCCCTTCTACTCTGCCTATTTTCAATATTAACCCTTTACCCAACGTAACGGCCAAAACCGGCCAGCGCTATTCTCAAAAATCGCCAATTAATTTTCAAAATATTTTCATTTTTTGTCTCAAAAACATAGGTTATGACCCCTCGTTGGAACGAGCTCGTCGAGCTCGTTTCAACGAGGGGTCATAACCTATGTTTTTGAGACAAAAAATGAAAAAATTCAGTTATTCAAGAATGTTTTTTGCAAGTGTCGTCTGCTTTTCATGTTAGGTAAAGGGTTAATACAATGGAATATTTTACCCTGATGTTACAGTCATTGTATTGTCAGTTTCCCTCTGAAAATCTTACCTCTTCCAATTCCAGAAAAGCTAATCCAGCTAATACAATAGTAAGTTCTGTGATATGCAACGATTTAATCATTTGAATGTCGTGTTCTGCTTCTCCACTGCACATGCACCTGTTCTATTTTAATGTGACTGTATATTTGTGAATGGGGCGGCGTTTATATAGGCCACGCCTATTCGCCAAACCACATTTCAGTTATGGAAATAAAATTTATTGTTTTAAAAAAAACAAAACAACTCTTTGCTTCTAGTGGAGTTTTGAAACGCCTTTGGCTCCCCAACAGGCGTTTGTGAAACAAAACTGTCCGAAACCGTCTCAAAACACTGGGTATGAGGCCCAGAATGGTCATCAAGCGTCCAGCTCTGCCCGATCAGCATCAAAGACGATGTTCAGAGTGGTGTATGGCACGACAACATTGGAATGTCAGGACATGGAGGAGAGGCCATTGGTCAGACGAGAGTAGGTTCCTGCTTCCCGTCACAGATGGTCGCATGAGAGTGTGGAGTCATAGAAATACCGCTTAAGTGCCCAGAAACATCAGACCAACTGCTCCTTATGGTGGAGGATAAGTAATGATCTGCGGATGCCTCTCTAATGATTGTAAACTTGATATGGCGACTGTACGTGCGAATCTCAATGGTCATCAGTACATCCGGGAATTCTCAGTCCGGTTGTCGTGCCTCATTTTGACAACCACTCGTTGGCTACTCGCCCTGTATCCATGAACCACAATGCAAGGTCACATCGCCCCCATGCTGTAAGAGCATTCATTCAGAACAACGTTATTATAGCACTACCTTGGCCTACAATACGGTGGCGTTGCGGTAACCGGTTCTCGTCAGATCACAGAAGTTAAGCAACGTCGAGCCCGGTTAATCATTGGATGGGTGACCGTCTGAGCGATCAATTCGGACTCCCACGTTGTGTCCTTGGGCAAGGCACTTAACCCAGATTATCCACATGGGGGCACGATGACGCCATGTACTAAGGCGTACTGCACGTCGATGGTACGCATGTCTTCAACCAATCTAACCCTGCCTGTGCTACAGTGCGGAGTTACGATGTTGGGGAGCTGACAGCTGCTCGTCGTTTGCTCGGTGGTTCTCTCCGGGTTCTCCGGCTTCCCTCACCCGTAAAACTGTCACGGTCATGATTAGCCATTGTGCATAAGTATATGACCGTAAACACCAATAAATAAATACATATTGACCTACAATGAGCCCCGATTTGAATTCCTTTGAACACACCTGGGACTTTCTTGGACGTCGTGTGCAAGCTAGAGATCCGCCTGTACAGAATTTGGCCGATTTGGAAGCTGCACTGCATGAGGAGTGGCAACAGTTGCCTCTGGAACGTATCGGAAGGTTCACTGGTAGCATTAGGAGGAGGGTTCAGGCTGTCATCCGGGCACGTGGTGGATACACTCGCTACTGACGTCAGACACTGCTATTGTGTCCAGGAGATCACAAGTTACATTTTATTTTGTCAGTAGTTACCGGCATTGTTTCATCATGGACCGTTCCAGTACCATACTCGTCGAAAGAACACGTTTCCATCAAAAACATTAGTAACAGACATGTATAATTAGCGCCATTAAAATACTGCATATTTTCACCATTGTGTTGTCTTTCATTTGTCAATAGACCATTCTTTCCGCAAACAAAACTTTTGGCCATCTTTAAGGAAGAATGAAAGTAATGACAGTTTCTATCAACACCACTGCGAAAAAAACGCGGGGTGCTTAATTAAGTTCCGGGTGTATATAAGTGTCACATTTCAATTTATGAGTCTTTACTCACATTCGGAGTCCAGTGCCCGTTTTGATACACCTGCCACACCCACTGCCCTCAGATGCTTTCGGCGCCCCTGTGTAACTTATGTTAAAACTTTAGCTAGCGTAACGACCGTAACCGACCAGTGCTATTCAGAACAATTGCAAATCAAATTACATTTTTCAGAACAAAGTCACCGAATTAATATCCACAAATTTTCGACCCCGAGCCTTAATGAAGTGAAAATGTTACAAAGGTTACTATCCAAGGAAAAATCCACCTTATCATTATGTACTTTAGTTTTTAATGTAAAAAGTGTAAAGTATACAGCGACAAGATGGATGTTAATATAGACAATAACCTTTAAAGTTTTTTTGCACTTGATAACTGCCATGGTGCCGAAAATTTGTGGATCTTAATTCAGTGACTTTGTTCTGAATAATTTTAACAATTTCCCTTTAGAGGACTTTCAATGTACAATTTTTTATATTTTTCCAGTTTTTGCCTAAAAAACATAGTTCACGACCCTCATTGAGCTGAGCTCGTTTCAATTAATGAGAGGTTAAAAGCAATGTTGTGGGGTAAAAATGACATTTTGTAGTTATTCACAACGTTCACTGTTCACCTCGTCTTTGTGTTAGGGAAATGGTTAAATAACGGAGTTTTATCGAGACTATCTTTCAACAGCCGGTTCAGAAGATGTCTTGGCTGCATTGCACCGTCGCATTGCGGTTGCCAGGAATATATCCACACATAACTCTGTCGACATTTTCCATCGGCTTCAAATGATCCGTAATTAGAATATTCTGATGTTATATCTTGGCCCTATATTTCCAGTTTTTACAAGTCGATCCTGCTTTGCTTCTGCTGCAGCCAGTTCTCAAATATCACAGAACATTCCCCTTGACTAAGGTACCACGGGTAAATCACTGTTGTTATGTGCAGTGGATGAAAAAGCAAACAAATACATTTATGAGATAAAGAGTATTTGGTTACCTTCAACCAATTAGAAGATCAAACAATATTGCTGACTTGTAGATGCAATTGCTTGAAGCCGGCTACGAGTGTAGAGATTGTCGAAGATTGCATAATTTACAAATATTCTCATTATTCCATGTGTTTAGTGCACTTCTGGAAACGCATCACCTGCAGAAGCGGACTTCTGTTCTCTACGATGAGATGAGCGACAAAATGATGAGGTATTTCTATGGATTAATTTTGATGATAAGCTGTTTCTCCCACCAACAGCCTATTTAGATACGCGTGCCATGGGTAAGGTACTTGGGCGAGATAGATCTGTTCTACCCACCCCACGTGACCATCCTCATCTGAATATTTCATGATCGCCGCACTATTTCCTAATCATCTGCATAGAGGCGTAGCAAGAAAATGATATTGGGGGGGGGGGGCGGGGTACTTTCTAGTGGACGAACCAGAGTAGTACAATTTTGAGGTATGACTCGTGCCCTATCTTATTCATCTCATGTGGCGGATCTCATGTGACGTCATAGTCACGTGATCCAGTACCGCCATGTTGGGTTGTCATGGTAACCCGCGTGAACAACTATGTTGTGACGTCATTACCATAGTGATAGGTGGTCTTAGTGCGCATGCGCAGCCCGTGTTTCCGCTGTCCATTTTGAATACCGGAGGACGCCATCTTGGTTTTTATGGTAGCACATGATTGCACTGTCACTCAAAACCCTCTTCTAGGAAGGGGATATGTTCGGAGGGTATGTTCGGTTCAATGGGAGTAAATTTAATCAACCAAATAGACCTGACAAGTTTTACTAGTTCGGATTCTTTCAGAACCCTCTGCTTCTATTTACGTATTTATAAGCTGTGCAAGTTTCTGTCATCCAGCCCTGTTCGTTTGTTCTGGAGTATACTCCAGTAGAGTATAAGAGCCTATCAGTTGCAACACGTTTGCTTATTTTCACAAAATTTAGCTTTTCTGTTCTGTTCTAATAGTACTAACCGCATTCCTGGTATTCTTGTCGTTGTTTCGAACATGATATGTTTCATTTATCCAGATCATCCAATCAGTTCACTCTACTGCAATTAACTAACCAATCAGATCACCCCATTCATCTAAACCCCACCCACTGTCACATCGTTCTCAAATACAAGGGTTCATAAGAATAAGTCCAAGAGTCAATCGAGCAGTAACTGGAACTCGCATTGCTCGGACGACGCGAATCCCATCGAGCAAATGAGCTATCGATTGTGTTATTTATTTATTTATTTATTTATTTATTTATTTATTTATTTATTTATTAAGGTTTAACGACACTTTAACAGCTGAGGTCAAATCGTGTCGGTGACAGTTTTATGGGTGGAGGAAGCCATATTACCCGGAGAGAACCACCGAGCAACGACAATCAGCTGCCAGCTCCCCATCATCGTAACTACGCACTGCAGCACAGGCTGGGTTAGATTGGTTGAAGACATGCGCACCATCGACGTGCAGTACGCCTTAGTATACGGTGCCATCGTACCCCCTTGTAGACAATCGGGGTTAAGTGACTTGCCCAAGGACACAGCGCGGGAGTCCGAATCGATCGCTCAGACGGTCTTCCATCCAAGGACTATACAACCGGTCTCGACGTTGCTGAACTTAGGTGATCTGACGGGAACCGGTTACCGTAACGCCCCCGCCACCCCACTCCCTCGATTGTGTTGTTTATTCATAGTTTACACAATTTTGCATTTGTTCTCGATGATGCCTAAACCAATTTCAGCACTGCCATCTTGGACGTATCTCAGAAACAAGCCCAATTGAAAATCTGCTAGGTTAAAACAAATTCACGGCAAAACAAATACGCAGGCCTACCAGAAGTGCTTCGACAGATCCGGCAAACCTGTGCCGGGCAAATAATCTTAACCCTTTCAAACGACATGCATACATCTTTGCGAAAAGGAAAGTTGCAGTCCGCGAGGAGACAACACAACAAACACCTGAATGGTCAGGGGGATCAGTGAGAATTTAATCCCATGGCCCTTTGGGGCTGTAGGATTGAATTATCACTGAACCTCCCTCCCTGAAATGCAAGGTAGACTCGTTATTCCCGAACCGCTGTTGGGTATTTGTAGATCTAAATTGGATGTGTTTGGCATGCAGTACAGGTTGTGTAATTTGCTGTGAAAACATCAACGTACTGGAGTTCAGCCCAGACAAATCGAATCCTGAGGGAAAACATCAAGAAACACAAGGCGAATTTACCCAACGTAACGGCCAAAACCGACCAGCGCTATTCTCAAAAATCGCCAATTAATTTTCAAAATATTTTCATTTTTTGTCTCAAAAACATAGGTTATGACCCCTCGTTGGAACGAGCTCGTCGAGCTCGTTCCAACGAGGGGTCATAACCTATGTTTTTGAGACAAAAAATGAAAAAAATTAGTTATTCAAGAATTTTTTTTGCAAGTGTCGTCTGCTTTTCATGTTAGGTAAAGGGTTAAACCCGGGGGTCTGTCAGAGGAAACTTTGATTGTGCTTTGTCAAAATTGACAACGTTTGAGCCTTGGAGACAGTTTGGAATATCTGTATTCAATTTAGAAGTAGAGATGTACAATAACATCCGGGTGTTACCATGCAGGAGGATCTTTTTCAAAAACCTTCTCTCGGTTTTCCCAGAGGAATATGTCCAAACCAGTCCTTCCCGTCGGGTGCTGCTAGACCAAACGCAGTGTGATTCCGACATCAACAATATGTTCCATACTAGTTGGGAAGGAATTACATCTTTTAATTACCATAGAAACAATATCAAATTCCACCTGAGCCTCAACGATACTTCTATTCGGCCTGTATCACGCCAAACCGACAGTTGCAGACAGTGTCGTCAGAAATTTGTTTGGCGGGGCTGGGAAAGAAACGGATGTTGAACACGGAGTCTATTATCAGTGCTGGTAGGGCATTTTCACTCAACAAATGAGCCAAAAGCACCAAACGCGAGAGAAATAATTTTTGTAACATTTACCTTCGTTTTGTTTTTAAAAATCATACTTTATGATCCATCATTCGGACGAGCTCGAAGAAGGGGGCATCAACGAAACAATATACTGTGTCAATTGAAGGGTTCGTGTATAGTATCTTACTAACAGTCTTTGCTTTCTACGGCCAGTGTGTTTGCCTATTGTTTATTGGGGTTTAATCACACTTTCAAATAAGTTACTAACTTGTTTAAACAAATTAGTAGAAGATGAGGTGGCGGTCCTATGCCGCCATAAGAATAAGTAATAGTTTATAGCCCAGTAAAAGTAAGATACGAATATGGAAAAATAATAAGTGGAAAGATATATTTTGCTAAGATTCCAGAACAACATACTAAAAGTTTCAAACTACGCCACTTGAGCTTGTGTGTGTGTGTGTGTGTATTGGAGGGGGGGGGGGGGGGGGGTAACATTGGTACCGCACCCGCTTGGATTGAAATGATTATTCCTACCACCCAACCTTGAATTCTGTATTTTTTCGACTGCTACCTATGGCAACACTGATTTCCCAAGTCGGGCGGATAACTGGGAAAATCTCAATTTCTGGTGTATGAGTGTGTGTGTGTGTGTGTGTGCAGCATACTATTGGTGTGAGTACAACCATGTGTCACTTCTGAGGTGTCTTAGTGGACTTTTTTGGAAGAAATTCATATGCACTGGAATACTCCATAGAGAGACCAGCACTTGCCTCGAAAAACACTATCTTTTGTCCCCGTAACTTGAAAAAATATAATCTCAACCATTCGCTTTAGAGCGGCCAAGATGACTGTTTGCTTAGAGCGTCACATCACAGTGATTTTAATGTGTCTTGTTTCATTTTTTTTCCACCTGTTGCCAATGGCAACACGGAATTCTTAGTCGGGGCGAAAAACTGCAAAATCTAAATTTTAGTGGGGTGGGTTAGGTTTTGTCAACTTTTCGACATTTTAGGCATGCTAGAAGCATGAAATTAGTGTAGACACAACCTGTTATAACTCCTGGCGTTTTTTAAATGGACATTTTGAGGACGAAATCAATATGCCTTGGGACGCGGCTTCCACAAATCCACAACTCGACTCAAAAATTCATTTTATTTCGCTTCCATAATTTAAAACAAAATGGAATATCAACCGATTATCAGAGACGAGCAGTCGGAATGGTACAGCGTCGCTCAAAGGGTCACCCCATAGTGATTTTGGAGCATCATTCGTTTGTTTCCAATCAATTCTCTGGTATATGTGTCGCTTTTCCATATATTGTGAATTTTTAAAATAACTTTCGGAATTTCTTTCGGAGAAAGTGGAATATCTCGGAAATCTCACATGGGAATTTAGTGGATTTTAATATGATATGCCGGGAGAAAAGACCTAACAACTGGCAAAAATTCAGCGTTAGCGTGTTCATTTCCCCAGAACCCTTATTTTTTCATCTAATGTTCCTGTACCATGCTTTCAAGTTCGCCTACGTTAATTCTCATTAATGTCTCACACATAGGGTTAATTTCTAACGTCGCTTCGATATGACAGTTCTAACGCTTCCCAGAGTGACGATTGATTTAGTCCAACGGGTCAAAGTTTATGAACACTCTGCACGAAAAACACATTTGTAAGGTTAACTCCATTTCGATAGTTCGCAGCTCTACCTTTATCGGGCCCCAAGAGCCCTCGGGACTGTAAACCGCTATTTCGAGACTGAATCGATAACTAACTTCGTAAATTTCAGCGGTCATGACTAGACCTAAACACTGCTTTGTCGACAATAACGGTATTTTGACTCTCGAGGGGAACATTTACGACAGCCCCGGACCGTAGGCCGCAATCCGATATTTATACATTGAATGTGTAATTCATATCACTTTGAGCGAAGATGTTGCCATTTTATGAATTGTCCAATTGCCAGCCGCGTAAGAAAAACTGGGGGGGGGGGGGGGGGGGGGATATCCCAGTTGGGACATTTTCATCTGGAGTAGAGTTAAGATATAGATTCGCTCTTGCTAGGAATGATTTACTTTCTTTTATTACACGCCTGTTCTATAAATTCAATACAAAAGCAACACTAAGCCATGCGGAAAATAAAAATCTGTTCCGGAACGGAAATCGTTGACGGGCTATTTTTAAATAGAAGCGAAATTTCACTGGAATTTTTTTACAAATCGTGCGCCGCAATTACAATTTGAATCGCTAGCAATAGCTAAACATCGTCCCCTGAGTTCCAATGTGTTCTGTGTGCCAGTTGGCACAAAGAACACATTGGAACTCAGGGGAAGAAATAGTAACATGGGTTCCCCTCGCAAATTTGGTTAGCGATAAAATGTGTTCTTTTGGTTGATAGTTGTCAAAAGAATTGCTGAGTGTCCTTATAATGTTTTTTTTATAGACGTGAAGGCGCGTAATAAACACAGAACGACACGCGTGTGTGAATGGGTTAATCGATATGGCACGAGTGCCAGTGCGGCCTCTCGTTCTATCCTTCCGCACTGGCACTCGTGCCATATCGATTAACCCATTTACACATGCATGTCGTTCTGTGTATTTATGAATAGATTTGAACCTGCGACTTATGTGACGCACAAGCTTCCAAGCCATCATTTTAATTCTGTAAGACATTCGACGCTGTTATAGCCTGGAACCCAGTCTAACCCTTAAATGGGCCTCGCCTTTGTTTAGATTCACTCGCCTGAAATATATCAGTTGGCTGAATAAGCGAACTGTCACTGTCATAATCTGCATTATCATAATTTCGACGAAACTATTCCTTGTGTCAAAATCTAATAACTGTATATTCAACCAAAAGCATTAAACACTGAATGAATTATATTTTACTAAGAGAATCAATGATGCTTTTTTGAATAGCCAAGTCATGAAGTGCATGGTAAATGCTTTCCAATGATATATGATTTAAATCGCGAGTGTGATGTTTTATCACAACCATGTGTCACTCCTGAGGTGTCTTAGTGGACTTTTTGGAAGAAATTCATATGCACTGGAATACTGCATAGAGAAACCAGCACTTGTCTCGAAAAACACCATCTTTTGCACCCTTAACTTGAAAAAATACAATCTCAACCATTTATCACTTTAGAGCGGTCAGGATGATACATGCTTGCTTTGAGCGTCACATCACAGTGGTTTTAATGTGTCTTGTGTCATTTTTTTCCACCTGGTGCCCATGGCAACACGGAGTTCTGTAGTCGGGGCGAATAACTGCAAAGTCTAAATTTTAGTGGGGTGGGTTAGGTTTTGTCAACTTTTCGACATTTTAGGCATGCTGGTAGCATGGAATTAGTGTAGACGCAACCTGTTATAACTTTAAGATTAAGACACCTCAGGAGTGACACAAGGTTATACTCACACCAATAGTATGCTGCAGGGAAATTGCAAAAACTTAAACATCCCCCCCCCCCACCCCACCCCCCCCCCCCCCCCCCCCAACTAAGATTCAGAGTCGTAAGCGTAGATTCGTCAAAGTGAGAGATGAGATGAGGTAGTTCAGCTATCCGAACGTCGCGGCTTCCCCCAATGGGGAAGCCGAGACGTTTGGATAGCTTAACTACCTCATCTCTCACTTTGACTGAGCTCTGTTCTTTTTTCTATTCATCCACCTAATCCTTACTTATTGCTGTCTTTAATTCCTCACAACACAAAATCTATCCCCTTTTGCCTGGTAACGCTAATTTTACTCATTGGTTACGTTCCACGAATAATGGTGAATGATTCCGCTGTAAACAAAATGGTTGCGCATTGTAACGCATGGGGGGGGGGGGGGGGGGGACTCTAGCTTGGTTCGTATCGGCCGAGATCTGCGTTATATCAGCCGAGTTTGAAGTAATATCACCCGAGCTAGATAATGGGCAATTCTGGGAAGGAAAATCAAATCTAATAAATAAAATATTTTATACCAAAGGAGCAATGCCTAAGAGCCCCGATGACACCCCATAGATTTGTGTCTCGGGTATTCACCCCCCCCCCCCCCGCCCATTTAGGCGCTTGTTATGTTGTCTACTCGCGGACTGAAATGACGGTAGCCTACACGAGAAGAAAACTACACACATAGACAAAGTATTCCAGAACACATTACAGTGGGACAAAACGTGGACTCGTAACCCAGAATTTTAAAGATATCGTATCGCGAACTGCCCAAAAGCTTCTCGAGATCTCAAGTGGCACAAAACCTGCTGCGAATAGATTCTTCCTTTCTCTTATCCATCAAGCAATTGCACAAACTCTACATACTGCACTGCAAGGAAATCAGCGAGAACTTCTCTTTTTCAAATTTCCGCGTGTCATAGAATCAAGGACGCTAGTTTTGTTTACAATGGCATAGCAGGGGTTCGAACCCGCACCGACAGAGTTTCGACACCAACCGCCAAGCGAACTACACTGAACCACGCATACCACCGAAAGACCCCAGATTTGAAAAAGAGAAGTTCTCGCTGAGTTCCTCACAGTGCAGTATGTGGAATTGATGCAATAACTTGATGAATAACTTAAAAAAAAATAACTGAGAGAGAATTCCGTGTGATCTGTACTGGCCTCGTATATACTTGGTTAACTAGCATTCCCTTTTTGGGGTCTGTCGGTGGCCGAGTGGTATGCGTGGTTCAGTGTAGTTTCGCTAGGCGGTGGGTTCCGGATGAAACTCTCTTGGCGTGGGTTCAAACCCCCGCTATGCCATTGTAAACAAAACTAACTCTTCTCGACAACACAACCATCAGAAAATATAAATCTTATTGCGGTTTGCGTTTCCTTATCGGGTAGCACGCATCCATTTTAGCAGAAATATGACCGGTTTGAAAATTAAAACTGAAGTACATATTTATTTATTTATTTATTGGTGTTTAAGGTCACATATTTATGCACAACGGCTAATCATGACCGTGACAGTTTTACGGGTGGAGGAAGCCGGAGTACCCGGAGAGAACCACCGAGCAACGACGAGCAGCTGCCAGCAACTGAAGTACATTGAATCATATACATGAACTGATGTTGTCCAATAGAGGAGACCCCGGGTAAAGGCCAAGAATAGAGGACCGCGCGTTTTTTAAGATATTAAAACATTTTTTACAACTCCTTTGGAGTTTCTTATCATTCTAAGACATGTTTTACACAAAATTAGCCCAAAACGCCGATACCTACTGACAAATATCATCACTTTTAACCCTTTTTACATTCCGTTAACTTTATTCTCCAAACAATTTCAACAACAAAACCTGCGGTAAACAGGTACGCGATTCTTTGGTTTTTTTCTGCTATCGTGTATACTCCATTTGATCGGAGTATACGAGGGTGTAATTACAATGGGAGAACGAATTTGGGTCAGTTTGGGATGGATACGGGTTAGCTAACCCGTGCCCATCCTAAACTGACCCTAGTACGCAAAGAAGGCAATGATTAGAATACGACGACCAATGCATTAGGGTCAGTTTAGGATGGGTACGGGTTAGCTAACCCGTACCCATCCTAAACTGATCCTAGCATGCAAATAGGTAATGATTGCTCCCCTGTGACGTCACATCGAAACATCCACTGCTCCATTTCAGAACGCAATCAGAAATTCATTTTGTTTCAAAAACCCGTCACAGAGAAAAGGGTTAAAAGTGATTATTTTTGTGAGTGGGTATCGGTGTTTTTGGCTAATTTTGTGTAAAACATGTCTTAGAATGATAAGTAACTCAAAAAAGTTGTGAAATATGTTTTATTTTCTTAAAAAACGCGCGGTCCTCTATTCTTGGCCTTTACCAGACCCCGTATCTCTGTTCTGTAATTGTTGCTACTTGAATTTATAGCGCGAATGTAACATGTAAAGCTCGAGGGTTAATTGACTTATACTTTAGTCATAATATTTAAACGCACAAGAAACATTCACCCAACCGTTTAGCAAACAACAGACATTTAGTTGACATTGAAAATATGGCTAAAATGTGTATTCCTTCCGGCGATTGATCATACACCCGATAAAGTGAAAAAAGCTGCTACATGTAATGAGGTGTGCTAGTTTTCAACGAAGAAATGTTCCGACATCTCGAAACCGAGTGTCAGTTCTCGATAGTTTATCCACAAATAATCGATTTCATGATGTAGAAAAATATCTTATCCCAACATGGCTAACTGATTTTGAGTAATTTGTAAACAAACGCGCTGATAAACGACGTACGCGGTTCGCAAAAAATATTTGCCAAATAGAGATCATTCATTTTATCGTTTGTCCTTCATAAAGGGGCACAGCGTTTGCTTATCTTTTCGGTAAGTGGCATGTAAAACTTGCCCTGTGGGTGTTTGCAGCTCTGTTTGAAACTGTGAAAACTTCTTCAACTTCAAGAGTTACAAAGACGTACAGTTGTCCTGAATCACAGGGACGTGAAGTCTTCAGTTTTCAACTCTTCGCCGTCTTCTGTTGCTGTATATCAATTGAAAACTAAATACGGAACTCAGCAAAAGTATTTTGAACTTGCAGCATGGCTCTGTAATCATTTTATCACACAGTCCTAAGAGGGTTGTAGACCTAAATAATTTCTGATCCATGATCATCCACCTTCCATCACCTCATTTGCACGCAGTCTTGTCTCGTCCGTCCGTGGACTGAAATTTTTATAACGCGAAGATGCGTATCTTTAGACAAGATTAGTATCGGTCCCTGAAGTTAGCTTGATGTTTAGCGTTGGACATTCGTTTGACATTCATATTTAGTCAGTTTGACGTTGGACATCAAGGGTGTAGCCAGGGAGGGTCATGTGGGTCGTATGACCCCCCCCCCCGGATCCCAAGGGTCCGCGGCTGATATTCTCCACAGCAGTCTAATACATGTTTACGTTGATTTTGATTCACATTCACTCAGCACGAAATCTTTGATCACTCCTAAGATCAAATATTGAAGAATTTTTCCGGGGGAGCGCCTCCCCCCACTGGACCACCACCGATGGCCAAAGGTCAAGTTGGGGGGATTATGGGAGGGGGTCACCCCTCCTATAATCTCCTCCAACTTGACCTTTGGCCAAGTTTCAGTCTTTTAGTTGCCAGACCTTCTCATCCTTGAGTTGCATTGTGAGCGACCCCCCTAAAACAAATTGCTGGTCACACCCCCTGGTCACTGGGTTGACATTCGCCGGAAGTTCAAACGCTCAACGTTTTACATTCGTTTGACATTCGCCTATAGTCAGTTTCACGGACTACAGGAGAATGTCAAACGAATGTCAAACGCCGAACGTGAAAGTGACAACAGCGAATGTCAAGCGCCGAACGTTAAACTGACTATAGTCGAATGTCAAACGAATTCTAAACGCCGAACGTCAAACTAACTTCGGGCGAATGTCAAACGCCGAAAGTCAAACTAACTTCTCAGACCTTAACAGTTTTAGAATAACATATTTCACAAAATAGCATAAAAACATAAGATTTCTCACTCTTCGGTGTAAGTGGTTAAACCTCAGTAACTGTCATCATTCGCCGATGCACGATAAGATGACAACGAGGTACACCTTGCAAAGGTTTGAATATTCGGAACACTTGATCGGTCACTTCGCTGTTTACTCGGAATGCATCTGTACCTATGATTTATCTCTTGATCTTAACAGCCGAGTTATATAGGATACGTGTTGTAAATTAAATTTCAGAATACCGTTTTCAGTTAGTCAATCGCACGATGTAAATGAACACACGGACAGGGATTTATTCAATTTTTGTTGTGCAATATGGATTATATGTTCGTTATGTGTTTATGTTCATGAGGTCTGTCGTCTGCGAACTATCAGCAGGTATGTGTCGTGATTCATTTAATTACAGACAGTTTTAATTCGCATTGTAAAATATATTGTGAACTGAACGAAGTTTGTTGAAACATACACTGAAACCAAAGGTGACTGTCAGATCACTAAAACAAACTGCTTAATCTAATAAAAAGTATATGACTTGCAACGATGTTATTCAGCGTTCAGAAGCTTTCACAAGTAAATTTTGAGCAATTTCAAGAATTTTATCTAAATACTTTTTATTTTTCCAAGACCAATCTAAGATAAGACTTACTTGCGTGAGCCTTATAAATTCATAATTAAAGGTTGTTACACATTGGACGTGACGCGAACGATACGTGTAATTGGATAAAATGGTGACTTCTAATTTATCGTTCCTATTTTCAATTTTCTTTATATAAAAAATACCATTGTATATGTTGATAAACATTGTGCATTTTCCAAAAACACCATGATAAACCATTGTTTCCCATTGGTGTTGCGAAGTGTTTTTTATAGGCTTCGATACACTATGACACCTCACATTTGATCCTTGTTGTAAAACAAGAACAAATATTGAGTAACCTCTTATCAAACGAATCGACAGGATCCATGCCGTGTAATTTACAGATTGAGCACTTGAAACAAATTATGTTTCAAAAATTTTATCGTTCCAATGATATGTTTTTGTTAAATGTTTTTGAAAATGTATGTTCACCTATTTTGTATTCACGCGTTTGTTCCAATGAGGGTCACATGATATGGTTTTGTTGAATTTTTATTTGAAAAATGGGCGAATCAGTCTAATTTGTATTCACAAGAGAGGTTCAGTAATAATTTAATCCTACAGCCCTATAGGGCTGTAGGATTAAACAATTGCCGAACATCCTTATCGATTTGTTGTGTATTGTTTTATCTTGTCATGGAATGGTTTTTTTCTGTACGCAGAAAAATACGCATAAAACTTGAGGGGGGTTAAGTGAGAGGCGGTCTCCACCAGCTTGGAATGGGTTCGACGATAACTGGCGTAACAAAAATCGTGTGGAAGAATTTTATTACAAAACCCATAGTGCAGTACATAGCTGGTTTTATTAATAGCAGTTTGATTTCTCCATTCAATTCTTAACGCAGTTACTTACATCTGGAGTCCGTCGACACAGTAATATACCTACAAAGTAAGCATATATTATTATTCTTCTGAAGTTAAATAAACCGTGAAGTCGTTGTTCCGGAACATGTTCCACACACGAAACTTGGGAGATTTACTCAATCGGAAGAAGTGATTTAAAAATTTCTGATTTTCTTTGGACTTGAAACATAAATAACGGATTATCTTAGTACTAAATGATTCGCATTTAGAGAAGGTGTGAACATGGTGAGTATTCTTTTGTATCGTAATTGTTTTATTCTGCTGACTTATTCTATAAACCATTTTCAGTCAAGTTTCAAAGGGTCACATGTAATTGTTTTATTCTTCGAATATATTCTACAGACTTTTATGCTTTTAATTTCAAAAAGGAACGTAGAAATATTATTTCGGCAGCCAGGCCACGGCAGAATAGAAAGCAGGAAAGCAGAGGCTGCGGAAACAGGAGGAGGGGGGGGGGGGGGCACAGGGGACACGTGCCTCTCCACTTTTCCCCACATATTTGTTGCGCGGTTACACAATGATTTAAAATGGGAGCACGCAAACGTGTCAATATACAGGCATTCCTGTAATATATTATTTGCAAATCCAAGCAACACTTGGCAAAAGAATCCCACCTTCGGTCGCTTCGGTCCGTTTCTCCGGCTTCACCCATCTCCCAACCCGAAGGCTATCCTTCGGGTTGGAAGATAACTGAAGTAGAAATGGACAGTACACCGACCACACCGCGACATGCTCATCTAAACGAGAGACTATAGTATGTCACTGTACATTTACTGATATACGATTGTAACGTTTCTCCCACTGGACCGAACTATGGTAGCCTTGAAATGTTGTACCCCTCCACTTTTATCGAGCTTCCGCTGCCTCTGATAGAAAGAGTCAAGTGCGGTTTATCAACTCCAAAGTATCCCTAATCAAAGATAGAGGGCCTGGGATGTTACTCAGATTAAACTTTGGGAACACAATGCACTTTATTCAATTTAGGTCGTAACTCAACACGTAATACTTAATTTTGTTTCAGGTGTTGGGGTATTACATTTGATACAAACGTCGTGATAAAGTGCATGATATATATTTTGTTCCTCTAAATTTGCCACTTTGACACAGTGTGATACCGCAGATTCGAGCCTTGCTGTAAAACAAACGCAAATACTGACAAGCTCTGCGAAAAGTGTGAATTTTCAAAAATACAATCACTCTTTATAATTTTGACGCTCTGAATCGTAGCGTAAAAAATATCCAGTGGTTGTATGTTTATATGTTTCACTTCACTACTAAGGCGTGCTACATGTTGATGATGCACTTGTCTTCAGCCAATGCTAAACTTGCTTATGCAGAGTTAGTATGTTGGGGAGTCTGACAGTTGCTCATCGATGCTCTATGGTTCTCGCCGGGTACCCTGGCCCCCTGCACCCGTAAACTGTCCGACACAAGGTGACCCTGGCTAAACCCCAATAAAAAACAAAACGTCTTGCTGTCTTTGTTCGGCAATAAGGCTCAAATGGGAGGGGCCACACTATGTCAAAATGGAAATTGAGAACAAAAATCATTAATTTATCGCATCGAAATCAATGCTTGCATCAAATCCAATATATAACAACTTTTATTCGTTTCTCCCTTTACCCAACGCACAAAGTTGTTAATTTAATTATTTTTTTAAAAACAAATATAAAAAAAATTCTACAAAACCTTATCACGTGACACTTCGTTGGAACTAGCTCGAGGAGATCGTTCCAATGTGTGGGTCGTGTCAACACCCGTATCTGCGTGGGAGGGATGACATTGGGGTTGTTTAGCCTCGCCATTAAAAATATTGAGGGACGAGCCAACAAGCTGGGTTGGAATCCGGGCATGGGCCAAACTCGGCTTGCAGAACTTAGTTGGAACTGCACTATGATTTTCGCCCCTACACAGTGAACTCGAAATAGGTTCGTTCCTCGTTAGGTGTGATTCCTGATAACTTCGGGCAGTGAAAAGGAAACAATGATTAAAGTAATAACGATTATTTTATTTACATTTAAAATAAAACTCATTTCCATATTCAACACATTTAACAATTTGACCAACATAAAAAGATTTATCACATAGGTTAAATAGCTTTTCATCAATTTCAGTTTATCTATTGCCCTGTAATGGCGCTATAGTACACCTTGAAAATGTCACTGTTGTGCCCGCAACAGTCACTTCCTACACTGAGTCTTAACGTTTGGGTCTGTGCGCGTCTGCAGCTCTGACTGCCGGGGGATCCCGACTAGCAATGTTAATTACATCGTGGCAACATAGTTCTGATTTGGATTCGATTCATCCACTCTGTCGGCTGCTTTAGCAAGTGTAGTTCATATACTTTATACATGTGTCCTTTGATAGAACCCTCCTTGAATGTTCCTGTCCTTTTGAAATTCACACAGTTCATGGTAGAACTCATAACTTCAAAATGCGCTTTCGAGCTTGTGCGAATTGTCACTTGCCAACTTTGAGTCGATATTCACAACACTCTGATACTAAAACAGGCTACTACGCGATCAGCCTTCTTGTCCCAAAGGGTTCATACTACAATACAATAGCCTACACTTTGAGACTGGTGCGAGTCGATCATCGCTAATGACATCTAAACTAAGCCTTTACTTGGGTTCGTGATCTATTCTATAAATTCGGGCCTGTAGCACTCCTACGTCCACCTAATCTGACAATAGCGACGTACAACGGAGCTTCGTGCATTGCCCAGCAATTACAATCGCACGAGACCCAATTATATGGCGTCTCATAAACGGCCGAACCCAAGTCTCTCTCCTAAGCGGCCAGAAACCAAGTCTCACTGAACTAGCTTGTTCTCCACACTTTATACCTTATCCTAAGAACATTTCAAGATGCCCAAAAATGGCACGCCACATTTCTGAAGATAAAATTACCGTGCACCAGTGCATATGCTATCAAGCGTATCTCTAGAAATAATATACTTGATAGCCGTGACGATTGGAATTAATTTATAACTGCTAGTCATTGCGAGATTAATTAACTGAAGATAACATAGACACATTTTATCCTGACTAGTAATATGCCAAAGAAGTATCCCACTGTGAATCGCATAAATCTAATTATCCAATTTAAACATGCGTGCTTACAACATAGAGAGAATAATATAATATATAGATCTGAACCTGAAAGTAGGGGGAGGGGGGCTCCTCCCGTTTAGACTGGCTTTGCTCAGACAGGTCACATGATATGGTTTTGCGGAAATTTTTTTAATAATAATTTTTTTAACTGCTCAATTTGTAAATTATACGGGCGGGTGGTTTACTATGCAAAGGGTAGTTCAAAAACATTAGACTCCGACTTTCCGAAACTAATTTATATATCTGTGTTTTTATAGATGTTTGGCGCCGTCGGAGTTTAAAATTATCTTTGAAATCCTCATTAGCCAAACAATCTGTAACAGACTTCGAGGGTAGGTTCGCTTTACACTCCGAAATCCTCCCGTAAATATTGTTCAGTCTTTATCAAATAGCTTCCACATTCCTAAGAGAAATTGTTACAACGTCTCAATTAAAGAAGTGAAAAAAATGTGAAATTTTGAACTTTATAAACAAAATCTTCGAAAAGAATTTCCATGTTCTCGCTGACAATTTGCTAACGGATTATTTCATGAAGAGAATGGTTTATTTTGAAAAGTTATATATTTCAAATAACAGTCAGTTATCAATGCCAGCCAGGTAACGTAAAAAATGATTTTACATGTAAATCGTATACGTTGACATCTGAGAGAGAGAGAGAGAGAGAGAGAGAGAGAGAGGAGAGAGAGAGAGAGAGAGAGAGAGAGTTTCCCGCTCAAGTTTGCTAATGGGAAATGCAAAGATATACACAGAACGACGCACGCGTGCGCGGAAGAATAAAACGAGAGGCCGCAGGCTTCGAGTTTTATCCTTCCGCGATGGCATGTATGCCATAGCGATTAACACAATCACACGCGTGTGTCGTTCTGTGTTTATTACACGCCTTCACATCTATAAAAAAAACAGTTATTAGAAGGACACTCAGCAATTTATTTGACAACTATCAACAAAAACAGAACATTTTATCGCCAACCAAATTTGCGAAGGGAACCCGTATTACTATTTCGTCCCCTGAGTTCCAATGTGTTCTATGTGCCTACTGGCACATAGAACACATTGGAACTCAGGGGACGATTTTCAGTTATCGCTAGCTATTTAAATTGTAATTGCGTTGCACGATTTGTAGAAAATTCAAGTGAAATTTCGCTTCTATTTAAAAATAGCACGTCAACACATATGTGCGGAACAGATTTTCTTATTCTGCATGGTTTAGTGGTGCTGTAGATGTGGATTACATAGAACAGACGTATAAGGAAAGACTAAACCACATATGCGCCAAATATCATATCACAGACATCCAAATTTAAATTAACCCTTTACCTAACATGAAAAGCAGACGACACTTGCAAAAAAAATTCTTGAATAACTAATTTTTTTTATTTTTTGTCTCAAAAACATAGGTTATGACCCCTCGTTGGAACGAGCTCGAAGAGCTCGTTCCAACGAGGGGTCATAACCTATGTTTTTGAGACAAAAAATGAAAATATTTTGGAAATTAATTGGCGATATTTGTGAATAGCGCTGGCCGGTTTTGGCCGTTACGTTGGGTAAAGGGTTAATGTGGCGAACTTTTGGGGGTTTGTGTCACTGAACTAGACGAAGGGTTAAGCTGATGATATTCTGGTTGCTGGCACATCGCTTATAAATATTTCCAGTGATATATCAAACAATAGTATACAACATTGGAAATGAAGTGACCTGGGAAAGGTTCACTGAACTTGAAAGACAGCTCGTTTTGCATTTTGAGAGTGAGCTATTTTCAGCATTTTCTAAACAAGGGATAGGAAAGGAACGGGCTTTTATACAGTGGACGGGTGCGAAAATTAAGATCGACGAGATAAAGTAGCTATGTACGATTTTGTTTTCAACGAGAAGGTTCGACATGGTGTGGTACCTCAGATTTGAACCTTGCTGAGAAACGCACACAATGTTGAACGTCTTCCCCAAGACCAAATTAGGGATCGTGGTGGCTCAGTGGTTACGTCAAAGAACTTCAAATCGGGAGGTTCACGGTTCGACCCCCACCAGGAGTAAGTGCGTTGTGTCCTTGGGCAAGCACTTAATCCCGATTGCCCACATGGAGAAACGGTGGCGCTGAGTACTGAGGAGCGCAATGCACCTCGATGGTGCACCTGTCTTCAACCAATGCTAACCCTGCTTGTGTGGAGTTAGTGCTTTGGGGAGTCTGACAGTTGCTCGCCGTTGCTCAGTGGTTCTCTCCGAGTACTCCGCCCCTTTACAGTTACACAGTTCGTTCCAAAGAAGGTACTCTGAATTCGTGGCTGTGTTCTTTAAGCGTTTTGATAAACTAATTAAACGATATTATTATACGGCAGTGAGATATGGTCAACAGTCTTGAGAAAAAGAAGTGAAAATATGGCACCGTGTGAAAAAGTTCACATTCAGTTTTGAAAACTCGTTTCAAATGTCAGCATATGCTCCTCTAATCTCACGAAAACTTCTCTCACATTGATAATATGGGCAAATTTGAAGTCAAATGGTAAAAAGAAACCTAACCTAATATGGGACAATTTTAAGTCACAATGGTAAAAAGAAACCTAACGCTGTGCAATACTATTTGTAACACGATGCACTTCGTCTTCAACACGAGGGAACTTTAAATTTTGTGAACGTAAACGACCCGAGGTCTGGAAGGTGGACAGTACTGCGCACTATCAGCTCATTTGCGAATAAAATCAACCCACGTTATATTGAGCATCGGACCTATTGAATTCGGCAGAAACATGCAGAATTGTTTGGTCAGTACGATCGATGATTTAGTTGGAGGAACATTGCAAATTCCGTCACATGAACAGCTCTTTCTTATCAGAGGCATCACATAAGAAGCAGATGAAAAGTTCGTATGGTCAGTCGATCCCATTATCAACGACCGGGGTAAAACTATTTGATTCAAGTAATTTCATTACAGAAAAATGTCATTGTTTTTCACTAGTTTAATTTTTATCCAATGAAGCAGTGACGGATTTAGACTGTCGCTCGAGCCGTCCGGGCGACAGTCGATTATTGTTGACCTCACGACAAAGATCTATCCAAACATTTATCATACAACAAGAACGTATTTCCCCCAAAACACAAGTAAAAACGTCTTGATCAAATACAAACCTGCACGTCCGACTATTCGATTCAGAAAGAGAAAGTTGTTTTTACCTTCACTCATCAAAAACTGATTACACAAGTCGAGGCCACCGTTTTGATAACAGTAATTAAATGATAAATAAATCACCAGCTCAGCGAAATAAATAAGACTACATAATTTTTTTCCTTGATGACATTTTTATTTAGGTTTACCTTGCGTGAAACCTGAAAAAACAACGAAGCACACAGCGGAAACCCTGCTACAAACTTCCGCGTCTGTAGTACAACTAGAACAAGCCAGAAAATAAGCAGACTGTCATCTGCAAAAATGAGGTCCCCAGATGGTGAATTTAGTGATGCTACCCTGCAAAGCAGGGTAGCATCACTACATTTACCCTCTGTGGACCTAAATTTGAATCAAGGTATCAAAACTAAACAGAAGGAAGTACCCAGAGGATAAATTGGCCCACTGTATGGGAGAATATCATCAAATTTACTCTCTGGGGACCTCATTTTGCAAATACCATGACGCCATGATTTTCTTTCATAAATTATCAACTCACAGACGTCGAGTAATTGTTAAAATATATCCGAACAAGTTAAGAAAGGGAGAAATATTGTAAGATAAATTGGTCATTACCACCAAGTGGGCTCCCGAGGTTGTGTATTGTAGTGTCGACCTCGCAGCTGCGTCGTGTATAATTAAGCGGACTCGTCGAAATATGCCCAGAGTCTATGTCTCGATTTCAATGCGCCATCTCGGAAACCCACGTGGTGATAATAATCAAAATATTTTCAGCAGCATGAATGATGGATAAGACTGGCGATTTCGCGGGTCAATCTCCTGAGTCTGTTAAGTATATTTCAGGATGTCATATCTCTGCTGCAGATTACAGAGAAGAGTTTTCTTTTATATTACAGTCGATGTGAGTAAATGATGTACCGATCTAATAGTTGTCGAATTTAACCCTTTACCTAACCTGAAAAGCAGACGACACTTGCAAAAATAATTCTTGAATAACTAATTTTTTTCATTTTTTGTCTCAAAAACATAGGTTATGACCCCTCGTTGGAACGAGCTCGACGAGCTCGTTCCAACGAGGGGTCATAACCTATGTTTTTGAGACAAAAAATGAAAAAAATAATGAAAATTAATTGGCGATTTTTGAGAATAGCGCTGGCCGGTTTTGGCCGTTACGTTGGGTAAAGGGTTAATACTACCAGTAACAGTGTATTCTCACTTTGCCAGCAGCCTGGAGTGAGACGTTTTCACAAATCTGCTATAGTCTGTATTAGTATAATTGACAGATATTCGCAGTCGTTGACCCTCTGTTTGTTAGCATTATTGCAACAATATATCATCCCTTGAGTACAATAAGGCGCTATCTGCAATACCTTAGCATTGCAGATGGCGCCTTATTGCACTGAAGGGACGATATTTAAAAATAAATAAATTAATAAATATATTAATTGGTATTTCATGTTTTTTAGCGCAAAATGAATAACACCGAATACGAAGAATGATATAATATGCTGAACACAACACAACCATCAACCAGATTTCAACCAAATTAAAGTTGATAAGTTGTTGGCAAAAATGAAACAAACTGTGGTTTGCGAGTCGAAAACTGTCTCTTCAATATACCAAGAACTTATATCGTCACTAATTCACCGCGCCGGCAAACTGCGACATTCCCCAAACGTTAGCTCTACAACTTTAGAACAAACTATAATCCTCTTCTCTTTGATGTATAGGATTATTCATACCTCCGTGTACCACCTTTGGAAACAATAGCCGTCGGCAAACCGAGACGACCCCCAAAATGTGTATAGAAATATAGTACAGACTATACTTCAAATCTCTATTGTCTAAGTTATTAACACCTTTTATGAGAACAATACCTGCTGGCAAAGTGAGAACACCACCAGCAACCACTTGTGAAAGTCGTATGTCTGCGTGCTGGTCTCTGAACATTAATGAACAAGACAGGCTGCGTTGTAAAATGTTGGATATCCTGGAGACCCGGCTATCCAGGAGACCGTGTGTTTCAACTTCGGAAGTGCTGATACGGAGTTGTGAAATTGTACTTGTTTTTCAAGACAGGAGGATGCAAATAAATGGCACCAGAGAGCTCTATTCGGTTACGATTTGAACATTTTCTCGAGGGCGCATTCTTCTGGGCCGCCTAGCATGCAAGTGTCTTTGTCTGTGACGAATGACAAAGACATTTGAACGCTAAGCAGCTGCCGACCAGATCTGTCTAGTTCCAGATTCGGCGACAGTCGGAACAATAGTCTGAGTCCGAATATGATCAAGTCGTGGCTGCTTCACTGCAGCCAGGACTTTATTTGATAACAAATGTAAAAAATATAGAGAAGGTTATTATTGGTTGAATGTTCGAGTTCATGGATTAACAGAATGCCACGGGGCGGGGTGTGCGGAGCGGGGAGCAAACCCCGAAAGGAATTTGTTGGAAACTCAGAGTTCTATCGGATTCCTTTTACTTACATATCAATCACTCATGATTAAAATAACAGAAAAAAGTGTTCTTTAGATTAAAGAAAACACATTAAAAAAGCAAAACAAAATAAAAACAAAACAAAACAATAATAAATAATAAAATAAATAAAAAAAATAAAAAAAATGAAAATAAAAATCAAATAAGATAAAACAGTGAAAGAGAAAATAGAAAAAACAACATTGCCAATAGTTAGAATGAAGAACGAATAAGTTTAGGTCTTTATTTCAAAGAAAAACTGTTCCCTGTACCCTGTTGCGCATCGGTAATTTCTGTTGGTAAATTTTACTATCTTGCCCGTCCACCAGGATAAAATAAAAGTTTTACAAACCATAGTGACTGTAGTTAACTTTTTACCCGCTCTTCATTTCTGTCAAAAATATGTTAGTGCACCTATTTTATTCTTAAAGATGTGCGATCAAGACATATATTCAAGGGAACAGATTTTTGGACAGTGTATACTATTTTCTTCGTACCAATGTCTTTTATATATTATTACACATCCATTGGACTTTAAGTCCTTGTATTTAACCGAATCGCCGTTATGACATAAATGTTTCTGTATTCAACTGGTGATATAAAACCGGAACGTTTTCCCCAGCACCGTTCATACTTGCTCCTTTCCCGTCGAGTCATCAGTTACGATTCAAAAAGTTTCCAAGTTTCATTATAAAGTTATCGATCGTCTGTCGCATAGTGTGAAAATGAAAACGTCCAAAGCAAAATAAAGTCGTTCACCAAAAAATAAGTTGACCCACAAATGAGATAATATTAAATAAACAATAATCTCCAACCACAACATTAACCCAGTCCGGTGGTCGTCTCGTCTACGGGTCCCGTTATAGCTAAATTGGTCAACTTTATTTCGGTAAATCTTCAGATATCCTGACATGCTTCGAACTTCTTTTAAAAAAGTTTCTCCCAGCAGTTTTACAAATCCCCCCAAATTTGTACTTATATTTTTACTATCAGTAATAGCCACGAAACAGTTAGGCGTGAATGGACACCAGTTGAAGAGAAACAGCGATACGAATTTCAACAAACGCGCCCTGGTTCCCATTAGGTTGTTTTGATTTTTTTATCGATCCATTTGATCAGTACCGCTTCAAACAAATATAGCGGACTCTTCAGCTTTCGATTTAAATGTCAGAATTAACATTTGTTTATTTAAATGAATTTTAATGCATGGGGGTGTGTAATAAACACAGAACGCGATGTGTGTTTGAATGGGTGGGTGTTGTACATAACTCGTTGGAATGGCTTAGTCACATTTCGCATTCGGCGCGGGTGAAATACAAGAACAGCTCCACATTGGGTCGTTGAATTCAGTCCCCCGTACTGCATCCTCGTTTCGTTCTCTCTCAATTTGAATTTAACCCTTTACCCAACGTAACGGCCAAAACCGGCCTGCGCTATTCTCAAAAATTGCCAATTAATTTTCATTATTTTTTGTCTCAAAAACATAGGTTATGACCCCTCATTGGAACGAGCTACTCGAGCACGTTCCAACGAGCGGTCATAACCTATGTTTTTGAGACAAAAAATGAAAAAAATGAGTTATTCAAGAATTTCTTTTGTAAGTGTCGTCTGCTTTTCATGTTTGGTAAAGGGTTAAACAATTTATTGATTCGCTTCTCTGCTAGTAACACGATGTACAGTAATGAAGATAACTTGGTTGATAATCAAAGTGAAGAATTATCCCACAGCCCATGCCTGCATCTATTCTGAGCTCATAAATAGGCGGTAGCCAGAATCTTTTCTCAACGACCCGACCAAAACGGATCCAATTCGAGACAGCAATATCGCCGTGCCCATTTTACATGTAGTTGCTGTAGTACGCCTCACATCAGGCCCACCCATTCCCCATCTCATAAAATATCCACAGCATGATATATCTAATAAATTCTATGTTACACCTCGGGTCAGCAGGGGGCTTAGATTCTTGGTTTGTCTGAAGTGTCCTGTGCAAATTATTAGATATATTTCCATTACGAGCTCGAGAAAAGTGGTGTACTCAATTGCAAACGAAGTGCGTCATATTCGCGAGCGCAATAGTGCATCTAAGAATTTCAGAGAAAAAGTTATTGTTACTAACAAATGTCCGTGGCCAAAAAAAATAAAAATAAATAAAATAAATAAATAAAAAAATATGGATAAAAAATAACCTGTTTCATCTTTGATCTTTGGCGAGTTTTTCTCTTTACATTTTATTTTAGGGTGCTGTCACAAGATGTTATTTGATACTGAGTTAAACAGCCCATGCACAACTCTACATTCTCCGATTACGCACAGGGTTTGGGATGTCGTCATTTTTGTGTTGTTCTGTGTGCTTGTCCTGGATTTTTGTCCTGGGGCAACGCTTATATTGTTTTTCGTTAATCTCGTTGACATGCACGAGCTCCAGTGCATGACGAAATTTACTTTCCACGGGAAACAGAAGTCTGTAACTAACCAAAATGTTTAGAAATTTTTGAGGGCGTTCGCTCGGCAATATCGTCCAACTATATGGAACATATCTAATTGCTTTTATCAATGACTTATACGTTATAAATATTCTTTTCATTGATATAATACTTACACGGCAGGGAATATATTAGATTGTTATGACAGTGCTGTCAATTATACACCAGCAAGGAGGAGATGCCCGCCCATCTGGGTGCTTTCAACAGACCATGGCCATATATATATCAGCTGTTATTACCACTGAATATAACAAAATGATACATCGATTATACATTATCAGCTGCTTTTACACGGATTTTGAATCTGCAGTGACCCTCAACACTAACCTCACAGAATGGTTTTCTGTAGAATCTGGAGTTCGACAAGGCTGCATCATATCACCAACGCTTTTCCTTATTGCTATTGACTGGATACTGAAAAACACCACAAATGACCAAGCAAGATGCATCAAGTGGACCCTATTCTCATATTTTGAAGATCTGAATTTTTCCGACGACATCGCCTTACTATCCTCCAAATATGACCATATCCAAGCAAAGTCAAACAGACTGAACCATTATGCAAGTCAGATTGGGCTACGTATTAGCACAGCCAAGACCTAAGAGATGCCTATAAATACCACCGACAATGTCAACATCAGTATTGACGGGACTAACACCAAACGGGTCAGTAAATTCATCTACATGGGCTCAAAAATTGGCACAGAAGACGCTGCCAAAAAGGACATCATCAAGAACAGATTGGCAAAGGCAAAAAGAGCATATCAGCATTTAAAGTTCATATGGAAATCCAAGCAATACAATAGAAAGACCAAGATCCATATCTATAACAGCAATGTCAAGCCATCCTTCTCTATGGAAGTGAGTGCTGGGGGGGGGGGTGGGGGGGGTGGGGGGGGGGTCACCAAGACTGATATGGAAACACTTTCTAGTTTCCACCATGGATGCCTCAGGAAGAACAACTGGATATTCTGGGCAAACAAGATCTCCAACAAAAGACCTCCTTGAGCTCAGCTAGGCCACCTGTATCGCGAAAGAATCAAGCAGAGACGGATGAGATGATGAGGCCACGTGCTCAGGATGCCAACATCAAACATAGCAAATGTTGCTCTGAGATGGACCCCACAAGGAAAGAGGCCAAGGGGCAGACCAAAAAACACCTGGCGCAGCACAGCGGAGTGAGAACGAGAGAGGCCAAGACAAAAGACCGTGTTGGATGGAGGAATCTTGTCGAGACCTTAGTGTACATCGAAAGACAGCGATTTTCCGATCGCGCATCATTTGCTCTAAAAATAATAAGGCGACGTTTATTACTCGAGTACATTTAACAACCTCTTCTGAATGCCATTGAATTGCACTTTGCAATCCTTTAAATAATTGGGCGTTTACATCACACAATATTTAACTTTCTCATCATAAGCTATGGTGTAACACACTGACTGGAAGGCAATAACAGATCTTTCCAACAGTTCGCCATATCATCACAACTTATCAGATAAATTTAGCTCCACTGAAAGTTGCATTATCCTGAGTTGCTTAGACTAGCCCAGGTTACTAGAAGTGTTGAACTACTGATCTGATGCATTTCTAGAACACTCATTATTACCACTTTAGCGGGCGTTCCTTGGCCATTATCAGCAATTTCGTGGGCATTAATTCGCAGTAATTGCTCAAGTGACGTGCTGAGCCTTTATTGGTATGTCCTTTCCATTAGCACTCGACGGCCCGACACGTCACGTGACGAAGTTCGTCCCGTTCTTTCTTCATTCACTTTGTAAGTTCGAATTCCGCGCGAGACCCCCCCCCCCCCCCCCCCCCCCCCCCGCCTCCCCACAGCAGTTATCTTTGTTTCGCCAATTAAAATGGTTTAAACCGCTCTACTGGAACACGACGAGTCAAAAAATGATATAAGGCCAGTCAGTATATAGAGGATATCTAGTGTTTTTGAGTTGATACCAACAATTATCCCCTGAGTGACGGAGACAAATGTTTATTTATAACCATTTGTCTCGGTCAAGAGTGAGATTGTTTTCGGTACCCATTCAAAAACACTAGATTTTCTTTTTATTATACACTTTTTATAAGCATCTGATCATTCCTATCGATAATTTCACCCGTTTCAACCTTGAATTGATGCATGAAAGTAAACAGCTGATGCGTATTGATACACGGAAGTGATTTGATTGACACACGGAACAGGTAGCGTCTTGCGATCTGTTTCAGCTTGCGGGTTTCATGTATCAATTCGAGGTGAATACATGTTGAATTATCGCTGGAAATGATAGATACCCACCCCAAAACACTAGATTTTCTTTTCATTGTACGACGTTATCAGAACAAATTGATAATTCCCAGTGATAATTTGACTCGTAGTCACCTTGAAGTGATGCTTTGAAAGCCGCCATTTTGATTGATACCGTGAAAGTGAAAATTTCTATATCTTCACAGTGGGGGATACGATTTCTATCTTTCCGTATTTTTTCGATAATCTATCGTTTAGCGTATAATAAAGATATGCATCATTCTGTTTTTTTAAGCTGCCAAAATTTAAGGTGTACATTTGTCTTGTCTCCTAAATTCCTAATTTGGACACACCTGCATTAATTATTTGTACGAAACATGCATATGACAGTATTCTTGAAAGAGGACAGCATTCACACGGGTCCGCTGTCCAGGGGTATATATGCTGCTTTGACAGAAAACCATGGGGGGGGGGGGGGGGGGGACTCCGAGGGGGCGCAACAGACACGCTCCCATCCTACTTTCTGTATTTCATTTTTTTTACAAGCACGGACACCAAGGGCCACGATATTATCAACAATAAAACATGGACATCCAGAGACTGAAGGTACCTTTGATAGTTGATATCCATGTGAAATTGCCGATAATACCGCCCCCATGCATACAAATACAGGCCTACCTCTAACGTGTGTCTCGTTGAGCTGATTGATATAAATTGGCTTCTTTTCTTAAAAATTTGAATGCTGGAATATATATTTTGTTTGGAAAACACTGCGGTGTCATATGCAAAGAAGCCAGCGGAGGGCCACACTGACCTTCCATGTTCCAACATTTTCCCACGAGAACCCCCCCCCCCCCCTCGCCCCGACGCCGCTGACAAGAGTGAGATACTCCATCTTATGCTCGTCACAAACTCGCCGCTACGATTGTTGAGTGATGCTTCGCATCACGACCGATGGTTGAAATGTGGCTCCGTCTCAAACCTGGAATCCTGGTTCCGCAAGTGGAGAACAGTAAAAATACATGCTCCCTGCCAACATTCTAGAAATAAAACGTAACATACCGTGATTTTTATTCTTCTTGAAGCTAGAAACAATCAAGATGCTTTTGATGCTGTTTGTGAATCATGACACGTAACTGGGGGGGGGGGGGGGGGGGGGGGTATGCAACTAATCTACCCGCTCTGAGTGGTATTTGGTAAGCTCTGCCGGAAAACAATTACGGAAAGTTTTCAAAGTGAGGCTGTTTTTTTTTCTTATTGCTTCTTATAAAACTCCCTGAAATTGACAGCTGAAGCCACAGAGTTCGCTTTTGGATGATATTTGGAAAGCAATGACGAAGAGCAAGTAAGGAAATAAAAGACGAGTCAGGCTGTTTTTTGACATCTTTTTCTTACTGTTTCTCACAAAACTCTTTCAAATTAACAGTTGATGCCACAGCGACTTTTGCTGAAGCAACCGTCACTGATGCTGCAGCAGGCAATGTGGGGATCGCGAGTCTTATCTGAACAAATAGGGGAAAAATTGGCGAATACCAGTCTAACGTTGAATATGTTCCGAAGTGGAAGTACCCATTAGATGACATTCAGATTCAATATATACCTGTTTTAACAGAGCTCTTGATATGATTTTGGAGGAAAGAGAATATAAACCTCGACTTTCTATCACGCGTATTTCACACCTTGAACACTTTTGCCAAGTTCATTTAAAATTTCCCAGAGTGTTCTTTAGCAACAGTAGTGCGGCGCCTTGATGTCTGATCAGTTGTTCACTCCACAAGTGCTCAACACAACTTACATAAGTTGGAAATTCGAAAAATAATGACTGATAACATTTTAAAGATCGATTCTGTACATTATCGATGCCAAAGTGTTATCAAATATCAGTTGTCGCTACTTGTTTACGGTAAAAGTACCGGCAACTAGCTGCTGGTATTTCCACTGTAAAATATGACGGTGGAAATAACGTGTTCGATTTTGGAACAAAATTGAGGAACTGATTCCTTTTCAATACCCCCAGAAGTCCGTTGATTTACCATAGAGAGTCGACCATTTAATAGCTTTAACCCGCAGCCATATGGCAGGTTAAAGAAATAAATTAGTCTTCCCTGAAACAGACTTTTCTAAAACAAGTCATCTTTCAACATGGACGATGCTATTTAGGAAAAAAAAATAGAAAATAAAAATAAATAGAAAAAATGAAAAATTAAACAGCTGAATGTGCTCATTCTTCCCCAAAATATCACTTTTCTCCATTGTTCACAATAGTACTCCTCCATAAGTTTTTATATGATGGAACTGGGACAGCGGTGGCTCTGTGGTTACGGCATTGGACTTCAAACCGAAAGGCCCACGGTTCGATCCCGCCTGGGGTAACTGCATTGTGGGCAAAGCACTTCATCCCGATTACCCATGAGGGGGTACATAGGCGCTGTGTACTAAGGCGTACTGCACGCGATGGTGCACTTGTCGATAACCCTGTTTGTTGGAGTTAGTACATTGAGGGTTCTGACAGTTGCTCGCCGTTGCTCCCCAGACTTCCTCATTTGTAAAATTGTCCGACGCGAGGTGACCCTGGCTGTCGAAAGTATCGCCAAACACCAATCAGTAATAAATACATAAATACTGGTTGCCGGTAGTTCTACCGTAATTTTACCTGTTATTTTTTACAGTTCAGTAACTTGGAACTATGTCCTAAAAGCCTTTTAACCCTTTACCCAATGTAACGGCCAAAACCGGCCAGTGCTATTCAAAAAATCACCATCGATTTTCATTATATTTTTCATTTTTATCTCAAAACTCGTTCCACCGAGGGTTATAAGCTATGTTTTTTTAGACAAAAAGTGAAACAAAGTAGTTTGCTTAATATAAACACATGTATATTATATCTGAGGGGGGTAGGTATTAGGAGGGGTTTATAGTCTTCTTGGACATAGTTCCAAGTTTCCGTGGTCCAGAAATGGGAGTGTTGTTGATAAGCAATAGCGTTTTTACGTGTGTCATAGAAAGGCGATCGACATGATCCTAACAATTACAGACCGATTGCGCTGAGAAGCAAAATTTCGGAAAATTATTTAATAAAGTAATAAACGCAAGGCTGAATGAGTATTTAGAACTCAACGATTTAATAAGCGATAACCAATCTGGATTCAGAAAGTATCATGGCACAATTGTCAGTGCATTCATTTTGTGCACGTTGGCAAATAAATATAAAGAAGAGAAGAAACCAATGTACGCGGCTTTTGTTGATTTTAAGAAAGCATTTGATTCGGTAGATATGTCGTTACTTTTGAGAAAATGAAGTCATTGCGTATCGGTGGGAAAGTCCTCAAAATTCTTAGCACTCTTTATGAGTCCAGTTACTATTCTATAAATGCTTATGTAGGATTGAGCTCACCTCTACTCTCAACATTGGAAGTTAGAAAAGGATGTTCTATATCCCCCACCCTTTTCACATTTTTTATTGATGACATATGTGGGATATTTGATGAATCCTGTTCATCTGTGAATGGACAACGACTCAATTACCTACTTTTTCCCGATGTCCTCGTAATGTTATCATAGTCTCCAGCCGGATTGAATAAATGTGCTCAGAAGTTAGAACACTATGCGGATAAAAACAAACTTAGTGTCATATCAGTAAAACAAAATGGATGATTTTCAAAAATAGAAAAGATAGAAAATATCCTACGTTTTGTATTGGAACAGCAAAATTAGATACCGTTGATCAGTATAAATACTTAGGTATTGAATTCACATACAATGGATACACAAAACAAGTTCAAGAGAATTCAAGTACAAAAGGATCGAAAGCAATGTTTTCCTCACAAATTCTCTCTCTCAGAAAGTCACTTGACTTAACTCTTACATCTCCATAAATATGTCAATAAATTATCCAAAATTGCTGACGATAACATACTCTCCAACTCATTCAAGGAGTCACTCAAATGTAAACTTCCGAAAACTTGGATAACTCATTTATCTCGTTACAATATCAAAGTTTCCGATGCTATTACGTTAACCAATAGTAATGGAAAATGCCTGAAAGATGTACTAGAATTTCAGCATAGAGAAAGATTTACTAAAGATATGTTTAATGATGACAAAATGAAAAGCAGTAATAAGTTACGAACGTATCGATTAATTAAAAATGAATACAAGCTTGAAGCTTATCTGAAAATCGCCAGATCTCGACAGGCCCGTGAACTGTTCGCTAGACTTAGGATTAGTAACCATAATTTAGAACTAGAAAAGGGTAGACATAAACAACCCCCAACGCCCCGAAATGATAGGAGATGCCAGGTGTGCGATACTGGTGAAATAGAGAGCGAAAAACATTTTGTTATGTATTGTGAGGCATATGTCGAAATTAGGGAAACGGGGTTCGAAGAAATTATAAAGGAAAACAAAGAATTTGAAGAATTAAATGATTCGGAGAAATACTGTTATATATTGAAAAACTGTGATAGTAAATCGATTAATATTATTTCTAACATGATCTGGTCATTCTTCTGTAAGCGATATCACCTTGTTAAAGAAAAAAGTCATTAGTACTTTATATTATACATCATGTTTACTAATTCTTCTTATTTGTTATGTTTGTATTGTGCAACTGCCATTATGGTGTAATGCATTAAACTATTAAACTAAACAAAACTAGATTATCGATGCGTATTTTCAATGTTCAAGGCGTAGGTCTACGCCTCTAGAATTATTTCCAAAATTCGTTTGCTGAAACTCATGACGTCTTAACGTCAACTCTGGTTTTAGCGCCAGGTAAAATAAAACAATGGTGTGTTTACTGTCACTCGACCTGCCCTATTTTTCGGACCTTACCCAAAACGTCTTATTGAGGTCACAGTTCAAACAACAACAACAAAAGAAAAAAATAATAATACTCGCAGGTATTGTTTTTTAAGCATAATCTTATAATGTTATGCGCTCAAAACAATACCATTTTGTTTAGTTTTTCGTCGCATTCAAAAGTTCAACGTTTGTTTTGTCGATTGCAGGTGGGGAGCATACAACCTTTTATGAACACGAATTTTCACTTGAAAATAACTAAAAAAGGAGGCGTCCGTCGACAGGAGGGGTTGACAAAATCTTTGAATCTGAGAATTACGTAAACCAACCTTACGCCTCTTCAGTGTAGGTCCTCCAAATATTGAATAATAATTTTTTCATGGCAAAAACAGGCCAGCTTTATTTACAACAATGACAATTCAGATTTTATTGGTTTTTTTTTATTATTTTTTGTCTGAAAAACATAGCATATGGCACCTCATGAGCTCGTTGAGGTGCCATAAACTATGTTTTCGAGGTGAAAATTCAGACTTTTCAGTTATCCGAGGATTTTTTATCCTTGTGGGAAAAAGAAAAATTGTCCAGTCTTTTTTGATCATTCCAAATTCTTCTAATATTTGTTCAGAAATGACAAGTGCTGCTATATATACACCTGAAACTTTATTAAACACACCCTGAAATGTTTCATGAGAGTGGAGTTGCTGTTACTGATTATCATGTTTTAATGATTGCTGTCTTGCAGTACATATCATCTCGTGTGAAACATGATATTTCTGGTTGATAGCGTACCCAAACATCCCCTCGTCCACGAAAAGCATGCAAGCCACGAATGTCACAAAAAACCACTATCACCCACATGCAATATCTGGGTGTAAAACAAGAAAAATTGTCACTTCTTTTATCAATAAATGTTGACAAGGCAAGGGGGAGACGGCCAGAGGCACTAAGAAGGCAAATCGTTGGCATGCATGCAACAAACATATCATTCAAAGCTATTGGAAGGCAACTTGGCTGTAGTCATTCTGTCATCAGCAGCCTTGTCCGAAAACACCAACAAACCAACGCTGTTAAGGACCGACCAAGGCCTGAAGAACCCCAAAAGACCTCTCCTCGGGAAGATCGGTGTTTGGCACGTCTTGTTATGCGAGAACCCTTTGCTTCAAGTGGGGTTTTGAAACGCGTTTGGCCCCCACAACAAGTGTTTGTGCAACAGAACTGTCCAAAACCGTCTGGGTACGAGGTCCAGAAGGATTATCAAGCACCCAGCTCTGTCAGACCAACATCAAAGACGACGTTTGGACTGGTGTATGGCACGACAACTTTGGAATCTCAAAACGTGAAGGAGAGTTCATTGGTCAGACGACAGTAGGTTCCTGCTTCCCGTCACCGATGGTCGCATGAGAATGTGGAGCCATAGAAATACTGCTTACGCGCCCAGGAACATCAGACCTACTGTTCCTTATGGAGGAGGATCAGTAATGATATGGGGATGTCTCTCTCGTGATTATAAATTTGATATAGTGTCTGTACGTGGGAATCTCAGTGTTCATCAGTACATCCGGGACTCAGTCCGTTTCTTGCCTCATTTTGACAACCACCCGTTGGCTACTGGCCCTGTATTCATGGACGACAATGTAAGGCCACATCGCCCCCATGCTGTGAGATCATTCCTTCAGAACAAGGCTATTACAACACTACACTGGCCTGCAATGAGGCCTGATTTGAATCCATTAGAACACATATGGGACTTTGTTGGACGTATCAGAAGGCTCACCGGTAGCATTAGAAGGGGGTTCAGGCTGTCTTCCGGGCACGTGGTGGATACACTCGCTACTGACGTCAGACACTGTTATTGTGTTCAGGAGATCACAAGTTACATTTGTTTGTCAGTAATTACCGGCATTGCTTCATGATGGACCGTTCCAGCGCATTACTTGTCGAGAGAACATCTTTTCATCAAAAACATCAGTGACTGATATGTGTAATTAGCGCCATAAAAATACTGCGTATTTTCATCATTGTGTTGTGTTTCATTTGTCAATAGATCATTCTTTCCGCAAACAATCACCTTTGGTCATCTTAAAGATAGCATGACAGTAATGACAGTTTTTATTAACACCAGGGCGAAAAAACAGGGGGTGCTTAATTAAGTTCCAGGTGTATACAATGCAGTTTGCGTGACGGTATTCTCCCTTTCAAAATAGTATGACGGTTTGAGCCGTTCCGATGTTCATTCATGACTAAAAGCCAACATCTTACCCAGTTACTGGTTGTGACAGCAAAGATCCGGATCAAGTTCATTTATTGAGTTATCTGTTGGGAAGTTTGAGATCATCTGTTGGGAAGTTTGAGATAAATTCAGATACATTTACTAGTGAGCGATTAACAAACGCATACATTCTGCGAAACATATATCTCACTTTGTCTTTTGGTATTTTGTTGAATGCTTATAGTTCAAAGGTAATCCTTTCAAAACGATATGCATACATTTTGAACAAGGGAAAATCCGCCCTTCATCGACGAGAGATCGCAAGGAGAATCGCTAATAAACCCCATAAGGCTGTGAAATTAAATTACCACTGAAACTCCCAACAAGTACAAGACAGATTTGGCCATATATTGTAATTAATATTGTGAAGGCATTCCTGAATTATCTCGTTCGGAAACAAGACTTTCGGTAAATTTACCGCCCTTAAAATAATTAGATGCGCTTGTCGTACTTTTCATAAATGAAAACAACAGACAGCTCTCGGAGCTGTCTGTTGTTTGCCTTTATTAAAGGTAACAAAGGGAAACTTGGCTTATCATAGCAAGCCAATTGGGAGCAACCAGTTCACAGATAATTCAGCATTAAGAATACCTAACAACCCTAAGTATATGTCGAGTGACTCTTCGTTTTTCGAATGTGTTGTTACAGTAATTTGCAAGTTTTTAGATCACCTTGACAAAGTCAAGGTGAGCTAATCTCATCACTCTCCATCGATCGTCCATCAGCACCATGTTTTGGTCTTCTCCCCCAAAACCACTGGGCCAATTCAAGTGAAAGTTGGTGTGGGTGATGGTCCAGAAGGAGCATTGCATTTTTATTCAACTCAACATGCCCAACCCCATAGGAATGGGGTGGGGGAAAATGCTCCAAAATGTTTTAAAAATCTTCTCATGAACCAGTAGGTACAATGACTTGATATTTGTTATGGAGCTTCCTTTTGAGGTGTGGAATCACATTTGTTCAAACGAAGTTCGTGAAGCAATATTTGGCTTTGTAATGGGAGGGGTAAGATTTTTGGCCCCGCCCAAAATTTCTATTTTTTGAATCGATGGTCCGATTTGAACCAAACTTGGTTTGTGGTATTATTGGGTCATAAGTACTTGCCTCGTGCAAAACAAATATTCTCGCATCCCCATGGAAACCACAGGAGCTAAAAATAGAAATATTTTCAAACGCCAATATTTTCCAAACCACACGGAACAGAGAGCTGTTATTTGGTATGAAGCATCCTCAGGGCCAGTAGAATTGAATGGTTTCTTCTTGAGACGCAACAGTCAGAATGCTTTCATATTTGGTATATAGCATCTCTAGGAAGGTCAGATTCCACTTTGTTCAAATCGAGAGCCTGGGTTAATATTTGGGCTCTTTATGGGAGCCGGAATTGGCCATGTAGCTGAAGAAGTCGAAATTTTGTATTCAGTACCCTCTAGAGCTGTGTAACTAAGATTAATCCACATAGGTTGTGTCAAGGGGCTTCATATGGGAGCTCTACATTTTACATTATGATCAACTGAAGAAAAGGCATGATGCTCGGACTACTTTTGTCACTCCTGGGGGGCTCAAGGATTGACAATGTATCCTATGGAGATAGATTGCTTAATGTAGACTCATTCTTGGACTCTGTTTATATTGTGCTCTGTTCAAGGTGAGCGCGTCAGGCCCCGTGTTGCCTCTTGTTATTCTTGTCATGGAAAACATAACAAATATCACCTCCTTGACTTTTATATTAATCAAAAAGGACAGTGTCTGTATTATATGTTACGATAAGCCCACTGTTGATAGAATTAACAGAAAAAAATAGTTACAGAGGTTTGTAAATAGGTTTCAATAGAGAATAATTGACAAACGTTCAAACTGATTGAGAAAAACATGTAAAAAGCCAGCTTCTGTATTTTTATACTACTTATACAGGAAAATTTCCGAAGTTTGTGAAATTTCAATTATTATATGAAATTCCCATACCCTTTGCGTTTCATTTCCTGAAGGCTTTAGAAAATTAAGGGGAGCTAACTTTCCTGTAAATCTCTTCCAATGACGCAAATTGTCAGCCATGGGCAATACCATTCAGAAACTCTGTGCTAAGAGGGTTAACCTACAGTATCATGGCATGTACGTACAGTACCAATGAAAACAAGAACCGCGGTGGCTCATCGGTTAGTACTTTGGTCTTGAGATAAAAAAGGTCTACGGTTCGATGTTCACCCACGTCTACTGCGTCGTGTCATTGGGCAAGAAACTTCATCCCGATTGCCTATAATACTAGTAACAACAGTTCACCGCCGCTGATTTGTAGCGAGTCTCTGATGAGAAGGCCTTGATTACCACTGAGCTCCCAAATGCCACCCATCCCCACGCCTCTTCTCTCCTCCCTACACCCGGACACGAACCGTTTTATGATATCCCGTACTTCATTCTTCCCAAATTCTCAGATAAGCACACTTGCCCTTTGTGTCGCGCAATAACCACATATCCTTCATTCTCCCATCCCACCTACCCATTGTACTCACAGTGAATCATATTCTCTCTGTCTGATATTTTTGACATTCTAAGAGAAAACGTCCAAGGGTCTTCATTACTCTTAACCTTTTGAATCCGAAAGGCCACTTTTCCGGCCCAGGTTCGTGATACGGGGGTACATTCGGAAGTACGTAGTTGCTCAATGTATTTGGGTGGTAGACCTATCAAGATTTTCAACGTGCAGCCTTGAGGCTGTACGTTGAAAATATTGATTGGTCTTCCACCAAGTATCCAATAAAGATTCATGTTTATGGGTCTGAACGGGCATGGAATATACCACCTGTGTCCAAAGGGTTAAATTACCAATTTGGCACTCTTGTTCACTATCTTTTTAAGTTCCCCCAAGCTCCAGAGACCTCGACCTCAGTTTGAACAGCAGGACCCCCAAATGTGCCATCAGGGTACTTCTCGAAACCTGGCTTCTCTCCTATACAGACGTACGACAGTGCTGTGCACTGAGGCGTAGGGAACGACGACGACACACTTGCCTTCAATCGATGACAACCACGCTCGTGCCGGTATAGTAAGTTGGAGAGTCTGAAAGTTGCTCGTTGCTCGGTGGTTCTCTCCGGGTAGTCTGGCTTCCTCCACCTGTAAAACACTTCGACACGATATGACCCCGATTATTGGAAATGTTAAGCCTCAATAAATAAATAAACAAACAAACAAACCATAGAGAATAAATTCTTAGATATCCGCAACACAATTCTGTCTGGCATCTGCTTTACTGTAATACAAATTCTTGATTCAGGGAATGCTCCCGGAGAAGGAGCGGGGGAGGGGAATACTTGTCCCTCAATTTACTTGTTCACGATAACTTATCACCACCAACAAACTATCCTGCAATAATTAGATGTTATCACATGGTTAGTTTCATATCGGCCGAGATATCAGGCCGTGGTAACTGCATATCAGCCTGAGACCGAAGGTAAATAAAAAATTATAAAATGTTCTCAGATCCGTTACAGTTTTCAGAGAATGTTATTGTCTCTTATTTTTTTCACGAAGTCCGGCGTTTGCTCTTCTTCCCTCCTAGTTCAGCTATCGGAATTTCTTGGCTTCCCCACTGGTGAAGTCGCGACGTTCGGTTAGCTAAACTTCCTCTTCTCCCAGTTCGACGAATCTCCGCTTATACGACTCTGAACGTTAGTTTGCGATGAATTTTCTTCCCCACTGGTGAAGTCGCGACGTTCGGTTAGCTAAACTTCCTCTTCTCCCAGTTCGACGAATCTCCGCTTATACGACTCTGAACGTTAGTTTGCGATAAATTTTCTGTACATCTCTCTTGTTTCTTCTCTTCCTCCACCAAGTCATACTTATGGATTTTTCCGCATTCTCCATGATTCGTCACGTGAGATGGACATACGTCACATTTGTTTCCAAAACAACGAACGCGCGTGGAGCGAAATAGGGAGCCAGCGATGGCGCTTACCGTCAATCGCTTCAAATGTCACACATTTCTTTTCGTATAAACCAACTATGCAAACACCTATGGCATCTGTATTAACAATACTTTGTTTATAGCAATTCATTTCGAATGTTGAACTTTCGAAATGCTAGCACAGTTTCGCTTTGCAAAGCAAGGAAGATACGCAACTCGATTCAGACTGTATGCAGTCACATTTCTATGTGTTCTTAACTTAAAGTTTTGTTTTCAACTGGGATTTACCATTATGGTAAATCCGAGTTGAAAGCAAAACTTTAAGTAATTATTAATAATACTGCAATGAATACTTCTTATAAAAGTTAATTTTAAAACTAATGATCAAGCGCTTAAGATACCAATATCTATTTATGTGACACCGAGTCGAGTTGTCGTCCGCCATTTTCTGACCAGGATTGTGCCTGTGTATTTTGATTTGATTTGGAAACAAAAATGACGTATACCCCCGCGTGACCCAACATGGGGAATGCTGGTCTTCTCTATTGCTATCATTAATTCTTTATCATACAAAACTCTGCTTCAAACCACTCCACCATGCCTGGTAACGCCAATTTTCCAGATTGCATTCGATGGTCAACTGTGAACATTTTGCTGTAAACAAATTGGTTGCGTCTAGTAGCGAATCGGGGGGGGGGGGGGGGGTCTGAATTGGTTGATATCGGTCGAGATCGATGCCATATCAGCCGAGTTTGAAGCCGTATCAACGGAGTTTGATAATGGGCAATTGTGGGAAAGAAAATCAAATCTAATAAATAATAAACTCTTATCGTTTGGAAACGTCGCTGCAATATGAACAAAATACTGGGAAGTTTTTCAATCACCTGGCTCTATAAGTCTGTCTTTTCCCACCTGCTAGTTCACAGAAAGGTAACTGATATGTTCACTTACGCTTAAAAAGATAATCACTGCTGGATATTAAAACCGCGTTTAATCACTTAATCGCTTTATCTTTCGTGCTGAATGTTTCATTTTTCTCACATCGTACCATGCACGGTTGTCTGCAAATCGAACAAGGTTCTGTTTCGGTTAATTTCCGAACAGCATATGATAGCGATATTCAAGAGCATACATTCTGTGAGTATGATGAGGGCTGGTTGTGTCACACCTCCAAAACTTCATTGTCTCGTCTGGAAGAGTGTAATATTATGTGATATTGCTCAACTCAAGCAACAAACTTGTCTTAATTTGAACAGTTAGACACAGTTGGACCTAGATAGTCACGGAACACCATATGTCCAGCATTATTAACCCATTGAACCCTGATGGTATCTTCGATGTCAGTTCAATGGTCGCAATTGGAAGAGTCCATATTCATTATTAGGGATAGAGCAATTAGTATTTTCAACATGCAGCCTTAGGGCTGCATGTTGAAAAAATTGATTAATATACACAACTTATTCATCTTGCAGCCACCCTTCGTAGTGAAACGATGACTTATCATGTTTCTAGGCCGGGAAAGCGTCCTCTCGTGGTTGCGTGGCAGCTTCGCTTTCTCGAAAACCTCCGTGTTGATATCAAACGATAACAGGTAGTTGCTCGTTTTGTGGCAGGTGAGTGGGACCACCACACTCCGATGGCTGTGGCTGATTCTAGGAATTGTAAGTGGCATATCAGGGATGGATAGTCGCATATTTGCAGGACTTCATAAGTGACATCGACGGTTACGTAGCCAGTGACGTCATATGGGTTTTCATGGTAGCCAGCATGTGCAAACAGCACGCCCAGCAGGTGGACACATATGATGAAAAAGGGATTCTACATCTATAGCCATAATCAAATAATAATAAGAAATTCCAGAAAACATGAAACTGGTGATCGATTGTATGTAATAATACCCATTAAGCAAATCAGCGTGCACAGAGGAACAATCGGACAGCCTCCTAGAACACATCCCCACACACTGAAGGCCGCCCAGGACCATAGTAACCACGTAGTACCTTAGATACCAACGGGCAGCCTCCATTAAACAAAATTGAAGATGGAAACTCGTGTCGGCCCAATAACTTCACGCCACATTTTACCATAGTAATGGCGTACGAATATAATCGCATGCAAGCTTCCAGAACAACACATTTGACGTCATCTGCCACGTGAATGATGACGTCACTCCCAGGATCATACTAATGCGGGGTTACCCTCTTTTGATATACTACGATTATAATTTTTTCTCGCAAAAAGCATAGACATGTGTACATAAGAACACTCGGCAACCCCATGCTCTGGTCGTGCAAACATGGTCACACCCAATATCTGAAGAGAGTTTCGAGAACTGGCGAGTTAAGGGTATGCTATGGAGTATAGTGGGGTGGGTTTGATATTTGACAGATACAGGATCAAACTAGAGGCTCAACCGGTACCTGGAGAATGGTATTTGACCATGGCGCAAACGTGTGTTACGCAACCTCATATCAATTGTTACTGAAGGCAAGCCATGCGACGAGAGGGAAGGGATTGTCACTGAAATTAATTTATTATAATACGAATAAACTAAAGCACAAAACCTTCTAGACTGTCAACTTATTTACAAGAATGTTTGCATAAACAATTTACTGCCTTCAAAACGCTTCGAACATTTTCTCTGGAGCTGCTTCATCTTGTTTACTCGCCCATTATGCATCTGCATTTGAGAGTAATATGAGAGAAAATTCCATTATTGGCTTATCATGCTGTATAATGTAATGATTCAAACTGTCTCGGCTTGGGCGACGGGGGCAGGGCGGGCGGGGCGGAGGTAATTATTGTTGGAAGTATTTGTGAAATGATTTGGAGGATTAGAATTATTAATCCTTTACCCAACGTAACGCACAAAACCGGGCAGTGCTGTTCACAAAAATCACCTTTCAACTTTCAATTTTTTTTTATCATTTTTTGTCTCAAAAACATAGCTTATGATCCCTTATTGGAACGAGCTCGTTGAGCTCGTTCCAATGAGGGGTCATAAACTATGTTTTTGACTCAAAAAATGAAAAATATAGTTATTCAAGAATTTTATTTGCAAGTGTCGTCTGTTTTTCGTGTTAGGTGAAGGGTTAATGGAGGAAAATGGGTTGGTTTTCCCATGGGCACAGAGTAATTTTCCAACGGGAGAGTTTATAGGGGCGTGTGGCCCACCGAACCCGATTAATATAATTATTCACTGTCTTAAAACAAACTATTGTCCTTTGACCGTCTGTATTCATTCTTCTTTCATTTCTGTACAGCAGTATAGTCTGCTTTGCGAAGGAGCCATTTAACCATGAGGTTTGGTCACAATTTAATCGATATGTCCCTCATTTCTAATAACGCGAGTACACGAATGGTGAGTGGGTGGTCTGAGTCTATCTATGATTCGCTTGTAAGGAGAAAACGGTCATGTGAACAAACATTTAATCGTTCTCTTACATCTCAACCAGTTTTCTCATCGGTCTCGTGAGAAGTTTTATATTTTGAATTACATTAGAATCTGTAACACATCAGATGCATTGCTTCTGTTCTGCCTGCACATAAGATAAGGAATGACCTAACATCCACCTGTAATACCAACGTGCAAAGGTAAACACTGTAAATATACACACAGAACCTTTTTAAATCAAACAGCTGGGTGAATTGGTAATTAGTCCAAAAAAAGACAAACAGATGGAATATATCATGTAATATATTGGACTGACATTCAGTTGTAGCAAATAGCTTGATTGAAAGCAGCGGTAAACTGGAATTATATATCTACCCTTGTGTGCAATAAGGCACCATTTGCAATGCGTTAGCATTGCAGATGGCACCTTGTTGCACTCAAGTGACGATATTGTTCGTGACAAATAGCCATGTGAGCTATTGCCATTACTGAGCGTCCGTCGTCGTCTGTCAACTTTTTACATTTCCATCTTCTTCTCTGGAACCGCTTTGCCGATGTGAACCAAACCTGGAAAGAGTGGCCTATAGGAGGTCCTCTATAAAGGACCCTCATTTAGTTCCCGCCTGTTGAAAAACATGGCTTCCAGATCTATTGTTTGATTTTGGTTGGTGAATTTTCAAAAATCTCCTCTGAAACCACAAGACCAAATATTTTGAAACTTCACATGGTCGATGCCTGGGACACACCCTACTAAGGATCCCCATTTGATGTTGATGGTGTTGCAAACATGGTTGCAATTGCTAAATATAATTACCATAGAAACCCTACGGGGAACCACATTTTCATCTTCTTCTCTGGAACTACTGAACCAATGTGAACCAAACGTGACAGGAATGGTTTATGGGAGGTCCTGTACAAACGCCGAAAGAGTTGTTAGACACAATTTTCTATCGATTATACACTTAGTATAGCCTTAAAATCCTACCAACTCTATATGCAACCTGATTTCGTTCGTGCCTAAAAAAAACAAGCGAAATAGGTGAATCTCTCGATTTCAAGAAATCGGAAAATGATGGATTTTCAAAAATCCTCTCCTTTGAAACTACAAAGCCAAATGTTTTAAAACTTCACATGCTTCATGACTGGGACACCTTATACCAACGATCCTCATTTATTGTTGATCGGGTTGCAAACATGGCCGCAATTGCGACCCTTAATTACCACGAAGAAACCCTATGGGAAATCACATTTGCATCTTCTTCTCTGGAAGTACTTCGCCAATGTGAACCACACTTGGCAGGAATAGTTTATGTGAGGTCATCTATAAATAATCTTCATTTTGTTCCCCTATGATGAAAAAACATGGCCTCCGGAAGCATTCTTTGATTCTGGTTGGTGGATTTTCAAAACATTTCTCCTCTGAAACTACAAGACCATATGATTTGAAACTTCACATGACTGATGACTGTGAACCCTCTATCAACGATCCTCATCTAATGTTGATCGGGTTGCAAACATGGCTGCAATTGCAGCTTATAGTTACTAATGAAACCCTATGGGAAATCACATTTTCATCTTCTTCTCTGGAACTACTGAGCCGATGTGAACTTAACGTAACTGGAATGGTTTATGGGAGGTACTCTACAAATGATCAAATTTTGTTTCCGTCGGATGGAAAACATGGCCGCCAGAGGCATTCTTTGATTCTGATTGGTGGATTTTGAAAAATCTTCTCCTCTGAAACCGCAATGCTAAATGTTTCGAAACTTCACACGATTGATGATTGGGACACCCTCTACCAACGATCCTCATATAATGTTGATCGGGTTGCAAACATGGCTGCAATTGCGGCTTATAGTTACTGTAGAAACCCTCTGGGAAATCACATTTTCATCTTCTTCTCTGGAATTACTGAGCCAATGTGAACTAAGCTTGGCAGGAATGGTCTATGGGAGGTTCTCCACAACTGTTCCTCATTTTGTTCCTGTTGGACACTAGAGGCATTCTTTGATTCTGATTGGTCGATTTTCAGAAAATCTTCTCCTCTGAAACTACAAGGCCAAATGTTTTAAAACTTCACATGAGTGATGACTGGGACACCTTCTACACAGATTCCCATGTAATGCTGATCGTGTTGCAAACATGGCCGCAATTGAGGCTCATAGTTACCATGGAACCCCTATGAAAAATCACATTTTTATCTTCTTATCTGAAACTTCATGACTACATGGCTAGTATGAACCAAACATGGCACAAATAATATTCTGTTTCGCACAGATGAAGTAGCATGGCAGGCAGCTGCATTCTTTGGTTTTGATTAGAATAACTGTGGGATATGTAGTTCTGCCAGGGAGCGATTACAGACAAGAGTCTGTAATCGCTCCCTGGCAGAACTACATACATACATATACATATACATATGAGAGCCTTTCATTTCATAGAAAATATTGTAACCTGGCGAATTCTAAACTGCCACGTTGAAAGGCCGGAATTGGTGGGGCTGAGACACACCCACGCATCCCCTTGTCGCCACAAGCCTGGGTATAGCGAGTGAGCTAAGGCTATTACATACTGGACGCGACACGACGCGACGCCACGCGAACGATGACACAAAATTATAATTAACAATATTTTTTTTATCATTTTGCCATTTCCTTTTTACTCGCTGTCCATTATTTTAGCCTCGCTGTGAATTAAACAGAAATGTTCAGAGTACCGAGAGTCATGTCCTAGATGAAATATAAACTTGTAAAATCATTGATTAACCCTTTACCCAACGTAACCTCCAAAACCGGCCAGCGCTATTCACAAAATTCACCATTAAATTTGTATTACTTTTTCATTTTTGTCACAAAAACATAGCTTATGGCCCCTCATTGGAACGAGCTCAACGAGCTCGTTCCAATGAGGAGTCATAAGCTATGTTTTTGACGAAAAAAAAAATAAAAAATTACTGCTTCAAGAATTTTATTTGCAAGTGTCGTCTGCTTTTCGTGTTAGGTAAAGGGTTAATATTCTGACTGAACGAATCGGTGCGTCACACTTATATTCATTGATTGTATCTTTAATCTCGGATATTGGACTCATTTCATTCAGTTATTGTCTGTGTTCGATAGTATGACTGAAATAAGAAGCTGAATCCAACCTGAAATTGGGCACGAAAGCTTGTTAATTATAACATTATTGTTTTATTGCATCGTTCTCATCGTGCTCAGTATGTAATACTAGTTACCCTATTAGTGCTTGTTTACTGTAGTAAACAGGCGCTGTTTTTCTGGTAAAATAGAACCTAGTCACCAATGCTTGGGGTGGAAGTCCTATAAAATGGGCCACATGCGTATAAACAATTGAACACTGACCCTGCTAGATATGCCTAAATATTACGGCTCAGGAATCCCCCCCCCCCCCCCCCCACCATAGTTGTTGTATTTGCACATCTGTCGGGGAAGGGAAAAAATGGTCGTAAAGATCTAGCCGAAATAACAGAAAAAAACCCAAACAACAACAACAACAACAAAATAATAAATAAATAAAAAGTACACACCTCCACTCATCTCGCCCCCCCCCCCCCCCCACAAAAAACAAAACCAAAGAAACAGAACCAAAAAAACCAAAAACAAAAAAAACAACAACAAAAAAACAACTGGGCTTTTCAGTCTGGGGAGGCAGAGAACCTTTCAGCAAACACACAAGTCCCTTTTCTCATTGTTGCGAATAGCCATTCCAAAATTGCTTTTTGTAGAAGAAATGTCTGATATCATTTGTTGGAAATGGCTCAGGGGAAAGTCCGCTTGACTTGTGCGAAAACTGACATTCATCCCCTTTAATCTAATCTTTAAGTGTTTGTAAATTTTTACATTGATATCACGCCTGAAAATAGAGAGAATAGTTTGTATTTTTAGCTATCATAACGGACAAAATGGCCAGCGCTATTCACAGAAATCCCTATTGAAGTTTCTTTATTTTTAAACATTTTGCCTCGAAAACATAACTTATGACATCTCATTGGAACGAGCTCGAGGTGTTTAGTCGAAAGATTTTTTTGCAAGTATCTTCTCTGTTTATATTCGTTAAAGAGTTAAAACGCATTCGTGACCAAATATATCAAAATCCTAAGGGCCAGCACCCACTATATCCGACACTGTGGATTACAAAGTCTGCTCTCAGAAAAGAAACGAAAAAGGCCCAGCTTCGTGTGTGGGATACGGTGTGTGGGTGGGTGGGGAATGGGTGGTGGTAAGGTAGTGTAAGCCCACAAAACCAAACATGGGGTGGATGCATGGTAAATAACAAAGAGGGAGAGTGACCATTGCTCTGAAGAGTTTAACTCTTTACCCAACACGAAAAGCAGACGACACTTGCAAACAAAATTCTTGAATAACCAATTTTTTTTCATTTTTTTTGCTCCAAAAACATAGCTTATGACCCCTCATTGGAACAAGCTCGTTCAAATGTGGCTTCATAAGGTATATTTTTGAGACAAAAAATGACAAAAGAATGAAAATTGAATTGTGATTTTTGGATGTTTTTTCCGTTCCGTTGGGTAAAGGGTTGACAAAGATTTGGGTAGTAATTTGTTTAGGATATCCAGACATGATTGACTTTTCTGTCCACAATATCAAAAGAATTTTCTAGGAGGAATCCGGAACCACAAATAAGAGGGGGAACCGCCTCTCACGTTCTCCTCGCCTCTTGCCTTCGATAGGGGGCGATGTCCTCCATAAAGCCCCCATTAGCAAAACTCATTCCTGCACCGAAAAAATAGTTAAAATATACTACACAAAGTTTTGAACCACTCCAGTTTTCCCAACTTTCACGAACGTTTGTTTGGCCGAAGTTTTCTAAAATGTAAGACCAAAATCCCAACAGTTTCACAAGACAATGTTAATTTTGAAGTTGGTCTTTGTGCACTCTCGACCATCGCGGCCAATAAGTAGGCTAGGGTAGTGTTTTGAAAGTCACAAATTGACTAGTAACATATTTTGCATGAGAGCCTTATCCATTTATTGTTAGATTTATTATATGATTTTTATATACTTTAACCCTTTTCCCAACGCAGACGATATCAAAATTCATTATTTTAATTACTATTTTTTTAATTTTCCAAAAACATTCAACAAAACCATATCATGTGACCTCTCATTGGAACGAGCTCCATTTTATTGAAATATTTGGGAATTTTTTTTTTCAACTGCTCAATTTGCAAATTACGCGGGCGGATGCGGGCGATTCGTTAGGTAAAGGATTAAACACCTTTGCACAATGCCCTTGAGGTTACATGTTAGAGATGAGCAATATACCGAAAAACCAAATCGATACCGATATCATGAGCATTTCGAAAAACCGAAACGAACCAACCATTGAATACCGAAACTATCTGAATTTTCAAATTTTCCTACATTCACTATTTTTTAGACCCTGTTGAGGCTTGATAGCAGATGAAGGGTTCATCTTCGTGAAAGAAGTGGCTGGTTTTCATTTCAGTTTATTAACCCTCAGGGATCTGGGCAAATGTCCTGAATTCCCACTAGATTACAACCTGAACATGTCCAGCTGCGTAGCAGTGAATTGTATCCAAGTCTTGGCTGAACAGGCAGCCAAGACTTGTCTAGAAATCACTGGCAGGTGCTTTGTCTATTGTCAGTTGGACCTCTTGAAGATGACATGGTCGGGGCACATGCACCGAGATTGCATACGTCTGAAATGGGGCTTTAATGTCAAGTCAGATACCGAACCCCGAACCGATACTGAGGCATATCCACTTAAAAATACCGAAATCGATACCGAACTCAACATTCCAATACCGTCCATCTCTATTGCATATTATCTGCTCATGAGAGAAGCCGTCTCCTTGGGCAATAGCAAAATGAAATGTGTGCTGGTATATGCGCTACAGGGGTGGTTACAAATTTAGGTGTAACATTCTTGTTCAGGAATAGGATCAAATTGATCAGGATCAATTTCATTCTCTCATTTACAAAACAGTGCGGCCGCCGTGGCTTGTTCACTTTCCGTGGGTGGATAACATTTTCACGGACGCAAGTATATTAGATTTCAAACACTAATTATAGGAATAATCATCAAAAATTTAATTAATGAAGCACCGGGCTGTGGCCGGTGCTTCATTAATTAAAATTCTGCTAATGATGATTTTTATTATCTGGTAAATGCATGCGTGGACATCACTACCCACGCGTGGAATACGACCAGTACACGGCGACCGTACTGTAGGAGGCAGGGATGTCTAGCGTGTTTACAAGTGAGAGGTGGACACACCCGATTTATTTATTTATTTATTAGGGTTTAACGACACAGTAACAGCCAGGGTCATATCATGTCGGTGACAGTTTGACGGGTGGGGGAAACCGGAGTACCCGGAGAGAACCACCGAGCAACGACGAGCAGCTGTCAACTCTCCAACATCGTAACTCTGAACTCTGCACCGCGGCACAGGCAGGGTTAGATTGATTGAAGACACGCGCACCATCGACGTGCAGTACGTCTTAGTACACAGCGTCATCGTGCCCCCATGTAGGCAATCGGGGTTAAGTGCCTTGCCCAAGAACACAACGCGGGAGCACAAATCAGTCGCTGAAATGGTCACCCATCCAACTACTAACCGCGCTCGACGTTGCTTAACTTCGGTGATCTGACGAGAACCGGTTATTGCGAGGCCACCGCGCCCCGGACACACCCGATACTGACTGGTAAAAATGTGTTTTCGAATACTGACCACTCGTGCACGTGACGGGTGATACCACGGGCATTCTTCAATTTGTCCCAGACGATCATTCATTTGTCAATAAATAAATTAGCTTTGCTTTTCATTATTATTTCAACTTGTCATTTACATCGAACTGTCTTGGGTGGTTCAAAACGTTTCTGTGTAGTATATTGGGAGAAAACGAATCCAGTTTGAATGAGCTTTTGAAAAAAAAAATATCACGCACAACTGACTCTCGAGTACACCACTTAAAAAACCCGGCATAATTCACTTTACATTAACACACAAACAATGCGGTACGCGAATTAAGATCTTTTAATCTTTTGTTTGAGTTTTTTAGTTTTTGTTTCTTATCTGAAAAAATATAGAAGAGCTATTAAATAGTTCAATGGTGAACAGGAACGGCGAGACACTCTGATGACGAACCATCTTTACGTTTGGTTGCATATCACTAAGTGAGCCCAGCTAAGACCGAGGAGTTTATGTTAAACAGTGAATGTATTTTTTTCTTGCTGTTTTAACCCTTTACCCAACGTAACAGCAAAAACCGACCAGCGCTATTCTCAAAAATCGCCAATTAATTTTCATTATTTTAAAATTTTTTTGTCTCAAAAACATAGGTTATGACCCCTTGTTGGAACGAGCTCATCGAGCTCGTTCCAACGAGGGGTCATAACCTATGTTTTTGAGACAAAAAATTTAGTTATTAAAGAATTTTTTTAGCAAGTGTCGTCTGCTTTTCATGTTAGGTAAAGGGTTAAAATGAGTGTAACTTCAAAATGTATTGCATTATCAGTCGATTCATCACCTCAACTAAATACACGACCTATCCCCGACCACGTTTACTATGGTAAACAAGCTCTGTTTTACTGGTAAAATAGGACCGCGTCACCACTGCTTGTGGTGAAAGTCCTCTAAAATGGGCAACATGGGGTATAAACGATTAACTAATTTTTTACTAAATAAAATTTTCCCCTTCACCGATAGAGAAGGAGTTAACTTTCGATTTCTTGAAGAGGACTACCATACTGGGGGTAGTGCACTTATTAATCATCTTGAGATTATATACAAAACACAATGGTAAACTAGACTTTATGATTCTGGAGAATCATGGCTTTTCCCGATGAGATTCCATGATTTTTCATGACCCCACAGTGTTTGATGAATTGTTTTTAACTGTCTCACTGAAGTTCCTTCATTGATGTTATGAGAAAGGTGAAGATAGTAGTCTCAAATGACACAGTTTGATAAAAAATTGTTTAGGTAAAAACCATCATTAACGGTGGAGTGGGTTAATGTCAATATCGTCGTCCAACAAGTCAATGGCCGACAAAAGGAGTTATGTTTGTTTGACACATACCCACTGTGTGCTGTGTCAATTTAAACATGGTCCATTTTATCTCAAATGTATCCAAAATATTGATGTCTAGCAGCTTGTAGAGGGTTAACAAGTGCCAACAGGAGTATTTATTCATGCAACTTGTAATGTCACACCAAGAACTGTGAACGGCCATTTTCTCTTTAAAATCTACAAGATGTTTTCAGAGAAATCCAGGGAGAACAGGAATTTTAAGCTTTTGATGGGTATCATTGTTTATCCAGCCCAAAACGGGTTAAGTGTTGTTTTTGGAATACTCTTTTTACTTCCAAAATTAATTCTCAGTGAATTCTACTTCCACTTATTTTGATCTCTCCTCCCAACTTCGGGTGCTGTAGGTACGCAAACGCAGCCTATTTTATCAACATTTTGATGTTTGAGAACCTGCATAGGGTTAACAAATGCTTACAGGAATATGTTGTACATGCAGCTTGTAATGTCACACTAAGATCTGAGAATGGCCATTTTTTCCTGAAAGTCTACGAGATGTTTTTAACGAAATCCTCAGATAACACGAATTTTTAACCTTTTGAGGGGTATCTCTCTGTAACCATTTCTAAAGGGTTAATACTTGGTTTTGTGAATATCTTCATTACTTACAAAAATGATCGACGGTGAATTCCACTTCCAATGAAGGAGGTTATGTTTATCTTGTAGGTGCACATTTGGTGTTATGGTTGCCCAAGAACAGCCCATTTTCTCCAAATGTCTATGCTTGGCAGCCTCTGGAGGGTTAACAAATGCTTACCGAAACATTTTGTTCATGCAACTTGTAATGTCACTCGAAGACCTGCGAATGGTCAATTACCTCTTGAAATTTTTTTTTGGAGAAATCGACAGAAAACTGGAATTTTAAGCTTTTAAGGGGTATATCTCCTTAAGCAGTCAAAAATGGGTTAAGACCTCGATTTTTGAATACACTTACTACTTACAAAAATATTTCCCTGTCGGTTTTGAGTCCGGTAAAAGAAGTTACGTTTCTCTGTTGTATTCCCATTTGATGTTGTTGTTGTTGTTCAAAAACAGACTACTTTTTCAAAATTTTGACATTTAGCAGCCCATGGAGGGTTAACAACTGCTTACCTGAATAATTTATCCAATCAACTGGTAATTGTGACACCATGACCTATCAATGGTCATTTTCTCTTGAAAACCCTACCATATGTTTGTAAAGAAATCCAGGGAAAACATAAATTTTTAAGCCTTTGATGGGTATCACTATTAACAACCACAAAATGGGTTAACGCTTGGTTTTTTGAATACCCTTATTACTTACAAAAATGGTCTTCGGTGAATTCCACTTCCAACAAAGGAGATTATGTTTATTTCTCAGGTACACGTTGGGTGGTGTGCGTGCCTAAAAACAGCCCATTTCAACAAAATTACGATGCTTGGCAGCCTCTGGAAGGTTAATAAACGCTCACCGGAATATTTTGTCCATGCAACTTGTAATATCACACAAAGACCTGCGAGTAGTCAATTTTTCGTGAAAACCTACAGGGTGTTTTTAGAGAAATCCATAGAAAATGGGAATTTTAAGATTTTAAGGGGGTCTCTCTCTTTAGCCTGCCCAAAATGGGTTAAGACTTCGACTTTTGAATACCCTTACTACATACAAAAATGTTTGCATATAGATTGTGCGCTCGATAAAAGAAGGCACGTTTCTTTGTGGCGTACCCATTGCGTGTTGTTGGCGTCCAAAAACAGCCCATTTTATCACAATTTTGACATTTAGCAGCCCGTGGAGGGTTAACAAATGCTCACCGCAGTATTTTGTCCATGCAGCTTCTAGTGTCACACCAAGGCCTGGGATTGACAAACTTTTCTTGAAAATCTACAAGACTCGTTTAGAGAAATCCACGGAAAACACGAATTTTTTAGCTTTATGGGGGTATTGCTGTTTAACCAGCCCAAAACGGGTTAACGCTTGGTTTTTTGTACACCCTTATTACTGACAAAAATGATCCACATTGAATTCCACTCCCAATAAAGGAAGTTATGTTTATCTCTCGTGTATTGTTTGGGTGCAGTGGGGGGCCTGAAACCGGCCTATTTCATCAAAATTTCGATGTTTGGCAGCCTGTGGAGGGTTACCGTATGCATCGCCTGAAATGTCGTGTGTATCTGACGAAATAAGGGTTAAATCGAAAATTCCGCTTCGGTACATTTTTAGATTTTGTGCCCCTCTATGCGTGTGCAAAATTTCGTGAATATCGGTTCGAAAATGGCTTCTGAATCGTACGGACAAAATGTGTGGAAAAAATATTTATGTGGAGAATATCGGCCGCGGACCTTTGGGATTCGACGACGAGGGGGGGGGGGGGGGGGGGGGCGTACGACCCTCATGACCCTCCCTGGCTACACCCTTGTATTATCCTGACTGACTAATATTCCCATAAGATCATCAAGGAATGCCTTCATTGAAGACATGCCTTGGTGAGGTTGTTGGAATATTAATTAGTCACTCCGACTTGAGCCATCACAGTCGGTACTCGGTTTATCATGTTTACTCCCTCCCCTCACCCAATCGGTCATCGTCACGATGCCTCTGGTCGTGGCTTCCTTTTATCCCTGGTTGGTTGTCGAGATCATACACATTTCTTCAGAAATGAGCGATGAAAAGCATTACCGATCGCTACAAAAATCGAGCACTGATTACACGACCAAAGAAGAAGTTTATCGTCTCGACTCTCACTTGATTAATGTGTCCCGTTCTCAACGAGGAAGTTGTTTTAAAAAAACAAAACATAATCATTTGATTGCCGTTGATACTTGGTAATTAGTTTATCATGAAAGGACCACCGTGTTAAAAAATCTGACATTTTCTTTGGTGAGGGAGCGGTCGTCTCACCTGCTCCATCAACGCACGCCCCTTGACAGTATGCAGCAATCTTGTACAGCATGAATGGTCAATTTCCACTAAATCACAAACATGTATGTATCCCAACGAAAAATGCTAAAAGTTCGATCTAAAATTTCAGAAACAAAGAGAGATTTAGTCGTTAGAGTTCACATTTCCGCAAATGAATACTACGTGAATTTTCAACTTACAACATAATTTCACTTTTTCTTCAATTTTCACTCTTTTCTTACACGATGGTAACTTACATGCTTGTCGAAAATATGACGCCCACAGTACTTGTAAAATACAAAAAAAACTTCTCCTTTAAAATCACGATAATGCTCGAAGAACTAGAGGGGTTTGAAGTAAGTCATATAACGATAAATGACTTGTGAGCTTATTCCGTGCCCTGAAAACAAAGTCACCTTAACCCTTTACCTAACATGAAAAGCAGACGCCACTTGCAATAAAAATTCTTGAATAACTAATTTTTTTTTATTTTTTGTCTCAAAAACATAGGTTATGACCCCTCGTTGGAACGAGCTCGACGAGCTCGTTCCAACGAGGGGTCATAACCTATGTTTTTGAGACAAAAAATGAAAAAATAATGAAAATTAATTGGCGAATTTTGAGAATAGCGCTGGCCGGTTTTGGCCGTTACGTTGGGTAAAGGGTTAACCCTTTACCCAACGAATCGGCCACATCAGCCCGCGTAATATGCCAATTCAGCAGCTGAAAAAAATACTATCTTTAAAAAGAATTCAACAAAACCATATCATGTGACCCCTCTTTGGAACGAGCTCGTTCCAATGAGGGTTCACATGATTTGGTTTGGTTGGATTTGTTTTGAAAAATTTAAAAAAATGATACTTAAAATAATAAATTTTGATATCGTCTGCGTTGGGTAAAGGGTTAAAGGACTGAACAATTTGCAAATGAATGCATCCTGAAAAGATAACCTCAACCTTTTTCAGTTATCCTCTTTTATCGGGTGTAACATAGTTCTGATTTTTCAAGCAACAGAATTAAAACTGGTATATTTACTAGTGTCAGTACTGCCTAGAATGCTACGGCCTGACTTCACGAATTTCTCTCATTAACCCTCGAATCTTCCATGTAAATTCACTGGCAGCAATTGGAAGAGTCCATATTCATTATTTGTGGGTGGCGGTGGTAGATCAATTAATAGTTTCAATGTGCAGCGTCGGGGCTGCACGTTGAAAATATTGATTGATCGACTCAACACATTCACTTAGCAGTAATCCCACTGAATGAAATTATGACGCATCATATCCCTGGACCGGAAAACTGGACTTTCAGTTTCAAAGGGTTAAATAATTGGTATGCGGTGACGTAATACAACGTTGAAACGGACTCACAGAGCCCTTTTCATTAGTGTGCTACTTCACTGAAATTCAATGCCAAAGGGCATGTTTAATCACAATTATCAAGAAGACCCTGATTCTTTAACATAAAGGAAAATTAAAGAAAAAGGGTAATTTGAGTATCAGCCCAAAGTTTGGGGGTAGCCGAGACGTTTCGCCTTCATGTCCCCCATCTGTCAAACATTTTCGTTGTCGGTCGGAAAAACTGTTGGTCGCCTGAAGCCTATACTTTCTTTAACCCTTTACCCAACGTAACAGCCAAAACTGGCCAGCTCTATTCTCAAAAATCACCAAATAATTTTCGTTATTTTTTCATTTTTTGTCTCAAAACATAGGTTATGACCCCTCGTTGGAACGAGCGCGTCGAGCTCGTTCCAACGAGGAGTCATAACCTATGTTTTGAGACAAAAAAAATGAAAAAAATAGTTATTCAAGAATTTGTTTTGTAAGTGTCGTCTGCTTTTCATGTTAGGTAAAGGGTTAAAGCCGTTAATTTGAAAAAGTTGCCAATTTGATGTAACCACAATTTTCATTATGCTCAAATACCCCTATGTTTCACATGTTCTTTGTACGAAAGCACTCGATATCAGTATATGGCAATCGAGTGGTCATGTGCAAGAAAAACATTCGCGCATTATTATTATTTTAAAGAATTACTTTCGTTAAACGAAAATAATTCTAAAATTATAATAAAAATGAAACTTTTAGACCTGTTTCATTTATTATTGTTTGAAGAATTATATTGAGTCAGGTTTCAAGGTCAAACCGCGGGTCACTGGCACTGTCGGAAAATATAAACTGTGACCTCCCCACCATGTCTGGCAAGTTTTACATCCTGGCTTCGGGCCTGTCGAGTGTACTTTCTTTCTATTTGTTTAAGGTCGAGTGATAAAGGCGAACGGAAAATCGGTTACCTTATTTCATCTGAAGCGAAGGATAGGCGAACGAAACGACCTTTCGTCCTATTTGTACACTGTTGTTCAATATCTAATCTAAGGTAGAATAATACAACTATAAAACATCGTAAATTGCTGAGGTTTTGAGTACTGGAAAAATGTGAATGACTGAGATAAAATGGTCACGTGACAAGGTTTTAAAATTCTACATTACAGTATATAGTTTGGGAAGTGTAAACACACAAAACAAACAATAGCGTTTGCAATTATCTTTCATTCATTCTTTTCATTTTATTTTTTGTCAGAAAAGGTAGTCGCAGGCTTACGATGAAAACGCCGAACAATATGTGCGGCTGTGGTGTGCAATTCGGAGATTGACCATTGTAACATTTCAGGCGGGTAGCCGGGATTTTGGGGGTGAGGTGCGAGGCGATTGACAAATATTTTGACAAACTAGTATAAAATGGAGCTCTGTTGTAGCATTTAGAAAAACATTATTCAAAATTTAGGCTCTAAAATAAAAGCACTTTTGCACTATTATACGTGAAACATAACATAAAATAGATCGAATGGTAGGCATATTTTATTTACCAGATATATATTATACCTGTATATGTAATTCTGTTAATATGTTATTCTGGCAGAAATTAAACTGCTTTAAGATTAGTGTAACATAAGGCCTGTTCCATCAGGACAATGCAAATTGTGTCTGTGAAAAACGCCTGTGCACTTTGATGCTTTTTTATACCATGGTAACCTATTCTACTATATATGAAAAGCCTATGACATAAATTTTAGCTTTATACACCAACTGTGGTGAACATGCCAGCAATGGGATTTCAATAGTTAAAATTTACACCTACAGTGGAACTACATCCAAGTTGACCTTTGATGACGTCAACCTGAATGCGAACTTGTCTAAATTTATCGCACGTCGCCTCGCGAAGAGTGAAATGAAAGTGGCAATTATTTATTACGTTTTTAAAAGAGTTTACCTCATAAGACACCAAGTATTAACAAACATGCGTTGTCTCGTGTTAATAAAGCACCCATAACTCGAAATAGTATGTTATTATGTTATTAAAATGAAAAAGGCCCTGTTTCTTTTTCTATTTCATTTTGGAAGTACCGCCCACCGTTGCTCATGTAAACAAAAACGAATTCGCACGTATGTACGGCTGCTGCTCAGTAAAATCGAGAAAAAATAATAGCGACTCTTAATAATCGAACGATCATGGTATAAATAAAATATACCCAGAGTAGCTCGGTGTACCAAGTGTTCACCACTCGCGGTGAAGTGGTGTTAACCGCGCGCCGAAGGCTCGCGGTTAACACCACTTCACCACTCGTGGTGAACATTTGGTACACCAAGGTACTATGGGTATATTCTATATTTATAACTGAGGCTGTAAAAAGTACCAAAGTAGTGCCTACGCGTTTCACAGGCACAACATTCAAACGAGAACATTTTTGTTGTGAAACAATTTACCCTGATACATCGTACTCTCTGTGGCTTTTCCACAGAGAGTAGAATATATCGCGGCAAGTAAGGCAGCTTCATTTTATCATCAAAATTTTCAAATCACAGACAGGAGATAGTCCCTCAACTATTTTGTTGTAGGTGCGATCGCAACCGTCGCACCTCTCCTGGTCACGCACCTGCCTTTGGTTAAAGATTACCAAACAAGCCCAACTGATCATTAGCTGTCTTTTTTCAACAAGACGTACATTAATCGATGAAAGAAGCGGAATTTCAAAAAGTATTTGAATATCGATAATTTTCTCACACACACGCAATGTGACACGTCGATAACCAGCTAACAATCTCAAATGCCACCAATGTCCCCTCGCATATCCTGGACGTTCCCTCTTCATAAAATCACACGTGGTATCATTGATCACCGAACACCCTGATGGAAAAGATATTACACCAGTTTAGAAATCCAAATGAATTTTCAAAAGCTGTGTTCAGAACTCGAGGATCATTTTTCTCCTAGTAAATTGGTGAGTGTTCTGTTATAGAATATGTTACTATCTCTTCTTTCAAGTTAGTTCGTATTCTGCACAATGTTAAGTTCCATATCCAATGGCGTGTTTCGACTGTGTCGCAAGTGTCACTTGACACAGCCAGAAATATATTCTGCTTCCTACCCCGGATACTTCGTAGACGTGTCTTTGGTAAGAGATATGCTGGATCCAGATTGTTTTGGAATTGGCGTGGATTTCGTCAGCACATACAAATACAAACGTGTGAGTTATATAAGTTCACACAGAAATCAATTGGGTTTAAAACTAACCCCAAATAACAGCCCTTGTAGCACTCTAAAATCAGTTACGTTTAAAATTAATCCAAATCAACCGAGTTGAGTGAATATGGAGTGCACTGTTTCAGAAAAATCGCTAGCATTTTATTAATTTAAAAATTCTTTCCTCTAACATATAACTATAAACCCTGGTTGGACGAGCCCACCGAGCTCGTTCCAACGAGCAGTTATGGACTATGTTTTTTTAAGCGGAAAGTTAAAACGAATAGAATGTCAATGGCGATTTTTGTGAACAGGCCAGGCCGGATGTCGTCATTACGTTCGGAAAAGGGTTAATTAGGCTGTTGACTGAGAATATCAATAATTGTTCCCCGAACATATATATAATGTGATTTTTCAAACCACGTTTTGGACTTTATGACAAGTACCATTTTGTATCCTAAAGATTGAGGAAAAATGAACCCAAATCAACTGAGTTGAGTGAATATGAACCCAATTGGGTTCATATTCACTCAACTCAGTCGATTTGGATTAATTTTTACCCCAACTGATTTTAGAGTACTTCAAGGGCTGTTGTTCTTATAACTTCAAACTGTCCGTTGGTATTTTAAGTATCATACTCTTTTCTATGTCTTAAGGAACATCGGCAGTTTCGACAGATCGTTGCGATCGATCCACAAAGTCGATTCCAATGGTATGTCACAAATGAGATGTTTTTTGAAAAACAAATTTATATGGATTTTTAATAACCTAAAAATTAGGTGCACGGCTGCAGCCGTGGCGAGTCCCCATTCAACAAAAATATTTAGTAAACAATATGTTTAATAGTTTTAGTCATTAAAGATTCGGTCAAATCAAATCTCGATTGAGAAACATTTTTGCGTTGATTTAAAAAAAATGAATGTTTATGGAATTTTTAGATTCAATCGGATGGAATATTTCAGTTGGAATTTTTAGATTCAATCGGATGGAATATTTGAGTTGGACGGAAAAGCGAACCCTTGGTTCGCTTTGCGGACCAGCTGAAAAATTCCCGGCTTTGATTCGTGTCTTGAGAGCTTGAAATAATGATATGAAATAAACAGAAAACAGCTCTGTGTTTCGATACAATGTCACGTGTTAGAATCTTCACATGCGTGCCGTTAAAATAAGTTTCGGTCCCGAGATTTTCTACGTCAGGCTTCTGACCAATCAAGTACGTTACACCACGTTGAAGCATGATTGTGGGTGTTCTACAGGGGCGTTGCTGTGGAAATTGAGTAGGGCAGGGCGGAGTACTACAGCTCGTGAACTATGAGCACCACAGTAAGTTAATTGTCAGGACGTTCCCCAGTTGTCGAGAAATCCTAATTACTATTTTTGTGATAAATGACAGTAAAGTTGTTGGAGTTCTAAAAGTTTATTAATTTGTCAGTGACCACAGACCACTGGTCAATCTGGAAGGCCGCTTTTTTTTTACAAGTTTCGTTCTTTACAATGTATTTGGATTTTCCAAATACACGTCGGTGCTAAAAAAGAATGGATTGATCAATTATATTTTAAATTCCAGTAAGCATATTCCTTTTAACACATTTCTTAACGAACGAATTGGCCGCATCCACCGGCGTAGTTTCCAAAATGAGCAGTTGAAAAGAAATGAAAACAAAATCAGCAAAACCCTATCATGTGCCACCCTCATTGGAGTGAGTTCATCGAGCTCGTTCCAATGAGGGGTCGCATGATATGGTTTTGTTGCAATTTAACGAAAACGGAGAAAAAAAATCAAATAAATTTTGATATCGTTGCGCTTCGTGAGGGGGTTACAAGGAATTTCGAAATGATGTTGGATATTGACTACTTTGAGATGTATATGATGCAGATTGAACGAGACACAAGCAAAACGCTGTAATATTATTCCCCGTACTGGCGTCTTGAAAGTCATCCCATCGGCGTGGTAGGAGAGGTTTCTTCACTTCCGCGACCCGTCGATATCCTTTAGTAAAGTAGGTGCCATTATAAACACGGCATGGCAACGTGGTACTCTTCTTGACTTCTTTTTATAAACCTTTTTTGGAAGTCATGCATTAGCTATGGGATACTGGTGGGGTAAGAGCGGGGCTGCCAAACAGGATGTCCAATGGTCGCCACGTTTGATTTCCCCACAGCCTGAAGTAAGTATCAGTCGGGCCGAGACCGCCACTGCCTTCAAAATGAGAACACAAAACATTTAATTGCATCCTCAAAGGACAAGAAACCACATTTTGTAGAGCAATAAATATACGATTGTTCTCAAATCACTACCTACAAATATAGGAATTGCAGCTGATTTCATCTTTCTTGAATAATCAACGCTGTTACGCCTAAATGTATATTTCCGTGTTGCTGCGAGAAAGAAGTGCCATTCTCGGTGTTAGTAAACCAACTAATTACCCAATTAACTGACGGATAACCAACGTCTGCAATGTGTCTCATTAGAAGAATTGATTACTCATCTGTAAATCTGACAGGTCACATCAATTTTGCCAAGATCCACTTTTGGTCAAAACTAGCGACACTTGCTGTAGGTAATTTACAGCCTGAAAGCTTCGTCACTGTCTATCGGTTTTAGATGGATCATTAGAAGTTAAAACTGTAGGGGCTTAAATCATTTAACCAAATTGCATAATTGCGTGCAGAAAAAAAAAACAATCTGATTTCTGCAGGAGCATCACTAAAATTACAACTGACAGCGCAAATCTACGCACACTTCTATTATTGCATTTTTTCTCAAGAATTTGTAAAATGACATAAAGAAGAGGAAACAGGTGAACTAATTAAAGCAATTCGTTCGTCCATAAATAAATGTTTAGACAAGCTGTCTAAAAAGAACGAAACAAGAAAATCAATTCCTGAAATGTCTCGTGGTTTGGATCAGCACTCGATACCTGAAGCCAGCAAATAAGATATTTCTTTAGTTCCTTCATAATGGTCACAATTTTTTCTTCACGTGAGCCAGCAGAACACACTGTTTAAAAAAATCCCCAGCATTTTATTAATTTAAAAATTCTTTCCTTTTACATATAACTGTAACCCCTGGTTGGAACGAGGTCACTGAGCTCGTTCCAATGAGCGGTTATGGACTATGTTTTTTTAAGCCGAAAGTCAACCCTTTACCCAACGAATCGGCCGCATCCGCCCGCGTAATATGCGAATTCAGCATTTGAAAAATATTATTTTTCAAACAATTTCCACAAAACCATATTATGTGACCCCTCGTTGGAACGAGCTCGACGAGCTCGTTCCAATGAGGGATCACATGACATGGTTTTATCAAAATTTTTTGTTAAAATTTCAAAAAATGATATTTAAAATAATAAATTTTGATATCGTCTGCGTTGGGTAAACGGTTAAAACGAATAGAATGTCAATGGCGATTTTGTGAACAGGCCATGCCGGATATCGTCATTACGTTAGTAAAAGGGATAATTAGGCTGTTGCCTGAGAATATCAATAATTGTTCCCCGAAATTATATATAATGTGATTTTTCAAACCACGTTTCGGACTTTATGACAAGTACCATTTTGTATCCTAAAGATTGTAGAATTAACTCGTTACCCAGTAAAAGCTGAAGTGAACAATATTAGTATTGTCCCCAAACAACTCAAACATTCCTTTTTCCCTTCAAATTAATAGCTTAAAACTTCTGACTGGAAAGAGCCATTGGATATCCTTCCAATGTTACATCACATTTTATGTTTTGTAAGAACAAGAAAGAGAAAAAGTAACTTTAGTTGAACAGTGAATTTCGAGAATGCCTCCTCGCGCACTTTTTAGGAAAAGGGTTAGAGCGAACCAACTATGGTTAGATCTACGAAAAGCTCATGATTTACCTACGTTAACACTTAGAGACTGGAATAGAGTGTTCTTTCCATTGACGTTATAAAGTAAATGTGTCGACACTGACGGTTCAGGCAATTATGAGCAAGTCAATTGTGCTACATCGGGAGTTCCTTCCGACCACGTATCGTCTTCCTGCAAAAGGCAGATGAGACATGACAATAAAACAATAGTAAGCTACAAGTCTTGATAGTTCTTGAAAAGAGCACTGAAAATATTTGGCTACGTTCAACTGACGAATTACTCGTGGGCAGCACTAGAGACAACTTAAATTTGTGCCGTGCGTTATGCCGAGGAAAGATAATGTACCAAACTAGTGCATAAAGTTTTTATAATCCGTCACTTGAGTACAGCAAAGCGCCGCCTGCAATGCTGAAACATTTCAGATGGCGCCTTGTTGCACTCGACGGATGGACTGAAAACGATAGGATAAAGCAGATGATCATTTGTTAGGATAAGCGAGGTGATATTTGAACGGAACCGTATTTTTATCACCTCCATAAATATACACTCATCAATAAAATAACCTTTGGCTTTTCATGCGAGCGCATTGCAATGAAAAAGTGTTATTTAATGGCTACCTTAAAACAACAAACACTTAATTAGTTCAGCTTGAGTGTGTAATGAATTGATCTCATGAAGTTCAGTTTCAGTTCGAAAAGAAATTGAACGACCAAACTCTTTTTATCTGGTTAGTTCAAGCAAAAGGCGACATTTTCAAAGTGTGCGAGCATGAGCTAATCCGGATTGTTGTAGAGTCAGGTGAGGATCAAGAGGTTACACACAAGAAGGTTGGCGCAGTCGGCCCGGTGGTCGGACCAATATTTTCCCAGTTAAGGTTTTTTAGAATCGCCAAATACTGCTTAATTTAGAAAGTCCGCGGTTTCATTCAGACCTTCCCAAACGATTGGATGAACTGAGTCATTCTGCCATTTAACCCACTTTATACCATAATTACCTATTCTACAAAATATGAAAAGCCAATGACATAAATTTTAGCTTTACACACCAACCGTGGTGAACACGCCAGCAATGGAATTTCAGCAGTTAAAATTTACACCTACAGTGGAACTACATCCAAGTTGACCTTTGGTGACGTCGACCTGAATGCGAACTTGTTTAAAATTATCGCACATCGCCTCGCGAAGAGTGAAATGAAAGTGGCAATTATTTATTACGTTTTTAAATGAGTTTACCCCAAAAGTCACCAAAACTCAGTAAACATCCATTGTATCATGTTAATAAAGCATCCATAACTCGAAATGATATGTTATTATGCTATTAAAATGAAAAAGGCCCCGTTTCAATTTCCATTTCGTTTGGGCGATAAAATTGATAGCGGAAGTACCGCCCACCGATGCTCGTGTAAACAAAAACAGATTCGCACGTATGTACACCTGGTGCTCAGTAAGATCGAGAAAAAATAATAGCGACTCTTAATAATCGGACGATCATAGTATAAATAAAATATACCAAAAGTAGCTTGGTGTACCAAATGTTCACCACTCATGGCGAAGTGGTGTTAACCGCGCGCCGAAGGCTCGTGGTTAACACCACTTCACCACTCGTGGTGAACATCTGGTACACCATGCTACTATGGGTATATTCTATATCTAATTCTGTGTAGCAGACCACCCGTTTAATTTATCATGGAATTTCAATTAGACGAGAAACAGGTGGTTCATGATTGATTCGAAGTACCCATAAACTAGCTTGGAACTTGGCTATGAAGAAAATTAGTACAAATTGGCCCTACGGACCGTATTATAATTATTTGGTTTGCTACGTCCTGTGACAGGACCTGTATAATAGGATCTGTAGAGAAAGGTATGGCCTACAAAGTGCCCACACCTGATTGTCCTTTGCGTTTGTGGATTTTTATCTGGAAATAGGTGACAAAAATGCCAAATCACCAGAGACCGCTACTGACGATGGAATTTATAATTAATTTTTTTCCGACCAACGAAAGGCATACCCCCTCTGGCATTCTCCCTTGTTCGCAGCCGCGTTTCGCATCATATTCCCGATAAGCCCGACCAAAGGTTTTTACCTTCCACCGGCCCTGGGTACACGTGACGGTATCACCGAAGGCATCGAAATAAGTGTTAGAAATGCAAACCCAGATCACCACAGTCCGTCTCTGACGATGGAATGTATAATTAAAAAAGTTTTCCTTTTACAACCAACGAGAAGCACAACCTCTTTAGTACTTTTCCCCTGCACACAGCCGCGTTTCGCATCACATTTCCGATAGGTCCGACCAAAGTTTTCTACCTTCTACCGGTCCAGGTTACACGTGATGGTATCACTAAAGGCATAGAACTGAGATGCAAATGAGAAGGGGAAGCACAAGCAGTGGTTGAAAGCAAGTGCACCATTGATGTACAGTGCGCCCAAGTACACAGCATTGCCGTGCCCCTACGTGGCTAAACGGGATTAAGTGCCCTGCCCAAGAATGCAGCGCAGATGGCTCTAATGGCACTGGCCAGGTTCGAACTGTCGGTTTTCCGTCTAAAGCCCAACTCTCTAACCAATGAGCCACAGCGCCCCCCGCTTTCTCTGTAAATTACTTTCAATACAACGTAGCCGCGAAACTTCCCAACAACAGCCAGTAAATAAATGGCTAAAAGTCAAATGCAAACTAGAAGGCACTCGACCGAGATGCATGCATACGCTTCATACGCCTGCATACGTTTGACTTGTAACACTAAATTTAAGAGGTATTCAGATATTGCCAAATACCATACACGTACAATGTTTAGTGAGAAAATATATAATACCGGTGTGACAGGAATGGAAGTCCGTGGGAAAATTAGTCCCTCTGGACTATTATTCCGCGGAATTATAGTCCTCGGTCTAACATTTCTAGGAATAGTAGTCCGCCGGACTACTATTCCTAGAAATGTTAGACCTAGGATTATAATTCCGCGGAATAATAGTCCAGAGGGACTAACGTTCCTACGGACTTCCATTCCTGTCACACCGGCAGCTTTTTGCCAGTCTTTCGTCTTATATTAAATGGTAAAATTTGACAGTATTGATGAAAGAAAATGCGTGAGCGATATATTAACCGACAAATAAGCACGCACACATTGCATTGCACATTTGGTTTTATATATTTAGATATTTAGCAGTGTACCATAAATACATAAAATAATTCATTTCGATTCAAGTTTTAGTCTGTCATCAACCCTACGTGGATACTTGAGGTACAAATACTAGACACATACAAAGCACTGGTGGTTTCATTTTGACGAAAATAAATGCAGAAGTAGTATAGAATTTTACGGGGCTGCGATGAAGTCATTGGGGATAAAGTTTGTGTGGTTGATACCAAAGCCTCATAAATGACTCTGACATTTGAATTAACCGTTTCCCTATTTTCAATTCTTCTTCGCTCTTTACTACTAAAACACCACCAACAACTCCTAATTGGCACACGTTCCGAGATCTCGATCCAATGGAAGCACCCATGCCATGCTTCGGAGGCAAAGATTGAACGTTCAGCAGGAGATGAATGTCAAGGCCTGCGTACAACGACGAACGGAGCTGGTCGATACATGCAAATGGAGCACACAGTGGACCTCTTTGATGGTTAACGTTCAAGATGGTAATAACTTCTCTCTTCATCGGGACACTTTGGAGCTGCTGCACATGGAACAAAATCTCGTTCTCAATGTGTCACCGATGGAGCTTTATTTCACGTTATTTCAATGCAGCGTGCTGATTCCTGTAAGAAGTCGCATGGGATAGAGGCGATCACTATTTGCATCCTCCTTGTTCCGAAAAAGGTAAATATGGACGGCAAAATGAAAACAGGTCTTATACGAGAGGGATATACCTGCATTCGGATAAAATACCCTTACAGGTACCTAATAAACATATCGTCCATTCAGCGCAGTGCAGCAAGGCTCCGGCGCCTTAATGCACTCAATTGACTGTAATAATAATAACACCATGGCCGGCGGTTGATTTGTTGCGGTTCTCAGATGAGAAAGCCTTAATCAACCCTGTGCTCCTAAATGCCTCCTTATCCCTATCCCTATCCCCACACCCCGTCTCTCCTCTCAACACCCAGGAAAGACATCCCGTATCCCAGTCTTTCCAATCTCTCCAATAAGCATAATAACCCTCTCCTTTCTGTCACCCAATACCCACATATCCTGTATATTATCAATTTGGGGACACTACATGACACTACATGTGAACGGCATAGCTGATATGACCATCTTCCTGTCATTCGCACAAAAGGTAATGGCGTGGAACATAACAGAACCGACTTTTACGTCTTCTTTAATTATAATTATCATTTCGCGGCCTTGTTTGGTCACACGTTTTGGGAGCTCCGTGAAAGAAGTCGGTGAGATATTATGATAGGTAATGTTTACAAAATGGGTTTATCAGAAAGTGAAATAAGTACACACTTTCTTGTTTATTAGCGTAGTGTGTTCTTTGAATAATAAAGAAGATAACCTGTTTTTCGAGTTTGCCTGATCCGTCCGTGGTTTCGAATCAGATCAATCTTTGGAGGCTCGTGTAGCACTGTTGTGTGAATTACCTAAGCAGAACGCATGCGCGTTTGATACATTTCACGATTCTACTTATATTAAAACAGTTCAGCTATTTACCTGTACTCGATGATTCATATGTTTTCTTCCCAAAGTACAGTTAGGGCGCTGGCCAATCGTCGTGTGAGAACCATAAGGTTCTATCTTCCACTGGAAGATAGAACCTTATGGTTCTCACACGACGCAATGCTATTCTGTGTGACAGAGTTCACGAAACACAAAATATGATTGGCTGAAGTCGTTAGAAGAGTGAATTGATACATTTGGGGATAAATATTTTGTTCATGTTCAAAGAGTTCAGTTTCTCCTGGAACTCTAATCTTCCGTCAGAATACAATTATAATATGGTCAAACCTATCTTGTGTAACAGACCCCCCCCCCCCCCCAAAAAAAAAAGAAAAAAAAAGAGAAAAAACTCCATAAAGATACCCTCGCCCAAAACAAGTAAAGCTTTGGCGACCAAGAGTTACATCATGATCCCAAATTAATGCTACGGAAAAAACAAAAAGAAATAAAACAGAATAAGATTGATGAGTGAAACATGTCATAATCAATCTATCAGTATATTGCAAACAAAATGGACATTTTAACGACTTGTTAAATTTATCTTTACTTTTAGATCACTTTTGACGTATCTACAACATAAAAACCTAAACATTTAATTCATTGACCTAAGTCTGCCCTCTAGGATATAAACATGATATCCTATCTCATTTAAAACACATATCTAATGTATTCCGATGTTTGAGTGTTGATTTTAAGATTAGCATTTTTTATACATACAAAGACAAAACGGCGGGAAATACATGCAATATATAAATAAAAAAGAGAAAGAAAAACAAGAAAAAAAAAACCGAAAACAAAACAAAACCAGAAGAGAAATAGTGCAACACTGAAAACAGACGAAGCCACCCAAACCGTCCCCCAGTCGAACCGTCCCCTGATTTTTTTGCCCAAACCGTCCCCTGATATTTTACCCAAACCGTCCCCCACTCAAAAAAAGTTTAATTTGATATCTGACCCAAACTGTCCCCTGGCCGAACCGTCCCCCGATACTTCCCCCAAACCGTCCCCCGATATTTTACCCAAACCGTCCCCCTATATTCCCCCCCCCCCCCCCCCCCAAGCCCATATTTTACCAACAGACCCCCGATATTTTACCAAAACCGTCCTCTACAAAATAACAACAAAGCGTCACAAAGTTTTATAGACATTATTGTCTTTATTTTTTTCAGTAATATCACGTTACAAAAAAATTGTCAATGTCAGTAAGATTTTATTATATTTTATTCCTTCCTCGCATTTTTTCTGTTACATTTTGATACCAATTTACATCAAGGTTGTTGAAAAAATGTTTCAACTTTTTACATCAAGGTTAATGAACAGACGCATCATTTCCATTCACCAATATCTTCTTGGCCCTTGATGATTTTCATGTAGGTTTCCCGTGAAACTCCCGTGCTGCATACTCTGTGTTGCCATCGGTTGCATATATCACATTGAAGTGCTTGCTGTCACGACCGGACAACTCTGGAACAGTAGATCCGTCGCCATCAGAACATTCTTTGAAACATGTATGATAAATGAATGAATGAAAGGTTTTAGCGCGCCGAAGGCGCGCAGGGACGATATGGGATTTACCAATCCCTTGAGATCCGGTTAACCTTATTTTATTTCACTTGGATCACACAGGGCTAGCTTTCCTATTGCCTCAAATACGGGGATGTGCATCTTTAGAAAAAGTAACCTAAGTGACCTAAGTGATCTACACACCTCGGTCGGGTCCTCACATAGGCGATATAAAATGTGTAAACGGCATTATTCGCACGAATATCTAATGAACTGTGTGGCGTTATAAACAAAATACGGTCACTTCAATTTGAGTCTGATATCTCTCGTAGCCGGCATGATAAGTGCATCTTACATCACCCACATTCGACGAAACCCCCATGGAGCGACCAGTGCAGGAAACAGTGCCGGTTGAGACCAAGGCAAAGAATTAGGACGTCTACGTATTAATCCTCTTCGTTAATCGTTTCCATTGGAAAAATTTATAAATTCGAAATTGCCCATTGCTGATCCACTTGAAGCATGGTAATAAAAACCAGCGGTAACCTTTTGGGGCGGAAAATATTACAATAAAGCCATGAAATCCAGATGTATATATGAATCCAGCTACCAAAACATTCCACGCGATGCTTTGGGATAGAGCGACACATAAGGTTGGCCCCGAGTAGCAATCTATGTCTGTCACGCAAGCTGAAAGCACCAACTGTAGGATTTAGAGTAAAATTTGTTTGGAGGAAATAAAAAGCAAGAGGCAAGCGTTTTCCTGGAGCATTGTGCTAATTTAGTTTCAGAAAGATCAATAACACCTTTCCAACTTGCAACTTGCAAAGAATTTCATTACATATTTTCTACAAATAAATATTTTCAATGTCAGCCAATTAGCATAGGCTGGAGCGATAAAAAGTAACCCTTCCATCACATGTGACACATGAGTCGATTCTTTACCTCACTCATTCAATATCTGACAACTTTGTGCCTTTTGGACCAGCAGGTTCTTTCACCCCACGTCACGAGTTACTATAGATAAAGTGTAGTATATGATATGATGATAGGATATGTTTATTCACCAGTATAGAAAGAAAATTAATACAGTGTTTACAAATATACATATACATTTATACAATATTTACGTTCAAAAGATTTTTACAGAAGACACACGCGCGTGAAAGGGTTAATCGATATAGCACGAGTGCCAGCGCGGAAGGATAGAACGAGAGGCCGCATGCCTCGAGTTTTATCTTTCCGCGATGGCACAAGTGCCATATCGATTAATCCATTCACACGCGTGTGTCGTTTTGTGTTTATTACACGCCTTCACGTCTATAAAACAATTATTAGAAGGACACTCGGCAATTCATTTGATAACATTACTATTAACAGAGACAACACATTTTATCGCAAACCAAATCTGCGAGGGGAACCCCTGTTACTATCTCGTCCCCTGAGTTCCAATGTGTTCTATGTGCCTATTGGCACATAGAACACGTTGGAACTCAGGGGACATTTTTCCGCTATCGCTAGCGATTCAAATTGAAATTGCGTTGCACGATTTGTAGAAAATTCCAGTGAAATTTCATTCTACTTAAAAATAGTCCGTCAACGATTTCCGTTCCGCACACATGTGCGGAACAGATTTTTATTTTCCGCACGCCTTAGTGTTGCTGTAGATGGGGATTTCATAGAACATGCGTGTAATAAAATATAAACACAAACATGCAATCATCAAATACAATACGTATACTGGCATGGAACGGCATAGCCAGATTGGCTGTCTTCCTGCCTTCCCACATAGAGAGGGGAGTAAAAAACAAAATTAAGAAAGAACGAAGAAGAATAAGAAAAAAAAAAGAAAGAGGAAAAAATAAAAGTAAACTGTAAAAAAGAACGAGAAAAAAGAAGAAAAAACGCATGCGCAACATTGTTCATTCCAGTTTTATAATGTCTTTTGGGTGGGTAGAAAGGTGAAACCCGTGGATGAGGCACCACATAGGGCACTAGGTATGATACAATGTTACACGATTATCCACTAAGTTTAAAAACTAGAGAGTATCAAAGTGTTTAAATATACAGACATCCCCGTAAATATAGCATCTGCAGGTGTAAACGAATTTAACCACTAATTACTGATGTCAAATATTGAAACTCCAAGTAGCCATTTTCCTCATCTTGCAACTAGGAATTTAACCAATTCAGTCTTATTTGATAGAAGTCAGAGCTTGATTAAATTTCAAGTTGCATTATGGGAATCATTTGCATCCGGAATTATAAACATTTCGACACCAGCATGCAGAGGGTTAATTGCATTTCGCCAATGAATTCCTTGTTTGACGATGCAACCGGAACTTCAACCGTCTTCCAACTCCGAAACTTTCAGGTTGGGAGATGGTTGAAGTATAGAAAATAGACCGAAACATAAATTGAACGATGCATGCGCATAAAAAAATAGTGAATTTTATACATCTACTCGGCGCGCCCATTTACCCAGTACTACCCAATACTACGCAATACTACATTCTAAAATCATTTGGGTTAAAAAGTAACTCAGATCAACTGGGTTGAGGGAATATGAACCCAATTGGGTTAATATTCCACTGGGGCACCCTCTCATCGTCCACCGGAACCACACTCTCCAACACAATTGGAAAGTGCTCACTCTCGCACGAGTCACCTTCAATCTTCCAAGAGAAAAATCAAGGAAGACTGAAGGACATGCAATTGTAAGATCAGTTGAAGTGTAAGAACCAGATGCGGGGTGAAGGTAAATATATGACCTATCAATGAACACACGCAAGTCGAATTTTGTAATAAACTCCTCTACTGTTGTACTTTACCTTTTAAATCTTCCTTGCTGAAGGAATCCCCCCAAAAAGGACTGTGGGCATTAAAATCACCCATCAGAATATATAGGGTGGGAAGTTGGTGTTCAACATCATTCAGCTGAAAAGCTTTATTTGGTGAAACGTAAACGGAACATAGTGTAACTGTCTTATCCATTCTTAGGCGTACCGAGACAGCCTGTAAATTGGTTTGCAAAGGTACATCACTATGAATAATATCACTTCTAACTAAGATGAACGTTCCACGAACATGAATATCATTTCCATCTGCCCAGGCATCGTATGAAGTATAATGCATAAAGGCTGAATGACCTTGACTTTCAGGTTTCTTTGAAAGTGTTTCCTGTAGACAAAAAGCAGCAGGATTATATTTTTAGCTTAGAAGGCCGAGTTCATTAAAATTCGATCTAAAACCTCAACAATTCTATCGTATGATAGTGTTATTGTGTTTATTATCCATATTTAGATGTAGATGTTGATGGTGGACGTATGGGTGATATAGCCCCGGTAGATTTCTTTGGTGACTTTTTTCTCGAGGATCTCCTCTTAAACGAGTTCTGGCTCAGTTGCCAGAACGTTTCGTAGATGCATTGATCGACTGCCATCTCCTCAAAGCCTTCAGACCTGTTGTTGGTCACAGGGTCTTGAACAGCAAAAATGAATTTAGGCCAATGTTTTGGTGTGTAAGTCTTTGACAGATCATATTCAGAGTCAGACAAATTGGAATTATTTGACGGTTCGTAAGGTCGTTAAGATTTTATTTTTGGATGCCATAATTTGTGATTGAAAGAAGTCATTGCCCCGGCTCCATCCCACCACGGATTCCAACAAGGGGTTGAGTTACTGCTATGCAGTGAGCCCACCGAGCTGCCAGTATTCCCACCTACATATACTAGGACAGTATACTCAGCCAATATTGATGCTAAAGCATGCCACTGACTGGTTGGACCGTGCATGGTAGTGCCATGTCTTCAGATGTCGGTCATTCAGTCAATCATTTTACGATATTCTGAGATTTATGTTACCATCGAAAACAAACACAGACAATGCAACAAAACCAAACATGTTATAAAAAGTAATGAATTTCGAAAGTGGGTATACAATGGCAATTAAAATATGATTAAAAGAAATGATCGATTGAATGACCCCCAAATGACCCCGACATGAAACCCTTTTTTGGGGCTCCCGATTGGCCAGAACGGGACGGTCCGATCATCCATCTGTTCCCGAACTTAAGACCAGAGCAGCGGATTGGACAGGTATCTCCAAAATGCAGACTACCCTAACCGGGGCACTGTTTGCCCTCAACTGCTAGGATCCATTCCTCCGGGGCCTTTGGTGCGCACATCACGGGAAAACAAGGTGCCTGAAGGATGTAATAACATGATGGGACCATTTTAGTCCGGGGCTGCGCATTTGGATATTCCACAGCAGTTGAGCAAACCTGCTAATTTTAATTCAGCAAACCTGCCCAATTGAGCAGGCCGTCCTCTATCCGCCATCTGAGTACCCACCTAGTACGGAGAGAAGAGAAAATGTTGTTTAGAACTTTATCACAACGCTGAGAACGCTCGGATCGCATCTAGTGTGTAAAAGGCCGTAATTTGGGAGATCTCCTGCAACTAAAAATACCGTACTCAGATATGGAGCAAATGATAATAAGACAGTATACAACGATTGTGGAGTACTGTTGACTGGAATCATGGAGTCGAGGTCGAGATTTTCCCGTATTTCACGATAAATATCACCTTCGCGGGCTGTTTAATTTCTTGCTTGACACTCTTTTGTGTTAAAGTATTTTGTTGACATCATAATGTCAGTCAGACGCGTGACGTGAAATCAGCTGCCTTCTTACATGATGTCCTTACACGTAGGAGGATTCTGCGCGTGGTGTATCCAGCACATTTCTCAATGTCTGTTGTATCGGGTAACACTGAATACACACAACAATCGTATTATAAAGCACGTGGACTGGTTGATCAGTCGGCGTGTGTACCGGCATGGATTTGATGACTTGGGCTCCACATCTCTGACATCAGAGTGACAACGCGCTTGTTCGAGGGAGGTGATGCATGACCGATGAATGGAGTTCCATTCTGAGGCGGTTGTTTGATTTTTTGAAGGTGTGTTTCGACCTAATATGTTCGTCAGACCGCATAACAGATTTATCTGACAACAAGAACGTTTTTCCCTCAATATACGTAAAAACGTCTAGAAAAAATACTATTAGTTATCCTTGTGTTTTCCAGGGAGTATGGGAATTTACACCGGTTTGGGAACTCATACACCCTGAGGCGAAACCGAAGGGTGTATGAGTTCCCAAACCGGTGTAAATTCCCATACACCCTGGAAAACACAAGGATAACGGATTTAAATCCAAGACTTTTGGTGTACTTAATACTTTAACCTACATTGTGGGCAAAAACTGACAGAAAATTTGTACTTTGTAAGTTTCTTAATAAATAAAACCAACCAAATATGGATGTCATTGGAACTGGCTCAACGAGCCAGTTCCAATGACATCCATATCTGTAATATTTTATTGCGCATAAATATAAAATTTCCTGTATTTTTATTTTTGGTCTAACATAACTGAGCAGAATACATGAATTAATAATTAAAAATTGGTTCTTTTTTTAACCATATAGCCTGCTATTGTATATTCTTGTTTTTACACCGTGGTTAACCACGGTGTAAAAAAAATCCACTGTGGTTTGCAAGTTACACCGTACCTCTCAGCCAATTAAAATGCAGTATTTTGTTTCATTTGGAAATAAAAAAAACTGTATTGAGGGTAGCACTCACTGCACGTACGATCATTCGATTCAGACAGATAACGTTTTTTTACCTGCACTCATCTTAAACTGATTACACAGCCCGAGGCCACCGTTTTTGATAATAGTAATTACGTGGTAAATAAATCACCAACCCAACGAAATAAATTAGACCAGATCATGTTTTTGCCATGATGACATGTTTATATAGACCTACCATGCATTAAATCTTAAAAACAAAACAAAGAAACTCACAGCTGAAACATTACTATAAACTTCGGCGGTTATAGTACACGCACAACAATGAATGAGGAGGATTGCGTCATTCAAAGCGCAAGTACGCAGTACCATGACGACATGATCTTCATGCATAAAAAAACAATTCATAGACGGTGAATGATTTTTAAAACAGACTCCGTTAAAAACTGCACTCCAATCCCTACATTATGCGAACAAGTCAAGGAATGGAGAAGTATTGTGAGATAAATTGTTTGTTACCGCCATGTGTGTTTTCCGAGATGGTATATTGAAGACTCGACCTCGCATCTGGGTCATATTGCGACTCGTCTTGACGGAATCGTCAATATGTGGACGGAGACGAGGCCTCGACATCAATACGCCATTCCAAAAAACTCACATGGTTGTAATACTAATAGCCTATATGTACAGTTCAGGCGCCGTTGACTGGTCACTTTCCACTGGTGGGCAATATTTCCACGGACGCAATAATATTCCAAACACCAATTACAGGAATAATCATCAAAAAAATAATAAATGAAGCACCGGGTACTACCCGGTGCTTCATTAATTAATATTTTGCTGCTGATGATTTTTATTACCTGGTACATGCATGCGTGGACATCACTGCCCACGCGTGGATTATGACCAGTCCACGACAACAATACTGTATTCATAAGCCGATAATGTCCGTGAACCACAATCCATTTATATCAGCAGGCATGCGGTCCAGTTTCGCACTATTACACAGGGGTAAAATCTAAACTAGGGGAATATGTTGAAAGTAATGCCATGTAAACTGGAGATATTTTATGATTACATTAGGCTGTTTGTTGGAAAACAGAATTTGATGTTTTGGTCATAGAACTGGAGTCTGATCCAGCGGGTAAATTACCAGAGAAAGTATATGAAACAGTGGCTTCGAAAAATTGGCTATGTTTTAAAATGTAATTTTTACACGGAGTTGTTACCAGGAATATAACTGAAAACGAGACGGAAATATATAATTTTTCACATTCTAGAAACAGGGCATGATATGCTCCGTGGGTAGTGGGTGTCCCTGCGTCATCGTGGATAAAGTCTCAGTGTTATGGAAGGAATGAGTTCCAAAAAATAGAAGGGGCGGGCACAGGATGCTCTCACTCCTGGGTCCGTTCGTGACTGACAAATAATAAACAGTTAACAAATCTGGTCACCCGCTTCAATAACCAAATGACAACGCTCAAAAACAAATTTTTTAACGTCCAAACTTCTTCTGTACCTTTTGTGGTTCTCGGTTACTTGGAGCTTTTAATTATGCTCCAAACACACACACATACGAGAAACGGCCTGCATGCACGATTTCGGTCCCATCAGCATTAGAGTAATAGGACTCTAATGTGGCATTTCTCTTTAAAATGAGTTCGTTCAGTCAGTTTCTGTTCAAACAGCGATTGGGAATCAAATTGTAAAATTGATTTATTTTGTTTCAAAAGATAATCACGAATATTAAAGAACATCTGCTGTTCTGCAGATTAGGTATTCTCGTGGGAGAGGTAACAGTTGCTGGTACAGCGTCTACAGTATGGGCTGTATAATATGCTTTGGCTTTCTGTCAACTTCCACGATCCACCCGCGAAATAAGGGAAAAAATATTAAATTAACTTTTGCCATTTTCTAAGACGTCATTAAAAGAGGATGAAATTGTTGTAAAGTTTGTATGTGGTACATATGCAAAACAGCTGACAAAAAAAAAACAAAAAAAAAAAAAAACGTGTGGACCACCGCATTTTGATTTAGTAGTTGTGCGGAATACCCTAATCAGAGGGGCGGAAGTTGCGAAACAGGGGGAACGGAAGGGCGGGGGCCTCCTACCTATTTCCAAACACTTGCTGCATGATAATGCAATTATTTTACAATTTGAGAGGCTGCAAATACGCAATACACATATGGGCCTGTGAAAAATATACAAATGTAGACATATAATAATAATAATAATAATAATAATAATAATAATAATAAATTTTCTATAGCGTAAAACCACCAGAGGTGCTCTAAAACGCTTTACAAACAGATTATGCAAAACTCGACTGGAACAGATACATTTTCAATTGTTTCTTAAATACATTTAAATTGTTTCTTAAATACATATGTATTGCCTTAGTCCAAAGAATTCTATACTTCATATCCTTTCAATCGGTTTCTTCTGCTCCCATCATTTTTCAACCAGAAGGTTTTAACTTAAAGTTGGAAAATGGCTGCAGGCGAAGAAAAAGGCCGAACCATGACCAGAACGTGACATACGCACTAAATCAGAGAGACAATCGTGTAATCGAACATTTGCCGGCATGCAATTATAATAGTACATTGGGCGACACAAAGTAACATCGTCAACTGCTTTAAATGTATAGGATATGTTATTGGTGCCAATCCCACCACATACATACACACATTTTAACACCCTCAGTCGCTCTAGTTCCTCGTGGTGGGCTCCTTGTGTAAATGTAGATTGATTAACTCCATCCCCACCCATTTCATTGAGCCTTCACCTCCTGTGCTGAAAATAGTATTATTTAATGATCCGCCAACTTACTCAACAAGTTGTTGACGCCAGCAATAGTTTTTCTAAATAACTAAATAATTTTATTGTTTATTCCAAAACGTAACTCTTGAGTCCTGTCACAGAAAAGCTCCGTTTCAAAGAAGCGCCATAAGCTGTGCGTTGAAAAGCAAAATGCTGCAAAATCACAAACTTTGAAAACCGATTTCTGTACACAGAATTTTTTTTTGATAGATGAAGTTTTACACAAGAACTGTCAAGCAATGAGGCAACCTGGTTGGACCCGCCCTTTGAACCTTTTACTGCTAAACGCGATTACTTCCCCTTTATAAAATTTTCAGTTCTGTACTCATATACCTACCTATATTTTTGCATGACTCTCATGTATTCTGTAAACTGTTTTTCAATAACAGCGTTCATACGGGTCATGGACTATTGAAAAAACAAAAATTAAAAATATTAGCCCTTTTTCTGCAACGCTCATTTTAGCTCTATATGGAGGACCTCTATGTACGCCTGTATGCGAGGAAGTTTAATACGATTTATGAAATACTTGAAACTCTATCATCTGATTAATTGTTAGAAAGGGCTCTCTGTGCCCTTTCCAACAATTAATCAGATGGTAGTTTAGACCTGCGCATACCAGAATGTACAGATAATCATCATAAAAATAGGTGACGATAGTCTCTTTCGTAAGTGTAAGTGTTAAAGGTCATGGTAAGTCTTAAAGAGTGTCGAAATGCAGCTGAGATTTTGTAAAAGTCATAGACTTATGAAAATGTACTGTCATGTCATGCAATGTGACATAACGACTGGTGCAATGACTTTGACATACCGCATCCATTTTTTCACTTTACCCGTTTGAATTTGAAAGCCCGTCTTTGAGCCCAGGTTCATGCTACATCCGAATTTCATAATGTAAATGGTTGTCATTAAATTTGTATGGCAAACTAATCAATATTTTCAGCGGGCGACCATAAGGCTACAAGTTGAAAATATAAATTGTTCAACCCCAAATGAGGAATATGGACTCTTTCAAGAGATGGAGAACTGACATGTCATCTATCATCAGAGTTACTGTTAATTTATCGGCTTATTTCAACTACAACAGTATCTCTTCCCAGCGGCGCTGGGAACACTTCAGGGCAGGGGGTTAGGCCCCGGGGAAAGGGCATTGGCTCGCACTAGCAGCCCCGCCATGACATGCCGAAGCATGCATGCATGCATGTCTCGAAGGTCGAAGGCCCAAGATGGGGGAGTTTGAGAGGATGTGTCCCCCTCCCATCAGGAGGGGACTCCTCCTCCCAAACTCCCCCAAAGCCCCATTGAATTTTGAATGGTCCCAGAACGGATTTGGGGTGTATTTTAGCTTTACATCGAGAATAAATCTTTAGAAAAATTGAGTGACGATCCTGGGAAGTGCATTGTCTGCCCCCTCTCGACCCCGTGGTCCGAATGCAGGGTGGGCAGCTGCCCCCTATGCCCCAGTGTTTGCGGCGTCCCTGTGTTTTCCCACACTGAATTTATAAAATTAACACTTTATCTCTAGTATCTTTTTGAAGAAAAAAGTCAAATTCCTATCTGCTTACTTTCAAACCATAGCTTACAATAGCTTAATGGCCATGGGTGCCTGGGCGGTTTGGATTTGATTCCCATGCCCACTCTAATCAAAGTTCCTCGATGTACCCCTAAACTTGAAGAAACTCACTCTGTAAGCATGTTTCGACCGAAGAAGTCCACAGGGCCGATATTGTCCACAAGCAGATTACGTCCGCAAACTCAAACCGAATGTGTGCGCACTAAAACAGGCCAACACATATAATTCAAGCGCGGTTAATTAAGCATGGAGTGTTATGCCCATTACCGCGTTTCTGTTTAACGCCATAATTAGCTGACTGGTAAAATATTAAAGGTGTAAAGGCCAGTGTCTCGTGCAATCATTATCTATGTAATTACGTCCAGTTATTAGGTAATTATCGTGAAAACAGTACATCGCACATGTTCCAGACACAAACCCATATTACGTATCTGGACTGTCCACAAATGCCAATATATACCGAAAATGCGAGACTTTCAAAGAATCTTTAAAAAAAAATAAATTAAGACAGATCTAAGCGGCCAAGTTCCAGACAAGCAATTAAAATGAGAATTAATGTCTTTGTGATCGAATAAGAGTCGGGGGTTTTCTCGAAAATTTGATTCCGGTCTCAAGGCGTGTAACACTTTTGGTCGTAGGCAAGGAGCTGGGGATGTCCCATGCTATAGGTTAGAGGAGATGCCGCATCTGTGAGAAAGTATGGGCACGTTGTAATGTAAGGGGGGCCACAGAGCTCATATTTAGAGTAGGAACAGCCTCGCGCCAAGTCGGTGGCCATATACGAGTTTAGGGTCAGAAGTAAGAAGTACGAGCTCCGGGAGCTCACGTTAGTAGCCGTGCGACGGCAGTGAAAGAGTGAAGTTCCAGTTGTATTTTCGTGAAAAGGCGACCAGAGTCCAAACACCAGCGACAAGGAAGAAAAAAACAGCGACAACTGAAAACGCGGGCCTGCAAGTGACTCAAAAACCGTGTGGGTGGGGTGTGACTGACGTTTTGTTTTTCTTATTCATTGGATTTCATGTTAGTCACAAATTACTATATTTTTTTTAAATATGTACTAAAATTGTTGTTTTCAGTGAACTCCTGTTGACTATACTTTTTGATGAAAAGTCACTGACCCCTCCATGATAAGCACCACCCCAACAAAAACGAAAAGGGTGGGTTCGTCACAGTGAGACATACACTCACGCACGGATTCAGTCAGAGTTTTGGCTGAATACGCGGCGTGAATCTATTTCTCCCAGCAACGACAACGCCCGCTTTCCGACGTTCTCCACCCATAAAACTGTCCGACGCTATGCTACACTGGCTGTTGACACTTTCGCTGCCAAAAACGACTATTGTCGCATATTTTATGATGATTATCTATATGTTTTGGTATGCGCAGATCAAACCTACCATCTGATTAATTGTTGGAAAGGGCTCAGAGAGCCCCTTCCAACAATTAATCAGATGATAGATTTTCAAGGATGTCATAAATTTGATTAAACTTCCTCACATACAGGCGTACATATAGGTCCTTCATATGTGGATAAAGTGGGCGTGGCAGTAAAAGGGGTAAACCCCAATAAAACAACCAAACAACCAATTTCATAATCTGGGCAGAATTAAATTTCCTAAGTTTTAATTTCAAGCTTATTTAATTGAACAAGGATTGCCGAGCAAGTTCTAAAACTTATCCTAACGCCTCTCTTTAGCCCAAAGGCGCGTGTGTACGTGGGCAGCAATTTCATGGCTTCACTCTTCTCGAACACGACGTGGAAATCTCTAGCCTGCAGGGAGCGTGTCTCTCACCGCACAGAGGACGACCATTTTACATCACAATCCGATAGAACGGTACATACTCAGAACGACAGACGCGTTTGGAATGGTTAATCGATATGGCACGAGTGCCAGCGCGGATTGATAAAACGAGAGGCCGCAGGCCTCGAGTTTTATCCTTCTGCGATGGCACAAGTACCATATCGATAACCCATTCACACGCGCGTGTCGTTCTGTGTTTATTAGACGTCTTCCCGTCTATAAAAACAATTATTAGAAGGAGACTCAACAATTCATTTGACAGCTATCAACAAAAAGAACATATTTTATCGCCAACCAAATTTGCGAAGGGAACCCGTGTTACTGTTTCGTCCCATGAGTTTCAATGTGTTCTATGTGCCTACTGGCACAAAAAACACATTAGAACTCAGGGGGTGATTTTCAGATATCGCTAGCGATTCAAATTGTAATTGCGTTGCACGATTTTTTAGAAAATTCCAGTGAAATTTCGATTCTACTGAAAAATAGTACGTCAACGATTTCCGTTCCGCAAAATTCCGCATAGTTTCGTGTTGCTGTAGATGGGGATTACATAGAACAGGCGTGTAATAAACTGTTGTAGCATCAATCTTACAACTGCCGCAAAAGAGCGGGTTCGAACACCTCGAGAACTTTCGAACCGGGATCAATCCCGGGACCGCTGGTTTGCGAGACCAATACATTTATCCACTCATAATTCTAATAAAAAGGTGTGTAACTTTCAGATATTTTTAGCTATTGTCTTCTCGTCCGTAGATAACAGGATGTGTCCTGTAGTAATATACCGGTACTATTATGTTGATATTAAGACACTTATTATGTTTCCAAAGGCAACACTTATAGGGTTTATTAGCAAATAAAATATGATCGGGTTGTATGATATAAGATATTCCTGTACCAGGTTTTCCGGTTGCTGCTATGTGCCGAAAACAATAGTTTACGGTCCAAACGAAGGCGTTTTTCTCAAGGAAGTCACCTTCTGTTGTTTAGTACACTCTGTCGTGTAATTTCTGTTACACACCCACACAGGAAGGCCTAGTCGCAAATTACATTTTCAGTTTATTCTCAGAAAACTTCCTCCCATTGAGCGAAAACGGGGATTATGCAGTTTACGACTTATAAAAAAATAGTCTTTCTTGGTTTCAATTTTGAAAAATTTCCCTCTTACAAAACAACTGAGTGGAGCTTCCACAACCGTCTAATGTAACAAGAAGGCAGTTCTTGGAAGGGGGAGAGCTGGAATGTCATTTATATAGATCGTTAAATCTCTGGGCAACACCACTTCACGATTAACAGGTAAGGAAATATCAACTATAATGATGTGAATGACTTCGGTCATAACTGGAAGAAAAGGACCAGCGGCGAAGCCACGGAAGGGGCCTTACCCCCCCCCCCCCACCCCCACCCCTAAAATTTTAGCTGCCTCCATAAGATATTGGCCCAATTGGAATCTAACAAACATATCTTTATATAGGTCTACATACGCTACAAATGCCTCTGAATCGCTCTTAGAGCAAACTTTCTCGAGGGAAAGCTTAGTCCTAACGAAGACCTTCCGATCGTTACCCACTCCTCTTTTGGGAGGAGGGTAACGACCGGAGGATCCTCGTTAGGACTGGGGTGGCACCCCGAACCCTCACAATCCTTCTATAATACGCCCCCCCCCCCCCACACCCGAAAAGAATGACTATGGAACCAACTATTATAGGATCATTGGCTACTCGTCTGAGAGAAATTTCAGTACTACACAGACTTGTCCTACGATTACCGTATAGCAAGTACAGTTCCGAAGAAAGATTGGTTAACAAACCGAGCACCTTCCACAATAACTGTTCGTAGTAGACTTAAGGGCAGTTGGTTAGCGACTCGGGAGATCTGTTAGGAGTGGAAACACAGAGCTGCGTGCTAGAGTCGTGGCCCTGTATCTTCTTCACTGAAATCGGCCTCGTGCAGTCTATGGTGTATGGAAGACATGGAGTTTCGAGTCAAAACACAAAAGTTGCCCAAATGAACGTCTTAAAACATTGTCTATTTGATCGTGGCTTCCTAATGGAATTGGGATGCATATCATATCACTACGCTGGATATCATTGCGGGAGGGGTAATTTTAATTAATTAAAATATCAAAAATAAATGGGTTGTTGTTCCTCACTTTGACAAGCGTCCAAGTGCTGTTGTTGGTTTGCTACCTTAAGGAAGTCGTTACTATAAGGATTCCAAACCAACTCAGCTCAGTTGAAACAAGATGTATCAGAGATAATTGTGGCACTCGTGCAAAATCTGCATAAACTGAACTGAAAGTTGTACTAAAAAATAGCAAAAAACTTCAGCTGCAACACATTCAGTGACTGACGCAAGGGATAAGAAGGTGGCTTCGCGTGGTTATGTTTGCCAATGGTGGTCACACGCAATATTTGAGTTTTCTTACAATCCCGGTGACCACATGCAGTTCTATTTTAGAGTACATGTACGCTCAGACGTTACAATCTGTGAAACATCATGCAAGCTAGTCCCATACTTTATCACAATACCTTCTTTGCTTTGGTTGCGAGAACATTAAATGTTGCATGGCTGCTCCGATGTTATAACCTTCATAATGTTTGATATCTTCGAAGCCAAAATGTCAGTGAATCTCTCAAAAGGAGTACGAGTCGTAAGAAGCCACGAAACAATAGCAATTCGCTACAGACATCTGCATATACACCCGGCAACTGTATGTTTGTCAATATGTATATATATGCAGATTTAAAATTAACTTTTGTCAGTCTTGTTTTCTTCGTATTCAGTTTTAATATAATATCCATGTGGGGGCCTTTCTGAAAGTATGGTAGAGATGGGCAATACACAGAAAGATCGAATCGATTCCGATATCACAAGGATACCGAAAAACCGAACCGAACCAATCTCCGAATATTAAAACCGTCTGTATTTTGAAATGTTCCTATATGCGCTATTTATAAGGCCTTGATGAGGCTTGACAGCAGTTGAAGTGTTCATTTTCATGAAAGACGTGACTGATTCCCTTTCAATTTTGCTAACCATTAACGACCAGGGCAATTGCTCTGAATTCACACTAAACTACAACCTGTGCATGTCCTGCTGCATGCTTAGCAGTGATTTCTCGTCAAGTCTTCACTCTAAAATCGGTTGGATTAAAAATCAACCCAAATCAACTGGGTTGAGTGAATATGAACCAGTTGGGTTCATATTCACTCAACCCACTTGATTTGGGTTGATTTTTAACCCAACTGATTTTAGAGTGTTGGCTGCCTTAACAGACTTGACATGAAATCACCGCCCAGGTGATTTGTCCATTGTTAACAGGAAGACCCCCTAATGATGCCATGTTAAGGGCACATGATCTGAGACCAAGGAAGCCTGAAATAGGCCTTTAAAGGTTAAAGTGTGTTTGCAACAAGTCACAAAATTATTGTAGATATGATTTGTGTTCGCAAAATAATGGCAATGTTGAGCTCTTTGGAAGTGGCATTTGTGACGCTGTGGTGAAATGATTGAAGAATAAGTTATTCTATATTTTTCCGGTGTGAATTCCCCTTTGGGACTATCAACAAATCTCAGTCACGTCAGATACCGAATACCGAACCGATACCGTGATATACCACTAAAAATACCGACAGTGATACCGAACTTAAAATTCCAATACCACCAATCTCAAAAGGATGGAGATGGGAAAGACTCCGTATTTTTAAAAGTTCTATTCAATGTCAAACAAACGAATGAAAGGGTGAGTTCACTGGATTAATTCCAGCTTGAATCAAATCGGCTAACACCCATCCATGCAGGCCATTTATCCGTGAGGTTAAATAATGGAACTTTTTTTCAAAGTTGGCTTATCATCTTCTTAACATTGGCAACGAAGAGAGCTGTTACGGTCTGTTCAGAGCTATCTTTAATATTTTTCAGTGCTTTTGGAAAGAACGAGGAAACAACCTCTCTGGGGCATACAGAAGTTATAAGGCTTGCATGTATCGGTGAAAACCTGAACTGAAATCTTACTAATGATTTTCACTCGTCTTGCCCTAAACCCGTTTCGGCAGCTACTTGAGTTTCGTACTTCCACACCCCACCCTGCAAACTCGATTCTTTTTACAGAATGCTTCGTGCGTTCCATTTCGATATCGTTTCAATATGTAGATCGTTGTGTGCGGTTTGTTTGAGATTAGAAAACAACGCAATTACACAACAACATGCCAAAATTTCACAGTTGGGAGTCGAAAGTTATCAAGAAAACTGGCACATTAACTGGTGTATTTCCTAAAAAATGTTTTAAAATGTTTTTAGTCCATATTCTCTCGTTTAGAGGGCGATCAGAATATAATGCATTTTGCGATATGGAAGGATGGTGATACTAGGTGTTTTCATGGGGAAACATGGTGTGTGACGTTTGTGGCCCGGGGCTTATGTTCAGCCGAGACGCTTCGCGAACATTCGCCCCGAGCCGCAAAACTCAGACCGCGTTACCATCAATCCACCACAATAACGCATGCATATGTTCCAATAAGACCCAACCAATAGCCCACAACCCACATCCTAAAATGAACAAGGCTACTTCAGCAATAACACGTTTTGTAAATAAGCCTCTCTGTACTCCCACGATGTCACCGGACAAACAGTCAGTAAATCAGATAAAAGTCGAGGTCAGTCCACCTTGGTTCTAATCGTAAACTGATTTGAACAAGACTTCGTTCGGATACGGCGAGTTCAGTTTTTGTTTATGGCTATGCCTAAGATTTTGTATTGTGCATCTGCACACCATTGGAGCATATACTCTCTAATGCAGGCCTGGCATTTTGAAAAATGCAGGAGCGCAAAAAATCGCTCTCCTCAATCAGCTTAGGAGAGCAATTAGCTTTACACAGCATTTTAAGTATCCAGTTGAACAAACTCATTGAAACTGAAACCAACAGACTACATCAGTGATTTTATTAACTTTACTAAGGTAAAGCGAAATCTCTTAGACATCTAGATGTCTCACTCATACTTGACAAGACCTGTGTGTGTACCCAGACCTGTTGTCCAAGAAAGTCATACGCCTACCACTACCACCTTCAACCCCCCTTGGGGGTTGAAGGTGGTAGTGGTAGGCGTATGACTTTCTTGGACAACAGGTCTGCTTGAATATACAGCCACATCCTGGTGCAAGTGCTTCAAGTGACAGGATAGTAGTAATGGTAGTATATTGTAGTGTCAATATTCCTTGAATAATTACCCCTCAAACTGTGATGTCAGTTGTTGAACTTGAAACTGACAGAAAAAGAATATTGCTGTGACCCATTTTGCTTCAAATGATTGCAACTGTGTTTGGGTATGGTTGCAGCCATTACCTTTTACCACTGAACCACTTTCGAAATGAAATTATGTGATGTTATGTGACTTCGAAGTTAAATTACATTTTTGCTTTACAACAAAAATTTAATGTGACCATAATACATGTAATCTCAATCATCCCAGACCAAAATATTTGGGAGGGCAATTTTTCGCTCTCCTTAATTCTTTCAGGAGGGCAGTAAGGAGAGCTAAAAAATCGCTCTCCTGAAATTGCCAAGCCTGCTAATGTGTGAAGTTATTGGATGTCTCATTTCAAATATTTGACAAAAGGTAACATATGCGGATAAAAACAAACTTAGTGTCAATATTATTAAAACAAAATGCATGATTTTCAAAATTAGAAAAGATAGAAAATATCCTACGTTTTGTATTGGAACAGCGAAATTAGATATCGTAGATCAGTATAAATACTTAGGTATTGAATTCACATACAATGGAAACACAAAACAAGTTCAAGAGAATTTAAATACAAAAGGATCAAAAGCAATGTTTTTCCTTACACATTCTCTCAGAACGTCACTTGACTTAACTCTTGTGTGAAATGTAAACTTTTGATAAATTGATTAAGCCTATTTTATTATATGGTTGCGAGATATGGTCCACTGACCTTAATACTCCTTTTGCGGACACTACAGCCTGTGAACAAGTCCACTTGTAATTTTGTTAACAAATATTAATGTTGAATAGAAAAGCATCTAATCACACAGCACGAGGAGGGTTGGGTAGATATCCTATTGTGAACGATGCCATCTTACATCTCCATAGATATGTCGATAAATTATCCAAAATTGCAGGCGATAACACACTCTCCAACTCATTCAAATGTAAACTTCCGAAAACTTGGATAACTCAGTTATCTCGTTATAGTATCAGAGTTTCCGATGCTAATACGTTAACTAATAGTAATGGAAAATGCCTGAAAGATGTACTAGAATTTCAGCATAGAGAAAGATTTACTAAAGATATGTTTAATGATGACAAAATGAAAGGCAGTAATAAATTACGAACGTATGGATTAGTTAAAAATGAATACAAGCTTGAACCTTATCTGAAAATCACCAGATCTCCACAGGCCCGTGAAGTGTTTACTAGCCTTAGGGTTAGTAACCATAATTTAGAAATAGAAAAGGGTAAACATAAACAACCCCAATGCCCCTAAATGATAGGAGATGACAGATGTGCGATACCGGTGAAATAGAGAGCGAAAAACATTTTGTTATGGATTGTGAGGTGATGAAGACATATCTCCCTTAACGACTTTCAGCCTCCCACCATGGATGAGGTTAAGTCAATTATATTGAAAGCCTCCTCCACATCTTGTTCTCTCGACCCACTGCCAACATGGTTTCTGAAAACAGCTGTGTTTTAGACTACCTTCTTCCCACCATTACTAGTATATTTTGCTCATCTCTGGCACTGGGAACTGCTCCAACAGCATTTAAGCATGCCCATGTTATTCCACTCCTGGAGAAACCAAGCCTAGATGTCAACGTTCTAAAAAACTACAGACCAGTGTCTAACCTTCCTTTTCTGTCTACATGTCTTGAAAAGGTTATTGCCTCAAGAATTATTCAGCATATTTCAGATAATAACAATCTGGAAATATTTCAATCTGCATACAGACCCGGGCACAGCACTGAAACAGCCTTAATTCGTGTCAGCTCCGATGTGCTGAATTCGATGGACGATCGGAGGCTAACATCATTCGTGCTGCTCGACCTGTCTGCTGCATTTGATACGATTGACCACCGAACTCTTTTGTCGCGGTTAGAAAAACGACTCAGAATACGCGGATCTGCCCTTGAGTGTGTACGTTTCTACTTAAGTGACCGAACGCAATCTGTGAAAATATGCGATACTCTATCAGAGCCCGTCGAGCTAAAATATGGCGTCCCCCAAGGCTCAGTACTCGGACCCTTACTGTTCACAGTTTACACCCTACCACTTGGGGATCTCATAAGGAAGCACTCTGTAAATTTTCACCTGTACGCAGACGATACCCAGCTGTATCTGTCTGCTGATCTTTCCAATATGGATGACTCCTTAACAACAATGGAGGCATGCATTGAGGATATTCGAGAGTGGATAGGGAGAAACTTTCTGAAATTAAATGATGATAAAACATAATTTGTACAGTTAGGCGCCAAACATCAGCTAGACAAAGTTCCAATTAACTGCTTGAAAATAGGCGATAGCGCAGTTAGCTCAAGTAAAACTGCCCTAAACCTCGGTTTCGCTTTTAATGATTGCTTTGATCTGCATAACCAAATCACAAAAGTGAGCAAAAGCTGCTTCCTCCAAATAAGAAACATCAACAAAATCAGAAAGCTACTTGACCAAAACACTCTGAAAACTGTTATACAGTCTTTGGTCCTGTCCCGCTTGGACTATTGCAACTCTCTCTATTTCGGCCTTCCTCTGAAATCCATGTACCTGCTTCAACGTATTCAAAACACAGCAGCTAAGATCATTACTGGCGCGAAAAAATATGACCACATTACACCAATCCTGAAATCCCTGCATTGGCTGCCAGTTTAGTCTCGCATCAAGTATAAGGTACTGGCGGTGACACACAGTATCTTACATACCGACAAAGCACCAATCTACCTTAAGCAGGTCATCAAAGTGCACACACCGTCGAGGAATCTCAGATCAGCTTCTGAGAATCTCCTTGTCATTCGATCAACGGCTGGGAAGAGATCGTTCACTTTCGCAGCTCCCTCACTCTGGAAAGCCCTCCCCCAGAACATTAGAAAAACCCTAAATACAGATAACTTCAAGAAAGCTCTGAAAACCCATCTCTTTCATGCAGCCTCGGCCGCTGATTATACCATTGTTGCCGTCACCTATGTTTTCAGCGCTTTTGAGCAGCGTTTCGCTGGGAAAAGCGCTATATAAATAAATAAATTATTATTATTATTATTGTTATTATTATTATATATCGAAATTAGGAAGAAATTATAAAAGAAAACAAAGAATTTAAACAATTTAATGATTCGGAGAAATATTATTTTATATTGAAAAACTGTGATAGTATATCGATTAATATTATTTCTAACATGATCTGATCATTCTTCTGTAAGCGAGATCATCTTGTTAACGAAAAAAGTCATTAGTACTTAAAATTAAACATCATGTTTATTACATCTTCTTATTGGTTATGTTTGTATTGTGCAACTGCCATTATGGTGAAATGCATTAAACTATTATACTATTCTATACTACTCTACTGGAGTAGTAAACACGGAAAGACAACGCGAGCTCTCGCCCAATCAGAGCGCTAGGGTTTTAGCCTTATTGGAACATATTTTTGATTTGGAACGTCAACAGAAAGTACCACACCAAAAAATATATATTACGCCTTTGGATCCAAGTTGCGACTAGGTTAACAAGGGTTAAGGTCTGCTAGTAATACTGTAGAAAACTAACTGGAATTTATTTCAGTCAACAAAGTTTTCTCATTTTAACTCCATAAAAAGATCATTGGGGTCACATATAGACTATTATGGGCCGCAAATTTCAAACCATTTCCTAGGTGAGGTCCCCGGACCCTGACCTACGAGAGGAGACGCCCGTCTTGGGCTCCTCCCCTTCTGCCTTTGCCTGTGCAGTTGTGGGCAGTCTTTGGTCATCGATGTCCATACAATCCAAAATATTATCAACCAGCATACCTACTAAAGTACCTGTCTCCCTATGTCCTCCGGTTACCATGCGTGATTATGTAAATTAGCCACACATTATTATGTAATTACGCCTCTCCAGTTCTGTGAATTGAAAAAGGTGTGAGTAAGTTTCAGGTGATCGCATGGTTGGGTCTTAAGTTAGATTAGGTCATCTGCCACTACAGTTTGTGATGTGTTCATATTAGGGCTTTTAGATATTTTACAGGCAATGATTACCTCAAAATCTCCTATTTATCATGCCCCCGACTTCCGACTATGAGGTTGCGCTGGATATATTCGAGACTTCCGGCTTGATAACGAATTTCGAATAAGGAACAAGGAACTAGGAATAAGTAACGCTTGTCAAGTCCGTGATATGAATGGAGGTGGAAAACTGCGTCGGTTCCAAGCAAGGGTGTGAATTGTGATTTTTCTTATTTGACCCTTTGAACACCAGATGCCGCTTTACCGGCCCGTGGACATGGTACGTCATACCTCCATTAAGTAGGATGCCTGCTTAAGTTAAGGGGGGGGGGGGGGGGGGGGTAGACCAATCAATATTTTCAACGTGCAGCCCTAAGGCTGCACATTGAAAATATTGATTGATCTACCCCCAAGTAATGAATATGGACTCTTCTAATTGCTGCATAAGAACCGACATGGAAGATACCACCAGGGTTCAAAGGGTTAACATTCACAATACAGAAGAAAGGCCAGTTGCCAATCAGTACCGTGCTGGTCACGCTTTTAGAACTTTCTAGAAAAGCTCTAGTATGGGGATAGGGACATAAACATTTGAGATTTGCGACGCAAAACCGTTTTACATTTTTAAGAAAAAGGTGATGAAGTGGGGGGTGGGGGTGCAGAAAATGAAATCTTGTTAAAGCATGATTTTAAATCCCACATCATCTAATCTAACCCACGTTGTTGTTTGATTTGTTAACATCAGATTTCGAAGTAGCATACGGCGTTGCAGAATCGAAGCAGCTTGGAACTGCGTAGTTTTGTCACCCACGAATAATTAATTATAACAAAAATACGGGAATATCCCTGGCTTCAAATTGAAATCCTGATGACATGTCACTGGAAAATGTTAAATTATTCTTTTGACAGTTTTTCGATTTCCGTCCATGGAAAACATTGCCCACGGGATGTCACATGCATCGTTCGACTACAAACTATACACTGTGAAACTGTTTTCTGCAAGACAGGTGCTGTGATATGAGATGGGAACGAATTGGCTTCAGCGTTCGGCAGACGTCAATGTTTCTCTCTCCGCCAGCCAATTTCATCCAATAGCATGTCCTAGAGTTTTAGTGATCGTCGCAAACCATACACTTGTGTTAACTCAAGTGAGTTGTTTCTTTCCTGGATAAAACATGGAAGTGACAGAACGAAGACTACACCACACGCCCAGGCACAGGTGAAAGTATGACGTGTTATCCATTGCGTCAGCAAAACAGTAACTACCAGAAACTTAAAGTGATCGTGGCTTTCCAGATTAAAATAAAACGCCCGAAATGCTTCAAATGAGAAAGGAGATTTGCTGAAACGAGGCGTGATTTGCAAATCGTCTTTTGAGTGCAACAAGGTCCCATCAGCAATCCCAAAGACTTGCAGATGGCACCCTTTTCCGCTCAGAGACGACATACAAAATAATTATAAATGCTTATAAATAGTAGCCTAAATAAAATAATTTCATGATATACACCTAAGGCCAAATAAAAAAATATATTTGGTTCTCAAGCATTTTTTCAACTCAATAAGGGAGGTAGGCTTTTATTTTTATTTTTATTATCACTGACTGGTTAAGAGCTGGAAGCCCATATTTAGTCCCCTGAGTTCCAATGTGTTCTATGTGCCTACTGGCGCATAGAACACATTGGAACTCAGGGGACGATTTGGTGTTCCATTCTTAAGTACAGATACCACTGCTTAATGATTTCATATTTTGTGGATGTGGATCACACATTATCTTTGAAGTGAATTTATTTCATTTGTATATCATCTGTATGCCTTATTACAATTAATGGGTTTTATTTCATCTGTTTGTCATCTTACGTCTCTGACTTGTTAAAAATTATGAGAGAGTGCCTATATTATAAAATTATAATAATTATTATAAATTATGACCCCCCCCCCCAAACAAAAATGTACTCTGCCAATTAATAAGGAATATGAAATACATTTGTGTTCTGTTTTATTTATTCACTTTTTTTCCACAAAAAATATCGTTCACATGATGTTCACAAAACAAATACAATAAATTAATCATTCTGTGTTACAAATACGGTCAAGTAAATACACATCAGTTAAAAAAGATAAACGTCTGAAGTCTCATGATTTCAGACTAACTTGGAAGACACAGCATGTCAATAAAACATTCAACGTGTGAGTTCAATTTTAATGAGCTATTCCGTGTGAAATATAACCTTATTTTGCCAAAACAACGAAAATGTGAAAACACGTCTGTCGCGAATTTTTATGTGGCTGACGTCTTTTGTCGTTTCTATTATGTTGATGTTTTGTCACTCTTATGTATCTCACTCCATCGACTCTTCAAGTCATACCTTGTCCAGCACGTTAACTTCAATCCCATACATACTGAGGTCAAGGTACCGAAAGTTCAAGCAGGGGCGAACTGGGCTAAAAAAAAGTGCCGGGAAACGTTCCAAAGGGACCCCAGACTCGTACAAAAGTTTTGATTTTCCGAACGGAAAGAACGCTGCTTACTTTCATCTGAGCGATCAATGGCAGTGCACATAGAAGGCATTTTCAACTTTGTCGCTCATTTGGCAAAAATGGTTGCACCAATATATGTTTATTTATTTATTGGTGTTTAATCTTCGACAATAGTCCAGTTTCCATTATCGGTATTCATACGCACATGTGGCTAATTCTTTAACTCATTATTAATTTGGACTCTCATATTGCTTGTTCTTTTCTCAAATAACTGAATTGTTTGTTTGTTTCTCCGATGGAGTTTAACGACACTTTTAACAGTCAGTATCGTATTGTGCCAGACAGTTATAGGGGTGAAGTATGTTGGACAATCCGTAGAGAAACACCTAGTTGCCATGAGTAAATGTCGAACTCTCCAACTTATCCCTTTAAACCCGAAAGGGCGCTTTTCCGTTCCAGAATCGTGCAACGACCTGAATTCATACCGTGGATAGTTGCCCTGAATTTGTGTGGTAGATCAATCAAGATTTTCAACGTGCAGCCCCAAGGCTGCACGTTGAAAATATTGGTTGGTCTTCCTTCAAGTAACGAATATAGACTCTACCAGTTGGTGGGTCTGAAATGGAATGGAATATAACATTAGAGACCAAAGGGTTAACTTACTCAGCTTAAGGAGGATTAACATTGGTTGAAGACAAGCGCATCGTCAACACTGAGCTACTGCGCTCCCGGCTTGAGCAATTGCAATTAAATGTCTTGACCAATGACACTACTCGGATGACGCGTACCAGATCCACCTTTTGCTCCCCGTTCCAGTGTGCTAACTAATGAGCCTCCGACTTCCCAGCTGAAACATGTAAGAAAGTTAATATGCACCTCTCCTTTCTTCGCAAAGACGAATTCTTTTCAGCAAGGAAACCTTGTAGCAAATCTATCTGAATTTTATTCATCTCCCAAATCTTCGAAACAAACTGACATCAACGTTAACAAAGCTGCTATGACGACTGTAACAATTTTAGACAGACCTGTTAATTTACTTCTTGATACAAGTGCTATAATTTCGTTGATACATAACAAACTTGTGCCAGGAGACCAAAAGACAAACATTATTTAAAACTCCAAAAAATGTTGTATCTGCAACTGGACAGCCATTAGATGTGATAGGACCTTTGATTGTTACATCTTTGTGGTTGGTGATTTATTAAAACACTCGATATATGTTGCGCAAACGTTTCAATCTGATGCTGTTATCGGCATGGATATTATTACATAGAGAGTAATCGCTTGATTGGACTGGTTACGTGAAATAATTCATGAAAGGTGAGGGACGTTGTACAAACACGAGTGTTTTACAATATAGTCCCTCGCCTCCAATGAATTATTTCACGTAACCAGTCCACTCAAGCGATTACTCTGTTTATTACTTTTCATTATTAACGAGAGTTATATTATTTAACCCTTTACCTAGCGTAACGATCAAAACCGGCCAGCGCTATTCTCAAAAATAGCCAATTAATTTTCATTGTTTTTTCATTTTTTGTCTCTAAAACATAGGTTATGACCTCTCATTGGAACCAGCTCGTCCCAATGAGGGGTTAAAACCTATGTTTTTGAGACAAAAAATGAAAATAATAGTTATTCAAGAATTTTTTTTGCAAGTGTCGTCTGCTTTTCATGTTAGGTAAATGGTTAAAAAAAACAAAAAACAATGAAGTCCCCATTACATCCACGGCAAAGCGTCTTCGTTTTGCGCGCACGGATACATGACACAATTGTTGATTACAAAATTCACTTGTGAAGTTATCGTTTATAACCAAACCCGGAATTCCCAGTAAATCACACTTTGGAAAGTAATAAAAAGAGTTAACCCATTACTTGATTATCAAGATTATGCTGATTACTGAAATGACAAATATGCACGATTTGTAACAAATGCAATGCCTGCTTGGAATCATTTGTTGAATCAAATAATAATTTTGTAGAACAATATCGAATGTTACCAGCACGAACATTATCAAAAGCTAGCGAACAAATGACTTCTCGAATTCTTAACCCTGTTTTGAGACCGTGAAATGGTACAAAATACTACAACAATTGAAACGTTCAAAGAATTAGATTGAATAATGGAATCAAGCATCTACACTTAAAAATCATTTATTTGTAAGAAATCGTGAGACTGAAAACATTTCAAACACCAAATTTCAATTTGAATTCGACAAAGAGAATTTAAGAGAAGAAAAATAAAAAAAAACAGGAATTATTATTTGAATTTCGACACATTTTTGCTTACAATAAGGCAGACCGTAACCATTTTTATCATATGACTCGTCCGTTTTGTTCACTTTGAAACATTTGATATTTTGTTTTCATATTAATCAGTGATAAATAAAGCCTTCCGTCAATTTCATTGGTTAATTTCCAAACTAGACAATTTGATTGGCTGAACAAAATAACACTGGGCCACATTTTCATAATTTGCATAATTAGAGTTGGGAGCTTTCGTTGGTCAATCTCAAAACTGGACAATTTGATTCGCTAAACAAAGTACAACTGGGTGACATTTGCATAATTTCAGTAGGGAGAATTTACGTTATCTGTCCTATTTAGGGTCGGTTATATTGTATTAATCTTTTACCTGCAAGAAAAACGCCATTCATTTTTTTTTATATTTTCACTTTTTGCTTTCAAAACATAGGTTATGACCCCTCATTGGAACGAGCTCGACGAGCTCGTTCCAATTAGGGGTCATAACCTATGTTTTGGAAGCAAAAAATGAAATTTGTTTAGTTATACGATAATACGAGGATGTTTTTTTCCAAGTGCCGTCTGCAACTCAAGTTAGGTGATCGGTTAAAAAGTCATACTAAGTGGCTAATTTGTGCGTGTGTGTGTCATATGATAAATAGAATATGAAATGAGTGTTTTTCTCATATAATATTTATGAAACTCGTCCGAATTTTCCGTTTGCGCTCGCCAGAGGCTCGCCAAAACGGAAAATTCTTAGACTCGTTTCATAAATATTATATGAGAAAAACACTTATTCCATATCCTCTATATCTAACACACAAAGCAGGCGGACACTTGGAAACAAACTTCTCTGAATACCTATATTTTTTCACTTTTGGCGTAAAACATAGCTTATGATCCCTCCTTGGAACGAGCTCGATCCAATGAGGATTCGTAAGATATGTTTTTGAGATAAAAAATGAAAACCAACTAATGAAAATTGAATGATTTTGTGAATAGCGCCAGACGGGTTTGGTCGTTACTTTGGGTAAAGGATTAATGACTCATAAAATAAGCACTAGCGATCAAAAAACAATAAACCAACGCCCGTACAGAATTCTGTTTGCTCCAAAAGAAGAGGTGCGCGAGCAGATTAAGAGCATTTTGGACAACAATGTTATTAGAGCACAAGAAAGTTTGCCGGGCATCACCAGTTGTTTTGGTCAGAAAGATGAAAGCCAGGTGACTGCAGACAACTGAATGCAGCTACGAGGCGAAAGATGTGTTTACCATTTCTCTAGTATTGATGACATGCTAGATATATTTCGAGAGGCAAATTACTTTTCGACAATAGACACCTGTTGTGGATATTGCATTTACTAGAGCTGTAGGTTAACCGAAACCCAACCGAGGTTTTTAGTTTTTTTTAAAAAACCGAAACCGAAACCGTCGACATCCCGTAATCTAAGGTTTTTTCGTTTTTTATTAAATACTCTCTTGCTGCAGAAATTCACAGAATGTAGCCATTCCAGAGTAGTGGGAGTACCCAGACACTGCCAATGGCAGTGTCTGGGTACTCTCACTACTCTGGGAAGGCTACATTCTGTGGATTTCCGACATTTCAGCTTAGTTGTGTTTGCAGCTTTCCTCAAGTTGCGTGTAGGTGTCAGACCTCGAAAAATGGCCAAGCACATTAAAAGTTCTGTATATTTAGGTAATTATTATATTGGCCTTCCTGATTCTTCATGTACATGTATTATAGCTTATTTCGGGCATTCAATGAGTTTCATTCAATTTCACTACCATTCAGTTATGACTCCGGACATAAGAATGAGTTTTATTGAATTTTACTTGGCCTCATAAACAAACCGAACCGAACCGAGGTTTTACTCCACCTGAAAAACCAAAATCGAAACCGAACAAGAAATTTGAAAACCTACAGCGCTAGCATTTACCCGTCGAAGAAGGTCGTAGAGAAAAGACTGCTTTGTTTCATTTTAAGCCTTACACTAATTTAATACCCTCCCTTTCGGATTACGAAATAGGTCAAGCTTATTCCAACGCTTAATGGACTTGATGCTAGCTGGCATTAAAATGAAAACAGTTTTGGTAACAATCAATGATCTCAGTGTCTTCTCCAAAACTTTTGAAGAATGTCTAGTTCACCTTCGTGAAATTTATCATTGACTACGAAACGTTAATCTGGAACTCAAAATGAAAAAGTGCATTTTTTCTAAAGCCTTAAGTAACATTTTTAGGCCTCGATACCTCAACAAACGTAACGGCAAAAACCGGCCAGCTCTATTCACAAAATTCTCCATTCCATTTTTATTACCTTTTAATTTTTTTGTCACAAAAACATAGCTTATGACCCCTCATTGGAACGAGCTCAACGAGCTCGTTCCAATGAGGGGTCTTAAGCTATGTTTTGGACGCAAAAATAAAAATTAGTCCTTCAAGAATTTTGTTTGAAAGTGTCATATGTTTTTCCTGTTAGGTAAAGGGTTAAAGTAGACCAAAACAAAATTCTAGCTGTTAAAGTCTATACACTACCTACAAGCACTAAACACTTGATCTCATTCTTAGTTTTGGCAACATACTACCAAAAATGATATAAGACTTTGCAAAAATAGCTTGCCCACTTCATTATTTACTTTGTAAAGATACATAATTCACATGGGATGACAACTGTGAGAAAACATTTTCCACTTTTGAAAAGTGCTCTTGCAACACCACCGGTGTTTAGCTACCCTAACGTCAAAGAACATTTCATTTTGTACTGTGATGCTTTTGTCTTTGATCTAGGTAGGGGCGGTGCTAGTTCAAAAGTTCAATGACCGGGAATACAGTGTCGGTAATGCAAATAGACAATTGCTTAACCCATTCAACACAGTGTGCCTACATTTTTGCCTGAAGAAATTAACTACCGACATGAAGAAAAAAATTGTAAGTGGACAAGCAGAGAATATAAAGAGCAAAAAATCTGAAACGAGGCTCTGTAAAAATTTAATCCAATAGCTCAACAGAGCAGTTGGATTAAATTATTACGGAACCTCCCAACAAACCAGAGTGGTTTCGCCCATTTCGCCGTTGACAGTATTGACTGAAGTGATCCTTTCCAGGGCGCCAGTGTTGAAGGGGATAAAAATGAAATTAACTTCTCGGTGATCGAAAAAAATCGTTAACAGTAGTATGGGGCACAGTAAGGCCGCCGTGTGCTGGTCACTTTCCACGAGTGGGTGATACTTACACGTACGCAATAATATTAGATTACAACCCGGTACTTCATTAATTAAAATTGTGCTGATGGTGCTTTTTATTACCTGGTAAACGCATGCGTGGACATCACTGCCCACGCATGGATTACGACCAGTCCACGTACTGTGTCAAAATATTCAGGCAGTACTTATATGGTCACAAATTCACAGTATTTCCTGATCATAACCCCTTACAATTGCTCATGGGAATTAGAAATCTTAATGGTCGCTTAGCTCGATGGGCATTATCACTACAAGAATATGATATGAAAATTAACTACCGACCTGACAAAACACACGGAAACGCTGAGGATCTTTCACTTGCCCACCCTACGGTTAATGTCATCGCTGAATGTTTGCCTAAAAGAATTCAGCTATCCATGGTGCGTGATTTTCTTCACAATGACCCAAATCTAAGACCTCTTGCCATATGCTTTAAGAGTGAGACATTACCTGAAAATTCGCAAAGTACTAGAAAAACTGTTTACTCTGTAACTGATTATGAATTCATTAATGGGATTCTATATCGTATAGGGTCAACTGAGGCAAACAGAAAACGACAGCATGTGAGAAAACAACTAGTGAAATCACGTTCTCGTATTACGAGATTCAGTGGTGTCATGATAACCCAACTGCTGGTCATTTAGCCTTTCGCAAGACGTATCACAAAGTACGTGAACGATTTTTCTAGACTGGAATGTACAAAGATACAGACTGTTGGTGCAAATCTTATGTTGATTGTGCTATTCGATAAACACCAAAATAAATGAAACCTGCTCCTATTCTTCCAATTCCTGTTGATGGACCATTTGATAGAATTGTTGTAGATCGTAGATGGTCTGCTGCCAATCAAACTTGGAATAGAAATATCGTTCCCCGAGTTCTAATGTGTTCTATGTGCCTACTGGCTTCCAATGTGTTCTATGCGGCTACACGCTAAAAACTAAAGTGTTAAAAACTGCACTTGAAGTGCTGTATTTAACACTTACTAAGTGCTGACCTAGCACTTTGTTCAAGTGTAGATATCCCAGAACTTGACAGGTGTAACAATAATACCACTTGACAAGTGTAATGTCGCGACACATAAAACGAAACAACGCAGATGACGCGGATCAGGCTCGAACTCTCGAGTCTGATCCGCGTCATCTGCGTTATGTCCTTTTAATTATGTACCCACCAAGCGCAAAACAAATTATGGACATTTCTGAAAGAACCACCAATGCTAGACACATGAGAAGTGCCATCCATTCAAGTTTCAGATGTCTGACGATTGTAATGTCTAAGTGCTAAAATCATTGCACTTTGAGTGTTAAAATCAAACCCTAAGAGTTAGAATGGGTTTAACACCTTGAAAGTGTCAGTTTTAACACTTTAGTTTTTAGTGTGTACTGGCACATAGAACACATTGGAACTCATGGGACGACAAAATAGTTTTCACTGACTATCTCACACGATGGACTGAGCATTTGCATTGAGAAGAGCTGATTCTGTAACAGCAGCTCGATTATTTGTTTAAAAAAACTAATTTGTCGACATGGCGCACAATGAACGTTACTCTCTGACCGTGGTAAACACTTTATTAATGAAGAAAATATGTAAAATTGTCAACACCAAAAAAGTATTTACAATTGCATATCACCCTCAGTGCGACGGACTTGTTGAAAGATTTAACGGCACTTCAGTGATAATGATTTCGATGTTTATTAGTGACTACCATATGGACTGGGATGTTTTTATTCCATATGTTTTGTTTGTATATCACACGAGCATTCAATAAAATTCACAGGAGTCACCATTCCACTTAATATATATGGTCGTGATGCTCGACTCCCAATCGACGTTGCATTATCCGAACCCTAAAGAACATATGCCGATGCAAATGATTATGTTAGACAGGTTATATAAAAAGGATGCGCCGGCTTTTGAGGAGTACCTCCGTGGGTCGTTGGGAGGGGGGGGGGGGGGTTGTTGTTCAAAATGAGATCCAAGTCACTAGGGTCGTGTGGGGGAATCTGGAAAGTCTAGGAAAGAGTGTGCCAATTGTGTAACTTCACGCTAAAAACTAAAGTGTTAAAAACTACACTTGAAGTGCTGTCTTTAACACTTACTAAGTGCTGAACTAGCACTTTGTTCAAGTGTAGATATCCCAGAACTTGACAGGTGAGACAATAATACCGCTTGACAAGTGTAATGTCGCGACACTTAAAAGGAAACAACGCAGATGACGCGGATCTCTCAGAACTCTCGAGCCTGATCCGCGTCATCTGCGTTGTGTCCTTTTAATTATGTACCTACCAAGCGCAAATCAAATTATGGACGATTCTGGAAGAACCACCAATGCTAGACACATGGGAAGTGCCATCCATTCAAGTTTCAGATGTCTGACGATCGTAATGTCTAAGTGCTTAAAGCATTGCACTTTGAGTGTTAAAATCAAACCCTAAGAGTTAGAATGGGTTTAACACCTTGAAAGTGTCAGTTTTAACACTTTAGTTTTTAGTGTGTTATGTGTAACGGAGACCCTGGAACGTTTCATTTTAGAATGCCCCATATATTTGCTTAGTAGAACCAGACTCCTTAGGAAACTAATGGGAAAATGAGATAGAAACATGATGGATAATTAAATGAGTGATGACATGAGGAAAATGGTCAATTTTATTTTTGGGGAGATCAAGAAGGCGCCATTGGGGGGTAATTATGAAACAGTTTCTGGCTGAATGCTGGAAATTAAGGGGGAGAGTTGGGGAGGAATACCACGGCGGACACTGGTTTAATGTTGGCCTCCTCGTTAGACGACCGAGATAATTCAGCGGGAGGTCGAAGATTGATTATTATTATAAGGCAGAGACATTACATAGATTCCAAGAAGCTTTCACGTTAGCCATAGACGATATCCAGTTAGCACAACAAAAACAAAAAGTCGATTCTGATTCTCTTTCAAAAGAATCTTAATTTCATTTTGGTGATAAAGTTGATGTGTAGACCAGCTACAAATCCTCAACCTTCACCAAAACTATTACACCGTTGGATTGGTTGTCATCATGTCATGGTTTACAAATTCTATCGCCTGTAAACTTTAAAATTGAATGGCACTCAGAAATTTGAAAAAGAGAAGTTCCCGCTGATTTCTTTGCAGTGCAGTATGTAGGATTGATGCAATTAGCTGATGAATAACTTTAAAATTGAAAGCAATGGCAACAACAAGAGGCAACAGACAGTTGATTCTAACCGCGTGAAAGCATTTGGAGATCCAGAGAGGCTTCAGCTAAATCCTGGTAGTTTGTTACGAGATATTGATGTCTCTGAAAACAATTTTGGACAGTTACACTGCGCTCATGAGAAGTGGTCAGAATTCAAACTGTTACCCAGTGATGAGGTATCTGTATCACTTTGTAACTAATAATAACACTGGCAAACACTATGGAATTGTTGAAATCCTAGGTAAATTCTTAACTCTGGACAAGAAATGAAGCCGGTGTAACAGAATGGAAGTCCGTAGGAAAATTAGTCCCTCTGGACTATTATTCCGCGGAATTATAGTCCTAGGTCTAACATTTCTAGGAATAGTAGTCCGCCGGACTACTATTCCTAGAAATGTTAGACCTAGGGCTATAATTCCGCGGAATAATAGTCCAGAGGGACTAACGTTCCTACGGACTTCCATTCCTTTTACACCGGTCGTGCAGAAGTTAGGCACTTTGAGAGCTACAAAAACGATGAAAAAGAAAGTGCTTAGGTCAACCCATGTGAAAGAGCTTGAGAGCTGATCGAAAAATCCCAACGAAATTTCACGGGACGCGGTGCATTTTCACAGACAGGAATTAAGTACAGCTATAAAAATACGTAATGTTATAAAGTGTATGAAACTCCATCATACCAGTGAAGGCCAAATATTCCTATATGTAGAATTTAATAAGAAAACGTTCACAATGGACATCGGTAACTTAGTTAACTATAGAGAATGTGTGTGTGATTTGGAGTTTTTCTTTATGGAAGATAATTATGACACTGAAATGCAACTGAACAAAACTGCTGAGATCTTACAAGAGGAGACGTGGGCTCAACGTCGAATAACTTGTTTCGGGTTCATTTCGGCCGTTGTGTTTTGCCTGTGTACACTTTATCAAGACTTCCTCAGTACGCTACAATAAATAAAGATTACTGAAGTAGTACTAAAACAAGTGTTAACCCTTTACCTACATGAAAAGCAGACGACACTTGCAAACAAAATTCCCGAATAACTAATTTTTTTTCATTTTTTGTCTCAAAAACATAGGTTATGACCCCTCTTTGGAACGAGCTCGGCGAGCTCGTTCCAAAGAGGGGTCATAACCTATGTTTTTGAAACAAAAAATAAAAAAACAATGAAAATTAATTGTCGATTTTTGTGAATAACCCTGGTCGGTTTTGGCCGTTTCGTTGGTTAAAGGGTTAAAATTGATCACCGTATGACTGTACTGTAGTGTGAAGTGGTTAAAGTAAGTCAGATGTGCTGTGCAAATTTACAATAAAATAAAGAAAACAAACCCCGCATATTAACTATAACGGTCACCCAATTCATTTATCCTCCCTTTTCCGATTGACGGAGGACAGTCACTATGGACAGGTGGAGGAATGTGATGGTTAAATCATTTCCTACTTACTTTTTCACACACAGTTTGAATATTTTCTCTTTATCGGAAACATATATCATTTTATTAGTAATGTAATTGATTCTTGATACACCACCCACGTATTAATTTCATAATTGTGAAGACTTGCAGACATTTGACTGCACAGTAATTGTGACAAAAAGGTTCAAAAGAGATAGATATATTTAAGCAGTTTAGAAAGTTAGGGTAGCGAATAAGGTAGTACTGTAACTTGGTATTGGAATATGAATAGACTGGACGTCAAATTACACACAAAGTATAGACAAAATAAATGAAAGATGAAATAGACAAAAGTTCACTGCTCTGACTTGAGAACGATTTTATCCTCGAATGGGGTGCACGGAGGATTATTTCACGAGGCGTTAACCGAGTGACATAATCCTCGCGGACCATGAGAGGATAAAATCGTACTCGAATCCGAGCAGTAAACTTTTGCATTTATTTTATTTTCTCCTTATTTGTTTTCCTAAAACAACCCTTCATAATTGATTCCGTGGTTACTTTCAAAATATGTCATCCCACTGTTCTGACCCCGAGATCACGTGCACGTGCGGAAGTGATACAAAAAGAATTGGGACAAATGACGTTATTGTTCATTCATAAATTTGGCCACTGCGGGAAGAGTATTTGCAGCGATTGTTCAAATAAACAACTTTTATGAAAAAAATTAATAATGAATTTCTACGTAAAACAACTGGATTTTCATTTAAAGATTGAAATTTTTTCTGCAACATCGGAGAACGTTCACTGCTCACTGTCAACAGCATTTGGGAAACGAATTTCTGTCGAAGTAGAACTGGACGTCTTGGTGTTTTTACACTGATTTGTAAACAATAAAAAAATAGTCTGTCATCTTTGAGATTGGAATACGATGCTGGTAGTGGAATACCATTTTTGGCAAGTGGGAGTAGGAATATAATTAGTTTTAGGGAAAGAAAAACGAATGAAAATAAAATAAATATGGGTTATATACACATGGTGTTTGTAAAAAATCTTTTATCGCGACGAGAGCGTTTTCGGGGGCATATATAGCTACGAGTCGCGCAGCGACGAGTAGCTATGTAGCCCCCGAAAAAGCTCGAGTCGCGATAAAAGATTTTTTACAAACACCATGTGTATATAACCCTTTTATCTACACCCCCACCTCCCCCACTCCCGTAATAAAACAAGTTTTGATTAACAAATGCAGACCACTAAAAATAATCTAGCCTTCAACCAGATAATCACTAATGTGAAAAATATCTGGTTATTTGTACTTTCCGACGTTTGACGTCACATTTTGAAAAATGTTGAAGAAACTGAATTCCCAGTGACGTTTGAACGTCAGGATAATTAAAGTCTCGAAGGGTGAAATAATCTCATTTGAAAAAGTGTAAGTTACTAATTTTTACTCTTTTCCGTCAAATTTTATTTTTACAATTCAGTAAGTTTAATTAATGGCCTTCTTTTTTATTCAATACATTTCGATAAATACGCCCCGTTTTATTTGTTTCGATCCGCGGCAGCGATAATTAGTTATTCAAAGTGTTGAATGAAATAGTACGTCATGCAAATGAGATGGGCGTGAACGTTGTATTCTTGCGATATCACGTGACTTTTATTCTTACTGCAGTAACGATAAAAGATTTTTTATTGACGGCGAGTTTTCGATAACGATAAAAGATAAAACGTTCCTGTTTTTACGTATAAAGTAGATAAAAGGTTATATCTAATATTTTCAGAAAGTATACCGACCATCCGGGCAAATCTTATGATGGGCAGAATCTATCGATCAAACTTTACGGTAAAGCGTAAGTTAATTTTTGGTGTGGTACGTCCTTAACTTACCGCCTTGCCGTCCAAGTTCGGACTGGATAGTAACTGACACTGTGAGCGACGAAGACCCTAACTTCACCGCTGTGGTTCCTCGTCATGGAACAGTTAAATGTTGATGCTCTCTGCTGAATATGTAAATAAATATGACGCCGTAAGTTTCTTGGGAATATTTTCTTCAATTCAAATTTCAGAATCACTCACAAACTTTAATTGTTTATCCGATGTGTGGACACGCTTTCAGCTCGACACTTTGACACAGCAGCCCGAAAATTGCGGTCCCTCAACCTTTGGTGGGGGAAGAACATTCACCCTGCTGTCCCCGCTCGTATGTTCAGGAGACGGGAGAGGCACTAAATCAGTCAATTCTTCGCTGGTACGGTATATGTTAAATTCCTCTGGCCAAATAACTGTGCAACCAGCGGCGCTGGCTATTTTATCTCGGAGAACAGAATGTTATTCAAATTTCTGACTGTAATTGAATTGCACGCTGAGATATTTCTCATCTCGTTTTGCGGCCGTGTCAAAGTCAAAAGTTGGCAGTTTGAATTACTTATCTATGAAATCTGGTAACTTCTAACGGGATAATAATATACTCTTGATGCTAATCTCGTGATTCTACTCGGTGTGCCCTGGTGAAATATATTTACCTGTGCTGGTTTTAATTTCTCTGACTTTCTTGAGAGTGCTCATTAACTAATCCCACCTTAACCCTTTTAACATTGACGCATTGAATGGCACTACTGCAGTCAATATTGTACTAGTGGGCCGTTCAGGAATAGTTTTATACTACATCCTTTAGGGATGTAAGATTAAATTATTCCCGATCCTCCTTCCAAATTTGGTATTTATTTCATTGCTCACTCATGGACGAACAGCGTTTTCTGTATGCAACAATTTATGCATTACTACTTAAAAGGGTTGATGCTCCGCAAACGACCATTAATTTAAACATCGTAAGATCCGAGTCACACCCATTGCAGCCTCTGCTGCAATTTCTATAGTGCTTGGGATGTGCTTTGTAAAACCCCTGTCACACTCTGCTGCGACCGGGCCGGCGCTTGCATTCCGCTGAAAGATTATCAAAGCGCCAAGCTAAACTCCTTAAGGTCTCCAAGAACCGATTAGTGACGCAGTGGATACTGGCTAGGGCGGGAGAGGGTCCCAATGGTCCCCCGTCAGCGCCAGAGCGCCGCGCTTGTTTTGTGCATGCACAAAAGAAGCGCAAAGGTCGGCGTTCTGACCAGGGCGCTGCAATGACTCAGTACTGTCGCCGTGGCAGCGCAGAGCGAGCGACGTGAGCGCCCCGTTGACGTAGTAAGAATACATACAAGCTACTCATGGTCGCAGCAAGAAATCAATCTTGTCCTCTGCGACAGCAGTAAGCTTAATCATACTCTAACTGCGCGCCTCCCCCGTCCTTATTACGCTCACTACGTCTCTCTCCCGACGTTCTTATTGCGCTGCCACGAGGCGTCATGGACTGGTTCCCGCTCATAGAACGTCCACACGGTGCGGCCATTGCGATTATGGCGCTCGTTATACGTCCAAGCGTGACAAATAGAGTTCTTCCGACGTTTGCAGCAGGTTTACAGTACGATCCCACTTTGAAATGCGATCTGCTCACCCACACACACAAATTGTATAAATACTTCATCACCAACAACAATGGGCGTAGCACTGAGCGTAGGTGACAATGGTGATGGAGGATACTGCCTTTCTCTTCACCTCCATCTGTCCTTGGGTGCTGGAACCTTGCTTTTGCCTTTTACCATTGTGACTACGTTGTTCGATGCGATGTTTAGCGTCGAAAACAGACTGATGACTGGAGCACGCAGGAGGCTCTATACTCTCCTCGCCCACGCAGAGAACGTTTTGCAAACGTATTGAGAACGTACCACAGCAACGCAATGACAGCGACTTGGACGTACTAAGAACGTTTTCAGTGTAGAGGAAGCGCAGTGAGGGCGCGTGAGAGCGTGAGACTTGACAAAGCAGGAACGCAATGAGTCGTACTAAGAGCGCAATGAAAATGTGATAAGCGGGATAGGAGCATACTACGAGCTACCTTGTTTTAAAAGTTTGACAATTTCGGACAGTTTTCCGCGCTCTTCCTGCGTGTTATTCATATTTTGATAATTTTTCAGCGCAATGCAAGCGCCGGCCTGGTCGCAGCAGAGTGTGATAAGACCCGGCTTAATATCCAGTGAAAAGTAGACTACAACGAAAGCGTGCTTTACCAGATGTTGTGCATTGAGTTCACGCTGCGTTGTCGATGTGCGCCACGAATATGGTTGAAACATTTCCAATTTCTGACGTTTCGCACACATGATGGTTTTCCAGTGAATTTCGAGTGGTGTGTCGACTCTTCAGTGTGCGAAAAACTAGAAAAACTTGGCGCTGTTGCGGGTAAACTGTACCGGCCGGTGAAATGCTATGGATGTGGACCTAACCTAATCCGGAAGAAAATCGCATGCAACAGCAGAACGACCTTGCCAGGTGTCATGCGACAGGTCGCCAACAACAGCAAGATGTAAGAAAATGGCTAAGAAACAGGATACGCACACAGCAACAACACGACTCTGAGAAATTGGTTGTGTCGCCCCCCCCCCCTCCCCTTCTTGTTGCAATCGGTCAAAGTAACCTAAAATGTTCTTACACGGCTCTCGACAAACGACACGCTAGCCTTAATAATATTTCAGAGGGGTGGGGTGGTGGGGGAGGCATTAAGCAATATTTTTCTCGTAAATTATTAGCGGCAAGGATCTGATACTTGGTATGCAGTTTCAAGTTTGTTCAAAGAGAGTATATCAGGCTCGTCCCGGGAGAACACGCTGACGTACCCATTCCATTCTGATGGTACGATGACGTTAAGTAGGGATTGGTCCGTGGTATGGATGCCTACTTCGGATGCCGTGTTCAGCGAGTCTGTTGCGGTTAGTTTGTGAACTAATTCTATTGTTAGTTCTACCAGGAGTAATTGCTGCTGTCCTCGTCGCCGGGAGGAAGCGATCCCGCAAGTGAGACGTCCTGATATGTCGGTCTTGTGCGGGGGTCGTAACTCTTGGTCGACCTGAACGCGGTCGGTCGGCAGTAGATCCAGTGGTTCTATACCTTCCAATGAGACGGTAAATAGTGGTAACAGTGACTCCGAACTCCGCAGCGAGCTCATCTGATGATAGAGGAAAAGTTCAAAGAGATTCCGTTTCTGAAACAACTTTGATTCCGTTCAGAAATATTGCGCGTTTTGAGTGATTTGCCAGAACAGATTGGCAATATTTACGGTAACAAGAAGGTTAAAAATTCACAACTTAAAGAGGTGTAAGATTCGATTCGGGATACGATTCAATCTGAAATTCTCTGAAGTTCCAGACAAAAAGGTTGCATTGAACTAAATATTTGAAACACTTCAATTTTGTTTGAGATAATTATATGTGTAAAAAAATTTTGCCACAATTCACAAATGAACGGAGGGCAAAGCCACATTAGAGTGCTATTGTGAAAGCAGAATTTCGCTCCGTATACGGTCCCGAATCTTATCATATTTAACAACTTTCGATTTTTGTGACGTCACAAACTTTTTTCCGGGTACAGATCGACAGGTTTAAACCAAAGTTTCTGTTTCATTTTCGAAGATTGTATTTACAAAGTTCGAAATAGATTTTCTTCACTTCTTCAATTGAGACGCTGAGGGGGCGCGGTGGTTTTGTGGTAACCTTTTCTCGTCAGATCACCGAAGTTAAGCAACGTCGAGCCCGGTTAATCCTTGGAAGGGTGACCGCCTGAGCGATCGATTCGGACTCCCGCGTTGTGTCCTTGGGCAAGGCACTTAACCCCGATTGTCGACATGGGGACTCGATGACGCCGTGTACTAAGGCGTACTGCACGCCGATGGTGCGCATGTCTTCAACCAGTTTAACCGTGCCTGTGCTGCACTGCGGAGTTACGATGTTGAGGAGCTGGCAGCTGCTCGTCGTCGCTCGGTGGTTCTCTCTGGGTACTCCGGCTTCCTCCACCCGTAAAACTGTCACCGACACGATATGACCTTGGCTGTTAAAGTGTCGTTAAACATTAATAAATAAATAAATAAATAAATTGAGACGTTGTACCTATTTTACTTAGGAATGTGGAAGATAGATAATATAGACTGAAAACAGAACTTACGATAAGATTTACGAGCGTAAAGTGAACCTCCCCTCGCGAAGTCTGTCACAAATTTTGGTTGCTAACGAGGATTTGAATAATAATTATATTAAACTCTGACTACGCCAAATATCTGGAAAAACACAAAGATAAATTTGTTTGGCGAAATCGAAGTTTAATGTTATTGATCTAAAGTCTTTGATGACAATGCCTTTATGAATAAAGACTCACTACACCTGAAGTTTTATAATTACGACGCCAGTGACGTAGCCAGAGGCTTCCGATTGGGTTGGGGGGGGGGGGTGTAGGGTAGTGAATTTCCAACTGGGGGGGGGGGGGGACCGGGAGGGGGTTTCCCCCTACCGGCCCTCCCCCTAGTGGAAAATTCACTACCCAGAAAAATTTAGAAAATGAAGCCATGAAAGGGGGCATAAAATTGATTCTAGTAACTAAAATGCCAACACATTTATTAAATAGAATTATCAGGTTATTATTATTTGGTATTATTCAATTTATTCTGGGAACTGAATATATGCTAAACAAATGCTCAAGCTCAGAACGTTGTGCAATTCACACTCTCCTAACATTAAATCAGATCTTATGCAGGAATGATCAGTTTTTGGTGTTTCATCATTTTGTAATTGTGAATGATGGAATTAACTCAGGATAACAATTCTACATGATGTGATTTTCTTGAAGTGCATTTCGAGGGTTTTTTTTTTATTACGATACGTAAACGCACTATACAAATCCCGTACCGACTGACATCATACATACTTATGAAACTTGATATTATGTACATTGTAGTTGTAAATAGTAACAGTTAGAATTTTTGCCGATTTGAAACCGAGTTGGAATTTTGAGAAGTGAAGGAGACATCACCAAAGAAGCTCTAAAATCCAGATAGATTAAATTTCCAACTACTCATGACTTGCCTTCCGAATTTCCAACTATAGGAAAGTTTTTCCAGGACTGGGAGGGGGGGGGGGACACCCCCCCACCCATCCCACCCCTATCGCCACGTCCCTGTACGACACGTATTTCCACTGTGTTCATATATTGATATGTTCAAGGCGAATTTAATAATTATTCGGGGTTCATATAAACTAGTCAATTTGATTTTCCACACCTTTTCCATACCCTACGCATCAAATTTCCATTGCCCAAAAGGTTAAAACTATGGTATATGGAGAGTGGATTACTGTCAAATAACAGTGGAGTACATTATCCATTGGTCCAAACATGGCCGGCTTGACTGTAATCAGGAATGAGCTTTTTCAGAGTTTTCTCTGATTTTAGAGTTTTTTCCCTATTCATATGCAATTGTTTTTCCTCTTTTGTACTTTTTGCAGTTTAATGGTGGCTGTCTTTTGGAAATGCTTTCTTGACTCCAGTATTGAACCTTTTAGGTTGATATAATTTAAATTTAACAATTTTCCCAAGACGCTATTTTTAAAGAGCTTTGATTTCAGAGATTTTTATCTGGCTTGGGCTCATGCCTACTAATATATATTATTTTGGCTTGGTATGGCCCTCGTATGCGAGGGCCGTACCAAGACAAAAACTTATACAGCGACCAAACAGATCATGTTTGGACTAATTTTTCATTTGACAAATACATACGCCATTGAAGACGCACTTCGCATGCATTGTAAAATAATTACAAAGAGAAACAACAATTCAACTTTATTTTCAGCAATTGTATTAAAGTACAAAACCGTGAAAAAAAACAACAAAAAACCCCTTCACATGTTACATTTATGTACTCCACTTATATGTACACCATAGATATGGACAGAACTGCAAATAAAAATCTGAACTTCTTGGCTACAAACACGCGACTTTTGATTGACTTTCAACCCCACTTGTATTTCCACACTCATTAATTCATAATTTTGTGGCAAATATGAATTTAGTTCATTTTCAAATTTCCATAACTTTTCCGAAACCCACAGCCATTTTTATGTGTACCCATACTATGTATGGTACACATAATGCCAGCATCCGGGGTGACCATCCGTCGTTCGTCCATCCTTTGTCCGTCCGTCTGTCCGGGCCAACATTGGGGGTTTAGGGAATATTATTATTAGGGGCTACCTCCAAACTAAGGTAGTGTTAGGGTTAGGAGTGGGGTGGGGTTAGGGGTAGCCCCAGAGTAGGGCTTAAGGTTGGGGGAGGGTTAGGTCCCGGGGGGGTAGGGTTGGGGTCAGAGGTTGGGTTTTAGTTTTAGTAGCCCCTAAACCGAAAAATAGTTCCTAATCCTATTGGATTGGCTAGGGTGGGGTTAGGTCAGGGGTGGGGTGGGGTTAGGGGTAGGGGTAGCCCCAGAGTAGGGCTTAAGGTTGGGGGGTTAGGTCCCGGGGTGGGTGGGGGTTAGGGTCAGGGGTGGGTTTTTAGGGTTTAGGGTCAGGGTGGGGTAGGGTTAGGGTTAGGGTGTGGTTTTGGGGTGGAGGGGTTGGGTTAGGGTTAAATATAAGTTCTATGGTGGAGGGGGTGGGGTTCTGGGTAAAATAAGGCTTTGGACTTACAAAATGTTTTTTGGTAGCCCATAAACCCGAAATGTTGGAGCGTCCGTCCGTCCGTCCGTCCGTCCGTCCGTCCGTCCGTCCGGCCGGCGTCCGTATCCATTTCTTTGGCATTCGATAACTTGAACAATATTTCTTGGATTGTCAAGTTACTTTATATTTGTGTTCAGGTTACTGATGTGCCGAGCTGTATATTTTTGGGTGTAAATCGGATAATTTGATCCTGAGATATTAACCCTTTATCCTTCAAATTGAAAATTCCTCCAATCCCTTTGGCATTCGATAACTTGAAAAATATTGCTTGGATTGTCTAGTTACTTTGTATTTGTGTTCAGGTTACTGATTTGCCGAGCTGTATAGTTTTTGGTGTAAATCTGATGATTTGATCCCGAGATATTAACCCTTTATCCTTCAAATTGAAAATTCCTCCAATCCCTTTTGGTATTCGATAACTTGAAAAATATTGCTTGTATTGTCAAGTTACTATATATTTGTATTCAGCTTACTGATGTGCCGAGCTGTATAGTTTTTGGTGTAAATCTGTTATTTTGATCCTCAGATATTAATCCTTTAGCCTCCAAAAAATTTCTCCAATCCCTTTGGTATTCGATAACTTGAAAAATATTGCTTGGATTGTCAAGTTACTTTATATTTGTGTTCAGGTTACTGATGTGCCGAGCTGTATAGTTTTTGGTGTAAATCTGATAATTTAATCCTGAGATATTAACCCTTTATCCTTCAAATTGAAAATTCCTCCAATCCCTTTGGCATTCGATAACTTGAAAAATATTGCTTGGATTGTCAAGTTACTTTATATTTGTGTTCAGGTTACTGATGTACCGAGCTGTATAGTTTTTGGTGTAAATCTGTTATTTTGATCCTGAGATATTAACCCTTTATCCTTCAAATTGAAAATTCCTCCAATCCATTTGGAATTTGATAACTTGAAAAATATTGCTTGGATTGTCAAGTTACTTTATTATTGTGTTCAGGTTACTGATGTTCTGAGCTCTATAGTTTTTGGTGTAAATCTGATAATTTGATCCGGAGATATTGACCCCCTTTATTCTTCAAACTGAAAATTCCTCCAATACCTTTGGCATGAGATAACTCAAAAAATATCTATCCGATTGTCATATTACTTTATATAGTTATTCAGGTTACTGATGTGCTGTTCTCGCAGGATTACGGGGTTGAGTGATGGAGGAAAATTTAAAGTTTTCATCAGTGCTCAGTCGACAGCCAGTGACTGTCGTCTGAACCCCAGTTCGAACGTAAACTTTGCCACCTTATCAATGCCCTATCCGCTTGGGGCTCTTAGGATTCCTGAAGGTGCCTGTGGCTTACAACGCCAAAGGGTGATCAACAATAATTCACTGAAAAGATTATTTATTTACATGTACGAAGAAATATAATATGAAACAAATTACTCACAAAATTATCCATATGAATACACTAATTACGCGAATAAAAGTTTATTCTTTAGGGCCCTCGACGTCTCCCACAGCTAGCTGTGTCCGATGGATTGACCTCACATTATCTTCATCCTCTCACGGTTTGTAATGAATACCAAGTGTCCATTCACTTCTCGTTGCTTCCTCCTCGCATGGTTAACTTCACCGTCAGTCAGCTTGTGCGAATCTATCAGCGTTCCCACGGTTCAACCACACTTCAATCGGCGTCTACCACAGTTCACGATCACTTTGCGCTTTGTCTGGTTCTCACGGGGTTAAGTTATTTTTCGCCTTCAGATATATACTTAACAAAGTTCACATAAAAATATTCTGCAAAGTGTTCTCAACATCACCAATTCTCGACCCGACTAAAACTATTTTATCTCGCGAGCTACTCCAGCGCTTTCTCAAGCTCTTAATACGATCTCTAGACCTCAACGTTACAGTTTTACTTCTTTGGCTACTATGCCACTGCGGTTCGCAACCGTTAACAAACTACTATCGGTTCCTTATAACCCTCACAGGGTTACGACAATACGCGGACTTTCAATCTCGGTGCCTATGACCCTCGACGGCCAAGGCTAAATTCGGACCTTCTCTGGGTGTACTCTGGCCAACTGCCTCGCAACGACCCACAGCCTTACACACCTTCCGACTGGAATTGGCTGGAATGAATTTTTCGCGAAATCCCCCGATTTTTATGTAGATAGCCAGAACATTTATTCTCAGTTAATCGCTTCTCTTGAACTTGGCCGCTTAGATCTATCTTAATTTAACGCTCGCTTTGAAGCTCCTTTGAAAGACTCGCGTTTTGGTATCTTTTGACATTTCGGAGACAGGATAGATGCGTAATATGAGTGTGTGTCCAGAACATATGTGATGCAATGTATTCTACAATTAGATTTTAACTGGCTTTAATTACCCAGATAAATAAATATTACAGAAGAGAATATTGTCTCTCTTACTATTGATCATCTGTTATCAGAAGCCCATATGGCGTTGAACACGTGGCGATATGGACATTACATTTCATGCGTCATTTACAATCTCTGACAAACCTGTTTTCGGGGTTTGCTACATATCTATCTTCAAGTTTTATGTTTAACCCATTCAGAAAAATTATAGAAAATATTTACACTTTTATACAACAAAATCACAACTTTTAGCTATCACCTTGACAGCTGTGCTGTATAGTTTTTTATGTAAATCTGATAATTTGATCCGGAGATATTAACCCTTTATCCATCAAATTAGACACTCCTCCAATCCATTTCTATATGTACCCATACCTTGTATGGTGTACATAATGTCGGCATCCGTGATGGCCCTCCGTCGTACAGCTTTCTACTAGTTGCGCGTATGGGTACACATCTGACGATTTCATCGGCCTATTTTCTATAGTTTTCCAGGGCCTGGAAATGCAATTGCTTGTTTCCCATAACTTTCCATACCTTTCCATATCCTGCATGAACACTGCTTATTCATTGGAATATCTATAGCAGGAGCCGTAAATAATATATGTATATCTTTGTGAGTAAAAAGACATAACGCTCATAACAGCGTCAAATTCCTCACAGAATTCGACTGGTGGCCTGAGAGTTTTCATCTTCTAGAGATAGGCGGTACTGAAATATTGAGTTCGGTATCGATTTCGGAATATTGAAGGGGTCATACCGCGGTATCGTTTCGGTATTCGGTGTATGACTTGACTGAGATTTGCTGATAGCACAAAAGGGGAAGTCACACCCGGAGAATACAGAATAAGTCGTTCTTGTATCATTCTACCACAGCACCACAAATACCACTGCAATGAGCTAAACATTGACATTCTTTCGCCAACACAAATCATATCTACAGTAATTTTGTGCCTTGTTCCAAAACCTTTAAAGGCCTATATCAGGCTTTTGCGATATCAGAGCATATGTCCTTTACATGCCATCATTAGGAGGTCCTGCTGACTATAGCCAAAACACCTTGGCAGTGATTTCTAGTCAAGTCTTGGCTGCCTTCATAGGCAGCCAAGACTTGACTAGAAATTAGAGCTAAGCAACTCGACATGTACAGGTTGTAGTCAAGTGAGAAGTCAGAAAAATTGCTCAAACCTTTAAGGGTTAACAAATCTGAAAGGAAAAGCATGTCTTTCATGAAAATGAACAAATAAACAGCTATTAGACCTTACAAATAGAAAATGTAAGAATATTTGAAAATGCAGACAGTTTCGGTATTCAATGATCGGTTCGGTTCGGTTCTTCGTTATCTCCGTGATACTGGTATCGATTCAGTTTCCGGTATTTTGCCCATCTCTATCATCTTCCCCAATAGTTCTGAAATAGTTACAACCGATCATAGCAAATAAGAACAGGTCATCATTCAGTCATTGATACAGAACAGACTAGAAACACAAATAATCGACTTTATTTAATGCTCAGGCATCAATTCACGCTGAAAAATTAAGTCATATTCCCCTGTCGGTGGGGCAAAACGAAATATCAAAATGATATTTAGAAATCGATATTTCATCGTAGGTTCGGATGACGAATCACATGTACTTTAAATTCTACGTATTTATGCGAAGACAGTGGAAATGAACCGGTCGAAATGGAACTGCAATTGCTGTTATTGTTTACATTCAGTTGTTGTTCCAGTGAATCACGCTCCGAAAAGTCAACAATTTTAAACATTCCTGACAAAAATGTGGAGAATAATAGTCTTCACCTCTCCAACAACAACTGAATGTAAACAATAACAGCAATTGCAGTTCCATTTCGACCGGTTCATTTCCACTGTCTTCGATGTTCAGTGGCAGCACGTTTAATGGGCCGATAAACATTTACATGCAGTCATCACAGAGTCAGCACATCAGTAATGAATTCCAGAGTCCCAAATACAAACGAATTCGAATAATTGATAGTGACAGTGACCAAATCAATTCATTAAATCAGCGGTTTCAAAGTTTGACTTTCTCATTCACCTTCCAGCGAAAAGCCGAAATCACTTTCAAATTTCTTCAGTTCAACTTCACACGTCTTCAATGCATTGAGTTCAAAAAAAATAAAATGACGTGTCTTGTTATTGAAAATAAGAAAGTGGTGTTTTTTGTTATTGTTCTATTTCTTCGAAACACATTGCGATTATTTCAATTCGCCAGCCTTGGTAAATCGTAAAGTTAGGGGAGAAATAAGACGGGACTACTTTTTGTGCGGATATTCACACATTCCAATGGTTGGAGTTTGGTTGTTGTAATTTTTGTATGGACGCCGCTTCGGCACATAAATTTTGCGCCTTAATGGCAAATAAAGGCCACAAATTGGAGAGTTTGTAGTCGTAGAGCATTAAATAAATAGAAAATTCACGAAAATTTCGTGGCTACAAGAAATATGAGGATCTTCACTCGCGACTGCGTCGCTCGTGAAGATCCTCATATTTCTTTGTAGCCACTCACGAGATATTTTCGGTATTCATCAAATTTTCGTGAATATCCTCTATTTATTCGCTTGAGGCGAGAGTGAACAGGCCGCCAGGATTTATTTTGTACGTCGTAAACGACTATTTACATTAACGTTCGACATTTTGACACAATCAACATATTGCTCAGAGATATTTTGTTTTACTGCTTATTTACGTGTCGCATGAACAGTGATGTACTGGCTCTTTGCACCTAGACATGCACGCTCTTATAGTGTGGCACATATATCAAAATCAGACAGGTGTATGTTTCTAATTTGCGAAGTGGGATGTGGAGGAGGATCCCCCACTCAGCTCTAGTCGATACCCTCAACAGCGACCAAAACTGCTTATGGAAAGACAAGATCACAGTCTTGTTCAATCTTGCAGTGTGAAATGAAATTTTTTTATTTTTAAAAAATTTTAAACACATGAAAAATATTGGTAGGTCAGTCAAAAGACTTGCATTAAGGTTTAGAAATACGGACTTGTGTTCATGATGGTAACCTCAAGGAGTGGCTCGGATCATGTTTCTGCGGAAAACAGGTGAGTACGGTGGCTCACTGGTTACGGCATTGGACTTTAAACCGAGAGGTCCATTTGACAAGGCACTTCAACTGCTAGGGAAATGCGAAAATGAACTAAATTCATATTTGCCATACAATTATGAATTAATAAGTGTGGGAATACAAGTGGGTTTGAAAATCAATCAAAAGTCACAGTCATGTTTGCAGTAAAGTAGTTGAGAATTGTATTTGCAGTTCTGCCCATATATAATGTGTACATATTAGTGGAGTTCGTAAATGTAACATGTGAGAGGAGTTCTTTTTGTTGTTTTTTCACGGTTTTGTACTTGAATACAATTACTGATTGCACGGTGACGCCGTGTACTAAGGCGTAATACACTTAGATGGTACACCTTCTTCAACCAATGCTAACCCTGCGCTTGTGGAGTTAGTACGTTTGGGAGTCTAACAGTTGTTCGCCATTGCTAGATGGTTCTCTCCGTGTACTCCGCCTTCCTCAACCCTTAAAACTGTCCGACACGAGGTGACCTTGTCAGTCGAAAGTGTCGTTAAACTCCAATAAATAAATAAATTCTGCGGAAAATAAGTTAATCATTACTGATGCAACAACTCACTGAGGCGAGTGTCCTCCAAAGTGGGCAACATAGGTAAAAATAACTGGCTAAATCTGTCAAAATGTCAAAATCGGAGACGACTTGTCAAAATCTGAGACGACACTTGTCAAACATAGCCCAAACGATATTCGTTTTGAATATCTAAAATATTTCATTTTATGTCTTAAACACATAGCTAAGGGTATTCACTCGAACGAGCTTACTGAGGGTTAAATTACAAGGGTATTTATTGGTGTTTAGCCCTTTACCTAACATGAAAAGCAGACGACACTTGCAAAAATAATTCTCGAATAACTCATTTTTTAAAAAAAAAATGCAAAAATAATGTAAATTATTGGCGATTTTTGAGAATAGCGCTGGCCGAGTTTTTGCCGTTACGTTGGGTAAAGGGTTAAGGTCATTTTCAGCTTCTTTTAAATACATAGCTTATGACATTCACTGGAACGAGCTTACTGAGGGTTAAATTAAAGGGGTATTTATTGGTGTTTAACCCTTTACCTAACATGAAAAGCAGACGACACTTGCAAAAATTCTTGAAATAACTAATTTTTTTCATTTTTTGTCTCAAAAACATAGGTTATGACCCTTCATTGGAATGAGCTCGACGAGCTCGTTCCAACGAGGGGTTATAACCTATGTTTTTGAGACAAAAAATGAAAAAATAATGAAAATTAATTGTCGATTTTTGAGAATAGCACTGGCCGTTTTGACCGTTATGTTGGGTAAGATAATGATCGCGGCATAGGTATGAACTCTTGTTTTACGAAGCATTAATACTTATGCTCTCCACTTCAGAGGACTTTGGTGTTGGTTCTGTATCCTATTTTACCCATAAAGAAGAGCTTGTATATCACAGTAAACAACTACTGCTCAACTTTCCGGGGTTCAGACGGGGGAAATTAAAGGGTTAAAAACAAATATATTTTTGTAACAACTGCTAATGTTGCTCGGTATATTATAAGCTGCAGAAATATTGGTGATCTAATCTATTATATACATGAGGAGTGTGTGATTCATTCCGATTCCGATTTCGCGTCCGTGTCTGCGTCCAGCTAGAAACCATTAATAATATGCAATGCAACTCTTTCCAATGAGGGGTCAAATGATATGGTTTTATTGTCGAGTTTTGGAAAATTTAAAAAAATAATAATTACAATAATAAATTTTGATATCGTGTGCGTTGGGTAAATGGTTTTACGCATGCGTAATGGAACAATTGGCAACATGTTTCTGACATTGCTTCATCGCCATTTTAAAACTTCAAATTCGCGTGGTTTTATATTTTTCGATTTATACAATGTCCAGAGGCCTTGACAGTCCAGTTAATGTGAAAAGAACCAAAACATGTATATGTTTGATTCCATGTATCCAACTTTGGTTCCACTTCCAGGACAAACTAAAGAACCAGTTTGGGTTCCTAGAGGAACCAAAATTCTTGCGTGTGGAGATCAACATTATTCTTCTTACTGAAAATCTGACACATGCATCTGGGGCACTCGGCGATGCTTCACTCACAAAACTGACGAGCTCAAGACAATGCTTTTAAGAGATCTTAAAATAAACTTGGACATTCGTCGTATTTCAGCTGATAACGTCCAAACTAAGCGGTATTGAAATGTCAGGTTAGGTATTAATATTTTTGTTATTTATTTATTTGATATGATTTTCTTTCCCAGAATTATCCATTATCAAACTCGGCTGATATGGCTTCAAACGCGGCTGATATGACGCCGATCTCGGCCGATATGAACCTAGCGGGAGTTATCCCCATCGATGCGTTACTAGGCCCAACCAATTTGGTTACATCGAAATGTTCACTATTCGTACGACGCAATCGGACAAATTGGTGTTACCTGGCATGGTACAGTGGAATGCAGCAGAGATTTGTATGATAAGGAACTGATCATGACAATAAGTAATGATTAATTAACCCTTTACCTAACGAATCGCCCACCATCCGCCCGCGTAATATGCAAATTGAGCAGTTGAAAAAATTAAATTTTTCAAAATATTTCAACAAAACCATATCATGTGACCTCTCGTTGGAACGAGCTCGTTCCAACGTGGGGTCACATGATATGGTTTTGTTGAAATCTTTTGAAAAATTTCAAAAAATGATATTTAAAATAATAAATTTTGATATCGTCTGCGTTGGGTAAAGGGTTAAGAGGATGAAGGGATGAAATAAGAGAGTTGTACAGAAAATTATTACCACTTTGATGATAGGGCGTTCCCTAGTACATTAACAAAGTTTAACAGGGCATTACAAGAATGTAACGCTCAACTTAAAAAGTCACGTGATGTGTCGGACCGTTAATGAGGTAAACATCTCATTAACAGCCCGACACGTCAAGTCGTTCGTTCCTCGCTCTCGTACACTCGAAAATGGAAACAGTTTCCAGAAATGGTTTCAACTAGTAAACAATGTGATTTTTATTTAAATTATTAAATATGTGTAAAATATCCAGCAAAGTTAGTCCCATAAGAACAAACAGCTGTATATAGTAAGTAAGTCTGCAGACATTTTAAGCCTTTATTCCTGACTTAAAAGCGGTAAATATCGGGTCTGTTTTTAAGTTTTCTAACTTCATTGCAATTGAAAGAGTTCCGGTGCCGATGACGTGATAATCATGTGACGCCAGTTTGTTTGAGAACTGACGATAATATCATCTGCCAAAATTGAAAACGTTAAAAATGTCTCAGTCAAGCGAATTGAATGAAGACCAATTGGCTATTTGTAGTCCAAACATGGCCTGAATGTCCGTAATATAATTTTTGGGTTTGGTACGTCCTTCCAAAGGACGTACCAAACCCAAAAATTATATTACGGACTTCCAGGCCATGTTTGGACTAGGCTGTTGGTAACTGCTATGTAAGGTACAGGGTCAAAACTTTCTCAGAATCGCAGCGGTAATAATAGTAATAATACGACTTTGTCGGGCCTTGTGGTTTATTAACGGCACAACAGGTGTGAATAACAGCCCTTCAGCTTATTAACGGCTCTCGACTTCGTCTCGGGCCTTTTATAAGCTGTCGACTTCAGCTTATTAACGTCCCTCGACTTCGTCTCGGGCCTTTTATAAGCTGTAGGACTGTTATTCACACCTGTTGGGCCGTTAATAAACCACAATGTCCCCCAAAGTCATATTATTGTTATATTCACCACAAACTAAAATCCAGAGTTGTAAGCGAAGATTCGTCGAGGTTGGAGAAGAAGATGTTCAACTATCCGAACGTTGCAGCTTCTCTAATGGGGAAACTGAGACGTTCGGATAGCTTGAGGAGAGGAAACGGCGGACTTGGTGAAAAGATTGAGGAATAATAACACTGTCAGAAAACAGTAAAAGATTTGAGAATGTTTGTAATTAATTTATTTGGGTTTAATAAGAAAATAGGGTATTACTTGGTTAGGTTCATGGCATCCGAGATATCAGCCCTCGGTAACTTCACATCAACCTTCGGCCTTCGATCTCAAACTGCATAAATTCTGAATATTTTTGTAATTATTTGTTTTGGTTTAATAAATAAAGAGGTTATTAGCTGGTAACTTCACATCACCCTCCAACCTTCAGTCTCGGGCTGAATGGCTGATATGAAGTCATATCTCGGCCGATATGAAACTAACGAAGTTATCCCATTCGTATCTGGACGTTATTCGGTATATATTGATCTTGTTTCTCTGTGCGAAAGAGCTATAAAATATGTTTTACTGAATATTCATTGCCAGACGGTCATTGGCATGTGTTTTGGTTAATGGCATGTGCTTACCCGTAAATCCTCCACTCTAGCTACGGGACAGGGAAGACGATCAGGACATAAAGGTGTAGGACAAGGTTAATCAACGCCTTCTCACCTGAGGACCGCAACAAATCAGCTGCCGGCCAAAATGTTATTACTACTATCAAGGTAAATACAACAAACTCTTTTATGGAATAGATAAAATGTCAAAAACCATTCTTGCATAAAATAATAGTTTCAAGCGGAATTCGTAATCAACAATATGAAGATCAAAAAGATAAAAACTTCATATCATATCTTAACCCTTTACCTAACGTAACGGCCAAAACCGGCCAGCGCTATTCTCAAAAATCGCCAATTAATTTTCATTATTTTTTTCATTTTTTGTCTCAAAAACATAGGTTATGACGAGCTCGTTCCAACGAGGGGTCATAACCTATGTTTTTGAGACAAAAAATGAAAAAAAATTAGTTATTCACGAATTTTTTTTCAAGTGTCGTCTGCTTTTCATGTTAGGTAAAGGGTTAATATTTTTTTATTTTATACTTATTTCATTTCGTATTTATTCTGGAATCTCGTGCTTTGTCATCTTATATGATTCTGAGAATAATTTACTGTGTCAAAATGAAAACTCGCTCCATAGTTGATTAGATTTTTAACCCGTTACCTAACTTAAAATCCAAACCCTGCAGGCGTTATTCACCAAAAAATCTCCATTTAAAGTTTATTAGTTTTCTGTCTAAAAATATATCTTATGATCCCTCGTTGGAGCGAGCTCCGAGAGATCGTTCCAATGCATGTGCGGATTCGGAGGGGGTGGGGGTGGGGTTGACCACCTGGCGCGTGCCCCTTCTATGTTTTGCAATTCAGTTTTTTTACAAGCACCGATACCAATGGACACAATATTATCGGCGATAACATATGGGCACCTTTGGTAGTGGATGTCCATGTTTTATCGCCCACAATACCGTACCCCCGTGTGTACAGCTATAGGTCTAGCTCCTACGCGGGTCTCATGTGAGCCGATATAAATTGGATTTTTTCTTCGAAATTTGAATGCTGGAATATTTTGGTTAGAAAACATTTCGGTCATGTGCAAAGAAGCCACACTGACCTTCCATGTTCCAACATTTTCCCACGCGATACTCAGGACCCCGCTGACAAGAGTGCGATGCCCCCACCCCACGCTCGTCACAAACTCGCCGCTACGATCTACGATCGTCGAATGATGTTTCGTATCATGACAGGCGATTGAAATGTGAGGCCCCATCAAACTCGAAATCCCGGGACCGCCACATCAGTGAGGGGCCATAAGCTATGTTTTGAGTGGTCAAATGAAACAATTTACTTATCCAAGGATTGTTGTTGCATGCTATTAATATTGGGCAAATGGTTAATCCTTTACCCGGTGTAACTTTAATCACAATAAAATCGCCATTCAAATTGTATGAAACACATTCTTTTTTGCCTCAAAATCATAGCGTATGACCTCACATTAGAAAGAGCGAATTGAGATCCTTCTAATGAGGGATCATAATCTATGTTTTGTGGCAAAAAATAAAATGGTTTGTTTTTTCAGATTTGTTTTGCAAGTATCGAACGATCTTGTACAATGAAGGGTTAATGTCACGGGTCTCGTGGAATCAGAGGCGGATTGGCCGTATGGTCCACCGGGACAATTCCGGGTAGGCCCCCATTGGGTACTCCCTGGGGCCCCAAAAAAACTGATGCAGCCCTGTTGGTGTGTGCAATTTCGTGAAAAAGACCAAAAGGCAAAATGGATTTGATTCATAGACTGCCTGTATATCGAATGTTCTCTTCGCGGACTGCCATTGGCACTCCACATGGAGGACATTTCGATGCATAGTAGTCTAGCCTGCCATTGATCGTTCAGCGTTCCTTCAATTTCAAAATCAAAATTTTCTCCGATTGGGACGAACTACACTGCAAAAAATATAGGTTCTCTTTAGAACCAAAACTGGTTCTAATCTTGTCCCTGAGATGGAACCAGTTCTGTTTAAACAATATTTATTTCAAATCAAATAAATTTACCAAGATTGGCATTCAATTTTAATAGAATATTACACGAACTGAAGTAGATTCAGCAGTAAACTTGGAGCTTATTCAACGCAGCCGCCAAACATTTTGAAACAAAGGAGATATGAACAGTTGGCATATCGAACCAGTTTTGGTTCTGTACAGAACCCAAACTTGTTCGATATGCCAACTGTTCATATCTCCTTTGCTTAATAATGATTTGAGACAACCTCGTATAAGCTCTAAACTTACGGTTGAAACTCCCTCAATTTATGTTTAATTCTGTTAATATTTAATATTAATCTTTATAAATTTATTTGATTTGAAATAAATACTGTTTAAACAGAACTGGTTCCATCTCAGGGACAAGATTAGAACCAGTTTTGGTTCTAAAGAGAACCTATATTTTTTGCAGTGTATGGTCTTCCCGATTGCCCCGTCCCCGGTAGAATCATCGATAAATCGATGAACCGAATGATCGATAAAGAAGATATAAAATGCCATCGAAATGTCCTGTATGTGGACTGTCATTGATCGCTCAGATGCAAGGAAGTCACGTTCGTTGAGTTACAAAAAACAAAATTTTCTCCGGGTCTTAGATCCGTTGGTGCATTTCTCGGTAACTTTTCTTGGCCCAGTCCTCCTCTGCGTGGAATATCATTCGATTTGGCCGAAAAAGAGCTATTGGTATACGTTCAAGAGAAAAAGAGACAATGTCGAAAAATAATTAACAAAATAATTTCGTTTATTTAAACCAGAGGTATGCCCAATGAAAATAAAGGGCCATGGCACAGCGAGTTCAGATTTTTGCAATACAGTTCCTGACTGTTTAATCGGTCGTGCGCTCCATACTCATCGTTTTCATTTTCAGGGGTGTAGGAAGCATTTCACTGTCATACAAGGAGAACGACAAACACACATATATATTTATAACCCTTTTAAGAGTATACAATCTTCTAGAGCTGAAACGGTTGACTCATTTTCGTAACCGACTAACCGAGAGCTATAACCGGATAATAGCCGGTTATCTGTGGCCATTATTTCACCGAATATGGGATCAAAACTATAGGAATTGGAAAGCAGTATTCTCAAACTATTCCGTTGTGTGTATACAAACGAACGTTGTCGAGTACTCGACAACGTTCGTTTGTATACACACTACGGAATAGTTTCTGCGATTACTCATTACTCGCGGAAACTGCCGATCATTAACGAAGTTTTGAATGCCAAAGTCGATTATTTCTCAATATATACAACTCGGCTTCGATGTGTAATCTATCACAAAGGAGAAGCGTAAGATTTACTACGTTTTAAACGTGGAATGACGATCACTATCGATATTTCGGATAACCGGTTGACGATTTTTCTAATCGGTTAGGTAGCTAACTGGTTTCAAACCGGTTATCCGGTTAACCATTTCAGTACTACAATCTTCCTGATTGATCAGTAACCAATGCATCCGATTCCCGCTGAGCAAAATAATTTTGCATTTGCTTATTTTAGACATTTTATGACCAATTACAGATCTCTTATCCTGACGTCAATTTTGGGCAATCATAAGAAGCAGTCTGAAACGGTGTTGTTACCTGGACGTCAGGTAGACACCCAATCTGCCTATGACATCACCCGACAGTACATGTCAGTTGTCTTCTTCTGTACAGAATTCACCCAGTTATTAATTATTGCTTTTAACACACCTGATGTATCTTCTGTTGATGTATCTGTATATGTATACTGTCAAATGAATTATCTATCTATCTATTCTTCTATCTATCCAGTACGGTGCATTTAACTCCAACGGGGTGCACGAAATTCAACGGGATGTATGAGGATATCACGTTACAGCTAAAAGGGGTGTACAGACATTCTATGATGCACTTTCCAGATTTCCCTTTCACCCATCGCCTCAGATATTTTCGACAGTAATAAAAAGCATTCAGACTCACAAACAAAATGAGAACAATATTGTTTCATGAGAATATTCCCAAAACTTGAAATAAAACATGTGTACATAATCCCGATGTCCGATTTAACTGTTGAGGAGGGGGATTCCGTTGTGGTGTTTCTACACTACAGATCCGTTTTGGTTTCGAGAAACATAATAATAATAACTCTTTGGCCGGCCGCTGATTTGTCCCCGTTCTCGGGTGAGAAGGCCTTGGTTATCCCTGTACTCCCAACTGCCTCCCTATTCCCACGCTTCTCCCCCCCCCCCCCCCCCCCGTGCATTCGGGGACGAACTGATTGATGACATCCCTTGCCACATTCTTACCAATATCTCCGATTAGCATATTAACCCTCTCCTCTCACTAACCACATGTCCGTCCTTCTCACATCCCACTTCACTTACTCCCAGTGAATTTTATTCTTTTAGACTTGTATTTTGGGCATTCTAGAAGAAAGTATTCCAGGGTCTCCAACACGTCCAAATTACACATCTGGCACTCCTTTTCACTGTTTTTGCCAATTTTTCCCCTCAGCTCCAGGGACAGCGACCTCAGCTTGAACAACATTGACCCCCAAGGTACCATCAATGTACTCTTCAAAATCAGGCTTCTCTTTATCACGCAAACCACCCAAAGACCTCTTTGATTTGACCCCCTCTCGCCAATTAAGGTTGCCATCCTTTCTATGACGGCACCGGTAACTTTCGTGAGGTTACTACACATGCAAGCTTATTCTTCAGATCAGACTTGGATTTGGCAATACGCAAGTCACCCGATTCGAGGAACATGGATAAATAGAAAGGTGCAAGCTCGTATTTCAGTATATCCTTCATTGGCAAAGTTTGGCCAGAGGACTGGAGGGCTATGATTCTTGGATATAATGAGAGAAGTGTCTACAAGTGATGTCTCTCCAACTTTGATTGAACGTTTGTTGGCAGCCATGCAATCTCGTTATATGAATTGTCTCTTCAGTGAAACTTATCAAAGCTCTTGTACATGTTTGAATGAGGTGTCCGCGATCCTCTAAGACACACAGCGCATCACTGTGTAAAATAAAACTTATAAAAGTCTTAAATTCAGCTTGTGTCTCACAATAACAACGACGCGTCATTTCCCAATGTCCTTGAATTGAAGTCTCCCAAATGTTGGAGTTCAATACCTCCAAATCGTTTTTGTTCAACAATAAAGAAAGATATGTTTTGTCAGTTTCTCTCATTATTACTTTTAATCTCAGAAGGGTAGTACAGTCCCGTACACCCTGCTGAAACACCGCGTAACTAATAATATCATTTGTGGTCCACGTGTCTTAGTGGCAAAGCATGAATACAAAACAGGAGCCACGTTTTAGACGAACGCACCTCTACGTTGAGAAAATTCATAGTTTTGGGCTTCATATTCCACGAACTTCCCACCATTTCTTAAATAACCGAGTTAAAGCAAATTTAGTTCGATGCATTTATCTTATTATTGTTCTCTCATAAGTTTAAATATATTGCTATATATTCAAACATAAGCTTCGATTTAATAATACAAAACAATTGTTTATTACATTGATGTACTTTGATTTTGAATTTTATCAAGATTGTCTATTAATCTTTTCAACCCGGTGTGCATAATCTTTTGCGTGACGAAAATATAGGTAGTGGACGAGCAGACGACACAAAGAGCAAAAATCTGCAGACTGGCTCAATAATAATTTAACTCTTTGACCCCTGGTGGTATCTCCCATATCAGTTCAATGACAGCAACTAGAAGAGTCCATATTCATTATGTTGACATAGACCAATTAATATTTTCAACGTGCAGCCCAAAGGCTGCACGTTGAAAATATTAATTGGTCTACCACACACATACACTTAACATCCATCCTGTTTAATGACGTTATGACGCATTATGTTCCTGGACGAAAAAACGGCCACTCGTGTTCAAAGGGTTAATCCATCAACTCAACAGAGCTGTTGCATTAAGTTATTGTTGAACCTCCAAATAAGCCAAGGTGGTTTCGTTATTTCACTGTTGACAGTGTTTACTGACATGATACCTACCCGGGCGCCAGTGTATAAAGGGTTAATTTACTCGCGAATGTATATACAGTGTTTGAAAAGTTTCCTTTGCACTATCTTCTGTTGTGTATGTTTTACGACTGTGAATTAAAAAAAATCGTATATTTTTCCGAAAAGTTAAATATATCGAAAAGCTCACGGCGGTGTAACAGGAATGGAAGTCCGTAGGAAAATTAATCCCTCTGGACTATTATTCCGCGGAATTATAGTCCTAGGTCTAACATTCCTAGGAATAGTAGTCCGCCGGGCTAATATTCCTAGAAATGTTAGACCTAGGACTATAATTCCGCGGAATAATAGTCCAGAGGGACTAACGTTCCTACGGACTTCCATTCCTTTTACACCGGAATTTTGGGGAACTTTAATAGTATATATAATAACGACCCAACAACTGGCATATTCATTTACCCAGAATGCATATTTTAGTCTAATGTTCCTGGACAGTTAGTCAAATTCAGACGATGCATAGACTGTGTTTTAAGCCAAACTGGAAAGCAGGTTGTTTACATATTCCTAATTATTTAAAATAATAATTTGTAGATGAATGAATTGTTTAGATTATTTGAGTATCGTGCATCTTCCGATTTTCATAAACATTCTAGAATTTTTCAAATATCAATTCAAATAACAGGATGTGTTTTCACCTGATTTACCAAGAAAATTATGTCCTGCGTGATGATTATATTATGATAATTTACGGATGAATTTTCAATATTTTACTGACGAAAATAGGGTCTGACACTCGTATTTTATAAATACTTTCAAAAGCGCCCGTCAACTATTTTTAAGTGATGGATATGTTTGTTCACGAATGGGACGGCATTGAGAAATATAGGATTAAATTAGATACTCTCTCGGCACTAACAGAATGATGCTCGAATTGTGGCGTGAAAATTAGTCTCACCCTCTCACCCGGTTTGAAGGATTCATCTTCTGAGGCGGTCATAGACTTCATATGGCTGACATTTTTCGTCATTGGAAGAGATTTGCACGAAACTTAGTCCCCACCTCCTTAATTTCCAAACGCTGTAAAAAAAAGTTAGGGTATGGAAATTGAAATTTCAAAATGTTGGCGAATGTGTACCATCGATTTATGCATTTTACAAACTTCAGACAGAGTAGTATAAAAATACAGAAGCTGGCTTTTTTGCAATTTATTAATCTGTGTGAAACACACAGACTATTGTTTTTGTGTGGTTTCTTTTTCTTTCTTTTCTTCCTCTTATTTTTCATCCCTCTTGTTTCTTCTTCTTCTTCTTCTTCTTCTTCTTCTTCAGTCTTCTATGCACTTCTTTGACCGCACGTTAACTGGAGGACGAAATGTCTTATCTCGCTGATGTTTGGCATTCTGATAGACAGTCATAAGTTCTTGGCCACCTATATTTTCCAGGTCGCTAGACCCCTTGAGTATGGCACCGTCGGCCACAGAGTTTTCACAGCCTCTAATTTCCTGTAACAGTAAATTATCCTGAAGCAATACTATGTTATATTTATTCACACTAGAGACAATGTAAACAATCATATTACAGAAGTGAAACTTGCTGTCAAACATTAAATGTTAGCTATTATTTTAATCAGGTGTCAGTTCCATCCCCAAACCTAGTTATGAGAAACTCTTTGCTTTACAAGGCAATGAAGAAATTATTCAGTTCAATGCCTTTAGGCCTCTCAAGACTTCAATGTTGTTCCAGAAATTTTATTTTATGCTCTTCGAGAATAATGATAAACCTTTCCATACCCACATTACTTCTCCAAACAGCATTCAAATAAGTGGCAGAGCAAAAACTGTTCATTTCTGATTCCTTGATCGAACTCATTGAATGCTGTGCACATATATGCCTTTTCGGGTTTCGTGGAACAGTTTATCTGATTCCTGTATGAATATCTTTAAATACTATTAATGAAAACCTATTTCTGATTTCTATAAAAATATTTCTCCCCCAGAAATAAGCCTCCACAAATTCTCTTTCTGTTTTGTTTATTTCTGATGTTTTAACTCTTTTCACACAGTCGTGAGTTTACTGGATGCAGTAAATTCTGTTTCTCTAGTTCCTCAATCATTTTGAATCTTTGGCGGACTATTATTCTGTGCTGAAACCCATCTAAAAATAAAATAGCGACGTTTTTATCATCTTTTGATATTCTGTAACTTTCTTCCGTTCATTATATCAACGGTGTCCTTATCATAACATATAAAACTGTGTGCTCACCATATACATATTATAGCTGCATTGAAGTGATCTGGGTCGTAGTATCAAGTCGAGTTGAGGAGGTCAGATCGCCGGATCAAACGAGCCGCCGCACAAAAGGTTTATTATATGACTTATAGTTTAACATCGGATGCCAAAGCTATCATTAACCATTCCCTCAACCTTTTTATGGTAAATTGGATTGAAGTAAAAAAGAACAATTTTTGTTTACACTTATTTTTGTAACAGGTGCACACTTTCGGGGAATCCCCTGATGAGCATTAATACGATAAAAAATATCATGAACACGATAAAAAAAACGGACCGCCGTTCGGATGCACCCATTACAGCTCGGAGTAAAGTACTCTCTGCGATCGGAACAGCTAATTATAGGAATTCGAATGTACCCGTAAATATCCGTCATACTACAGTGATACGAAATCGAGTTTCACACTGTCGATTTTCTCGGAACCAGGAAAAGATAGTCAAAGGGTGTCTTCCCACTAGACCAATTCCCACTAGACCAATAAGCAGACTATCATCTGAAAAATGAGGTCCCCAGGGGGTGAATTTGGTGATGCTACCCTGCACAGCAGGGTAGCATCACTAAATTTACCCTCTGTGAACCTCAAACTGAATTAAGGTTTCAAACATAAACGGAAGATGGTACCCAGAGGATAAACTGACCCACTGTATGGGATAGCAACAGCAAATTCCCTCTCTGGGGACCCCATTCTGCAAATGACAGACTGCTTATTTTCAGACTTGAATATCAATAACATTAAATACATTTATAAATATTTATAAATATATCAAATTATTGATATAGAATTATTTTAAAAGCAGAAGGCATGAGTTGGTCTAAAGGGAATTGGTCTAGTGGGAATGAACCAGTCAAAGAGTAGTGATATTTAGCGGTTAAATTACATAGGCATATAATAAAGATTTTTATCGTACGATTTGTCCAGTAAACGGCAAAGTTGGTGTCGATCGACAAAAATCTATAGTGAGAACACGCAAGACGGGTGAATTTCTTTCGACTTTTGAGTTTTGTGGAAATAATCAAACGCGCTTGATTTCAACGTCTTGTATCGAAAGACTCCTTCGATTTGTTGAAGGGATTACGGCTGAGGTATCCGGAGAAAATACCCTCGGACAAAATACCCTTAGGACATAATACCCTAAAAAAATACCCTTAGGACATAATACCCTCAATGGGTAGGACAAAATACCCTCGGACAAAATACCCTCAGACCAAATGTATATAAAGTTGGATTTTTGGTGTTGGGGGGGGGGGGGGGCGGGGTAATTGCATCTAAGGCACTAGCCGGTGTTTTGTTTGAAATAACAAGTACCAATATTTTTAATTTTTTTTATTAACCCTTTACCTAACGTAATAGCCAAAACCGGCCAGCGCTATTCTCAAAAATCGCCAATTAATTTCCACTGCTTTTTCATATTTTGTCTCAAAAACATAGGTTATGACCCCTCGTTGGAACGAGCTCATCGAGCTCGTTCCAACGAGGGGTCATAACCTATGTTTTTGAGACAAAAAATTAGTTATTCAAGAATTATTTTTGCAAGTGTCGTCTGCTTTTCAGGTTAGGTAAAGGGTTAAACTAAATAGATATGAAGCACAATACCAATGGCAGATGGCAATTGAATATATACATTTGGTCTGAGGGTATTTTGTCCGAGGGTATTTTGTCCTACCCATTGAGGGTATTATGTCCTAAGGGTATTTTTTTAGGGTATTATGTCCTAAGGGTATTTTGTCCGAGGGTATTTTATCCTACAATCACGGCTGACTAGCCTCCAGAGAAAAATCGTACAAAAAAAGTCTGAAGTGAGAACAGCCTTCAGATTTTTGATGTTCGATAATAATCGATCGACAAAAGACGTTCGATAAAAGACGCACGATAAAAATCTACAGTGAGAACAATGCTTAATACAGACACTGTCCTTTCCATTAAAAGTCTATGAGGTGAGATTTCCTAATTTGTCTTCTCTGGGAAACATAAAATCTTGCAAATTACAGTAAAAACACACTCGCTAAACAAAGACCCAGAGAGGATACTTCCTTAGTGATGGTAGGTGCGCTACTGATAGATATTATTAATGACTGATTACCTGTGAAGTGGTTGTTTCCAATTATCTTGCCATAAAAAGAAAACCATCCCTTTGTAATTTTTAATTAACGAAAATAACTGACATGCTGACACATCATATCGTCCATTGATTCATTCCCACTAGACCAATTCCCTTTAGACCAATTCGCACGAGGCCAATTCCCAAAATACCAATTCCCCTTAGACCAACTCATGCGTTCTACTTTTAAAATAAGTCTATATCAATAATTTGATATCTTTATAAATATTTAAATAAAATATGCATAAATATGTGACCTTCAACATCAATAAATAAATAAGTAATGATATTGATATTCAAGTCTGAAAATAAGCAGTCTGTCATTTGCAGAATGAGGTCCCCTGAGGGTGAATTTGCTGATGCTATCCCAAACAGTGGGCCAGTTTATCCTCTGGGCACCTCTTTCTGTTTATGTTTGATACCTTAATTCACCTCATTTTTCAGATGATAGTCTGCTTATTTTCTGGCTTGTTGATGTTTTATAAACTGAAATGTTATAAACCTATATTTTTTGTATGTTATGCGTATAAATATTTTTTTAGCAAATAAAGTGCTTATCAGTAAATAAATGTTTTCTTAATTATCCTTAATCAACCCTTAATCAATAACAGTATGTAGTTGGTCTGAGGGGAATTGGTCTTTTGGGAATTGACCTAAAGGGAATTGGTCTAAAGGGAATTGGTCTAGTGGGAAGACACCCGTCCATTGAGTGCAACAAGGCGCCATCTGCAATGCCAAAGCATTGCAGATGGCGCCTTGTTGCACCCAAGGGCCGATATATTTATCTATTATATGCATGGAAAGTCTGTGATTCCATGATTCTCTCCAGCTAGAAATTCAAGGTTTGATTATATCTCCCTTGACATGCAATGAAACACAAGTTTATCTATTATACACATGAGAAGTCTGTGATTCCGTGATTTATTTTCTACAGATATCACAGTATTTTTCTCAACAATTACCCAACAAATACTTGCTTCTCAGTTGGACCTTGCTCGCTCGTCTAATATTTTCAAGGAAGACACCTTTATCGAAAATCGATTTTCATGACGAGATGAACAAGGGATGATTAATAACTCTTCACTCGACACAACCAGACATCACTTGCAGCACAATATCTTGAATAATTTCGCTATTCATTGTTTGGCTAAAAAACATCGTTCATGAACACTCAGTGGAATGAGCTCGAGAATCAGCTTCCATTGTAGTGAAAAACAATAAGTTAATACCACAGACAATAGAAAAAACATTATGGGATAAAAAAGAACATATTTTTGATGTATAAAAATAAATTTGTTATCCCTCTCGAGGAATTATTTATTTAATCCTCTCAGTGGGATAAAAATGAATTCAACTTGTGGGCTGAAAAGTATTTTGACACATCATATTGTCCCTTGATTGCAACAAGACGCCATCTACAATGCTAAGGCACTGCAGCTGGCGCTTTGTTGCACCCAAGGGACGATATATTTATGTGTTATATACACGTGACTCCGTAATTCTGTCCAGCTATAAATTCAAGGTTTGATGATCTCTCATGCAATGAAACACAATTTTCCATCGTGCGAGAGGGGCTTCTCCTCCAGAGATGGATAGACCCGCTAGTAATATATATACGGTGCCAAGCCAAAAACATCTTGTCAAGCCTTGATCATTTGTCCAAATTTTGACATTTGTTCGCACCAATGTATACAATGTTTTGTAAACATGTTTGTGTTTTGCACTCATCCCATAAGTACATAAACATTCCGTTATTATTCCCAATGCAACGAGGAGGAATACGATCGGAGACCAAATACGAATTTTCGAATTTGGTTAACGATAGCAATGCAGAAAGTCTTACGTTTTTAACTGTAATCGCGACTGTCTAATATTACAACGACACCATCAAGGCATGTCTTCGATGAAGACATGCTTTAACGATGTAGTTGTAATATTTTAGCAGTCGACATTTGAGGCATCACAATGGGAACAAATCAAGTGTACACCCCATCTCTATGACGTCCATATTTGATGTTCGATATTCGTTCGATGCGAAATTTTGGGGTGCAATATTCGAATCGATATTCCATTCGAGAGGAAATGCTTCATTCGCACGACCTAGTCATAAGCTAGACTTCTGATGCAAAAAACATGAAAGTTTTAGTAATTAAAGAAGTTTTTTTGAAGAGTCCTCCTCTATTGTTAGCTTATGAGTTAACAAATGTACATTCTTGTCAGGACAAAGCCAGCCTAAATATAGGGGCAAGGGGCCTCAGATATAAAGATAGTGTAAGTTCAAAAGATATTCAATCTGTGTGAGGACAAAACGGTGGATGTCAGGTTAGTACGGACGAGGAATGAGCACGCAAAGATTAACTGTCTCAAAAATGTTCTGTGAACGTTCCTTAGCGGCATTAAACTAAATTTAGAATTGAATAAATTGTGGGTGGGGGGGGGGGGGGGGGGGTCATCATCACTGGAATTTCTGTTGTATACTGTTGTTTTTTGTTGTTTTTTTTTCTTTTTTGTTTGTCTTCTTTGATTTCAATCTGCTTTTACCCGTCTCTCTCTCTCTCTCTCTCTCTCTCTCTCTCTCTCTCTCTCTATTCTCTCTTTCTTTATTTCTCTCTCTCTTTTGAGTTAACTTCTTTTGTGTATAATGTTTTCATATTGTTATATTTTGTTCTGCCTTCTGTAATTTATTAGTCTTTGCACAGGAGCGGAGGGTTTTCTAAGTGGTCAGCACTTGTCCTCCAATCCTGATTTGCATTGTTGAATGGCAAATAAAAATATGTTTAATCTAAAAGATATTCCGCATCAAGGCGAAAAACCTACGTGAATTTCACTTCTCTGTGAAGCTGGTCATGGAAAAAACGCACGTGATGTATATCCAGCTTCAGGGCAGAGACCCAGGGGAGGAACGGTATGTTAGATAAGGTCTAATCTCATTTAAGTTATACAGTAGTCGCGAGTCTTACGAGACGTAATCGGTTGGTGGCAGGATATCGTCACGGCCAATTGAGAAACGAGATTCTAAAAGATAGAAATGTCTGTCGTGTCGTCACCTGATCATTAGATAGCAATGAATGGCAGGAACGAATCGGTTCTCTCGACAAGTGAAATCACCGTTAAGTCACGCGCGAGATGACTTGTATTGATTCTGCCTCGATATACGTCATCTCCCAGCGTTTTGGCAGATGGACAGATGAGCGTCTGTCCACCTGACAGTTTAGGGTAAAAAGTATATATACCTTGAAGAGCAGAGCATTAGACACACACTTGGGGTCACACACACGTTGGTGAAGTCCAGGGCAGGCGGACTCTGTTTCCTGGCATAGGGGTACCTTCGATCACAGGACCCTGAAACGGCTGGAATCGCCAGACAGGGCATTCCACGATTGATTTAGCTTAAGGTTGATAGGCGGCTACAGTGCCAAATTCGTTGAGAAGGAAAACCCAAGGTGAAACGTTAATGTTTAGATTGTCGAGTAGCAGGTATCAGCCTGCAATAGTCAGAAGTGTAGGTTAATTGTATTGTGCGTATTAACCCTTTGAAGCGTCAGACTGATTGCGTTGTGAGTAGTTTGTTTTGCTGTCGAAGCATCGTAATACCGACTGGAGATCGGTGTGAGTGACAATTTCGCCCTAGCACAAAAATGGGCATTTGTGAATCGTGAATTCAACCAGGAACAGTGAACATTTCAATAAGACTTTCACGGAGGACTTTCAAAAGGCACATAAGGTATGAATAGACAATATCTGACCCAAATCAGAAGTACGGTGGCTTTATAGATGACGAACATTGCTGGTCGGAACCCTCCGACAGCCAGAGGTACAGTTACTCGCAGACGTTGACATTTGAGCCTAAGCGGGTGAAGCTCTTATGGCGAGCTCACGGTAATAACATTTCAGATTTGTGAAGCTCTTATGGCGAGCTCACGGGTAGTAACATTTCCAGTGTGTAGCCTATAGTGCCAGTACAGGGCTATAGAATGACTATACCATTGTTGAGAATTGTTTAACCCTAGCAACCCATTTTCTGTGAAAAGAATCGAATTGTTGATTGTTGAAATATTGAAACGGCTTTATTTTTATGTGTAAATAAAAGAATCGTTGTTACTTTAAATCATTCTTTCCATTACGCAGCCTGAAATGATTAGGAATCACACCTAACGGAAATCGAACCTATCTTTGGCCAATTTGGCAGAGGAGAAATCACAGCGCCGGTCGAACTCAGCTCCCAGCGCCGAGTTCGCGGCACCAGGATTACGACTCTCCACGTCGGTCTAATTCTCCCGCCGGGACTAAATAACCCCACGTCAGCCCAGGCTTTACGGGGCCTCAGGTGTCCTGACATTATTGGCGAGCGCTAACCAGGATATTTCTAAAAGGTAAAAAATGGCTATATGGAAATTTTGTTTTATTTTAACGGCGGTTCTGTTTAAGTTTTGACGCGTTCGCCTTCTTCATTCTTTCTGACGAGTGTTGAAGATAGAAAGAAAAAATAAAAATGGATGTTGTTACACCCCTCGCCCAACTGGTATCATTAGGCAAGGAATTGGGCCTTGAGGGAGCCGAACTTCAGAAGTTTGTTAAAGATGAAGAGAAACGTGAAGCCAAGGAAATTGCCTTACGTAATGAGGCGAGGGAGAGAGAAGCCCAATTAGAACGAGAGCGTGAGAAAGACGCAAGAGAGGCGGGGGAGAGAGAAGCCCTATTAGATAGGGATGCAAAAGAGAGGGAGGTTCAAGCAGCAAGAGAGCGCGAGAAAGAGGAGAGAGAGGCGAGGGAAAAGGAAGCCCAATTAGATAGGGAGGCAAAAGAGAGAGATTCAATTAGCAAATGAGGCGAGAGAGAGGGAAGCCCAATTAGCAAGGGAGGCAAGGGAGGCAGAACGAGAGCTCGAACAACAGAGGCACGAGAGAAAATTAGAGCTCCTCAGAGCAAGGGCCGATGTGGAGAATGAAAGTCGGCACTCAGGGGATGGGAGTGCAGGGGTAGCAATTCATGCCCCACGCCCCCACCTCGCTCATTTTAATGAAAACACGGATGACTTGGACTCGTACTTGGAGAGGTTCGAGCGTTTTGCCTCCAGTCAAATGTGGCCAGAAGACACATGGGTTATGTGCTTGAGCCCTTTGTTGTCAGGTAAAGCCCTCGAGGCTTATACCAGTATGCCTCCTGCACTTCTTAACGACTACATTGAGCTGAAGAATGCCATCCTTCGGAGATACCAGCTCACTGAAGAAGGATTCCGGACCAAGTTCCGAGAAATTAAGCAGGAAAAGGGAGAAACAGTACCTCAGTATTTTGCCCGAGCTAGGCGGTACTTTGACCGCTGGACTGATCTCGCAGAAGTGAATGAGTCATATGGAGCCCTGCGAGATCTATTTCTCCGGGAGCAGTTTTTAACTACATGCTCCAAGGAGTTGAGCCTGTTCATCAAGGAAAGGGGTCCGCCCACCTATGATGAGATGGCAACTGTGGCAGAACGCTACATCGAGGCCCACGGTGGGAGTGTAAACGCACCCAAATCGGCTAGGGGTGGGACAAACGGGTTGGCAATGGCACCCGTAAGGCAACACCACCCCAATCCGCCTGGGGCACATACCAGCCGGAATGGGGGCACTCCCAAGGACACCACTTGTTTTATCTGCAACAAGCGGGGTCATATTACCAGGGACTGCTGGCAGAAGCAGGTTAGGACCACTGGGAGCATTAGACCACCTCAGCAGGGGGCCGGGGACGCAGCACCAAGGGCTTGGAAGCAAGGTGACCGCGTAGACCCAGGGCAAAGTAGACAGACGGCAGCGTTCTGTCAGACTATCGATCCAGAACACAGTCCCCTCCGGGAATGTATACAAAAGGGAGAATTAAGGCTGGAAGGCGGGGAGGTTATCCCGATAATAAGTGGCATGTGTGAGAGGCTCACAACTTCGCAGGAGAAGGCTAACATGCCAGAGTACCAAGGGTACGTGGGACAAAGGGAGATCCGTCTGCTCCGGGATTCTGGATGCTCCTCTGCTGCGGTTAGAAGGCAACTTGTTGACGACAAGCAATTGTTGGGTCGTGACCATTTGTGTATTTTGATAGATGGGATCGTTAGAAGGTTCCCCATCGCGAGGATAACTGTGGATACCCCATTTTATTGTGGCGAAGTAGAAACCATGTGCATTGAATCACCTGTGTATGACCTGGTCATAGGTAATATCCCAGGGGTGAGGGGTGAGGGCAAGCCCTGATGAGTTATGGTCCAGGGGTAGGGGGCCAAGTGAGGGCCCAACGAGGGCCAAGGAAGTTCAAGTCGGTGGGCAAGGACCCCCGGAGGTTGCACTCGGTAACGTACCGAGTAAGGAAGGGAAGGTTCCCAGGGGGAACCAATCCGATGGTCCAGGGGATGGCCCCTACACGACGAAATGTCGGAAAGTTTCAGGAGGGACGACTCCAGTCCAATTAGGGAGAATGGGCCGCAGGCAGTCCACGCTAAACGCTAAACAGCGAGGGAACCCAATGGGGTCATTGGGGAAGGACCCTCAAGCAAATTAATGTGGGGGAGTTGAGCGCCCCAAGAAGTCGGTGCCACCCGTGTGGAGAGGGGAGGCCAGACCCACCCAAATGGCTGGGCAAACTTCCCCAGAATTGAGAGGGCACGGGTCAACACACGTTGAGGGTGTTAAAGTGGATGGGACCGCTAAGATGGACGCCCAGGGGGCCGAGGAAAGGGTCCACAAATCAAAGGAGAAGCATCCTAGGTGGCGGAGACCACGTAGTGAGTGCCGGGGGCGCACAGCGCCCAAGGTGCCCAAAAGGTCGTCGCAATGGACCGGGGGGTCAATGGCACAAGGGCCAAGGATGGCCGGTGTCGTTCGAACGAAGGTAATCGCCGGGACGAGTGAGCCTGGGGGATATAGCGCCAAGGGAAGCTCTTGGGAATGCGACAATGACAGGGTATGGGGACCCTGGTGGAATACCCGTGGGAATAACGGGGCGAGAAGTAGGGGTGTGTCAAGGGTTACCCAAGGGGATACTGGGAACCGGGCCCCTACTAATGGTCGGGAAATCTGTGTGTTGAATGTGTGAGTGTGTGGGGCACAATTTAAATCCCCTGGTTGAGCTTTGTGAGGGTGATGCTCAACATAATGCAGGGGTCGTTTGCCCCTTCACCAGACATAGGGGAATGGGAGGTGAAGTTACATTCCGTTGGAATTAACCCATCTGACGCAAAGGCGCGGACGGTGTTACTTGTCGGAGTGAGTGCCAAGTGAACTGTTTGCAAAATGGGCGAATGTGTATAAAAATGTGTTTGTTTAGGTGTAAAAATGTAGTATTAGAGAGAGAGAGAGAGAGAGAGAGAGAGAGAGAGAGAGAGAGAGAGAGAGAGAGAGAGAGAGAGAGAGAGAGAGAGAGAGAGAAAGACAGTGCTGCAAATCTAAGGATAAGGCTACCCTCCATATGTAAACCCGCAAGACGGGAGCATGTGGTAGCGTGTGTGTCGTGGGAATCGACATGGCCGACGCATGAGCCCGGTCATGAGCCCCACGACCACTGAGGTACAGTTTTGTAGTCTTGAACATGATGGGCAGATTGTAAAAAGGTGTGAGAGGCGAGCGTGCGCGGCTTTGCCCCTTGTGTTTTAAGAGATACACGGGGTGTTTCTCTCGGGAAGAGAGTTGTCAGGGCAAAGCCAGCCTAAATATAGGGGCAAGGGGCCTCATATATAAAGATAGTGTAAGTTCAAAAGATATTCCGCATCAAGGCGAAAAACCTACGAAAATTTCACTTCTCTGTGAAGCGGGTCATGGAAAAAACACAGGTGGTGGAAATCCAGCTTCAGGGCAGAGACCCAGGGGAGGAACGGTATGTTAGATAAGGTCTAATCTCATTTAAGTTATACAGTAGTCGCGAGTCTTACGAGACGTAATCGGTTGGTGGCAGGATATCGTCACGGCCAATTGAGAAACGAGATTCTAAAAGATAAAAATGTCTGTCGTGTCGTCACCTGATCATTAGATAACAATGAATGGCAGGAACGAATCGGTTCTCTCGACAAGTGAAATCACCGTTAAGTCACGCGTGAGATGACTTGTATTGATTCTGCCTCGATATACGTCATCTCCCACCGTTTTGGCAGATGGACAGATGAGCGTCTGTCCACCTGACAGTTTAGGGTAAAAAGTATATATACCTTGAAGAGCAGAGCATTAGACACACACTTGGGGGTCACACACACGTTGGTAAAGTCCAGGGCAGGCGGACTCTGTTTCCTGGCATAGGGGTACCTTCGATCACAGGACTCTGAAACGGCTAGAATCGCCAGACAGGGCATTCCACGATTGATTTAGCTTAAGGTTGATAGGCGGCTACAGTGCCAAATTCGTTGAGAAGGAAGAAAACCCAAGGTGAAACGTTAATGTTTAGATTGTCGAGTAGCAGGTATCAGCCTGCAATAGTCAAAAGTGTAGGTTAATTGTATTGTGCGTATTAACCCTTTAAAGCGTCAGACTGATTGCGTTGTGAGTAGTTTGTTTTGCTGTCGAAGCATCGTAATACCGACTGGAGATCGGTGTGAGTGACAATTTCGCCCTAGCACAAAAAGAGGCATTTGTGAATCGTGAATTCAACCAGGAACAGTGAACATTTCAATAGGACTTTCACGGAGGACTTTCAAAAGGCACATAAGGTATGAATAGACAATATCTGACCCAAATCAGAAGTACGGTGGCTTTATAGATGACGAACATTGCTGGTCGGAACCCTCCGACAGCCAGAGGTACAGTTACGCGCAGACGTTGACATTTGAGCCTAAGCGGGTGAAGCTCTTATGGCGAGCTCACGGTAATAACATTTCAGATTTGTGAAGCTCTTATGGCGAGCTCACGGGTAGTAACATTTCCAGTGTGTTGACTATAGTGCCAGTACAGGGCTATAGAATGACTATATAATTGTTGAGAATTGTTTAACCATAGCAACCCATTTTCTGTGAAAAGAATCGAATTGTTGATTGTTGAAATATTGAAACGGCTTTATTTTTATGTGTAAATAAAAGAATCGTTGTTACTTTAAATCATTCTTTCCATTACGCAGCCTGAAGTGATTAGGAATCACACCTAACGGAAATCGAACCTATCTTTGGCCAATTTGGCAGAGGAGAAATCACAGCGCCGGTCGAACTCAGCTCCCAGCGCCGAGTTCGCGGCACCAGGATTCCGACTCTCCACGTCGGTCTAATTCTCCCGCCGGGACTAAATAACCCCACGTCAGCCCAGACCTTACGGGGCCTCAGGTGTCCTGACAATTCTAAAATCAGTTGAGTTAAACATCAACCCAAATCAATAGGGTTGAGTGAAGTTCTCATGTCCTGACAATTCTAAAATCAGTTGAGTTAAACATCAACCCAAATCAATAGGGTTGAGTGCATGTGAACCCACTTGGTTTCATATTCACTCAACCCAGTTGATTTTGGTTAAATGTTGACCCAATTGATTTTAAAATGCAAATTGTGCAGTGATTTTGCATGATGAATATAGCTCCTTGTTTTCGTTGCAGATCGTAGTGTTATGTTCTACAAAAGCAGTACTTCACCGGAAACAGCGCCGTTTGTAAGATAAATGCCTTTTCCACTTCTCAATGCTCGGCACGAGGATAAAGAAAAGATAGCTTCCGAACAGGATTAATGCGGATGTATTATTTTCTAGTTATACCAAAGTGTCTTTAGCTTAGAGTATGAATACTTGTAGAACTAATTCTAGTGTTGTATAAAGAGTTCTGTGATTCACCATGGATAACATACAAGAGCTACGGGAGGCTCTGCTGGAGAAAGAAGAGAGAGTTATGTTACTCCAGAGGCTACTCGAGGAAAGAGATGCGACAATTGAGGAGTTGAGGATTCAGTTGGATAAGTATCAGTCTATCATGCCGGTGAATACAGAGCACGGCCCCCGGAAACAGAGAGCTCAGGGAATATCCGCAGCTCCACAGGAACAGAAATGCCTGCAAGATTTCATTCAAGAACTTCTAAATAAATATGACAAAGACCAGAGGTAAGTCATTGATTATATTGAATTTATACTGAATCGTAGGGATTTCATTGTATGGTTTTTGTGTCCGTTAGCCCTTTACCTAACATGAAAAGCAGACGACACTTGTAAAAAAAAATCTTGAATAACAAATTGTTTTCATTTTTTGTCTCAAAAACATAGGTTATGACCCCTCGTTGGAACGAGCTCGTTCCAACGAAGGGTCATAACCCATGTTTTTGAGACAAAAAAAAAATAAAAAAAATAATGACAATTAATTGGCGATTTTTGAGAGAATAGCGCAGGCCGGTTTTGGCCGTTCGTTGGGTAAAGGGTTAATCAGACTCTGCTCTAGGGAATCGTCCTCCATCCCATCCACGTGAATAAACTTGGTCGATATAGTTTTGTCTACTGTTTTATTTCAGACCGCTGTCATATAAAGATTTGGTGGGAGACGGTGTGAACATGTCACTTGTTTCTATCGTGTGTCCGAAATAATTACCTTCAGTCACTATACGATTGGTTAACTTGTATACTAACACCGTTCTTTTGTCTTGCAATCGGACGAAGACCCCTACTCCTTTCTCAGGTCAGTGCTTCTTGTCTTGGCTCATCAGCATATCATTTAATGGGGTACCCGAATGGTGATGCTGTTGGCACTTGTTTACCTATCTTTAGTGCTGCATTCAGCGTAAAGAGGGGTAAACATGTGTCAACAACATTCCTGGCTTACGAAGAACGACAACCACTCCCATACTTCAACCAAGTCATCATTTCCAGCATTGGATCGCGATCTCCGTGTAATTGCCTAATTCCCCCAAATTTATAGAACAAATGTGTTTAATTAACTCTTCAGTGGAAATGTGATTGACTCAAACGTTCCTATAATTTGTATCCATAGAATACCAACATAAAACTAATTTTGTTTTTGAATTGAGTACAACAAACTCTCTATGGTATGCCCTTTTCTCCCCCCCCCCCCCCCTCCCACCTATACGTGAAACATACGCATGTCCCGGGTGAGACAGCAGGGTGGGATATTTCTATCCCACCCACCCTACGTGACATACTCATTTGCATATTTTATTAGGTCGCCGGAACTATTTCATCATCGTCTGCACAATTGTAAATAAACAAAATGGCTTCACGATTTGCAAATATAGACTCAATATTTAATTATTATTCAAATATTAAACTTGATTTGTTTCAACCCCATGTTTCTCTGCAGATTTAATAATATCACTGCGCGAATTTATCGATCGATCAATAATCTCACAATGCCCTTTACATTAGAGTTTGACACGCGCAAATTCATTAACCCCTTAACGGACAGTGTTACAAATCAATTTTTCAGTATATAAAAGGACTACGACTTGATAAATTGGGTGTATCAGCACGTGACCACCAATTATCTATAATGACGTAATCGTCGTGTGTGGGGAGAAAAATGATCCTCGATGAGTCTGAAGGTGGGAATGAGGAAATCTCACCCTCGGGGCAAGATATTTGAACCAGACCCTCGGCAAGCCTCGGGTCTGGTTCAAATAACTTGCTCCTCGGGTGAGATTTCTCCATCCCACCTCCAAACTCATTGGGGATCATAATAATCCTACCTTATACTTAATAACCAAAACGGGGTAACAATTTTACTTCCTTTCCTATTCCTGTCACGTGATCTTCCACTCAACTTCTTTATCTCTCATCCTCCCACGCTACTTCCTCTTGTCATGGAGGACAGTGTGGCACCAACGGGATGATTGGTAGATTTGAATATGATTACTGAGGTTACATATAGTATGAGAATTGCCTTGAAATGTTAGTAGTCTGTACAGAGGGGGAGTGTGGCGGGGGAGGGACAGTAAGGGTATTTTGTCCAAAGAGATTAGGCATTGTCCACCAACAAACTCCCCCCCCCCACCCCCACACAAACGCCAATACACACAAATCTGTCACCACGTCGACGGCGAAACTGTTGCGCTCTTGCCCCATCCCCACCCACTCACACCACTGCATGTACATATAACTTGGAATTTACCAACCCTAGAACCAATTTGAAGCGTGTTAGATGGATGGGAATTACACAAACAAACTCTTATATCGATCACATTTTTTAAAAATATTCATCTTACATCACTCTTTTGTCTTTAGAGTTGCTTATTTTTCACGAATCTTCTGCATTGTCAAGGTAAACTGTACTTAAAACTGGCCTTATACTAGAACATTTCAGGTAGAAGGGTGGACTCAGAAGGTATAGATCATTCGACTTCAGGTACCTCGGACATCAAAGTCCAAAAGTCTCCACTTTCTCACATAGTCTTCATAACCACGGCTAAATGTACAATTCACAATGAAGAAAAATGTTAATGCAAAAAATCACAAAAATGAATGTAGCCACTGTCCCAAACAAGCTCAAACACGAAAAGTCAAATTTACAAGAGCCCCACATACTCCTTCCATGTTTGTCAACACTAGGAATACTGCCTGTCGAATATTTTATAACAGAACAAAGCAATACTGAATTATAATTCACGGGCTGACAAAAGGAGTCTTGGATTTACTTCTACAGTCGGACTACGAGCCTGGAAGTTTATTTGTGTTCGCATCTTTCATACATACTATTGACAGCCCGGTAGACATTTCAGGTTCCAATGAGCGAATTTGCACCTCACGGACTAACTCGGTGGTCCGTTATCAACAAATTTCAGATTTCGGCCGATTCAACCCTTTTCGTTCAAAAATAGCTCATCCAACAGCGTGAACGCTGTTGTGTGCCAAATTAGCCAATTGCAGATAAATTTTGATTTGGCACCAAAAAATATTTGTTGGTTAAAATTTTGGCACCAAAAAAGCTGCTTTCACTTGTGAAGGAAAACCATTGCAACAGTGAAGAGCGCGATTGACGGCGAAAAAACGAAAAAAAAATATTACAAGTGCAAGGAAATTGTCAGCTGGCAATACAGACGGAAATAATAAACCGATTTTCACGAAACAAGCTGTAACCCATTAATTTTGTGTAATAAGGTGTTAGAAAGAGGTTTTGAACAAGCTTTCAACGTTAATATAACAATAACTTGACTTTTGTGAGCCATTAATAAACCACAAGGCCCGATAAAGTCATGTTATTAATATTATTACCGCCGTAGTGACTGCGATTCTGAGCAGGTTTTAACTCTGTACCTTACATGGCAGCTACAAACAGTCAATTGGTCTTCATTCAATTCGCTTGATTGAGACGTTTTTAACGTTTTCAATTTTGGCAAATGATATTATCGTCTGTTCTCAAATAAAATGGTGTCACATGATTATCACGTGCGTGATCTGCACCGGTACTCTTTCAATTGCAACGAAGTCAGGAATAAAGGCTTAAAAATGTCTGCAGACTTACTTACTATATACAGCTGCTTGTACTTATGGGACTAACTTTGCTGGACATTTTACACATTTAATAATGTAAATAAAAATCACATTATTTACTAGTTGAAACCATTTCTGGAAACTGTTTTCATTTTCGAGTGTACGACAGCGAGGAACAAGTCACTTGAGTGTCGGGCTGTTAATGAGATGTTCAACTCATTAACGGCCCGACACATCACGCGAGTTTGTAAGTTGAGCGTTACGGTCTTGTAATGCCCTGTTAACCTTTGTTAATGTACTAGGGAACGCCCTATAAACTGGTAATAATTGTCAGTGAATGGTAATGAGGCATTATTTTTCTCCGATAAAACATTGTAGGCTATCAACTTTACAAAAGGCAGCATTCAATTAGATAAACACTTCATACCGTCGCGAATCACTCGCGACGGTATGAAGTATTTATCTAATTAAATTATGTCTCTTGTAAAGGCTTGCGGCCCCCTAAGCCAGGTTGGTTAACACGAAATTGTCGATTGATCTGTTAAACCCAAGTGCAACAACATGTTTACCTACTGACATCATTTATCCTGATGATTAATTGAATCGGTGACAGGGAACGCGGTGGCTCAGTGGTACACTGTTGTACTTCTATGCTGGAGGTCCCGAGTTCGATCCTCGTCCGGGACGACCCGCGTTATGTCCTTGGGCAAGACACTTTATCCCGGTTGCCTACATGGGGGCACGATGACGCCGTGTACTAAGGCGTACTGCCCGTCGATGGTGCACATATCTTCAACCGCTGTAACCTTGCTTGAGCGGAGCTTGAACAGAGTTAGAATGTTGAGGAGCTGACAGTTGCTCGTCGATGCTCAGTGGTCCTATCCGGTTACTCCGACTTCCTCCACCCGTAAAACCGTTAGCCATTGTGCATAAGTATGTGACCTTAAACACCAATAAATAAATAAATTGAATCGATGACAAAGATATAACTTGGGTGTAATCCCTTTTCGTCTTCCAAGGAGTCTGTCAGAACTTTCGAGTTCCGCCAGATATTTTTCCGTCGTTCACTCTTGAAGTAATTGTCGATGCATCTGTCAAAACTAGATCAGTTCATTTAGGCTAGACAGCGATACCCACCCCCCCCCCTCCTCCGCCCCGTTTGCGTTTTAACACCAAACTCTAAAAATGGAGCGCAGTGGCTTGGTGGTTATGACATTAAACTTCAAACTGACTCCCGCCAGGGGTCACTGCGTTGTGTCCTTGGGCAAGGGACGTTGACGATGTGTACTAAGACGTCTATCACATCGACGGTGCACATGTCATGAAATGGAGACAGTGGAACAAGTAAATGACAGTCTGTGGGTATTCGGTTAACCTCTTCGCGAAAATCGCCATTCCAATATTTTGTTTTAATGTTTTCCAAAACACATAGCTTGTGACCTCTCGTTGGAACAAGCTCACCGAGCTCGTTCCAACAAGAAGGTCATAAGCTATGTTTTAGGCCAAAAATTGGAAATTTTTAGTTGTTGAAAAATGCGTTTCGTAAGTGTCATCTCCTGTTCGACTTCGTTGATGGGTTAATAATAATAAACAAAGCAGCTCATCTTCTACAACAGAATGTGGGATTCTCACAAACTTAACCAAGGACAACCTTGACCGGACTTATAGCGTGATTTTGCCGCCACAAACCATATCACCAGTATGTTGTCATTCGATATGCCATGCCGACGGGGACCGCGGTGACTCCGTAGTTAGAAGTAATTGTCGATGCATCTTTCAAAACTAGATCAGTTCATTTGGGCCAGACAGTGATATCCTCCCCCACCCCCATATCATTTATAATTTTTGGAAGCGAATCTTGCATTATTGTTGAATATTCCAGATACAAAAAGAGAGTGATTTGATGACTTATTGGACCTAAAAACTACATTTGACTGTTGATGTGTTTTTGTTGGGAATTCCCTGAAAATATGTGCACGTGACCAGTTCTTCCTTTCCTGCCAGTTTTTCTCTCTTATTTGTTCTATGACCCTCTGTTTTCGGGTCAGAAAACGTTGTTTGAAGGGCTATACTTGACAAAGATATTTGAAACTAAACGCCAAAAGTAAAGTGATGCGACCATATTTTTATTCTCCTGAACGTTACAATGGTCGCCTATGGGAAAATATTTAGTACTGTGATACCCATAACTCGGTCGTCGATTAGAATGAATTTCTGCATTAGCGGAAATGATGGATCGTTTAACAGATTGTGTTACAGAAGTAGCGAATACCGTTCCTCGTGTTCACGTGTAATATATCAAAATACAAATTAGATATCATTATTCAGCACTCTGTTTGTTAAATATCGTATCAGGGATTATGTAATACACATTATCTATTGACTGTTGATATCTTGAGGAGTGAGATAACTTATCTGCATTTTGTAACATTGAAAAACAACTTCTATCATATTGCGGAACATTCTACATCCTTAACCCTTTACCCAACGTAACGGCCAAAACCGACCAGCGCCATTCTCAAAAATCGCCAATTTATTTTCATTATTTTTTTCATTTTTTTGTCTCAAAAACATAGGTTATGGCCCCTCGTTGGAACGAGCTCCTCAAGCTCGTTCCAATGAGGGGTCATAATCTATGTTTTTGAGACAAAAAATTAGTTAATCAAGAATTTTTTTGCAAGTGTCGTCTGCTTTTCATGTTAGGTGGATGCCTGATGAGTAAATTTGTGCGGTGGACCAAACAAAATATTAATTGGTCGCCCCATAAATAATGAATATGAACTATCCTAACTGATGCCACTGACCTGATATGAATTCAGATTCGGATTCGGATTCAGATTTTATTTTACGGAAAACGTGTAACACCGAATTGCATACAAAATTGCTACAGCATAATGTAGATCATCATAACGTCAGTCCGGTAGATTAACCAGTAAACCCCTATAACTGATGACAGGAGACTGGAGAATACACCGACAATGACCCAGTATTAATCCACTATACCGACACTGGCAGTACATAAATTGTCACTGTCCGCCAATTTGTTTTTATCGCTAAAATAGTAGTCTGAATTCGGCTAATTGGTGCTTCAAAAAGTTTGTTGTCAATTCAAAGCGTAAGAAAGGCATAATTGTAAATGTGCCCAAAAATGTCTGAAGTAATAAATCAATAATTTTCTTGGCAAGGAATGGGATGTTGGATTACTTTCCTTGCATTGTATCACTACTCGTCTGATGTGGAAAACAAATGAATGCGAATAGGAAAATTTAAAGGATTTGCAAACACCACTGATGATGAAATTTCGAAGAGAAATAAATCTGGCATAATAAATACGTTATGAGACATTTCGTTGGATGATGCGGTGTCACACGAGGCTCGCCGAGAACAATATTAGCAGGCCTGGCATTCTGAAAAATGCAGGAGGGCAAAAAATCGCTCTCCTCAATCAGCTTAGGAGAGCAATTAGCTTTACACAGCATTTTAAGTATCCAGTTGAATAAACTCATTGAAACTGAAACCAACAGACTACATCAGTGATTTTATTAACTTTACTAAGGTAAAGCAAAATCTCTTAAACATCTAGATGTCTCACTCAACAACCGGACACACACTTGACAAGACCTGTGTGTGTACCCAGACCTGTTGTCCAAGAAAGTCATATGCCTACCGCTACCACCTTCAACCCCCCAAGGGGGGTTGAAGGTGGTAGCGGTAGGCATATGACTTTCTTGGACAACAGGTCTGCTTGAATCTACAGCCACATCCTGGTGCAAGTGCTTCAAGTGACAGGATAGTAGTAATGGTAGTATATTATAGTGTCAATATTCCTTGAATAATTACCCCTCAAACTGTGATGTCAGTTGTTGAACTTGAAACTGACAGAAAAAAAAATATTGCTGTGGCCCATTTTGCTTCAAATGATTGCAGCTGTGTTTGGGTATGGTTGCAGCCATTACCTTTTACCACTAAACCACTTTCAAAATGAAATTACGTGATGTTATGTGACTTCGAAGTTAAATTACATTTTTGCTTTACAACAAAAATTTAATGTGAGCATAATACATGTAATCTCAATCATCCCAGATCAAAATATTTAGGAGGGCAATTTTTCGCTCTCCTTTATTCTTTCAGGAGGGCAGTAAGGAGAGCTAAAAAATCGCTCTCCTGAAATTGCCAAGCCTGTATTAGACTCGGCTAAAAGCCTTGCCCAACATTTCCCACCCCTCGCCTCATGCAGCGCCGTACCCCCAAACTAAACGTCCAGTAAATTATTATAATACCATTGGCAGACTGGATGTCTACCACGATACCATCAGGACTCAAAGAGTTACTTTTAACACTTTCATTGCCATGACACCTTTCCCTTGCCGTTGAAATGCTGTTATGTCACGCACTGTTGGAGAGGGCTCTTTGAGAACTTTCGTACAGCATGTCACATTACTGCATGTCAACATAAGCAGAGAGAATGAGCTAGAGCATGCACAATGTCGAAGCATCCCCCCCCCCCCCCACCTTGGGGACCTCTATAGTCACCAACATTTTTAGCTGCGATCTGAAGGTTGGGGTAGGTCAAGAAGTACCAGTGTTAGTTTCTCCACCTGTTCGTGATCAAAAGACGATTTGTGATTATTATTTTCTCCATCCGTGAACAGTGCATCAAAAAGGCGGGCATTTCAATATCTGTGTTAGTGTGTTCGTCTGTCTGTTCGTCTGTCCTTTTATGCGTGTGAATACGTTTATTTCGTGACCATCCTTCGTTCACTCGTGATTGAGACAATCGCAGCCTCATGTGTACTCGCATTTACACTTGTTTATGGAATGAGGAGAAGGAGTGTGGCGATTCCCATTGGCTTATGGTTTGGACGCGTCTTTGGGTGTGCTTGTTAGTTGGGAAGGATGTTTAAACCTAGGAGATATCGGGAGGTGGGATTCAATTTTTTGGAGAGACAGGTTTGTGATCAAATAGAGGCACAATCAGCGTTCAGGGATTGCCGTCTGGGCACAGGGGCGATCATATATCTCAAAGCCTCTCATCCAGCCATCCACATTTGATTTGAGATAATCTGTTTGGGGCAAGTGGTCAGTGACTATGGTAATAAAGGGAATCGATGACCAGCCAACCGTCCTCGAATTATACGGATATTTAAATAATTTGGAAAGTTTAATGAAGAGACATTTCGCAAATAACCTTTCATCTACTACTAAGTGGATTCTTTTCCCACAATGTGAGTTACGTTAACGCCCATATATAGAGGATATGGAATGAGTGTTTTTCTCATATAATATTTATGAAACGAATCTAAGAATTTTCCGTTTGGGCGAGCCTCTGGCGAGCCCAAACGGAAAATTCGGACGAGTTTCACAAATATTATATGAGAAAAACACTCATTTCATATTCTATTTATCATATGACACACACACGCACAAATTAGCCACTTAGTATTACCCTTTTAACCCATCACCTTACTTGAGTTGCAGACTGCACTTGGAAAAAACATCCTCGTAAAACTAAAAAATTTCATTTTTTGCTTCCAAAACATAGGTTATGACCCCCTCATTGGAACGAGCTCATTGAGATCGTTCCAATGAGGGGTCATAACCTATGTTTTGGAAGCAAAAAGTGAAAATATAAAAAAATGAATGGCGTTTTTCTTGTAGGTAAAAGATTAATACAATATAACCCATCCTAAATAGGACAGATAACGTACATTTTCCCTTCTGAAATTATGCAAATGTGACCCAGTTGTATTTTGTTTAGCCAATCAAATTGTCCAGTTTTGAAATTGACAAATGAAAGCTCCCAACTCTAATTATGCAAATTATGAAAATGAGGCGCAGTTGTATTTTGTTCAGCCAATCAAATTGTCTAGTTTTGAAATTGACCAATGGAATTGACGGAAGGCTTTATTTATCAGTGATTAATATGAAAACAAAATATCAAATGTTTTAAAGTGAACAAAACGGACGAGTCATATGATAAACGTTCTTTTTGACGTTTCACTCGCAGGGTTGCTTTTTGTTGCCACTTTGATTTCACTGATATCACAGTTCAGGCACATCTCTCGATGGCGTTTTAGTCACAGGACTGATTCTGCTGCATCATCAATTTTCACCATGTTAATCCTTTAAACCTGGTGTGCATAAACTTTTGCGAGAAGAAAAAAAATGACAGTGGACGAGCTGGCGATATAAAGAGCAAAGAATCGGAAGCGAGGCTCGATAATAATTTAACGGAGCTGATGGATTAAATTATTACTGAATCTCCCAACGAACCAGGATGGTTTCGCCCATTTTTCCGTGACAGTATTGACTGAAATGATACCCTCCAGGGCGCCAGTGTTGAAATGGTTAATGTTCTTCTGCGCTCTACACACAATCCCTATTCACAGGATTACATTTACTTCAACAGAACACAATGTTCAAAGCTTAGTGTTCATATGAACACGATCATCAAAACATCAATTCATCTTTGCGTCACCGTCTCAAACCACCACTCGCCAACAAATATATATTTGTTGCATGATCTAACCCTTCTTCCGGTTATTAAACCCATTCATTAAAAATAGTATTGAACGACCCATCATGCACCGGAGAATATTCGTAGATTCAAGTTTGTTCAAATTGGGTCCCTGAGGTAGTATTTGGGCTCTATATTGAAGCCCAAGGTTTAACTTAGTGCAATTTGAGGAAATTTCTCTAAAAATCTTCTTTTTCAGATTCACCAGTCAGAATCCTCTCATATTTGGTATACATCATCTCTATGGGGGGGGGGGGGGGGGGGGGGGGGGGCAGATTCCAGTTTGTTCAAATCGAGTTTCCCGGCTAATATTTGGGGACCCTATGGGAGCCCGAATTTTAACTCAGTGCAATATGAGAAACTTTCTTTAAAAATCTTCTTCTTCAGATCCACCAGTCAGAATCCTTTAACATTTGGTATACATCATGTCTAGGAGGGGTCAGATTCAAGTTTGTTCAAATCGGGTCCCTGGGTTGAAAATTTTTGGTCTGGTTCGGACTTAGACGCTTTTGACCAAAATTCGAGAAAAAAAAATTGGGGGGGGGGGATTATTTATGCATTTTGTTCAATTTTGATACGAGGGTTAGTTTCAAGTTTGTTCAATCCTAGTCCCTGGGCAGATATTTGGGCTCCCTATGAAGCCGAAATTTTAACTTAGTACAATATAAGGAAATTTCTTTAAAAATCTTCTTCAGATCCACCAGTCAGAATCGATTCATATTTGGTATACAACATCTCTTGGAGGGGGTAAGACTCAAGTTTGTCCAAATCTGGTCCCTGGGTTATTAATTTGGGCTACCTATGGGAGCCTGAATTTTAACTAAGTGCAATATGAGGGAATTTCTTTTAAAATCTTCTTCTTCAGATCCACCAATCATAATCCTTTCGTATTTGGTATACAACATCTCTAGGTGGGTCAGATTCAAGTTTGTTGAAATCGGGACCCTGGGTTAATATTTTGGCTTCCGATTTGAGCCCAAAGTTTAACTTAGTGCAATGTGAGGTGATTTCTTTAAAAACCTTCTTCATATCCACCAGCAGAATTCTTTCCTATTTGGTATATGACATCTCAAGAGGGATCAGATTCAAGTTTGTTCAGTTTGACTCCTTGGCTTAATATTTAGACTCTATGGGCAGGGTTTGGTGTGGGGGTTGCAGGGGGGGGGGGGGGGCATGTTATGTTCAGGTTTGTTCAAATCCATTCCTTAGTGTTTTTCCATAAAAAAATCCTCTCATGACTTCATTCCTTTGTAGTGTTGACGAACCATGTCTAACTCAATGTGATCCCAAATACTTCTTTGAACCACTTTGGCCGGTGAGCGATTAAGGCCCATTGAGGCCTCTTGTTTTATCATATAATATATAGAATCTTCAGCTGGTCCCCAGTTTGCATCGAAATTTATAAAGCTAAAGTAGGTCCAGACCAAATTTATTGAACTCGTTTTGTAAATTTCGATATAAAATTAGGACTCGTTGGATATCCCCTATATATTGACTTGCCCAGGCTCACCAGTTTTCACTCTCAGCTCTTGCGGCTTTAAACTGTTGCGTCGCAAAAGACTTCAACTTTGGCTTGACATCAGCTATGTCCCAATAGCTTGACATTAAACCACAGCGGGTCATCGGTGCCCTATACACACCGTAGGATATTTTCTAGGTGAATTCTTACTTTTCTGGTGGATCGGTGGCTCCCATTGCGCCAAAGTTAAAAGGACAATAAGCCGTTAATTTGAAAAAAATATTGAGTCGCAGATTTTCCTTATTTGTGAAAGAGCATGTAAAAACCATCGCATGCAACGTATAAGACATCAGAAGCAACGAGAAATTACTTAAATCTGCCATTAAAAAGCTTTAACCCTTTGAACCCTGGTGGTATGGCAGGAATTGGAAGAGTCCATATTCATTACATGGGGTAGACCAATTAATATTTTCAACATGCAGCTATTGGGCTGCACGTTGAAAATATTAATTGGTCTATCTCATACATTCACTCAGCAGCCATCCATCCTACTTAAGGAAATTATGACGTATCATGTTCCCGGGCCGGGAAAGCGGCCGCCCGTGTTCAAAGGGTTAATGATGACGTAATTGCTATGATATAAACGAAGTTAGTCGAAAGTTATCGGAAGCAAACAAATCCATGTGACCTAATTTCTGTGACAATACCTAGCTGCCTCCCAAAAATAAGTCTCCAGGCATTTGGGTTCATCGTTCCGGAATATTGTAGAAGTGATGAGTGGTTCTCATTTAGCGCGACATTGCGATGATACAAACGAAGTTATTCGAAAGTTATCGGAAGCAAACAAATCCATGTGACATAATTTCTGTGACAATACCTCACTACCTTCCCAAAAATAAGCCTCCAGGCATTTGGGAACATCGTTCCTGAATATTGTAGTAGTGATGAGTGGTTACCATTTAACACTATAGTGAACGCATCATGCGAAAATTCTTAAGTAACACAGATCATATTAGTGCACACACTTTATCCACTAAACCAAACAGATCAGTTTGGATCTATTCGGTCTCTTATAACAACAGGTACCGATTCGAAAGCCACTTCTTGTATGTCGCCATCACAATATTCTACTCAGAAGATTTTTGAAACCTCTGAAATGCGTCCAAAAAAATGTCCACTATTTCATTTGGATTTCGAAACGTTTTATTCGAGTTTATGTTTTCGTGACGAGAATTGAGTTTCTGACGTATCTCAAATCCATAGGAACCGAATTGCCATCATCCCTAGCTGTTCATTTTATTTGATGAATTTATTTTAGAGCCCTTAGATGAGACACAAATGTTTTTCCGAGTGTTTCTTTTTTCCACAATTTTGTCACCTGAGGCATAAATGCTCTTAGCTTTTGTGGGGTTTCTACCTGTCTGGTCGGCCTTTCTCGTCGTCATGTTTTTTGACGTCATAGTTCCGAACGAGCTAGGTTCAGATGTACCTGACAAGGTGGCCCTTCGCGTGGCGAACGCTTTTGCTGACGTGCCTGCATGGTGTATCGGATACATTTTGGGTGGTTCTACTAACGCCATGTGGTTGAGTATTTTGATCCAAGTTAACAGCAGATGAAGAAAACGTATGTTTACTCAAATCAGGTTTCTTCTCAGTAACATACTTATGAACATTTCGACTTTTTCACGGATGTAATCTTCTCTTTGTTTCCTGATAATGAAATCTCCCTGACGCATGTTTTACTGCTGATCTCGGTTTCTTTGCACAAGACGCCGATTTCTTTCATTTAAGCATAAGACTGGTTCCCAAAACAATTCTAATGTATTCTATAATCTTATTCCATCAACATTTGTTCATTAAAATATAAAAGCATCATCTTTTAGATACTTTCAAACAACTGAAATCGCATTTTGAACAGCAGGAGCGCGCTTAAACGGAATAGGACCAATACCGTACTACCAGTTGGCTCTGACATCTTTCCGATTTACTGATAAAATTATTAGATTTCACTCAGTTCATAATATATATTGTATAAACTATTGAATTTCTCAGGAAGTCTAATACCAGGATGTGTTAGTTCTATATTAAGTGTCAAATGAGTAGACATGGGGGGGGGGGGGGGGGTGGTTATTGGGAAGACGCACCTGTGATCTCAGAAGTTACATGAAACTTGTGCTCTTAAAATGGTTCTAACAACCAGAGCTCTGTAGACTCCATCAGTAACATTAAGCATAGTTTAGTTCACCCCACACACCCACACTCATTCATTTTCGTTCCGCTGTGCCTTTTTGTGATAACTCGTCCCCACGAAGCAACACTATTGTAACTAAATTAATCTCCACGCCTGGGATTCTGAACAGTGAACGATGAGAAAATCGTCTGAGAAAGGGCAATTTTTTTGACACTTCATCCACTTTACAACGAATAAATATGTAACAACAAACCTTCTGAGAACATAGGCAAGATCAACAAAGAGATAGATACAAATTGAAAACTATTTGTGTATTTTTTTCAGACTTCCAACCACTCTAAACAATCTCATTCCTTTGAACACATTATTTTTCTCCATTATAAATAGTCTCAGGGTATTAAGTTATCAATCACTTTTCTATCAATGCTTTGAAACTCAGTTACGAACACGTGCAAAAAATATGTGTGTATTTAACCCCCAAACCTACAAACCCTTGTGCAAACAACAAAATGTTTCCCGGGAATGTCAAGATTGAGACGAAATAGGTCACGGGGCACAACTAGTTCAGTGCTAAAAACCCAGTTTAGGCTTTGTTGAATGGCCTCTAGGTTCTGGAATAAAGCTCCCATATTCTTAGCAGGTGCTTTCTATTCAGTTAGAAGTAACGCATATATAGGGGGGCGCGGTGGCGTTGCGGTAACCGGTTCTCGTCAGATCACCGAAGTTAAGCAACGTCGAGCCCGGTTAGTCCTCGGATGGGTGACCGTCTGAGCGATCGAGTTGGACTCCCACGTTGTGTCCTTGGACAAGGCCGTTTAACCCCAACTGTCCACATGGGGGCACGATGCCGCCATGTTCTAAGGCGTAGTGCACGTCGATGGTGCGCATGTCTTCAACCAATCTAACCCCGCCTGTGCTGCAGTGCGGAGTTACGATGTTGGGGAGCTGGCAGCTGCTCGTCGTTGTTCGGTGGTTCTCTCCGGGTACTTCCTCCACCCGTAAAACTGTCACGGTCATGATTAGCCATTGTGCATAAGTATGTGACCTTAAAAACACCAATAAATAAATAAATAAATAAATAAATAGTAACGCATATTTATAGAGTTGTTTTGCTACAGTTTATTTGAGAGTGCCTACACAATCTAGAAGTAACGTATATTTACAGACTTAATTGTTGCAATTTATTGGAGAGTGCCCGCGGGCACTCTCCAATAAATTGTAACATAACAATCATTGATGAAGTAATTTTGACTTCAAATGATCTCTTGTCCTCTATCAGTTACGCTATACCCCAGTTCCGAGACAGAATGCTATAAACTACGCAATTAACAAGTTTTCTTCTCAGATTGTTAATTTGATTGAAAGTGATTATATAATTTGAGCGTTGTTGTGCAATAAAGTCAATAACTAAAGTCAGTATTTTAATTGGCGGTTCACGTTCGAACTTGACCAACGGTAACTGCGTTGTATCATTGGGCAAAGCAGTTAATCCCGGTTGTCACACGGGGAAACGGTGGTGCTGTTTGCTAAGGTATACTGCACGTCAGTGATGGATTTGCGTTCAATGCTGACCATGCTTGTACGGAGTTAGTAGGCTGGGCGTTTGGCACTTGTCGCTGCTCGGTAGTTCTCTCTGCGTATTCTAGCTGATCCTGGCTGTCGAGAAACCCGTTAAACCCCAAGAAATAGACAGATGAAAATACCTAATCTAAGTCCACTGTGCCGAGAAATAAAGTGCAATCACTGAATACAACTTTGACGTAAGGAATCCTTGACTCAAAATGAATGATCTTTTTTTATACCCTATGGCTATCATAAAATTCTTGGGTTTAATTCCGGGAACGAGAATTTTCTGGTTCTCGTTTTCGAAAGTCAGTAACGATACGGGGACTTTTCTGTATATCACTCCCAATACCCGAGAATTTAGTAGGACAGAACCGGGAATCTGTCAAGGTGACAGCTTAAAGTTGCGATTTTCCTGTTTAAAAGTGTATACAATTTTTTATAAATTTTTCTCCTTTGGTCTGAAATTCAAAGATATGAATATGACGGACCCCGAAAAACCGATTTGTTAAGTAAGCCATAGGTGTATCTAAATTGTAAAAAATCAGATCAAAGTGGTCTGAAACAATGACTTTGCCTCATAAGCTTCAAACATAAGAAACTCAAGGTAATCAGTCATATAACTGTATTGCCAATAGTGCCGATAATATCCTAATTATAATGGGGTACATAGAGAGAATGCCCGGTGTTGTACGGGACGCATCGAATTTGTGGACTGTCAGAAATATCAAAGTATAGTATTAAAAGAATTTAAAAGAGAATATTAAATTAAGATAAATCTAAGCGGCCAAGTTCAAGAGAAGCAATTAAAATGAGAAATAGTGTTCTGGCTATTGAAATAAAGATCGGTGGATTTCTCGAAAATTTCATTCCAGTCTGAAGGCGTGTAAGACTTTGGGTCGTAGGCTATGAGTTGAAGATGCCCCATGCTATAGGCTAGAGGAGGTGCAGCATGGGTGCGAAAGTATAGGCACGTTGTAATGTTAGGGGTGCCACAGAGCTCATAGTTAGAGTAGGAACAGTCGCGGGCACCGTCGGTGGCCAAATAAGAGTGTTGGAGTAGAAATAGTAGAATGAGCCCTTTGATCTCACGAGCTTGGTATTTAGGAAGACGGCATACCTGTTTTAGAAGGCAAGTCATACGTAGGTAGAGTAGGCTTTGCTTGTATGAACATTATTCTGAGATAAATGGTGGGGAGCGTTTAACCCCTTTGGTGGCGACTGCTTGAGTGAAAATCGTCCAGTAAAATGACAATAAGCTAGTGGCCGTGCGACGGCAGTGGTGGAGATACATTCCGTCGCTTGCTAGAGAGAAGGCGGTATAGTAAAGTGACAGTACGTTAGTGGCCCTGTGACGGCAGGGGTAGAGTGACATTCCGTCACATGTTAGAGCATAGGCGTCCGGTAAAGTGACAATGCGTTAATGGTCGTGCGACGGCAGTGAAAGAGTGAAGTGAAAAGGCGACCAAAGTCCAAACACCAGCGACAAGGAAGGGAAACCAGCGACAACAGAGAATGCGGGCCCACAAGTGACTCAAAACCTGTGTGGGTGGGGTGTGATTGACGTTTTGTTTTTCTGATTCATTGGATTTCATGTAAGTCAGAAATTACCATATTTATATTTTTATATATGTATTAAAATTGTTGCTTTCAGTGAACCCCTGTTGATTTATGCTTTTTGAGGAAAAGTCATTGACCCCTTCAGGATAAGAACCACACCAACAAAAACGAAACGGGCGGGTTCGTCTCGATGAGGCATACGTTCACGCACGGATTCAGCACGGTGAGACGTTCGTTCACGCACGGATTCAGGCGACACTCCTTAAGTTTTGGTTGAATACACGACGTGAATCTATTTCCCCCAGCAACTACAAAACCCGATTTCCGACAGAATCAAAGGTTTTGTTCCGCAACCTTTGATTCCCGATAGTAGTCTATGAATTTCCAGGGCATCAGCTTAGCACTCTTTTTCAGAACCGTTTACGAGATTAAGCCATAGTTCCAATGGCGATGCCGGTCGCGGAAGAAATTGGTATTCACCGTAATCTCTTGAACTATAATACGCAGTCATTGATACCATGGTCATTGAAATTTCCCGGGTATCGTCATCGACTCTCAGAACCTGGAGCTGCAGATCTGTAGTATTCCCATTCCCGTTATTAAACCTAATCATAAACACATTACTATTTTGCTATACTCTGCAATTAGAATGTTTCCTTACCATGTGGTATTACCGGGCCCCATTTGCCGTGAAGTTGCCAGCTTTGACGGAGGCGTCCTGAAGACGCGGAAGAAAACGCATGAAGAAATACCCCACCCGTGATATAGAGACGTCATTTCTTGTGATTGCTTACTCCACAGCACATATATTACTTTCACGCATTTTAAATCAGTTAGTTGTTAGTTGAATACCAAATGTTTTAAATGTTGGATCATAGCTGAACTTGATATATATAGCGCACCACTGGGTGAGAATCAAGGTTTGTCATTCGTAATCTTACATGTTTATTCGATATAATAAAAATGATGATTGTTTCCCATTGGAAGCATTGTCTCCCCTTGGCTAAAATCTCGTGAGACAATGGTTCCTTAATCTACAATGTTCACCTCTAGCCAGGTCATTATTTTTGTAACCCACTTAAATAAGTTGGATTAAACATCAAACCAAATCAACTAGGTTGAGTGAATATGAACCCAGTTGAGTTGATATTCACTCAACACAGTTGATTGTGGTTAATGTTTAACCTAATTGATTTTAGAGTGAATGTTTCCAGTTGTATTTGATGTCTGTGTGTTCATTTTACAGGACGGCCCAGATAAAAGATATCATCTTTGTTCGAACAGCAAGTTGAAAGGAGAAATCGTCAATCATAACATTATCGTAATTATATGATTATTACACACCCCGCAAGTCTAGGCGGTAATATTGGCTAATTATTTTCTAGGAAGAATAAAAACTTGCAAATTACTGTAAAGCACCTGCGTAAGTGGGCAGTTACATAGTTGCATCTAATTAGCTTCCCCCCCCCCCCCCAAAAAAAAATAACCAAGTTTCCTTTTGTACCTTTTAATCAACAAAAACAACAGACAGCTCGGAGAGCTGTCTGTTGTTTTCGTTTATTAAAAGTAAAAGAAAGAAACTTCGCTTCATTTTCTCCTGATGCCATAGGTGTTTTCACAACAATTACATGCTTCTTAATATGACCTTTCTCGTCCCTCTAATAATTTCAGGGGAGAGAACTCTATCGAACATCGATTTTCATGACGAGATTGGTCAGGGGTGCATGACTTTGTATTTGATTCACTCAATTCGTTTTCAATGGGTTATTGAACTCACCTCTGCATAAATAGTTTACTAGTCATAACTCCAAAAACAAAATATTCAAACACCATGAAAACATTTTAAAGTGGTGATATTTTTATCATACTTTTAACGAGATTGATAAGGCCGACATCGCTTTCTCCTTTGCCAAGTCAGCGTAAGTTTTACACTAATTCCGAGTAGAAACTCACCTCATTACGTTTGAACAAACGGGATTCTCTTCAGGGCATATTACTCTGGTGCCAGTTTTTTTTAAATATAACTAATTTCGCCTATCAAAGTCAATCAGCACACACGTTTGATACAGTTTTCTACCACTTTTATATTTACCTATCTTCCCATGAGTGCAACAAGGAGCCATTTGCAATGCTTTAGCTTTGCAAATGGGCGCCTTGTTGCAATCCGTGGATAATATAACGATGCACGTGTTTTTTTATATTATATATTATATTTATATTTAGCTTTTAAACAATCGAGTGTTCGTAACAGATCACCAAACCCATCCATGTTACAAATTAAAAAAATCAGTTTTCACCAAATACGATTTTCCGAAAACGGTGGTAGCGTTTATTCTGTACCATACAAAATAACATTCGTAAAAGGAAAAATAACAATGAAATAAAACAGAAATCGGGGAAAAAATACTCAATAATGTTTCTGTCAAAAATAAAATGTATTCTTGACGATCTTCCTGTCATTGAACGTGATAGAAAGGGTGCAGAACTCAGTAACACGACATTGTCTTCATGGTATCGGTGGGGAATAAACAGAATGCAAATTAGTTAACCTCGTTAATGTTCGAATAAACGGAAATACCCGACGAACAAAAGTGGCTACACCCAATGAAAGCTGGATCAGAGAGGACCGACACCCATCCCATGTTACTCTTAGGATAATATTACCCCCACTGCCAAAGTTTAGTACCATATCTCGAAAAAATGAAGGAATGCATAAAGAGCACTCTAATTTACATACAGTACGTGGAGAATGTATTATCACTAAATCACCCGCAGGGTGGTGATTCCACCCATGCAATAATTGCAAATTTGTTGCAAAGCATTACAAGCACAAGCAAAGTTTCAGCCAATGGACCTCCGGGTTATACCCGGAGGTCCATTGGCTGAAACATTGCTTGTGTTTTTTGTCCACATGCACAGAATTTGAAAGTGATACTTTGGGTGATAACTCCACTCCCCGGGTGATTTAGTTACAACCCATTCTCCACGTACTGTAGAATATGAATCGCTGAAGAAAGGAGCATTTTTCGTCGTGTATTTTACAGATCTATAAACAGCAACTTTCTTTTCTTTTCTGAACTCCAAATATTGTCAAGTCTTATAATAGCCTGTAGCAGTTCTTTCTAATCAGGTGTCGTTGGCCTACCCTCACAGGCTGTACTTGTCTAGAAACAACTATGCTAAGGTTATTATAAGTCTTCACCAGTATTCGAATTTTCTTGCTCCTCACTTTCTCGGAGCACCAGCTATTTATAACATCCGAGGTGAGTGTTCTCGCGTCTCGGTTTACTTTAAACAATATTTTATTTCATAAACTCGAAATGTAAAATAAGTTATAGAATATATGGATTCGGTAGTAAGCATGCAAGCTTATATTTAGCCGTTTCCACTTGATGAGCATATTACAAACAAACGAACATACATCAAGAGGATGGGAGAAACACAAACTAGGAAATGATTTTGGAAATGGAGCTGTGTTATGTCAAAGAAGCAATGATCATTGACCCCCCCCCCCCCCCCCCAACCCAAGGATGGTAACCCGTTGGCAACACCACTAATCTTAGGTGTAATTACATATTACGCGTGCACATTGTTAATAATTGTGGACAGCTATTGTACTTTGATGAGCTATATACAAGATTCTATGATTCATCGGCTTCAACGTGGACAGGGTGACAACCCAAGAAGTGGGGTGAGGGTTACGATCTAGGCTGAAGAACAAAATCTTTCCATAGTGAGAATAAACTGTTCAACTCGTTTGAAAAGAAGGCGGTTTTCCTCGGAAGTTAAAGTTTCAGATCCAAATACCAGCGCGTCCGAATCTAGATTACCAGGGAGCGTTCCAAAATATTCATACCGTTCGTCAGCAGTCTCGGTTTATTTGCCATATGATACCATTTGCTACAAATGAGCGACTCTATTTACGATTGATAGAAAAACTCAGTAATAAGCAAACCTTACAACACCATATATGAGACTACAAAATTAACTGATGTCCTATTTTTCCTCGTACTCGTTATTCATATATCTTCTGCTTTTCGATCTCTGCATCTTCCTTTCCACAAAGACATGCGCACATACGTGTGAATGGGTTTACGCTTTGCCCATATAGGGACACAGAGGTGTGTTGAGGGGATCCGGACGGGGTTGTCTTCCACAATACAAATTCAGAAGTTGCAATGGGCACGGGAGGGGGGAGGGGGAGGGGGATCTAAAGGTAGACACGTTGTCTGACAAAACTGTAAGAAACCAAATTAAATATATCAGTGCCAGTGACGTATGGAAGCCTTCTGAAAGTATGTATATTGAATATTCCCATAGTAGCTTGGTGTACCAAATGTTCACCACGAGTGGTGAAGTGGTGTTAACCGCGAGCCTTTGACGCGCGGTTAATACCACTTCACCACGAGTGGTGAACGTTTGGTACGCCAAGCTAATTTGGGTATATTTTATTTATACCATGATCGTCAGATTATTAAGAGTCGCTATTATTTTTTCTCGATTTTACTGAGAAGCAGCCGTACATACGTGCGAATTTGTTTTTGTTTACAGGAGCTTCGGTGGGCGGAACTTCCGCTGTCAATTTTATCACCGAAACGAAATAAAAAAAGAAACAGGGCCTTCTTCATTTTAATAACATAATAACATACTGTTTCGAGTTATGAATGCTTTATTAACACGAGACAATGTATGTTTGTTAATTTTGGGTGTTTTATGGGTAAACTCATTTAAAAACATAGTAAATAATTGCCACTTTCATTTCACTCTTCGCGAGGCGACGTGCGATAGATTTAGACAAGTTCGCATTCAGGTCGCCGTCACCGATGGTCAACTTGGATGTTGTTCCACTATAGGTGTAAATTTTAACTACTGAAATCCCATTGCTGGCGTGTTCACCACGGTTGGTGTATAAAGCTAAAGTTTATGTCATAGGCTTTTCATATATAGTAGAATAGGTAATCATGGTATAAATCCTTGTTCTTCTTGTTTCAGTCTATTCAGTCTCTCCAAAGGGAGCTATGATCCCGAATGAATGTAAGAAATTCAAAAGAATATTTCTAGTGGCGTCAGTGACTTGATGCCATTAGAAATACTTTTTCAACTTCATTATTTATTTTAGTGGATAAAGCGATACCAAATCCTCTATGATAATGGGGCATGTTTTTCGCGGGTTTCATATTATGTTTTTCCTTTGCTTTGTTTCGAGATATAATAATCACTCTGATTTTGATGGACTGGTCTCTTATGCTAAAACTGAATTATAATCAAGGAATCATGTTTTAATTTTCACATTGACATCACTACTGTTAATGCATGTGTTCGTTCTACATATCTCAATTTTTAGCTCAACTTGACAAAGTCAAGCTGAGCTATTGCCATCACTTCTCGTCCGTCGGCGTAAGTACGTTAATACGTACGTCCACAATTTCCTTTGGCACACCTCACAGGTCGCATTTATGATCAGATTACTTTGAAACTTGGTATGCTTGTTTGGGGTGACCTCTAGATGGGAGCTATCGATTTTCTTCAATTTCCGTCAAAAAATGTTGCCGCGGCCAACGTTCTTAGAACTTAGTTTAGTCAAACCACAGTATTTCCCTTTGGCACACCCTACAGGACACATTTATGATTTGATTGCTTTGAAACCTGGTATGCTTATTTAGGGTGGCCTCTAGATGGGAGCTATCGATTTTCTTCAATTTCCGGCAAAAAATGTTGCCACGGCCAACGTTCGTAGAACTTAGTTTAGTCAGACCTCAATATTTCCCTTTGGCACACCCTACAGGGCCCACTTATGATCAGATTGCTTTGAAACCTGGTATGCTTGTTTGAGGAGACCTCTAGATGGGAGCTTTCGATTTTCTTCAATTTCTGTCAAAAAATGTTGCCGCGGCCAACATTCTTAGAACTTAGTTTAGTCAGAAGACTCAATATTTCCCTTTGGCACACCCTACAGGGTACATTTATGATCGGATTGCTTTGAAACCTGGCATGCTTATTTGGGGTGACCTCTAGATGGGAGCTATCGATTTTCTTCAATTTCCGTCAAAAAATGTTGCCGCGGCCAACGTTCTTAGAACTTAGTTTAGTCAAACCACAGTATTTCCCTTTGGCACACCCTACAGGACACATTTATGATTTGATTGCTTTGAAACCTGGTATGCTTATTTAGGGTGGCCTCTAGATGGGAGCTATCGATTTTCTTCAATTTCCGGCAAAAAATGTTGCCACGGCCAACGTTCGTAGAACTTAGTTTAGTCAGACCTCAATATTTCCCTTTGGCACACCCTACAGGGCCCATTTATGATCAGATTGCTTTGAAACCTGGTATGCTTGTTTGGGGAGACGTCTAGATGGGAGCTATCGATTTTCTTCAATTTCTGTCAAAAAATGTTGCCGTGGCCAACGTTCTTAGAACTTAGTTTAGTCAGAAGACTCAATATTTCTCTTTGGCACACCCTACAGGGACATTTATGATCGGATTGCTTTGAAACCTGGCATGCTTATTTGGGGTGACCTCTAGATGGGAGCTATCGATTTTCTTCAATTTCCATCAAAAAATGTTGCCGCAGCCAACATTCTTAGAACTTAGTTTAGTCAGACCACAATATTTCCCTTTGGCTCACCCTACAGGGCACATTTATGATTAGATTGCTTTGAAACCTGGTATCCTTATTTACGGTGACCTCTAGATGGGAGCTATCGATTTTCTTCCATTTCCGTCAAAAAATGTTGCCACGGCCAACGTTCTTTAGAATTTAGTCTAGTCAGACCACAATATTTCCCTTTTGTACACCCTACATGGCACATTTATGATCGGATTGCTTTGAAACCTGGCATGCTTGTCTGGGGAGGCCTCTAGATGGGAGCTATCGATTTTCTTCGGTTTCTGTCAAAAAATGTTGCCACTGGCAAAAAAATGACATTGGTACCAATGATCTTCAATTTTGCCATTTCATTTATAACTTACCAAGTTCAAGTTTGTCAAGTTGAGCTACAGTGTCATTGACACTTTCATTATCTTTCGCACTCTGTTGAAATTGCTTTGTTTTACAGCAAGGCTCAAATTAATTCGAGGTTTCACAGTGTGTCAAAACAGCAAACGGAGAAGAATATTCTTAATCATTACTTTATCGCATCACCCACAACTTCTCACATTACACTCTGTTTATAAAAATACCCGTTTTACTCTTTGCTACAATTGGTGCGACTGATTATTTCACTCACGTGTATCAAAATGGAAAGAATATAGTCTCTGCTTTGAGACGGGATTTGGTTTTGCTACGATTTGACTAAACAGATACTTTGATATAAAAAAAATTGAAAAAATAATAAAATCGGTTAACCGTTACAGGCGTTGTAGATCCGAATTTGCGATAGAGATACCCTTTCCATATTTTTCTGCGGTAGCAAATCTAGGCGGACGAACTCGATGCACGTGAGTTCTAATTTTTTTTATTTTAACTGTATACATGTGCGCCATCAAGTATTTTGCTTTTGTTTTCTTGTCAAGAAAAAACTGTAAAAAGCGTAATGATAGTATAATCTTCAGTGGTGGATCCGGGATTCTGGGTTTGAGGGGGCGCCGCATTTCAATCACGGATCATGATGCGAAGCATCACTCGACGATTCCAGCGGCGAGTTAGGGACGAACGCGAGGTGGGGTATCCAAATCTTGTCAGCGGAGCCTGGGGGTCTCGCGGGAACATGGAAGATCAGTGTGACTCTCCGCTGGCTTCCAAAGGTGGTGGATGTAGATGTTTTATCGCCGATAATGTAGTGTTACTTGATATCGGTGTTTATTAAAAAAAAACGAATGACAAAAATAGGAAAGGAATCCGCCCTTGATCTGGGCTGCTATTTTTACAAACACATTTTTATTCCCTAAAGGCTCCAAATGCCAGTAACATTATGTGCAAGAAAATAGCCACGGATACACCAGAGAACCCTCTATACGAATAGCATGATACAGCATGCCTTGCCTCATAATACCCTGTTTTTTCAGTATATTGTGTGACAAGATCACCGTGCACCGTGCAATCTTTTGAAAGGTTCAACCACAACTCTCCTGCTTCCGAAAGACTTCAGCCCCGCAGTTCCTTCAACCGTTTGGGCTGGAACCCCACTCTCATGCTAATCGCATCTTTGGATCCGAACTCGGCTGCGCGCAATGCGCTATTTCCCAATTCGCCGAGAACAAAGGTCGGGCTGGGTTTTTTTTTATCTTACCTGATTCGTCCAACCCTTAACTTTCCTGTAAATCCCTTCCAAAGACGAAAATTGTCAGTCATGTACAGTACGTGTAAAGTGGATTGTAACTAAATCACCAGGGGAGTGGAGTTATCATCCAAAGTATCACTTTCAAATTCTGTGCATGTGGACAAAAAACACAAGCAATGTTTCAGCCAATGGACCTCCGGGTATAACCCGGAGGTCCATTGGCTGAAACTTTGCTTGTGCTTGTAATGCTTTACAACAGATTTGCAATTATTGCTTGGGTGGAATCACCACCCTGCAGGTGATTTAGTGATAATACACTCTCCACGTACTGTAAGCTATGTTCTGGGAGAGAACAGTGAAACATTTCAGTTATTCAAGCGGGCAAGTTTTGTCTTATTGTTGTATTTGCTTCAAGATTAAACGTGCGAAATTTATCAATGGTTTCTTCTGTCATTAACATTTCTTATCGAATGAATAAGTACCACGCATTCAATATTCCTGCCATTTGATCACGTGGGCTTTTACTGAAATTCTTTAAACAACCCTATTTCATGAAATATGCCTGAATATATAACTAATTGAAGGAAAGCTCGTTTTAACATTTCCTGCGATGTTTGTTTTCAGAATGCTTTAAATAAGAAACATCAACAACTGCCAAGTATCCGTCGTCGTTAAAACTCCTCTCTGGACTTCAAAGACTCACGTATCGAAATTTAATTTGTAATGGTATTTCGTATGCCCCTGTTACAAAACGAAGTTTTGCCTCCAGTGTGTTGAAAAACAATCGAATCTGTTCATTTGTGAATTTTCTTTTGACAAAGGCCATTGTGTGTCTCGAAAAACACCAACAGAACCGCAATGTCGTAACCATTGACGATTTAGTTTAAACAGTATTTATTGAAGCATTTGTTTCAATGTATACACTTCACAATAATTGTTCAAAGAAGTAAATCGTCAATGTACATGACACAGTAGTATACAGAAAGGCAATAAATATAAGAAAACAGGTTTCTGAGTAGAAAAGGGATTCGACAGAAAGCTTACAGCTTATGTAAGTCGTCTCCCCAGCACATTTGAAAAATTACTCCTTCAGGTGGTATAAATCTGTAATAGAGCTCACGTATCGTTTCGTGAAGGCCCGGCCCCCTCCAATCTGAAAAGGAGGAAGACGACCCCGACCGCCAGTCAACGATTCGTGAGATTGTTTAAACTTTAGATTGAATAGGGTAAGGAAAGAAAGAGCCGGAAGAAAAGATGATCAAAAAAAGAGAGGAGAAGATTCAGAGAAATAACAGAGCAAAACCTAATTTGGCCAACTTGAACACTAAATATGTTAACTTAAAACTCCATAGCGCAATAAGTACGGTATTTGATTCTTACTTTTAGTTCCTTTGATAAGAGTTTTGCATACTAGACTCGGTGGTGTTGAGGCGTGAGTGGGCCTTCTACTCAAGACATAGGTCAGTGGGTCCTATTTCACCAGTTGTACCAGAACATGATTACCGAGGTACAGAAAGAGCAATGCTTCAGGAACGGTGTTCCCACGTGGGGCAGGGTGGGGTACAGTAATTGAGCGGTAACTCAATGGAATCGCTTGCTTGATAGAATGAAGTCATGTACCGTTTCAAAGATAAGACGGTTGTCCTCATTATTCAAGAACTCGGAGCCAAACAGGAGCATGGATGAGTCTACTGCAAAGGGGAGTAAATTAATCGTATAGTTGCGTGCGTTTGAGAACACCGGACAATGCAGGAGGAAGTGATCAGTAGTTTCGCGCTCTCCACACTGACAAGAGGGGTTGGGTGATAAGTGATTGTCATATAGGTGAGAATTAAGACTACTGCAGTGCAATCGAAGCCTGCAATGATAAATTTGAGCCGCTCGAGATTTCGCGTCACTGTAGAACCTTGGGGGTCTTTGGTTCCCATTGCTCAGGAAGGTCTTAAAGTTGATCAATGATGAGTTCTCGCGTACAGGTAAGGGTAGCTTATTCCATAGGTCTGTAACGCTTGGGATGAACGAGGACTGATACAATTGGGTTCGGCAAAAGGGAACGCGGTGGTTTTGACTTGATCGAAGACTAAATGATGAGTTCGTCTCGGAGACGAGTGGGGGGACTTTATTGGAAATATGTGGAGGTGACATACGGTGATACATTTTGAAAAACTGAATTAATTTATGTTTGCGGCGTCTTTCTTGAAGGGAGTCCCATCGTGTTTCAGAATACAGCAAGGACTTACTGGCACTAATTGTTGCTCCCGTAATGATTCGGGCTGCTGCAATCTGTATTTTTTCTAGTTCCGCAATGTTGGATACGGAACAATTATCCCAGACAGTATCCGCATATTCCAGAAGGGGTCTAATGAAGGCAAAGTATATTTTTTCTAAGACACTTCGATCGAGATAAAATTTGTGTCTCCTCAGCATGTCTAACCGAGACCAGGCTTTCGAGCAGATGTGGTCAACGTGGTCGTTCCATGTACATGTGCTATTTAGTATGACCCCCAGATGTTTATGTTCGGAAACTTCCGATATCTGTGACCCCCCTAGATATAAGGGTGGGTGAGAGTTGGGATTGTTTTTACGTGATATAAGCAAACTCTCTGTTTTATTGGGATTGAACTCAACCAACCATGTTTTGGCCCAATGCTCAATTGTCGCCAAATCATGATTGATTATGTTTGAGGCTTGCTCTGGGTTCTCAATGATGAGATATAAGGAAGTATCATCTGCAAACAGGCGTATAGAGCTAAGTAGGTCTTTGGTTATGTCGTTAATGTATATCAAGAACAGTAAGGGCCCAAGTATCGACCCCTGAGGCACACCGGCATTGACGGGCCTCCATGCGGATGTCTCCGAGGCTATCACAACTCGCTGCGATCTATCGGCAAGATATGATTTTAAAAATAGCAATAACTCCCCCGAAACCCCAATACTCTCCAGTTTGTGGATAAGACCAGCATGCCATACTTTATCAAAGGCCTTACTGACATCACAGAAAACTACCCTAACTTCTTTGCCTTCATCGAGTGCACGACAAAATTCATCATATATGTCAGTCAGTTGAAGGACGGTTGAATCTCGAGGTGTAAAACCTGACTGGAATTGACTGAGAACATTATTTTCACTTAGAAACAGCCACAGGCGTTTGAAAACGCATTTTTCGAATATTTTGCCAACACAGCTGATCAATGATATCGGACGATAGCTAGTAACTGAGTTTGAGGGCTGTTTTTTTAGGATAGGGGAGACATTTGCTTTTTTCCAGAGTGAAGGGAAGTATGAGCTATTCAGAAGTATGTTAAATAAGATTGACAGTGGCTCGCATAGAGAGGATTTGCATTCTTTAAGGAGACGCGGGCTTATTTGATCGGGACCAGACGCCTTGGATACCTTTATCGACTTCATTGCAGCATATACCTCGCTGCAGTGTAGGGTAATGCTATCAATACGCTGAGAGACATGTAGTAGTGGGTCTGGAAGGGAGGCGTTCGAATCATCAACTGTTGAGATCGAACTGAAGTATTCGTTGAACACTTCAGCTTTCTCAAGACTTGATGAGTATATTTTGTTAGAATGGATCAAGGTAGGAATTCCTGTTGTGTTACTGCTACTGATGAGTGCTTTTAATGTCTTCCACCAAAGTGATGCTGGGGTTTCTTTGCTTCTCAATGTGAACTGAATTTTTGAAAGATGCATGGCTTTGGCCTTCCTAATAGCTGATATAACTTCATTCCGTTTAAGTTTATATTTATCCCAGGCGTGCGGGTGATTTGTTCGTTTGGCAGTACGATACAAGCGTTTTCTTTGTCTTATCAGAAGTCTTAGTTCATTGTGCATCCATTTCGGTTGGCCAGTCCTCGAAGTAACTATTTTGTTGGGTATATGTCTGGATGCTGTATCGAGTATTCTGTCGGTGAAATTAGAGACTATAGTATCAAGGCATGGGTTATCAAAGACAGAGTTCCAGTCGGTGTTCGAAAGAGACTGGTTCAATACTTCGTAATTACCCTGAGAATAAATCCATATCCTTCTTTTGAAAGAGGAAGGGTTAGGTTTTAAAAATTCGACTTCAATTGAGATTGGACAGTGATAGCGGATCATGTCTGGGATAATTGGTTCAAGCACCTCGCATGCTTTCACGTTGATTGTGTCACTGACTGCAAAGAGATCTAGCAATGTAGCAGACGTCTCAGTGAAACAAGTTGGTTCACTCACAATCTGTTTAAGGTTAAAGTAATTAGCTAGCTCGAGAAAGCTACTCCTCGAGGGAGCCATTTGGTTGTCATTAAAATCTCCTGTGACAATTAAGTTCCTAATTGACGTGTCTCTGGCTTTTTCGATGGATGCTGCTATAGCATCCCATGTATCCGGAGGACTGTTGGGTGGACGGTAGAATACGCCTAACAATAATGACCTACTCCGTCTTGTGAATATTTCGGCCCAAATGCACTCCGTATTCAGAGTATCGAGGTCCGGTCTGTGTCGAAATGAAATACCGTCTTTAATGTAAATGGCAACCCCTCCTCCCCTTGACGAGCGGTTGAATCTCAGAGGTTGGTGGAACCCATGGAGTTGAACATCGGAAGTGGGATCGTCACTTTGCAGCCATGTCTCACTCAAAGCCAAAATGTCAAATGATGCGAATTCACATTGTATAATATCTAATTTAGGTTTAAGGCTTTGGATGTTAAGATGGACAATTTTTAGGGTATTCTGATCGTGATCTGAACTAAAAGAGTTTGGACCAGGGTTGGTTTCAATGTCACCGGACAATAATAAAATTATAACCAAACAGAGGGAAAACAACGTGAAAAGAAAGGCCGATGCTACTGCTTTCAATATCGACGTGGCCTTCGAGAGATTCAAGGACATGCAACGGTTTGGGATTGCTTCGGCGGAATTTACCAAGAGGGATGTAACAGATTCGCTGGATTGCTCAAAGAATAAAGCAGACATAGCAGTAAAGCTATAGTGCAGCTCAACACCACCGAGGCGCAAGAGTAAGTAAATTAAGATACAAGTAGATTTATCTTTTGGCAAACAGTGCTTTAAGCCACTGGAATAGACTGTAAGGTTGAAATGGCCAATTCTGGCGCGATATAGTTCAACTGTGCACATTGAAAATGAATTTGGTTTTGGGAACAAACTGTGTTCAAGTTATCTTGAGAAAAAATTATGTAGTATAGAATATAAAGTGTTGAAGTATTAGACTTGAGGGTAAAAGAAACAGTAGTCAATAAAACAAACAGAAAAAAAAAAAAATAAGTGTAAGAAAATATATACAAAATAACTGAGTAGTGTTTATATATAGGTATGGGTTGTAGTTCTGCTTATGCAAAGTCAAGGGTTACCCTTGACACGTAGAGGATGTTCAGTGTATCGGTTTGAGGGCAATTTGTCAGTCAGTGTATAGTAAGTATGCGTTGCGCGGGATTCATCATGGGTCAAATACCATCAACACAGAAACGTATCGCCAGGAAAGGAAGAAACAAATCCTTCATGCCACGAAAAGTGCCGAAAGTTGGCAGGAAGGGAGTTCTATTGTTTTGTTAGAGAGTGGTATGGAGAAGTGGGATCAACCCCTGGTGATAAATTCATCTTGCAACCGATGTTCTAAAGTGAGTAGGGATGAAAACAAAAAAAGGCTTTTGCAAGAAGAAATCAAGGGCGTCCCACCTGCAGTTGATGAGTCTGGCGCAAACCTACAATACTTTTTATTTGATTTAAAGAATGTTATCTGTTTACAGTATTTTCCTAAAACGGTTTGGAGACAAAACATGCAGCAGTATTGGCGGGGGAAAAACGGAGGTTTTACATTTTGCAACTATCACACTAGATATTAGTGGGTGGAGGTTAGAAGACGGAATCTGCAATGCTAATTGCGGTAGAGAAACGGATATAAAATCTCGATCGGATCACGACACAGTCGAGATTCGTTCAAAATTTTCTATCCGATTTTGCAACTATTCCGCTAGATATTGGTGGGTCGAGGCAGAGCAGGGGTAATCTTAATATTGTACCAACACATGAAGTAGGAAAAGAAAACAGAGAAAAAGAAAGAAAAAAAAGAAAAAAAAAAAGAAAAAAGAGAAAGAAAAAAAGGATGTTCGATCGGGTTATGACACAGTCGCGATATGAGGTGTCACACTTCATATGTTAATACAATAGCTTCGGCACCATTGGGTAATATGTTGAAGTGATGAAAGGTAAAAGGTAAAACGCGGAAAGATAACCCAGACCGGATCGCAACACCATCGCCACTTCATATGTTAATACAATAGCTTCTGCACCATTGGGTAATATGTTGAAGTGATGAAAGGTAAAAGGTAAAACGCGGAAAGATAACCCAGACCGGATCGCAACACCATCGCCACCCCGTCATATCTATCTGACAGCGATTGGAATCGGATCAATGCATGGGGTGTTGAGCGGTGGAGGAGGTTTTGATGATTAACCTTGCATAGAAATGATGGGGCGGTTGATTTATTACATTATCTGGACACACTATAAATATCCTATTAGGCTATCACGGTTCACATATATGTATCGCCATGTATTCTTTTCCGATGAAGAAGAAGCTGTAATGATACATGGTGGAATGCGGGACGACAAACTCGCTATTGGGTAGAAAATGGAACGATAATTCCGATGGAATCGCGACAGGGGCGTCACCCGGTCGAGTATACCTGGTGGCGATTTCAATCACCAATGCATAGAAAGGATGGGGTGGTTGGATTGTTGCATTGTCTTGACATACTACAAATGTGCTATTAGGCTATCACAGCTCACATATCACCATAGATTCTTCTCAGACGGAGAAGCTGTATCGACACAATGTAGAATGTGAGACGATAAGCTCGCTATTTAGGACGTCCAAATTCACAAATAAGTGCAATAATTATCTATCCGTTGACGAAGATGGTGTATTGATACTAGGTAGGATGCGGAAAGATAACATCGATCGGATCACAGCCCAGTCACCATCCGATCGATTTTATCTGCCTGCAGCTGCAATCATACCAGTGCATAATGAGTGCACGACGATTTGAACCCTTTTCATTTCATATCTAGCTTGTTATTCAAAGCGTTCTTGTTTAGCTGGTAAATAAAGTATTATTTTCTGTAGAAAATGGCCTCTCAGGTTCGAAGTTTAAAACAATTTGTGGAATAATGGTTTTCATCAATAGTATTTGATACGCCATTCAGAGGGAGCACGATGGCTCAGTGTTTAGACCATTAGACTTTAACCCTTTACCAAACGTAACGGCCCAAACCGGCCAGCGTTATTCTCAAACATCAATTAATTTTCATTATTTTTCATTTTTTGTCTCAAAAACATAGGTTATGACCCCTCATTGAGCTCGTTCAAATGAGGGGTCATAACCTATGTTTTTGAAAAAAAAAATGAAAAAAAATAGTTATTTAAGAAATTTTTTGCAAGTGTCGTCTGCTTTTCATTTTAGGTAAAGGGTTAAACAGAAAGTTTGACGGTTCGATCCTGACAAGCGGTTTCTGTTTTGTGTCCGTTGATAAGACACTTCAACCCGATTGTCCACGTGGGCCACGGGGGCGCTGTGTACTAAGACATACTACACGTCGATGGTGCATTTGCCTCCAACCGCTGCTAACTCTACTTGTGCAGAGTTAGTAAGTTCGAGAGTCTGACAGTTTCTCATCGCTGCTCGGTGGCTTTCACCGGTATATCGGCTTCTTCCACCCGTAAATCTGTCCGACACTATGTGATCCTGCTTGCTGAAGTGTCGTTAAACCCCAATAAACAAACAATGAATGGAGGATTTGAGTAATACAAATTACTCAAGTATACATCTGTAACAAATCGCTGGCGTTTCACTAAACGACACCGAATAACCGATTTTAAGAATCGATAAGTCTGGCAGGCCTCAGACTACTCTTAAACATCAATCTCAGGTGAGAGAACCAATATTTCCTTTCAAAATATAGTCACAGATACCCATTTAACGGAAAAACCAAAGCTTCATGTCATCGCTAATTGACAAGAAGCAAATTGCATCAGTAATCACCGATGGACGGATCGAAGGATCTTGATCACTGATGACGTAAGCTGTGTGTCACAACAACGTGCTATATTTGAGTATTACTTGTTCGTCATTTAAAGTTTAGTAGGTAGTCTGAATCATACGCCTGATCTTGGTACCTTGTTTTTGAATCGTGGATTTTTAAGCGAATGGTATGGTGACACCGTCTTGTGTCCATTAGACGCCTCATAGAGTGAACCATAGTCAGGAAAGAAACTTCCCTGTGATGTGCTGTGACTCCGTCGTGGGGTTTCTATTTGACCTAACACGGCCCACCCAAGGCACTTGTAAAAACAAGGGAAACAAATCTTGAATAACTTTTTTTTATTTTTTGCTTTAGAAATATAGCTTATGACCCTCATTGCAACTATCTCGATGAGATCGTTCCAGAAGGTGGAATCTTAAGCTATGCTTTGGGGGCAAAAATTGAAAAAAATAATAAACTTTGATTTCCACTTTTTGGAATTACGCTGGCCGAATATAACCGTTACCATGGGTAGAAAGCAATTAATTATTTGAGTTTTCTGAATGGCTATTGTACCATCTGCATCGCCAATATGCTTCCCTCCTCAGGGCTACATAACCAACCAACACGATTCAAAGTGTTTTTCTGTGCCCTTAGCGCAGAGGGGCGTGTTATGAGCTTGTTACCTCCGACAATAACTGCCTTCGCAAAAAAAAACAACAGATCTTGTACACTATGAAATTAGCTGGATACATACAGATTATCGTGATAATGTGCATGTCCTGTGATTTGTATCAGATTCGATGTATCAGATTCGAGGTGGTGTCCAGAATGGGATCTCAACGAAACGGCTTTGCCGGCGAGTTGTGATCCCACTCTGAACACCACCGAGAATCTGATACAAATCGCAGGACATGAACATTATCATGATAATTCATTTATCTAACAATTCTGTCACATAAACAGATCAAATCTTAAATTATTAATACAGTGTTGGGACATAATGTTGGGGTAGAGAAAGTTTTTAAAAAAACAGTATTTTATGGAACAATATTGTTGTGCACTTTAATAAACAATGAGTAATGCGGCCACCGCAAATTTTCAAAGTTGCGTGCGTTGTAAAATTATTCACTCTCAATGTCACTTCCTATAATGATACGCTTGAATTTACAAGTGTGTAATATTTAATTATGCAGTTCTATTTATTGTGTGTGTGGTGGTGGTGGTGGATGGGAGGGGGGGGGGGGGGTCATTGGCTATTAATAGTTCTCTCACTAATTGTAAGAAATTTTGTTTTGTTTTGTAAGCGAAACGCACATAGAATGTATTCATACGCCTGTTATGATATCAGAATGAGTCGTCTATATGACACGGAATCGGAACACATTATGTGATACGTACCGTTTTTCGCGGTTTTCAAACCAAAATGCATATTATGGTTAGATAAAAAATCAACCCAAATCAACTGAGCTGAGTGAATATGATCTCAATTGGGTTCATATTCACTCAATCCAGTTGATTTGGTTTAATGTTTAACCCAATAGATTTTAAAGTGAATGCGAAGTCAAATAAAAGTTGACGAAAGAACTCATAATCCTGTATTCCTGTATGATGCATTCCCATTTTTTGTGCATCAAATCACACTTCGGGAATCTTTACGCACTTTGGATTTTATTTTAGTCGCTGATTATCAATAAACAACTGAGTTTTGCAGTCTTTCGATTTTGAGGCGCGCTGTCGCTCTTGCGCGCCATGGCGCCCGCAATGTCAACTTCTTGCGAGCCAACAACAGCGCGCCTCAGCTCTGCTAAGAGAGCGATCAAAATCTGGTAATTCATTCCAGTTGAGATATAATTTCTGTGTGAACAGCCAATTATTTTTTATTAGGTAACAAGGGACGAATATTTGGCCATGGGCTTTAGTAACAGTGTGAATGTATTCAGCACAAATCCTATTTACTTCTACTGTTTGGAAAAACCTGGTGTTCTTGAGAGGTTCGTGCTCCCTGGACCAATCGCCATTCAATATTCACCGATGGAGCAAATTTACTAGCTCTACATAAATTATAGTCGCAGTGTGCTCTTTTTTTGTTACTTGGAGCATAATACATCGTCATGACCCAAAAGTTGGGATTCCTTTAACCCTTTACGTAGCGTAATGACCGAAATCGGCCAGCGCTATGAATGAAAATCGCCATTCAATTTTTTTAATATTTTAATTGTTTGCTTCCAAAACATAGGTTGTGACCCCTCATTGGAACGAGCGCGTCGCGCTCGTTCCAATGAGGGGTCACAACCTATGTTTTGGAAGCAAAAAATGAAAACTTTTAGTTATACGAGACTTTTTTTACGAGTGTCGTCTGCTACTAGCGTTAAGTAAAGGGTTGATGAAAACCATGAAAGCACCAAATCGTCCAGCTTTCATGTTGCCGTTCAATATCGATGTGCCCAAATGCCGCACTGAATGCACAGTGCTGTCATTTAGTGGATGCATTCTTCATTGCAATTTGCATGTTAACTATTCTTGCCAACAACACAACCATCACTCGACGGGACTGGATACAGGATAGCGCGCCTCACTTCAAATAGTAGCGAGCGATGTATAACGCGCCTACGATTTTCAAAATCGAAAGACTGGTTTTGACATCGTGTCTGTATGGTTCTTGGAGACGTTTTATGTGTAACACCTGTTATTGATACTCAGCTGTATTGTATCAGATAATTAACCTGACTTGTGCATTATTGAATTCACTCGACTTTATTAATCTTTTTGGCGTCATCGTGCATCTCAGGTTATGCAAGATTGCATTAAACATCCTCTAATCAATCAAATGAACACAGCATGTAAAAATGGGGGATCTCCAATGAGCTCCGAGCGTATTGTAAAAATTAGTTCAGGAAATTCCATCTCGATCTAGCATTACCTACATTTTCGACATTGGAAGAGATTTACCAGAAATTTAGCCCCGGTCAGTAAATTTAACACTGGTATGGGAATTTCATATAAAAAGTGAAATTTCGAAATGTTAGCATATTTGTAACATCGATGTGCGCATCATTTCACAAACTTCAGGCTTTTTCTTATAGGGTAGTATAAAAATACAGAAGCTGGCTTTTTACAATTTTTTTCCCAGTCAGTTTAAAGGCTGGACTATTATTCTCTGTTTAAACCCATTTAAAGATACGAAAACGGCCTTTATTCATCATCTTTTGATGTTCTGGAATTTTTTCTGTTCATTATATCAACAGTGTGAGCATCGTGACATATAATATAGACACCATCCTTTCCATTCATACAATAGACTAGGAGGTAAGATTTGGTCATTGTTTTCCTGGGACAAATAAAAAACCTGCAACTCACTGTAAAAACACATTCGCCAAACAAAGAGCCAAAGTAAACAGTTATTTAGTTGCTTCTAATTAATTTGCGACAAAAAGTCAAGTTTCCTTTTATTACTTTTAAAAAACGAAAACAACAGACAGCTCCGAGAGCTGCCTGTTGTTTTCGCTTATTAAAATTAACAAATGAAAATTTGGCTTTATTTTCTCCTGATGTCAAAAGCCTTTCGCAACAATTACTTGCTTCCTGATTGGGCCTTCCTCGCCCATCTAATAATTTCAAGGGAGATAACTTTATCGAAAGACCATTTTCCTGACGAGATAAGTCAGGAATGGACTTTGGCGAGGTGCCTAATTTACTGGACAAGTTACAAGTGCTGCCATTTAGTCCAATACCTCGATAAAAGATGTTTACCCCTCTGCATAGAGACGCGGTGTCGTTGCGGTAACCGGTTCTCGTCAGATCACAAAGTTAAGCAACGTCGAGCCCGGTTAGTCTTTGGATGGGTGACGATTCGGACTCCCGCGTTGTGTCCTTGGGCAAGGTACTTAACCCCGATTGTCCTCATGGGAGAACGATGACGCCGTGTACTAAGGAGTACTGCACGTCGATGGTGCGCATGTCTTCAACCAATCTAACCCTGCCTGTGCCGCAATGCGGAGTTACGATGTTGGGGAGCTGACATCTGCTCGTCGTTGCTCGGTGGTTCTCCCCGGGTACTCCGGCTTCCCCCACCCGTAAACCTGTCACCGACACGATATGACCTTGTTTGTTAATGTGTCGTTAAAGCTTAATAAATAAATAAATAAATAAATAAATAAATAAATAAATAAATAAATAAAATAAATAAATACCCATCTGCATACTGTTGTCAAAATACCAAAAATGGAGACAGCATTTTCCCCATAATGCCACTAAAAAAATAACCAATTCAGTCTTGTTTGACATAGCTCATTAAGATTGATTTTATTAAATTCTTAGTTGCATTATGGGAAAAATTGCGGATTGAAATTTTGGTATTTCGCCAGCAGTATGCAATAGATTAAATGGATCGAGAAACAGACAGAGCTTTCTATATGGCCTCCAATCATGTTATTAAAAACAATACGCTATTCAGCAATGCGTCCACTCCAAAGAATAGTCCCCAATGACGTAGATAGTTTGAAGCATTCGGTTCAAATTGTATTGAAGCAACGGTTCCAAAGTCAACAAATAATTTCGCTGGAAATGTTTTTTATTTCATTCCTTACAGTTAAAACTAGAAGTCTATAATGAAATGCGCAGAAATAGCACGTCGACCAGCGCGTTAATCTACGCGTTAGGGCCATAGTAAGGCTATCAAATTCTGCACATATGGCCTGTGCACAAGCAATGCTTCAGCCAACGGAGGTCCACTGGCTGAGACATTGCCTGTGTTTGCTGTGAGTAACCAGGAGAACCTGTCGTGCTTTGGCTGCCATTCGATATGGCAAGTGTGCGCAATTCCTACGCGCAATTAAGTCTAGATAAGCGCACAGTTCACGACAGGACTTCTAGTTTTAACTGTACCTCCAAAGTCACTGCGAAAGATTAGTCGGCACACGAATACAAATACGTTTAATACTTCCGGGATGTTATTATCCTCCTCGCATGGAAGGGATATAGTGAAGAACTCCATCTATCCGTCTGGACGGACGTACGTCCGTCTGTTCGCCCGTCTGTCAGTACGTGCACCCGTACGTGGATACGTCCGTCAGTTTGTTTATGCCATAACTCGAACAATAGTTATAAGATTTTAAAATAATTTTGGTGTGCTGTTTTTCATCAACAATGTCCTGTACGAATTCGATACCCACCATTTAATGAACAAAGAAGATTTCTAAAAAAACTGGGAGAGTTACTGGTCTTTGTTTGTTGCATTTTCGAAATTTCATTGTTCATGCAATAACTTTTACAGTAAACATACGATTTCGATAAAGTTTAATATTCTGCTTTGTATTGACAATGTCTTGGACAAATTAAACGATTATGATGATATCTTAAAAATCGAGAGAATTATTGCTCAATGCTGGTTCCGTTTTACCCGAATTAATGGTTAATATGTCATTACTTGAAACGCAATCATCAGATTTCAATATTATTTTTTATCATATGACTCGTCCGTTTTGTTCACTTTAAAACATTTGATATTTTGTTTTCATATTAATCAGTGATAAATAAAGCCTTCCGTCAATTTCACTGGTCACTTTCAAAACTAGACAATTTGATTGGCTGAACAAAATACAACAGGGCCACATTTTCATAATTTGCATAATTAGAGTTGGGAGCTTTCATTGGTCAATTTCAAAACTGGACAATTTGATTGGCTAAACAAAATACAACTGGGTCACATTTGCATAATATCTGTAGGGAGAATTTACGTTATCTGTCCTATTTGGGGTGGATTATATTGTATTAATCTTTTACCTATAACAAAAAGGCCATTCATTTTTTTATATTTTCACTTTTTGCTTCCAAAACATAGGTTATGACCCCTCATTGGAACGTGCTCGACGAGCTCGTTCCAATGAGTGGTCATAACCAATGTTTTGGAAGCAAAAAATGAAAATTTTTAGTTATACGAGGATGTTTTTTTCAAGTGTCGTCTGCAACTCAAGTTAGGTGATGGGTTAAAAAGTCATACCAAGTGGCTAATTTGTGCGTGTGTGTGTCATATGATAAATAGAATATGAAATGAGTGTTTTTCTCATATAATATTTATGAAACTCGTCCGAATTTTCCGTTTGGACTCGCCAGAGGCTCGCCAAAACGGAAAATTCTTAGACTCGTTTCATAAATATTATATGAGAAAAACACTCATTCCATATCCTCTATATATTCTGCTTTATCTTAACCCTTTACTCAACAGAGATGATATCAAAAATTATTATTTTAAATACCATTTTTTAAAAAAAAATTCAAACATTTTCAACAAACGCGTTCCAATGAGAGGGTCAAATGATATGGTTTTGTTGAATCTTTTTGAAAAATAATATTTTTTTAATTGCTGAATTTGTATATTACGCGGGCGATGCGCCGATGCTTTAGGTAAAGCTGTAAAAGGTTAACATTGTCTTGCTGAATGATGATGCTTTACCTCGTTCAAAGTATGAGTTTACTGGCCAGAAAACGGCCAAATCACAGATCACGTGATAAAACATATTACTGTCACTCTTACAACATTCCTGAAAGTCAAAATGTGTACAGTTCGAAACTTTAATGCCCCATTACTCTCTTTACTTTCACTTTACAAAGCAAATTCTATACCCTCAGCTGTAATTCTACATTTTCAACCTCCCACCAATATTAACCACTATGGACCCCCCCCCCCCCCTTTTTTTTTCACTGATTCGACACCACGAATGCCAATGATTGGGACCAACCTGTTACCTGGTGATAACCACAATGGGAACCCTCTTCTCTTTTTTTATATATGTTTATCCATAAACAGTTACGGATCCAATCTGTTCCCCAGGCCCGCATAGTTCGTACCGGTGGTCTGTAAGGATCATTAGAATCAAGAGACACGTATCTTCAATACCTTATGAAACGTTTACTTTCTCCAGCAATATCCCCTCTAGGAGCAAAAACGTTATTATTTAACTTTAAACAGAACAACACCAAGACAAACTTAGAAGAAACTCTCGAGCGTACAGAGTATTTAAATGATCTACCCCCCTCCCCCACCAACTGTACGGTCATATTAGGTTGCGGCGACACATTTACCAATCCTGTTGCGTAACTAGAACAGGTGTTAATAAGGTACGTTGTGATTCATCAGTTGTTGTTCTTTTTGAACCCGTAATTTGATTGGCTGAGAGCCGGTCGGCTCCGTGCCCTCGACCCAGGTAAATTTACTCTTATCGTGCTCTAATTGCTTTTTTGATGGATCGCCACCTCATTCATTCTCACTCTGAGTTCAGAAGTGAATCAATCAACAGCAATCATGACACTGGAATTACCAGACACGCTAAGGAAAACCATTGCAGCTCTGGGCGTCTCTTGCCCTATCACCTGGATTGTCTAGGCAAGAGCGTCCACCTGTCTATGGAATTCAAGACAGAGGATAACACAGAAACACCACCCTCCTCGGGGAGAGGTAGTACCTTTAGTGAGAGGATCCCCTCTCACACTGGTCCTCACCCGAGGAGGTCAGGAGGCCCTGAAAACGAAAAGAACAAGAGAATAAGCAGAAAGAAGAGCCCGTCTACCAAGCGCCGGGGTTCCAGGCGCTTGGAGGCCTTCTTGGAAAAGAAGAGAGAGAAGAGCGAGGAAGGGAAAGAAGAGGAAACAGCTACCACTTCTACTCGAACTCCCACGGACTCACCCATCTCGCCTCCAGCTCCCCAGCTGGAGACGCCTGATGCGGACGGTCCGATGGAGACTGAGATGGAAATGGAGGCTGTCTTCTCGCCTCTTCCCGTTCCTCTCTCGCCTCTCCCCTCTACCCCGGAAGGCCAGGACACGGAGCGGGAAAACATCAGGAGAGCAGCCGAAGAGAGCGAGAAAGCACGGCAGAAAGAAAATGAAGCAAGGGAACAGCACCGCATCGAAATGGACCAAAAGCATAAGGAAATGATAAGAATGCTCACGAAACTACAATCTATTCAAGAAAAAGAAAACAACAACAACCCTCAATCACCACCAACACCAACAACAGAAACGAACATCCTATCACCGACACAGCCTCCTCCGAACAAGAAGAAATCAAAAAAGCACAAACGCCGATAGCCTCCAACCTTCCACCTTTCCTTTTCCTCCTCTAACACGATCAGACATGGCCCAAGGCAACTAATAGGAAAACTATGAAACAGTAAAAGATGGGTCGAAAGGGCTTACTCCAAATCGTCCCAGCGCGCCTTCGGCGCGCTAAAACCATTCTTTTAGCTAGCTCTAATTGCCGGAAGCGGGCCAATTAGTACACGTCTCTACGCACGAGCAACGGTGCTTAACCACCCCTATCATAGATCGTACTCACTCCGGTGTTGTTTTCTATGGCAACGGTTGAAACATTGTAGATTCGATCATAGAAATTAGACCGAGATCGAAAATTACATTTTTTAAAATTGTTTTTCTTCAAATAAAACTGGTTTGGAGAATTTTTTTAAATTTCTAACAATGACAGGAATTACAATGGATATAAACGGTTCTTGTTTCGTTAGACATTCGGAAATTTGACTATGGAAAAACCGTTTGTTAACTCGGACCCTCGGGGATCATTAACAAATGGTTTTCCATAGTCAAATTTCCGAATGTCTAACTCAACAAGAGACGTTTATCTCCTAATTATTGAACACTTTAAGTTATCTCTGCCAACATGTATGGTATTTGGAGGTGTAATGCCTGGATGTCTTAAACACCAAGTACAGGCGAGGTGTTTAAAGACGACATCCAGGTATCAAATCTCCATTTACCATACATGTTGGCGGAGATAACGTTTTTGTCCCGCTTGAAACACAATAGATACATAGTGGAAACACATTTGTTGACGCGTTTCTCACGCTTCGCAATCAGTTGGACCAAACGCGTGCATACTGGAGCGACTATAATTTTAATCTAAAGATAACTCTTCAAAAAACGATAATGCACTGTCAAATCTGGCCCGTCATTGAATGAAAACTTTTGTTGACTGATTTGCGCTTATTTTATTTTTCTCAAGTTGTTTGATTTACTTACTCGGCTATTTAATTTATAACAGCAAAATATGATCGAATTGTGAGAAATCGGGTGATATTTGTGGCTATTTTCAGGTTTTTCGGTTCGATTTTTAAATCGAGGCTAAAAACGAAAATCTTTCATTTAAACCATATACCCTTATATCCTGGGTGTTGCAAGCTCTCATACACCTTGGATGTAGGATGCGCCTTTTGTCATCGCTATTTGTCCCGGGCATTCTGACCAATCAGAAGACAGAATTTATCGGGATATCGTCGCCTGAGGGCTAGAATGTCCTATGTCCCATAGGGGACATAGGACATTCTAGCCCTCAGGCGACGATATAGGGACAGTATTACTTAACGTAATGACCATATCCGGCCGTTGCTTTTCGCAAAAAGCTGCCATTCAAGTAATCTTACCCCCCCCCCCCCCCAATTATAGCTTATGATTCCTCATTGGAACGGGTTCATAGAGCAGGTCCGAGTGAGGAGGGGGCCATAAACTATGTTTCGGACGCAAATATTTTAATTTCTATTTTTTTCAAAACAGATTGTTACAAGTTTCTTCTTGTGAGAAGTTAAGCGCATCAATATTTTGTAGATTTCGAATACTTTTTGGAGCATCCATGCTGACTTTCGAAAGTACAGGTACACTCGTCCCTGATTTATCTCGTCAGGAAAATTTTCTTTCGATGAAGTTATCGCCACTGAAATTATTAGACGGGCGAGGAAAGTCCAATTGTGAAGGATGTAATTGTTCAGAAAACACCTATGACTTCAATAGAAAATAAAGCGAAATTTCCTTTTTTTTTTTACTTTTAAAGGAAACTTGGCTTTTGATGGCAAGCTAATTAGAAAAAACTAAGAAACCGTCCGTTTTGGCTCTTTGTTTAGTGAATGTGTTTTTACAGTAATTTGCAGGTTTTTATTCTTGCCATGAAAAAAATCATCAAACCTTATCGAGCAGACTTTTATATTAATGGAAATGATAAGGTCTGTATTATATATCACGATGAGCATACTGTTGAGATAATGAACAGAAAAAAGGTTACAGGACATAAACAAATGGGGAAAGAGTTTTTTCTTATTTTCAAATTGGTTTAACCCTTTACCCAACGCAGACGATATCAACATTTATTATTTTAAATATCATTTTTTAAAAATTTTTCAAAACATTTCAACAAAACCATATCATGTGACCCCTCGTTGGAACGAGCTCGATGAGCTCGTTCCAACGAGGGGTCACATGATATGGTTTTGTTGACATTTTTTGAAAAATTATATTTTTTCAACTACTGAATTTGCATATTACGCGGGCAGATGCGACCGATTCGTTGGGTAAAGGGTTAAACAGAGAATGATAATCAGACTTTCAAACTGATTGGGAAAAATTAATTTGTAAACAGCCAGGTTATGTATTTTTATATTACTCTACGGGTAAATTCCCGAAGAGTGTGAACAGATGCGCACGTCGATGATACAACTTCGCTAACATTCGAAATTTCAATGCAAATTCCATAGCCTTCATGGTATATTTACTGACAGCTTTAGGAAATTAAGAGGAGCTAATTTCCTTGTAAATTTCTTCCAATGATGAAAATTGTCAGCCATAACTATTTTGTAAACCCACCCCATGAATCATATGCACAGATGTTGTGTAGGAAAAATAAGTTGCTATAATCTTTGATTATTTGAAGGTCGGTCGAAAGTTACTCCGAACCACCACACAGGTAGACAATTGATTGCTTCGAACAGTGCCAAAACTAAGATGATCGCCCCACAACGTATCAAATTGCTCCCGAGCGTTAGTCTAAATAACATTTATTGAAAATATTTTGTGATTTCATTCAAATGAATAGGTTGAAAAGATATAGCTCAGCAATAAAGGTTAGACTATTTATTTATTTATTTATTTATTTATTTATTTATTTATTTATTTATTTATTGGGGTTTAACGACACTCGTGTCGGACAATGTTACGGGTGGAGGAAGCCGGAGAACCCGGAGAGATCCACGGAGCAACTTCGAGCAACTGTCTAACTCCACACAGGCAGGGTTAGCATTGGTTGAAGACAAGTGCAACATCGACGTGCAGTACGCCTTAGTACACGTCACCGTGCCCCCACTTGGGCAATGGGGGGTGAAGTGTCTTGCCCAAGGACACAACTCGGTTGCCGCAGGTGGGATTCGAACCGAGGATCTCTACCTACTGAGCCACCGCGCCCCAACAAAGGTTACACAAGTGCTGTGTTAACCCTTTACCCATCGTAACGGCAAAAACCGGCCAGCGCTATTCTCAAAAATCGCCAATTAATTTTCATTATATTTTCATTTTTTGTCTCAAAAACATAGGTCATGACCCCTCTTTGGAACGAGCTCGTCGAGCTCGTTCCAATGAGGCTTCATAACCCATGTTTTTGAGACGAAAAATTAAAAACATTAGTTATTCGAGATTTTTGTTCTCTAGTGTCGTCTGCTTTTCGTGTTAGGTAAAGGGTTATACTAATGTGTAAAGACAGGTTCGAAATAAAGCTAAAAGCTTGTGTATGTTTTCTTCTGCGAACTTAGAGAATGGACCAGTGTTTGTTCACTGTGGTAAACAAGGTTTGCTTTACTGGTAAAACAGGGCACGTTAATTAACGCCCGGGGTGAAATAAAAACGTCCTGTTTGTAATCAGTGATATTTCAAAGACAGTACGAAGTTTTCAATTTTATAATTATACAGCAGAGATAGATTAAGGTTGACCGATGAATCAAGGAGTCAAGATGGATAATTTGTCGTTGCGTTGAAAAACATTGGTCTGTATGTAGTTGATCAATTGCCCCGAGATTAATCGAGATGTTGAACCCTTGCTCGAAGACTATATTCTAATGAGAAAATTCCTCAGTGCGTTCATCTCAGGCTGCTGCTCTGCACAGGTGCAAAAAATGTCGAAGAAATAAAAAAAACCTTGGGGCTGCACATTGAAAATATTGATTGTTTTTCCTCACGCATGCACTAAGCACCCATCGTACACAATGAAATTCGCCCGCAAAGAACAGAATTTACTCGCTGACGTGATGTGTCGGAGTTATCTGATATTCACAAGTGCTTTGCATCAAAACATATATATATCTCACCTCCTACAAGTATCTGTGAATTTCATTGGTTCAAAGACGTCACATGCAGACTGCATGTAAAATCATATACTGTCTGTCAACATCAATATACGCTGACAGCTATGGGTAATCTCCCCTTTGTTCATTGATTATTCAAAATGGCGGCAGCCGATAAACGCTTCAAGCTGAAAGACTGAGTGTTGGAAGCCCATATTTGGTTTGAAGTGCTGGTTAGGCAACTTAAAAGGCTTCATATTCTGTGGATGTGTGTCATGTTACCTTCGAAATGAAACTGTTTCATTCGAGCTTCGCTCGAGTCCAATATGGAATTAACTGACACCATATATAACATATTAGGCCACCAACAAACTGTGTAACTCGTAATATACTGTTCTAATTTGGAATATACAACGGTACTGAAATAGTGCTTGTCCCTCCACATAACGTAACATCTTACCCGGGCAGCATTACTCGCAACAATCACTGTTAAAATTTTATTATTCATTCAATTTTTCACCTCAAAACATTGCTTGTAGACTCTCTTTGGAACGAGCCGTGGTCCAGTGAGGAACCAAGGGACCAAGGGCTGTGGTTTGTGGCCAAATTTTGTTTAGGTATTTTAGAAACAAGTTTGGTAAAATGTCTCAGCACTGACGGCTTATCCTATGGCCTTCGTGGCCGAAAACCAGATGACCATGGAAAATGATTGCGTGTTCAAATACCAGAACGTCCCGCAATTAATTGCCCTTTTATTTACACGTTATTAACCAATCTATTCCAGTGACACTGATTTAGGTGGGATTGGGTAAGGGTTTCATTAAATTTTGTTAACTCAGTTGGTAGACCGTTCATTTACCAGTTGGCCGTTAGAGTCAAGAAGACGTTGTAGAGAGGAGAGTGAACACTCCTATATATATGAGGGGGAGAACGCAAGGGTGCCGCAAGCATTTGGGAGCAAAAGGACACGCGACTCTGGGTTTGAGTTGATACCGAGAGTGTACAAACGTATCATAAATTGTAAGGTGACACTGAATAGTATTGATATTATACCTCTCTGGGGTGCAACAGGGCGCCATCTGCAATACTTTAGCATTGCAGATGGCGCCCTGTTGCGCTGAAGTCACGTTAGATATGTATATCTACATATAAAACTTTACAACTCACTCCACCGATTATACATGTGCCCACTATCCGTCATTATACCCGATACCCCCTCCCCCATTACCACTGCCACACGTAAAATATGTTAGAAACGAATGCTCAAGAGTTTCTCAGTTACAGTTCTCTTTCTTATCAGTACACATCTGAGGGAAAAGTGCATGTGCTGCCTCCTTGCCCCTCTAGCCCCACGGCAAGGGACAGCAGCTCATCCCTCTCTGCTTCTGGTATCCAAGACCACGACTTGTGGACTCTCCAGGGGTAGGAGGCATTTCGAACTTGGGGGGTGGGGTAGGGTGAGGGGTGGTCAGAGAAGGTCACCCACACACTGATCTATATCAGTTATGGACCATGAGCCTTAGTGACATACAATACACAAAGCTACATTTAGATAGAACACACCACAACACCAGACTACACTGAGAAAAATGAACATTTTTGGGTTCGATATTTAACAAATTTTCCCACCGGGCCGACGCAGAGATACAACTTTCCGGTGACTTAAGTTGGGTCGTGGGGGACTTCATCCCCAACAGACACTGATTTTCTGGTAGTATATAAGGGTATAAAATAATATTGTACTGGTAAAGAAGGTGCCCCACCCATATATCTGTCTGTTGTCTCCTCCCTCCAAACTGGACAAAATTGGGAAGCCACGTGCCCCCAGTAATCCCTTATTCCTACTTTTCTTAATCTTCCCCTCTAAAACTACAAAGTTAAATGTTTTCAAACTTCACATGATTGAGGACTATATCACCTTCTACCAATCAATGATCCTCATGTAATGTTGATGTAATGTTGCAAACATGGCCACAATTGCAGCTCATAGTTACCATGGAAAGCCTGTGGGAAACCACATTTTTATATGTAGTTCCAGCTGGGCGATGCCAGGCTCTTTAGAGCCTCTAGTTTCGAATAAATTAACGAGTCTCAGAGTTGTAGTGTGCATTATTGGGACGGGGTCGAAGTGCTCCTTCCAACGACGGATAATAAATAAGGGATTAAACAACAATGAAGTTACAAGAAATTGAATAAGCTCTACACTGCAAAAAATATAGGTTCTCTTTAGAATCAAAACTGGTTCTAATCTTGTCCCAGAGATGGAACCAGTTCTGTTTAAACAGTATTTATTTCAAATCAAACAAATTTATGAAGATTAACATTAAATATTAACATAATTAAACATAAATTGAGGGGGTTTCAGCCGTAAGTTTAGAGCTCATACGAGGTTGTCTCAAATCATTATTAAGCAAAGGAGATATGAACAGTTGGCATATCGAACCAGTTTTGGTTCTATACAGAACCAAAACTGGTTCGATACGCCAACTGTTCATATCTCCTTTGTTTCAAAATGTTTGGCGACTGCGTTGAATAAGGTCCAAGTTTACTGCTGAATCTATTTCAGTTCATGTAATATTCTGTTAAAATTGAACGCTAATATAAGTAAATTTATTTGATTTGAACTAAATACTGTTTAAACAGAACTGGTTCCATCTCAGGGACAAGATTAGAACCAGTTTTGGTTCTAAAGAGAACCTATATTTTTTGCAGTGTATGGGTATTTCAACCAAATTCTTTGGATGAAGGGTAAATGAGAAATTAGCGATGTCTCGCAGTCATGGACGGTATTAAACCGACAGTGCTCACGTCGTTAAATCTATTAATGGTAAGATGTAAAATTGATCAAAATTCACTTCTCCCCAAATGAAAAGTAGTATTTTGATGTATTCTATAACAATGGTTACGAAAAATAGTTAACAGAAAAAGAGTAATTATTTGCAGATATGCCAAATTGAGAAAAGACAACGAATCAAGTTGACTGTGGCTTTTAACCCTTTGAACACGCGCGCCCGCCTTTCCGACCCGGGAACATGATACGTCATAATTTCATAAAAAAGAATGACTGCTAAGTGAATATGTGGGGTAGACCAATCAATATTTTCAAAGTGCAGCCTAAATTGGTCTACCCCCAAATAATGAATATAGACCAATTGTTGTCATTGAACCGACATGGAAGATACCACCAGTGTTCAAAGGGTTAACCCTTTACCCAACGAATCGCCCGCATCCGCCCGTGTAATATGCAAATTCAGCAGTTGAAAAAATATTATTTTTCAAAAAATTTCAACAAAACCATATCATGTGACCCCTCGTTGGAACGAGCTCGTCGAGCTCGTTCCAACGAGGGGTCACATGATATGGTTTTGTTGAAATTTTTTGAAAAATTTGAAAAAATGCTATTTAAAATAATAAATTTTGATATCGTCTGCGTTGTGTAAAGGGTTAAAATGTGTGAAAAAGATTGTATATAGTTATGAGTATACGGAAATAAATTTATTGATATGCTTCCTGAAACAGACCAACTTTTTAACAAATTTATTTCTCGAAAACAGATAAACAGTTAAATTGTAATAACTTAATCAAAACTGCACGATACAGGCGCAGTATGACGCAATGCTGCAGATATTTAGAGTCAGTTAGTTCTATCATTTACATAGATAATGTGGGGTGAGTGGGGGGGGGGGGGGGGTGAAGGATTATATCGGGGATATAACTATATATATATCCGAATTTTTGCCAAACAAAAAACCCGTTCGTGCATACAATCATTTGCAAATTGTCATTGGAGTTAACGCGATTACAAGTCCCCACCCCTACCGGTAAATCGCACTTGAGTGGTCAGATGGCACTACATTAAAGAGTTTAACTAAGTTAGCTTCCAGCATTACCCAAACATTCCTCCATCAGAAGATATGGTTAACCCCCGAAATCTTTTAGTTCAAACTTTTGCGGGTGCGACTTATGCGTTCCTACACTATGTGTGAAATTCAACTCTTTCGGTGTTTAGTTCAATTCACTCATCCAATATTATATGTCTACATAATATTGCTTAACCCTTTCAATACTTGTGGTATCTCCCGTGTCAGTTTAAATACAGCAATTAGAAGAGTCCACATTCATTACTTGGGGGTATACCAATCAATATGTTCAACGTGCCTTGGGTTGCACGTTGACTATATTGATTGATCTACCCCACCCTTTACTTAGCAGGCATCCCACTTAATGCAAGTATGACGTACCATGTCCCTGGGCCGGTAAAGCGTCCTCTGGGGTTCAAAGGGTTAAATATTGAGCCTTGTTAAAAAAGAGTCATTTATATTAAAAATATCAGTGAAGTTTCTAGAGCGTAAAGTATGACACCGCACGACCAAGGAGATGCAGTATATTCCAGTGAACAGCTATAAACGGAACATGCTGACGATTGTGTGAATCCTCTCCTCAAGGTAATTGAGGAGAACACCATACCAACATTCTACTTAAAAACTCAGCAAATTCCTTTGAGGTTATTCCGAACCACAATTTAATGGCCATACATAACTATAAATGCATATTATGTCTCTATTTCACTCTATCATTGGCGACTATGTATTTCGGCATTTAATAAAAAAAACTCTTTATCATACGCAGCTTGTAGGCAACACTTGCAAAAAACATTTCTTGAATAACGAAATATTTCCATTGTTTTTGTCTAAAAAGCATAGCTTATGAAACCTCATTGGAATGAGTTCGATAACTCGTTCCAATGAAGAATCATAAGCTTTGTTTTGAAGGCATATGTTAGTAGGCTGTCTAGTTGTATAGTACAACCTGTCTTGATAGACTACCCTTTTTGCCAGGCAAAAGTGGTCTCTCAAAACAGGTGGTCTCTCATAAGAGGTCCATTACAGTGTAAAACAACCAAATTCTACAAGGTCACAGTGGTCTCTCAAGACAGTTGGTCTCTCGTGACAGTGGTCTCTCAAAACAGGTTTTACTGTACTTCAACTTATTTATTAGACATGATTTTCTTTCCCTGAATTGCCCATTATCGTGCTCGGCCGATATGATTTGAAACTCGGCTGATATGTCGCCGATCACGGCTGATATGGACCAAGCCAGAGTCCCCCCCCCCCCCTCCCCGATGTGCGAACAAACGTAACCACTTTGTTTGCATGGAAATCGTTCAACGTTATTTGTCGAACGCAATCAGGAAAATTGGCGTTACGAGGCATAGTGGAGTAGTTTGAGGCTGAGTTGTTGTATGATGAGGAATTAATGATGGCAGTAAGTAAGAATTAGGTGGATGAAGAGAAGAAATAAGAGAGTTATTCAGAGAATTCAACACAAATTAAGATTCAGAGTCGTAAAAGGAGATTCGTCGAGGTGAGGGAAGAGATTCAGCTATCCGAACATCGCGATTTCCCCAGAGGTGAAGCCGTGACGTTCGGATAGCTCAGGCCTGGCATTTTCAGAAGAGCGATTTATTCGCTCTCCTACTGCTCGCCTTAAAAAAATTAAGGAGGGCGAAAAGTAGCCCACCTGGCCTTAGAAAATAATGATTACCATAACAGCCTCTCCTAAAACCCACATCTCTTCAGATTTCTGCTATGTAAGTGATCTCTGTAAGACGGCCATACTGTTCTTCCTGCATCCCCGGGCCTTCCCAAGGCCCGGAGGTGTGGGAGGGGCAGTGTAGCCATCTCACGGAAACTACCTTCTTTGCAGCGCCAAATAAAATGTATAAAAGCCTACTGGGCAGAATTCATTAAAAACTTCATTTTGCCACTTTTAACTTTTGTAAGCTTGAGGAGAGCTAATCGCTCTCCCAGGTCATGCGAGGGGAGCGATTTTTCGCTTTCCTGATTTTTTTTTAAGAATGCCAGGCCTGATAGCTGAGCTGGGAGAATAGAAAACTTCGGACCCTGTGAAAAGAATGAGAAACAATAATAAATAAGTAGGTTATTACTTGGTTATGTTTATATCGGCCGAGATATCAGCCCTCGGTAACTTCACATCAGCCTCCGAACTTCGGTCTCAGACTGATGTGAAGTTACCTCAGGCTGATATCTAGGCCGATGAAACTAACCAAGAAATAACCTTAAATTATTAGATAGTTGTTTTTAAATCCGGTACACAAAATGAAAACAGCAGAGCTCCTTCTGTCGGGTTTCTCATTCGTTAATATTATTTTTTTGGCACAAGAGTTTCAGATAAAATAATTCGCCTTCATTTCAAGTGCTTATTAAAGTTACAATAATATTACCAATCAAACTAGGGCCTAACCACAGTAGTAATTAAAACAGGCATTAAATATGTTATAAAGTGTTAAGCTCTAAGAGACGGAAAATGCTTAACCCTTTACCTAACATGAAAAGCAGACGACACTCGCAAAAAAAAATCTCGAATAACTATTTTTTTCATTTTTTGACTCAAAAACATAGGTTATGACCCCTCATTGGAACGAGCGCGACGCGCTCGTTCCAATGAGGGGTCATAACCTATGTTTTTGAGACAAAAAATGAAAAAATAATGAATCATAATTGGCGATTTTTGAGAATAGCGCTGGCCGGTTTTGGCCGTTACGTTGGGTAAATGCTTAGTGATGAGCCAGTCAAGCAAAGAACTCTCGTCCAGTGAGTACGTCAAGGCGCCTTCATTCACTCAATGGACGATATATTTTTGGTATGAGATCAGTCGACTTTAGTAGATACATGTAAGTCGTTCCGCAATGATGGAGCCTGTCTTGGGTACACTGGACATAAGTCAGGAGGCCTTGAGGATGGGGACCCGTGGGCTCACTCATCCACTCCCTATGAATGATTCGTCTCCAAACGCCCACAGGACAGGCCTTGACTAGTTAAAGTAATGCGCAGATAGTTCTGTTTACCCAATACTGAGAATATGAAGAAAGCACCATAGTTATCGGATTAACGCCCGTTAAATGTCGTGCTGTTTAAAAATATTTTTCGCCTCTCAACCTCTCTGTATGATTCACATCCAAAGTTTCGTGCAATCGCAGGTAGTTCGGAAAGTAACTTATATTTAAGATGAAATTAGAGATTTAAAATACAAAAACCGGAACGGATATTTTTGCGTATTGAACAGGGGGATTTAGCTAAACTATCAGGAAAGTGTTTAACTCTTTACCAAAGAAATTGATTAAAAATGTTAATGACGGTGTATGTACCCTCACCTTGGGGAATTTGCTCAATGAAAATGACGGGCAGTTTGACCACGTTTATTTTGGTTCGTACTGTAATATTTCACGCCCTTTACACATAACACACCTAACATCTAAGATCACTGGTAACACACGACGAACTATATGAGAAATCCCCGTAGTTTAACCATCTGCACATTGATATGAAAATACCTAAACTTCAACCTGCAAATTTTTCCCACAATACAACCATGAATTGAACCAATTCAATCTTGTTTGACAGAGCTCAACGAGCTCTGTCAAACAAGATTGAATTGATTCAATTCCTTGTTGCATTTTGGAAAAATGCATGTTGAAATTTTGATATTTTGACATCAGTGTGCAGACGGCAGATCAAACACTTCGTTCAAAGTTTGAAATGTTTTCGAAACTTCCCGGTGAATCGTTAACACAACGGGTCGAAATTTGGATTTCGTGTTTGATTAAACAACTGTCACTGGGTGAAACCGATTTCAAAATTCGTTTAGGATTAACGTTCTTGATTAAGTTGATTTGCATTGAGACCTTTCACGCAGACAGAGTCAAAACAGACGGCATTGTACTGTCAATATATAAAACTACACTAAATAACTGAATGAGAGTTATCCGACTTCCCCAAATACAGTGTTTTCGCGCCTACTGTGGTTTTGTCTTGAGAATACGGGTTGTTTCTAATGGAAATGGCAGAAGTCATCCCCCACAACTTGCTCACTTGGCTGCAGACTGCTCGTGGCAATGGTATCTCAACCGTCACATTTTACACAGTTTAGACACATCTCTTAAATTACTAAAATTTCTCTATTGTTTCACTCAACAGAGACAGTAGTTAAATTCAAATAAATGTAGAAACGGTTTTACCTATTACCGCTTAATGGAAACCTCCCAAAGCAAGAACTAAAACACAAACAAATTGCAGAAATAGAGTGGCCGCACTCTGAGTCGTAAAGTGTTAACAGTTATCGCGTAATTTCGGCACCCGAAAGCAAAATGCGCGGAAAAGACACAAAGCGGATTTACCCTGAGAGGATGAGTCACTAAAACCCACCTGGATGATGAGACACATATTGTACACAACTGATCGTACATTGACATGCAGTTCTGTTGTTCGATTTTGCTTCTGAAACATAGCTCATGTACCCTTAATGGAAGGAGCTCACCGAGTTCGTCCCAACGATCACATGATATATTATCGATGCAAAAAATGATAAAAAGTATCTATTCACAAAAGTATTGTAATCATCGTATGCGAGTTTATTTAGTACAGGGCTGGTAAAAAATTCTCCCCCAAATTTAGCAGTGTAAATGTCACAACCGATAAACAAGCATTTCCTCGTCTATGGTACGTCATGCATATTAGGTGCAGTGGGTTTATGGAGTTCAGACTATTTAGACACAAACCGACGCAAACGTGGTGGTGAATAAGCGAATAAACAGGCATAGGTTTCCATAACCACTTGTGCAAGGTAAACAGACACGTGGTGTTCTCAAGTTTATTAGCTGTCGATATTCAAGATGATGGGTAAAATATCTGCTGGAACGTAAATAGTTCTCCTGTGGGTGTGGAAACGTTATAAAACGGAAAGGCTGACACTTGAGTGAAATATCTAGAGACTATAGAACAAGGAGGGTGTGTTTCGGTGCTCATTTTAGAATATCTTTAGAATCCATTTATCTAAATGAAGTAATTTCGTTGATTTTCTTATGTACCAGAATTGATGATATTTCATCACGTTATACAAATATCGATGAAGTTGATAGGCAAAAAAGTCTTATCACGGCAAATTTCAAAACTAAAATGTTTACAGACGTTCAGATTTCGAAAGATAACCCACCGCCCATGCATATATTTCTCAAGCTGTCTGACCTTTACATCGCACACATGTTTTTCAAGTGTTTTATGTCACCTTTCCATCTTTTCTAACAAAATATGTTCGAAAGTTTGCAATATACGCCTGCAGAACATCATGTTTCCTAAATACCCTTCAGCTGTGCTTTCTTGTACGTTAAATCCCTGATATATGAAGCAACACGTGGAAGCAGCATGTCATACGCTCTTGCTCTCAAAATGTTGCTTTTGACAAGTTGCTTAAAATCGAACTTTGTTCAACATTATTTGGATGATCAGAACAACCAACTCCGTTCTCGTATATCATGTGGTGTCGAACCATCGTTTTCTGTCGCCGCATGTAGTGCCCTGCGAAACTTCGCGATTTGAGTCAATTCGAAATCACCCCGACGATTCGATTCAATTCGATTTGAGTCTCACTTTCGAATTGTGGAGATGTTCTCAAAATCCAAACGATGGTCACACCTTGAACTCTTCATCTATCATCAGGTCTCCTGTGCAGGAGACCTGATGACAGAAGAACAGTTCGAGAAGGTTTCACTTCCAAAGTTACTTTTCTTCTGTTTGTGACATCATCCACTTGTTTGACTGACTAGCCAAAGATAGACGAAAAATACTTCCGTGGTGTTTAACAATATTTGCAAAAATTCACAACTGTAAGAATGTGTCCTTTTCCGCGTTTCGTAGAATAGCGGAAAAATTTGTCTGAACGTTGGATTAATCAGTATAAGGTCACGGGTATGGTTTCAACCAATGGCTGATTGGAGAATTGGGACATAACGGTCGGCTTGAGATTGAGATGAATTCAAGTGTTTAAGTCATTTCTCGCCTGTGCTTCGCTGGTCTAACCCGTTTTGATTTTTGATTTTGGGTGACATATCCATCCTTTGGGATCATTACATTTATTATTTTGTAATTCAGTAAGGTCACAAGTCCAAGTGAATTCTCCCGAGATGGCGTTGACAGAGATACTAGTATTATCTCAGCTTTTGGACACAGGTTTCTAGAGCATTTTTTACCACTACGAGGGTTTTTTATCTCTGTTTTTTTCCTGGGCGGTCAGGGTCATTGTTTGAGGGAGACTGTTCATATACGGGTAAATTGCAATATGCATGTACAAATGTGTGTTAAACAAATTTTTAGAATGTGCTGTTTGAAATGTTGACTGTTATGAAAATATACTATACCAGCCACACGACAGGCTAGTCGGCAGATAAGGGTGTTTGTGTTTATACTTATTTCTAAAGTTTAGACGCGTAATATCTAAAACTTGAACAGTGGTAAGATTCGAAATCCTCAGTGTGATTCGATTCGGTCCGAAATATGCATTTACTAAGGCCCTAGAGACATGTTACTTGAATTTGCTTCAAGAAGCTTCTCGTGGCTTAATCCTTCGCCATACACAAGTAGAAGACAACACTTGAAAAGAAATTCTTCAACAACCAAAATTTGCATTTTTTTCACCCAAAAAAATAAAAAAAAACTAGAGAATTGTAATTTGTTGGACAAATTACGGGCTTTCCCAACTTTTTAATGTGAAAAGGCAAACTGTATTGTCCACAAAACTATCGAACAGTTTTGAAAACAGAAAATTTAGTGGAAATCAAAGTTTTTGTGATGCTACTAGTTTTTATGCAGCCAAAACAGATATTTGAGATATAGCAGGACACCAAAACATTTAACACAAAATTTGCTCTTCAATAATTACAGAATATTTTCATAGAAAGCAAAACAAGCGATGTCCTTTCTGCTTTGGAAAAAATTAGTACATATGAATTATGGGTGTACGGGCCGGTGTTTCATGAAGGACTGGCCCCAACCCACCCCTGAGTCAGGAAGGAGTCGATCTTTCAGCCAATATGCCAGAAAATTTCGGACAATGTACTTGCCAGAAATGACCACAAAACATTTTGGTTTCCACACAAAATGTTGTTTTCCTATCTCATCACTTAGAAGTAGCAAATAAACTGACCATTATACTGTACAAGTTGATTCAGTGGAACCGTATCCACGTTAATATTATTCATTTATAATCACACAAGTACATATAAAGAGTTCTTTTACTGCATATTACGGGAGCACGGTGGCTCAGAGGGTAGAGATGATTGTTGCAATCCAAGAAGTCCTCAGTTCGAATCCCGCCTGTGGCAACCACATTGTGTCCTTGAGCAAGACACTTCATCCCAATTTAATTTCCCGCGTGGGGGAGGGGGGGGGGCATGATGGCGATGTGTACTAAGGGTACTTTGAGGGTGTACTTGTCTTCAACCAATGCTAACCCTGCTTTTGTGGAGTTAGTATGTTGGGGAGTCTGAGTCGCTTGCCATCGCTCGGTAGTTCTCTCTAGGTACTCAATGGGAGGGAGACCCCCGTCCCTCCCTCCCATATCCACATTTGGCATTTCCTCCTGAGATTCAACTTTTTCGGGCTAAAAGGGTTCATCCCCCCTCCCCCCCCCCCCCCCCCCCCCCCCCGAAAAATAGCCTTGTACGCCTATGCAATGAATACCTGGACTTGAATAAATACCTATGTTATGGTCATGATATAACTGTAGATGCTGAAAGTGACCTTAAATATCAATAATTAATTTATTCTCTATCATTTTTTCTGTTTGTGAATGTGTGGGATTTGTCAACAAGCGAGGGTAAGCTTCCTACTCCATGATTTCACAATTTTTCCAACATATCTCTTTCAGATACAATGAAATACATGTAGTATGAGTTACTGTCCCACACAAATTAGTTGTTTATTTGATATGGTTTAAACCATCTAGAGAGCTAGTATACACAGTGATGGGTACAGTTCAAGTCAAAATGAGTTGATTAAAGGGATGTTGAACAGCTTGTTAATATTTCTTGCATTACATTACTACTTTGCTATTTATTGACAGAAGGATTTCACGGAGGGTTTCCCTGACCGTATTTATTTATTGGTGTTTACGGTCACATACTTATCCACAATGGCTAATCGTGACCGTGACAGTTTTACGGGTGGGGGAAGTCGGAGGACCCAGAGAGAACCACCGAGAATCGACGAGCAACTGTCAGCTCAACATTCTAATTATGTTCAAGCTCCGCTGAAGCAGGGTACCAGCGGTTGAAGACATGTGCACCATTGACATGCAGTATGCCTTAGTACATGGCATCATCGTGTCCCCATGTTGGCACCCGGGATAAAGTGCCTTGCCCAAGGACATTACGTGGGTCGTCCCAGATAGGGATCAAACTCGGGACCTCTATCATAGAAGTCAAACAGTCTACCACTGAGAAAATGTGCTTTCTTTCCTGGCGGTATTCATATTTGTACGGCCAAACTGGTGTTGGATAACACGGAACACCAAAACATATAACACAAAATTTGTTCCCCATTTATTTTTGAAAGCAGTTATGGAAAGCTCAAAGAGCTCTTTCCTTTTTGAGTGAGTATTCACTCAAAGTCATTTTTTTGCAGACAGTGCTATTTTTAAGTGGCCAAAGCACATGTTTCATTAAATCCCAGAACATAACTAAAGCCTGATTTATTGATTAAACATCTCTGCATATAGCAAAGCAAAGTGTCTCAAGTTAACCCATTCCAAAATGATAGTAGAGAGTAACCAAAGTTGGATAATTTAGGTATTTCCAAATGGTACACTTATTCTCACTCTCATTGTGCTTGAGGGTTAAATCTGAGATTGAAAAGGTATACCAATCTTACTCAGGGAAGGTGAGTACAGAAAAGTACGAAATTAATCAGAAAATGAATTTTGTCTGACGGTACTAATATTTGTACGAGCAAAACTGGTACTGGATTTATTTATTAGGTTTTAACGACACATTAACAGCCAATGTCATTTTATGTCGGTGACAGTTGTATGGGTGGAGAAAGACGGAGTACCCAGAGAGATCCACCGAGCAATGACGAGCAGCTGCCAGCTCCTCAACATAGTGCCTCCGCACTGTAGCACAGGCAGGGTTAGGTTGGCTGAAGACATGCGCACCATCGACGTGCCCCCATGCGGACAGTCAGGGTGAAGTGATCGGGACATAATTGGAATATATCCGACAGATACAATGTCGGATATATTCCAATTATGTCCCGATCATGCAAGGCAGAAACTTGAAATTCTCAGAATGTTTCCTACTGTCCCTACCCGACAGTTTAGTATCTTTGTCAAGTGCCGAGACCGCATGGAAATACAGTGGATCAGGTGGAAACCGAGGTCACGATTCGACCCTACTTTATTCTCAACTCAACGACTTTTCCATTCATTATTTACCTGTCACCGGCTGAGTTAGGTATTATATTTGTCTATTTGATGACCTTTTCAACCTTAACTATTTGCGGCTTCATGCAGCACCACTGAAAGGCCACTCCACGGTTACCAATATATTCAAGGATTGATTTTACGAAAATAACAATTATTCCGACTATACCCACATGGGAACTCCTAAATATGCCAAGGGTTAAACTTTTGATAATGATGTATAAAACAGAAGTTGTCATGCTATGCTTGCTGCATGCAGGCATAGAAACCATTCAGCGCTCAATGAATTAGGAATGGAGTAAATTATCACTTAAACCTACGAAATTCTGAAAAAATGAGTTTTTTTCGACGGCATCTACCATTATGTATCTGAGACAGGGATTGCGTTAAACTTTACACAACCTTATAACAGAAAATATTCTTGGAATTGAACTGTGAATCCGAATTTCGAAAGCATTTTCTGATATTCTATTCCAAACTACCACTGCACGCTTATCAATATTCAGTGATTTTATGAAAATTAAAATTATTCCGACCATACCCATATGGGCAGTCTCGAATCTGCCAACGGTTAAACTTTTAATAATGACATATAAAACAAAAGTTGTCATACTATGACTGCTGCATGCAGCCATAGAAAACGCTCAGCGCTCAATCAATTAGGAATGGAGTAAATCGTCACTTAAACTTACCAAATTCTGAAAACGAGAGTTTTTTTGGACTGCTCCTATCTTTATGCAAACAGAACGAGCATAGGGTTAAACTTTACAACCAAACTTACAACAGCAAATATGCTCGGTAGGCAATTGTAAATACGAACATGTAAATCATTTTTCGATATTCCTTTCGAAAATGGAAGAAAAGTGAGCTCCAAATTAGCCAATTTTATGAAGAATTTTAAGGCACTCAAATTCAAGGTCAGAAAACTAAGTGAAGGTTAAATCTTTGAATAAAATATATAACAGCAAAATTGTTCTTGGATGAAGGCCCAGTCCTCTCATAGAAAAGGTTTTGAGACAATATGGCTCCAGTGCTGAGAAAGTGCATATAAACGTTGGCGAAAATAACAATTATTCCGACAGTACCCTTATGGGAAGTCTCAAATCTGCGAAGGGTTAAACTTTTAATAATAACATATAGAACAAAATATGTCATACTTTGACTGCTGCAAGCAGCTATAGGAAAAATTCAGAGCTCAAGCAATTAAAAACTGAGTAAATCGCCACCTAAAGTTACCAAATTCTGAAAAAATGGAGTTTTTTAGAAGGTACCTACTTTTTCATGCAACCAGAATGGGATAGGATTAAACTTTACAACCAAACTTACAACAGCAAATATTCTCGGTAGTCAATTGTGAATACGTACATGAACAGTTTTTGAAATTAACCCTTTCCAAAATGATAGAAAAAAGCAACCAAAGATGGTTAATTTTGGCATTTTCAAACGGTACTCTTATTCTCGCCCTCATTGTGCTTGAAGGTTAAATCTGAGATTAAGAAGTAAACAGTAACTTTCTTCCACAATCATTGTTGCATCTAGCCATATCGAAATAATTGTAACAACTACTTTGTAATTAGAGAAATTTGCCCTTGAAGTGGGCGAAAATAACAATTATTCCGACAGTGCCCTTATGGGAAGTCTCAAATCTGCTAAGGGTTAAACTTTTAATAACAACATATAGAACAAAATTTGTCATACTTTGACGGATGCAAGCAGCTACAGAAAACATTCAGAGCTCAAGCAACTAAAAATGGAGTAAATCGCCACCTAAACTTACCAAATTCTGAAAAAATTGGAGTTTTTTTGGACGGTACCTACTTTTATGCAACCAGAATGGGATAGAGTTAAACTTTACAACCAAACTTACAACAGCAAATATGCTCGGTAGTCAATTGTGAAAAGATACATGAAAAGTGTTTGAAATTAACCCTTTCCAAAATGATAGAAAAAGCAACCAAAGTTGGCTAATTTTGGCATTTTCAAACAGTACTCTTATCCTCGCCCTCATTGTGCTTGAGGGTTAAATCTGAGATTAAAAAGTAACAGTAACTTTATTCCGCAATCATTGTTGCATCTATCCAAACCAAAACAATTGTTACAACAACCTTGTTATTAGAGAAATTTGCCCTTGAAGTTGGTCAATTTTGAAGAAAAAATCTATATTCATGTCATTTTTGGCCAGTGGGGGTTAATGTTGAAAGATTTGAGTGGTGATTGTGGTGTATCATATTATGCTGTAAATGTGTGGAAAATTTGAGCGAAATAACTGTAAACAATTTTGAGACATTCGAAAAATGGTGAAATTTTGAAGGTTTTGGCAGAATATTTTGAAAATACGCGTTTTCACAGATATGACGACACCGCATTTCACTAGATTTTATGGCATTACATAAGTGTGCCAAATTTGGTCAAAATCGTACAACTTGTTTTCGAGCAGTTCAACAGACAAAATTCAGGGAGGAAAAAAAAAAATAGAGAAGAAAAATTTTGAAAAAGAAGAATAACAATAGTCTTTCCCAAACTGGGTTTGGGAAAGCCTAATAAAAGAATTTGAATAGCGACTGTTGTGAATAATGCTTGTATTTCTTCTATTTCATAAAGACTAGATTTCCATGTTGAAGGTTCTTGAACTCTAGGTGCACCCAAAGGATGCGAACGATAGGACGAAAATAGAATCAACTATCTCTTGATTACAATTTTGACACGAGGATCCGTGACGTCAAAATGATAATGTTTGATTGTATGTTACTATTGTACACTGAACTGTGATTGAATACTGACTTTATTCTGCAGGAAGGTGAAATCATCGACGCTTTTACTGGGTTGAACGACTCTTTCGGTAGTCAGGGTCATCTGGTGTCGGACAGTTTTATGGGTGAAGGAAGCCGGAGTACTTGCTGAGACTACCGAATAGCGGCGCGCAGCTGTCAGACTCCCCAACATACTAACTCCGCACAAGCAGGATTAGCACTGGTTGAAGACAAGTGCACCATCGACGTGCAGTACGCCTTAGTACACAGGACCACTGTTCCCCCACGTGATCTATCGGGATAAAGTAACTTGCTCCACGGACACAACGCAATTACCCCTGGTGGGGATCGAACTGTATATCTTTTGGTTTGAAGTCCAATGCCGTAACCACGTCTGAGCTACCGCGCTCCGTACTACAGACGTTACATTGAAACTAAATGCAAGGTGTAAAAAGGAATTGCTGATTATTTCTGCTTTGCATTTATTACATCGATCTCGTCCTTTGCGATGAGTTCGCGAGGGGAATAGCAAAAGAAAGGTACATTTTTGTGGATGCTACAGTACAGTATTGGTCGTAATCCACGCGTGGGCAGTGATCTTCAAGCATGATTTTACCAGGTAATAAAAATCGTCATCAGTAAAATTTTAATTAATGAAGCACCGGGTTTTACCCGATGCTTCATTAATTAATTTTTTTCTGATTATTTCTATAATTAGTTTTTTGAATCTAATATTATTGTGTTTGTGGAAATATTACCCACCCGTGGAAAGTGGTGGTCGTACTGTAAGCTCAAGATTACTGAGTAGAAAGCGTGGGCATCATACTTGAAATTCATTTGTACTTGTGTCTACCTGGAGCTTGGGTACGTTTTTAAAACTAATTTTAAAGGTTTTCATGTTGCTTGGATTGGATGGGAGGGGTGGCGTATGCTCATTTTCCGGCAATCATTAATGTTTTTAGATAGCTTAGTGAATCTAAAACAGCTTGTAACCCCGAAACGGAGGCCTTAGGTTATAAATCAAAGTTGGTGAGCCTCCTGTGAAAGGCAATCAGTGTGTGATATTAAATTTGGCAAATACATGTGAAGTGCGTAAACAAGTCAATACGCCTTCTTCAGTCAGATTTTCTTCAGCTGAGTGTTTGATACGTTTGAAATAATGGCAGTAGATATTTAGTGGTGATTACTTGGTTAGTTTCACATCGGCCGCGATATCAGCCCGAGGTGACTTCATATCTGCCCGAGACCGAAGGTCAAAGGCTGATATGAAGTTACCGTGGTCTGATATCTCGGCTGATATGACACTACCCAACTAATAACACCTTTATTTATTAAACAAAAACAAAACAAAAAAATAGAGAACTGTTACAGTTTTCCGAGAGTGTTATTGTCTCTCATTTTTTAACCAAGTCCGAAGTTTCTTCTTCGCCTAGTTCAGCTCTCCGAACATCGCGGCGTCCCCAAGCGGGGAAGCCGCGACGTTCGGACAGCTGAACCCTCTCTTCTCCCACTTCGACGAATGCCCCTTTACAACTCCCGAATCTTATTTTTTTGTTGATTTTTTTGTGCAACTCTCCTGTTTCTTCTCTTCATCCACCTATCCCTTACTTATTGCCATCATTAAGTCTCCACCAGTCAAAAACCCAGCGTCAAACTACTTCATTATGCCTGGCCACGTCAACCAGCAAATTTCCTACCGATACAATCTCATTATGTAAAAAACTTAGACAATAAAACAAAATCATCCAATGTAACACGGACTCGAACCGATTCATCGTCTTTGGTTTGATCAAACCAAAATTGCCTAGTAATACGCGACTTACTATTTATGCCCAGAAACGAGGTCGCGATTTTCAAAGAGTAGGAGAACATTTAAGGCCAAAGATGAAACGTGGGAGGGACCAAACTTTGGATAAGCCGTGGCTGTCATGGAAGGACCAGGGAAATTATGCAGCAGGTATCATTTGTTTGGTAGCCATTATTTTTACACGCAGTATGTACCATTTACTTGTGGAACGTATCCTGTTATGGCGTTACTGATGTTTGGTATCTATTATCTTTTACACGTGGTTTGCGCCATTTACTTGTACAACATATCCTGGAATGGCTTTACTTTTGTTTGGTAACCATTATTTTTACGCATGATAATTATACCAATCACTTGTGCCGCGTATCCTAGAATCACAATACTACTGTTTGATAACCATCACTTTTTACTCATGGTGCGTACCATTTTATCGAGTAACGTGTCCTGGGATAGCATTACTGTCGTTTGGTAAGCATTACTTTTTACACCTGGTACGTACCAGTTACTTATGCAACGTATCCTGGAATAGCTTTACAGCTGTTTGGTAGCCTTTATTTTTTACACGTGATGTGTATCATTTAGTTGTTGAACGTATCCCGGAAATTTGTTTGTTGTTGTTTGGTAACCGTTATTTTTTTACACGTGGTGCCTATCGTGCATTTACTTTTGCAGTGTATTCTGGGAATGCCTTATTGTTGTTTGGAAACCATTATTTTTTGCACGTGGGTATGCACTATTTACTTGTGAAACGAATCTTGAAATGGCATTGCTGTTGTTTGGTGACCAATACTTTTTACACGTTCTGTGTTCCATTTACTTGTGCAACGTATCCTGGAATGGTATTGCTTTAAGTGGACGCTATCCATTTTACCTATCCTGCAATGGCATTACTGTTGTGAGGTAACCTTTATTTTGTACACACGGTGTGTACCATTCACTTGTGCAACTTGTCCCGGAATGGCGTTATGTTTTTTTGTAACTAATATTTTTACGAAGTGCAACCTATCCCGGAATGGCATTAATGTTGTTAGGTAATCATTGTTTGTATACAAAGTGTGTTCCATTTACTTGTGCAACGTTTCCAGGAATGGTCATCCTGGAATGGTTTTGCAGTTGTTGTTTGGTAACCATTCGTCCCGTGAGTTCCAATGTGTTCTATGTGCCAGTAGGCACATAGAACACATTGGAACTCAGGGGGCGCATTATTTTTTTACGCGCGGTGTGTACCATTTACTTGTTCAACGTATCCTGGAATGTTGTTTGCTGTTGTTTGTTTACCGTCATTTTTTACACGTGGTGCATACCATTTACACGTGGTGCATACCATTTACACGTGGTGCATACAGTTTAATTATTCAACGTATCCTAGAATGACATTACTATTGTTTGGTAACCATTATTTTTACACGTGGTGTGTGCCATGTGCTTGTGCAGCGTATCATGGAAAGACTTTACAGTTGTTGTTAATCGTTATATTTTACACGTGGTGTGTACCCTGTGTTACTTATAATATAATACCATGGTTTCGTTCCAAGTTTGGTACATGACAAAAAGGCACATCTTATACCATCTAAAAAAAATACAACACAATATACATCGAGTAATACAGCAAACTACAAAGGAGTAAAGGGAATACGGTATCACCTTTTAGGTTACGTGAAACGAGTGGAACACGGTACCACCCCAACAGACATACATGCATCATGTACTTACACACGCATTTACTTGTGCGACGTATCGTGGAATGACATTACCGCTGTTTGGTAACCATCACATATTACACGTGGTATACCATTTACTTACGCAATGTATCCTGGAATGGCGCTTCCGTTGATTGTTAACCATTATTTTTATACGTAACGTGTACCATTCACTTTTGCATTGTGTCCCGGAATGGCACCACAGTTGTTTGGGAGCCATTATTTTTTACAGATGATGTGTACTATTTACATGTGCAACGTGTCCTGGAATGACTTTACTGCTGTGTATTAATCCACGTAGGTTCTACGGGGATTAATACACAACAGTTAAGCACCCCACCTGAAACCTTTAAAACACATACCAAAATTAAATAATGGTTCAGCCGAGTTAGCACACTATGTTTATGACCACTTTGTTTCACAAGGGACTATTGTTTTATATTAGGTTACTACTTTGTTGGAGATGAAAGAAGGATGTACGTGTCTCTGGTGCCCCTCCCTGGTTACATCCCTATTTACGACTCAGTATTCTAGTAATGGGCCAAATCAACCCACTTCTGCTTAAGAATTGGGTGAGATGGGTTGTGCATTAATTTCTAGTATGAAATTCATTAGTTAAACATCTGTAGTTCATTAGAAAAAAAAGTACACACAGAAGGATACCATCACCGTACGTGGATATATGTTGCCTCATTTACATTCCGACCGAGATCTCTTTGCACAAACGAAATCTAATTGAGCGTGCATCACGTCAAGTTCAATGTAATTATTGTTGTTGCACACAGCTGAAATGTTATAGATGGTGACGTCCGAGTTCCAATTCCATGTGCAGCAACTATAACGGTATTATCTGCTTGAAACTCAAAAACCGCCGCACACCCACATTAGGAGTTTAGCCACACGCGTTAAAAATCTACATAATTTCATTTTGTGGGATAACCTGTGATGAGATTCCAGTTGTTAGATAAGAATGAAATGAAATCACTCTTGTCAAAGGCGTTTGTTTACTTCGCATGTTGTTGCACCCCCAAAAATTAAACTGGCGGTGGCAGGTTATATTTACCAACCACACTATGGTAAAATGATGGTTTCAAGCAACAACAAAGTGTTTGAGACTGAAGGTTTAGAAGGGGAAGGGGGGGGGGGGGGGGGGGGTGGGGAGGGCTGATACAAAGGAACAGTTCTATCAGGGGAAGAGAACTCGAGGATTGCAATAGAAAATAGCGAGAGGATTTAGGGCTAACAGCTCTTTAGACTGGTTATATAAAAAAAGATGCACCAGTTTTTTAGGAGTACCTGGATGGATTGCTGTGGGGAGGGGGGGGGGGGGCATTGTTATTCAAAGTGAGAACCAAGTCGCCGAGGTTGAGTAGGGGGGGGGGGGGTTGTCGGGAAGGCGAAGAAAGGGTGTGCCAAATGTGCAACTTAGGACTAACGAAGACTCTGGATCTCGAACATTTCATTTTAGAATGCCCCAGATATTTGCCTAATATTGCACGGCTCCTTGACAAACTAATGGAAGAAAGTGGTGAAAACACTAGGGGTAATTGGATAAGGAATGACTTGAGGAAAAGGGTCAGTGGTATAGATGGGGAGATCGGGAAACCTCCAATGGAGGAATTATGAAACAGATTTTGACTGATTGATGGGAGATTAGGAGGGAGAGGGGGAATAACCCAGAGTGAACATAGGCCTCCTCGCCAGAGGACCGTAAAAAATCAGCGGAAGGCTGACTATTATTTTGTTTGGAATTTTGAGTTTAGAATAATTGCTATTTGTTATCAGTGGATGATCCAGACCCATGCTAACAGGAGGATGGGGCGGTTATAATCAGCTGAAAGTAAACTGACTAAAAATTCTACCGCTGCACATCAAAGGGTGTTATACGCTGCAGGCTATTCGAGCGTTGCATGCGGTGCGATGAAGAAATAGACAATAGGCTGTCTGCTTACCTTATGCACCAGATATTCTTGGCATGTCACGCGCCGTCATTCTGATGAATAAAACAAAGAGTGCCACAACACAACATAGGTTATTTATTTATTTATTTATTTATTTATTTATTTATTGGTGTTTAAGGTCACATACTTATGTACAGTGGCTAATCGTGACCATGACAGTTTTACGGGTGGAGGAAGCCGGAGTACCCGGAGAGAACCACCGAGCAGCTGCAAGCTCCCCTACATCGTAACTTCGCACTGCAGCACAGGCAGGGTTAGATTGGTTGAAGACATGCGCACCATCGACGTGCAGTACGCCTTAGTACACGGCGTCATCGTGCCCCGATGTGGACAATTGGGGTTAAGTGCCTTGCCCAAGGACACAACGCGGGAGTCCGAATCGATCGCTGAGACGGTCACCCATCCGAGGACTAACCGGGCTCGACGTTGCTTAACTTCGGTGATCTGATGAGAACCGGTTACCGCAGCGCCACCGCGCCCCTGCGACATAGGTTATTATATGAAATCGATTGCATAAAAATAGATGCTACCAGATTTCATGCTTGGTTTTCGCTAAACACCCAAGCCATGCCCTACAACTCTCACTACATCAATCGTGAAAGAGGCGAGGATTTACTGCGTTGATGTACTTGACGCCATTTGGAGGAAGGGTGATGGCTGATTGAGTAACGAAGTTTTTTCCCAGACGTTCCAGCGATTTAGTTACATGGGGATCAGTGGCTTGAAAATCTGAGTCCCACATTTCGTTGTGGTGTTTGAAACGACGATGGAGAATAAACAGAACTACCGAGGAACCTTGCAACAACTCCCCGATAGAATTTGAGGCTCTATGGCGTCTTCGACTTCACTTTTACAAGCAGCGTCACTTCTTACATAAAGCTGAAATTTCGCACTTAGAGGCATTGTGACTTGGTTATTATCATGGACCATGTCCGAACAAACTGCTGCATTACCTTCTTGTTGTTTAACACAAACTGACGTCACCTTTTCATCATTGCCGTTTTCTGTTTAGAAAGCTGTATCAGTTTTTGTATTCTGCCCCTCTAATCATTGACATCCGTCGCCCAGAGCAGCGCCGCGTACTTCGGCTAGTTGATTATAATTTTCTCACAACGATTTGTTACGTCATAATCAATGGTTGTGTGTTTTCCATGCACTGATCTCTATACAACTGGATTGCTGGGACGTCACGAAAAAAAACCAAAAAAAAAAAACCGCCACGACGCAATCCCCCTCCCCTCCGCCCCCGTCCTCAATCAAATACATCCACGTAGCTTCTATTGATGACGTTTGATGACGTTTGATGACGTGAAATGTGTTACGCTGTGACTGTAGCCAAACGTCATGGTGTTTAGCTAGCAAGAAAACTACTTACACGGTATCGACTTTCCAATCTGAGGACTTGTTTTTTTTGTCAATAATAACTAAAATATGGTGTAAATATATAGAATATATCCATAGTGGATTGGTGTACCAAATGTTCACCACTCGTGGTGAAGAGGTGTTACCACTTCACCACTCGTGGTAAACATTTGGTGTACCAAGCTACTTTGGGTATATTTTATTTATACCATGGTTGTCAGATTATTAAGAGTTTAAATATTAAATAATACAATATTCAATTCTAAACAATGCCCCTACGTGCGAATCTGTTTTTGTTTACATGAGCACCGGCGAGCGGTACTTCCGCTGTCAATTTTATCGCCGAAACGAAATGGAAAAGCAAATGCGAAAATCTCGGGGACTTTTTCATTTTAATAAAAAAATAACATACTATTTCGAGTTGTGAATGCTTTATTAAACAGAGGACAACACATGTTTGTTTATTTTTGGTATCTTATGAGGTAAACTCATTTAAAAACGTAATAAATAATTGCCGCGTCCATTTCACTCTTCGCGAGGCGACGTGCGATAAATGGAGACAAGTTTGCATTCAGGTCGAGGTCAAATTTTAACTACTGAAATCCCATTTCTGGCGTGTTCACCACGGTTGGTGTGTAAAGCTAAAATTTATGTCATAGGCTTTTTATATATAGTAGAATAGGTAAACATGATATAAATTCAATTTGTATTGACACGAAAAATGTGCACATCATCAGCATACTCATAGTTTACTGTATATTATTTAGAAAGCGATTGCGAGGTGTCGGGAAACTGAAAATCTTTGAGAATGTGTTGAGCATTGTTTATTCATAGCAATAACTGCCCCCCCCCCCCCCCCGCCCCCGCCCCGCAAAATGGAAGCGGTTGAGAAATTTTTAAACAGGGCTGGGAGCAGTTAACGTTTCAAACGTTAACGTGTTAAATTATTTTAAGAACGTTAATTTTTTTTTTAACCAAGTTAATAACGTTTAACTTTGAAGATTATAATTGTATAATATGCAGCATTTCGTCGTTATCTTGTGTTCACCCAAGCCGGATCGCGCGTGCCGATGACGTTGAATTTTACGCCATTTGACGGAATTGAAGAACACGAATAATTTAGATGTCCGTCAATTATTGACGACCCATTGATTTGGCGGAGAGACCATGAAGCCCTCCTACCAACCTTGGCGAAGTTGGCCCGCCGATATTTGACGATACAGCAATATCAGCTTCATCCGAACGCATATTTTCCATGTAAGGACTGGTATTTGAGCAACAGCGGATGTCTCTTTCTAAGAATACGGCCGCAGCGATTGCATTCTTAAATGAAAACATCGCTGATTGTTAGAATTTACGATAACTTGGGAGAACTGTCTTAACTACTCGTCCCCTGAGTTCCAATGTGTTCTATGTGCCAGTAGGCACATAGAACACATTGGAACTCAAGAGACGAACTGTGGGTAAGTCCAATTATATTCAAATTCAAATCATTAAAATTGGCCGATTCATTTTAACATTTAACGTCATTTAATTCGTTAACGCAGAATTATTTAACACGTTAACGTGTTAAAGAAAATATTAACTCCTCCCAGTCCTGCTTTTAAATATATTTCCAATGAGCGTTCCAGAAGTCCAGTTGTATAGAGATCAGTGGTTTTGTCGTGGATATTACACCCAGTCAATTAATCATTGTCTTCGTTCGAACGTACGGCTCAAAATTTGAGACATTACGCTCTACTGCAATTCCAAATTATGAAGAAAAGTCATTAATTATAATTGCCTTGCACACATCGCATCCAGCTTATAAATTCAGTTTTGTCATCTGAACTCGGCATTGAGTCGATATTTCGAATAATGACTGTATTGTCTATTGTATTTTAATTACCAGGATATAGGCTGTGACATTTGATTGTTTATTACAGAAGGCGATTCATTCAAAACTTACAAATTCAAAACATTAAAACGCTCCAAAGAAATCCTGAAGGTATATATTTCAAATCTAATTATCTCAAGATTGTGAGATACTCTTGTTTCCGCCTTTCCTTTTGACCTATATCACAGTTAATGTTTATTTACTCTCCATGACCGGGTATGTAAACATCACGGGTATCGGTAATAAAATCCCATTCTCAACGTTTTTGTCGGTTAGTCTGTGTGTGAGCACTAAACACACTCGCTTTCTCAATTTTGTTCGATTGTGTTGATTTTTAAATCCATCTCTCAATTTTGTCTTTAACTCAAATACGATCGGGGTATTGTGACCTAATTCTTTAAATGGTAGAGTGCTGGAAGTCCATATTTGGTCTTCATTTGGGTGTCATGATGGTAGAAGCGGCGGCAATGGGGTCGGAGAAACATTTAACCCTCTCTCTAATCCACTAATTTTATTCTTCAATTTTTCTCTGCTATACAATAATTCTCTCTCTTTCTCTCTATCTAGCATTCATTATTTTTCATCTGCATTCGACTGCTACATTTTACATACTGCCCAGTTAGTCTGGGAACCTACAATATCCATGCCTGTGTTTCAAAACATTTTATGGTCTTATCAAACTCATTTCCTATTGCTAATGATGTGATGCTGGGACAATATTTGTCAACTTGACGTTGAAGAGAAGTGAGGAAATTTGATAACAGAAAATAATGCTGCACTCAGCCAGTAAAGTGATAATGTCGCAAATTTATATCTCAAACAAAACCACAACTGTAGCCTGAACAGGTTATATATTATACTGGATTGAAATACTGTGTCATATCGCACTGTTTATTCGAGTTTAAAGACGCTTTGGATATATCGCGACCGTAATACAAGTATACGGTCTTACCCACGTTGCCCCTGCAAAAGACCATTATTCCAGACATTAATTACAGGTTCTTTTTCGACCACTCAAGCAGAAGATGTCATCAAACAGTAACAAGGAGCTACTACACTTTCCAGGTATCTCATGAGAATCGGCCACATAATATCGAATGTCTCCTGTATCACGGGGAAACATTACATATCGGAATAGTTGGCCGACTTATGCCACAGTGTGGACGACTTTCTCGATCGGGTTTGAAGTGAGCTGATTGGTCAGTGGTTTTAGGGTATTCATTTGAATCATTTCTTGGTATTTTTTTGTTATTGGGGATTAACGACACGTTCGACAGTTAGGGTCACCTCGTGTCGGACAGTTTTATGGGTGGAGGAAGCCGGAGAGCTCGGAGACAACCACTGAGCAAGGGAGAGCAGCTGTCAGACTCCCCAACGTACTAACTTCGCACAAGCATTGTTAGAATTGGTTGAAGACAAGTGCATCATCGTCATGCAATTTGCATTAGTACACAGCGCCACCGTGCCCTCAGTGGGCATTGGAGATTAAGGTCTTGCCCAAGGACACAGGATCGGTTGGGATCGAAACGTGGACCTTTCGATTTGAAGTTCAATGCCGTAACCACTGAGGCTCCCTTTTTGATAATAAATGAAAACACTCGAGTCTAGGGATAAAATCCCCAGCTCTTCGATAACTGCCATCTTTTTGCGACTTACTTAAGACACACATACTTGATAGTCTATCTTCACAATTCTTTACAACTATTCTTGGTGCCATCTATGCATGCTTCAGGGGTTTTGCAGAAATGAAAAACAGAGCCTAGAGAGATCCTTCTGAAGTTTTGACAGAGAAAGTTATTCAACGATTACATTTCTCTCTTCAACACACGTCAGGGGCGGACTGACCACATATGTTATCGGGACACTTCATGGTAGATCCCTCTTTTGGAGGGGCCTAGGAGCACCAAGCTCGCCCGCCAACCCCATGAACTGCAGTATAGTCCATAGTAGGAGCGTAGGAGGATCAGTAATGATTCAACTCTTTGAACTCTGGTGGCATCCTCCATGTCAGTTCAAATGCAGCAATTAGAAGAGTCCATATTCATTATTTGGGGGTTGACCAATAAATATTTTCAACGTGCAGCCTTGGGGCTGCACGTTGAAAATATTGATTGGTCCACCTTACACATTCACTTGCAATGATCCTCCTTAATAAAATTATGGCGTATCATGTGCCTGGGCCGGAAAACCGGTCTTTCAGTTTCAAAGGGTTAATCCCACAGTCCACGGGTCTGTAGGATAAAATCTTTACTGAACTCTCCCACAAATGCAAGATAGACTCGCCCCAGAATGAAACAGTATACAGTTAACAGTGGGTGCAACCCATTTACTGTCACAGACCATTTAACACCCAAAGGACAGGACACTTATATATCCCAGCGTCCAATTCAAATACTCTGTGAGTCGTGTGGGCAATGTCAAATTACTAAACCTCTTTACTCTTTCCTTTGTACGCCAAATTTGTCTACGACTGCTCATGAATAATTATGCTTCGCTCTTGCCATGAAGCTAGGCACATTCTTATATCAACTCTGTGGCAGTTCAGGAATTTGCTATTTACCACAACATGTGGGCTGACACTCAATTACTGGCCGACAATTCAAATCTTTTCATCCTTTTATCCCCGAGTGGTGTATCGTCCCTTGGTACCCAAGACATGATCTGCAATGCATTTGCATTCCAAATGGCATCTTGATGCACTCACGAGACAATACAATACTGTCGTCTTCAAATCATCGAGTTCATTTTGTATATTAGCGGTCATTATTATTTATTATATAATAAAAAACGATTAACTTATTATTTAATAAAAAATTAAGAATGAAATTATAAAATGATTATGCTTACTAATATGTTGGTTCTTGTGTCGCCCTTTTTATGGAACGATCCATATATTTCTTTGCGATAATATTACACTGCACTTAATTGGAGGATACCGTGTCGCGAGATGCGATGTGATAACAATATCAGGTGAGGCGAATGTTGTATCCGCCAAGCCTCATATGACACGCTCTCTGTCTGTTCACTCCAGGTCTTGTAACGTCTTTATTATGCACTCGAACTCAGACAGAACTCGCATGTGCTTCAGAAGCAAACCAACGAAGAAGCTATACTAGCGGAAAAAAGAAACAGAAGTTTTTTTCTGTAGTAAATATTTCAATTGTGTTAGGGATGATTATTTCATTGTTTTGATTTTGCTGTTATTTCTTCATAAATGAGTTTTGTTGTCTTACCAGACGGCGTTTGCATGGATAACGTTCAAACGGGAGTAACCTACGCCATTTTCTGATCAAAACCAATAGCGGGTGTGCCTATCCCGGGCTTCAGTCGCCGCTCTAACTCTTCTTTCCATTGATCCCATCCAGTTGTTTATGGTCCTTTGTGGGATGTTATTCCACTCCTAAGAAAGACCTTATTGAGGTGAGCGACGTTGTTTTGGACGTTGACGCGCTTCCTGGCCCTCATGTCAAGCTCTTCCCACAAATGCTCGATCGTGGACAAATCTGGACTGTAAAGTGGCCAGTCGAGATCTGGGACATTGTTTTGGTTGAGCAACTCACGACATACCCTAGCAACGTGCGGCCTCGCATTACCCTGCAGCAACGTAAGGTTATGCGCATGGACAAGTGGAAGGACGTGGGACACGATGACCTGATACCGATATGTTACGGCTGTAAGATTGCCCTGGATGACCCCGAGAGGTGTTTTCACGCCACGAGAAATCCCCCAAACCATAACAGACCCTCCCCACGAATCTGTCGCTTTCCTTAACGCATGCGTCAGAATATAAGTCACCTCGACGTCTATATCAGAGTCGTCGTCCATCTGACCTGTGAAGCGTAAACGGAGACTCGTCAGTGGATAACACGCGTCTCCAGTGGGTCAAGTGAAACCGATTTGGTTCTTGTGCCTGCAGCCATTGCAATCGACGCTGACACCGCTTGGGTGTAAGTTGCGGACCAACGTAGGGACGTCGTGGCCTTAAATTGAGCTCCCGCAACCGATACCTAAGTGTCCTTGGACACATTCGGCGACCATAACAGCCTACAACCTGACTCGCCGTCTCCGTCTGCAATTGGTTACCGAAGTGTGAGAGACGTATTCCTCTATCTTGACGTGGCGACGTAACGCGCGGACGCCCGCCCGCTCCTGGGACGGTCAGCTAATCTCCCCGTGGGACGCCCAACTAAATGAGCTATCGATGACTCGAGGACCCGAAATTGCTTGGCGACGAGACTTTGCGATTGGCCCTGCATAATTAGACCAATAGCCCTACCCTTATCCACTACGGACATTCGCGGCATTCTGCTTTTCAATCGAGTTGAAATGAAATGTGCAATCGATGTGTGCTGTTCAAAACTTCGATCTTGTATGGTTTTCAAGCCCATAGCAAGTGGGAGTGCCTCGGACGCACGCTTTGTCGAAACATCTGTTGAAGGCATGCAGCGTCGCACGTGGTCATGGTTGACTGACTCTTTAGACAGTACACTGAGGTAGCTTGTGTCAAATTTTACTACATTTACAGATAAAAAGATCGTATTACCAAAACTGAACTTGCGTTTCTTATTTCTTTCAGTATATTTTACAAACCACTGAACTGATTTATCATTTCCCCCTCGTCGCAAAGCCGTACATCAGGAGATGCACGATGTTTTTGACTTTCACCGTGATAGAGTACAAGTACGCTAAAGGCCAAGTCAAATACCCATCATGCCCCGAGTCTGTCAGAATGTTTGGGTTTCCAACAACAAACACGTATACTTTAAATACAATATGCACAAGAGCCTGTCCAAGCCTTACCGAAGTCGAGTCGAATGAAAGTATTCATGTGAACAACATATTATTCCAAATTGTAAACGAAAATAACACACACCTATCAATAATTGAACATAAATACATTTTTACTTTGTAAGACTAAACGATGCAAATTCAAAAATCATCTGATGAAAACAAACAGAAATATGTAAGACCAAACGCTGCAAATACAAAAATCATCTGGTGAAAAAAGAACTAAAATATAGTTTTAAAGAAATCGTGCATCTGTTGTTAAGAACGCTGACGACGCACATCAAGGGATATAACTTAATATGCACTTGCAACGACCGAACAACGATGCGGGATGTTTTGGATCTGTTTCTCGTGCAGGTAACGCGCTTGTTGGTATTCTCTTCATCGTCTTTGAATGTATTTAGAGAAATATTAATCAATATTTATACATTAACAAATTGAAGCGGGTGGCTTTTTGGAAAACGAACAAAATGGCGTCAGAGACCTGATAGCTAATATACCAATAACATGATTTTTGAGGGCATTATGGTTTATTAACGGTCGTACAGAAATGATTAACAGCCCAAGGGTCTATTAGCGGCCCGATACGAAGTCTCCAACAAAGATTATAAAAATTGCATTCAATTCTTATAATTACATTCCGTAACTGTTTAAACAACTTTTTACCAAACAACAAAGCAGAAAGATGAGAGGCGCTAAAAGTTAAAAACCCGCCCAAACACCGCCCGAATTACATTCTGTCAACTGCGCTCTACCATAAATGCGGGTCAAAGTTCGACCATATGTATTCATTGGAAAATGAATTACATTTGGTCATGATGTTTTCATCCAGCTGACCAATGGGAATCGAGTATTTGGACCCAAAAAGTATAACTACATTAACACTGTAATTATTTTGCGATGAATTTCAGTAGACCTCTCTTGTTTCTTCTCTTCATCCACTTAACCCTTTACCTAACGTGAAAAGCAGACGACACTTGCCAAAAAAAATTCTTGAATAACTAATTTTTTTCATTTTTTGTCTCACAAACATAGGTTATGACTCCTCGTTGGAACGAGCTCGACGAGCTCGTTCCAACGAGGGGTCATAACCTATGTTTTTGAGACAAAAAATGAAAAAAATAGTGAAAATTAATTGGCGATTTTTGAGAATAGCGCTGGCCGGTTTTGGTCGTTACGTTGGGTAAAGGGTTAACCGTTGCTTATTGCCATAATTAACCCTTTGATACTTTTGTACATCTTATGACGTACGAAATCAAACAGTTGATACTTTGTGGTCGTTTATTTTGTTATTATTTTTCGATTTCTTAAAGTTTTAACCTCAGTTCCTATTTTCTCCCGAATAGTGCTCAGTGACAACTTTTGAGCCAAATGTTATCGCAGCTTAAAATACTAATATAATCCTGCTGTCAAGACTTCTTAACTGGTTGAGTGCTAGAAGTCACTATCAGGGCTTTCAAAAAATGAGGATACCAGAGCAAAAGCCAACACTTTCCTTGCTTATATTTCATATTCATCAAACACAAATAATATTGTGTTTATATAAATTTGTCTTATTACAAATGGTTGGAGAGTGCCAGTGGTCACTCTCCAATAATATGTAATGAAACACGTTTTGAATAACAAATTCAGACCCCCCAAAATAATCTAGCCCTCAACCAGATAATCACTAATGTGACAAATATCTTGTTATTGTACTTTCCGACGTTTGACGTCGCATTTTGATAAACGTTGAAGAAACTGAATTCCCAGTGACGTTTGAACGTCAGGATAATTAAAGTCTCAATGGGTTAATTCCACACCACACAAAACTCAAACTGCTCCATCATGTCTGGTAACGCCAAGTTTCCTGATTCTGTTATCTGCGAATAACATTTCGATGTGAACAAATTGATTGCGCTCAGTAACGCATCAAGGGGGGACAACTCTAGGTGGGTTCATATCTTCGGAATCCGCGTCATATCAGCCGGGTTTGAAGCCATATCACCCGAGTTTAATAATTATGGGCAAATCTGTGAAAGAAAATCATATATAATAAATAAGAAGAAAAACTGTTCCAGCCCACCCTTTACGCGCAGTGGCGTCGTCTTTGACTAATATCGAGGCTTATATTTCATCTAAATTTGGGAGAATCCATTTGGATTATTGGGAAAGTGGTTCCGAGAATCCATACCTGCTATGAGTGTCACAGGATCCCATGGTTGAACCAATATTTACCAATAAAACCTTACAAATATGGATGTCGTTGGAACCGGTGTGACAGGAATGATAGTCCGTAGGAACGTTAGTCCCTCTGGACTATTATTCCGCGGAATTATAGTCTTAGGTCTAACATTTCTAGGAATAATAGTCCGGCGGACTACTATTCCTAGAAATGTTAGACCTAGGACTATAATTCCGCGGAATAATATTCCAGAGGGACTAATTTTCCTACGGACTATCATTCCTGTCACACCGGCTCACTGAGTCGATTCCTATGCCAGCCATATTTGTACAATTCTATTGATAAAGTGTCAGGATATGTCAAGGCATGTTAGCCTTGTATTTGTTAATTTTCTGCCACTGTGTTAGGTAAAGGGTTAAATTGACTCAATTCTTTTCTCGCGAATCCTAGCAGAGGTGCAGCGGTAATCTACATGGATTCTCGCTGGTTTGTTGCGCAAATCTTTGCGTGAATCGATTCTCGACTTCTCGTCGAAATATAAGCCCCGCTTATCTTTTCCAGATAATGTTGTGTACTTGACCAATAACTTCACCCAAATCGCACCAAGCGCTACAATGTAACCAAACTCAGCAACCCATCGAGTCGTGTTTTTTGCGTAACATTTGCCGTTCTAATATGCTATGCTACGAAAGGTCAGCCGATGAGCGGACGTCAAACGTAACGGGTACATGATGGAGATAATCGGTAATATTTAATCCCACAATCAATCGCGGGTGTGGGATCAACTTTTATCGTTTAACTTTGTCAGTCCTGAATAGAGGTTGAGAGGACGGCATTAAACAGAACAGCGTGTATTAGGGACATGGCGTCGAAAGCGGTTGTTTGATTTAAACTTATTTTATGAGCAGTGGAAAACAAATTCCACAGCTGATGTTAACACCCTTCTTTGGCATCACACTCAGACATTTGTGAGGCGACCTTCGCAGTTGCAGCTTCATGGATCCGCTATTTTCGAAAACGGCAAAGGAATCTTGAGCCTGCACCGAGTGGGTCTCTTTCCGCAAAGACTGCAGACATTATACATAACCACTTGATATGGCGGCACGCTACGGCAGCAACAACCCTACAACTGAAACTAGAGGATGAACATCTCGAAAGCTTCCCTTGCGGATACTCGATCTCGAGACCTTATCCACTTGTTCCAGGGGAGTGAAAAGCTATTTGAATGACACCCACACACTGATATATATCAATATGACCAAGGGCCTTAGCGGTATGGAAGGAATACAATACATAAAAAATTAGGTGGGAGGAAGTGTCCCTGTTCGGTTCCACGTTTAACAAATTTCCCCACCGGGCTTATACAATGTTTCGGCCTGGTGGGGGAAATTTGTTAACCCTGTACCTAACATGGAAAGCAGACGACACTTGCAAAAAAAAAAAAAAAAAAAACTCTAGAATAACTAATTGTTTTCATTTTTTTGTCTCAAAAACATAGGTTATGACCCCTCGTTGGAACGAGCTCGACGAGCTCGTTCCAACGATGGGTCATAACCAATGTTTTTGAGACAAAAAATGAAAAAAAATAATGAAAATTAATTAGCGATTTTTGAGAATAGCGCTGGCCTGTTTTTGGCTGTTACGTTGGGTAAAGGGGTTAAATATAGAGTCTAAAATATGTACTTTTCTGGACTTTAAACGTTTGGAGGCGGGGGGGGGGGGGGGGGGGGGGGTGTACGTGCCCGCTGTGCCTCTCGGTTCCTACGTCCATAACTAGTTCACTAATCTTGTCGGAAAGGTAAATTGTTCAGACAACAGATTTTGAAGCGGCTCTTTAGTGGTTGAAACAGAGCGCAACAGTTCGCGTGAGATCCTTAGTAACCATGTTACGCTCATATGAAAGTATTTGGTGAAGTATAGACTAACAAACTGTAAGACATCATATTTAGACGATGTTTGCTGATCTACATTATTATGTTTATATTGATCCTCAGGTGAAGACAGTTATTTTGCAATCATCACTCAAGTGTTCATAAACTTGTTTGACATTCCGAACTTTCTGGCCTTCATCTGATATCGGGGTTATCATGTACAGCGTATACTGCTATATATTCTTTCAGGGAACACGTTGATATAATTATTAGTTGACTATTATAAAGTGAAAGCACAGCAGCTGTGGTGTATTTTGGGTTTTGATTGACATTCTTGTCCGCGCACCCGTAGTGTGCTGCGGGTCAAGATATATTATGCGATAATGTCATAAGATCAAGATATAGTTACCGAGACCACTTCAAAGATATGGGCCAACCCACTTAACGTGTGTATTAATACAGAAATATCTGGATGTGTAAGCGCAACACAGTCCTTGAATGTCAGAAAGACCGAACTGGTTATTTATTCATATATTGGTGCTCAAAGTTATGATAGTTATTCGTTTATTCAATGTATTTATCACCAATGACTTTTTTGTAAGCTTATTAATTTTACAAGGATCGACTAGAAAGTTGTGCAACTTATATTAACCCCCTGCACACTGATGTCGAAATATCTAAAATTCAGGGTGCAAATATTTCCCATAATGCAATTAGAAATTTAACCAATTCAATCTTGTTTGACAGAGCTCAATGAGCTCTGTCAAACAAGATTGAATTGGTTAAATTCCAAGTTGCATTATGGGAAAAATGGCTACTTCAAATCTGGATATTTTGACATCAGTGTGCAGGGGGTTAACAGTTCTCCTTGGTCCTATGGCTCAGATGTGTGGGATGTGGGATGACCTGCATAGTGGAAACTTTGTGGCCTCACTATTCTAGAATACTCTATATTCGCACAGAGAACAGCCATGTTACGTCCACATCTGATAGGACGGTACGTTGTGACATCATCAACCCCACAACTGATGCTGGCAGAGAGTGTTCGTACATCTCAAGAACTTTCTCGACCGAGGATCGATCCCGAGATCCTAGCATGAGAGACAAGCACACTTATCCACATCACCAATGACTATACTATAACAGCGTCCGAATTACCCCCCCCCCCCACCACCACCACCATGCCACCAAGAACCACTACTAATCTAATATGTGTGGGTTGGCTACGGTCCGATTCAAGAAGATTCAAGGTCAAACGGCCTTCCGAGCCCTATCCCTACCCTAAGATTGTGAGTTATTGTGTAATCTATTCACCACGTTCTGGGAGAAGTTCCTTTCCCAGTAAAGTTTTGAGGTGGACTTTGTGTAATTCGAGTCACTTGGGAAGTCTTGTTTCGGACGGTCGAGGAGTGGAGGCGTGTGTGAGTGCACCTGTATGAGGGGATGTGTGGATAAGGGTGTCTGTGCATGTGGGGAGAGGGCTTTTCAGACTCCATTTACGTGGAGAAGGTAACTTGAAACTTTTTTGAAAAAGTACACTTCAGTGTACCTATATGTAGGGTGTGCGTTTGTGAATGTACCTGTATGTGGGAGTGTGCGGGTATGGGTGTTTGTGCGTGTGGGGAGATGGCTTTTCTGACTCCATTTACGCGGAGAAGGTTACTTGAAACTTTTTGAAAAATTACGCTTTTGTATTTAGACGTAGGATCAGCAATAATTTGATCCTACAGCCCATTTGGGCTGTAGGATCAAATTATTGTCGATCCTTCTTATCTTGTATTTTTATGACTCCGACACTTATTTTTTGGAAACCTCTCGCGGAGAGGAGCTTCACATAATATTCAGTGCTAGTTGCTGGTATCAAGACGAAACCACGAATATTTGTTGAGGTCGGCTGGTACACACTAGATTTGGTGAAACTACGAGTTGGCCAATAAAATATGCAATGTTCATCTTATATCATTCCTCGGTTTAATAAAATTGATGAGTCACTGGTAATTTATTTTATTACACATCCATTCGACTTTAAACCATTGTATTTAACGGAATGGCCGCTATGGCATAAATGATTCTGTATTCAATGGGTGATGTACAAGTCGGAACGTTTTTGACAGCACCGTTCATACTAGTTCCTTTCCCATCGAGTCATTAGTTACGCTTCAAAGGTTTCCTAATTTCGTTATACAATTATCGACCGTCTGTCGCGCAGTGTGAAAATGAAAACGTCCAAAGCAAAATAAAGTCGGTTCACAAAAAATTAGTTAACCAAAGAATGAGATAACAGTTACAAAATCCCAATCATTCCAACCAGTCCCGTGGCCGTCTCGTTTTGTGGATCCCATTATAACTAAATTGGTAAATTTTATTTCGGTAAATCTTCGTACATCCTGACATGCTTCAAACTTCATTTAAAAATGTTTGTCCCAGCTATTTTGCAAATCTGCACAACTTTGTACTTATATTTTTACTAACAGTAATATCCACCAAATGGTTAGGCGTGAATGGGCACCAGTCGGAGAGAAACAGCGATTCGAATTTCAACAAACACTGGTTTACAAAAGGTTGTTTTGACTTTTTATCGATCCATTTGATCAGTACAGCTTCAATCACAACAATCGGACTCTTCACCTGTGGGTTTAAACATCGGAATTAAAATTTGTTTATTTAAATGAATCTTAATGCATGGGATGTGTAATAAACACAGAACACGATGTGTGTTTGAATCAATGGGTGTTTTACATAACTCGTTGGAATAGCGTAATCATATTTCGCTCGAGCCTACGGCTCTCGCGAAATATGACTACGCCATTCCAACTCGTTATGTAAAACACCCACCGATTCAAACACACATCGCGTTCTGTCCATTTACTGCAGTATTACGACTAATTTCGGTCTACGTTAAAATATTGGTATATAAAACCATTCTCGTCTAGCGCTAACACTCACATATTGACTTTTTTTACACCCAAGACCAAAATCAGATTCATCTAAAGACTAAAAATATTTCCACGGTTCAGATGCAATCTAAATGCTTATATACATGTGTGGAGCGAGCGATGCCATACGATACTCTTTCCACAAGGTATACATATTAAGACAATACGAAGACAATACAATGTTGTAAAACTGAAACCAAAGTGCTTCCTCTTAAAATATAATGGGTTTGTGGTTTGTAATATAAATGGACTAAGTTGCCTAGTTCGATTTGGACAGGTTTGTTATTTGCAGTTCTCAAATGGTGTGCTTGTGACTAATCCATGAAGCGAAGCTATGCGAAATGATTTCGGCATCCCAAACGAAAATTACTATTGTGTCTAAATCGAATCTATAACATTACTATATTTATTGCATTACTGACAAATGTCCAAAGCCAGTTAGTCTTTCCATGTTTCATATCGTTTCGACGTGTCTATCACTTTGCCGAATATAACTTATGTGATAATATCCCAGCTGACTAACATGAATATGCCACTCTGTATATATATTAGATGTCACGTGACTTTCCCGCGTTCTGATTGGTTGAACAGAAACACCCTATTTTCCGATAGTTCGTCAGCGAAATCGCACAAACCTACTATCATTTTTGAAAAAAGAATAGTGCACGGTAATAGTGCACGGTTATAAATAGTAACATTCGAATTCGCTTAGAAAATTCCATTGAAGCGTAAATACTTTACAAGACATCTCGTCCTATATACATTATTACATTTAGTTTGGAGAAATAAAAATATGTGTATCGAAAGTGATGTTTGAAGTAGTGTTGGAGGCGGGGAGGGGGTTAATGGAATAATGGTATTGTGTTTCTTGGGGTTTTGGTTCTCTACCTCTCTATCCCAGAACTATGAGTGGCAGAATTAACTTAGTTTACCTGTTTAAAACCTGAACCATTTTCTTTTCTCTTTGGCAGTGAATAAGAATATTATCTTGCATATATGACCGATGAAGACACCCCCCCCCCCCCCCAACACACACACACACACATCTAATATAATAAATATAGCATGACTTTTCGTTGACTATGCCAAAATAGTGGTCCTCGAGGAGAGAATAGTCCCTCCGCTACGCGTCGGGACTATCCTCTCCTCGAGGACCACTATTTTGGCATAGTCAACTCAAAGCCATGCTATATTTATTAAATATTCATTAGTACTGCCGATTTCAAACAAAAAAGTTCAAAAGACAAGGATAATTTCGACGAATGAAATTGGAAAGTTGAGAAGTCTAATTATATATTGTATCTTGAGAGCAAAAAGGCGTCATCTGTAATGTTTTAGCATTGGAGATGGCGCCTCGTTGCACTCAAGGGACGATATTGCTTACCATATACATGAACTACAGACCGCGATGACTTGATCAGAAACATGGAGACGATCTCTTTGATTTAAAATTACGGGAAATACCAAAAAAAATGTAAATATTACAAATAGTGAAAATAGAAGAGTTGGAACGTAATCCTTAAATCAACAAGGTTTCTATTTCTATACTGGACTTAATTACCCCGACAGTTTCCTCGTTTTCATCAAGGTAATAGCCCACCGCCAGAAGCAATCCTCACTGAATTGTTCTTACAAAGATCTGATGAACAAAAATTGATTAAAGTTTGAACGAATGTTTTTGCACCCGTGACCTCGTTACCGTGATATTCAGATTAAGAGAAGCATGTAGAAATTGCCGAAAAGGTTAACCCTTTACCCAGTGTAACGACCAAAACCGGCCAGCGCCATTCTCAAAAATCGCCAATTAAGTTTCATTGTTTTTTTTCCATTTTTTTTGTCTCAAAAACATAGGTTATGACCCCTCATTGAACGAGCTCGGGGTCACAACCTATGTTTTTGAGACAAAAAATGAAAAAAAGTAGTTATTCAAGAATTTTTTTTGCAAGTGTCGTCTACTTATTGGTGTTAGGTAGAGGGTTAAAATATGGACACCTTTCCATCTGATAATAATTATAGACCAATAGACCATGTCTTGAAGATAATATGCCATATAAATTATTATTGCCTCCTGTCTGATGTTTATCTGTTCGTAATGCCTCGATTATTAAAAATACATAATTTTGCCATTAATCACGCATAAAGGGCGGAGAAGTGCCTGGATCTGTGCGTGACTTTGAAGCGAACACGCAACTATCGCTCATCTGTACCTTATGCATGAATTATACTACCTCCACCCACCATCCTTGACATTTTGTCTCTTTTGTTAACCCTTTACCCAACGCAGACGATATCAAAATTTATTATTTTAAATACCATTTTTTAAAATTTTTCAAAAAATTTCAACAAAACCATATCATGTGACCCCTCGTTGGAACGAGCTCGACGAGCTCGTTCCAACGAGGGGTCACATGATATGGTTTTGTTGAAATATTTTTAAAAATAATATTTTTTCAAATGCTGAATTTGCATATTACGCGGGCGGATGCGGGCGATTCGTTGGGTAAAGGGTTAACCAGCACTGTCGTACATACATATTTTAATTTTTCACTGCTGCTATACATAGATTGAAGAATTGAATTGAAAAAAAATAAAATTTGGTTGGCAATTTTTCTGAGTTGGACTGGTTGGTTTAGGACACTGCGCATTGTGACTTGTTACATTACACATCATGAGATAAAACGAATATCAACTTCGTCAAGATTTAGGCCATTTGGTAAGGTACTGGTGTAAATTACATATTTGAGATATCAAGAATCTCAAATTCTGCACTATTTGATATATTCTGAACCTCGTTCGCGAAAATCAAACACGCAAAGCGAGTATGCGAAGTGTGCGACACGAACGCTGCAATAATGCAACTATAAACAAATTTCGGTTCCACATTCCACAGTGTGATAACGTTAGATGCGCCCCCTCGAGGAACCAAAACAGTGCTTAATAATAATTTGAACTTAATGGTGTAACAGTACAATAAAGATTTTGATTGAATAATTATTACTTTCCAAAGTGTGATTTGCTGGGATTTCCGAGTTTGATAATAAACGATAACTTGACAAGTGAATTATGCAAGCAACAATTGGGTCATGTATTCTTGCGCGCAAACGAAGACGCTTTGCCTTGGGTGTAATGGGGACTTCATTGTTTTTTGTTTTTTTAACCCTTTACCTAACATGAAAAGCAGACGAGACTTGCAAAAAAAATTCTTGAATAACTATTATTTTCATTTTTTGTCTCAAAACATGGGTTATGACCCCTCATTGAAACGAGCTCGACGAGCTCGTTCCAATGAGGGGTCATAACCTATGTTTTAGAGACAAAAAATGAAAAAAATAGTGAAAATTAATTGACGATTTTTGAGAATAGCGCTGGCCGGTTTTGGTCGTTACGTTAGATAAAGGGTTAAATAATATAATTATCGTTAATAATGAAAAGTAATAAACAGAGTAATCGCTTGACTGGACTGGTTACGTGAAATAATTCATTCGAGGCGAGGGACTATATTGTAAAACACTCGTGCGCATTCGCGCACTCGTGTTTGTACAACGACCCTCACCTCTCATGAATTATTTCACGTAACCAGTCCAGTCAAGCGATTACTCTCTTTTTAATCCAATGTCTAATGTGAAACATAGAATCGCGGTTACAAATTTGTTGACAACGAATTGTCAAAATTATTTCAAGTAATTTTAAATTTATTTCGATTTACACATTGGACTCGGTATTAATAACTTTGTATTTGACTTTGTTTTATAGCAAAACACACATAGTGTGTCTAAACTGAAATCTGAAGAAATCTTTCATGATAGTTTAATAACAAGGGCATGACAGCCAACCATTTTCGAAGAAACATTGTATCCCGAATTCCGTATTCTGTTGGTGTCTTCGTAATCATTGTGATGGTTCTATGTTAAGTAAATAAGAAATAAATTAATTTCTATGAAAATCAAAAGCCTGAAATTCCTTAACCCTTTGAATCCTGGTGGTATCTTCCATGTCAGTTCAATGGCAGCAATTGGAAGAGTCCATATTCATTACTTGGGGGGGGGGGGGGGTATTTTCAACGTGCAGCCGCAACATATTGATTGGTCTACCCCGATTGTGCACTTGGCACCCCTCCTACTTTTTGATATTATGACGTATTATGTTCCTGGGCTGGAAAGGCGTCCTCTTGGGTTCAAAGGGTCGAAATTCAGATAAATATACACAAGTAATACACCAAAATGAAGGTTGTGGTAAAAATATATGATTTTGACTCTCATAATTGATAGCAGGCATGAATGGTTCCTGAAAGTCTGCTACTGCATTCGTACCTAACTTATAATAAAACAATATTTCATGAGAACAAATCGTGGCCAAATGTGCTTCATATATCCAATAACAAACCTAGGAATTCAAAACATTTAAAAAAAGCAGCGACATGGATGCGTGGAGCGAAATCCAAACACTGTCGGCTTTTTTGGAAATAACGAAATACTTGTTGTTTAGGTTCAGGTCGAGGTCACTTGAGGCTAAAAGATACTGAAATATAATTCCTTCTAAAACGACATTACGAGACCGATCGCCTTTACACAAAACACGCCGTTTCCACCAGAAAACCGCACAGTCACCTGTGTGAGTTGAAAGCATATATTTCTATATATTCTATCCTCCACAGCCTTCACCTTGATGTATAATTTATGTATATTTAATTGAATGTTATGAAATATCAGAGAATTGCATAATAAATAGTTTTTCTTTACTAAAATAGCACCTTAATTCCAGCTGTTCCGGGGTTTTAGCTCATAAAGTACTTTGATATTTCGACAATATTAAAAACCAATACGAGACAAAGGATCAACAAAGGACCTATAAATCTGGAAAAAGAAAACAGGATACGTTGCCTGTTTCTGTGAACTGCATCTCAGGGACAATATTTACGAGCGACAGGTTGACTATTGCTTGTGGAGTATTTGCTTTCTGTTTGTATTGTAAATTTAGAACACTTGTACGCGATGTATTGTAGTCGAGTGCTGCCCTTGACACAATGAGAGCAATAGGGGTTATTCTCGCTGCGTTTAATTACCAAGATCTTAGTTATTTCGGAACCCACAAAACTATCCGCGCAAGAATGGTGTTTAACTCATTCAACGCAATAGACAAGACGACCCTCTAATTTTCCCACTGCCATGCCACATTAACCCTTTACCAACGGTAACTGCCATAGCCGGGCATAGGTCCTCCTTTCGAATCCCACCTGCGGCAACCACGTTGTGTCCTTGGGGCACATTGGCGTTGTGTACTAAGGCGTACTGCACATCGATGGTGCACTTGTCTTCAACCAATACTAACCCTGCTTGTGTGGAGTTAGTATGTTGGGGAGCCTGACAGTTGCTCGCCATTGCTCGGTTGTTCTCTCCGGGTACTCCGGTTTCCCCCACCCGTAAAACTATCCGAAACGAGGTGACCCGGACTGGCAAAGTGTCGTTAAACCCCAAATAAATAAATAAATAAATAAATAAATAAATAAATAAATAAATAAATAAATAAATAAATAAATAAATAAATAAATAGCCGGTGATCGATGGGGCCGCAGTAGCGCTGCATACTAAGGCGTACTGAACGTCGACTGTGCACTTACCATCAACCGCTGCTGACTCTGGTTATACGGGGCTGGTACGTTGAAGAGTTAGAAAGCCGCTCGCAGCTGCGTGGTGGTTCTCCATGCATACTTCGGATTCCCCCATCCGTAAAACTGTCTTACGCAATGTGTCTCCGTTTGTTGAAAGTGTCGTTAAACTCCAATAAACAAACTTGACCGACCAAGGCTCTTTAAAAAGGCCATTCACATTTTTTTTTCATTTTGTCTCAAAATGCATAGCTTATGACCCTTCATTGGAACGAGCTCAACGAGCTCGTTGCAATGAGGGGTAACAAGCTATGTTTTTAGACAAAAATTTTAAATGTTTAGTTATTCAAGACAGTTTTCGTAAGTGCCGTATTGGTAAAAGGCTAAATACCATAGTGGACCAGTGTTGATACTGTTGATAAATATCGTCTGCAAACGTGTGGAATACTTACTATTTGGTGGATAAAACCTTTATGGCGACCACCTTGAATGCCAAGCATACACACGTCCCAAGTGGACAAATGATTGGGGGAGTCCCCTCCCTCACAACCCCTCCTCGTTCACTCCCCTGAATGCAGTAAAATATAATTAATATTTTGAAACGCCAACTGATTGATAACACATAAATTTTAGTTGTTACCTACCCCACAAACAACGAGAGAAGTGGCTGGAATGTTTTCATGTTTGCGAGTAAATTTTAAAACAAAGATGTTATCAAAGGGAAATAACTGAAAAAAAATTCAAACTGGAAATCAAAGTCTTAATGATTGATGCCATGTGTCATGAAAATGAGGGGAAATTTGTTCCCATTCTTAAATGAAAATGCGTCCCTAAAAATGCTGGAACCCTTTAACTCTTTACCTAAAGCAGACCACACTGGCCCAAAAAATTCTTGATTAACTAATTTTTTGTCTCAAAATCATAGGTTATGACCCCTCATTGGAACGAGCCTGTTCCAATAAGGAGTCATGACCTATGTTTTTGAGACAAAAAATGAAAAAATAATGAAAATTCATTGGCGATTTTTGAGAATAGCGCTGGCCGGTTTTGCCGTTACGTTGGGTAAAGGGTTAAACAACTCCTTGATCTCCAGTGGAAAGCTCTCTCAAATGTCCCAAATTAAGTGTCCGCAATAAAGGCCAGACAGTTTATTAATATTGTCACTATTAGGCCAAAAAGGTGGCGCGGTGGCTCAGAGTTACGACATTGAACTTCAAGCCGGAAGGTCCACGTTGTCTTCTTCGGCAAGGCACTTCATACCGATTGCCAACTTGGGGACACGATGGCACTGTGTACTAAGGCATACTGCGCGTCAATGGTGCACTTGTCTCCAGCCAATGTTGAACCTGCCTGTGCGGAGTTAGTACGTTGGGGAGTCTGACAGTTGCTTCCCGTTGCTCGATGGTTCTCTCTGGGTATTTCGGCTTCCTCCACCCGTAAAACTGTCCGAAACGAGGTGACCTTGGCTGTCGAAAGTGTCGTTAAACCCTAATAAATAAATATTAGGCCTAAAACTTGATTGGGGGGGGGGGGGGCATGTCTGATATATTATTATCAAACAATTGAAATCTGGCTTTCTACTTGCACGTGCACACAGTTCGCACAATGCACGCCACAACTTCAACTGTTTAGTGCGAACGCCGATCTGATTAGTATACGATTGCGGGGTGGGGTGGGGTGGTGGGGGGGGGGGGGCGAAATGAACCCCACTAAGCATTTTGTTTCATTTATTCTTTGTCATAATTGCGGCCATGTTCGGAAGTTGACTCCCTTCAGAGCGGCTTTCATGTTCGACTACCCGTGCAACAGAATGATCCCAAATCACCAGAAAGTTCATTTGACCCCTTTACATAACGTAACGTCCTTATCCTACAGACGTTATTATCAACAAAATAAACAAACCCCAAACACCCCCCCCCCCCACCCCCACCCCCCCCACCCCCACCGAGAAAAATATTTTTAAAAAAGTGCCTCAAAACCATACTTTATGTGGTTGAAAATGTTTTTTGCTAGCCGTGTTTGGTTTAAAAATCGTGGCTCACATTGCTTGTTTGTTTATTTGACGTGGGCAACGCTTCGGTAAGTTTTACGGGTGTAGGAAGGCAGAGTATCCGGGGATAACTACTGAACAGCGGCGAGCAACTGCCCGATTCTTCAACTTACTAACCCGAGAAAAGCAGAGTTACCAGCGGTTGAAGGCAAGTCACGGCATCATCAACGTGCAGTACGCCTTAACACACAGCGCCACTGAGCCCCACGTGGGCAATCGGGGATTAAATGTCTTACCCAAGGGCGACATGACAACGGATTCTTATTCCCAGTTCCTTGTTCTGCATTCTTTATCACCCGATTAAATCGGGTGATAACGAATGTCGAATATGGAATTGGGAATAAGTAACAGTTATCACGTCTTATACCCAAGGACACAGTGCACATGGCGCCGATCAGGATCGAACTGTCGACATTTCGGTTTTTATTCCAATACTCTAACCAATGAGCCACCGCGCCCCTCAAAAATTATATACGATTTTTCTTTACTTACACTCTAAAATCCGTTGGGATAAATTCGACCCAAATGAACTGGGTTGAGTGAATATAAACCCAATTGGATTACGTCACACGTAAAAAATGAATTACTAACACGTATCAAGAGGGTTAGTTCATTTTTACATTTCTTTCTTTCCATTCTGCTCGTTATCACTAACTTGTTTACAGACCTAATAAACACTGCATGCGATGCAAGCGAGGCAAACGAAGCGATGATGATTTTATTAACGATTTTTCTTTTGAGTTTTCAAGTTCCAACAGCACTTAATAAAAATATAATTGAGCGGTTAAACAGAAAATAGCGACACACGAATCCGAAACTCATCCTCCTTATAAAATTATTATTTTGCAACATGAGGTATTTAACCACACTTTTGACAGCCAGGGTATCCTTGTGTCGGACAGTTTTATGAAGAGAGGAAGCCGAAGTAAACACCGACGATCGGCTACCCACACAAGACTTGGAATCTTCTAACCGAGCTCACTATAGACAAACGGGGCGAGCCCGTTCGTAATGGTCATACACAACACACGAAACCTTGAAAAAAACATCCAACCGGGGTCTTGCTCAATGTTCGATTTTTCTATGTTAATTTGATCGGGGAGACTGGTTCTGATGGCCGTTACAAACGGGGTCACCCCGTTTGTTAACGCGGGCCCGGCTGGAAGATTTAGTCTGAAATGTGAGCTGAGTCGGTCGTAGGTGTTTACTAACTCACACACACACCGTTTCCTTTACTTCAGGACTACCAAAGTTTCCTTTACGTAAAATCTTACGTTTCCTTTTGTAGGTATTCAGATATTACGGACAGGCAGGGGCGTAACTATAGGTGTGGGTGTGCCCCCCCCCCCCTCCCCGAAAAAAAAGCAAAACAAATTTCCAGCCGGAACATTTCCATCTGGATTAGAATCTTAGACACAGATTCGCTCTTGCTGGTATAATAATCTTCTTTCTTACGGGACTAGATTTGTTTGTTTGTCTTTCACATACGCAATCGGTCACATGCAAATAGAGTTCTGTGGTTGATTGGAGATGTTGGGGTCTCAACATGACCAAGGGGAAGGGGATACTATAAAACATTTGCAATTGTATTTTCTAGAATTGTATTGTCTAGTTATGACTTTAAATGGGTTAAAATGAACCATTAGCATTTTCAAAGATCTGGCAATTTGCCAGTTGGCAAATTGCCATATCTTTTAAAATACTAATGATTCATTTTAGTCGGTTATATTAATAGGTAGAAAATTCAGTTCTAGAAAATACAATTCTAAAAGTTTAAAAGTATTGGCTCCAGTTTAAAGTCCGTACGTACGTGCTTAATCAATAAGAAGCTCGGAAGCCCATACATCACAACTACTTCTTGCCTTTATCCACAAGCAAATTTCCGGAGTTTCAAACTATAATCCGCGGTCGGGAGAATATGTCCACCCCTGACTCCACGGTAGACCATGCTACTTTTCTATAAGGAGAGGGCAAAACTTTCCAACTGGAGAACTATTTTAGCAGTGCGGACCCCTCCACTAACTTCGTTTGGTAATCCACGTCCCCTCTGGCCACAATTCCTGGATCCGCCACTCACCTCGCATGACTGAAGTGGTTTAGATTGATAGGTGGTGCAAGCCTTTTTCCAAGGCAGTATACTATAATATTTAGGAATTATTAAATACCGCTTTTAAATACTGAAAAACAGAAATAAGTCGCACCTGGTATGTACAAACCTGACTGCATTTCATTGCAATTTTCTCAGCAAATTTTCTCAATGAAAAGTAACCTTTCTTGCGCACCATGTTTCAAACAGAGAACATGTTGTTTTGTGGTGATGCAATTTAGAGATAACGCAATGTTTTAACAGACCGCTAAATGTCTTATCAAACCAGAGCGAGAATATTTACGTATATATACTCATCGCTGTGCACTGTAATTGCTTTAACATTTGAACGCTGTTGTCGCTGTCATTACCTGGAGCTATATGATATCGAGAGTATTCGAGACCAGAAATCAGCATCATTCATTTTCAGCTGTAGGTATGAGTAGGGGACGCCGCTAATGGGGGTTTAAGGGGGTTTAAGGGGTGATGACCCCCCCCCCCCCCCCCATATTTTTTTCAATCGAGACACTTTTTGTCCGGATTGGAGTCTCAGATATCGATTTTCTCTTGCCAGTAGACATGTACTTTCTTACCAGTAAACCAGCAGCAGGGGGGGGGGGGGGGGGGGGGGGGGCGGGGTGAGGGGTAACCTTTGCAGTGCTAGGAAGTAAAAGGTTTTTTGGTCGTTTCTAGGGTAAGTTTTTTTTGCTAAATCCGAATCTGAATGATACCACTCTATAAACCTTGGGCAACTCGAGATGTTCAAGATGGCGTCCAAGTTGACCGCCAAAAACCCATATTTTCATAAATTCGTTATATATCTCATTTATTCCAGAATTTTTCAATAATTTTGGGGATATATTCGTGTAAAAGATCAAAAGTTCACATTTCCCCTGTAATTTTGGAATGATAGATCCAAGATAGTGTTAAAAAGTAACCCTAATCAACCGGTCTGAGTGAATACGAACTCAACTGGGCTCAGTCAATCCAGTTGATTTGAGTTGATTTTTAACCCAGTTGATTTTAGAGTGCATCTTTGAAGACACGCATCGAATTCAGTTGACAGGGGTTAACCCTTTACCCAACGAATCGGCCGCATCCGCCCGCGTAATATGCAACTTCAGCAGTTGAAAAAATATTATTTTTCAAAAAATTTCAACAAAACCATATCATGTGGCCCTCGTTGGAACGAGCTCGACGATCTCGTTCCAACGAGGGGTCACATGATATGATTTTGTTGAAACATTTTGAAAAATTTCAAAAAATGATATTTAAAATAATAAATATTGATATCGTCTGCGTTGGGTAAAGGGTTAATAAATTTCATATTCAATTGCGATCCATCAGAGATCGATAGTTTACATCCTGTTCTTTACTTTTAAGGGGAATTTTGGCCGCTGCTCAACCTAGCTCAAAAACACATTTTTTTGGCTGCAACATATTGTATGAAGAGATATTGTATGAAGAGATGCTTTACACTCTCCAGCCTTTTAAAAATGTTTTATTCCCAACATGACACCATTTATGTCAGTTTTAGTTCTGAACTTTACGGTAAATTGCTCTTTGTTAATGGTATATAGCAATGACGCCTCTGTAATAGCCCGATTACAAACACAACCGATCCACAAAAGTATAGTCCCTTGAGTGATAAATATATTTTCGTCACGAGCATTGACGGCAATATACGTAATATGCAACAAAAGCCGAAATGTTGAACAATAGCGGCTTCTCACCCAACGCTTACTTCAGCCCAAGAATTGGTCCTCTTTATCTGATTGGTCCAATATGCACGCCATCTGGATCCACGACGAAGAAAAATTAAAGCGTCTATTTTAACCCTTTACCTAACTTAAAAAGCAGACGACACTTACAAAAAAAATTCTTGAATAACTAATTTTTTTCATTTTTTGTCTCAAAAACATAGGTTATGACCCCTCGTTGGAACGAGCTCTTCGAGCTCGTTCCAACGAGGGGTCATAACCTATGTTTTTGAGACAAAAATGAAAATATTTTGAAAATTAATTGACGATTTTTGAGAATAGCGCTGGCCGGTTTTGGCCGTTACGTTGGGTAAAGGGTTAAGATAGATTAAGAATATTGGTCATGGATGAACTCTCAAAATATTGCGAGTGCAGAAGCAGAAAAAAAAACAAACTTGGGACAAGTAAAATACGTCTATCTTATTCAGTGCGAAACACAGAGGTATGAGAAAACCAAAAGTTTTAAGGCAGAAATCACATGGCGACATATATTAATTACGTTTCAGTTTCTAATATATTAAGGGGATATATGGTTATATATTGTCTGAAATGTTCTCGCTGAGATAGCAAAACATCAGTGCTATCGCTGGTGGAAATCAGTTAGGCTATTGTAACCTAATAGTAGTGAGCTGATGAGAAATTCTGCATCGTGTTACTCGGTTCTAACGGAAAATTAAATTCGGATTAACCCTTTGACCTGACATTACAAAAAGGTGTGCTCCTCCTGCCAGATAACTGTTAGATATTGACAGAACCCATATTTAATTCGAAAGGTTGATCAAGTGACATGTTCAAGTCTCAGCCATAAGGCTGAAGGTTGAACATATGAACTGGTCTACTCTACTTTTTTCTTGAATGACCGTGAATTGATTGTGGTATGAGTAGGACCTTCGAATCGGAATTTGTATCCTCGAATCGAATCCGTATCAAATTGAAAAGGGCACAATACAATGCTCGTGAAATCACTTGTTGTGTCACCTTATTGCCATACATATCATTGCAGTTTGTACGTGCCCCAGGGAGCAAGACTACTCGGGTGCAGAGATCACAACCTGTGATTATAAGTTGTATTGCAACAGAAGTACTACTCATAAAGTGGAGCGCGGGATGCCCGCGCAAGCCAAAAAATAAGCGGACTGTCATCTGCAAAATGAGGTCCCCATATGGTGAATTTAGTGATGCTACACTGCACAGCAGGGTAGCGTCACTAAATTTACCCTCTGTGAACCTCAATCTGAATCAGGGTTTCCAAACTAAACAGAAAGAGGTACCCAGAGGATAAATTGGCCCACTGTATGGGATAACATCATAAAATTCACCCTCTGGGGACCTCATTCTGCAAATGTCAGACTGCTTATTTTCAGGCCTGCGTCCGTGCTCCACTTTATAACTGTTGTAACAATGCATGTTGAAATATAAGGTCGACAAGCATACCGATCAGCTGAAAACGCAGCGGGAAACTAACCTTTCATTTCAGTGGCATGATTCCGCCAATAGAAAACATTAATGTGCCTCGTCTCTCCATGAGAAAACACGAGTTGCCGGATTCGAAAATATACGAACCAGGAAGCTGATTCGATACTGAACCCGAATTTCAGTGGCGTGATTCTGCCAATAAAAAACATTTATTTGCCATCGACTCTCCGTGACAAAACACGACTTACACGATTCGTAAATGTACGAACCAGGAAGCCGATTAGATATCGAACCCGAATTTTAGCGGCATGATTCTGCCTATAGAAAACATTTATTTTCCATCGTCTCTTCGTGACAAAACACGAGTTACACGATTCGAAAATATTCGGACCGGGAAGCCGATTAGATATCGAACCCGAATTTCAGCGACATGATTCTGCCGATAGAAAACATTTATTTTTCCATCGTCTCTTCGTGACAAAACACGAGTTGCGCGATTCGAAAATATATATAAGCCAATTCGATATCGAACCTGAATCATCGAATCGACTCTTTCAAACTTCCCACGCCCCTAGATTTGAAGCCACATTCATCATAATACATTGATATACTCGATATGTTCGAGACATATGTATAATCTCAAGCTCGGGAAATCGGTTATATTTAACTCAACAACTGCCGAGGACTTGTATCCCAGGCGTGCGACACTGGGTTCTGATTTGGGCCCTGCGAAGCTTTGAGATTCGATTCGATTTCGAATACCAAGTTGGTATTCGGTTCGATTCGAAATCGGCTTCCCAGTTCGTTTACCTTCGAATCCTCTTCACTGGAATATAATTTGGCATCAGTCATCAGATGGAAATTGTACATAAATAATGCTGAAAGTGAAGACTGGGTGTAATGTCCTCTGTATTAACACAAATAGCATCTGCACCCATGCCGCTACTCATGCTAATAACAGTCTTACCAGTCACTACCACTGTTGAAAGCAAATGTAAGGTTTCCAAGCAACCTCGATGATGGACTGTTGCTAGTAGTACACAGTACGGGCAACTCACGCACTCGTTTCTGTTATTGAACTGTAACCCCTACTGGGTAATATTTCAGCTTCATCATCAAGGCATGCCTTCGACGAAGGCATGCCTTGATGATGTAGTTGCAATATTTTATCAGTAGGGACTTGAGCTGTCACAGTCACAGTCACAACAAACCAGGTTTACAGCACCCTCTTTCCCCAATGGTCACCTTCTAGACACTCCTGATTCAATTCGAGGTTCGATTTCGAATAATCGACCTGATTCGATTCGAATCGGAAATGCTTGATTCGCAGGGCCCTAGTTCTGATGTGCCAGTTCAGAAGACCTTTGTTACATAAAAGCAAGGTTTTCTCAGCCTCTTGGTTAACCATCCCTCATTTGTACTAGCTATATTTGTAAATTTTGTTCTCTGAAGGGTTAACACTCTGAACACAGTGAATAATTTAGATCAAAACGAATTTGTCAGAGTAATACAATCAGTGTACTAACTACGTTTTCATTACTAATCAGAAATTGAACACCATTTCCGCTCTGGGGAAGGAAAGAGACAGATGAAAATGTGATAAATTTGTTTCATCACTTCCTTTCTTCCAAACGGAGGGGCAGTCACCAGTGAAATATGTTTCATCTTGAACGATCAGTTTTACTCTTAGCGTGCTGGAGGAGGTATTGTTAGCAAAATGTACGCATCCCTATTAAATAAATAAACATATCTTAACAATGATTTATGGATGCCAGACTCTGACGTTTTCCTTAAATGAAGTCTTGGCTGCCTCACTGTAAGAAAATACTCAGCAGGTTAGGAGTTAATTGGGCTTGTGACTGGAAAGGTAAACTATTTACGGGAACACTCTGTCCACCTAGTCATGGCGCAGGAATGTAATGCCGGGGCTCTGAAATGAGTTTGTCGTCCGAAGATGGATTAGAGTTTTTATATCACCTGAAATGAAATCATAGAAAATCTATGCTAGAAATGGATGTGTTTTACGAAACATCAAGACCCATCCCAAAGCAATAGTTGGTGGGAGAGGAAGAGTGAGTTTCTTGAATGTTGCGTGTCAGATCATTCAAATCCTTTTGGGTTTAAGGCGTTCGCGAAATCAGCCTGCGTATACGGTTCCCTCAGTTTCCTCCCGTCCACGATATTCAGACACTTCCTTGTCGCTACCCCAGAATCCAAAACGATCCACCGCAGAGAACATAAGCTTTTGGGAGTCGAATTACACACCTTCCAAACCGGCCAGCACTGTTTATAAAAAACTCAACTCAATTTTCATTATTTTTTTAATTTTTTGTCACAAAAACATAGCTTATGACCCCTCATTGGAACGATCTCAATGAGCTCGTTCCAATGCGAAGTCATAAGCTATGTTTCTGATGCAAAAAAAAAAAAAAAAATAGTTATTCAAGGATTTTGTTTGTAAGTGTCGTCTTTTTTCGTGTTAGGTAAAGGGTTAACCGAGAGAGACGAGATTTAGATCCCACACATGTACACGGAGTCCGGAAAATATATTAAAGCACAAACGAAAAACGCTCAAGCGGAAGTAAAAGGATGTTTAACATCAACCCCTCGGTTTACTTGCCTAATTCTGTAAGGAATTCGACGTTGTTATGTTCTGGAACCAGTCTAGCCATGACATCATTGCCTATGTTTGGAATAAATCGCCTGGAATATTTCAGCTCTTCCGACCAACTGAAATATTCCAGACGATTGAATCTGAAAATACCATAAATATTCATTTTCTTTGAATCACGTAAGAATTGTTTCTCAACCGGGACTTCTTTAGGTCGATTCTTGAATGTCTTGAACGAAAACTCAACTCAGCTGTAGTCTTATGATTGCGCTACAAAGTTCCACTAATTAGAATTTTAATATCCTGGTGTTTTCATTGTGAATTAAATACTTATTGATTGTAATATCTGTACCTGGAGCACGAAATAATATCCGTATATCTTTGTGAGTAAAATGACCTCACATTGTATCAACGGTCGTCTTCGTGCAAACACCACGAAAAGTGGGTAAACAAACAGCCCACAAAAAGCGTCAAATTCTGAACATAAAAAGACCACAGGCACTCGACGTATTATCAGATTTTATCAATTTTAATAAAATATATATTATATTATCAGTACTAAAAAAAAGTAAAGGTATGATACTTCCCAGATCGAAATTTTCAGCAATCTCTAAAATAGCGAGTATCTGATCGATCTCGCTCAAATAAACGACAAAATGTTGTGTAATTCACGGAGCCATTGAGATTTAGAGCCCAAGATTGACGAAAGGTGACTTTTATTAACATTTTTTCACTTTTTATCGACTGAATCGAGACGGTTGCTATCCACGCCAGATGTTATCCGGTAACCGAGCAATGAATGCCACACCCGCATTCATTGGTCAATAAAAAATTCAACACATTATTTTTCACTCGAAATATAATTCAAAGAAACATTAAAAACACGGTCTGTGTAAACTGAAGTTCATTCGAAGATGTCGCTTTCAGAAATCGAAATTGCTGCTGAACTAAGCCATAAAATTATAATAACTGGACATGCTGGTGCGGGGAAAATTTTTTACCTCAATAAAATCAACAATGACTAACTCATATTCACAAAAACGTGTTTATACTCGGCCCAGGAACCACCGAAATGTATTTAGAGGCATCCAGATGATTTTCTGTGGAGATTTCTTTCAGTTGCGACAGGTACCTAAAATAAATTATAATGACCCAGGAGACTTCATCATATCTGTAAAAGGACTTAGATTCCCAGGGAGAGCTTTCCAAGAAACTACTTGCATGTCAAGTGTTGGAATTATCACAGGAACTTACTCAGTACTGAGCGATAGTCAGTAATAAACAACATAATAAGCCCACACCCCGTCCCAATATAATAAATACACGTGTTTTTATTATACTAGGAGGGTGTGTGTGCTTTTTATGTGTACCCATACTATGTATAGTATACATAATGCCGGCATCCGGGGTGGCCATCCGTCGTTCGTCCATCCTTTGTCCGTCCGTCTGCCTGTCCGTCTGCCTGTCCGTCCATCCGTCTGTCCGTCCGGCGTCCGTATCCATTTCTTTGGCATTCGATAACTTGAAAATTATTGCTTGGATTGTCAAGTTACTTTATATTTGTGTTCAGGTTACTGATGTGCTGAGCTGTATAGTTTTTGGTGTAAATCTGATAATTTGATCTTGAGATATTAACTCTTTATCCTTCAAATTGAGAATTCTTCCAATCCCTTTGGAATGAGATAACTCAAAATATATCAATCCAATTGTCATGTTACTTTATATATATCTTCAGTTACGGATGTTCCGATCTGTATAGTTTTTGGTGTAAATCTGTTATTTTGATCCTGAGATATTAACCCTTTATCCTTCAAATTGAAGATTCCTCCAATCCCTTTGGCATTCGATAACTTGAAAATTATGGCTTGGATTGTCAAGTTACTTCATATTTGTATTCGGGTTACTGATGTACCAAGCTGTATAGTTTTTGGTGTAAATCTGATAATTTGATCCTGAGATATTAGCCCTTTATCCTTCAAACTGAAAATTCCTCCAATCCCTTTGGCATTCGATAACTTGTAAATTATTGCTTGGATTGTCAAGTTACGTTATATTTGTGTTCAGGTTACTGATGTGCCGAGCTGTATAGTTTTTGGTCTAAATCTGTTATTTTGATCCTGAGATATTAACCCTTTATCCTTCAAATTGAAAATTCCTCCAATCCCTTTGGCATTCGATAACTTGAAAAATATTGCTTGGATTGTCAAGTTACTTTATATTTGTGTTCAGGTTACTGATGTGCCGAGCTGTATACTTTTTGGTGTAAATCTGATAATTTGATCCTGAGATATTAACCTTTTATCCTTCAAATTGAAAATTCCTCCAATCCCTTTGGCATGAGATAACTCAAAAAATATCAATCCGATTGTCAAGTTACTTTATATTTGTGTTCAGGTTACTGATGTGCCGAGCTGTATAGTTTTTGGTGTAAATCTGATAATTTGATCCTGTGGTATTAACCCTTTATTCTTCAAATTGAGAACTCCTCCAATCCATTTCTTCGGCATCGGATAACTCAATAAATATTAATCCGATTATCAGGTTACTTTATATATGTATTCAGGTTACTGATGTGCTGTGCTGTATAGTTTTTTATGTAAATCTAATAATTTGATTCGGAGATATTAACCCTTTATCCATCAAATTAGACACTCCTCCAATCCATTTCTATATGTACCCATACCATGTATGGTGTACATAATGTCGGCATCCAGGGTGGCCCTCCGTCATACAGCTTTCTTCTAGTTGCGCGTATGAGTACACATCTGCCGATTTCATCGGCCTATTTTTTTGTTATTTATTACTGAGTGTCGCTCAATACTGATTAAGTTCCAAGTTCCTGTGTTGTGGGCATGATATAGCCAAAGATACTGATAGTGACCTTGAACACCAATTAACAAAAAAAAAAAGAAGAAAAAACAGAATTATAACAGATTATTAAATATTTTTTTGTGGATAAGCTACAACTTATTGCAGACCTCCTGTTAATTTCACAAGAAAAGAAGTGAAGGATCATAACTTACAAGGAAGGAAAATGTACATTGTAGGATCTCTCTTGTAGCTGTTATTGGTTATTAAAGTGATTAAATCTGGCAACTCCAATGAGTGTATCAGAAATTGTTTTGGAAGAATTGACCGGGAATTCCTCTGTGGGAACTCAGGAAGTGTAGCCGTGCTTTTTCCCTGTGATAAACAAGCTCTGCTTTACTGGTAAAATAGGACCTGGAAACCAACACCTGGGGTGGTGGTCCTGTAGGGTGGGCAATGCGTACATGTATAAATGATTGGTTAATCTTGACTTTATACTTGCTGTAACCATTTTATCGCCATAATATAACATTATATGCTGATTTGGTGCTAAGCACAAATAAATAAATAAATAAATAAATAAATAAATAAATAAATAAATAAATAAATAAATCGGGAAGTCAGAAGTGTACTCTGCAATGCAATCTCATCAAGTCATTCTATGTAAACAAATCTCTACTTGGGTCTATTATTGGCAGAGATGCTAACTGTCTACTTCATGTGTAAATTTTTTTTTTTGTAAGTGGAAGATGAAAATATATTTGCTCACATTCTCAATAATTGAATAATTTCAGGTATGGATGAAGGTTTGTAATAACTGTTGGGGGGGGGGGGGGGGGGGGGGGGCAACTATCCTTCGGTGTTTTCTCAAATAAAAACATGTGGTCAAGCTGTGTGAGGAGATTTGCGAATGGGTGTCCTTGCCAAGTGTTTGATTTTTAGCTCACATTGACAAAGTCAAGCTGAGCTAATCCCATCGCTCTCCGTCCGTCCGTCCGTCCGTCCGTCCGTCCGTCCGGTCCGTCCGTCCGTCCGTCCGTCCGTCCGTCAAACCATGTTTTGGTCTTCTCCTCCAAAACTACTAGGCCAATTCAAGTGAAAGTTTGTGTGAATGATGGTCCCGAAGGGGCATTGCAGTTTTGTTCAACTCAACATGCCCAGCCCCATAGGGAGGGGGTGGGGAAAATTCTTCAAAATATTTTTAAAATCTTCGTCTCATGAACCAGTGGGTACAGTGACTTGATATTTATTATGAAGCTTCCTTTTGAGATGCAAAATCAAGTTTGTTCAAACAAAGTTCGTGAAGTAATATTTGGCTTTGTAATTGGAGGGGTAAGGTTTTGGGCCCCGCCCAAAATTTCTATTTTCTGAATCGATGGTCCGATTTGAACCAAATTTGGTATGTGGTATTATTGGGACATAAGTACTTGACTCCTGCAAAAACAATCCTGCAAGGGAACCCCAGGAGCTAAAAATAGAAATATATTCAAACGCCCATATTTCCCAAACCACACGGAACAAAGAGCTGTTATTTGGTATGAGGCATCCTTAGAACCAGTAGAATTGAATGGTTAAAAAATGTGCCATCGGTAAAGTTAGGGTGTTCTGTAGAGGGAATCGAAAAATGCTGAGTCAGTATATTTGCAAAAAAATTAAAAAATCTTTTCTCCAGAACCAATGGTCAAAACCATTTGATATTCGGTATACAGCATTCATAGGTGGGTCAGATGCAAGTTTGTTAAAATAAAGCACATTGGTTCATATTTGGGCTCAATACAGGAGCCCGATTTTTTAACTTAGGGCAATATGGGGAATATTCTTTAAAAATCTTCTTCTTCAGAACCACCATTCAGAATCTTCTAATGTTTGGTATACATCATTGTTATGAAGGTCAGATTCCCGATTGTTCAAACCAAGTACCTAGGCTAATATTTGGGCCCAAATTTTAACTTAGTTCAATATGGGGGATAATTCTTAAAAATCTTCTTCTCAAGATCCACCAGTCAGAATGCTTTCATATTTGGTATACAACAGCTCTAGGAGGGGTGGGGGTGGGGGTGGGGTGGGGTGGGGGTGTCCGATTCAAGTTTGTTCAAATCGAGTCCCTAGGTATATATTTGGCCACGTTATGGTAGCCCGAATTTTAACTTAGTGCAATATGAGGAAATTTCTTTAAAAATCTTCTACAGAAGTCGGAATGCCTTCATATTTGGTTTTCAACATCTCTAGGGGAGTCAGATTCCAGTTTGTTCAATTCGAGTGCCTGGGTTAATATTTGGGCTCCATATGGGAACCTGGAATTTAATTTAGTACAATATGAGGGAATTTCTTCAAAAATCTTCTTCAGATTCACCTGTCAGAATCCTTTCATATTTGGTGTACAACATCTCTAGGGGGCGTCAGATTCAAGTTTGTTCAAATTGGTTCCCTGGTTTAATATTTGGGCTCCCTGTGGTAGCCCGAATTTTAACTTAGTGCAATATGAGGAAATTTCTTTTAAAATCTTCTTCTTCAGATCTACTAGTCACAATGCTTTCATATTTGATATACAACATCTCCGGGTGCGAGGGGGGGGGGGGGGGGGGGGCAGATTTAAATTTGTTAAAATCTGGTCCGTAAGTTAATATTTGGTCTCGTTACGGTAGCCCAAATTTTAACTTAGTGCAATATGAAGAAATTTGTTTAAAATTTTTCTTCTTCAGATCCAAGTCAGAATGCTTTCATATTTGGTATACAACATCTCTAAGGAGGTCAGATTCAACTTTGTTCAAATCGAGTGCCTGGGTTAATATTTGGGCTCCCTATGGGAACCGGAGTTGGCCATGTAGCTGAAGGATTAGAAATTTTGTATTCAGTACCCTCTAGAGGTGTGTTGCTGAGATTAATCCATATAGGTTATATCAAGGGGCTTCATAGGGGAGCTCCACATTTTACATTATGATCAACTGAAGAAAAGGCATGATGCTCGGACTATTTTTGTCACTCCTGAGGGGCTCAAGGATTGATAATGTATCATATGGAGATGTCCTATGTAGACTCATTCTTGGACTCTGTTTATATCGTGTTCTGTTCAAGGTGAGCGCTTCAGGCCCCGTTGGACCTCTTGTTTACATTCGGTTGTACTTCTTTATCTTCAGTCGGCATACTGAGTTTCTTTGTTTGTTTATTTGGGTTTAACGACACTTTCAGCAGCCAATGTCACGTCGTCTCACGACAACCCGAGTACAGGGGCTTTGATACGGATTGAGCAGAAGCGGCCTACCACAAATAGTGTTGTCGAAAATCGACAGGGTGTGTCAGATGTTTTCCTTAAATAATAGTTCATTCCCGCTAATAGTTGCTTTTAGCCACCTGTGAGAAATTACGCCCAGATAGGCATTTTGATTTTTTTTAGACTTTAGAGGGTTGCATCATTTTTCATTACCTTCATCGGCTTTGCATTGCTACTTTTCTAATTTATGGCTTTGACCATACCACGGGAGAAAGATATCGACCCATTACGTTAAAGTAAGGATTTACTCGGGGCTGGGGGTAGTGGGAATCAAAATTATCTGAGTTAAGCTGAAACTCTCCTAATTTAACTTGAAGATTCGTGAAAATGTTATTTCTTCACGAGATAAGGGGACACATTGTCTTCCAGACCATTTTTATGTAGATTTATTGAAAATGAAATTTCAGCCGTTTGAAAATAAATTACAGTTCGTGGAGAGAGTATTATCACTAAATCACCCGCAGGGTGGTGATTCCACCCAAGTAATAATTGCAAATTTGTTGCAGAGCATTACAAGCACAAGCAAAGTTTCAGCCAATGGACCTCCGGGTTATACCCGGAGGTCCATTGGCTGAAACATTGCTTGTGTTTTTGTCCACACGCACAGAATTTGAAAGTGATACTTTGGGCGATAACTCCACTCCCCGGGTGATTTAGTTACAATCCACTTTCCACGTTCTGTATATCAAATCAGCTAATTAATTGACATCACTCACCTCTCTATACTTGGAGATAGATACTGCAATTACAACAATTCGAAAACTGACAGAAAAAAAAACCTTTTTGGAAGAGCTATGTCCAGTAAATTAAGTATTGATGGATATTGATCGTTGAATGAAAACAGAATATACCCATAGTAGCTTGGTGTACCAATGTTCACCGCTCGTGGTAAAGTGGTATTAACCGCGAGCCTTCGGCGAGCGGTTAACACCACTTCACCACTCGTGGTGAACATTTGGTACATCAAGCTACTTTGGATATATTTAATTTGTACCATGATCGTCAGATTATTAAGAGTCGCTATTATTTTTTCTCGATTTTACTGAGCCGCAGACGTACAGCGAATCTGTTTTGGTTTACAAGAACACCGATGGGCGGTACTTCATCTGTCAATTTATCGCAGAACCGAAATGGGAAAAGAAACGCACAAATCATTTTAATAACACAATAACATACTATTTCGAGTATGGATGCTTTATTAACATGAGACAACGTATATAATTTTGGGTATCTTCTGTGGTAAACTCATTTAAAACGTAAAAATAATTGCCGCTTTCATTTCACCCTTGGAGAGGTGACGAGAGATAAATTTAGACAAGTTTGCATCACGTTCTTGGTCACCAAAGGTTAACTTGGATGTAGTTCCACTGTAGGTGTAAATTTTATCTGTTGAAATCCCATTGCTGGCGTGTTCACCACGGTTGGTGTGTAAAGCTAAAATTTATGTCATGGGCTTTTTATATATTGAAGAATAGGTAATCAAGGTATAAAAATTCCCACAGCTCTTTAGATTTCTGTATATTTTTCAGAGGTTTTAGGGGAATTTCTCTTTTGCGATGTCAAAATGTATTTCCGCGCATGAATCTGACAGCCTCTATTTGATATTTATTGATGCATATCTAATCGATGGATGTCTGGAAAACAATTGGCAAATGTTGCCAAGAGATAATAGTATTGAATGATGGTTGTGGTGGATAGACACGAGAAGCTCACGCTTCATCTAATGGATCCTCGAGAGCAGGTGAAAGGTGCTTATATTTTTCGGCCAAAAATAAAGCAAATCATGCCCCCTTTCTTTCCGGGAATCTCGCGTTGTATAAGGAATAGTTATCTTCCAGTACCCAATATAAACTTAGGAATTTCCGTTTTTCGTCTGCTTTTTTACTCAGCACCACCAAGTGCTGCTTACCACTACAGAGTTTTGCATTATCACGAGTCGAAATTCAACCTAGGGGAACACAAAACGTTTGTTAGGAGACACTTATCCTCAACCACAGCCACAGAAAGAACACAGAGAGATGGTGGAATGATTGATCTTGTGAACAATCAGCATGATTGATCTAGTGAGCAATCAGCATGACTGATCTTGTGAACAATAAGCATGACTGATCGTGTGGAAATCTACATTGTAGTCTCAAGTTTAATTGTTATGTATTTTACCCCAAAAGTTAATTCGAAATTTTGGAATGGCTAAGAAAAACAGTCTGTTCCCAACAAGACGAATCCCAAAAAGACGAATGTCGAAAATGGTCATCCCAGCAAGACGAATCCCAACAAGACGAATGCTTTTAGGCTTGGGGCAAAAATGCTTTTCAGAAGGGTATTGTGAAGTGGAATTTTATTTTCCAAGAAAAAACCCATGTATTTGAAATATTTATTATAAAAAAACAGCTCGAAAAACTATATAAAATCACGCTATCCTGACAAAAAATAAAGGGGTTTAAATCTTGTAAAGTATAATATAATAACTTTTAAACATATTTTTCCATTTGCATTTTATCTATGCTTTATAAAATTGCGAGGAACATATTCAATTCATCAACGACAGGGCGTGGTAGGGTCCGGTATGAAACTCTGAATTATCCTCTCATTTTTATATATCATAAATTACGTGCGGGGGAAAATTATGACAAGGAATAAACCCTGACAATATGCACGAATCTGGTATATGTTCAAACATCCTGTGAAATAAAAAAGTCCCAGCTTGAAAACTATGAGAGTGGTTAGACGGACAAACAACGTACCCTAGACGGACTAACGGACGGACGGACGGATGGATTGACGACGGACAGACGGACGGACGGCAAGACGGACGGACGGCCGGCCGGCAAAACAATATCCCCCGACTATTCGTCGCGGGGCATAATAAATAGAGGTTATATTGTGTTTTTGAGGAATGGAGGAAAGAATGGCACAGGAAAAAATGGCGCACTTTTTGACACCCTAGGAAAAAATGGCACGCATGGGAGGAAAAAATGGCACACTTCCCTAATCACCTAGGAAAAAAGGGCACAATTGGTAGGAAAAAATGGTCCATGCCATTTAAATATAAAAACACAAAATTAACAACTTTTTTATTTCTGGAAGAAAGAGGTGAAACAATAGCACAAAATAGCACAAATGTAATCCCTCATCAAAGCACATGTTTTTGTGGGTTTTAAAACAAAGCACTAATACATATTTGCTAATTTACCTCAGATCAGAAATTTACATATTTGCAAGTTTTTGGTAGTTTCTAAGAAATGATGTCAGGAGTTGGAATTACCAACAAAAAATGGTACATTGGAACCCTGTTAATTGAATAGCCACTTTGCCATCGAAAATTATTCAATTAACAGGAGTATTCTAGTAACATGGATTGTGTCACATTCCTGCATTCTGGAGATAAACTTAGCATTTATTCTATTATATCTTGTTTGACAGAGCTCCATGAGCTCTGTCAAACAAGATATAATAGATTAAATGCCTGTATTGGATGTACTGAGGCCAAATATATCAAAAACAAAGGAACACAGGGAGGAGTCAGGGTAATTTCTCGACAGGTTACAATATTTTTTATTCAATTAACAGGAGTTTACACTATAACCTATATTCAATTAACAGGGGTAATTTGTACTGGAGCTATGGTAAATGGTTTTATGTTGGGAAATTATATTCAATTAACAGGGTTATTCATTTAAGAGATATCCAATTAAGTGGGATCCACTGTATTTATTATTATTAAAAGAATATTGGGGAACAAATACTGATACTGCTTTCATACCCAGTTTAATATTACACTTTTCTTTGAAAAAACAAATAAATAATGATAAAGTGTGCCTTTTTTTTCCATTGCCATTTTTTCCTAGGTAACTGGAAAAGTCTGCCATTTATTCCTGTGCCATTTTTTCCACCTTCTCAAAAAACAGCATTTTTGGTGTGCCATTTTTTCCTAGTAAGTCAAAAAAGTGTGCCATTTTTTCCTGTGCCACTTTTTCCTGTGCCATTTTTCAGGGCACCCAAATACGTCCATGTGTGGTAAGAAATAATTGAAGCTTCGATACTATTGAGCAGTATCAGAAGGAGAGAGAGAGAGAGAGAGAGAGAGAGAGAGAGAGAGAGAGAGAGAGAGAAAAACAATTTCCGTGCCTACCTTGAATTCCGGACTCTTGCTTTATTTCGTCTTTTGGATACCAGCCCGTGTATTTCACGTGCATGTGACGAAATCTATTAATTGTCGTAACATGGACGAAATGCATCTTTTGTCAAAGTCACGAACCATTAGCGACCCTCAGAAGCAAGAGCCCTGAGATGGGGTGAGTGCTATGTAACATGGAATTATGAGCATTACAACACAGAACCTTGGGCTTACTCTCACACTGTGGAACCGCCCATCCCTTTATATGCATTTGTACCAAAGGTATCCTAACGGTTACCTGAAAGATTTTTCGACTCCTCTAAAATTCGACTTATTCTTGGAAAATATGGATGAGTACCTTGGTTTTCAACTTATATGAACATATGTATATGTATGTATATGTATGTGTGTGTATTTGCATATATGTATGTACGTATGTGTATATGTATATGAATGTCTATATATGTGTGTATGTATCCTACTCCAAACCTCCAACCACATTTCTACATAATTTATTTATCTGACCTTCCGTTAACCCTTTACCTAACGTAACGGTCAAAACCGGCCAACGCTGTTCGCAAAAATCGCCAATTAATTTTCATTATTTTTTTCATTTTTTGTCTCAAAAACATAGGTTATGACCCCTCTCTGGAACGAGCTCGATGATCTCGTTCCAAAGAGGGGTCATAACCTATGTTTTTGAGACAAAAAATGAAAAAATGAGTTATTCAAGAATTTTGTTTGCAAGTGTCGTCTGCTTTTCATGTTAGGTAAAGGGTTAAGCACTGTATTCATGCGATATGACCAAATGTACATTGTATGAGTGAATAAACTGAATTGAATTAAATTGCGCATTGATACGCGGAAGTGATTTGATTGTTACTCGGAACCCGTACCGTCTTGCGATCTGATGCAGCCGGCGAGATTCATGCATCAATTTAGGTTACAGGACAAAACCCCCTCAAGACAAAACCTCCTCACTTTCTGCAAAGGTAGACAAAACCCCCTTATGACAAAACCCCCTCAGGTTATTGTTTTAAGTGATTCCATTCCAAGTAAAAAAAAATGAAATTGAAATTACTTCTTCCTGTGAGTTATCAATTTAAGGTGAATACGCGTTGAGTTATTGCTGGAAATGATCGGTATCCACTCAAAAACACAGGATTTTCTTTTCATTATACATTTTTAAGACAAATTGATCATTTCCAGTGATAATTTAAGTCGTATTCACCTTGAAGTGATGCTTTGAAAGCCGCCACTTTGATTGATACCGTGAAAGTAAAAAATTCTATATCTTCACAGTGGGGGATACGATTTCTATCTTTCCGCAATTTTTTAGATAATCTATCGTTTAGCGTATAATAAAAATTTCTTTTTCAGAACATGTTTTTTCAACCCTGTCGGCAATCTCATTTTTCAGAAATTCGCCTTTAGTGTCACGTGTGAGTCATCATAAAGATAGCTGACTGACTGTTGACACTGCATTTAATGAATACAAAGTATTGATGCCGAGACAAGAGATTGAGAGATAAGGGTTGTATGTTCTTTGTCAGTTACCGTTGACCCATAACTACTAACACGGCTTACTGTTGGAAAAAGATATTTCAATTCACAAAGGTGCCACACATTGTTACGGGCCGCAGTTTGTTAACTTCTGTCGCAGTTTAGCGTTTTTGTAACTTTTTTTATCAATCAAACTTAAAAAACACACATAAAAAAGAAAGAAAAAATAAAAAAAAACAAAGATATAACTATTGAGACAGCAACGGAAATAAGCTCTTGCTCTTGTGGCGCCTTTGATTGACTGTGGGCGATGAAGAGGTGAAAAAGAAGGAAAAAAATAATGACTGCTCAGCAACCACTCAAAAAGGTAAAAATCTCCCTACCCCCAAATACCCCAGCGCTAATATACGCATTGTATGTCTATTTTTTATAATTACTTTTTTCTATAATAAACGAAAAAGAATTTTCGTCTTGTTGGAATTCGTTTTGTTGGGATGACACCAGAAAAACACTTGCAACTTCATCAAAGTGGAAATAGGGTAGGACATGTGGACTTTATTGTACAGATCTTTGTTCCCTCCAAGTATACCCGTCACGTATGAGAGTGAGAATTTGACTGTAGAACTGAGCGCCAATAATTGACAACCGATTCTGACCTATGAGGAATTATCAAAAAATATTACCGGTACCAAGTCATACGTCGTGGCGGATGAACAAATTGTGGTTAGTTATGTTGACGCGCGTACAGTGCAAGTCAAAATAAGTTGTAGGATAACCATTATAAATTATGTATCTTTCTCTTCCTACACTGATAAGACTAGAAGCTGGCATCATTTTCTGGAAAGCTCTCACTGAGAGCTTTCCAGAAAATGATGTCAGATTCTGATTTTATCAGTGCAGGAGCAGCAGGATATTTAGTTTATTGCGGTTATGCTATAACTTATTTTGACTTGTACTGTAGGTCTATTATAAAAAAAATACGACTGGTCTCGAAATCAAAACATTTCTGTATCCAGTTTAATTAAAGGTTTCGCCTAAAACTACTAGAAATGACGACTGAATAAATTTGTGTGTTATCGCAACTCAAGCATATCACATGACACACTTTAATTGACTATTCATTTTTAGCAACAGCAAATTGGTTTATGTGTGAAAATGCACGTACAATAACATATATTGTTTCGATCTCTTTGATCTGCTGCATCTCCGATCAAGTTGTTTGGCGAGAAATATACGTACTCGCCCATTTTAATTAACGCTATGAATGTAGCGGGAATATAAAAAAGACTTCGTCGAATAAAATAAATTATTGGCTGTTGGTAGACTAAAAGTTAAGCCAGTCGACCATCCACTACCGTCGTTCATAAGATCGGTGCATTATGCAAACAAGAAGGTGCCCTCAAAAAATGGCAGAGGAAAAAATGGCAGAGGAATAAATCGCACACTTTTTTGACTTACTGGGGAAAAATGGCACACCAAAAATGCTCTTTTTTGAGGGGATGGAAAAATGGCACAGGAAAAAATGGCACACTTCTACAGTTACCTAGGAAAAAATGGCACTGGAAAAAATGGCATACTTTATCATTATTTATTTGTTTTTTCAAAGAAAAGTGTAATATTAGACTGGGTATGAAAGCAGTATCAATATTTGTTCCCCAATATTCTTTTAGTAATAATAAATAGTGTTTTATAAACACTGCTATATGGTACCTTAAGCTTAGTGTTTGAGTTGGCTTGTATGAAAGCTTAATGTATTGTGCAACACAATTACTGTTATTTATTATTAATTGAATATAGGTTATAGTGTAAACTCCTGTCAATTGAATAAAAAATCTTGAAACCTGTCGAGAAATTACCCTTACTCGTCCCAGTTTTCCTTTGTTTTTTTACCTATTTGGTCTCAGTACATCCAATACAGGCATTTAATCTATTATATCTTGTTTGACAGAGCTCATGGAGCTCTGTCAAACAAGGTATAATAGAATAAATGCTAAGTTTATCTCCAGAATACAGGAAAGTGACACAATCCCTGTTAATTGAATACTCCTGTTAACTGAATAATTTTCGATGGCAAAGTGGCTATTCAATTAACAGGGCTCCACTGTACCACTTTTTGTTGGTAATTCCAACTCCTGACATCATTTCTTGGAAACTACCAAAAACTTGTAAATATGTAAATTTTTGATCTGAGGTAAATTAGCAAATATGTATTAGTGCTTTGTTTTAAAACCCACAAAAAACATGTGCTGTGATGATGGATTACATTTGTGTTATTTTGTGCTATTGTTTCACCTCTTTCTTCCAGAAATAAAAAAAGTTGTTAATTTTGTGTTTTTATGTTTAAATGGCATGTACCATTTTTTCCTACCGATTGTGCCATTTTTTCTAGGTGATTAGGGAAGTGTGCCATTTTTTCCTGTGCCGTTTTTTTCCTCCCATGCGTGCCATTTTTTCCTAGGGTGTCAAAACGTGTGCCATTCTTTCCTGTGCCATTTTTTCTGTGCCATTCTTTCCTACATTCGGAGCCCTTCGATATATTCTTGCACAGTGACCTCGTCGGGCACTCAGTGGGCAATTGCTGGGAATTGTATAGTAAAACTACCGATCAGGAAACATGACACAATTGCCCAACATAACTGCAATTGTCATGTGACAGACAGCGCAATTTATTGTTAATTCCTGGCAGTCGTCGTGTTTTTCCCCAAATTGTTGGACAAATACCACATACGTGATGATACATCCCGCCGTCGTGTCAAAAGAGGGTTCATTCCCACTAGACCAATTCCCTTTAGACCAATTCCCCAAAGACCAATTCCCCTTGGACCAACTGATGTGTTCTACTTTTAAAATAATTCTATATCAACAATTTGATATATTTATAAATATTTATAAATGTATTTAATGTAATTGATATTCAAGCCTGAAAATAAGCAGTCTGTCATTTGCAGAATGAGGGCCCCAGAGGGTGAATTTCCTGATGCTATCCCATACAGTGGGCCAGTTTATCCTCTGGGTACCTCTTTCTGTTTATGTTTGAGACCTTGATTCAGATTGCGGTTCACAGAGGGTAAATTTAGTGATGCTACCATGCTGTGCATCACCAAATTCACTCTCTGGGGACCTCATTTTCAGATGACAGTGTGCTTCTTTTCTGTCTTGTTGATATTTTATAGATGTTGGGCAGATTTTTCATAACAATTGTTATAGTAATCACACACTTTCAAAGGCTGTGATTCTTTTTATTATTTTTTTTATCAAATAAAGTGCTTATCAATAAATAAATGTTTTCTTAATTACCCTCAATCAACCCTTAATCAATAACAGTGTGTAGTTGGTCTAAGGGGAATTGGTCTTTTTGGAATTGGCCTAAAGGGAATTGGTCTAAAGGGAATTGATCTAGTGGGAAGACACCCAAAAGAGAGCCCGAGAGCCAGGGAGCTCCCTTTTTGTGCGCCCATGATTTCTAAACTGAGCATAAAATAGGCCAGGCACTCTGATGCATTTTGGCCAGGGTAAATAGAGGACATCAAGATATAATCACTATGGGCTCACCATGTTGACTAGTCCAATCTTTTGCTCCACAGAGCATTGTATAATTTTTAGGGTCGCTCGCCCTACAGGGCGAACAACCCTGACAATTACATAATGCCCTGTGGAGCCAAGTTTGGATTTGACATGCATATAAAAAACAATGACCTTTTCCCAAGCGCTTAGAAAATGCATGTCCTCAAACTATACATAAATCTAATGACCGATATTTCACTCTTTAATATTAATGTTGTCTGTAGGGCAATTTCATCTAGTCGTGGGACAAGAGTTTGTTACACCCCCTCCAATATTTTGGCCAAGTTACGTCCCTGTGCAAATATCGCCATGTCTTTCCCTGCAAGTTAGCCATACCTCATTGGGGAGAGAGAGGGCTATATGTACGACCCTCCAAAGATTTTAAGCGTAGAATGCATTTTAAAACGTAAAAAAAAAACCACTGACGTATATGTCTGTACACAACTGGCACTATTTCAAAACATTTACTAAAGAAAAGCTATTTGAGAAATATTTCTTGACAGAGACCGAAAATAAACGCTCCTTCATTTAACACTTTTCCGAGTGTAACACTATTCAATTAACCCTATATATTCATAAAACTCTCCATTCAAGATTCTTCAATTTTTGCCCCCAAAACAAAACTTATGACCCCTATTTGGAAGCAGCTCGGACCCATGCCGGCTGTTTATTTATTAAACTTTAACGACACCTTCAACAGCATGGGACATATTATGTCGGGCAGTTTTACAGGTGTAGAAAGGCCGGACTTCCCGGAGAGAACCACTCAGCAATGGCGAGTAACTGTCAGATTATTAAACTTACTAACCAGGCACAAGCAGGGCTAGCATCGTTTGAAGGTAAGTGTACCGTCGTTGTTCCCTACGCCTTAGCACAGAGCGCCACCTTGTTCACATATAGGCTTTCGGTATAAGTATATTGCCCAAGAACAGAACGCCGATGACACGGTTAGGATCAAATCGACGACCTTTCGATCTCAATTCCAATGCGGTAAGCAATGAGCCACCGTGCTCCCTAATCCGTGGCTCTATGTAAGGTATAAATGCGTTCGTTACACTGTTTTTCTATAATTATACTCTATTATCAGTTGGGTTAAAAATCAACCTAAATCAACTGGGTTGAGTGAATGTGAACCCAACTGGGCCCATATTCACTCAACCCAGTTGATTTGGGTTAATTTTTAACTCAGCTGATTTTAGAGTGTTGGTAGACAGTCTTAATGTAGCTATATATACTGCATTCAGCAAGTGAGATGAGTACTGCATTTGGGACTCTTTAACCCTCTCTAACAAAAAACCCAAAGGCGAACGGCTATATTCGAAAATTCGCCATTCGCAGTTTATTGTTGATTAAACCTTTCCCCCAAAAACATAGCTTACGATCTTTCATTGGAACGGTGAAATGAGGGGTCATAAGCTTTGTTTCTGAGGCAAAAAATGTAATGTTTTGGTTATTTAACCCTTTACCTAACATGAAAAGCAGGCGACACTTGCAAACAAAATTCTTGAAATACTATTTTTTTCATATTTTGTCTCAAAACATAGGTTATGACCCCTCATTGGAACGAGCTCGACGAGCTCGTTCCAAAGAGGAGTCAAAACCTATGTATTTGAGACAAAAAATGAAAAAATAATGAAAATTAATTGGCGATTTTTGAGAATACCGCTGACCGATTTTGACGTTACGTTGGGTAAAGGGTTAAGAATTGTTTCTCACAAGTGTCGTCTGCTAATATTGTCAGATTATCCTACTATAATCACTTCTTGACTGAAACTTCAGAAAAGTCAAAAAAGTCAAAAGAATAGTTTTAGCGCGCCAAAGGCGCGCTGGGACGATTTGGAGTAAACCCTTTCGACCCTCGTTAACTGTATAAAATATTTCCGTTAATTTTTGAGACTGCATCATGTCCGATCGGTGCAAAGGAGGAAGAGAATTGGAGTTGATGTTTCTGGTTGTTGTTCTTCAGGCAAGTATAGTCTGCCGCTTTTGGTTTTGTAGTGAAGATAGGCCTTCATCGGCAAGTATAGTCTGCCTGGGCTTTTTAGCTGGCGTGTATGGTTTCGGCGATTGACAATTTGAAAGAAACAAAACGGACCTTAACAAGGTGCCACCCAACCTGAACATTCCTGGTTCAGGTAACAGGCCTGCGATTATCATGGGGTCGGGACATATTGTGCGCTAGAGGAGCGCTTTACAAAAAGGGGCTAGGAAATTGGGGGGCAGGACCGACGCTCGCCTCCCTGGGGGTGGATGCCCACCTCCAAGGATGGAGTGAAGGATGTGCTGAAGCCATAACGGTTATTGTGTTGCCATAACAGTTATTGATATCCGTAGCGGTTATTGATATCCATAACGGTTATTGGGAAAAAGATAGAATCTGAAAGATAGTAAAAAAAAAACTTAGACTAAAAGCGGCAAAAGGTAGAGTGCAGCGAAGAAGTGCGTGCATTTGCAAGGCCTTTTTCTGGATGTATTTCTGTTGAGTGTGGTTTTCAGGCAAGTATAGTCTGCCGCTTAAATGAGTGTTGGAGCTATCACTGGCAAGTATAGTCTGCCTCAAGCTCTTCTGTTGTTGTTGTTGTTGTTCGGGCTGTTGTGTCGTTGCTGTGTTTGCTGGCGGGGAGTCTTTCTTACGGCGGTGTCTTGGTCTGGTGCGTTAATGATGCTAGATTCTAAGTCTCTGCCGTGTTGTTGTTGTTGTTGTTGCTGTTGTTGTTGTTATTCTGGCTGTTGTGACTTTGCTATGTGGTCTGTAGGGGGGTCTTTCTTGCAGCGGTGTCTGGTCTGGTCTGGTTTGTTTGTGGTACTAGGTTATCTGTCTCTGCCGTGGCTGAAATTAAAAAAATAGAAGATGATTAAAGTCCCCCCCCCCCCCCCCCCTGTCTTCAGTTCCCGTGTTGTGGTGGTTTGGCTGTGTGGCTGTTCTGTTGGATGTTGTCGTGGTTGATTGTCTCTCGTGTCTTGTGTGTTTCTTCGGGCAAGTATAGTCTGCCACTTGGGTGAGTGTTGGAGCTATCACTGGCAAGTATAGTCTGCCTTAAGCTCTTCTGTTGGTGGTTGATGGCTGGGTCTGGGTGATTTTGGTTGAATGAGTGTCTGCTTCTTTCGTTGGGGTGTCTGTGCTGTGGCTCTTGGTGCTGCTGAAATTAGAAATGATGAGAGATTAGTAAGCCCCACCCCCTCCCTGCCTGGTTGGGTCGTCCCGTGGCCGTTTTGCGATTCTTACTCGAGTGACAGAGCTTCCGGGGCTGAGCGAGGCTGAGTTAGATTTGTTGTAGCGGGAGGGTTAGCAGGTCTAGTCCCCCCTCCCTGGTTGTGACTTCCCGTGGCCGTTTTGCGATTCTTACCCGAGTGACAGAGCTTCCGGGGCTGAGCGAGGCTGCCTTTGGTTTGTTGTAGCGGGAGGGTTAACAGGTCTAGCACACTGGACCACACCCGAGGGTGTTTCTTTCCTGTTGTACCCCTCGCTGTTGGCGATCTTGTTTAGATTCGTTTAAGTTCTTTGAAGGTGCCGGGGATCGCGAGCGTTTTAAGTGGGCTGAGCTTCCTAGTCTGCGAGTGAGTTTGCAGCGGGACGGTAACAGGTCTAGCACACTAGACCACACCCGAGGGTGTTTCTTTCCTGTTGTGTCCTTCGCTGGTAGCGGCCTTATTTAGGTTAGTTTAAGTTTATTTGAATTTGAGGGTGCCGGGGATCGCGATCGTTTAATGCGGGTTGAGCTTCCGTGGCTGTCAGCGGGAGGGCAACAGGTCTTGCACACTAGACCACACCCGACGGTGTTTCTTTCCTGTTGTACCCTTCGCTGGTTGCGGACTTATTTAGTTTAATTTAGTTTAGGGGTATTCGGGGGCCTCGGGGATCGCGGGAGTTTTTGTTCAGAGGTGCCGTATTTACTCAAGAACCTGACAGAAAGCGGCCAAACCAGCCAAAGCAGTTTGCTGCTTTGGCTGGTTTAGTCGCTTTTTGGCATGTTCTTGGGTTTTTGTCTCCTGTCGCATATTTCCTTAAGTTGAGGTATCAGTGTGCTGCCTTCGAAACTTCAGAAAGTGGACGACAGAGCTTTTATCACGTTCAATCAACTTTTAAGGCGAAAATGAGGCTAAATGATTTTAAGAAAAGTTTATTTTATTATGGTGTGGATTTAGTAAATATAGAATGCTCATTAATTGCTATAAGGCCAAAATAATCTGCTGATGGCCTTGATTCAAACTGTGAGCAGTCAGATACATTGCAGTTGGAGGTCAAGGTCACACAGGGATGTTTAATGACTAACACATACCTGTTTGGGAGCTGACATTTTGCCGGAGACAAAAGGAACAATTTTTGTTTTAATTTGCTTTGAGAAATCATTTTGAAGCAATGAATAGGAAACCCATATGTGTTTCCTTTACCAGAAAGTTCATCTTATGTTGTAAAATCCTCAGTGGGGAAATAAAGAATTCCTACAGCACAGTTTTATCGCAAAGCGTGAAAAGTGCCATAACTCTGAGAAAAAATATTGGAGAAACCCGTTACTTGTGCATATCCGTTCCCCCATGCTGGTCTATCAGTATACGAAAGGAGATCCAAATCCGACCGATGGCTTTGAAATTACAATCCAAAACGTTTGGCGGACGGACAGACGAATGGAGGCCTCCACTAGATACCCCCGAATCCTCCTTCGGAGGTCGGGGGGCATAATAAGGACCAGCACACCACACAAATACTCTTAAAATGAAGAAATGTGTTTGCAAAAAATGCCCGAGTAATAGTGAATACAATTTTATTTCCCGCACACCCAATTATTAATTGACAACTGATTGTCAGGTATTTGGTAGTCATAAAATATTTGGTTTGCTTGATAATAACACCCGTGGCACCGGTAAACGCATTAATCCCGCATAAGTGAGAGTATAATTGCCGTAAAAAATTCGCTGTGCAGTTACTTGATAATAAAACTTACATAACTGCAAAATAGCAATACAATATTGACAGTAATATCATTTTAACCCTTTACCCTACGCCGACGATATCAAAATTTATTATTTTAAATACCATTTTTTAAAAAAAAAATCCCAGAAATTTCAACAAAACCATATCATGTGACACCCTCATTGAAACGAGCTCGACGAGCTCGTTTCAAAGAGGGGTCACATGGCATGGTTTTGTTGAAATTGTTTTGAAAAAAAATATTTTTTTTCAGTTGCTGAATGTGCATATTTCGCGGCGGATGTGGCCGATTCGTTGGGTAAAGGGTTGACCGCTTTCCGAACACGACTCGAAGACAACAACGACGGCGTATTATTTTTTAGATAAATCAAAATTTTCTTTTTTGCTTGAAAGAAAAATAGATTGTGACCACCTGTTGGAACAAGCTCGTCATCAGAGGCATTGGGCTTCGCTCTGAAAGGAAAAGTTGAAACAGTAACAAATTGTGAACGTGTGTTTTTGTGTACAGTAATGGGAACAATTGAACGATTTTTCGGGCTTGCAGGTGCAAGGTCTGATAACTGAACTAACCAAGAAAGACTACTCACACCTGCTTCTGAGTGATGGTGCACTTTAACTTCCGAAACATCGATTGAAAAAACTGGACAACCCGATGAAGTACAACAGAGTTGACTGAATTAAAGTTCACAAAAAACGTAATAGACAATTCTTATACGAACACATCGGTTTTGGCTCTAACGAGAGAAAAGTGAAGCAGTGCTTGTTTACTGTTGGAAACAACCCTGTTTTACTGGTAAAATAGGACCCAGTCAACAATGCTTGGGGTGGAAGGCCTCTAAAATGGGCAACATGGGTATAACCGATTGACCAAACTTCGCTTTATGTCCATGTTGTGGTCATGATTAGCCACTGTACAGAAAAATAATGTGACATTAAAGAGCGAGAGAGAGAGAGAGAGAGAGAGAGAGAGAGAGAGAGAGAGAGAGAGAGAGTGAATGTTTGACTATTCTTCTCTGTTTAAAACAATTTAAAATTAAGAAAATGGCGTTTTCGCCATCGTTTGATGTTCTGTAGTTTTTTTGTGTTCGTTATATCAACATTGTGCGCATCGTGACATATAATACAGACACTATCATTTCCATTAACCTTTTACCCAACAAGAAGAGCAGACGACACTTGCCAAAAAATTCTTGAATAACTAATTTTTGTCATTTTTTGTCTTAAAAACATAGGTTATAACCCTTCGTTGGAACGAGCTCGACGAGCTCGTTCCAACGAGGGGTCATAACCTATGTTTTTGAGACAAAAAATGAAAATAACGAAAATTAATTGGCGATTTTTGAGAATAGCGCTGGCCGGTTTTTGCCGTTACGTTGGGTAAAGGGTTAATATAGAATACTAAGGAGTAAGATTTGCTAATTCTTTTCCCGGGAAGGATAAAAAACTTGCAACTTACTGTAAAAACACATTCGTTAAATAATAAAGAGCCTAAGTGGACGCTTACTTAGTTGCTTCTAATTAGCTTGCCATAAAGGATAAAGTTACCTTTTGTACCTTTTAATAAACGAAAACAACAGACAGCTTCGAGAGCTGTCTATTGTTTTTGTTTATTAAAAGTAACAGAAAGAAACTTCGCTTTATATTCTACTGATGTCATAGGTGCGCCTGAAACAATTACAGACTTCTTAATTGGACTTTTAGTTTAAGTTTAGTGTAAGTTTAAGCTTATTCATTTTCCAAAGATTGGCTAGCAAGTTCTTACAACTTATATAAATGCCCCTCATTGACCCTATGGCGCAGATAAGTGGGATGGCCTACGTAGCGGCAACTTTGGCCTCGCTCTTCTCGAAGACTACGCAGGGATCTTTAGCCTGCACAGGGTGTGTCTCTCCCGACAACGTGGTCAGTACTTTACGTCCCCACCCGATAGGACGATACGCTATGACAGCATCAACCCCTCAGTTGATGCCGCCAGAGAATGTTCGGTCATCGTGGAATCTTTCCCGAACGGGGATCGAACCTGGGACCTCTGGCATGAGAGACTCTCACCCGTCTGATTTTTTTTCAGAGAAGATAATTTTGTCGAATGTCGACTTTCATGACGAGATAAGTCAGAGATAGTGACTCTGATAGACCTATTGAAACTCGGTTATCTTAATTATTTGGTAAATCTCCCCGATAGCCGATGGTGTAAAGTAATGTTCCTGAGAACTTTCAACTCAAATATCAAGACGGGGTGGAAGGTCCAAGTGAGGGAGCTAGTAGAAAACTACTCATTGGAAATCTCGGACCTTGACGTTAGGGCAATCCAGGGCAAAAAGATCGTCAGAGAAAGGGTCATGGAGGATTGTAACCGTAATTGGCGAGATGGGGTCAAATCAAAGAGATCTTTGGGTGGCCTGCGTGATAAAGAGAAGCCTGGTTTTGAAGAGTACCTTGATGGCACCTTTGGGGGGTCACTGTTGTTCAAGCAGACGTCGCGGTCCCTGGAGCTGAGGGGAAAAATTGGGAAAAAAACAGTGAAAAGGAGTGCAAGATGTGTAACTTGGGCGTGGTGGAGACCCTGGAACACTTTCTTCTAGAATGCCCAAAGTGTCAGTCTAAAAGAATGAGATTCACTGGGAGTATAATGGGGAAGTGGGATGGGAGAATGAAGGACATGTGGTTAGGGGGAGACTCAAAGGAGAGGGTTAATATGGTAATCGGTGAGATTGGGAAGAATGGGGTAAGGGATGTCATCAAGCAGTTCGTCTCCGAGTGTTGGGAGGAGAGGAGAAGCGTGGGAATAGGGAGGCAGTTGGGAGTTCAGGGGTAACCGTGGCCTTCTCGTCCGAGAACCGCGACAAATCAGCGGCTGGCCAAAGTGTTATTATTGTAGTGACTCGAATCGAATCGAATAATCGGGGCAATTTCGAATGGAATCGATTTTCGAAGCTTCGCAGGGCCCAAATGTGAAGGGTTCAACAAAATGTACAGAGAATGGGTGGAGAGCAGTGTCCATTCAACGTAACGAGATATTATCAACAGAGGAAATGTGATGAAACGATTAAACATCATACACCCGTTCAAAAGCCTATATATATATATACTGTAAAAAATATGATAGGAGAAGTGAATGATTTTAATAACAATTGATGGAAACTGGTTGCGCGTTAATTTCAAGTTTTCAAAAAAAATGAGCTTTTATTCAACCCCGAGCAGTGATTTAGAACTTTAACGTCAATTAGACGTCTCACAGCTCAAATTCATAGTCTGTTAATTTTTTTATTTAATGAATCGGAAATTATGATTTTATCTTTATTGTAAAAATTCATAACTATTTTTATCATCAGTGTTTTTTACAAATAGTGCTGAATTGTACTGCGATGAACACAGCGGTTTTGTAAGGAACATTTATGCATTGCCTGTTCCTTGTAACCCTTATTGTAAGTATTTATTGATACAAAACAACCATGCACTGTAAAATATACCGCTAAAATACAGTAAAAATACTGGCAACCAGCTGCCGGTACTTCTCCTCTTGGACAAATAACAGGCAAACTGCGACGCCCCATTTGGATGGTCTTGATAATCATTATTCAGCACTGCAGTTTTAACCCTTTACTCAACGCAGACGATATCAAAATTTATTATTTTAAATATAATTTTTGAAATTTTTTCAAAAATTTTTAACAAAACCATATCATGTGACCCCTCTTTGGAACGAGCTCGATGAGCTCGTTCCAAAGAGGGGTCACATGTTATGGTTTTGTTGAAATTTTTCGAAAAATAATATTTTTTCAGCTGCTGAATTTGCATATTACGCGGGCGGATGCGGGCGATTCGTTGGGTAAAGGGTTAAAAGTATTCTAATTTTGGACAGTCTTCACAAAACGCTTACACCAAAATGTATGAACTTTTCTTGAGATGTAAATGCTCGAAAACTACTTTTAAAAAAAATACGTTAAAAATGCTCGCAACCAGCTGCCAATACTTCTACAGTAAAATCTTGGGGTGAAAATACCGTATTAAACTACTTTTTCCTTTTGGCATTACCCACCATTTTTTTACGTAATCTAAGTAGGATGTAATTGTTGCACACATACCCACAGTATGTGGAGAGTGGGTTGTAGCTAAATCACCCGTGGAGTGGAGTTATCACACAAAGTATCACTTTCAAATTTTGTACATATGGACAAAAACACAAGCAATGTTTCAGCCAACGGACCTCCTGGTTTAACCCGGAGGTCCACTGACTGAAACTTTTCTTGTATTTGTTATGATTTGCAAAAACTTAGCAATTATTGCTTGTGTGGTATCCTCACTCTACGGGTGATTTAGTGATAATACACTCTCCACGTACTGTATGACACAAGTTGAATATAAAGCGAAGTTTCTTTCTGATGCTTTTAATAAACGAAAACAACAGACAACTCTCGAAGAAGTGTTATCAATTCCAATTTGTGATGTATTTTTGGTTCATTTGCATTCTGTACAATTTGTTTTTAACAAATTAAATATTTATTAAATTCATTTTAAAAAGTATTTTTTCTAGGCTTTCTTTCTCATCGTGATGAGGTTCAACATCGAAAAAACAACATCAACGGTTATTTCCTTTTAACGCACAGAAATTCGATATATTATATACCACAAGGAAATAAAGTTTGAAAGTTTTGAAATTATGTTCACGAAGCTGATGTAAACAAAATCTTCCATACTGATGACGCAAACAGTTTTTTTCTAGAAAGTATGGTGGGTCTTTCAGTCAATAGTGTTTTCTCTGTCAGTGTATTTATTTATTTATTTATTTATTTATTTATTTATTTACTAGGGTTTAACGACACATTAACAGCCAGGGTCATATCATGTCGGTGAAAGTTTTACGGGTGGAGGAAGCCGGAGTACCGGGAGAGAACCACCGAGCAACGACGAGCAGCTGTCAGCTCTCCAACATCGTAACTCTGAACTCTGCACCGCGACACAGGCAGGGTTAGATTGGTTGAAGACATGCGCACCATCGACGTGTAGTACGCCTTAGTACACAGCGTCATCGTGCCCCCATGTAGGCAATCGGGGTTAAGTGCCTTGCCCAAGGGCACAACGCGGGAGCACGAATCAGTCGCTGAAATGGTGACCCATCCAACTACTAACCGCGCGCTCGACGTTGCTTAACTTCGGTGATCTGACGAGAACAGGTTACGCGACGCCACCGCCCCCCCACCCCCCCCCCCCCCCTCTGTCAGTGTATAACTTGGTGCAAGTATCATTATGCTGATTACGACTGCATCCTAGGAAAACTCAGGTTTGACCCAGGAATGTGATCTAAATAAAAATTATTTTTCAAGGGTCGTTGTTTAAGTGTACACATTAATACCATTTAACCCTTTACCCAGCGTAACAGCCAAAACCGTCCAGCGCTATTCACAAAATTCACCATTCAATTTTTATTGCTTTTTCATCTTTTTTCACAAAAACATAGCTTGTGACCACTCATTGGAACGAATCGTTCCAATGAGTGGTCATAAGCTATATTTTTGACGCAAAATTTTTTTAAAAAATTAGTGCATCAAGAAATTTATTTGTAAGTGTCGTCTGCTTTCATGTTAGGTAAAGGGTTAAATACACCAGTTGCATTAAAAGAGAAATGTTAAATAATATTTTTATATCAGACTTCCATTCTTATCCCCTTTATGACACAATATATAAAACAATCTGGGTCTCAGCTCATATAAGCTCCAAACAGAGAGAACTGTTGACACTGGTTTTGTAGAGATTGTACCTCACAATAGTAAGAATAGGTACCCGGACAAATATTCAGTAAAAGCAAGTTTATTAAATTTTCAAACAATTTGTTTTGAGACATCATTACAGTGTGTGAAAAGTGAGTTGTCACCAAATCACCTATGGAGTGGAGATATCACCCAAGGTACTACTCTCAAATTTTGTATAGAAACTCAAGAAAAATTTCAACCAATGTACCTCCGTGTTTAACCCGGAGGTCCATTGGCTGAAACATTGCTTATGCTAATTACGCTTTGCAATCAATTAACATTTATTGCTTGAGAGAAATCATCAATGCATTTATTGATAATACACCCTCCATGTACTGTATATCTTACATATGATACAGAATGCAATTGCACCAAGAATACATCATAAAATATATATAAAAACAATTTTGTACATGGCGATTTTCACCAAATTGTTTTTGTTTATTTTGGTTCCGCTCCACCGTTTTCCATGCATTTACAAAAATGCCATGCCATACAATCTCTTCAAATGCAAATATTCTGTAACTTAGTTATCTAACACATAACATGTACTACAATTCCCAAATCCACAAAAAACATATAACACTATCTGACTAAGTGGAAATGAACAATCTGAATGTGGGTTAAATAATTTATTGTCAAAGGCAAGACTTCAACCTGCAAAATTGCATGAAAAAATGCCGAAAACAGTCATTTTCAGCCACCCAGCAGCCTCAAAAGCTGAATTTCCCCACCACCCACATGTACCTACTTCTGGAGCATAGCATCCCCTATTTCTAAAATGCAAAAAAAAAAAAAATGTATGTTTCCATTTCATTTCTTAGTTACATATCTGGTAACAAACCCGTGTAAAAATGACATTTTAAAAAATAGCCAATTTTTCGAAGCCACTGTTTCCCATCATACCCCTATGCACCAGACTCCAACTTTTGGACCAAAACTTCAAATGCACTTGTCCACCCCAAATAGCCTAATGTAATCATATATCTGATACTAAAAATATATCTCCAATTTACATGGCATTAGTTTCAACATATGCCCTATGTTAAGAATTTCACCCCTGTGCAATAGTGCGAAACTGTAGAGCGGAACCATTCCCCTCAAGGTGCTATATAAGTAATGGCAAGTTAGCTTAACTAGAGCAAAGTCGAGGGTGGCATATACCCCCGCCTGCAATACCATGGGCAGCATAACAAAATTGGAACATTCATTACTGGGTAAAGCTGAAGGATGAAAGATGACCAACGTGTGACAGATTACAGACCATTGGGGCATATATCATGAGAACTATTAATTGTCACCATAGGGTGACACAAAAAGGTACCCCATCCTTTTTACAACATCTTCATTTTGTGTATGATCATATCCTGAAATTTCAGCTATCTGCATTTAAAACTTAAAACTGTAAGAGGAGTTGATTACAGCATAAAGGTACCATCTATTGAAATTAGCACTAAAAATGTTGTAAGTCAAGAAAGGGAAATAACTGTGGAGAAACAAAATTTTCGCAAGACTTTATACATGTTGCACATCTTCATTGTGTGTATGATCATATTCTGAAGTTTCAACTATGTGAATTGAAAAGTGGGGGAGGAGTTGATTACAGCATGACGGTACCCTCCATTAAACAATTTCGCGATGGAAGGACTGACGGACTGACGGACACGAGGAATCCTATATACCCGCGCCCGCTATATATTTATATATATTTATATATTGGTGTTTAAGGTCACATACTTATGCACAATGGCTAATCGTGACCGTGACAGTTTTACGGGTGGAGGAAGCCGGAGTACCCGGAGAGAACCACCGAGCAACGACGAGCAGCTGTCAGCTCTCCAACATTGTAACTCTGAACTCTGCACCGCAGCACAGGTAGGGTTAGATTGGTTGAAGACATGCGCACCATCGACGTGCAGTACGCCTCAGTACACAGCGTCATCGTGCCCCCATGTAGGCAATCGGGGTGAAGTGTCTCGCCCAAGGACACAACGCGGTTGCCACAGGTGGGATTCGAACCGAGGACCTCTCGGCTTGCAGCCTGCACCGCTACCAACTTAGCCACCGCCCCCCCCCCCCCCCCCCGCGCCCGCTAGGCGGGGATATAAAAATACGTGACAGTTACTAAGTAGCTTCTAATTAGCTTGCCATAAAAATCCAAGTTTCATTTTGTAGCTTTTAGTAATCGGAAACATCAGACAGTTCCGAGAGCCGTCTGTTTTCGTTTATTATAAATAACATAAAGACACTTCGCTTTATATTCTACTGATGTCATAGGTGCGTGTGCAACAATTGCAAACTTCACAATTGGACTATTCTCGTCCGTCTGGTGATTTCAGGGGAGATAATTTTATCGAAAGTTGATTTTCATGACGAGATAAGTCAGGAATGGTGACTCGAATCCAATCAAATCGAACCATCGGGACAGTTTCGAACAGAATCGAATTTCGAAGCTTCTCAGGGTCCAAATATTTTCGATGTCGTGAAAAATCTAAACAAATAATTTGTCACCTTTTTTACTGCCCATCAGTATTTATGAGCTCTGTCAAACAAGATTGAATTGGTTAACCCTTTACCCAACGAATAGGTCACATCCGCCCGTATAACATGCAAATTCAGCAGCTGAAAAAATATCATTTTTTCAAAAATGTCAACAAAACCATATTATGTGACCCCTCTTTGGAACGAGCTCGTCGAGCTCGTGCCAATAAGGGGTCACATGATATGGTTTTGTTGAAATTTGTGGAAAACATTTAAAAAAAGATATTTAAAATAATAAATTTTGATATCGTCTGCGTTGAGTAAAGGGTTAAATTCGTAGTTGCATTATAGGAAAAATGTGGGTTGAAAATCTGATATTTTGATATCAGTGTGCAGAGGGTAGATCAAACACGTCGTTCAAAGTTTGAAATGCGTTCGAATCTTCCCTAGGAATCGTTAACACAGCGGGTAAAAATTTGGATTTCGTGTTTGATTAAACTACGAGGGCTTGTGTAGCTTCATATATAATATACTACTCAAAGTTTGCTAAGCACCAAATATTTGACACATCATTGTGAAATTTGCTGGTGACATATTTGCGATATTTTTGGTGGATATGATTCAGGAATGTATTGAGATGGTACCCAGTGTTTACATTAGCTCTCTTGACGGGCAGACTTTTCGTGACAGTCATGGAAAGCATGTACCCCTTGATTTTCATGATGTTTTCGTGTACTTTCTACATGTACATGACATGTGTAGGGTATTCAATCTTCATTTCAACACAAACTCTTGTGATTTAATGATTGAATATGGCAAATGCAAATGTAAGAAGACATTTGTCTGAAGCAGAAATGTGGCGGGCTGTAGGGATGGTGGAGCAAGAGGCTACCCATCGTCGGGTTGGTGAAGCCCTTGGTGTGCACGGTGATCACCAGAGCCTGGGCAAGATTTCAGCAGTATGGCACAACAGTAAGACGGCATGGTGATGGCAGAGACAGGGCAACATCTGCGGCTGAAGACCGGTTTTTGACCATTCAGGCAAGTAGGAACCGCTTTGCCACAGTAACCCAGCTTCGCAGTGACCTTCAGAATGCATCCGGGGTAAATGTTTCGACGCAGACTATCCGGTATCCGGGCAACAATGACCTAAATACGAATCAAAGTGATCAATAGAGACATATTCTATACCACAATAATGACAAAAGTACAAAAAACTTGAATTTACCCACCTTTTCCTCAAAAAATATTTCTTTTCATTTTGATGACAAAGAAACTGCCAGCCGCTTAAGTAACCAACAAGAAAAACAGGGAATAGATCGATAATTCTAATGTCTGAATTGTAAATATAAGACACCACACGCCATACTCGGAGAAAGCATATTCATCATTTCATCATCACGTGTTGGAAACTTTCAGAGGAAAATGAGCGACCATGAAATATAGACTATTTTGGGAAGACATGCTTGTTTTGATCACGTGATTTTTGGGCCAAGTTGGGAAACGATTTAATTCCCAAATATGTGAAATCTGCAAACATTCCATTGCTGTTTTCGAATCTGCAAGGCAATTAATATATAACATACGATACATTCATAGGAAAATATTCAACTGACAAGGTAATAATTGCAAGATACAGTTCTTAGTAGCAATGTTGAATCCGGAAACTGTAGAAAGTTACGCAAGTTTCAGCAAGGGATTATTACGCCACCGATTCGAACTGCTATTATTTGGTTGTTGTCGATGAGCAAAACATAAGACTAGAAAATTATGTTTGAAACACAGATATATTCACATCAACATAATTGCAGTCCTCATAACTGTATATTACGAAAAAATAATTTGGTTGTAGCCGAACTATATTTGTGACGTAAAGAAGGCTTGGTGAAGTCTGCTTAATCCAATAAGGAGACCAAAGTTTCAGAAATTTCTATTTTTGTTTAGCAAATATTCTGAAATTTCGTACCATCGTACATTTAAATTTCTTCCCAGCACAATCGCATTGTGTGTAAGGTGGATCCACGTCGACTTTGATCGCTATTGGCACCTGAAAGGTTGCACAAATCTATGTATATGGTACAATATGTTGAAATAGCATGAAGCCACCTGATGGAAACAATCACACGAATTACCAAAATGAAACCAAAACGTGTCATAAGTTTTTAGATTAATGAATTTAATAACTAACATAATTGCGATATTGTTCATGCCTGTAATTCACTGCCTATAAAATTAGTACTGGTAAGCAGATCAGTTATTAATGTTCTTAAATGTCAAGTAAGCAAGCAACAGTCAAGCCTCCCCAAACAACAACTCGTCGCCTGAGTGCTAGAATGTTCTATGTCCCCTATGGGACATAGAACATTCTAGCACTCAGGCGACGAACTACAGAAGGGGGATAGTTTCAAAACAAATGAAGCATATCAAACCATGTACACAAATAAATTAGAATCCATGCTTTCTAACTTAAGGAAGCCGATTGATGTAAGTATTCGTCATGCATGCAGGTCATTTTTGTTGTTTCGGCCATACTTAAGCATTCAAATGGCACTCTTGACGGCTGTCGTTGCTCATGCAACACCAGAAATGGTCACAGATAATAGCAAATGGGGAAGTTTGGTAGTTTCCCTTTTTTGGTGTATCAATTTCATCCTTTTTTACCAATTTGACACAAATCTCATGCAAAATAGCACAGAATTGTGTGTGTGGGTGTGTGGGGGAGGGGTAGGGAGATATGATCACTGCAGATTGACAAAAACACATTGGACATTCTTCATTTTACATTGATGCACTCACTCATGACTCCAAACGTGTTCTTGTGAACTGTATGGATTTGACCCCTGGTGAACCTCATAAAAGGTAAACAAACACAAGAAAATGGCAGCCCGTGTGAAATTTAGACCCCCCTAAATTACAACTAGTCTTACTGTCCTTTCCTTGCAAGAATGAGAAAAAAAATTCTCCGAGTCTGTATTAGAAAGATTGCAGAATATAACTATTCAGTAAATTTAATGTATTTTATTGTACAAAATCGGGTCGATTTATTTATGCCATAGCAGACATTCAAGCAGTGCTTTCTACCACATGGTAACAGTACCATGGCAAATATTAGTATCCACATGATCTATGTTTCATCCCCCCCCCCCCCCCACACACACAAATGATATATAAATTATTGGGGTTATTCCTTTCTGGCCTCTTTGGACTTTGGAGAAAATTACATGAAATTTGACCAAAGTTAGGTTGCACGTCCCCTTCACCGCTACTGGGTGAAACCGATTTCAAAATTCGTTTAGGATTATCGTTCTTGATATGCATTGGGACCTCTCACACAGACGAATTCTTAACCATTTGAAACCTCGTTTCCTGGAATGGTATCGCCTTTGCGTACACTTATAGTGAGATGGGTCAGTCCGATATCAATATACAGGGAGGATAAAATAATCACTGTATTCTACAGCCGTCTGGCTACAGACTGCAGTTATTATTTTATCATCAATGCCCTGTGTATAGACCTCTTATAACAAGAAAAAATGGGACGAAATTATTCCTTTGGCCGAACAATCGGTCTTACAACTTCAAAGGGTTAACATTGTACAGTCAATCTATAACTACATTAAATAATTGAATGAGAGTTGAATTGGTTAAATTGCTAGTTAGGCAACATTATGGTAAAAAATTGATGCTTGAAACTTCATTAGTTCGATATCAAAGTGCTGAGGGTTAAAGTTTTGCGTGAATGAAATAGTAGCTTTCTCAGAAAAGTTAATATAATACACAGCAAATCGGCAAGGAGAATCAGAAATAATTCAATCGAACAGCCCCATGGAGATGCAGGGTTAAATTATTACCGGAACCCCTGTGAATACAAAACTAGATCCACCACTTTGTTGTAAATTCCAACGTTATGAAAGGAAAGAAAAATACGTAACAGGTCCCTGACGTCATGCAATACCCATTGTACAACCCACAAAAAAGCTAACGTGGTTGGCCAGTGGTATTTTGCTCCGCGAAGACATAAACCTTCCGTGCCAAGTAAAAGGAATCGGTATCTCCACATAGTCACAGATTGAAACCCTTTTTTCTATTCGGTCTTTCAGTCTGAAAGGCAATAAATCCTGAAAATAGCAGGCCTGGCATCCTTACAAATGCAGGAGAGCTATTAATCGCTCTCTTCGCATGGCCTAGGGGTGCGATTAGCACTCTTCAAGCTTACAAAAGCAAAAAGTGGCAAAATAAAGTTGTACTATTAATGAATTCTGCCTTGTGGGCTTTGTACATTTTATTTGGCGCTGCTAACTAGGTAGTCTCTGTGAGACGGCTACACTGCCCTCCCCACATCTCCGGGCCTTGATAAGGCCCGGAGGTGTGGGAGGGGACATTGTGGCCATATTTAGACCACTAACATAGCAGAGATCTGAAAACCTGTGGTTTTTAGGAATAGACTGTTGTGGTAATCATTATTTAGAGCTAGGAGGACTATTTTTCGCCCTCCTCAATTTTTTAAGGCAAGCAGTAGGCGAGCGAATAAATGCCTCTCCTGAAAATGCCAGGCCTGACAAAGTATACTTTGCCAAGTTTGGAGTCGTTTGTGTATGGGCCCCGGACAAATTTGACAGCATCTAATGGAACAGGTTACGGGTGCCAGTCTATTTTTGCGACCTTATACATCATGGACTACAAATGTCACGAGCAGGGACGCCGGAAGCACGGGGGCAGAGCAGGCAGCTACCCATCCCGTCTTTGACCCACGGGGGCGAGAGGGGCAGACAATGCCCTTCTCAGGTTCGTCACTCGGGTTTTTTTTTCAATGATTTATTCTCGAAGTAAAGCTAAAATACACACCAAATCCGTTCTGGGAGCTTTCAAAATTCAATGGGGGAATGGGGATGTTTGGGAGAAAGTGCCTCCTTCACGATGGGAGGGGGCACCTTCTCTCAAACTCCACCTTGGGCCTTCGGCTCTCGAGACACGCATGGTTCGGCGAGGACATGACGGGGCTGCTAGTGCGAGTAAATGCCATTTTCTGACACCCCTGCCCTGAAGTGCTTCCGGTGCCCCTGGTCACGAGCATTTTCAAGTACCCAGACATAGACACATATTCTGGAAAAGTACGTATGTGTCAGGGCTAAGTCGAAAATACAAAGCATCAAAGCGCCCGGCACCAAATGAATGGCGTTGACATGATAAGCGATTATTTTCCCTTATTTCGTGTTATTTTAAGCTCATCACCTCCGTAAGATACACGTGCTCACAAAGTATTTGATGAGGGCTTCGTTGTTATTATTAATTAAGGTACATTCGGATCAGCGAACAACTGAAAGCGAATTTATTACTGAACAATGCGATTACATTTGGTTTAAGAAAGATATAAGGTTGATGCATGTGACCGTCACTAATTTCTCTGCTGAACCAGAAATAATAATTATCATGTGGTTTTATGTTTTATCGAACGAAGACAATGGATATTTCAATTAGGACCACTTTCCGATATAAAACGTGCAACCACTTGTTTTGATTCTGACTTTACGAATCGTTGACTGAAAATTATATAAATTGATTTTATGTCTCGGTTTGCATCCCTTCGTCGTAAAAGGGCGAGGAAAGGATAGCTTGCCAATAAAGTAACCGAGACCGGTTATTTCATATTAACCTTTTGAACACTGGGGTATCTTCCGTGTTAGTTCAATGGCAGCCATTGGAAGAGTCCATATTAATTATTTGAGGATCAATTTGTATTTTTAACATAACGTGCCGCCTTGGGGCAAGACGTTGAAAATATTGTTCCTTCGGACCACCCTCAAACATTTATGCGCCCATAAATATAACAACTCCCTTGTTGCAATGGTAGGTGCTACACAGTGTCGTGCTTTATTAAGCATTCTACACATTTCCAAAATACACAAACCGAATGACTAATATTTCTTACAGTACAACAATACCAACAAAAAAATGCCGACATCAATACAATTTGTCTCCACTAAAATAATGATAAAAATTAATTAGTATCCAGTGCACTCCACTGCGCTAGCACCTGAAATGACTTCAATTCGTCCAACAATCCAATTGATAAATTGGATGGTTACGCCCGTGCGACTCCGTGCGACTCCGAGCGCACAAATGTTTGAGAACACCCGAAGGAATACAATTTCTTTCTTATTCACCCTGTTCAACCGAAAGAAATATTTAGTTGGTCATCCCCACATATTCACTTAGCAACCATCCTTCGTAATGAAATGATGACGTTGCATGTTCATAGGCCGAAAAAGTGGCCTCTCGGGTTAACACTATCACCCATTAACCCTTCACCTGATATGAAAAGCAGACGACACAAAAGCGTACTGCTCGTCGATGGTGCACTTGCCTCCAACCGCTGCTAACGCTGCATGTGTGGGGTTAGAAAACTGGAGAGTCGGGCAGTTGTTCGCCCCTGGTCGGTGGTTCTCTCCTGATAATCCGGTGCATAGAGGCGGTTTTGAACATAAGAGCCTCTTTCTACGATTTTTTTTATCTGTGTAATAAATAGAGAGAATAGAGAGTAATCGCTTGACTGGACTGGTTACGTGAAATAATGCACGAGAGAGGTGAGGGACGTTGTACAAACACGTGTGCGCGAATGCGCACGAGTGTTTTACAATATAGTCCCTCGCCTCGAATGAATTATTTCACGTAACCAGTCCAGTCAAGCAATTACTCAGTTTATTACTTTTCATTATTAACGATAATTATATTATTTAACCCTTTACCTAACGTAACGGCCAAAACGGCCAAGACGGCCAGCGCTATTCTTAAAACCTGCGAATTAATTTTCATTATTTTTTCATTTTTTGTCTCTAAAACATAGGCTATGACTCCCTCATTGGAACGAGCTCGCCGAGCTCGTTCCAATGAGGGGTTATAGCCTATGTTGTTGAGACAAAAAAACTGAAAATAATAGTTATTCAAGAATTGTTTTTGCAAGTGTCGTCTGCTTTTCATGGTAGGTAAAGGGTTAAAAAAAAACAATGAAATCCCCATTACACCCACGGCAAACCGTCTTCGTTTGCGCGCACGGATACATGACCCAATTGTTGATTGCATAATTCACTTGTGAAGTTATCATTTATAATCAAACCCGGAAATCCCAGTAAATCACACTTTGGAAAGTTATAAAAATTTTAAACGGAAAAAAGGTAGAAGAGGCGAGAGAGACGTAAACTGTCAGTTATCGACGGTTGAGGTGTTTTGTCTTAATTTTTTTTTTTTTTGGATGATGGGTTTGTAAGTAAAAGGGGTGGCGAAATGGCGTTTTTTGGAGTTTTCAATCTTATCGAAGATTGTATTGAATTTAGCTTACCCCCGCCTTGTTAGAATTACTTTATTCCGCGTATCTTTTACTGTGACTGTTACTGTTCTTCTTCCGTCTCTCTTTTCCGCCTGGTTTCTAGCTCATCAAGAGTCTCCCTACTGGCCTCCGAGGGTGCCACCTCCTTGACAAAGCTTTGGTTCTAAAGAGAAGAAAACATTTGGATTGACAGATCCAAACACACTCTCTCCTCCACCCCTCCCCAAAGCAACGAGGGCATGTAGCTTTCCTCTTACTCTACCCCAGAGAAGAATGAACCGAGCTGGGGTTATGCATGCCCACAGAGTTTTCATTCTTCTCCGGTTCAATCTCCCGTGAGGAAGAACCAAGCTAGGAATATTCGCCTCTGGAGCTCGAGGTATGAGTAGAGGTAGGTGTTTGAATCTCCTCCGTCTTCCTCTTCCCCCAAAACTCCGTCAGTCGACGAGAATCTTGTCGCCTGGCAGAGGGACCATCATTCTTTCTCTTGTTCTTCTTCCTGTCTCCCAGTGAAGATTCAGTCTCCTTTGAGTTTGAGCCAGTATGGTAGGAGGTCCTCCCACAAAAGATCGTGCCTCTCCCCGAAGGAGGTGTTGGTGTGCCTTCGTTCCCCAAATCTACCGTTAGTCAACACTCTCATCAGTCACTTGAATGGTGCAAGAGAATGAGAAGCGTTCAAGGCTATAGCGAAGGTATCTTGATGTCGTCAGGTATTTCCATGACTACAGCTGAGTGTTGATTGATGTTCTCACCTTGGCGTCCATGGTGCGAGCTGGATGTGTCAAAGGTGTGTGTTGTGAAATGCGAGGAAAAGAGACGTTCAGAGCTAACAAAGTTCTCTGGATAGCTGCTGCGAATTCAACTGTAGTCATTAGAGCGAGTTGTAAAAATGTGTACACACTCGTGCGATTGAAATGCTGCTTGACTTGGAATCACTGTTGAGTCATTAAAATCATTCTGGCGATTTGATGTGAAGAAAGAGTTTTGGAAAAATGCCTGGCCCTTTTATTCAGGAGTAAACCCCATGCGCGGGCGTGAAGCTCGCCAAATTTAACTTTATAAGGTAACTTTCTATTAACAAATATGATTTATATATGTAGCTGCCCTTTTTACATTTCTTATTTTCATAATTTTTTATCATTTGTGACGGGAGCGCGGTGGCTCAGTGATTACGGCATTGGACTTCAAACCGAAAGGTCTACGGTTCGATCCCCACCAGGGGTAACTAAGTCGTGTCCTTGGGCAAGGCCCTTAATCCCGATTACCCTTGTGGGGGTACGGTGGCGCTATGTACTGAGGCGCACTGCACGTCGATGGTGCATTTGTCTTCAAGTAATGCTAACCATGCTTAGTGCGTTGGGGAGTCTGGCAGTTACTCACCGATGCTCGAGTGGTTCCCTATGTGTACTCTGGTTTCATCCACCCATAAAAAATCCCGAAACGAGGTGTCACTGACTGTCGAAAGTGTCGTTAAAACCCCTATAAATAAATAAATAAATAAATAAATAAATAAATAAATAAATAATCTGTGATTTCATTCCAGATAGCTGCTATTTTATCTCATCATTGCTTTCTGTCTTTTTCGTCACAATTTCTTCAGCTTATATTTTCGTCACTGCCATTTTCGTCACTTTCATTTTCCAGGGCTCTTCTATGCTAGAGGTCCCCGTCCGGGACCACCCGCGTTGTGTCCTTGGGCAAGGAACTTTATCCCGGTTGCCTACATGGAGGCACGATGACCCCGTGTACTAAGGTGTACTGCACGTCGATGGTGCACATGTATTCAACCGCTGTAACCCTGCTTGGACGGATCTTGAACAGAGTTAGAATGTTGAGGAGCTGACAGTTCCTCGTCGATGCTCGGTGGTTCTCTCCGGGTACTCCGGCTTCCTCCACCTGTAAAACTGTCACGGTCACGATTAGCCATTGTGCATAAGTATGTGACCTTAAACACCAATAAATAAATAAATAATTTACTAGGGCTGTGCGAAGCTTTGAAATTCGATACCATAGCGTCCAGATGACTCAACTCGATTGAATTTACATCGCGCCGATTCGTATATTTTCGAATCGTCGAGATTTTCTCGAAATCCTACAAAGTTTCTCCTCTTGAACTCTTCTTCTGTCACCATTTGGTGACAGAAGAAGTGTTCAAGAGGAGAAACTTTGTAGGATTTTAAATCTCCTGGAATCGTTAACTCTTTTTCTTTCACCAAATCTCCTTCTCCAGAGATTTGGTTCTAGGAGAAGAGTTCAAGGAGGTTGTGCTTCCGAAACTACTTTGCTTTTTTGTGGAATGTTTTTGATTGACTGGTCCATGTCCGTCCATCTGTCTGTCCGTCTTACCGTCCGTCTGTCCGGGCCAACATTGGGGGTTTAGGGAATATTATTATTAGGGGCTACCTCCAAATTAAGGTAGTGTTAGGGTTAGGAGTGGGGTGGGGTTAGGGTTAGGAGTAGCCCCAGAGTAGGGTTTAAGGTTGGGAGGGTTAGGTCCCCGGGGGGGGGGGTAGGGGTAGGGGGCAGGGGGTAGTTTTAGTAGCCCCTAAACCGAAAATAGCTCCTAATCCTATTGGTTTGGCTAGGGTGGGGTTGGGTCAGGGGTGGGGTGGGGTTAGGGTTAGGGGTAGCCCCAGGTTAGGGCTTAAGGTTGGGGGGGTTAGGTCCCGGGGTGGGTGGGGGTTAGGGTCAGGGGTGGGCTTTTAGGGTTTAGGGTCAGGGTGGGGTAGGGTTAGGGTGTGGTTTTTGGGTGGAGGGGTGGGGGTTAGTTAGGATTAAATATAAGTTCTAGGGTGGAGGGGTGGGATTCTGGGTAAAATAAGGTTTTGGACTTACAAAATGTTTTTTGGTAGCCCATAAACCCGAAATGTTGGAGCGTCCGTCCGTCCGTCCGTCCGTCCGTCTGTCCGTCCGTCCGTCCGTCCGTTAGCTTTTGTTTGTCCACGCGATTACTTGAAAACAATACATCCAACAGATACTGTTTCTTTATGGTTGATTTGTAATGATTAGAGGATGGTTCCTTTCGATAATCAGCATTCTGGCATATCCATCATGGCCACCACGGAAGCCATCTTGGATTTTCAGGGACTTTTGATTGTCCACGCGATAACTTGAAAACTAAAGGTCCAACAGATACTGTTTTTTATGGTTCATTAGTCATGACAAGAGGATGGGTCCTGTCGATAGCCAGCATTCTGACATATCCAATATGGCCGCCATGGCAGCCATCTTGGATTTTTGGTGTTTTGGTGTTTTTTGGTGTTTTTTGATTCTCCAACCTATACTATTCTTTATGGTTGATTAATCATGACTAGCAGATGTTTATGGTTGATTAATCGTGACTTGAGGGTGGTTCCTTTCGATAATCAGCATTCTGGTATGTCCAATATGGCCACCATGGCAACCATCTGGGAGTTTTGGTGACTTTTGATTCTCCATGCAATAACTTGAAAACAATATATTCAACTTTAATGGGTCGTAAACCAGGAATGTACAATTATTTTTGAAGGAATTATTGACCTTTTGTTCAGCTACAAATGTCTTCACTGTGCACTTGTTATATATTGGTTCAATACTTACAAATTGAAAAGCCAGCCATATGATTCTATCCAAGATTCGGTTCGATTCGAAATCTTCTTTCTGATTCGATTCGACCCGAAATTTGAGATTCGCAGGGCTACCATTTTCGTCATTACTATTCTTACATAAGGCCTCTGCTCGGCTGCTGGTAATTTATGCATCACGAAGCAAATTAGGCATACCATGAGAATCTGCCGAAGAGGGCACATGTTTATAGTATGCTTTATCACAGTACCGGTCTAGTTTTTAGCTACCGCAGTTGGGTCCTAATTTGATCTTATGTCAGATACTCCCACTTCTTGACATGACATCATAATGTAGTAAAACATTACAAATGTTAACAAGAAAACATTTTGTGCAAGTACAAACACGCGAAAAAATGTCCACGAAACACTCTTATTTTTGCACATATCATGCAATCTCTTCGTATTAGAACAAACTAGAAACATTCTGTACACAAAGTTGAATCTCTTTCATCACAAGAAATTAGTTTAAAATAATTTCAAGTTTATTGCACAGGGTTCCAGGCTATGGGGGTTAATATTTCCTTCCAAAACATTTGAAAGGGCACCCATCTCACACGCAAACACCCCTCCCCCCCTACCAAAAGATCAGCTTTTTTGGACGAATCGTCCCAGTACGAAACTTGACATCGGACGAAACGCCCGTGGCGAGGAGATTTTGAGAAAAACTACCCCGGCACCATCTCCAAGTATTGTGAGTGGTGGTTCTCGAAAATTATTTTTAAAGGGGGGGGGGGGGGGGGTTAAGATCTCCATTCGAAAAAAACTTGGTAAACTACGCAACCCTCAACACAAAATAAACACAGCAGAATGCTTAACTGTAGGCTACAGACATATCGCGAATTGGGGGAAATATTCACGCAGACATCGCATCTAATATAAACGAGGGTATATGTATCATAACAAAAATCGTTTTAAAAAGTACTTCCAAGTTTGGAGGTGGCGCAATACAACACGAATATTGATAACATTGATACGGTAACTCCCAGTTAAATAACGAATTCCGCATATTAGTGGATCCAGTATATATATGGTTCCATTTTTAATTGTTTTCCATGTCAATAAGCTTTTTCGAAACTGCCATCTTGGACTTTAATCTAAGCAAGGTCACAGGTCGCGGGGTGTAAACAAAGAGTTTTCCATGTACATCGCGTTGAGTTCTGTGTCAGCTGAATCAACTAGTTTTGTGAAATATCAAGTTTAAGTTCGTAAAACCGATGTCGTCATTCGAATGAACTGAAGGGGCAACCCTAGACGATGTTAAACGAGAGAATATCGCAGGTTTACAGAGTTTTTTACGGAGGCGAGGACTTGTTTTGAGTGGCAGCAACACACAAATTGCGCTGATTTTCTCGGCTTGGGAAATCCCCGGTAGTTGTTAAAAACAGTGTCCATGGCCACGGAGACTGACACAGCGTGCATTCAAACACCATTTATGTCGAAAGGAACATAAATAAAGAACGTTCTCATACATTATTGTTATTGCCTTAAACAAATGGTAACTTTGGTTAAATGTTTTTTGAATTCTCACTAATGAACGCAATGGGGTCCGAAGCACTTCTCCCATTGCTAACAACGTGTTTTCTTGAAATGTTTACACCTCGCGACCCGTGACCTTGCATAGATTAAAGTCCAAGATGGCAGTTTCGAAAAAGGCTTAGTGAATCGACCTGAGAATTCAGAACCGCATAATTTGGAGCAATTACTACCCCAATATACACGCGCGCACTGCGCCTGTACGAGATGATGGTGAAGGAAACATAACAATAAAAAAAACATGGCCTTATGCCGAACCAACACTTACTGGAGCCGGTACCACAAACCACCAGATGTAAGGCCGAGTATCAAATCTAGTGTCGAACGAAAGTACACTCTAAAATCAGTTTTGTTAAAAATTAACCCAAATCAACTGGGTTGAGTGAATATGAACCCCGTTGGGTTCATATTCACTCAACCCAGTTGATTTGGGTTGATTTTTAACACAACTGATTTCAGCGTGTACATGGTTACTAACAAGAGCAAACCAATTTCTGAGACTCCCATACAGACACAAATGTCCCGATTGGAAATATTAGGATGACGATGATGATGATGATGATATGTGTTTTCACCAGTATACAAAAATACAGTGTTTACAAATCTACATATATATATTTATACAATATTCACGTTCATAAAACAATAGAAACAGTAAATCATCCAACACAATAAGTATACTGGCATAGAAAGGCATAGCCAGATTGGCTGTCTTCCTGCCTTCCCATTAGAAGAGGAGTAAACGAGCCAGAAAATAAGCAGACTGTCATCTGCAAAATGAGGTCCCCAGAGGGTGAATTTGGTGATGCTACCCAGCACAGGTGCAGGGTATAGCATCACCACATTTACTGTCTGTGAATCTCAAGCTGAATCAGGGTCTCAAGCCAAAACAGAAAGAGGTACCCAGAGGATAAATTGGCCCACTGTATGGGATAGCATCAACAAATTCACCCTCTGGGGACCTCATTCTGCAAATGTCAGATTGCTTATTTTCAGGCATGGGAGTAAAGGACAAAATGAAGAAGGGTGGAAAATAGAAAAAAAAATAGCAAAAAGTAAAAGAAAAAAAAACCCGCATCTGCAACATTGTTCATTCCAGTTTTCCATTCACAACAAGCACTACAACAGACGGTGAAAAACTTGTACGGGTGGGGGCAAATGTTAGCTGATTTCCAAAAGAAGAAGCGGGATCAGTCCACAAGGCCACAGCCAAAGACCAATCAATAATTTGTATAATACGGGTTCAGTGTATACCACCATGCACATATGTACGGCCCCACTTCATATACATATACATACATATACTTACATATATATACATATATACGCAGAAATGACACACCCACACCCAATGTCCATCCACCTCCTCCCCCCCCCCCCCACACACACACTTTGAAACCCATCAAGGTTCAGTAAATGTATATTTTCATGAAAACAATGGTTATTGGTGGGTGTCACACTTTCCGCCCCACCTACCCATCCACACCCCCTCAGTTATGCACCTGCCAAAACATTGGGTATCTCGATGCAGTGAGCGCATGCTATGTTAATAAAAACGGGGAATTTTAATTTGTAGGGAAATATTATAACTTTTTTTGTGCAAATTGTGTTCAGTGATCGATCAAATCTGTTCGCTTAGGAAATCACATAATTCCTCATCGGTAACAGTTCAAGTAATGTTGTGCTTCAACACATGAACATACATAAAATGAAAATCAAACGGATCCCAGTTATCCAGTACGTTACTCAATGGAATGTCAGTAACATGCTTTTCCCTGAAACGCCAATTACACACGATAATTATTTTTCATTTCACCTGGACCTTTGCGGTCGACAAACTTTAAAGCGAATGTTGCCAAGAGCGCAATCAATGCTAGAAATATACTCTCTGAACAAATGTTCTCTACCGTTTTGGGTGGAATTATCCTTCAATTTTGTATCGCAGAAAAATCATTGGTAATGTTGACAGAAATTTTGAGGCTTCGTAATAAAAATATCATTACGAATGGTTAATGTTAAATAAAAGATGGCCGTGAAGTGTTAATATCTTTTACCGAAACAATCGGATTTATTACAAAGAGAAAGCGTACGATGTGATACGCCTGTGGGTAATAAAAAGTCAAGATCATAAATAGCTAAGAGTATTACCTCCCTTCGATGACTACAGCTTGCGATAAGCCATTAAATCTTAGTACAGTAACATTTGAACTCTCATGTTTCGAATGATGTTATCTTAACTTACAGAAGCGCAAGTCGATTTTAAGTAGCATACGAGATTTTTGTTTACCTTCTGTACGCATAGACTTTCTTCACGGCAGCAGAAATCTTCTCCGTAAACATGGATGAGTTCGTGTTGAACATTAATATCTTTCTGCGATGATGATGATAGGAAGATAAACAATTCCGCGTGATCGTGGAATGGGTAGCCCACCTGTTTCTGTCCTGCGAGACCTACTGGCCGATAAGGAAGAGATTATTACACAACTTAAAAGGGATTTAGAAGAGAAAGAAGAGACAATACAAACCCTGAGGTGTCAATTGGATAAATATAAATCTGTTCTCCCCGTCGCTTCACCTTTAATAAGACCGAGAAAGCAGAGGGCTCAGGGAATATCGGCTGAGCCACAGGTTCTGGGTGAGATTCTTGATTACGATCCGGATAACAGGAGGAAACATTCAAAAACTAAGAGGTAAGTGAAATTGATACGTTTGCGTAATTCCCCTCTGGCGTCACTGCAACCCCCAAGGACAGCCACGCCAATCAGCAGTGCCGTGGTATTCAGCGGTAATCATTGTTGCTGCATAGTTTCTTTCTTTATTGGGGTTTAACGACACTCTCAACAGCCAGGGTCATATCATCTTGGACAGTTTTACGGACAGAGAAAGCCGTGATATCAGGAGAGAACCACCGAGCAGGGACGAGCAACTGCCCGATTCTCCAATTTACTAACCTGACACAAGCAGAGTTAGCAGACGTTGAGGGATTGATACGTTTGCGTAGTTCCCATCTGACGTCACTGCAACCCCGGAGACAGCAACGTTCATTATCAGTGCCGTGATATTCAGTGGTAAGCATTGTCGTTGCCCAGTTTCTTTCTTTATTGGGGTTTAACGACACTGTCAACAGCCAGGGTAAGAGTTTTACTCGTGTAGCAAGCCGTATTATCAGGAGAGAACCACCGAGTAGTGGCGAACAACTAACCGACTCTCCAATTTACTAACCGACACATGCAGCGTTAGCAGCGGTTGAGGGCAAGTGCACCGTCGGCGAGCAGTACGCTTTAGTACACAGCGCCACGTGGACAATCGGGATTAAGTGTCTTGTCGAAGGATACAGCGCAGATGACGCGGGTTAGAACCGAACCGTCGACCTTAGGGTTTAACGTACAATGCTCTAACCAGTGAGTCACCACACTCCCTGTTGTAGCATAAACTTGCCACTGGACAAAAATGCCGTTATGCTCACTACCTTAACTCTTCGTTTACAGATTTATTTATTTATTGGGGTTTTAACGACACTTTCGACAGTCAGGGTCACTTCGTGTCCGACAGTTTTACGGGTGGAGAAAGCCGGAGTAAACCACCGAACATCGGCGAGCAACTGTCAGACTCCCCAACATACTAACTCAACACAGGCAGGGTTAACATTAGTTTGAAGACAAGTGCACCATCGACGTGCAGTACGCCTTAGTACACAACGCCACCGTGCCCCCACGTGGGCAACCTGGATTAAGTGTCTTGCTCAAGGACACAACGCGGTTGCCGCAGGTGTGATTCGAACCGAGGACCTCTCGGCTTGCAGCCTGCACCTCTACCCATTGAGCCACCGCGCTCCCCCTTCACAGATAAATATTCTACAAACGTAACAATCATAGTGCTTTCTAGGGTCCATTCCCAGGGATGATTACAATTATATTTTTTAGAATTGTAGTTTTTACTCCTGAAAATAAATGACCAAAATAAATCCTTAGTATTCCAAAAGACGTAGCAATTTACCTGCCGGTAAATTTCTATATCTCTTGGAATGCTAATGATTAATTTCAGCCATGTATAGTCATAAAGAATAAAATATAATTCTGGAAAATTCAATGGTAAAGGTTTTAAAGGATTGGACTCAGTACTTACCACTATATACTACTTTTTAACATAACTATTAGTTTTTCCTGAGTTTAACTCTTTACCACACACGACTAGGGACACTTGCCAAAACAGTTCTTGAATAACTAAAAGTTTACATTTTTTACCTAAAGTACACGGCACATGGGCGAATCGGTGTGTGTGTGTGTGGGGGGGGGGGGGGGGGGGGGGGTTCTGGTACGGAATTCCCCTATTTTTGTAGCTAAATACTTTTCGCAGAACAAGACTAGGGGATACTGTATTATCCACGATAACATCTACAGTTAAAACTAGAAATACTGTCACGAAATGTGCGCTTATCTTGGTTTAATTGCGTGTAGGAATTGCGCGCAATTGCAGTATCGAATGGCAACCAAAGCAAGGCAAGTTCTCCTGGTTACCCATAGCAAACACAGGCAATGTTTCTGCCAGTGAACCTCCCGGTTACCCGGAGGTCCATTGGCTGAAACATGGCGTGTACACGGGCCATATGTACATAATGTGATAGCCTTACTATGGCCATAACGCGTAGATTAACGCGCAGATCGGCGTGCTATTTGTGCGTATTTCATGACAGGACTTCTAGTTTTAACGGTAGACATCCAATACCCCACGTGTTATCGCGAAAAATAGCACACCCCATGCATACTTCCAGCGTGGGTTTTCCGTGAGCCGTTATAAATGTGCTTCCCCTTTTCAAAATTTGAGTGAGTCGATATATTAATATATAAATTGCGTGAATATTTTGGCTAGAAAACATTGTTTTAGGAAATCCTTCCATTTTCAGCATTTTATCCCCCAGACCCTGCCGATGCGTGTGGTGTATCCTCTCTCGTGTTCACCCCAACTCGTCGCTACGCGCATTGAGCAACATCATGACCATACCTGAAATATGGCGCCCCTAACCAAGAATGCTGGATCCGCAATTGATAGTTAATGATCCCATCACTGGAACCAGCTTATAGGTCAAATTGCAACGGTGAGGGGGTAAGGGTGGGGGGGGGGGGGGGAAGGGTATGTTTTGTAGATTAAAACTTAAAAAATCTTAATCTTAATGTCGAATTTTGCGAATAGCGCTAGTCATATTTGCCCGTAATGTTACGTGAAGGAGCAACAAACCGATCACTTTCATTACAGTTAATTACAATTTGGCGATGCCGCGTGGAACAGTTTATACTATGGGCGTGGTCATGGATTTGAAGGGACGTACCCTCTCCAATTTGTCTTGTGGGTGCCCCCTCTAATTTGTATTAGAGGATATTCTATTCAATCAAATTTCTCTCATAAGACTATATGTTGAAAAAGGCGAGAACTTACATAAACATAAGCTATGAATCGGACGAATGAATTGAAAAAAAAATAATAAAATCTCAATGGCGATTTTTTTTCTGAATAGCGACCGCCGAATATTACGCCGTTAGGTTAGGTAAAGGGTGAACTCTTTACCTGCCGTAACCGCCAAATCCAGCCAGCGTTAGTAAGAAAAGAAAAAAAATCAACATTCAAATTTTATTATTTTTTTAAATTTTTTTTGTCAATAAAAAAGATTATGACCCCACGTTGGAACGAGCTCAAGGAGCTCGTTCCAACGTATGGTCATAAACTACGTATTGAAACAAAAATTAAAATGTTTAGTTATTGAAAAAATTTGTTTTGAAAATGTCTTCTTCTCTTCCTGGTGGTAAAAGGGTTAAACAGTTATCATTTTAACACTTTTAGATAGACAGCGTGCATCGATGTACCCCAAAACGACGGTTATTCACCAAGAAGAGTACGAGTTGTGAAGTATACCCTCCATGAAATTTCACTCCTACTTTTCTCTATTAGTGATTCCATCTTCCGCAATCGATCCTTGAAAGCTCTGCATCATGGCACTGTGAAAGGTACTACAGGGAGGTGGTATAACCGCATTAGCATACAGCAAGTGGGATTCAGTTGGGAATCCAAAGTGCAGGCACAGGCAATGTCCAGCGATGTAGCGACGGAGGGAGGAATGGGGTATCGTCTCTTCCACTTTTCAAGAAGAAAAAACATTAATAACCTTACATACATTCATGCCTTGATTCTCTGAAACTGGTTCCCGAACTCTCGCACTCCCTGATATTTTGTGATCATGTTGCTATCGTTATTCCTTTATTTTCTGTGTACTTAATCCTCCCAAAAGTTCTAAAGGTCCTCAGTTGGCATGAAAGGTTTTTGTCCTCTGGGGAAGACCCTGGATTTTCATCTATGGCTTATACACAATCTTAACCCAGCGTGAAGTGAAATGAAGTGGGAGAAAGAATGTTGTCCTCCACTTCATTCAATTTGGCTGCGCCCCTGGCGATGTCTTTACTATTCGCTGTCTCACCTGCCGCGCGAGTACCCAGAATACAGAACTTGATGAAAAACTACAGTATTTTGATCACAAAAGCAGTCTCTTTCTCAACCAGATCTCGACCTGATCGCAACACACTCACACGATATAGTGGTTTCAGATTATATAAATAGAATATTTAGGAAAACTAAACGAAAGTATAGCATATGAGATTTCAGCGTGTATTTTTCGACAAGGGAGATTCTAGAGTGTTGAAGGGAGAAAAGTCGGCAGAGATTTTGACCGCCTTGCGATCCAATCGCGATTCGGTCAGCATTCTCTTTCAGCTTTGTAGTCACAGACTTGTAGACTACATATATCTAGAAATCGTATTGATGTCGTTTAGAAGGTAAAAAGGTAGAAGTTCATATCTCTTGAAGACCAGCTAATCAGCTTAGTCCATAATAGTCATACCTTGGAGCGGTCAACTATTTAGTGCAGTGGAACTCACAAAAGTGCTCTCGCGATATCATTATAACTGACGAGTCAGTGTAATTAACACTTGAAACAAAAGCGTAATAGTACAGTACGTGGAGAGTGGATTGTAACTAAATCACCCGCGGAGTGAAGTTATCACCCAAAGTATCTCTTTCAATTTCTGTGCATGCAGACAAAAACACAAGCAATGTTTCAGCCAATGGAGCTCCGGGTTTAACCCGGAGGTCCATTGGCTGAAATTTTGCTTGTGCTTGTTATGCTTTGCAAGAAATTGCAATTATTGCTTCGGTGGAATTTCCACTCTGTGGGTGATTTATTGAAAATATACTGTAAATAGAGGATCTCTAATGAGTCGCGATTTCATGTGCATTTCTGTACCGAGTCCACTAAAATCGATCTGAGCCGAGGTTTATATTTCATGTCAAAACATGGCCTGAATGTCCGTAATATAAGTTTTTGGTTTGGTACGTCCTTTGAAAAAACGTACCAAACCAAAAACTTATATTACGGACTTTCAGGCCATGTTTGGACTGGTGGGTTTCATGCATCAGTTCAAGGTGAATACGTGATGAATTATTGCTGGAAATGATCGGTATCCACCCAAAAACACTAGATTTATTTTTCATTATACGTTTTTAGAACAAATCGATCATTTCCAGTGATAATGTGACACGTATTCACCTTGAAGTGATGTTTTGAAAGCCGCCATTTTGATTGATACCGTGAACATTAAAATGTCTATATCTTCGCAGTGGGGGATACGATTTCTATCTTTCCGCAAGTTCTTCGATGATCTATCGTTTAGCATATAATAAAAAGTATATCATCTGATTTGTCGAATAAAATGAGAAAACATTTTTGACTCTGACAATCTATACAAAAGTATTACTTCGAAATTAACATCGAGAAATACCATAGGCTTACAATATCAAATGTTCAAATGTTTGGTTTAATCGTCTTTTCAAGCACCTATTGTTACAGCGCAACTGGGACCCAAGTATAAGGTCAAGGTTAGGCAATCGTTCTCAGTTATGATTACGGCGTTATAAAGGAAAGCTAGTGAAACAGAAACTGTCCCCATCTGTAAACAAACACCGATTTAGCTCTCGAGGGCTTATGATCGGAGCAGCAGATCTCATTTGGGCAGGTTGTGGGTAAATAAACAGATTTTGCCATGTAAAAATTAAACTCTTTCCTAACCAAAATTGGTGACGACAGTTGCAGAATTTTTATATTATGATTCCCAACACGTTCAAGACATGCGTTATGCCCCCCCCCCCCCCACCCCCGCCCCAAACCCACCCATCATTGTGCTGAGCTCGTCCTAGTGTGGAAATAATGTACTATAGTTTGGATACACAAACATAACAAACTAATTGAAAGGTTTATACAGTGATAGGCAAATTTGACCTATTCCTTAACTCAGATTGTGTATTTGACTGCTCGGTGAGCTAAATTGGTCCAGCAATATATTCCTTACCTCTTTGGTCGTGGCTTTTATGGTCACGTTGAACACCAAAGGCAACATCTAGAGCAGAAAACAAGTATAAATCCACGTTTATCCAATCGTTTATATATAGAATATATCCATAGTAGCTTGGTGTACCAAATGTTCACCACGAGTGGTGAGGTGGTGTTAACCGCGAGCCTTCGGCGCGCGATTAACACCACTTCACCACGAGTGGTGAACATTTGGTACACCAAGCTACTTTGGGTATATTTTATTTATACCATGATCGTCAGATTATTAAGAGTCGCTACTATTTATTCTCGATTTTACTGAGCAGCAGCCGTACATACGTGCGAATTAGTTTTTGTTTACATGAACATCGGTGGGCGGTACTTCCGCTGTCAATTTTATCACCGAAACGAAATAGAAAAAGAAACAGGGCCTTTTTCATGTCAATAACATAATAACATACTGTTTCGAGTTATTGATGCTTTATTAACATGAGACAATACATGTTTGTTAAGTTTGGGTGTTTTATGAGGTAAACTCATTTAAAAACGTAATACATAATTGCCACTTTCATTTCACTCTTCGTGGGGCGACGTGCGATAAATTTAGACAAGTTTGCATTCACGTCGACGTCACCAAAAGTCAGCTTGGATGTAATTCCACTGTAGGTGTAAATTTTAACTATTGAAATCCCATTGCTGGCGTGTTCACCACAGTTGGTGTATAAAGCTAAAATTTATGTTCAATGCTTTTCATATATAGTAGAATAGGTAATAATGGTATAAAACCACGTTGACCAGAGTTAAGACCGGACAACTTATACTAGTATAAAATCAGTATTTGTCTACCATAGGGAACAATCCCCGCTGCCTTTCCCAGGATTCTCGTGGGGAGATTCCCTGAAGATGGGCATGAGTCCTATCGAGATTCAAATAAATTGGAATCCAATTTATAGCATTTCACGAGAACAGGTTCCAATGAAAGATCATATGCTATGTTTTAGGGGCAAAAATTGAAATGTGTTCATTATTCGAGAATTTGTTTTGCAATTGTCGTCTACTATTGGAGGCACACTCTAAAATCAGCTGGGTTAAAAATCTATCAGTTGGGTTCATTTTCATTCAACCCATTTGATTTCAACTGATTTTTGAATGCAGTTTAAGGTTTAAATCTAGTTTATATCATGTCTATATGCTGGTCAACGACATAAATCTGTCTGTCAGTTCTTACTTGGAAAACGTGTCCAGTTAATTCTGGAAATCAATACTATGGAGTTGTTCTATTATTTTGGGAGTTCCCACAGACATATTAGAAAACTATTCTTCTTGTAACCAAATGTAAGACTCATCCTTTGAATCGAATGTCTTCAACCCCCAGAGCACACACAGGTGTCAAACACCGAAATGTCTCAACAAAGTTTCTTCGTAATTCATTTGGGAAGTTTGCCAATTGTACCTTCTTTGACAGGTTTCATTGAAATCAGTCAAAGAAATAATACGTTGAATTCTATGCTTTTGTTTGTAAAAACAAATGCATCAAAGATATAGAGAGTAATCGCTTGACTGGATTGGTTACGTGAAATAATTCATGAGAGGTGAGGGACGTTGTACAAACACGTGCGCGAATGCGCACGAGTGTTTTACAATATAGTCCCTCGCCTCGAATGAATTATTTCACGTAACCAGTCCAGTCAAGCGATTACTCTCTATATCTTTGATGCATTTGTTTTTACAAACAAAAGCATAGAATTCAACGTATTATTTCTTTGACCGATAATTATATTATTTAACCCTTTACCTAACGTAATGGCCAAAACCGGCCAGAGCTATTCTCAAAACTCGCCAATTAATTTTCATTATTTTTTTCATTTTTTGTCTCTAAAACATAGGTTATGACCCCCTCATTGGAACGAGCTCGTCGAGCTCGTTCCAATGAGGGGTCACAACCTATGTTTTTGAGACAAAAAAATGAAAATAATAGTTATTCAAGAATTTCTTTTTTGCAAGTGTCGTCTGCTATTCATGTTAGGTAAAGGGTAAAAAAAGCAAAAACAAAAACCCAATGAAGTCCCCATTACACCCGCGGCAAAGCGTCTTCGTTTGCGCTCACCGATACATGACCCAATTGTTGATTGCATAATTCTCTTGTGAAGTGATCGTTTATAATCAAACTCGGAAATCCCAGTAAATCACACTTTGGAAAGTAATAAAAAGTTATAATGCCCAGGAGTTAACTGCGGGTCAACACTTTCAGATGACACCAAATATGTGCATCTAACACTCATCCAGTTAATGCTCAACCAATACATATACAGAACCGCACAGACGTCTGAATGGGTTAAGAATTATCGCACTCGATCGCTTTGGCCCAGGATATCACGAGAGCCGAAACATTTCTGCGGTTCTGTATTTATCACACACCTCCCATGTAACAACCGGTCTACACGAAAATTGAACTAAAAGCACTTTTCATCTGCATGGATAATTTCTGAGTTTCCTTGGTTGCCAATAAGACCAATAATTTTTTTTTTTTTTTTGGGGGGGGGGGGGGGGGGGGGCACCGACCTACCTACCCAAAGTTGCTTTTTAAGTTTTACGGCATTCAGTTGATCGAAACTAATTGGCACCGATCAGTGTCACGGTCACGATGATCGAGTTTCAAATACTGACTAAACTGGGTGTATAACACAACAAACAGTTTTTAAATAGCTAATAAGTTTAGCGCACTCCATCATTATATGACCAGTTGTGGAAAGTATTTGTCAAGGAACAACCAATCAGAATGCTATTTTAAATGTTTAAATTTTTGACTCGAATCTAATTATTTAAATATCTCGGATAAACAAATCTAAGCGAGGAACTTGGAATTTCCAAGCGATCTCGACCCCGGTGCATTCGATTTGTGATTTGTTTAGATGGGTTCCTTCTCTGTGTACGTTGGAAACGAAAATCGAAATCGAAAGTGTTTTGTATCACCACATTTGCGATGCAACTTTATTTTTATCGTACAGACAGAACAGTGGAAATCCCGTGTTTTACATTAATCGATGTGTGATAAAAGTTTGCGACGACAGTTCCCACATTTTTCCCAAATAGCATGAATATACTTCTTTTCCCTCCTTACCATAGCTTCCGATGCCCGATTGAGAGATATCGACTAGCTAGTTCAAACGCGGGGACACAAGGTACACTCTAAAATCAGTTGGGTTAAAGTAAACCCAAATCATCTGGATTGAGTGAATATGAACCGAATTGGGTTCATATTCACTCAACTCAGTTTAATTTAACCCAAACGATTTTAGAGTGCAGCGTATGAAATACAAAAATGAGCGAATACTGGTGAATCCAGCTGATTCGTCATGTAGGCTGAAGGTTAAACTTGAGGCGAAGACAGTTTTTGAGAATTTCCTCCGCGCCCCACTCTGAATGTTAACAAATTGACTGTGCCTTTTAGTCAAGCCTTAACTGTATGTATTTCTAGTCACACCATGCCCCCCCCCCCCCCCCCCCCCCCCCCCCAAGCCAATACTTGACTAGAAAGTGCGTTCTGAAGAAATGGACAAATATCTCAAACACATCCACGCGCTTACACAGAGGCGCAGTTGACCTGAGGTCACAAACTTTACAAGAGTTGACAAAATGTGCCTTAAAGGGCCGATAAACAGATAAGGACCAAGAGCTAAATGTATTAACCTTCAGTTATATAACGATTTCCATACCAAGATCATAAGAAAGGCGTCTGATCTTTATGGATATATTTTTCTTGCAGACACACAATTCAAGTCTGAATTGTATTGTTCTTCGTCTTCCGTCGAACATAGATCAAAACTGATGCAGACGCGGTTGGAATCCAGAGAGAACTTTTATTTGGTGCAAAACGGACAGGATTGTTTGCTTCGAAATGCCACCAAAGATGCTCACTGACCGATCCCACAGGTCGGAGACCATGGTGATTGGACAGTAGAACCATGTTCGAATCCCACCCACGTCTTCTCCACTGATTGATCTCTATATAAGTGGACTGCGGGAACACTCATTGGTCACATATAGAAAAGTGTCTTCATCGCCGCCATCTTAGTTCCTTGTAATAAACAATGATAAGCAACAAAAATATTCCCGAAGATTTTCAATTTCCGATGCCTCTCTCCGATCGCTTTTAAAGAAATATTCTTTGATGTCTACGAAAAAAGAACATTTTCGGGGCAATACAAATGAATATTCATTGACAAAAAAGAAATGACGAGATTGGAAAGTTGATATTGTGATATCAGTTTTCATGCAAGGTAAACGCCATGACGTCTGATGAAGTGAAAGCTGTTACGCTACAGCGTAACAGCTTTCACATCATCAAACGTCCTGGGTCTGAAGTTATAGCATTGGTTGACTTGACGCCACCTTGGGTAGGGGAGGGGTAATTTGTGTGGTGACTTTTGTCACTGACGTTCCAGCAATCCAGTTGTTTAGAGAGCAGTTGTCTTCGCCTGCAGAACCACCATATTTCGAGCTAAATTAACCCTTTACCTAACACGAAAAGCAGACGACACTTCCAAACAAAATTCTTCAATAACAAATTTTTTTCATTTTTTATTTAAAAAGACTGTTTATGACCCCTCATTGTAACGAGCTCGAAGAGCTTGTTCGTTCCAAAGAGGGATCATAACCTATGTTTTTGAGACAAAAAATGAAAAAACAATGAAAATTAATTGGAGATTTTTGTGAATAGCACTGGCCGGTTTTGGCCCTTACGCTGGTTAATGGGTTAAGACAGAGAAAAGCCTAGTGAGATATTTGTGAGTGTCGTATGTGTATGTTTGTTCGGTTTGTGTTCTTTATGTGTGCGTGAGTGAGCGGGTGGGTGGGTCATATAATCCCCCAAAATAGGGATACCCCTCATACTTTTAACTTATAAATATAAACTTCGCACAAATGTGTATGTGCAATGTAGAAACAACCCGTGTATATTCTGTTGAAATTGAAATCACAGGTAATTCCCCTTGGGGATCACGCGTTAACTCCCGAGAATAGTACATTCCATGCCTTATTTGATGGCTCTGGTTGTGGTGCTATGAAGTGGTGATAATACGATGTATGATTCGGGTTTATGGTAGCGCACGTGAGTGGTCATGATGGGACGCAATCACCATCGTGATACGCTGTGTTGATGTGCAGGCGCAGCACGTGTTGTTATGTTGACACGAATTTCATAATTAATTCTGGTTGTGGTAGAACTGACTTCCTGTGTTCATGACTGGGCCTATCAAATGAGGCATGAAATGTCCCTATCATACTTGATACTACATCTGCCTTTACATGTCGATGTGTGTTTGTGTGTGTGTGTGTGTGGATGTGTGTGTTTGGGGGGGGGGGGGGGGGGGGCACAAATAAAACTTCTAACAATCAAACCAGCATCTGGAGATGTCGCCGAAACAGGACATCCAAATTTAGAAAAGACACGGAGAATGGTCCATTTTAACACCAAGTACTAACTAGAGTGTGTTTTGTATGGGTGGGTTGAGTGAGAGTAACGGTATGTTTGAGCATAGTATTAGTGTGGGTGTATATGTGTAAGGACTGGATGATGTTTGTGTGTGAATGAACGTGCCTTAGTATATATTTCAAACTGATGTTCAACACCGAATGCATGTTGCTGCCAGCACTAATCTGTTTGCAGGTAATGTGCCAGGTATCTTTTAGTTTGCCAGTATGTGTTAAGCTATATGATCAGCATCAACAATCGGTTTGCAAGTTCTCGGACTGGTGTTCCAAACCTGCTCATGGTGGTTTTAGAGATCTGTCAGAAGTTATAACGTTAAGCTTCAGAACGTGCCAGACTTTTTTTTATTTCTATTGCCTCGATCCACCATGGTACGAAGGAGATATACTTCCCTCAAAAAGTATGTCAAAAAGTGCAATCTTTTTGACTCAGAGACTGGAAATGCTTTGATGTTTTGCGTGTTTAACCAATACGCTACAGAAAGAGAGAGATAGAGAGAGAGAGAGAGAGAGAGAGAGAGAGAGAGAGGGGGGAGAGAGAGAGAGAGAGAGAGAGAGAGAGAGAGAGAGAGACGTGACGTTGCCTCCTCTGCACCTACCTTAGCTGTCACTATATCCACGTTAATCCCTCCACCCACCCATCCAAGAAAAACTGTGTTTTTGCTGCACTCTAGCAGACGACACGAGAAAAATTATGTCAAATTTATGGCTAGATAACACTTACAGGGTTATATACCTTGGAAGTACTTGAAATAAAAAAGGTTTTTAAGGCCTTGAAATTTCTTGAAGATACTTGAAATTTGTGCATTAAACTCGAAAGTCCCTACTTTTTTTTAGGATGCTTCAGCGTTTTAAATCGCAAAAGCCTGGGGAAATAAGAGGGGATTTGTTGAACATTAAAAGGTAGTTAGAGGTTATTACTTGGTTATTTTGATATCGGCCGAAATATCAGACCGAGGTAACTTCAAATCAGCCTGAGATCGAAGGTAGAAGGCTAATGTGAAGTTACCGAGGGGATGATATCTCGGCTGATATACAAATAACCAAGTAATAACCTCTTTATTTATTAAACCAAGACAAATAATTATAAAATATTCTCAGATCCGTTACAGTTTTCTGACAGTGTTATTGTTCTCATTATTTCCATTAACCCTTTGAACCCCTAGCGGCCGTTTTTCCGGCTAGCAACATGATACGCCATAACGTCCATTTAAATAGGATGGCTGTTCAGTAAATGTGTGGGGGCAGACCAACCAATATTTTCAACGTGCAGACCCGGGGCTGCACGTTGAAAATATTGATTGGTCTACCTCAAATTATGAATATGGACTCTTCCAATTGCTGCCATTGAACTGGCATGGAAGATACCACTAGAGTTCAAAGGTTTAAGTCCGAGTTTTTCTCTTCTCCTAGTCCAGCAATCCGAATGTCTTGACTTCTCCAAGGCGGAAGCCGAGACGTTTGGAGAGCTGAACTATCTCTTCTCTCAATTCGTCGAATTTCCACTCACGACTCAGAATCTTAGTTTGCTTTGAATTTTGTGTACACTTCTCTTATTTTTTCTCTTCATCCACCTAATCCTTAGTTATTGCCAGCATTAAATCATCACCATACAAAAGCTACTCCCTTCTGCCAGGGTAACGCCAATTTTACCGATTGACAACGTTTGACGAATAACGGTGAAAGGTTTCGCTGTGAACAAAATGATTGCACTTAGTAGAGTATCGAGGGGACAATTCTAGTGGCTCATATCGATCGCGATCGGCGCATATCAGCCATGTTTAAAGTCATATCGGCCGAGTTTGAAGTCATATCTAATAAATAATAAGACTTATGGACTAAGCTACTCGGGTAATAAGGGTTTTCTTGTTCACTGTTAGTCAGACAACGGTAGGAATTCCTACTGAACAACATCGACTTGAGGATTTTAGGTGTTAACTGATAGTTGTGCTCTTTATCAGAATTATCAATCAAAGTTGACTAAAAGGTACTTTAAAAATGGATTGAAGTGATCATTGAAAGTCCCTGAATTGCCTTAAGAATCACCCTTAAGACATCCTTAAGACACTCACTTACTATCCTCAGTTTCCACAAAATGCCCCGGAGAGAGACCCCAGGTACCGACAAATGGAAGACACACTCTCAGTCATACAAACCAATGTTTTGGACAACCCATGGGTTGTCCAAAAACATTGGGTTGATGAGACTGTGTTACTATGGCATGCCAGATTAGAATCACAGTCGGAAACTTTTACCTCCTCGCTCCTTACTGCCCGTCACGCCGAGCGACCTAACTTCTGTCTATGGCCCGTGCAAACCTCAGATTTCAAGCCGAACAAAGGATTTCGAATCGAATCTCGGCGATTTTCAAGTTGTAGACATTGCACCATTTCTCAACCGCGAAATATGTCTTCACTCTTGTATTCTACCATTACTTGTCTGTATCGGCAAGTAAATCAAAAAGGAATATTTCAGAAACGGAATCAAAATAGTTGCAGAAGCGAAACCTCCTCGAACTCTTCTGTACAGGAGACCTGATGATAAAAGATGAGTTCAAGAGGCGACAAGAACATCTCGACGATTCATAATTTCCAACTCAACCCAACTCGATCGAATCTAATTGAATTATTGGGGTGCTTTCGAATCGAATGATTCACCGAATTTCAAAGCTTCGTAGAACTCTCCTTGGGGGCTCTTTATCGATGAACCTTGTATCTGATACATCGACTGATCCACGCACTTAACCCTTTGAACCGTGGTGGTATTTCCCATGTCAGTTCAATGGCAGCAATTGGAAGAGGCCATTTTCATTATTTGGGGGTAGATCAATTAATATTTTTCAACGTGCAGCCTTCGGGCTGCACGTTGAAAATATTGATTGGTCTACCCCACACATTCACTGAGCAGTCATTCTGTTTAACGATATTATGACGTATCATGTTTGTAGGCCGGAAAAATGGCCTCTCGGTTCAAAGGCTTAAAGATCAATACCAAACAGACTAGACTCTGTTTCTACATCTGGCCAGACAACGCTCATCGTATTACAAATTTACTATGACTCATAAAATTTATACTACGGACCAGTACACCATTCAAGATGTTCCCTAAACATAGATTATCTTACAAAGATTGTCTGTATGATGATGTGCAGCGATGAAAAGTCAAATTTCAATATTGCAGTTTGATGAAGTGGTTTATCAAGAGTGTATTGAGATATTTATTTATTTATTGGTGTTTAAGGTCAAAAACTTATGCACAATGGCTAATCGTACCGTGAGAGTTTTACGGGTGGAGGAAACCGGAGTACCCGGAGAGAACCACCGAACATCAACGAGGAACTGTCAGCTCCTCAACATTCTAAGTCTGTTCAAGCTCCGCTCAAGCAGGGTTACAGCGGTTGAAGACATGTGCACCATCGACGTGCAGTACGCCTTAGAACACGGCGTTATCGTCCCCCCATGTAGGCAACCGGGTAGAGTGCCTTGCCCAACGACACAACGCGGGTCGTACCGGATGGGGATCGAACTCGGGACCTCTAGCATAGAAGTCCAACGGTCAGCCACTGAGCCACCGCGCTCCCCGTGTATTGAGATAAATACGAACATCGCTTCATACATCGTCTCTGTAGCACCGCTGTAGCTAAGAATAGGGGCAATCCCCTCGGGCCCAGAATACCGAATTCTACGATCTGCATGGGGTGTCAACTTATAAAATTACAAATGACATGCTACAGTTGGTGAAAACTGACATTCTTCGAAGCCTCAAAATGTCTCCAAAACAGAGTCATTTGGAGCATATTTTTCAAAAGTTTCTGAGGACGCATACCCATGATTGGCATCCCCCGGAAACCTTTTTGAAAATTTACATCCCAAACCGTACCAACGTGAGAGGGACACCTGCGCAACACTCCCCAAACTCAATACTTCAATCTTCGTGATAAACGGACGACATAAAAATGCTTGGATCCCCAAAAGGTTTATGTACCCACCCTCTCCTAATATGGACCGTGGACACGTACCATATCAGGGATTATTCTGCCATCTTTGGGAACGGGCCCGGGCCCATGCCATTGGGAAAATTTGCGTCATGGGGGCTGCAATAGGGAATTTGTTTTGGAGGGGACAAAAATACAAAGACTAAGAAATGGGATGGGGCGGAGGTCACAAGGTCCATGAGACCCCTCCTGGCTACACCAGTGGTAAGTTATCAAAGGAATGTTCAGCAACTGTCGACTGCCAGTAAGAAGGCTGACAATTTTCGCCATTGGAAGAAATTAACAGGAAAGTTAGCTCCCCTTCATTTTCTAACGTCATCAATAAATTTAACACAAATCGAATGGGAATTTCAAATAAACAATGAAATTTCGAAATGTTAGCGAAGTTGTATCATCGATGAGCTCATCATTTCACAACCTTCAGGCATTTCCCTGTAGAGTCAGGTAGAGTAGTATAAAAATACAGAAGCTGATTTTTTCAATTTTTTTTCCAATGAATTTGAACTTTTGGCTATTGTTCTCTATTTAAACCCATTTAAAATAAGAAAACGGCTCTTTCTTCAGCTTATGATGTTTTTTTTTAACCCTTTGCCCAACGTAGCGGGTAAAACCTGCCAGCGCTATTCACAAAAAATTACTATCTAATTTTCATTATTTTTTAATTTTTTTGTGTCAAAAACATAGCTTATGACCCCTCATTGGAACGAGCTCGTTGAGCTCGTTCCAATGAGGGGTCAAAAGCTATGTTTTTGACTCAAAAATGAAAAAAATTGTTGTTCAAGAATTTTATTTGCAAGTGTCGTCTGCTTTTCGTGTTAGGTTTAGGGTTAACCACTTCTCTGTTCATTATATCAACAGTGTGCGCATCGTGACATATAACAGAAACATTATCCTTTCCATTAATATAAAAAGTCTGGAAGGTAAGATTTGCTAATTTTTTACTGGAAGAATAAAAACTTGCAAATTGTCGTAAAAACACAGCCGCAAGACAAAGAGCCAAAGTGGACAGTTACTTTGTTTCTCTTAATTTGGTTGCCTAAAAAAACAAGTTTCCTATTGTAACTGTCTGTTGTTTTCGTTTATTAAAATTAACAAAAGGAAAGTTGGCTCTATTTTCCACTGATTTTATAGGTGTTTTCTCACCCTCCTTGCCCGTTTAATAATTTCAGGGGAGATAATTTGATAAATTTTCTTGAAGAGATAAGTCAGGGATGGTAACACTGTACGCCGACCAGCTCATTCCTGGGCGAAGTGCCGAGCCTAGCCAAGAACTGAAGTTTTGTTTGCATTAAGAGAAAAGAAAAATATTATTGCAAAAAGGACTCTTGCTTACATGCATATTTGAAACATAATTCAGGTGAAATACTTCTCAGAAAATATATCCAGCCGGTGTTAAAGGAGCAAAGATGACGACACGAAACTACAAATATATGGTATTACTATCCAGAAGTCAAAACTAGCATCTTTAACTAATTACCGACAGACACCGATGTCAAATACCAAAAAATTAAGAACCAGATTTGTCACATAATGCAACTATAAGAAATTTAATCCTATTTGACAGTGCCCATTGAGCTCCGCCAAAGAAGATTGGATTTTTTCCGTTCCTAGTTGCATAATGGGCAAAATTTGGAGCTTGACATTTTTATATTTCGGCATCAGTATACAATTAATTAAATTGTTCCTCTTCTCGCCACACACAATCTCTTTTTCGTGTAATAATGAATTGAAGGACACCTATACACCCACCAGAGTACAGAGACAACACCTGATACCAGGATGAGATAATTAAGCAGAACAATTATTCTACCAAAACATTCTTTTCCGCGAGGCCCCGGTAAGTGGAGCTGTACAGAATTGTTCACAGGTTCTTCATAAATCCGGGAGTGTTTCCTCCAAACTTGGCTTAATTAGAAACGTGAATCTATTCTTGCTTTATGGTCGTGACGTCTTTCCGCCCATGAAATACAACAAACAAGGAAGACCATTCTACTCACATTTCTTAATGTCAAAACATAGATAAAACCCTTTCCTAACTCAGACGATCTAAACATTATTTTAAATATTATATTTTCAAATTTTACAACAATTTTAACAAAACCATATCGTGTGATCCCCTCATTGGAACGACATCGTTGAGCTCGTGTCAGTGAGGGGTGACATGATATAGTTTTGTTGAAATTTTTTGAAAAATAATGTTTTTTCCACCTGCTCAATTTGTAAATTACGAGGGTGGATGCGGCCGATCCATGAGGTAAAGGGTTAACCCCTTACTTGACATAATGACGCTGTACGGCTAGTGCTCTTCAGAAAAGTCACCACTCAAAATTCTGGATTTAAAAAAAAATTGCCTCCAAAACATATTTTTTGGCCCTCGTTGGGACACGCGCGTTCCAATAAAGGGTGATAAGATAAGTTTTCATTTCTCCCCCACTCCCCAACCCTACCCTCAACCAAAAAAGAATTCTAGAATTTTTTTTTGCAACTATCAAGCCCTCAGGGCAACAGTCAAATATTTTGTGAGGAATTCGACCCTGTTATGGTATGTTTGTTTTCGTGGAGTTTGCCCGCAAACTACAGTTGATGTAATTTCCGTCCCTTTAACCCATTACCCAATGAATCGGCCGCATCCGCGCGCGTAATATGCAAATTCAGCAGTTGAAAAAATATTATTTTTCAAACAATTTCAACAAAACCATATCATGTGATCCCTCGTTGGAACGAGCTCGTCGAACTCGTTACAACGAGGGGTCACATGATATGGTTTAGTTGAAAGTTTTTTAAAAATTTGAAAAAGTGATATTTAAAATAATAAATTTTGATATCGACTGCGTTGGGTAAAGGGTTAATCACATATTTATACATCCATTCTTTTGTGATCCTTTGATAGATATTCCAGTCAGCAGCTATATTCATTTCGCATTGAAAACGTCAAGGTATTAACAAAATTGATGAAACTTCGTGGCGTTATCATAAAATTACAGCTGCGGTGAGTTTTCATTCATATTATTTTGTTAACCCTTTACCTAACATGAAAAGCAGACGACACTTGCAAAAAAACCTTCTCGAATAACTAATTTTTTTTCATTCTTGTCTCAAAAACATAGGTTATGACCCTCATTGGAACGATCTCGACGCGCTCGCTCCAAAGAGGGGTCATAGCCTACGTTTTTGAGACAAAAAATGGAAAAATAATGAAAATTAATTGGCGATTTTTGTGAACAGCGCTGGCCGCTTTTTTCCGTTACGTTGGGCAAAGGGTTAACAAACAAGTCTAATAGACTTTATAAAGATATTAAAGATTCGGCCAAATCAAGTCTCGGCTGAGAAATCGCTCCCTGAGTTCCAATGTGTTCTATTTGACACATAGAACACATTGGAACTCAGGGGACGAAATGTTTCTTGAATTGATTAGAAATTGAATGCTCATGATATTTTTAGCTCACTTGAGCTCTTGACATCACGTGGCGTCCGTCGTCCGTCGTCCGTGAAGTTTTCTCATGTTCATCTTCTCTGGAACTGCTGAGCGGATGTGAACCAAACTTGGCAGTGATGGTCTATATAATAGGAGGTCCTGTACAAACGGTCTTCATTTTGTTCCCGTCGGATGAAAAACGTAGCCGCCAGCGGCATTCTTTGATTCTGAATGGTCGATTTTTAAAAAAGCTTCTTCTCTGAAACTACAAGGTCAAATATTTTGACACTTCACATGCTTGATGACTTTAACACCCTCTACCAACGATCCTCATTTAATTGTTGATCGGGTTGCAAACAAGACCGCAATTGCGGCTCATATTTACTATGGAAACCATATGGGAAATCACATTTTCATCTTATCTGAAACTACTTGGCCAATGTGAACCAAACTTGGCACAAATAATGTATGGAAATTCCTCCGAGAACAATCATTATTCTGTTTCGCTCAAATGAAGGAGCATGGCGGCCAGCTGCATTCTTTGATTCTGATTAAAGTAATTGAGGGATATGTAGTTCTTCCAGGTGAGCGATTACAGGCTCCTTAGAGCCTCTTATTTTAGATACAATTACTTTTTCTGACCAATTAAAATATTGCAGACGACTGGATCTAAACACAGGCGATGGACTATTTAGGGGACTATTATGATCCCCAATGAGTCTGGAGGTGGGATGGGGAAATATCGCCCTCGGGGCAAGATATTTGAACAAGACCCGAGGCTTGCCAAGGGTCTGGTTCAAATGTCTTGCCCCTCGGGTGAGATTTCCCCACTCCCATCTTCAGACTCATCGAGGATGATTTTTCTCCCCACACACGAGGATTACGTCATTACAGATAATTGGCGGTAACGTGCTGACATACCCAATTTATCAAGTCGTATTCCTTTCGAAAAACGAACAATTTCATCGAAAAGATCGTACAAAAGTTAGGTGTGTACCATAGGTAAAAACTAAAAAGTTGATTTGTAACACTGTCCGTTAATGGGGTTAATGAATTTGCATGTGTCAAACTCTAATGTAAAGGGCAATGTGAGATTATTGGTCGATCGATAAATTCGTGCAGTGATATTATTAAATCTGCAAAGAAACATGGGGTTGAAACAAATCAAGTTTAATATTTGAATAATAATTAAATATTGAGTCTTTCTCAACAATATTTAATTATTATTCAAATATTAAACTTGATTTGTTTCAACCCCATGTTGCAATTGTGCAGACGATGAAGAAATAGTTCCGGCGACCTAATAAAATATGCAAATGAGTATGTCACGTGGGGTGGGTGGGATAGAGATATTCCACCCTGCTGTCTCACCCGGACACGCGTATGTTTCACGTATAGTGGGGGAGAAAGACTTATTCCAGGGCACAACAGTGTCGATTTCCTCACATTTGTCTAGTTACGTGAGAGCTTGCTGTCGTCCATCATCCGTGTTTGGTAAAGGGTCAAGTTTGCAGGTTGAAAATGTTAATTGATTGTCCCTACAAATGACAAATACGCTCTATTAATATTCGACAATATACCAACATGGAAGATACCATTTTTGTAAAACGGGGTTTGAGGATTAATAATACAATACCAAAATGTAATCTCAAACCAGAGAGTCTCTTCTGAGTTTTCATCAATGTTCCTGCTACTCTGTCTCAAAGTGTTAGTGGTTTCTCCTTCATGTTCGTTTCTTGCGTCGTGCGTTCCTCTTACAGGGCCCAAGTATGATTTCCCAGGACGCCAAATTCGTCCCCTGAGTTCAAATGTGTTCTATGTGCCAGGAGGCACATAGAACACATTTGAGCTCAGGGGACGAATTGTCTATACTTCCTGGTAAATCGTCACTAGATTTTCTGTTGTGCAAAGTCTCCAAACCTACACCGTGGCATCATTACATTTTTCACAAAACTTCTTGACCATACAGTACAAGTCTCGAGAGGAAGATAGCCGAAAGAAAATTGTCCCTCTTCATTTTTATCGATAAAATCAGTCCGACAATGATGACCTGAAGATCTTCGTGAGTGCTTCCTTTCCTAAACTCTGATTTAGAGAAGATTGGCCTGTCGGAAACCGGGCCTTGTCGTTGCTGAGAGGAATTGATTCACGCTGCGTATTCAGCCAAAACTCAAGGAGTGTCGCCTGAATCCGTGCATGAACGTATGTCTCTCCGTAACGAACCCGCCCGTTTCACTTTGTTGGGGTGGTTCTTATCCTGAAGGGGTCAATGACTTTTTCTCAAAAAGCATAAATCAGCAGGGCTTCACTGGAAACAACAATTTTAATACATATATATAAAAATAAATATGATAATTCGTGACTTACATGAAATCCAAATGAATAAGAAAAACAGAGCGTCAATCATCCCCTACCCACACAGGTTTTGAGTCACTTGCGGGCCCGCATTGTCTCTTGTCGCTTTTTTTCCCTCCTTTTCGGTGGTGTTTGTTTGCCTCCTCTTCACTTCACTCTTTCACTGCCGTCACACGGCCACTAACGTATTGTTAGACGGAATGTTACTGTACCATTTTTTATTAGGGTTTAACGACACATTAACAGCCAGGGTCATATCATGTGGGTGACAGTTTTACGGGTGGAGGAAGCCGGAGTACCCGGAGAGAACCACCGAGCAACGACGAGCAGCTGTCAGCTCTCCAACATCGTAACTCTGAACTCTGCACCGCGGCACAGGCAGGGTCAGATTGGTTGAAGACATGCGCACCATCGACGTGCAGTACGCCTTAGTACACAGCGTCATCGTGCCCCCATGTAGGCAATCGGGGTTAAGTGCCTTGCCCAAGGACACAACGCGGGAGCACGAATCAGTCGCTGAAATGGTCACTCATACAGCTACTAACCGCGCTCGACGTTGCTTAACTTCGGTGATCTGACGAGAACCGGTTACGCGACGCCACCGCGCCCCCTACTGTAAGATTGCCATCGCACGGCCACTAACGGACGTATTATCACTTTACTCTATCGCCGCCCTCCAACAAATGACGGAATATCACTCTACCACCGCCTTTGCACGGCCACTAGATTATTATCACTTTACTGAACGCCTTTTCACTTAAGCAGTCGCCACCAATGGGGTTAAACTCTCCCCTACGTTTATCTCAGAATAATGTTCATACAGGCAAGCCTACTCTGCCTACGTATGTCTTGCCTTCTGCAACAGGTATGCCGTCTTCCTAAACACTAATAGCTCCCTGAGCTCGTACTTTCTATTTTTGATCCTACACTCAGATATGGCCACTGACTTGGCCCGCGACTGCCCTTATTCTAAATGTGAACTCTGTAGCTCTTCTGCATTACAACATACCTCTTCTCTCGCACCGATGCAGCACCTCCTCTAATCTATAGCATGAGACATCCTCAGCACTTTAATTAGCTCGTCTGACTCTCTCCAAATCCGTTGATCCGATTTAATTGAAATTTGAGATAATACTTTATGACATCGCATTTTATTTTGTTCAAGTTACCTCGTCCCTTGGTAGGGCCACGTCCCAAAAGTGTGCTCAAGTTAAATCTTAAACCTCTTCTTCTCATGAACCAGCAGCAGCAGAGACTTGATATTTGGTGTGCAGCTTCCTTTTGAGATGTAGACCCAGATGTGTTCAAGAGAAGTTCGAGGATCTATATTTGCCTTCGTTATGGGAGGGGCAAGAATTTTCACCCCGCCCAAAATTTCTATTTTCCAAACCGAGGGGCTGATTTGAACCAAATTTGATATAAGGGCTTATTGGGTCATAAGTACTTAATTTATGCCCCCAAAATGTCCCATCGCCCCATGGGAACCGCAGAAGCTAAAAATAGTAAAAATTTAAAACGCCCATATCTCCAAAAAACTACACTGCACTGAGAATTCTTATTCGGTGTGAAGCTTCCTTAGGACCAACAATATGGAATGGTCCAAAAAAATTGCTATCGATTTTATCATAGGGTACTTTTTCGGAACTTTGAAAAAGTGCTGAGTCAGCATTTTTTAAAACTGTGGGTAATGGGAAAGACATTTAAGACTGCTCTTCTCCCAAACCACTGCTCCAAAAGCTTTCAATTTTCACATATAGCATCTTTGGAAGATTGTTTCATACGTTTATTGAAGTCAAATCTCTGGGTCCATATTTTGGCTCTCTATGGGAGCCCAAATGTTTAAATTAGTGCAGTATGAGGAATATTCTTTAAAAATATTCTTCTTCAGATACACCAATCAGAATCGTTTAATACTTGGTATGCAGCATGCTTGGGGGGGGGGGGGGTCAAGTTTGTTCAAGCCAAGTCCCTGGGTTCATATTTGGGCTCTCTGTGGGGGGGGGGGGGGGGGGCGAATTATTACTTAGTTCAATATGAGGAATATTCTTCAAAAATGTTTTTTTTTTCAGATCCACTGGTCAGAAAAATTGGATATTTGGTATAAGCTTTTCTTAGGAGGGGGCAGATGCAACTTGTTCAAATAAATTCCCTGGGTTGATATTAAGGCCACTATGTCAGGTGAGCGCCCTCAGCCCCCCCCCCCCCCCCACCTCACCCGGGGTCCTCTTGTTTCGATAGCCAGAACATTAAATCACAGTTTAATTGTTTCTCTTGAACTTGGCCGCTTTGACCTATCTTAATTTAATATTCGCTTTAAAATTCCCCCGAAAGACTCACATTTCGGTATATCCTGACATTAGGTGACAGGCTAGGCGCGTAATATGGGTGTGTGTCCAGAACATGTGCGATGTACTGTTTTTACAGCAATTACCTATTAACTGGCCATAATTACACAGCTAATGACTGCAGGAGAACACTGGCTCTCTTTCTTCTTTAATCAGTTATCAGATAGCCTATGTGGTGTTCGACAAATGCGCAGTAAAGGACATTAAATTTCACGCTTAATTAGCAGCGCTTGAATTATTGCTGGTATGTTTAAGTGACAAATCGGTTTTCGCGGTCCGCCAGATACCCATCGTTTCGTTTTATGTTTAGCCCAGTGGGAAAGATTATCGAAAATATCGCAGCTTTAAGGTATCACCTTAACATGGCCATTGCATGGTAAATATAATATACCATTATATTACGATTCCGGAGTGAATTCATCGATATAATACTGCAATTAACAAATGTTCTAGCTACACCACGCGCGGAATCCAACCTACGTCTAAGATCGTCGTGTAAGAACTCATCTGATTGGTCGTTACGCGTCGTGATTGGCATTATGACGTGAATGAAACTCTACGCCAGAAAACAGTGTCAAGCAAGAATGTGATACTTTTAAAATACCAGCCCTATCCACTTAATTCAGGTTAAAATCGCGGTATACATTTGGTATGACCTACGTGACATTACTTTAACCTCTAAAACGTCATAGAAACTGTCACAGTGCGTATCGGACTCCCAAAATGTCATTTTGCGTCCTATGTTTGTACAAATAAATTGATAATTTGCAATTTAAAGTGACTCTTTTCAGTTCCAATTATTTTTGGCAGCTTCGCTACAATAGGCCTATATCCATTAACAATGAAGTCTATTTTTATGAGACGTTCAGCAGTGTGCAAAATTTTTAAAATGACTCTAACCAACTGACCGTCCACCTGGGTTGGAGATGGCTGACCGAACGCTCGGCTATGCAAAATTCTTGGGAAACTGCATTTTTATCATTAACAAGCATTCATATATTGCATGGAATTGGAAATATATGTAGCCTCTCACGGCAAAAGTCTAAAAATCTATCAAGACACAAGAAAGGCTGCTTAACTGGTAGAGTGCTAGAAGGCCATATTTGGGCATTAATCTGAACTGCAGGTATCTAAAGTTAAAGGCTTCATATTCTGTGGATGTCCATCGTATTATCTTGTACGTACAATTACATCATCTCCATCGATTTGCATTGTTACAGTTTATGGGAGAGTGCCTATTGGCACTCTCCCATGAATTGTAACAAGACAAAAATGTGTGAACAAATCTACAGGCTGAGAAAAAATTTAACACTCTACCAGTTAACTGATAGAGTGCTAAATTATTTTTGGGTATCAAAATTTGTTCACATATCTTTGCCTTGTTACAATTTATGGGAGAGTGCCTGCAGGCACTCTCCCATAAATTGTAACAAGACAAGTCCTTACAGACTAAATAATATCACTCCAAAGATAATACGAAGCACGTCCACTGAGTATGAAGCCTTGAAGTTGCAGTACCTTCACCTCAGCATAAAGCCCAAATATGGGCTTCCAGCACTTCACCAGTTAAGTGACTCAGACTTTACCATTCAAGAGTCAACTTTTGGCTAACCGGTCATCCGTTCGCGTAGACTGAAATTTGCTTAACCACCACGCGAACGAAACGAGCGTTCTCGTAAATTTTTTCACACTGTTAAGTTGAAAGATTAATGCCAACAACAGGGCTATATGAACCAATAAGGGCTTTTTTAACGAACCCTTATAGGCCCATAGGCAGTCACAAAAACGTTTTGGAAAATAGAACTGCCAGTACGATGTGCCCTCAAAAGTTAAAGTTAACAGCTTCCTTTTTCAATTCAACTGCTTTAATCGCCCAATATATAAAACATTATACATTTACTTCATTTTTCAAAATTGAAAATTGAATTTCTATTTCTGCTACACTCTTATACCCTTGCAACTATTAACACCTGAAAGTGCCATGCTGTACATAGAATACCAAGCATGTACCTCACATTATTCCGTCAATGTGGTTTGGAACTCACCACTAAGTCCAAAGTTTTCGTTTAAACGAAAGTGGTTTCGTTTAAACGAAAAAGTTTTCGTTTAATCGAAAAAGTTTTCGTTTAAACGAAAGCGGTTTCGTTTAAATGAAAAAGTTTTCGTTTAAACGAAACAATTTATTTTTTTCCACGTGGCAGCAATACGCTTCCGTAGTAATTCGATATGGATAGAGATATAAATGTGTATTTTGTTTGAGGTAAACTCTTTTGACATTTTGGAGACAGAATAGATGCGTAATATGGGTGTGTGTCCAGAACATGTGTGATGCACTGGTTTCCAACAATTACAATTTAACTGGCCTTAGTTACCCAGATAACGGAAGAGAATATTGTCTCTCTTACTATTGATCTGTTATCAGATAGACCATGTGGCGTTCAACAAGTGCGCCATAATGGATATTAAACTTTCATACTAAATTACAAGAGTTCGAGTGACGAGTTCGGGATCCGTTATATACCTATATTTATGTTTCATGTTTAACCCATTCAGAAAGATTATCGAAAATATTTACACTTTTAACCCTTTACCTAACATAAAAAGCAGACGACACTTGCAAAAAGAATTCTTGAATAACCAATTTTTTCATTTTTTGTCTCAAAAACATAGGTTATGACCCCTCGTTGGAACGAGCTCGACGAGCTCGTTCCAACGAGGGGTCATAACCTATGTTTTTGAGACAAAAAATGAAAATATTTTGAAAATTAAATGGCGATTTTTGAGAATAGCGCTGGCCAGTTTTGGCCGTTACGTTGGGTAAAGGGTTAAACAAGAAAATCGCAACTTTTAGCTGTCACCTTGACACCTCCTTACAACTCGGTGTTCTCCTTTGAAATTTTAGTAGGTGTGTTTGAAGCCTCAGCAAGACAGCAACCTACTCTTAAAAAGAGGGTTGGCGGTGATATAATGGGATGGGATGGGTGGGTTAGAGTAACAGAGTGACACTCAGGTGTAAGGAGGACTATCAGGAATACTAGGAGATACTATAAATATAAGGGCGTATTTTTGACCGCGTCCTGCCAGCACTAATTTCAAATATCTCCATTTTAGTTACCACACCCGCAGTTATGCAGAAGTGTATAATACTAGCACAACCGTAATCACATTACTCCGATCAGCGTAAACCACGACCTCCACTACCACCACCTTCACCACTACTATGCAACAACCACTGCTACATTAACATGGATAGTCAGAATCAAAGAGTTGTGTACATGAATTTAGATGCTTGTGTACTAGACTTTCGGATTTATATATAATCTTTGTAATTTCAAGGATGAAGCCAGCCGGGAGAAGGAGTTAGTGTATTTTGTAATGTTTTTATAAATTTTGCCAGGTTACACAGTTCCTTGATATTCGAACTCGAAAATAGGTTTTTGATTTTAAGCATATTTGGGAAACGCCAGTAACAGGTCCTTATATACCGCTTTCGTATTTCTGTTAATTCCTTGTAGACTAGAATGTAATGGAATTCACCCCCAATGTCAGTTCCACACAGTGAACATTTCCTCTGAGATATGTCTACAGAGGACCAGCTACCAGTTTCTATTGGGAGTCTGTGGTTTCGCGTCCTGAACTGTTGTAGTGGGATGGCCAATGACAATGGGAGTTTTTTAATATAAGTTTCCAGTTCGAAGTCTGTCTTAACCCAGTTATAAAATATAATATATTTACTTGAATTAGTCAGGGTTGCCCTCCAATCTTGCATGAATATATCTGACAATCTTTGCTTCACTGCGGCATCAAAGCTTCTTAGGTCCGGGACAAACTGATCGACCCAGATATAAGTCATGCCCAGGGAGGCTAGTAGTGAGGAGATATTTGGATTCAGGGGCTCGTGTACAATCCTTGTGTATGGTTCCAGTGAAGAATAATTGTGTTAGTCTCATTGTCGGAACACCTCATGGAGATACATGCAGATGGGGAACCTGAGGCAAATTTATGTCACGGATGGGAATAATGGGTTAAACTCCAATAACTGAAGAGAGTTAGGGAGCCTATCAGGGGTGCTTTGATTGTTCTAGAATAAACGTCTTGGCACAGTCATAAAATGTTTTTATCTTTCAATACAATGTAATCAGGTGTTCAACGCACATCCTCTTTGATATCAGCCAGATTTAGTCTCTCTTTTTTAACATACTAATATATTTACATACTGAAGTTTATTTCGGTGCACCTGTGTTCCAAATCTGCAATATTTTCGTTCCTCCGTGACGCTCTATTCTTATCGTTTTTCGTACTTGTTCTTCTGAACCATCATTTCGCAGCGGAACATTCATCCCTCTTCACGCCAAAGCGGATTTATCTCACTCTGTTTTGTCTGTTTTTCCAGCAGAAGAATGTTTCAAGCAAATGATCTGAAGAATTACTCGAAAACTCTGAATAAGTTGCTAACGAAAAACACCATTTGCGAGATAATTCTAGTTGGCACACGCGTGAATCCAACTGCAAGCAGTTGTGAATAACACTTTTCTCATGTCCACGGAGTTTTAACCCTTTACTCAACGTAACGGCCAAAACCGGCCAGCGCTATTCAGAAAAATCACCATTCAATTTTCATTATTTTTTTTCATTTTTTATCTCAAAACCATAGCTTGGATTGGAGTTTAACCCATTATTCCCAAGCGTGACATAAATTTGCCTCAGGTTCCCTCCCTGCATGTATCTCCCCCTCTGCATGTATCTCCATGAGGTGTTCCGACAATGAGACTAACACAATTATCCTTCACTGGAACCATACCCAAGGATTGTACACGAGCCCCTGGATCCAAAATATCTCCTCACTACTTGACTCCCTGGGCATAACTTTTATCTATTGACTAAAGTGAATTTTTTGATTTGATTGGTTGATAGATACGTGGTATGAGACCATATTCATTGAAACCCACGATACGTCCGCCCAGCCACTGACAAATTTCCCATACCCAGTGGAAGCCTCGTGAAATCTACAAATTGTCCATACCCCGTAGAAGACGCGTCATTCCAGTTTTACAGTGTACATGTATTATATTTTAATTTTTTATCTCCAAAATATAGCTCATGACCTCTTATTGTAATGAGCTTGTCGAGTACCCTCCAATGTGAGGTTCATAAGCTATGTTTTTGAGACAAAAAAGAAAAAAAGAAATTCAATAATTTTTTTATACTAGTCATAGCGGCATATTTTCACAAAAACTCTTTTGCACAAAAATTCCACAGAAACCTGTATGGCTCAACAATGGAAGATAAAAAATCTCATGCTGAGTGTGTTCACACATGAAATAGATTGTACTTCTAAAACGGAAAGGCAATAGATAAATTCGTTACCCCGTGTCTGATCACGTGGTACGGGTTTTTACCTACCCGAAGCCAGCCGTATCCCGTATGGGATACGGCTGGCTTCGGGTAGGTAAAAACCCGTACCACGTGATCAGTCACGGAGTAACTAATTATATCTGGGTCGACCAGTTTGTCACGGACCTAAGGAGCTTTGATGCCATAGTGAAGCAAAGATTGTCAGATATATTCATGCAAGATTGGAGGGCAACCCTGACTAATTCAAGTAAATGTATATTTTATAACTATGGTTTTGACGCTATAAGCTATGGTTTTGACGCAAAAAGTCCAAAAATTCGTTATTCAAGAATTTTATTTGCAAGTGTCGTCTGCTTTTCGTGCTAGGTAAAGGGTTAAAATAGCTATTAACCAGTTCAAACTTGATGGTACTTTCCATGTCCGTTCAGTGGCATCAATTGGAAGAATTCATATTCGTTATTTTTGGTAGACAAATTAATATTTTCAACGTGCAGCCTTGGGGCTGTACGTTGAAAATAAGTATTGGTCTCCCTTACACATTCACAGGAAGATGCCATATCCTTACAATATGCACCTAATTTACTATATTGTAAAAATTCCAGATACCATTGTTAATATTTGTGCAACATTATATTTAAGCTTTGTAACATGTATATTGTTAAATAAAGAATTCATTCATTCATTCACTAAGCACCCACCCACTTTACGACTACAGGTCCCATAACAGTCCTGGGCAAAAACGGGCTTTCGGATTTAACCCTTTACCTAACGAATCGCCCGCATCCGCCCGCGTAATATGCAAATTGAGCAGTTGAAAAAATTAAAATGTTAAAAATATTTCAACAAAACCATATCATGTGACCCATCACATGATATGGTTTTGTTGAAATTTTTTGAAAAATTTAAAAAAATTATTTTTCAAATAATACATTTTGATATCGTCTGCGTTGGGTAAAGGGTTAAAAGGTTAACTAAATGGAGTCTGGCGCTTATAGTTTTGAGCTATACAGGTAGGGTGGGTGGGTAACGGTTCCAGCTGTTCTCACTGCGCTAAAATATTGCAAAGACCTTAGTGGGGAGAGGTGGAAGGGTGATGGTGGCGTTAATGAAATAAAAATGTAATGAGAGTGATGTAATTTTGTGTTGTATTTATTCCTTCGTTGTTGATACAGGCCCCAATATTTCCGCGGTTGGGGCTATCCGGAAACATTCGAAGGTCAATAGAGAACGTCAGATTACACCCAATCTGAGTTATACCTGAGATAGCGGAGTACGTAAGAATCACCCTCTCCACGCCATGTGAAGTAACAGGCTAAATACTTTACTACCGGGCCAAATTTAACCACAGTTGTAACACACTTCCTATAGCCTGACAATAGAATTTTTCTCAAACCGATCAGTTACTCCCTTTAGGGGCCTCAAAGGGGAGGTTACTAAAAAATCCCAAAAAGGTCTTCTTCTTCAGAAGCACTTTACAGAAAATGTTTATTTTTTGGTAAGCAGCATCTTTCAGTCATATGCATTCAAGTTTCTTCAAGCCAAGTTTCTGCGTCCATGTTTAGGCTTATTCGGGAACCCAAAATTTGGCTTTCGGTTCCAACATGTAAAGGCTGTAATTTTCTTTTTCAAAATCACTGCATAGAAAGAGTGATTTTTTTTTTTTTTTGGGGGGGGGGGGGGGGCGGAAATAAAGACAATGATAAAAAAGACAACGGAACAAATGACAAAGATAATGGTACAAAAAAATAATGGTAAAAAAGACAATGGTAAAAAAACAAGAAAGGAAGTTGTGATCCTTATTTGCTGGAGAGGGATGGTGTTTATAATCCCAGCTTTACATCTGTTTGAGCCCTCACCCTCGGTAGAAGTCGTTGCCGGTCGCCCTGACCGATATTCCCCTCGGTCATACAACAATAAAACCACTTCAGTTCGCACCAGATTGACAACACTCCTATTTGGATCCGAATTCCTTACCAATGCTGAAAATTCGTCTGTATTTGAAATGGTGCAGAACTTTATACTTAGTGAACGCTTCCAATAACTGCAACCTTACCGCTGCTCACCTTAGAGTTTACAATGGGCGGAATCTGGTCCAAGTTGCCCACTGGGTGATCTCTCAATACAACATCTCGTCTAAGTGAGCTCCTATCGTGTTATCCAACTATCTCTTCTAAAAGAGCGACAAGTGATTCTTCTGTTGATGGACCATCAAGCTAACCTGATGATCGGGTGGCGGAGGGTTTGCTTGTCTGTCTTATGTGAGTTTTTAGTGAAACACCCACATCAAATGAAATATCTGCGGGGTGAATGCCTCGTTGACTATCCGCTCCTCACACTGTTGGGGTTTTTCGTTCAAGGGTGGAGCGGTGTTTCTGAGAATTGCTACCGGCAGTGTGCGCCGCGGGGGGGGGGGGGGGGGGGGGGAGAGACAATGTTTCGCATATTATTGAACAATACATTGCATGCTAATGAAAAAAAATGCGTCTTACACTTGCGAGACGTTGTTCGTTTCCCGACGGTGCATGGTACTGGCGGTGGTCTTCCGGAGCCTTATTCCCCCCTGGAATGAAAAACCTTAACAGTTCCCGCCCCCCCTCCCCTCCGCTGTTCATTACAATATTCTCCTGACATACTAGTGTTAGACTGATCTCCAAATCTGTCAGTTCCCAAAACTGTTGTCGATCAATGTTGATATCTTGTGCATTCAAGTTGGCCTTTTCCTTTTTCATTCATCCTCTCGTTCTACTTTCTTCATTTTTTCAGGGCTTAAACAATATCCAACCAGTCCACTCGTTCTATCTGTCTAATTGAAACTGTGTAATTTTACAAACTTGGGAGACGGTTCACATAATTTCTTCCAAATCCCCTACTACAACTATTGAGTTTGATACAGTATTTTGTCGCTTGAGAACCATAAGGTTCTGTCTTCCAGTGGAAGATAGAACCTTATGGTTCTCACACGACGATTTGTTAACCCGCTGAACACTAATGGTATCTTCCATGTCAGTTCGATGGCAGTAATCGAGAGAGTCCATATTGATTATTTGGGGGTAGACCAATAAAAATGTTCTTAAAAGGGCTGTTATATCTTTTTCAAATGTTTATATTTTTTTTAAATGTACATTCGTCACAGCCAGGCAAGCTTGTTTCAATCCTTGCCTGGTGTTTGGTGGTCTCCTGTGTATGTTAACAGAAAGGTAGGTTGTACCAATTCCTCTTACGCTTCGTCTGCTATTTCCATTCGTCTTCTTGATAAGTCTTGCAAGAAAATTGCCCGAAGGCTGCACGTTGAAAATATTGATCGGTCTACTCCACACATTCACTTAGCAGCTATCATACTTAATGCAATTATGACGCATCGTTTTCCTGGGCCGAAAACACGACCGTTCGGAGGTAAAGGGTTGATGGTATTCATAGGGACGTGGCGACAGAAAAACCGAGAAAATAATTAATTAGCTTGGGGCAGATCGAGAATTTTTAAAAGTCGGGCAGTCGGCAAATCGAGACAAAAATCATATATATTAAATTTTTTTCAATCCGTGTTTCCACTTGCATATTTCGGATCGTTTGTGAGCTCAAATGTTGCCTCTGTATTCCGATATTCAAAAGAAGTTGTCATTTTTTGACAGTAACTTTTGGGTTTTGATGAGACTTGTTTATTGACATTGCAATGTCACTCCATCAAATATGTGTCTCGTGCCTGATCTCCCGTTCCCTAAGGGGAGAACACTTTGAAGAAACTTGCATTTTTTATTAAATTGATACACAACTTGCAATTTTTATGAAATTCATGTTATTTGTCATAGTACAGTACGAGATGAATTTTGGCCAGTAGTATGTTCCAATCATAGACATTTAAATTTGTTCAAGTGAAAGTTCTTGAGAGCTTGATTTTGGGAACTGAAAAGTTGCCTTTGAGCTCCAAAAAGCAAAATCTGACATTTTTATGCTTATTTTTGTTTTAATGTGACTTGGTCATTTACACTGCACCAAACGTTATACCATCAACTTTGGGTGCCATGCCGTATTTCCGTCTTTCAGAGGGGAGATAACTTGCGTTTTTGTGAAATTCATACAATTTGCTTCTGTTGTGAAAGTGGTGGATCAAATTTAACCAGATATGGTAGATATATTGCCTACTTATCGACCCCCGAGTTCCAATGTCTTCTATGTGCCTCCTGGCACATAGAACACATTGGAACTCGGGGGACGTTATGACGACCCAAGATTGTGCAGTATCAGTAAAAATACCGAAACTGATAGCAAATTGAACATTCCAATACCGCCCATCTCCACATATTTCGTCACGGTTGACTGCCTGGAATTGCTACCATGGCTCATATTGTTTTCTTTCTAAGTTTTTTTTCTGATATGTTGCACAACGTCAATAATTCTGACAGAATTTACTTGAATGCAACAAAGGGGAGATAATTATGTCATTAATCTCAAAAATGCAGCATGAAGTCAAGATAAGCTACAGAATCAATGGCACTTTCATTGATCCTACATTCGGAAGGAACCCCTGCCTATATCATGTACCGTACCCCCTCAAAATACTTTACCATGTCCGCTGCAATGCTGTCCCGGTCATTGGTGCCTTTGCCATCCACCTTTATACTCTGTGCGGTATTGCCTTTATTAAATACGTTTACCTATTTCCCGAATACATTGGAAATTGACCCCCTATTTTCCTTATTGTTTTAATGCAATTACTCTCCCGCTCTTTCCTATTTCTGTCCTTCATTATATTAACTTTTTCTCTTGCCTCTTCAAAAACTTCCTTGGCCCTTTTAGTGACTACATCATTCATCCATCCCATAAGTTTTCTGTACGTCTTCTAAAAACAGTACATTTCTTTTCCCTCTCTTTTATTGCCCTTTTGACTCATTATTTGTTCTGCATCCTAATTTCTTTGACTACACCCTAATTCTCCCCGTGATTCCCCTCCCCTCCCATCCCAACAAAATAAAATTTAAAATAACTGCACTGATAACTGCCTTTAGAAACTACGGGGCTTCGCCTCGTCAGCCTAATGGCTTGAATAGGTGTTTTCAAATTGCAAAATTGCAAAAACTGGCGTCATAAATGACTGCAACACTTTCTACCCCCAGCCGAAACAACTGTACAGTATCTGTGAAACTCTTTGTTTTCATGGTAATAGTGTGCAGGGTGGATACAGGAGCTGTTACGAAGGAGGCGCGTGAGACTGTCCCGAACCGTCGATGGTCGATGGTCTGATGGCTGAATTTCCCTAAAATCAGAGAGTTCTGCGATCTCCTCATTGAAAAGTGACATAGTTCACTTTGTATTGTCCCCAAAATACCCTGGTATACCAGCCCTTTAGTCGGGTGTACTAGAACATTTCAGGCGCATAGACAGTATTGTATAATAGGGGTGCCTTAGCCATTTTGGGAGGGGGGGGGGCGGGAAATGATATATGGAAAATCGTTTGGGGGTGGGGCGGAAGCCTCCCCTAGTCCTCACGAAAACCCTCTGATCTCTACCCCTCCTTCCACTTACCTTCAAAATTCAGTGCTCTAAAAGCGAACCCGAGGCACTTGCAACTATAGCTTGTGTAACCCTATATTGTTGAACATTTAAGGGCTCCATGTTATGCCAAAGTTGCATTGGATCAATGTTTTTTTGGAGGAGTGAAGAGAGAACATTTTTTGGGTTGGGGGCAAGCTTCCACTGCCCCATCCCACCCCTGGCTACGCCACTGGAGCATTTTTGAAAAATGCACTGGGAACCTTGATATTCTTTTAATAATAATAGTTATAATAATAATAAATCGTCGGCCTTCCGCTGCATGATTTGGCGCGGTCCTCTAACGAGGAGGCCTACATTAACCCTGCCCCCCCTCTCTATCCTAATATCCCAGCATTCAGTCAAAAAATTGTTTCATAATCCCCCCCCCCCCCCCCACTGGCGCTTTTTCGATCTCCCCAACTATAACATTGACCTTTCACTCATGCCATTGTTCATCCACTTATCCTTCATATATATTTTCATCCCAAGGAGTCTTGTTCTACTAGGCAAATATTTGGGGCATTCTAGAAAGAAATGTTCCAGGGTCTCCGTAACACCTAAGTTACACATTTTGCTCACTCTTTCCTCGCCTTTCCCGATTCTCCCCCTCAACTCCAGTGACTTGCATCTTACTTTGAACAACAATGACCCCCCCCCCCCCCCCCCCCCCCAATGATCCATCCAGGTACTTCTCAAAAGCTGGCGCATCCTTTTTATATAACCCGTCTAAGGAACTCTTGGTCCTAGTTCCAGCTCGCCAGTTTCTGTTACAGCCCTCAAGCACCCTTTCCCTTATAAGGCCCCCCCCCCCCCCCTTCTGCAGTCCCTCTCCTAGATCTTCAGTCTCTATAGAGTAATTCTCCTTTAGCTCCCTCACCTGCTTTATCCATTCTGTCTGTATGTTATAGTTCTATACATGGTTAAACGTTTTTTAGTGTCCCTGCTGTGCACTCACAACCATCTCTAAGGGCATACAGTTACTAGCATTGTGAGGTAATAGTATTTAAAATTTGTTTGTACAAATAAACGCCAGGATTATAATTTGAATACTTACAAGGACACTACGAATCTCAAATTTAGGGTAGAATCGAGATAGGCAGAGGATTTCGAGTAGAATCAAATCTTCAATTGAATCTCAATGTTCTTTAACCCTTTACCTAACGTAACGGCCAAAAACCGGTCAAAAATCGCCAATTAATTTTCATTATTTTTTTCATTTTTTGTCTCAAAAACTTAGGTTATGACCCTTCGTTGGAACGAGCTCGTCGAGCTCGTTCCAACGAGGGGTCATAACCTATGTTTTTGAGACAAAAAATGAAAAAAATTAGTTATTCAAGAATTATTCTTGCAAGTGTCGTCTGCTTTTCAGGTTAGGTAAAAGGTTAAATTGAAGATATTGAACCTTCTCACAGCCGTAAATATTGTCAGTCCCTGCTCAAGTATTGTATGCAAGAGGAAGCTGAATGTTTGATTAAATCTATAAAAACGCGGAATATTTCAGAATAAGACGAATCCAAATAGCAGCGGAAGTAGAACCTCCTTGAACTCTTCTTCTGCCATCAGCTCTCCTGCACATGAGACCTTATGTTAGACGAAAAGTTTAAGAGGGGACACTTGGTAGTCTTTTGACAACATGTCGACAATTCAAATAAAATCCGAATCTGTGCGACTCGAATCGAATCATCGGCACGATTTCGAATCCAATCGAAGCTTCGTGGGTCCTTCTTGAATGCGTCGTTTATGCTGAATATAAAAAAGGGAAAAACCTCAATTATCTAACAGGATTCCAATTAGGAAAAACAGGAGGTGTTTCTTAATTGCAATATTGAGGTGGATGCGCCGTGTCCGCCCCGCTTGAATACGTCCCACAGTTTTTTATTTGAAGGTTAATGAATGTAATTTATTTGAAATACACAGACCTCTGGTGTCGGTTATTTTGAATTTGGGTACCGTTACACGCTAAAAACTAAAGTGTTAAAAACTACACTTGAAGTGCTGTATTTAACACTTACTAAGTGCCGAACTAGCACTTTGTTCAAGTGTAGATATCCCAGAACTTGACAGGTGTTACAATAATACCACTTGACAAGTGTAATGTAGCGACACTTAAAAGGAAACAACGCAGATGACGCGTATCAGGCTCGAACTCTCGAACCTGGTCCGCGTCATCTGCGTTGTGTCCTTTTAATTATGTACCCACCAAGCGCAAATCAAATTATGGACGATTCCGGAAGAACCACCAATGCTAGACACATGGGAAGTGCCATCCATTCAAGTTTCAGATGTCTGACGATTGTAATGTCTAAGTGCTTAATGCATTGCACTTTGAGTGTTAAAATCAAACCCTAAGAGTTGGAATGGGTTTAACACCTTGAAAGTGTCAGTTTTAACACTTTAGTTTTTAGTGTGTAGCGAGGCGTTATATAACACACAGTGCAGCGGATTGTACAGAAAACTGCACCGAAGAGTAGACGGTTGTTCATTATGAATGAAAATATACAGTAAGACATTCAGAGAAAATGATAGGCGTCAAGTTGGAAGTCATTTTGTTGGGGGTGGGGGTTACAATGAAAGTTTGCGTCGAAACATAAAAAAATGATCGCAGATATCTAGGATTTGGCCTTAAAATAATCTCCTCTTACCATAGTATTTGCTGATATGTTAAAAAAAAACCCGGGACGCGACAACCGTTACTTATTTCTAGTTTCTTATTCGACATTTGTTATCAACCGATAAAATCGGTTGATAACGAATGTCGATTAAGGAACTGGGAATAAGTAAAGGTTGTCACGTCCGTAAAAAAAAAAAACTCTATCTACCGAGGATTTTTCTTGAAAATAGGTCTACCATGCCCTTATCCTGAAATCTTTAACATTCCCTGGTCTTGCTCCACTCCGCCTCATCATGACTCCACTGAAGATGGTAATTTCTGGAATACATTTGACTGTTCAATGAACGGTACCGTGACATTTTCTTGAAATGAGGCATTTATGATCCACTTTTAGTAAAAGTCTTTTACCTGCACATTTCTCAAATTTAGAGCAACAGGTTCACATTTCTTATTACACAACAGGGTTCAGCTGAAAGTGGTTTCTTCTTTTGTCGCTTAATAAGTGAAATCATTACAATGAGTAGAATATTTTGGGTAAATAACGTGAACTTTTTATTCGTGAAAAAGAAAAAAAAAATAATCAATACTAAATTTTTTTTGTTTTAATTTCCGGATTCTTGTGAAAAACTTTGCCATTCTCTGCGATTTTCTTGTAAATTCCGGTTATTGCAAAAGGATTTTCACGCAAATTTGTCACGAATTATTGGTGGTGTTTGTAATGGATACCATAAAACGGCACCTCGTGATGTCACGACCAGGATTACACTGACATTTCTTCGTAGGTGAATATAGAACTGTTGACCTCTTTAAGATGACGCCCTCTCACAAAGTGTATTAGTAGAATTTATATACAACCGGAAGACAACAATTATGGTATCACCATACTTGTGTCGATCCTTGACATAACAAGCGCATAATACGTATGCTATTTGTGTAACTGTTGGCATATGCATATACTTTTATTATGGACACGGGGGCGTAAACCATGGGGAGGCGGCGAAGGGTGTGCCCCGCCCCCCCCCCCCCCCCACACACACACACTCACAAACTAATTGTCTCACCGTACATTTTTCGAGCCGAATAGTATTGCCCGATAGTTCTCGACTCAAGCCGCAAGTGTGCCTGAATTGAACAGCGGACAGAGACGTGAAGTTACACCCCATGCACCTGGATAGCCAATTATTCAGGAGGAACGACCGCATCCCTGATTTATCTCGTAATGAAAACCGATCGATTTTCGATAAAGTTATCCTTGAAATTATTCGACTAGCGAGGAAGGTCCAGTTAAGAAGCATGTAATTGTTGACAAAACACTTATGGCATCAGTAGAAAATAAAGATAAGTTTATTTTAAATTTATTACTTTTAATAAACGAAAACAACAGGCAGCTCTCGGAGCCCATACTTTCTGACTGGAAGGAAATTTTCGAAAAAATACCCCAATTTTTATTTCGATAGCCAGAACATTAATTCTTAGTTTAATGGCTTCTCTTGAACTTGGCCGCTTATATCTATCTTAATTTAATATTAGCTATTAAGTTCCTTTGAAAGTCTTGCATTTCGGTATATCCTGCTGACATTAGTGACAGACCAGATGCATAATATGGGTATGTGTCCAGAACATGTGCGATGTACTGTTTTTCCAACAATTACCTATTAGCTGGCCATAATTACATAGATAATGACTGCAGAAAAAACACTGGTCTCTCTTACTTTTAACCTTTATCAGTCAGCTCATATTGTGTAAACGCGCACTTTATGGCCATTACATTTTATGCTTAATTAGCAGCGCTTGATTTATTTCTGGTCTGTTTAATTGACAAATCGGTTTTCGGGGTTCGCCAGACACCTATCTTTTCGTTTTATGTTTAGCCCAGTGAGAAAGATTATCGAAAATATCGCAACTTTAAGCTATCAACTTGACAAACAATGCCTTCGACATGGCCTATTATATTATATTATAACTACAACAATTACCAGGCCACAGCCTAGCACACGGACCAAGCAACATCAAAAACATAACAAAGCAAAACGAAAATACGCACAACACAACCGCGAACACCAAGAGCGACAACTGCTAAGTCAACTTGACAACTACTACTCTACCAACAAGACGACTACAACAACGTCCACCACACACACTGTACCAACAACCACCAGCTTTGGCAACCATTATGCTGCTGAAGTATAGACCACTAAACTGTCACGGTTCGCTTTTTCAACCAACTGAAATATTCCAGACGGTTGAATCTAAAAAATAACATAAACAGTCATTTTGTAGAAATCAACGGAAAAATTATCGCGCAATCGAGATTTGATTTGTTCGAAGTTTTGATGACATCACCATTAGGAATGAAGACTTGCCACCACTTTAGTTTTACCATTACACTACGCAGTTTCACTAATTGTGTTAACCCTTTACCTTTACCTAACATGAAAAGCAGACGACACTTGCAAAGTAAATTCTTGAATAACTATTTTTTTTTCATTTTTGGTCTCAAAAACATAGGTCATGACCCCCTCGTTGGAACGAGCTCGACGAGCTCGTTCCAACGAGGGGTCATAACCTTTTGATTTTGAGACAAAAAATGAAAAAATAATGAAAATTAATTGGCGATTTTTGAGAATAGCGCAGGCCGATTTTGGCCGTTACGTTGGGTAAAGGGTTAATATCTTTATCATGTAAAGGCCAGTTAAATATTTATTGACTGAAATATATATAACTAGGACACGAAAGAGAAAATCTGTATATGTTTGTGAATAGAACATCACATTACATCAACGGTAGTCTGCGCGCAAATTTCCACGAACAGTGGATAAACAAACATAACAGCGTCTCTAATTCCGAACTGAATTAGACTGGTGACCTGAAAGCTTGCTTACGGCTCCAACGGGCTGTATGATTAATTATTACTAATGTTCCTACCTTATTCTAGGAACCTGTTCTTTTTGTTTTCATTAATATTTAACCTTTTACCTAACGCAGACGATATCAAAATTTATTACTTTAAATATTAATTTTTCAAATGTTTCAATAAATACTATTAAAAAAAAGTAGGGGATATTTGATAAAAGAGAGATATATATGAAGAAATATATTTATATTTTCATCAAAAAGACAGTTGACGCACTGCACAGTGACATCCGGTGAATGATTTCAGCGATAGTTGGCTGTCTGACAAGCACACATTCCACTCAATGAGCTGTAGAAGACATGGACGGTCAGTAAGAGAATTTACCAAATTCAGTCCAAAACCTCAATACCTTGTAAATCCTCCTCGGTTCGCGAGACAAGCGCGGATCCGACGTGGCATACTCCTCACCAAACGTCCAATATCAGCTTGACTGATGTTATTCCATTCTTCCTGCAGTGCAGCGGCGAGTTCCTGGACATTGGTAGGGGGTGTTGGCGTTGTCGTAGGCGTCTGTCAAGCATATCCCGGACATGCTCAATTGGTGAAAGGTCTGGACTTAGTGCTGGCCAAGGCAGTGTAGTAATTTTCTGCTCCTGGAGCAACTCTGCAGCGACACGGGCCCTGTGTGCTCTTGCATTGTCATCTTGGAAAATGAATCGACGGCCGTGACGTCGCGCAAATGGCACCACATGAGCTGCTAACATTTTGTCTCGGTAGTACTGCTCTGTGACACGCCCTTGGATGACATGTAATGCTGTTCTGCTTGTCATGGTTATGCCTCCCCACACCATAACCGATCCACCACCAAAACGATCGTGCTGCCTAACGGTTACGTCATGGTATCTTTCGTTCCGCCGCCGCCACACTGTTTCGCCTGTCGTGGAAGTCGACAGTGAACCTCGATTCATCGGAAAATATGACGTTACTCCACCGACGATTGCCCCAGCGATGTCGTGCTCTACACCAATTACGCCTTGCTGCGGTGTGACGTTCAGTCAAACGTGGAATTATTCGAGGTCGTCGGGCATACAAATTCCTGCTGTGCAGGCGATTTCGGATAGTCTAACCACTGACTCGTACATCTATCTCTTGGTGCAGCTGCTGTCCAAATTCTGAGGCACTTTGCTGGCGGTTACGTAATGCTGTGGTTCGGATGAAACGATCCTGGTTAGCAGTTGACGCCCTAGGACGACCTGGCCGACGTCTGTCATCAACATTGCCTGTCTGACGGTAGTGTGACCACAACCTGCTAATCACCGATTGAGTAAGGTTGAGAATTTGAGCCACTGCAGTCTGTCTGTTGCCAGCTTCCAACATGCCAACGGCACGTAAACGTTCGTCACGTGTCAGTCTTCGCATACCTCAAAAGTTACGTTTCGACCAGAAACTATTGATGAAATTGTTTATACCAAGAAAAGAACGATAAGACCCCGAAAAAGCCCGTCCAGTACAAATGAAAATTTCAAAACGTACCCCACCGACATTAACGCGGCGCTCGTGTGAAAAACCTGCACGAAGTTTTCGTGGGCCGGTCACATTCATGATTCACACTAAACGTGGTAACATATTGATGTATGCAATCATGCGTATCCAATACCATTTTCCGAAAATATCAACATCAGTTTGGATATCCCCTTGGAACAAATCTTGGTCTTGTTAATTTTACAATTCAGGCAATTTGGGTTTGTAAAATGGTTGAAAGTTTTGGGAAAATACCATTTTGAGGGTGTGGGGTGCCCAATTTTCATGACACAATGCCTGTTTTGCTGTCCAGGCATGCATAAAAATGCTTTCAAAATAAACAGGTGATCTGAGATGGTAGGAAAGATTGTTCGGCTGGTTAGTTGGTGAATTTCCAGTTGTCCGGAACAACTGCAAGGTAGAACAGCAGAATTAATGTTGACATACACAGCCATTTCTGAAGAATGAATCTGTTTAAACCTATATACCTTTGGAGTTTAAACTGTATTACCACTTTGAAAAACCAATAATAAAATTTGTCGTGTTTTTCAACCTGTCACCTGAGCTCTCATCCCATATCTAATTATTGCAAGTCTCTTTTCTTTCATTCTGACATTTTAACCCCTTTCTATCCATATAAATGTACACAAATGTGATTTTTGACATGGCGAGGCTTCAGAGACAGCATAAAATGTAGACTATTCTTCTTTTGGGCTCCTGGGGAAGTGAATCGAATGTGAAATAATCTGTTTAATCATGTGAAATGAATTAAATGTTGTGTTCGTGGGTGTGTACAATAGGTTTTCACTCCATGTGAGCAGTTTTGGTATAGAGTTACTTGAATTTTTCATGATGTGACAGCTGAATTTCCTTTCTATTTGAAAGGAACTGAAAATGGATTACCTCCCTTTGATTGATGGACAATTGGAAACTTATTCCAGTTATTTTTGAGCAAACACCCCCAGCCTTGAAGTGTTCTGAATATCAGATTCCAATAACTATTCTGGAAGGTTTATCTTGATTTAAAAATTATGACACCGTAGGTAACTTCATTTTTTTCTAGTTTTTGCAATGGCAGCATTCACACCGTATAACATTATTTCCTCTTTTCACCTCAAATAATTCAGCAGCAGTGTTTCAGTCCATCCTAACTGGGTCCATCATAAGTACATTGTTCCTTACAAAGAGGGAATTCCCCCAAAATAAAAACATATTCCTGGAAATTCAATTTTGTTTCTTGTCTTTGTGATTGGTTTCTCAGTCATTATTAGTTTTACCAAGAGTCTCACTAAGATTTGCTTTCTGTTAATGTTATGCTGTAGTAGTTAATATGGCATATTATATCATAAATCAGTTAATAGAAATACCTAACCACACCTTAGAGTAATGTTTCGGGTATATTGCAGTAAAAATATGTTGTTGAATCTTTCTGGAATCAGCACCTTTGTTGATTCTAAGAGGGTTCAACAACTATGTTTTTTGAAAAGGTGAAACAAGTGGAGATAGGCTGTGGTTGGGAAAGGTTAGGAGTAACTAGACTGGGTCAATAGTTCTCATTTTTCAGTGGGGAAAAAATACTATGCCACTGTATGTATATGTGTGACCTCTAAAACTTATATCTGGAAGATTTGATTATTCTGCACCCCCCCCCCCCCCCAATCTGTTTCTGCTCCTTATTTTGAATCCAGGTCCTGGTATCCATGAGTATAATACAAGGGATCATGTTGTTGATTTGCCTCAAAATTCCTTCAGTGTCAAAGAAATATTTCATTTGGGCAGGGTACATGTGAAGCTTTTTATGTCTTTTCAGTACATCACCAACGGAATTTTCCACTTGGAGGTCACTCTGCCAGTGATAAGATAAAATAAATGTGTGATTTATTGATTTCTAATATGCTTCTTATCACTGTAAGTTATACATCTGGAAACACTAAACTGCCACCAAAACTACCATGTAAGGACTCAAACTAGGGATTGGCTTTTTCACTGAATTGGTTGGTACGGTGGGAGTCAATAGCAACCCTTGCTAGTTCCTTTGTTTCTATTTTCCACTGACATTATTTTGTTATTTGGAGTCAAGGAGTGCTTCTCTCACATGGTGGTTTTGCCTTGCAAATATGTTCTACATACAAACATTTGTGGACGGAAAAGTATATTTTTTCATCTTTATTTTGAGAAAAATGAGGGGTTAAAATATTCTTGCACTCAGTGTTTTTTGAGAATAAATGGGCCTTGATGTACACATGAGGCTGATCTGTTAATGCATTGATGCAAAATAATATCAATTTGAAGAATGTTTTTTCAATGATTCTTTTACTGGGATGAATAATAATGAGTGAAATAGTGAAAATGTCTCAGGTTTTTTTTACTCAAAAAAACAGGGCGGGTTAAATAAAATGATGTGAGGTCAGAGAAAAAAAACATTGATTTTTAAAAAAATGTTGGGAATCAATTTGGTAGTATTTTATTTTGAAATTAAATCACAAATTACAGATATTGGTATCCCTTTAGGTTATGAGAGCCTAAATAATTGAACACGGGACCCAGTGCATTTAACACCAAAGTTGTGAATAGGATTAAATGGGGCTGATCAGCCGATTGGTTCAATATAATTTGGCTTTGAAACCATTAATTAAAATTTTGTTTTGTCCACTTTAGAAAGGATTAATAAGTTTGTTTATAATTTTGTGCCGGAATGTGTGAGGATCTCTCAAAAGCATGAGGCATGAAAAAGGTGTCAAGGTCATTCAGTGCAAGACCATATGGTAGTAGGAAAAATTCAAAATTTAAATTGAAATTTGGTGTGGTAACATGTATTTTTTTCCAGTTTATTTTTTTTCAAGAGATGATGTACTTTATGGATGTATAGGTGATTTTTTTTCAGAACAGCTAAGTGCTTTGTACAAAGAGCGAAAGGTTAGCATTGTCAATGGGAGTTTTTAGGCTTTCCTAACCATAAAGAAAGGTTGGAACACGCACACTTCTTCTTTGAAGAAAATATATCGAAACCACTTCAATTTCAAAGTAAAGCATATCATTTACACAATGAATGGAAGGAAATTAAAAAAAAATACAAAAGCTCAAAATATTATCAATGCCAGACAAATTTACTTAATTTAGATGAGGTTGTTTATTAAAATTCATCATCATTTGCTTGTTTATCGAAAAGAGCAGACACATATTGTATTAGAGTTAGCTCCCTTATATCATGTACTCTAATATCACTCCACCGGCGAATACAATTTTGTCGCTCAAGATACACATTGTTCTTTATGACGAAATGCAATGAAAGAAATCGTACTTGTACACCGCTTCTCTGTGTCTGGCTGTGTGTCTGGGTTTTTTTTCTGTCTCCCGTTCCTTAACCCTTTACCTAACATGAAAAGCAGACGACACTTGCAAACAAAATTGTTGAATAACTAATTTTTTTCATTTTTTGTTTCAAAAACAAAGGTTAAGATCCCTCATTGGAACGAACTCGACGAGAGGTCATAGCCTACGTTTTTGAGACAAAAAATTATGAAAATCAATCGGCGATTTTTGAGAATAGCGCTGGCCGGTTTTAGCCATTACGTTGGGTAAAGGGTCAACCCGTTCAATCCTGAAACAGTGAATATTATTACCACTTCAGCGGGCGTTCCTTAGGCCATTAACGCTAATTTCCTGGGCATTAACACGCGATAAATGCTCAGGTCATAACGTGACGTGCTGGGCCGCTAATGGGTTTTCCTTCCCATTTGCGCCCGCAGCCCGACACGTCACGTGACCGAATTACCTCCCATTCCCAATCTTCTGTTTCTGCTTTGTAAGTTCGGATGCTGTGCGAGATAAACAAATCTCACAGCAGTTACTTGAGGTGATTACACCAAATATAACCTATTTACTGAAACATGAGGGGCCAAATAGTGATATAATGTGAGTAGATTTATGTATCATTCTGTTTTTGAAGCTGCCAAACTCCGATCCTGGATTTTTAACATCTTTTTTTCGTTCTTGTCTTCAAAAAACTTCCAAAAATAAACTCCGACAACTCATGAATATTCAATTACTTTGACTTGTTTTGATCACATGGTATTGTTTGCAAATAGACGTTTGTGATTGTTTGCACATTAAAATTGACTTGGAGTTATTTTGAGGTTACTTGAATGTCCTCCCCTATTAGTGGTAATAATAGAAATAACAGGATTTTTGTCGGGCGTTATGGTTTATTAACGGCCCTACAGAAATGATTAACAGCCCTTCGTCTCGGACCGCTAATAGACCCTTGGGCTGTTAATCATTTCTGTAGCGCCGTTAATAAACCATAACGCCCTCAAAATCATGTTATTGATATAGTATTGCATTATGCGCTGTATGATTATATCATAACTGACCCTCATTTAAAATTTAGTAATTATATTAAACATAATGCGTTGGAAGGGTTAAAATACTAATTAGTCTGCTCCCTTTTTCTCATTTCCATATCAGAAACCGCTGCGTTCAAAGTATTGACAGTGGCGGAGATAGCCATTTCGGGTGAGGTCGCGCGAGCTTTTTCTAGCGAGGAAGCACAACCGTGCAATTCGGAAAGTAGTTAGCGATGAAAAGAATCGCCGTGTGCCACCTGTGCGTTTCATCGCTAATTTCTGTCAGAACATTATGGTTTACACCCCTACCACCCATCCATTGCATGAACCCTTTACCTAACGAAACAACCGTATCCGACCTGCGCTATTCACAAAAATCGTCATTCAGGTTTCATTATTTTTATAAACAAACGAACAAAACATAGCGTATGACACTTCGAGCTCGTTCCAACGTGTAGCCATAGGCAATATCTTGAGTAAACTGAAAAATTTCAGTTTTTCAAAACATTTGTTCAGTGCAGTCAACTGGCCGTGTTCGGTCAAGCCCCTCTGTTCTACCTGGAAACTTCCAGTTATCTTAAACATCAATCAAGTGAAAAATATTGACATTAGCCTTGAATTGGAACCGAAGTCTTCCGCAATTCGCAGGGCTGTTATCGGGTAGCATCATACGAACCTGCTCCCGGTCATTTGCTGAAGAAAAAATACCCAGAAAAGGTATATATTTATTCATATGAGGAGGGTTATTTCATCAAATGTTGGAAGTAGGTGCCTGCTGTATCAAAAATAATGCGCATTCTGACATCTCTTCCGATTAACCTTTAGACAGCAGTTTGCGTTTCACGGTATAAATCTTTTTCAGTATATAAATGAGTTACACTCGTACAGTTTCGCGTATTATTTTTCAGACTGAAAAAAACCCCATCACAACTGGATATGGCCGTTACCAAGCTCTCGGCCCAATTGTCTAATTCTGTAAGGAATTCGGGGCTATTATGTCCTGGAGTACTTCTCTTGAATAGTCCACCGCCAATGTTTAGACTCGCTCATCTGGAAAATTTCAGCTGGTCAGAAAAGCGAACCTTCGGTTCACTTTTCCGACCAACTGACATATTCCAGGTGATTGAATCTAAAAGATACCGCAAACATGCATTACCCCCTGGCAAAACAAAGTTTGCTCCAGTCTAGCAATGGGGTCCGTCCGTTCGTCCATTCCTTCGTCCATCCGCCCGACCGTAGCAAATTTAGACCACTCTATCTATATTCACAAGTAATGGGTTTTGCCCTACCATTTATTCTTGAGTTATTGTTCTTTTTCGACTTTTCTAGGCTTAGAAAATTTCAATTTTTATGGTTTCTGGGTGATAATTTTAGAATAGAACTACAGATAAGAGTCAAAACCACAACATTGTCCCCTTGTTTTTCTTGGAATCAATGCCAGAAATGTTGCTCAATCTAGACGTGAATTGACAAAAATTCTGATTATATTACCATTAATAATGAAAACACATCACAACCGTTGTTTTATCATTATGCTGCGTAGTTCCACCACTAATTGTGTTAATATCTTGATGGTTTCAACGGGAATTAAAAACGTATTGATTGGAAAATCTGTAGCTGGAGCACAAAAGAATATTCGAATATTGCTGTGAAGGAAGGAACATCACATTACATCAACGGTAGTCAGTGGCGACGCCATGGAGGGGTATGTGGGGGTACTTACCCCTCCACTTTTTTCGACAAGCGTAGTAAAACAATACTATATCATTTTAATTTTTGTTGTATTGAACGTTGCGGTGTAATGGTCGGTATGCTTAATCTCATATTCCCAAGTGCACTAAATCAGAGAAGTTTTGAAATTATGTTTGCCCCCCCCCCCCTTCCCCCTCCCCCACACTCACGCTAGCTGCAAACAACAAACAAGAGTCGAGGGTCCAAATTGCAACAAGGCATGCCGCGTTTAAACGGACTGAAACATAGTGCTTAAGAGTATTCGACGAATGCTAGAATCGAGAGAGTGCAAGGCATCCGTTTGGAATTCAGCCTACAGCAATTTTAAAAAATAAATAAAATTCAATATTTTAGAAAAATTCTCAAAGGTATAACTCAATGAAATCATGCAAATATGAATATCATTGGAACCGGCTTGTTCAGCCGGTTCCAATGATATCCATATTCGCATGATTTTGTTGCAAAACAGTTAAACATTTTCTCAACTTAGGGAGAAGACCCCCCCCCCCCCCTCCCCCCGAAACCCTCCCAGCTCGGCGCTGCACAATCCCCAACTGTACCCCCTCACGTTTGTAATTCTGGCGCCGCCACTGACGGTAGTCCGTGCGCACTCTCCAAGAAAGTGGGTAAACAAACCTTCCATAACAGCGTCGAATTCCTTACAGTATTAGACTGGTGACCTGAGAGCGTGGTCCATTACATGAGGTAAGGGGTTAAACTGGATAATCTTTGTTTTAAATCAAAACACTTTCAGTGAATTGCGTAGTTCCCAGAAAGGAACTACAGCCGGGGCGTATATTTTTTGAGTAAATATTTGGAGTGTGTAGACGGAGAGGATACAGCCCACTCCATTTGTGGTTGGGAATAGTCTTTATAATCATACCGGCAGTACACTAGAGGCACTTCTAACCCGTCTATTCGGGCCCGGCCACAAGCCAGAAAATAAGCAGACTGTCATCTGTAAAATGAGGTCTCCAGGGGACGAATTTAGTGATGCTACCCTGCACAGATGGGTAGGATCAGTAAATTCACCCTCTGTGAATCTCAATCTGAATCAGGGTCTCAAAACTAAACAGAAAGAGGTACCAGGGGATAAATTGCCCCACTGTATGGATAGCATCATCAAATTCACCCTCTGGGGACCTCATTCTGCAAATGTCAGACTGCTTATTTTCAGGCCTGCCCGGCAAATGACATCAGACCGCAGTGCATGCTGGGAGTCATTTGGGTTATGACCTGCTTGGGCGGTGATACTACGTAAATACCGCTACTACTATACCTCCTTGCTATGTCAGTTTTGTGAAGTTTTTTGAGAGTGTGTACAGTTCGAAATGGGTATGTGACAGGAGAGTAGTAACCATTTGGATCAATTTTTAGCCAAGGGAACGCACACAAGTCCTATTGACCTAAAGAACTTGGGGGTAATGTTGTTTTCATGTGACTACTCGATTAAGTGTACTCAGGTAACGTAGACGAGCCGTCAACTTGGAATATAATCGGTATTTTTGTTACTATATACTACTCGAAGTTTGCTAAGCACCAACTATTTGACACATCATTGTGACATATTTGCGATATTTTTGGTGGATATGATTGAGGAATGTATTGAGATGGTCCCCAGTGTTTACAATAGCTCTCTTGACAGGCAGACTTTTCGTGACAGTCATGGAAAGCTTGTACCCCTTGATTTTCATAATGTTTTCGTGTACTGTCCACATGTACATGTCATGTGTAGGGTATTCAATCTTCATTTCAACACAAACCCTTGTGATTTAATGATTGAATATGGCGAATTCAAATGTAAGAAGACATTTGTCTGAAGCAGAAATGCGGCGGGCTGTAGGGATGGTGGAGCAAGGAGCTACACATCGTCAGGTTTGTGAAGTCCTTGGTGAGCACCATACGGTGATCACCAGAGCCTGGGAAAGATTTCAGCAGTATGGCACACCAGTAAGACGGCATGGTGGTGGCAGAGACAGGGCAACATCTGCAGATGAAGACCAGTTTTTGTTCGTTCTCGCCCGTAGGAACCGCTTTGCCACAGCAACCCAGCTTCGCAGTGACCTTCAGAATGCATCCGGGGTAAATGTTTCGCCGCAGACTATTCGGGCAAGGTTGCACAAGGGTGGTCTCCGATCGAGAAGACCATGTATTCGCATTCCGCTGTCCCAGAACCACCACCAGGCACAATGTGAACGAGCCATGGACCTTGTTGGATGGACCAGAGAAGATTGGCGACCTGTCCCTTTTACAGATGAGTCAAGATACTGCCTAGACCACACAGATAGGCGTTCTAGGGTATGGAGAAGACCAGGAGAGCGATTCTATACAGCCAACATTGCTGAGCATGACCGCTATGGTGGAGGGTCAATCATGGTCTGGGGCGGCTTCAGCTGTGATGGACGTACAGAGCTCTGTGTCCTTGAACGTGGTACATTGACTGCACAACGGTATACTGATGAGATCCTGGATGTCCACGTCAGATTGTATGCTGGTGGCTGTTGGTGAAAGATTCATTTTGATGAACGATAATGCCCGTCCTCATGTTGCCCATGCTGTCGGGAAGTACCGACAGAGGGGGGGGGGGGGGGGGGGGGGGGGGGTTGAGCATATGGACTGGCCAGCAAGATCCCCTGACCTCAATCCAATCGAACATGTCTGGAATGAGTTGCAGCTTGCAATTTCAGCCCGTCCAGTCCAGCCAAGAAGTGTCCATGAGCTTGGTGCCATGCTGGTCCAAGAATGGAACAACATCCCACAAAGGACCACCAGAAACCTGATTGGGAGCATGAGAAGGCGTTGTCAAGCTGTAATTAACAGTAATCGGTCTCATACTCGATACTGAACCCATATCAGTTAGCTCCGTCAACTTTTTGGCATGTTGAAAAATGTCCTCTTTTACCAAAAATATCCATTTTCCATGGATATCGTATTCAAAAGCTAAAAAATAATGTCAAACACCAATAAAATCTTAATTTCTGTACTAAAATCATTAAAGATATAATTAAATAAAAAATATATACACTTTTCATTACAATATTTCAACTGAAACGTAAAACAGGTAGTTGGATGTACTTGATGCTTAGCAAACTTTGAGTAGTATATTATGAACATTTTTCGCCCGTTCCGTCTATTCCCAAACATGTTCCACCTTTCTCCGGTCTTGTCCTTGGCACTCTTTTATCGAATGACTCGACCAGCGAATGAAATATCACTAGGGCACCTGGACCTCTATCTGCCTAAATGTATAATTACCTCAATCCTCTGAATCTGGGCCTGATCTGTTTCTCACCCAAGAGTCGCCGAAGCAATACTCGGTTCGAGTGAATGCTCGTATAGCTTTTGAGGGAAATGGCGGGGTTATTTGACATATAATTATAGTTGTTTATTTTTGGCTGAATATTAACGGATGATCATAGCTGTAGCAGCATGTGACACCAACGATTCGACAATTATTCTGGAAAAGTAGGGTATCACCAGATATATACTAAAGCACAAGTTGGGGATCATTATATAAAAAACCCAAAACACAGCGAAGATGATGACGGGCGTCAGAATTAGAGCCCAATGTTTTATCCAATGAGCCAGTCCGCTTCTAACGTGGAGGAACTATCAATGATGATCCAAGTTACTTATGTAATTAGTTCTGCAAGACATTTCGGTCAATCCGTTTTGAAGTACCCGCACATTAAACAATTAAAGATCAAACGCCATGTTTTTGGAGCAAAAACTGAAAATTGTTCAGTTATCAAGGAATTTTTCGCTGGTGCCGCTTGCTTTTCGTGTTAAGTATACATAGAGGATATCTAGTGTTTTTGAATGGATACCAAAAATTATCTCATGAGTGACCGAAAATAACCATTTGTCTCGCTCACGAGTGAGATAATTTTCGGTATCCGCTCAAAAACACTAGATTTTCTTTTTATTGTACGCTTTTTATAAGAATCTGATCATAACTATCCATAACTCCACTCGTTTCAACCTTGAATTGATGCATGAAAGTAAACAGCGTGCATTGAAACGCGGAAGTGTTTTGATCGATACGCGGAAGAAGTAGCGTCTTGCGATCTGATTCATCTGGCGGACTTTATGGTGAATACATGTACGATTATTGCTAGAAATGATCGGTATCCACTCAAAAACACTAGATTTTCTTTATACGTTTTTTAGAACAAATTGATCAATTCCAGTGATAATTTCACTCGTATTCACCTTGGAGTGATGCTTTGAAGCCGTCATTTTGATTGATACCGTGAATGTGAAAATTTCTATATCTTCACAGTGGGGGGATACGATTTCTATCTTTCCGCAATTTTTTCGATAATCTATCGTTTAGCGTATAATAAATTCATTCATCAACTGACGCAACCAATGCACCAGTACTTAACCCTTTACCCAACGAATCGGTCACATCCGCCCGCGTAATATGCAAATTCAACAGCTGAAAAAAATACTATTTTTCGAAATATTTCAACAAAACCATATCATGTGACCCCTCTTTGCAACGAGCTCGTTCCAATGAGGGGTCACATGATATGGTTTTGTTGAAATTTTTTGAAAAATTTAAAAAAATGATATTTAAGATAATAAATTTTGATATCGTCTGCGTTGGGTAAAGGGTTAATCGGATAATTTTAACATTTACGCCGACTGGTATAACTGCCAATCTATCAGCTCATGAAGAAGTAACCGACCGGAAAAACAGATACATCAAGACTGCCAACAGTAAATGCTACAAACCACGAACAAGTTCATTCAGCAATATACTTTTCTATCGTATAAGGCAGGGGGTGGGGGTGGAGGGTGGAGAGTGGGGGAGGAAATCCTTCAATGAGGTATAATCTATCATCCTTCTCATCCTCATCTGGTTATGATGGTATGGTACATGGTGATGTACTATTTGAGGATACCTTTTGGAGGATATCTTTTAGAGGATATCCTTTAGACGATAGTTATGGTACCTAGTACATATTTGTCCCCTCCTCTGCCACCCCATGGCCTTCATAGCTCCAAGGCCACTGCTGCTGACTTGTCCATAGTCACTATCATTCGTACTATGACCAACTTCTACTGTAGTGCCACGTCGCGTGCGCATCATGACGTCACGTCAAGAGCAACCCTTTCGCGGGGAAACCTTTCTAGAAAACTCAACTTCCTCATCAGTATTCCATTGCATACCCGTACTATATACTCAGAACCCGAGTGTACATATATCACTACCGATGACATAGCATGTTATATATATATAGTGGGTGTACCACTTGTCGGATGCAGTTCTGATTTGGTGCCAACATTTTTCACCGGAAAAAGTTGCACCGGCAAAGGTCCGGTTCCTGTGGGAATTTAACTGGCTGCTCCGGTAAAGCTCCGGGTAATCAGGCACTTCTGGACCCTCCTATACTACTTTCATGGCATGCTCTTTAAAATGGTATTGAATGTCACAAGTCCTGTTAGGTTGGATGCAACGCGAATTCGGTTGCTTGTGTTGACATGGCACACAACTCTGAGTCCGCAGTATAATAGCCCCTGGTAAATCAAGGGATTCGAATCATTTCCCAAAATGCTTGGGGGACATTAGAGATGTGCTCTGAAGACCGTCGGGTACCATATACCATAACGTTTGATGAAGTGAAAGCTTCTATACGCTGTGACTACAGTCACAGCATAACAGTTTTCACGTCCTCAAGCGTCATCGATAAGAGGAATTACCTCGTTGATTGACTTGCAGTCATCTTATAGGGGAGGGGTGCAGATTGAGGTGCGACCTTCCAGCCATTCAGTCATATTTACAATACGTGGAGAGTGGATTGTGATTAAATCACCCGCGGAGTGGAGTTATCACCCAAAGTATCGCTTTCAAATTCCATATATATGTACAAAAAACACAAGCAATGTTTCAGCCAATGGACCTTCGGGTTTAACCCGGAGGTCCATTGGCTGGAACTTTGCTTGTGCTTGTTATGCATTACAACAAATTTGCAATTATTACTTGGGTGGAATCTCCACTCTCTGGGTGATTTAGTGCTAATACACTCTCCACGTACTGTAGATCAGTGCTGCAGCACAAGACATGCCAAGAACAGAGTCGATCAAAATACCGGGGTTGAAACCCTAGTGGTGATCATGTATTATGTATTGCTTTGTAACTTGTTCAGACATTTTTATCATTTCTATGAACTGGAAAGGGTGTGAATAAGTTACATGACAAGGTCATAAAGTTTCTTGCAGTTTTATTTTTGCAATCACCAGGTAGTTCCATTTTACTTTAGGTGATGATTTTTAGATCAACAACAGGATCGGATGGGCTAAGTTATACGAAAGTACTCCCCCCCCCCCCCCAAACCCCGAACGGAACCCGATGAAACACACAGGGGGTGTCACGTATCTCCCAACTTTTTCAGAAACAGCTGAAAGAAATAGAGGGGAACCTAGAGAGAGAGAGAGAGGAAGAGGGGGAGAGGGAGAGGGAGAGAGAGAGAGAGAGAGAGAGAGAGAGAGAGAGAGAGAGAAGGCCAACGTTATCTTTATCAATGTATATTTATACCATTATACCAACCACCAGCGACTCAAACGTGCAATCTGAAACTTTATTTTTAAAATTTGTATATTGTAATGTATAGGCCCACAAGTAAGTCATGTCGTATACAAACATATTAGTAAGATACTTTAACCTTAAGATGTAAACGAAGATTCTTCCGTATGATTTTTCTCCTCTGTGCCTTTAAAGTCGAAAAATAGTACACATTGACTCCATATTTAACCCTTTACCTAACACACAAGTCAGCCGTCACTTGCAAATAAAATTCTTGAATAACTAATTTTTTGTCATTTTTTGCGTCAAAATCAACGAGCTCGTCCCAATGAAGGGTAATAAGCTATGTTTTTGAGACAAAAAAAAAAATAATGAAATGTGAATGGTGATTTTTTGTGGCTAGCGCTAGCCGGTTTTCCCCGTTGCGTCGGGTAAAGGTTAACAAATTACCAAAATTGTTAAACCGGGATCCGACAACATGGTTTTATCTGAATTTGGAGTGCATTAGTCCAAAACATAGCTTTGTGTATTAACCCTTTCAAGACTGGTGGTATCGTCCATGTCAGTTCAGTTAGCAATTGGGAGAGTCCATATTCATTATTTGGGGGTAGAGCAATTAATATTTTCAACGTGCAGCCACGGGGCTGCACGATGAAAATATTGATTTTTCTACCCAACTCTTTAATTTAGGAGCCATCCTACTTTATGAAAGTATGATTTATAATTTTCCCTGGCCAGAAAACCCGCTTTAGGGTTAAAAGGGTTAAATTCCTGCCATGCCACTAAAGCACAATGCCATCTCTGATATTTATCAGTGTCTGGGTGCCCTTCTGTGTCCATGCCCTAAAGTTCGAAATTCCTACACCCCTGCCACCCCGTCCTACCACACACCACCACAACACAGACAAAACACCCACACTTCATCAAAATATGATAACTCATTATTTTATTTATTTATTTATTGGCATTTTAACGACGCTTTCGTCAGCTCGTGTCGGACAATTTACGGGTGGAGGAAGCCGGAGTACCCGGAGAGGACCATCGAGCAACTGTCAGACTCCCCAACGTACTAACTGCACACAAGCAGGTTTAGCATTGGTTGAAGTGCACCAACGCCTTACAGTTCAAACTAGAGGTCCTGTCACGAACTGTGCGCTTATCTAGGCTTAATTGCGCGTAGGAATTGCGCGCAATTGCCATATTGAATGGCATCCAACGCACAGCAGTTTCTCCTGGTTACTCATAGCAAACATAGACAATGTTTCTGCCAATGGACCTCCGGGTTACCCGGAGGTCCATTGGCTGAAACATTGCTTGTGCACAGGCCATATGTACAGAATTTGACAGCCTTAGTATGGTCATAACGCGTAGATTAACGGGCAGATCGGCGTGCTATTTGTGCTCCTTTCACGACAGGACTTATAGTTTTAACTGTAGTACACGGCGTCACTGTGCCTCCACATAGGCAATCGGAATGAAATGCCTTGCCCATGGACACAACGCAGTTATCCCTGGCGGGGATCGAACCGTGGACCTCTCGGTTTGAAGTCCAATGCCGTAACCACTGAGCCGTCGCGCTCCCTATGAAATAACCCACATATTGTGACCGATTCTTTGTATTTTAGCTACATGTGTCTAGTATAATGCAATGCGTTTGTTATTTTACAAGATGTATTGGCACGATAAGAGATAATAACAGTTATAAACTCACGTGCAAGGTTAAGAAACGTACCTCAAATCTGTTGTTAATTAAGAGCTCTCAAAATAAATGATGTTCTCTTAACATTGTCGGAATAATTGATACTTCCCTCAATCTGGAGATAGAAAAACTATCCTGTTTTTCATAAACTATCATGCTCATGTCCAAACAATCTTGTAAATCACAATAATGGATGAACAATATTACCCGCATTTTATGAGATTGATAGACATATTTTGACAGAGTGTACTGATGAGGGGATGGGCAATCTTTAGCATGTTCTTTCCAGAACACGTACCCCAGACGAGTAATTGCTTCAGGCGCGTAGCCACGGTTCTAAAATAAGGGATGCCCTTGTCAGTTTGGGTGGCGCGTAGCCACGATTCTAAAATAAGGGATGCCCTTGTCAGTTTGGGCGGAGACCAAAGATGATATTTGAAAGGCGTTTGTGTGAGGTTTCGGAGGGGGGGGGGGCACCTCTAGTCTTAACTAGGACCCACCTGTCGTTTTCTTCTTCTCCCACTTCCCTGGAGGTCCTCAAAATTTAGTGCTCTAAGAGCGGATCTGAGGGCCTCAGGCATTTGTAGCGTGTGTAGCACTATTTTGGGACTCTATGCCCCCACCCCCGTAGTTACGCCACTGAATTGCTGTACCATATTGATTGTGACTGAATGTGTCCGAATGTGACAGGATTCTGTAATAAGGGGTGTCCCAGTCAGTTTTGGTGGGGGCTAAATATGGTATTTGAAAGGTTTCGTGGATTTCCCCCTAACTAGCCGCCCCCCGGTCGTTGATCCCTCCTCCCACTTCCCTGAAGGAAAGTGGGACAAGGGGTCAACAACCGGAGGGTCCTAGTTTGGACTAGCCCCACACACCCCCGAGGACATTTAGTGCTCTAAAAGAGAATCTTAGGCATTTGTAGCGTGTGTAGCCCCTACATTGGCAACCATTTTGGGGCTCTACCCCCCCCCCCCCCCAGCTTCTTCACTGAAGTACTGTACCATACTGAATGTGACTATGTAGTGGACGAGGAATACATTGGAGGAGGGGAAATGAGAGGGGAGAAGCTCAGCTTCTAGATGCAAACGATAAATTTTTCGGAAGACGGGTCAAACTGTACAAATATTAACGTATAGAAATGTAAAATTGTTAGAAATTAAATGCCTGGACTACTGACGGGTTGTTGGGCCTTCTACAATAGTATTTGACGCCCCATTGTTTCAAAGCAGGGTCGTAGGGAGCATTTCGGACTTGTGGGAGAATGGGAAGGGGCGTGGTCGAATAAGCGCAGCCACACAGTTATATATATTCGTGATAGCTCGGGTGTCTAATAATCTACCCCATTCACATGACGAGATATATTCCTGGAATATTTAATTTCTAGAAAATAAGAAATAATTCTGGATATTTATTTTCCGTCATGTGAACGCAATTATTCGGGGAATATTTATTTATTCGGGAAATATGTTTTTCAAAAATACTCCTCCTTGAGAGGTGGTCAAAAATCAAGGAATAAAAGGCGGTTTCGCGCTCATGTAAATCTCTGGAGAAATAATCTAGGATAATTTGCAACAAGTACGTCATCAACTTCGTCATACATCCAACGGTTATGGTTATTTTGATATCGAATACCGTATCAAAACCGATGTATGGCCAGAAAAATACCGATACCGAACTTTATATTTCAATACCACACATATCTAATTTAAATCCCTTATTTAGTGTCATATTTTAAAATTTTACAAATCTTGAAATACAAGTCACTCCTGTTCTGAATAATGGTGGTGCCCAACAGAAATCTGTTATTGATAATTTCAAGTTATTTCAACACAAAGATTTGAATTAATGCACGTTTGGTCCAACTGCACTAAGAACATTCTGGATATTTCCTTCAACCCTTCATTTGGAGTCAAATTCCCTCACCCAGTGTTAAAGGGTATTAACTCTTAACCCGCTGAGTATTTTCAAGATATTTTTCATCAAATCCAGTCATGGCTGCTCTGAAGCAGCCATGACTAGATTTGATAAAAAATTCATCTAAATTTAAATCAAGAAACCATTGGTGCAAAAATCCATAAAATTTACAGGGGGGAAATTTTCATTAAATGCACCCAAATTATACTTACTTCAGTGGCTAAAGAAATCATGTCCTGGCAGGAATATCCGCCAGCAGCATGAGCATGCAAGAAGTTAATGAAATAGTCTTCTAGTGTATCACGAATCTTCTTGCCGTCCTGTCCGGGTAATTCTACACCGTAAATGCCAAAGTCCTCAGCAGTTTGGTCAACTTCCTTAGGTTCTTGGACTAGAGTTTCAAAATTTTCTTTCATTGTCTCACAGAAATTGTGGAGCACGCAACATGCGGCTATCACATCACAGGCAAACAAGACATTAACGTCAAGTCTTTTGGCTAGAACTCTACATCGACCCTTTAATCGGCTAAATCCATTTTCGATGGTCATTCTAGCCCTGCTGAGTCTATAGTTAAAACTGTCTGGATAGTCGGAAGTGATCCACGTCCAATGAACGATTTCATGAGCCATTTGCGCAAAGGGTACGCTGAATCACCGATGAGTGTTATAGGAAGAAGCAATACTCCATCCCCCAGAATAACCTTGACAACTGAATCCGGTGGGAGCAGCGATCCATCCTCCCCACGGTCACATATATTAGAGTTGGCTAAAATGATGAACCTTGCCAGACCAACCAATATTTATTTCGTGAAACATGTATCGATCGTCGCATACACCATGCGGTATCAAAGAATATTTTCCTTTTATGTCTAGATAGTCTCCATGATTTACCTCTGGTGTTATAATTTTGATAAGGCATCCGTCCATTGCACCCCCGCAATTTGGAAAATCCCATTTCTCTTTGTATCCTTTCACGACGTTTTTAGATCGTTGCCAACGGGGAAGAAAATGTATTTTTCAGTTTTTCACGAAGTTCTTTGGGAATTACCCCACCGATACGATGGAAAACTTTGCAAACGGTTGGGGTCGCCACACCAAAAAAATTGCCTGTTGTCCGATACTCTGCATCTGAAGTCAACCAGTAAACAATTATAGCAACCTGTCTATCTACGGAAATGGCTTGACGGACGCAATTCTCGGAAGGCTGAAGAAAGGGTTCCAACTCTAAACACAGTTGATCAAAAGAGGACTCTTTCGTACGAAAATTATCAAACCACTCTTTGTCGTTGGAGCTTTTTATAACGGTTTCTTCATACCAGAACTCTGGACGAGGTCACTGCCAACAAGACCGAAGCCTCAAACTACCCACTGTTACGGTGGCAAAACTCGCTGCCGTGTACGTCTAATGCGTTCCATGTTTCTGAATATAATGACGACTAAATCCGAAATACTACCGATTTCTCATGACATGTGAACGTAGATTATTTTCCGAAATTTATTCCTGGATTAAAATTTATTCCCCGAATAAAAATAAACGATGATTATTTTTGCCATGTAAATCGCCCTTAATTAGGAGCATGGTTGGAGTGCAATGCGCATAGCTATCTTTAGGACTCTCTCACCTCTATATTGAGAAAAACTGACATTTTTGGCTTCATATTTAACATTATTTCACATTACATTTCACATTTTTAACATTATTTCGGTCTGTTGGGAGAATTTATTAAATATGGAGCCAAAATATGACCCTTCGAAGTTTCGACTTGATTCGAAATCGCCCTAATGATTCCATTCAATTCGAGTCGTGCTGATTTGGAATTTCCAAGATATTCTCAAATACCGACCTCGTGGAAGTCTTCTCCTGAATTCTTCTTCTATCATCGGATCTCCTGTTCGGGAGACCTGACGACAGAAGAAGAGTTCAAGGAGATTCCGCTTTCAAAAGTGCTCGGATTGCATTCTGGTGTATTACTCTTGTTTGATTAGCTTGCGATGAGTCGCGTTGAATTTAAAACTTAATAAGAGTTTGGTAACATTTATGGTTGTCAGAAGGTGCAATGTTTACAATTTCATGATCCGTGAGATCCGATTCGAAATTTGATTCGATTCGAAATCCTTTGTCTGATTCCAAGCGATTCGAATTAGGATTCGGTTCGACTCGAAATTGGAGATTCGCAGGCACTTAATTCAAAAATGTGCATTTTCCTCGTGTTTAGGGGCCTAGAAGAGGCAAATCATACCTAGAATTTTTTTTAAGAGTGCAGAATCCGTGCACACTTCCTTCTAATTCCTCCTGTTAAGGGTGCAATAACGGGTTGGTAAAGATAATGTTTTTTTCTCTCTCTCTCTCTTTCTCTCTCTCCTCAAATATCTCTGGAAAAAGTTGCGGGGGCACGTGTCGACTGTGCTCCTCGCTCCCTGCGTCACTGTTGGGAAGTTTATGCTTCATGTTCGCTCTTAGAGCACAAGGTTTTGCAAAATTTTCTCGGGAAGTGGGGGTGGGGGCTAGTCCTAACTATGACCCTCCGGCCGTTGCGCCCTCCTCCCACTTCATTTCAGGGAAGTGCGCGGAGGGCCAACGACCGGAGGGGGGGGGGGGGGCTAGTTAGGTCTAGGTGTGGTCCACGAAACCCCACACAACGGCCTTTCAAATATTACCTTTGCCCTTGAACTTGAAGCCATCGTCTATTGGTACTCCTTTCCTGGAAGGATACGCGATTATATTTGACGAACATATTTATTTTTTATCAATAATTAATTATGTTACAGTCTGTTAAGAATAGGGCTGCACGATATTCAAAACTGAATACCGGTATCGGTATTCAAAAAAATACCGCGGTATACCGGTATATCGAAAACTGTGCCGATATATGAACACAAGTACAACAATCGAGACTCGATGCATCACAGTCGGAACGAATTAGCACGCCTTGATGATGCAGTTCGAAAAACCTTTACCCAACGCAGACGATATCAAAATTTATCATATCACTCGTCCGTTTTATTCACTTTAAAACATTTTTTGTTTTCATATTAATCAGTGATAAATAAAGCCTTCCATCAATTTCAAAACTAGACAATTTGATTGGCTGAACAAAATAAACTGGGCCACATTTCCATAATTTGTATAATTAGAGTTGGGAGCTTTCATTGGTCAATTTCGAAACTGGACAATTTGATTGGCTAAACAAAATACAACTGGGTCATATTTGCATAATTTCAGTAGGGTGAATTTACGTTATCTGTCCTATTTAGGGTGGGTTACATTGTATTAATCTTTTACCTACAAGAAAAAACGCCATTCATTTTTTTATATTTTCACTTTTTGCTTCCAAAACATAGGTTACGACCCCTCATTGGAACGAACTCGACGAGCTCGTTCCAATAAGGGGTCATAACCTATGTTTTGGAAGCAACAAATGAAAGTTTTTAGTTATACGAGGATGTTTTTTTCCAAGTGCCGTCTGCAACTCAAATTAGGTGATGGGTTAAAAGGGTCATACTAAGTGGCTAATTTGTGCGTGTGTGTGTCATATGATAAATAGAATATGAAATGAGTATTTTTCTCATATAATATTTATGAAACTCGTCCGAATTTTCCATTTGGGCTCGCCAGAGGCTCGCCAAAACGGAAAATTATTAGACTCGTTTCATAAATATTATATGAGAAAAACACTCATTCCATATCCTCTATTTATTACTTTCAAAATTAGTTTATTAGATTTTAACCAAAGATTTCAACAAAACTATATCATGTGACCCCTCATTGGAACGACCTCAACGAGCTCGTTCCAATGAGGGGTCACATGATATAGTTTTGTTGAAACTTTTGAAAATAATTTTTTCAACTGCTGAATTTGTATATTACGAGGGCTCAAGCAGACGATTCCTTGGATAAAGGGATAATATTATTCATTCGAAGATACATTTAAAAAACTCAAGACATCTTGAAAATTAAATTGAGGGTAAATAAATAATGACGATAAACCGATATTTTTGTAACTACACCGGTATTCAATCGATATTGGTTTGAATACCGGTATATATCGGTTTATCGAAATACCGTGCAGCTCTAGTTGAGAAGTACTTTGGCATTCTCCAATAAACTGTAAGAAAACAAACTCTTGTGAACAAAGTATAATTTAGAGGCTATTACTTGGTTAGTTTCATATCGGCCGAGATATCAGCAGATGAGACTCAAGGGACGAATTATAACCTGCTTCTTATACTAAGCGCGTACATGTGATTTTAATCCTGAACATATGCTATGAATCGAACTGCGAGCAAAACATATACTCTCGGGATCAGAACTGTGAGTTTTGGTACAAGAGTAACAAAATTACATGCACACGAGCAGCAAAACACGTGAGTCAGAAGTGCAGTTGGCCAAAACGCCGCCATTTTGACTGTCCATAAAACAAGAACTATGACGCACTTTTCGACAGATAGAATGACTCTCTTCAATGGAAATAACTGAAAGAAACATATGCACACGATACATTTCTTTGCACTCACAGACATTCAGTTTTATTTGTACAGTATGTACACCTGCGCATTCGTTTTGCTATATTATGCCAATGCGTTGATAAACAGAATACCAACCCATAAAGTTATTTTGCGTTTTTTGTTAACAGACTGCGAAATATGTGAATGAAACATTAATAGGAAGAAACGCACTCTCTCACACTAAACATATAGCCTCTTGTACTTTGACCATCCGACTTTTTCCACCTAGAATCGCGCACGAGACATCATCATTTCATCCGTGAAAGCAAAGGGAGAAGGAGAAATTCACGCCTCTTCCACGCATCCCTACAAAAGCAGAAGCCTGAAAACGTTCTGATTGCTCAAAATGTGTTGAGACAGGCATATTTAATAACTGAGTCGAAAAAGATTGTTGATGAAATGTATTTTATGAACTTTAAGGTCTGAATAAAAGTGCCACCATATATTCTTCACTTTTATATCCACTGTTCTCTCCACACCTACTTTCAACCCTCATACCACCACCTGGTTTTTAAATTCTATACTTGCCGTCCTTTTAAATTTTTACCTAACATGAAAAGCAGACGACACTTGTAAAAAAAAAATCTTGAATAACTAATTTTTTTCCGAAAGGTTTTTTGTCTCAAAACCATAGGTTATGACCTCTCATTGGAACGAGCTCGACGAGCTCGTTCCAATGAGGTGTCATAACCTATGGTTTTGAGACAAAAAATGAAAAAAATAATGAAAATTAATTGGCGATTTTTGAGATTAGCGCTGGCCGGTTTGACCGTTACGTTGGGTAAAGGGTGAACATTATCATTTTTGATCGTTTTGTTAACCCTTTGAACACGAAAGGGCACTTTTTTTTGTTCAGGATAGTGATATAACCTGACTTCATTAAGTAGATTGTTGCTCGGTGAATTTGTGTCTCGGACCAATCACGATTTTCAAAGTGCAATCCAAAGGCTGCTCGTTGAAAATATTGATTGGTCTTCTCCAAGTAACGACTTTAGGCTCTTCCAATTGATGACACTGAACTGGCGTGGAGAATACCACCAGGTATAAAAGGGTTAATTGTCCCTAGAGTTATAGTGATCTATTCGATTTTAATTCTTTTTTATCTTGTTTCCAGTGTAACATTTGTAAACAAACTAGTCCTTTTCCACTTCTTAACAATCAGTGCCCTAAGAGGCGGTTGGAATTTAGACGTGGGGGTGGGGTATCGTCTATTTCGGACTTATGTGATTAAACATTCTGCCTTACACTGGGTCACACCCTTCCAAAAAATCGCCATTCAAGTTTTTTACCTCGAAACATAACTCATGAGCCATCCAACACCGTTCCAATAAGGGTGCTATATGCAAGGTTTTTGAGGCGAAAAAATGGAAATTTTTAGGTCAAAATTTTTGTTCGGAAGTATTCGCCTTATTGTTCTAATTAGTAGAGCACCAAATAACAAACAGATGTAGGCCTTTCTGTGAGTTTTATGATATGCGTGAATTATTTTTAAAATTGACTCAAGTGAACGAAAACTTAGTCTCAGTTGGCCAAAAAACACCGCCATTTTGACTGTCAATAAAAGTAGAATTGTGACGTAACACCCATCCTTGTTTTAGGTACCTGCTGGCCTATTATATATACGATAATACCATAGTGTGTTTTGATATGTTTGATATCTCAACGAGTTGAAAGTGAGTTTTTTTCGCGAGGCTTGCCGAGCGAAAAAAACTCACTTTCAACGAGTTGAGATATCAAACATATCAAAACACACTATGGTATTGTTGTATTTATCTTATACCGACCATTTTTGTTCTTTTCTGCATTTTTAAAAGGGTTTTGGGGATGATTTCGTGTCAAAATGTCAACTCATCTGGAGTGGAGTCGACTGCTTTCTTTTGTTGGGCATGAATACATGTGATGTGCCCGGAAAAGCTGTTGATGCGTAACAAGGCTACAAATTCAAGTGAATGATAGAGTATAGTTCCCCTTAGAAAGTGGCCATGTAACTGGGAAAACAATTACAGAAAATATACTTACGCCTCAATTCTTATGATTTATGACAAAAATATGTTTGATAATCAATTTCTCCAGATTTGACACGATTTATAAACAATTTTGCGAATGTCATCATTATATTATAATATAGAAAAAGACTATAGTCCGTTCTCCAATCTATATGACATAGGGGTATGTGTTATAGATAATCTATAACACATGGGCTATATCTTCAACAGGTATAAGATAAAACCTTTTAATTGATAATATACCCTACACGTCACGTGGACAAAAAAAAAGACACCAGGCGCATGTTTTTTCTTCTCTTTTATAAAGGTTTTTTGTTTCACAAATGTCTTATGGCTATTATGTCCAATGAAAGATTGTTAGTTATGTTTCAGAAATTCAATGATAGTTTTCAGAATACTGTTTTTCTTTGAAATTTTGTTTAGCACCTGTCGCAAAGCTGTGGAAAAATTGAATTGGTAAAATGTCGAGAAATGTTTGCACTTTGTTTTCAGAACCTTTTTTCAAAAACATATCTTAAAAACATGGCTGGGTTTGACCTCCAAAGGAACCGGGCAAATCAGGGACGAATTGGTGGGCCAGTAGAAATCGAAATTTTCTGAGGGGCGGGTGGTCTTGTGGACAGTAGATCATTTACAAACGATAAAGGTGGCATAATGCCGAAATGAACAACAAACAGTTAAAAGTAAGCAGCGACCTCTGTCAAACAAGAGTGAATTGGTTAAATTCCAAGCTGCATTATGGGAAAAATTCGTTGATTGAAATTTCAATTGTTTGACATCTTTTTGCCGAGGGTTAAATTATTACGTATTAATCATACAAATACAAACAAAACTCGCCGTTTGGCAGCAGACAATACAGGACGATGCCTGCCAAGTATTCATACTAGCGCCGAGGGGCGGGGGGAGTTAAGGGGGGCAACTGCCCTGGGATTTTTGGTGTTTTAAAAAGTGTAATAGCCATAGCCTGCTTACCCCGTATCTTTGCCTCGCAGTGAGGACAAATGCTGTGTGGTCGAAATACAAATCTTTTATTTGTGATGAAGTCTTTTTATCTGATATGTTTTGACTAGCCGTGCCACTTCACGAACCCCCACCACCCCCCCCCCCCCCTTCCCAAGCAGATCAATCCGGTTCTGGGCTGAATGAAATTCTTTTTCCGCTACCACATTATAAGGGAGCCCTGTAACTCGTTGGTTAGAGCATTGGACTTTAAACGGAAGGTCGACGGTTCGATCCCGACCTGCGCCATCAGCTTGTGCAATAAACTTCTTAACCCTTTATCCAACGTAACGCCCAAAACCGGCAAGCGCTATTCACATTTGCCATTCAATTTTCATTATTTTTATATCCCCCCCCCCCCCACGCGAACGAAGTTCGGGGGGGGGGCTTATTGGAATCACTTTGTCCGTCCGCCCAAACGCCCAAACGCCCAAACGCCCGCCCAAACGCCCGCCCAAACGCCCGCCTGCCCAAAGCGCGCCCGCCCGTCCGTCCGTCTGTCCGTCTCTCTGTCTGTCCATCCATCAGTCTGTATGTCTGTCCGTCCGTCTGTCTGTCTGTGCAAATCGTGTCCGCTTAGAACTTTTGATGGCCTTGAGGATATTAATGATACTTGTTTCATTTTTGCGTCAAAAGCATAGCTTATGAGCCCATATTTGAACGAGCTCATTGAGCTCGTTCCAATGTGGGGGCCATAAGGTATGTTTTTGACATAAAAATAAAAGAAAATAAGTTATTCAATAATTCTATTTGCAAGTACCCTCTTCTTTTCATTGATTGCCCACAGCGGGAGCTGTGTACTTCGATGGTGCTGTTCATTGATTGCCCACGCGGGAGCACGGTGGCGCTGTGTACGTCTATGGTACAGATGACTTCAACCGCTGGTAACTCTTTTTGTGCCGGGTTGAAGTTGGAGAGTCTGACAGTTGCTCATCGTTGCTCCAGGGTCCTCTCAGGGTACTCCGGCTTCCTACACTCGTAAAACTCTTCGCTGCGATATGGTCTTAGCTGTTGAAAGTGTCATTAAACCACAATAAAACAAACAAACAAACAAGCTAACAAAAAAAACAGACCAGACTGCAAGGGCTCGGGAAACTTTTTCACAGAAAGTGAAATAAAACGTAAAAGTATTTCTCAAAGTTTCTTTTTTGACAACATTTTCATTCGAAACATATTCCACAGCGACAACAAACAAGCAGAATAAAAAAAATGTTTCTATTGACCTCTGTCTAATATTTTAGAAGACATGAAAGTATGCATTAGTTATATTGACTTTTCTGCTTCATTCACATTTGCCCTGTTGATCCACCATTCAGAGTTATCTCCCGCGTACCGGTATTCTGTAAATAAGCTAAAATTGTCCACCTCAATTTTTAGCAAATAGCATTTAAAAAATAACGAATAAAAATGCCTTTAAAGCCTTGAATAGTCCAGCGGAGAGTATTTCACAAGCGCATCATGAATCCTGATTATGTAACATAATTTGTGCGAGAGATCGCATTATCCTGTCCTTGTACCTCGACCTGCTGACACTTGCAAAGTTATTTATTCATTTATTGAGGTTTTGATGACACTTTCGACAGCGAGTGTCAACTCGTGTCGGACAGTTTTACGGATGGAGGAAGCCGGAGTACCCGGGAGAGGACAACCGAGCAACGACGAACAACTGTCAGACAAGTCATTGCGCTCGGTCATACAATATAGGAACGGTTAAATTCCTAGTTGAATTATGGGTAAAGTTTCTCACATGAAATTTTGATGTTCCGACATCTGTTACTGAAGTGCTCGTACGTGAGCATATTTTATCGATATTGTCCGATAACATCTGTCACCAATATCGATTTGTTATGTAATGGGTGCCACCTGGTGTGGTATCGATTGAGACGTCAATGTTGACTCCTATCGATTGATGACATCTTCTGAGCTGTGTCATGTACATACTACAGTCGGTAAAATTAATAACCCTGACCCTCTCCAGATCATTTATATTTATTTATTTATTTATTTATTTATTTATTTATTTATTGGCGTTTAAGGTCACATATTTATGCACAATGCCTAATCGTGACCGTGATAGTTTTACGGGTGGAGGAAGCAGGAGTACCCGGAGATTACTACCGAGCATCGACGAGCAACTGTCAGCACCTCAACATTCTAACTCTGTTCAAGCTTCGCTCAAGCATTGTTACAGCGATTGAAGACATGTGCACCATCGACGTGCAGTACGCCTTAGTACACGGCGTCATCGTGCCCCATGTAGGCAACCGGGATAAAGTGCCTTTCCCAAGGACACAACGCGAGTCGTCCCGGACGGGGATCGAACTCGAGACCTCTAACATAGAAGTCCAACAGTCTACCATTGAGCCACCGCGCCCCCTCATTTATAGTTAAACGATAGTAAGAAATGGTCAAACAAAATTAATCTTTTGATTCTCAGACAGCGGCGCATTCGTTTTCTCGGTCCGCGTTCGTCATATTAATTTCGGAGGCAAAATTCAAAATGTTTAAAACTATCATGGGGTGTGATTTTAGAGGTATCGCATCGCGATTTGCGATGTAATATGTCGTATACATTGATACAGTATTGTTATTCTCTTCGAGAAATGCGACACGATTCCCATATGTTTGCACTCAATAAATATTTATTTAACTGGTTGAGAGCTAGGCTCTTTTTGGTGGTCTAAATTTGTTCATCAAAAATTGTTTTATTACAAATTATTGGAGCGTGCCAACAGGCACTCTCCAATAATTTATAATAGAACAAATTTGTATAAACAAATTATTATTTACGTTTGACTGAATACAAACCATGGGCAAGGAAAATGTTGGCTTTTGCACTGGTACCCTCATTTTTTTGAAAGGCCTGATTGTGGCTTCTAGCACTCAACCAGTTAAAAAACTCCTTATTATTTTTTATCTCCATTTTAGTTGTTCTATATTGATTTTGTGTTGAATGCTCACTGTTTGCGGCAACCGCGTTGTGTCCTTGGGCAAGATACTTCACCCCCATTGCCCATCTAGGGGCACGGTGTCGTCGTGGACTAAGGCGTACTGCACGTCGATGGTGCACTTGTCTTCAACCAATGCTAACCCTGCCTGTGTGGCGTTAGTATGTTGGGGAGCTGACAGTTGCTCGCTGTTGCTCGGTGGTTCTCTCCGGGTACTCCGGCTTCCTCCACCCCTAAAACTGTTATGGTCATGATTAGCCATTGTGCAGAAATATGTGACCTTAAACCCCAAAAATAAATAATGATCACTGTTACAAAAAAAAAAACTATGAGTGAAATCAACATAAAGGCCCTAGTATTTAATTTTAGGCTCTCCCAACTGGATTTTAGCCATCGGTGACCATTCATATAAAAATAAAAACCGCCTCTCTCATTCGTTTTTTAAAACATTGCCTGAAAATCAATTATTTAATTTTGTTTGACCTAATAACAACATACTCATTAATTTCGTCCACTGCCATGCCACTATATGAATAAACACTCAATGGATGATTCAAAATCAAATTTCCACTGTGTATTCAATTTTGATTTTTTAAAGGTACGGGCTTCACCACACATATTGATTTTTAATTCACCCAATAGTCCTCTCGAACTTCTGTCGAACAAATTTCTCCCATGTAAGCCTCATTGTCAAATTGAATCACGTTATTCAACCAATAAGCCTTTTGAACACCAGTTGAATGAATTATTTTTCCGGATGTATAGCCCCCCCCCCCCCCCCCCTTTACACTTGATTATCTTTGTTTTCTTTGGTTTCGTTAACCTCTACCAAAAATACCTTTCACGGACTAAAACGCCCAGTACTTTCACATGGATACACTGATCATGAAAAACGGCCCATAGAGTCGAGTATTCCTGGATTAACACACATTCAGGTGGATTGATATGTACAGATGTTACGCATATTGTCTGTCCACCACCCCGACTTTCTAGCTCACCTGGCTGAAAGGACCACTTGAGCTAATGCCATAAATTGGCGTCCGTCGTCGTCGGTCGACCACCGTCGTCCGTAAACTTTTCACATTTTTATTTTCTCTGGAACTGCGGAGCCAATTTGAACCAAACTTGGCAGGAATGTTCTATTGGCAGTCCTCTACAAACGATCCTCCATTTGTTCCCGTCGTATTAAAAACGTGGCCGCCCGAGGCATCTTTGATTCTGATTGGTGGATTTTCAAAAATGTTCTCCTCTGAAATTACAAGGCCAAATGTTTTGAAATTTCACATGCTTGATGAATGGGACACCCTCTACCAACGATCCTCATTTAATGTTGATCGGGTTGCAAACATGGCCTCAATTGCGGCTTATAGTTACCATAGAAACCCTATGGGAAATCACATTTTAATCTTCTTCTCTGGAACTAATGAATCATGGTGAACCAAACTTGGCAGGAATGGTCTATAGGTGGTCCTCTGCAAACGATCCTCATTTTGTTCCCGTCGGATTAAAAACCACCAGAGGTATTCTTTGATTCTGATTGGTGGATTTTCAAACATCTTCTCCTCTCATTTATGATGTTGATCAGGCTGCAAACATGGCCGCAATTGCGGCTTATAGTTACCATAGAAACCCTATGGGAAATCACATTTTAATCTTATCTGAAACTACTTGGCCAGTCTGAACCAAACCTGGCACAAATAATGTGTGGAAAGTACTCTGAAAACAACCCTCCATCTGTTTCGCTGAGATAAAGGAGCATGGCAACGTTCTGCATTCTTTGGTTTTGATTAGAATAACTGAGGGATGTGTAATTCTGCCAAGTGAGCGATTGCAGGCTCTTTAGAGCCTCTTGTTTAGTTCGTGAACCCATAACACACATCCAGACCAATACTTTTTCCTCCAGGGTCGAGTGAGGGCAAATCCGACCTGGGAACGTGTTATCGGTTACACAATAATTATATTCATTTTAACCTTTTAACCAATCGTCCTCTGAGTTCCAATGTGTTCTATGTGCCAGCAGGCACATAGAACACATTGGAACTCAAGGGACGCAATGTAACGGTCAACATCAGCCATCGCTATTCACAAAAATAACCATTCAGCTTTCATTATGTTTTTCATTGTTGTCTCAAAGACATAGCTTATGACCTCTCATCATTGGAAAGGGCTCGTTGAGCTCGTTCCAGTGAGGGGCAATAAACTATGTTTTTGACGCACAAAATGAAAAAAAACTTATTCAAGAATTTTGTTCGCAGGTGTTATCTGCCAATCGTATTACGTAATAGGTTAACGTCCAATGGAAAGCCTTTCGATCTTCTTCATCGATTCGAGAATTAGGTATGCGGTCAGAATTGGAATGGTAACTGTAAGTCTTCTTATAAATAATTTGGGGTGAGTTTAGAGGTTCATGATGTCCCGCTATGTGCTTATGTGGAACACACCTACAGTGAGATATGACTCATCTTACAGTGACTTGTAACGACACGGCTGTCTCATTTAAAAAAACAAATTCCATGATGTCACAAAATACATACAACGATTCTCTCGGACATTTTCAATATGTTCATATCTAAGTCTTTGAATTAACAGTCCTTCATCTAATATAATTATTTTAATAGATCATACATGTCACACAAGGGTACTGGTTAAATGTTAGCTTTTCAAAATTGCCCACTCAACTTTGCACGGCAATGTTAGTGTTAAGATCACTTTCAGCCCCATGACCACAACACAAATATACTATTCAAAAAACAATAGGGAATAGTTGATAAAAGTGAGATATATGAAGACATATAATTATATTTTCATCAAAAAGACAGTTGAGGCATTGCACTGTGAAATCTGGTGAATGATTTCAGCGATAGTTGGATGTCTGACAAGCACGCATTGCACGCACTGAGCTGTAGAAGACATGGACGGTAAGTCAGAGAATTTACCACATTCAATCCAAGACCTCAATAGATTGTAAATCCTCCTCGGTTCGCGAGACAAGCGCGTATCCGACGTGGCATACTCTTTATCAAACGTCCAATATCAGCTTGACTGATGTTATTCCATTCTTCCTGTAGTGCAGTGGCGATTTCCTGGACATTGGTAGGGTGCTGCTGGCGTTGTCGTAGGCGCCTGCTAAGCATATCCCAGACGTGCTCGATTGGCGAAAGGTCTGGGCTTAGTGCTGACTAAGGCAGTGTTGTGATGTTCTGCTCCTGGAGGGACTCTGTAGCGACACGGGCCCTGTATGCTCTTGCATTGCCACCTCGGAAAATGAATCGGCGGCCGTGATGTCGCGCAAATGGCACCACATCAGCTGCTGACATGTTGTCACTGTAGTACTGCCTTGTGACACGCCCTTTGATGACATGTGGTGCTGTTTTGCTTGTCATGGTTATGCCTCCCCACACCATAACAGATTCACCACCAAAACGATCGTGCTGCCTAACGGTTACATCATGGTATCGTTTGTTCCCCCTGCCGCCACACTCTGTTTCGCTTGTCGTGGAAGTCGAGAGTGAACCTCAATTCATCGGAAAGCATGACGTTGCTCCACCGACAATTGTCCCAACGCTGTCGTGCTCCACACCAATTACGCCTTGCTGCAATGTGACGTTCAGTCAAACGTGGAATTATTCGAGGTCGTCGAGCGTACAAATTCCAGCTGTGTAGGTGATTTCGGATAGTCTGACCACTGACTCGCACATCTGTCGCTCGGTGCAGCTGCTGTCCAATATCTGAGGCACTTAGATGGCGGTTACGTAATGCTGTGGTTCGTATGAAACGATCCTAGTTAGCAGTTGTCGCCCTTTGACGACCTGACCGACGCCTGTCATCAACATCAACATTGCCTGTCTGACGGTAGCGTGACTACAACCTGCTAATTACCGATTGAGTAACGTTGAGAATTTGAGCCGTTGCAGTCTTCTGTTGCCATCTTTCAACATGCCAATGGCACGTAAACGTTCGTCACGTTCAGTCTTTGCATACCTCAAAAGTTACGTTTCAACCAGAAACTGTTGATGAAATAGTTTATACCAAGAAAAGAACGAGGAGATCTCCGAAAAAAGCCCGTCCAGTACAAATGAAAATTCAAAACGTACCCCACAGACATTAAGGCGGCGCTCGTCCGAAAAACCTGCACGAAGTTTTTGGGGGCCGGTGACATCCATGATCCACACTAAACTTGGTAACAGATTGATGTGTCCTATCACGCGTATCCAATACCATTTTCTGAAAATATCAGCATCAGTTTGGATATCCCCTACTTTTATTAATAGTATATATTCGTGTTTACCCACTTACGTTATTTAACACTAGTACCTATCGGGGCTCAGGGATGACCATGTGTCCACGAATTACGTTCGTTCACCCCCCCCCCCCCCCCCCCCCCACCTCTCCTTAGTCCAGTCAAAGTATGATTGACCTCGAAAAAATCTCAACAGAAATGGTATGAACGTTTTCGGATTCTATGCACATTCCCCAACCACAGAAAAAAGATCCAAGCTCGAAGTCATGTGCGTTCCCAAGAAATCCGATATGGAGTCCAAGATGGCGGCCAAAAACGAACAAAAATGCCTTACTCATTTTAACTCCCTTATTTGACACGATAGTATGACAATATTGGCTTATTTATCGTGATCTACAGACAAAGCCCCATCATATGCTACCAAATTCGACTATATAATATCCTAAGTGATCGCCAAAACGAGGCTCTCAAATGGAAAAAAAAAAAACGTTTTCAGTCGAATTCCGGTGAGTATTCTATCAGTGTTTTGAATTTCTAGGAGGATTAGCAAAATTACCCACCATTCACACTGAATGGTACCTCGGGTGTAAATTAATTCTCAGCGGCTGCGTTCACGTTAATGTCTGGCTATCTAGTGGTTCACAAGGATGAACGGCATTGGGGTGGACTTTCGACGGATCTGATGATAATGCCGAAATTAATGGGCCTTAAAACGTTTGGGGGTCTCATCAGAGGTGGTGGGATGACGGAATATGAACGAACTATTTATGTCCTCTCCAGGCCTGCTTGTTCTGAAATTAATGACGCCATGCAGAATACATCTGGGTGTTCATATAATACAAGTGATCAGCACAAAGATTGTGGAAAGGCAAGAAAATCAAGAGACGAGCACGATACAGTATCTGTATTGAGGCATTTGCAGGAGAGAAACCTATTCGCATGTGTGTCCGGTCTGAGGAATGTACAGACGGGCGTCGTTTCCAGTCTTAGTAATGTCGATAAAGCACATGATATTGGTGAAAGAATTGTATCTAAAATGGATGGCATGGTCGCCAATAATTACATCTTTAAGAAGAAGGATCAAGTCATCCAAATGAATGACAAATGTGGATTGAAAGTGGGTGATATGATTCCAGTTGGCGACAAGTTGTCCGCTGTGTTTTCATATGAGTTGAGTACATACTCGACGTTTTTGTTCGAGTCTCCTGGCAGTCTGAGGGAGCCAGACAAGCTCGTTCCAACGATGGGTCATAACCTATGTTTTTGAGACAATGTATGAAAAAATTATGAAAATTAATTGGCGATTTTTGAGAATAGCGCTGGACGGTTTTGGCCGTTACGTTGGGTAAAGGGTTAACGGTATAAATATCAATGCTGATACATCGAGTAAAAGAAAAAATACAAATTAACTAATAACAATCTGTTTACACATTAGGGAGATAACACAGCCAAAATGGCTCTCTACCTATAACCCCCCATGACATTTCACTCCAACACCGCGCTATGATCGAAGACACCCTCCATTAAGATAGTTCGATATTTAAAAACTGCAGGCTGCAGACTGTAGACCGCAGACCATAGACTATAAATTGTAGACTCAAACGACAGACTCAATTAAAAAACGTGGCGATCTAAATCGGGTGACGAGATTACCAGAGCGCAAAAAAGGGTAGCCTGTCTAGGGCGTTAGTTCTGGTTCTGTTTTCACGTAGAATCCCCGATTGCCTTGTATTCATGTGTCGCGATTCATTTGATACACTGAAGAAATGTTCAAAGGACCGAGGAAGCGCACCATTTTCCAGTCGAACGCAAAAAGACAGACCTGCATTTTATACAAGTCCGTAACTTTGAGTGTTTTATCCTTTGCGAACAGTGGAAGAGTTAAACTTCTGTTTTTTATGATTCGAATGGAGCGTTTTTGTACTTTTAAAAGCTTATTAACCCCTCTAGTGTTTCTCCACATTTGGATACCATATAGCAGGTGACAATGCACGAGTGCATATTGGAGCGTTTTGATGACTTCATGGGGTAGAGTTTTCTTGCCTTTATTTAGTGCAAAGTTTGCCCAACGAATCGTGGAGCATATTTTTGATATGTGAACTCACAAGATAGGTTTTCATCGATATTTATTCCTAAAAAACTCCAGCGATTTTCTTTTTCGTGAGCTCCTACTCGTTTAATTGTCTAATTATTTATGAAAATATTTAGATGGGTTCACAATGTCTATTGCGAGTTGGTTTAATGACAATATATTTTGCTTTGCTGGTATTTAGAGCAAGCTGGTTTGCCGAACACAAATCATACAGTTTATTAAGTTCGTGATTGAAGCGTGTGGCTAGGTGAATTTCACTAGGGGCAGAGTCGTGCACGGATGTGTTATCTGCAACGAGAGTAGATTTAAGGAGGTAGATCGACTAATGTCATTTATATATAACAAGAATAACACGGGGCCGGGGACAGAATCTTGTGGAACGCCACATTTCATTGTGGCTGTGTCGGATCTGACTGTGCCGTATTTGACATATTGTGCCCTGCCTTAGAGGTAACTTCGAAACCAATTATTGCTGATTCCCCTAAAGCCATATTTCTCAAGTTTACCCAATAACATATCACGGTTTATCGTGTCGAAGGCCTTGGATAGGTCCAGAAACCCATGGTAATATTTTTACTATCCTTATTATTCTCCAGTCCTACATTATTTATTTATTTATTAGTGTTTAAGGTCACATACGTGATCTTAAACACTAATAAATAAATACATAATATCTAATCGTGACCATGACAGTTTTACGTGCGGAAGAAGCCGGAATAACCGAAGAAAACCACCAAGCATCGACGAGCAACTGTCAGCTTCTCAACATTCTAACTCTATTCAAGCTCCGCTCAAGCAGGGTTACAGCGGTTGAAGACATGTGCACCACCGACACCCATGGGGATCGAACTCGGGACCTCTCGGATAGAAGTCCAAGAGTCTGCCACTGAGCCACCGGGCTCCCCTCCAGTCCTACAGATTTGAAAAGTTGCATCACTTTATGTATAGTGGGGTGATTTTGTCTAAACCTGCATTGATGATGATATAGTATGTCAAACAGGTCTAAATATTTAATTACTCTGTTGCACATAAGCTTCTCTAAAACTGGTAATATACTTATAGGCCCATAGTTATTGAAGTCCATCTCCTGCTTTAAAAATAGGTGTCACTTTAGCTATCTTCATTTTATCTAGGACTATGCCGTGATCAAATGAGTTGTTAATGATATAGGTCAACGGTGGGGCTATAATGTTTATAGTTTGCTTAAGGAAAGTGGTGGTAATACCGTCGCATTCCTCACTTTTTAGGCTTGAATAAATTAGTAACAGTAACTATTTCTTGTTCGGTTGTAAGGCTGATAAAAATGTTGTGTAAAAAATTATTGTCAAGGTAGTCTAGAAAGAGTTTCTGAGGTTTGTTTATTTTTTCACTAGTACATTTACCTATATCGGTAAAAATGCATTAAATTCCTGGGCTATTTCAAACAGGTTGTTAATTTCTTTTTTTGCTTTCTGTTAGAAAAAACTCTGACAGAGTGGCACAACGTTTAGTCCTATTTATAGATTCACTTAAAACTTTCCAAGCTTTACGCATATCGTTTTTATTTTCTAATAGTATATTTTATAATACATTGCTTTGCTTTTTAAATTTGTTGACGATCCTGCAGTAACTTTTGTACTTTTTAATATTTTGTTCAGTTGGGAATCTTAATTTTTTTTATAGAATCTAGATTTATTGTTTGACGAGATTTTAAGTCCTATCGTCATCCAAGGTTTCTTCCTCGGAAACCTTTTCCGTGGCTGACTCTTTGTGAGAGGAAAAGCCGTTTCGTAGGCAGACATGTAAATATTGAGAAAAGTGTTGTATGCCAAGTTTGGGCAATTGCTTTAACCCTATACCCAACGTAACGGCCAAAATCGGCAAGCAGCCATTCTAAAAAACCGCCAATTAATTTTCATTATTTTTTCATTTTTTGTCTCAAAAACATGGGTTATGACCCCTCGTTGGAACGAGCTCGCTGAGCTCGTTCCAACGAAGGGTCATAACCTATGTTTTTGAGACAAAAAATGAAAAAAAATAGTTGTTCAAGAATTGTTTTTGCAAGTGTTTTTTGCCGGGCCATGTTTTTTGTATGCATATATTTTAACACAACCAATGACTGGTGAAACAAGGGGCGGATCCAGAGCGCCCCCCCCCCCCCCACCCATATTCTCGCCAGCTATGTTTTTCTCGTACTGGTTCAGTTTCGATGGATTTCTGGTCATTTTTTGCAGTAAGTGGCAGCAAACGCTAAAATGTATACAGTCTGTTAAAAAGTCGGTTAACTGAAGTAGATCTCAATCTTACAGACATACAAGTACCAAATCCACCCCAGACAAGATAATCCACAGACAGTATAATTGCTGTAAAGCATACAGGTGAGGTCTATTTGTCAGTTTTGGTCGTTACGACCTCACCTGTATGCTTTACCGACGTTTTTTAACGGCCCTCAAAGGGTGAAATCTTTCAAATACATCTCCTGAAAAATCTAAAAATATCCACTCAGATGGGGGTTTTCGGGCACTGGAATTTAAATGTTTCATACCGACGACCATTCATCGCCCGATACAGCCCCCCCCCCCCCCACCCCAACCCCCACCCAATTTGAAAATCGTTCCGCCGACCCTGCATTCAGAGTGTAAGAACAGTTAGGAGGAATTTGGAATATCTCAGTAAGGCCTATAATGTCAATAAGATTTTTCTTGCCTTGTGTTTCGTACAGTAACTCAGTTAGTGGTTCCCAAGAGTCTTTAGACTTTGACAGTTCAAATAGAAAATAGAAAATTGTACTTGTTGGTTTCTAAGTTTCAATGGAATTTCTTTGGGTAAGTAATATTTACAATCATTTTGGATTACATTATGGGGATAAGCATCTGTAGTGGAGGTTTCGCATGATTTTTCGTTATATGTTTGTGTGAAATCGTAATTTAAATTGTTCTGGATCTCATCCAGTGAGATGTTACCTGCCATTATTCAATATCAGGCCACCAAGTCGAATGGTCAAAGAATAACGTACAGTCCAAAAAAGACAGTCCACGGCGAGAAAGGAGGAACACACACATTCACATTTCATTAACGGTGAAACTTACTTGAATGGAAGCTGTCAACGACAGGTTTATTTACAGTTGTCTTGGATATATACACGTAGCCGAATTTGGTGTTGGAAGGATCTGATTTCCGGACCAGTAAAAGAACAAGAAAAAAAATAAGAACATACAGTACGTGGAGAGTGGATTGTAACTAAATCACCCGGGGAATGGAGTTATCACCCAAAGTATCACTTTCAATTTCTGTGCACATGGACAAAAAAAAACACAAGCAATGTTTCAGTCAATGGACCTCCGGGTTTAACCCGGAGGTCCATTGGCTGAAATTTTGCTTGAGCTTGTTATGCTTTGCAACAAATTTGCAATTATTGCTTGGGTGGAATTTCCACTCTGTGGGTGATTTATTGATAATACACTCCCCACGTACTGTATATACATTTTTCGCTGATATCTTGTAACTCATTCTCATAGCGAATTAGGAGGAGCGTTAACATTTCACCTGAGGTGCACAAGAGGCGAGCAGTTAATATTTTGACTAAATAAATGGATGGACAAAAAAAAAAAATAAATAAAAAAATAAATAAAATACAACAAAAAAAAAAGAGTCAAGAATTATTCGTCTTAATCTGGGATATAAAATCCTGACACAGATTCTGAAAAATGTCGAATTCGAACACTGATAGTCGGGAGGATCGAGTCGGGAGGATTACTCCAAGAATCACCGTCGGGGTCCGACATCAGTTGAGCGAATAATATTTTGTTCATACAGACATATTTTGTTTATACAGATATACACATTTGTTCTATTACAAATTATTGAAGAGTGCATAGTACTCTCCAACAATCTGCAACAAAACAAACTTTGAATAGTAAATTTGGGCAGTGGGGTCGAATTCAACTATCCCTGCAAAGAGGGAATAACAGACAAGGACTGATATCGTTGAACACCCCCGTGCAATGTTTTGTATTCAATCAAATGCGAATAATACTTTGTTTATACAGACATACAAATTTGCTCTATTACAAATTACTGGAGAGTACATAACACTCTCCAATAATTTGGAACAAAACAAACTTTGAATAGTAAATCTAGGCGGAGGGTCAGATTCAACTGTCTCTGCAAAGAGGGAATGACAAACAAGGACTGATATTGTTGAACACCCCCTTGCAATGTCTTGTATTCAGTCAAATGTGAATAATACAAATATACAAATGTAAAAAAAATTGGGCTGAAACGGTTGGCTCATTTTCGTAATCGACTAACCGACAGCTATAACCGGATAATATCCGGTTATCCGTGGCCATTATTTCACCGAATATGGGATCAAAACTATAGGAATTGGAAAGCAGTATTCTCAAACTATTCCATAGTGTGTATACAAACGAACGTTGTCGAGTACTCGACAACGTTTGTTTGTATACACACTACGGAATAGTTTCTGCGATCACTCATTACCCACGGAAACTGCCGATCATTAACGGAGTCTTGAACGCCAAAGTCGATTATTTCTCAATATTTACAACGCGGCTTCAATGTGCAATCTATCACAAAGGAGAAGCGGCAGATGTACTACGTTTTAAACGTGGAATGAGGATCACTGTCGATCTTTCGGATAACCGGCTGACGGGTTTTCTAATCGGTTAGGTAGCTAACTGGTTTCAAACCGATTATCCGGTTAACCATTTCAGTACTAAAACAATTGATCCATTACAAACCATTGGAGAGAGCATGTTTTATATTCAGTCAAATGTGAATAATATTTTGTTTATACAGATATACAAATCTGCTCTATTACAGACTACTGGAGAGTGCGTAGCACTTTTCAATAATTTGTAACAAAACAAACATTGAATAATAGATTTAGGCGGTGAGGTCGGATTCAACTATCTCTGCAAAGAGGGAATAACAAACATGGACTGATATCATTGAACACCCCCTTGCAATGGCTTGTATTCAATCAAATGCGAATAATATTTTGTTTATACAGACATACAAATTTGCTCTATTACAAACAATTGGAGAAGCATAGCACTCTCCAATAATTCGTACGAAATAAACTTTAAATAGTTGAGCCAGTTTGACAGATTTTATCAGTGATGAAGCCACGGGGCGGGGGAGGAGGGGCGTGGAATGATCCTCCCGACTCTAGTTGTGGTGGTGGGGAGGGGGCGGAGAATGACCCTCCCAACTCTAAGCTGCGCCCTCCCCCCAATACATTTTCTAATCAAGTGCCCATTTTGTTACGAGTACCGCGTATTTTTCACGCCAAGTGCTGTCCAAGAATCAGTCAATTTTCGTGGTCGGACCGGATTGCGGTTCTTTCGCAGGATCGATAACTCCCCACCCCCCAAAAAACCCAAAAACAAAAACAAAACACAATTTTTCTTGACAAAATATTCACCCAAATGTGACCAAAGCGGTGAATTTCTGTCTGATTCAATCTCATAAACATTGGGTTTTCAAAATATTCAGGCCTTCTGTGGGAATTCAGTCACGTATACGTGGTACTTTCCTCGTTGGTGAAGGGCGATACTCAGGAAAAACTCGTCGCTTGTCATAAAAATTGTGTTTCTTTTGTGATACATAAGCTCAATTTGAGAGCGCAGAAACTCAGGAATTTAAAAATTGAAAAACAATTCCGGTGGAGACTCCCGGACCGCCACGGTTGAGAGGGGGGGGGGGGGGGCGTCCCTTTGTCTCACTTTTCTGGCATACAGCCCCCGGGACACGCCTTCAGTATGTCATTCTAGGACCCCCCCCCCCCCCCCCCCAGTGGGATGTGTGCCCTTCGATTGAAAATTCTGGCTACGTCTCTGGATTTTATGCCTCCGACAATAACAACAAAATAAAAGTAAACGAATTCCATGGCTACTTTGTGGCCAATACGCACGTTCACGGGATTCAGGTTTCACAGCTGTTCCGTCCATTGTATTTCTGGGTTATATGGAGGGATTATTTATTTATTGGTGTTCAAGGTCACATATTTCTGCACAATGGCTAATCTTGGCAGCAACGTGAGATGTCACGATACCAACCGCAATACCTTGCAGTGATGGGTCAATGCCTCGTTGATTTTATTTTATGTCGCCGGGTACGCGCATATGTCTACTGTCAGCGATTCTTATGTCCACTGTCAAGGAAAGCGTCTCGTTGCCATGAGCAACGGTTCGTCGCAATGTCTTTTTTCACTTGAAATCAACTGAGACAAATACATTTAACTGAAGAAAAATACACACAAAAGTACCGTCTTTAAGTACAAAAAGATTAGTTATGTAAACATGGGTAATTATTTATGAAACCGATTAGATTATAAGGTCTCTTTTCATTAATTTACTGTAACATAAACTGAAATCGCTTCATTCGAATCATTTTAAAATTTGTTGTTGTACAGCGAATATTATTAGAAAGCAAACGTTGTTTCGGTAAGGTGTTAACTTTTATCATTTTTTTCCAATTTTATTTTACTTGTGTAAGAACGGGACATATACGTTCCCTGCATGAGACATATACGTTCCCTGCATGAGACATATACGTTCCCTGCATGAAACATATATTCAACCTCGGCTGACGCCACGGTTGAATATAAATTTCATGCAGGGAACGTGAGACCATGTCCCCCCTGTCAACAAACAGAATAACTTATAATGTTCAATTAAAATCCTCACCCCCTGATTGGATAAGAGCTGGCGTAATTTCTTTTATGTTTACGGCTGTAGTAGCAAATGTTACCGTCTGACGTGTTTGAAATGACGTCGCCCGTTTCGTAATTGCTTTATCAACGGAGTGACTACTGGCAAGCCGCTTCATTTTTCAGGATTTTTCACACGTGCAGTAGACGGTGTTTCAGATAAACTGTTGTTTAAATTACAAACCGTTTTAAAATTTGAACTAAATGGAATGAGTTTATCTGGTTAATTGATTAGTTATCCAGTGCCTTGAACAAAGCAACTTTTAACTATCACAAGTTTAGTAAATAAGCCTCTCGCGTTTCACGATGTAGGTTTCGGTCTATGGGCTGTATCTTATTGGAACATATACGTTATTGTGATGAGTTGACGATAACACGGTCTGAGGTTTGCGGCTCGAAGCGTATGTTCAACCTCGACGCTTCGCCTCTTGGTTGAACATAAGCTCCAAGCCGCAAACCTCAGACCATGTTAGCGTCAATTCATCACAATTACCTATAAAGTCAGGTTTAGTCAATCGTTTATACCCATGTTGCCCATTGTAGAGGGCGTCCATCCCAAGTATTGGTGACTGGTCTTATTTTACCAGCAAAACTGAGCTTTTTAACCACAGCAAACAAGCACTGCTTCACTACGCAGGGTTCCCACGGGGGATTTGGTGGGATGTGTTGGGGATCAGAGTAGGGTACCAAATGGTCGACCTGCATTGTCAAAACACCCAAGACAAATAATTACATACCACAGTAAGAATCACAACTATGTTTGTACCAAGACATAATAATTTCCACGAATTCCTAATATTCTAGCAATTTATCTAGAGGGCCCTCTTATATTGGAATTGTCAAAACACTTACTATGAGGAGGAGGTCATAACAAACACTTTATGAAGAAATGCAATGTAAGAGGTTAAAACAACTGGATGTGAAGAAATGCGCGCTTTGAGTTTGTGTTTACTTTCTGTATACCGGAATATCCTAGCAGACACTTTTAACCTAAGAAAATCATTGCCAAAATTCGTTATGTGTTGTTCAACAAAGTTTGGAGAACCCTGTCAAACAAAATATCATTGGTTTTAATCCTGTTTTAGATACTGAAATGGCTCATAACTTGTCAGCCATTTACAACCCAAAAGGACTGAAGATTAAATTAATACGTTACCCCCCCCCCCCCCCCCCCCCACACACACACACACACAAACACATCCTGAACTATTTGTGCGCAAATTTCACGCGCAGGTCGTTTTAACAGGGCTCTAATCAGGAGATATTAGTTGTTATTTATTTTCTTATACCTATTATTCTTATATTCTGTTCTCGTTCCGCAGACCAAAGGCGCGAGCATCTCTTGGGAATTGGTTTTTTTCGACCCAAAACAAAAAAATCACAGAACAGCGCTTCTTTATTTTGTGAATTTGCATCTCAGCTGAAGCCTGTTAGGAATTCATGGGACTACACGGCAAATTTTTAAAAAAAAATGATCTCATTCACTCCGTTATGCATACAATGACTCATTTACCATTTCACGATTTGCCATTCACGAGCAGGCAACAAAGTAAATATCACACTGGGGTGGAGAAAAAGTAATAATTTAAGCGTGAAGGCGTACATTATTACAGAACCTCCCCACAAGAAGAAAATAGACTTCCCTTCCGCTGGTAGTGCACTACACGATACCATCCAAAGCGTCAGTATTGAAAGAGTTAATGTTTAACCCTTTACCCAACGCAGAGGATATCAAAATTTATTATTTTAAATATTATTTGTCCAATTTTTTCAAAACATTTCAATAAAACCATATCATGTGACCCCCTCATTGGAACGAGCTCGATGAGCTCGTTCCAATGAGGGGTCACACGATATTGTTTTGTTGAAAGTTTTTGAAAAATAATCTTTTATCAGCTGTTCAATTTGTAAATTACGCCGAGGGGTAAAGGGTTAATTTCAACATTTTATGTTACTAGATGTCAAGAGATTCGAGAATACCTGACAAACGCGAGGTAAGAATTCGTCATAACATGCAAGACCATCCCATCTGTAATAATGACTCAGTTATAATGCAAGTGACGATATCTGATTTCCTCCCATACCCACCTTTCCAGCTACAATAAGTGGAAAGGGCGTGAATAAGTCATCTGATAAGGTAACATGAATTGATTTTGAAACCCCACAAAGAGAACAGCAGCTGTCGAGGTGACAAGCTCCGGTGTTTTCCCAGAACACGAAATGGTGAATTACAATGCTTCGTTCACAACAAATGGTGTCTTAACCGCGAAGGTTTGCTGATAAAGACATGACGCAAACATAAACGTGTTTGAAGCAACCAGTGAATGAAAGCAGTATTGTTATAAAAATGATTTAATCTTCGCAGCAGAAGATTCCATTGCAATACCCGTGGACCATGCGAAGGTGTGATAAAGTTCCAACTCTCTAACTGCTGTATACGGCTTTACCTGCTCCACACAGCTTTACATCGCTTTCCCTGCTTCACGCGGCTTTCCCTGCTCCACACGGCTTTCCCTGCTTCACGTGGTTTTCCCTGCTTCACACGACGTTCCCTGTTTCACTCGACCCCCTGTGTCATACGGCGTTCCCTGCTTTACACGGATTTCCCTGCTGCACATTGCTTCCCCGCTTCCCACGACTTTCCCTGCTTCACCCGACTTTCCCAATGTCACACGACTTTCCCTGTTTCACACGGCTTTCTCTGCGGCACATGGCTTCCCCTGCTTCACTCGGCTTTTCCTGCTTCACACGGCTTCCCCTGCTTCACCCGACGTTCCCTGTGTCACACGGCTTTCCCGGCTTCACATGGCTTTCCCTGCTGCACATGGCTCCCCCGCTTCACAGGACTTTCTCTGCTTCACACGGCTTTCCCTGCCCAAAATACTATTTTACCCAACAAATGTATGCTCCAGCCCCTTGCTATCAAAATACGCCCATATAAATAGGAATATTCATATTGTCAGTGCTTCTTTTGGGGACAGACTCCATTGACTGTTTCATCAGATCAAATCATGGCTGCTTTACAGCAGCCATGATTTGATTTTATAAAAAAAAAATACTCAGCTGGTTGCTTTTCTTTCTTTACACCTCTCAAAATGGACGCAATGTGGTTTCCACATTCGTGTTTTTCTGTAAAACTAGGACAAACAGAGTCTGCAAGGCAACTGTGCAAAACTATTGAATATAATTTTGATTCAACGATTCGCTGCGTCAAATTTAAAACCAAACATTATGTGTTTCCCCATGTACGTTTGACTCATTGTTGTTGATTAGAGCCTTTGCTACACAATCGCTCAAAATTACAGATATTCCATCGTTAGGGCCGTGGGCAAACACACATTTCAACTCGAATCGAGTCTCGAATCAAATCACGTCTATTATTCGAAATCGAACCTCGCGCAGGATTACACATATGCCACCGTTAGGGCCCTTCGAATCACACATTTTCGATTCGAATCGAATCTCGAATCGAATCACGTCTATTATTAGAAATAGAAACGAACCTCGCTCAGAATTACAGATATGCCATCTTAGGACCCTTAAAATCACACATTTTCGATTCGAATCGAATCACGTCGATTTTTAGAAATCGAATCGAACCTCGCGCAGAATTATGGAAATGCCATCGTTACGGCCCTGCGAATTACACATTTCGATTCGAATCGAATCTCGTATCGAATCACGTCTATTATTCGAAATCGAATCAAACCTCGCCCAGAATTACAGATATGCCACCGTTAGGGTCCTTCGAATCACACATTTTCGATTCGAATCGAATCTCGAATCGAATCGCGTCTGTTATTCGAAATCGAATCGAACCTAGAATCGAATTAGTGGCGTTTTGAAGATGACCAATGGGGTTGGGGTACTATAAACCTGATTTGTTCCGACTGTGATGGCTCAAGACCCCACTGATAAAATAATCCAACTACATCATCATGGCATGCCTTCGTCGAAGACATGCCATGATGATGCATTTGGAATATTGCCCTGTAAGGATTATAGTTCATCGTCGACATTGCTTGGAAATCTTATATTTGCATTTAACAGTGGTGGGGACTAGTGATATTAGAGTTAGCATTGCTGGCGGCATGGGTGCTGATGTTGTTTATGTTAATCTAGCGGAAGTTACACTCAGTCTTTTATTTCAACATTATATGTGTACGATTTCCATCTGAACTGTACGTTATGTGAGCCGATGAAGATTACTGACACCAAGCTATATTCCTATGAAAAAGATTCGAAAGAAAACGAATCGAGCAGCCGATTTCGAGTCGAACCGAAGATCTACTTAGGATTCGAAATCGAATCGAATCGCGAAACTGCTCAGTCCCCTAGCCACTGTCTCAATAACTTCAAATCAAAAGAAACATTGTTGATTTTATTACACGCCTGTTCTATGAAATCCTCATCTACAGCAACACTAAACCATGCGGAAAATGAAAATCTGTTCCGCACATATGTGCGGAACGGAAATCGTTGACGGACTATTTTTAAATAGAAGCGAGATTTCACTGGAATTTTCTACAAATCGTGCAACGCAATTACAAGTTGAATCGCTAGCGATGGCTGAAAATCGTCCCCTGAGTTCCAATGTGTTCTATATGCCAGTAGGCACATACAACACATCGGAACTCAGGGGACGAAATAGTAACACGGGTATCCCTGACAAACTTGGTTGGCGATAAAATGTGTTCTTTGTATCGATAGTTGTCAAATGAATTGCCGAGTGTCCTTCTAATAATTGTTTTTTTTTGATGTGAAGGCGTGTAAAAAACACAGAACGACACGCAAGTGTGAATGGGTTAAACAATGTAGCACTTGTGTCATTGCGGAAGGATAAACCTCGATGCCGGCGTCCTCTCGTTTTATCCTTCCGCGCTAGCACTCGTGCCATATCGATTAACCCATTCACAAGCGTGTGTCGTTCTGTGTATGTCCTTACAATCCTAGCTGGGTGTTTTTCGTTGCCTTCGGGGTGTGATTTAAAGTGAATGCTTCCATCGTTAGTATATATATAGGGGATTCCGCTGGTGAAAACTGCTTACAGGCATTATTGGAAACTTCTTCTTTCGTATCTACACTCTAAAAACTCTTGGTACCCTGTGATGCCAAATGTGGTACTCAACTTGTCCCGCGTGGGGTACCAAAATTATGGTACTCCAGGAAACCAAAAACATTGTTGGTACTCCAAGAAACCAAACTGTAACGGTACTTTGAGAAACCAAGACTGTCTGGTACTTCGTTTTGGTTCTCTAGAAAACCAAAAGTTTGGTACTTTATTGTGGTTCTCCAGAGAACTCAACTCAACTAACTGTAGTATGGTGCTCCAAGAAACCAAAACTTTGGTTCTTAGTAAGCCCCCACCCCCTCCTTCCCATCCCTTTCATGTACACAACATATACATGGGGGGGGGGGGGGGGGGGGGGGGGGGTTCAAATAAGACATTCACTACAAATACAGTTTGCACCAAGTCATCCAACCCGTTCTCTGTATGTGGTATATATATGAGCCATTCAGTCACGTTTTCAATGAATATATTTTTTTTTAAAGCATACCGTTCAGACACTTATCTTGGCTGCTGTGGTTGATGCAGAGTTAAGTAATGAAAGGGATTGGTTCGGAAAGAAATAAGATCAACCAACCACTGTTTCCAACATTGATGAAAGGCAATTGTAGTTAACTTTCATTTAGCATTTTGAAATTCCATTAAAAACTTCTTCAGAACATGTAATTTGATCAAGCGATGATGCGTGTGCTATTATCGACCGCCAGTTTGTACATGCAGTGTAATCAAGCATTTTTCAATCTTTGAACAGTTGGCCGTCGTACGCCTCCAAAATAAGTTTTATATGAGTAACAGAGAATTTGGACACGTGTTTCATCTCGTTTTAAGCCAGATACTATTACGATTGAAGTGCCTCAGTAAATATTCTTCCAGTTTTATAAGAAATGGATTGCGTTGTGGGGATTGGGCTGTGATGGATAAAGGGGCATGATTTGAGAATTTTCAAGCTCTTCGAAACTAGGATGGCAAGGTTACTTAAGAAATAAGCCAGTTCACGTGACGCTTAACCCTTTACCAAACGAAAATGTCATTACCGCCAAGCGTTATTCACTTTATTCTTAAATTTTCAATTAACCCTTTACCTAACATGAAAAGCAGACGACACTTGCAAAAAAAATTCTTGAATAATTCATTTTGTTCATTTTTTGTCTCAAAAACATAGGTTATGACCCCTCGTTGGAACGAGCTCGACGAGCTCGTTCCAACGAGGGGTCATAACCTATGTTTTTGAGACAAAAAATGAAAATATTTTGAAAATTAATTGGCGATTTTTGAGAATAGCGCTGGCCTCTTTTGGCCGTTACGTTGGGTTAAGGGTTAATCAGCTTATACAATTTGCCTTTGGTTATCCGTACAACTTCCGATGGTTCGAAAAGTGGTGCAGCAATTCAAAAATGTTACCGGCGAACATATTTTTTTTTTCTAACGGAGAAATATTGTGCGGCTCTGACCAGCGATACAGGTTCCAACACTCTAAAATCAGTTGGGTTAAAAGCTAACCAAATCAACTGGGTTGAGTGAATATGAACCCAGTTGGGTTCATATTCACTCAAGCGAGGTGATTTGGGTTGGTTTTTAACCTAACTAATTTCAGAGTGTATACAGTTTGATATCATCATAGTTTAGTTTAACTTAGTTCGGTTTTCGGGCTTAATGTTACCTTCAGCATCTATAGGTATATCGTGGACTCAACACGAGTATGAAACCAAGTTAAGTCAAACATTCATAATTAGGTCTCTCATTTAAGAGAAATCACATACGGGCGTTTGCTTAGATGGAGTTATTTATACCTGTAATGATAATCCTGTATACAAAAGTAAGCAAGCACTGCTCCAAATCCCATGCTTTTCACTGAGAATATCATTAAAGGGGGTTAACATTTTGGGAAAAAGACTGCTATTGAAATTCTGGAGCCTCTCGTTTGAAAATGCATGTTTTTAACCTCCGCATCATTTTTGTAGAGGCGACCACGGAGCGTTTTTCATGTCTGTTTGTGCCATGCGTCCGCCCGTATGCCAGGGCCGTAGATAGGTTTTAGCCGTTGGTAGCGGTGTTGAGGGGGCATGGTGGGGGGGGGGGGGGGCCCAAACTGTACTATACTGGTCCTTTATTTTACCCATTTAGAATATGGCAACCTTATTTGGGGGTAGCGTCACTCAGACTCTTCTAAAACGACTAGATGACTTGCACTGTAACGTTTCTGGCATCGTCAAGGGCTTACAGGGTCAGATCAATGGAACAGCTCTTGGTTGAGGTTGGCTGGAGATCTCTTGCTGGGAGACGACACGTGCACAAGATGTGTACCTTTCATGAAATCATAAATAATAGAGCGCCAACATTCCCGACTGACCTCATCCACCAAGGCACACTGGCCACTCTCAATACAACCTGCGATAGACCTCATTTCCCACAGAGCACGGAATTACTGCAGAACTCCTTTTCCACTCTGGCGTCTCAAGTTGAACCTTATCAGACGAGTCCACAAAGAGCATAAGTCCGTAAAGAGACGAGTCCGTAAAGAGCATAACTTCCCAATAAGAGTTTAAAAATACCCTGTGACCACTAAGTTCAAGCCACCTTGTTACTCCAACGCCAGGAAGCGAAAACTGAACATAATTTACTTTTGGATGAGAATAAGTGTAGTGATTTGAATGCTGACAAATTTTAAAAGGTTGATGTGTGATTCGCCATACTGTTCGTGTGGTGATTTTCTGGAGAACGCAGAATATTTTTTTCTTTTCTTTGAATGTAAATTTTATAGCACAAACAGAGTCGATATGTTCCGTGCTCTCCATCACCTTAACATCACACACTCTGATTAACCACTATTTGGTATTCCGAAGCTCTCATATGTAAACAATAAAGAATATTTCTTATCCATGATTTGTCCGGTTCTAACAAATCTCTCTTCAGAAAACGCTCCATACGAATATAACTGCCTGACAACTGACTGTCTGACGTGCATCCAACCAGCGCATGCAGCGGCGGCCCAAGAGTGTGTGTGGACATTACTTAACCCTTTACCAAACGTAACGGTAAATCCGGGCAGCGTTATTCACAAAGTCGCCAATTAATTTTCATTATTTTTTTCATTTTTTGTCTCAAAAACATAGGTTATGACCCCTCGTTGGAACGAGCTCGTCGAGCTCGTTCCAATGAGGGGCCATAACCTATGTTTTTGAGACAAAAAATGAAAAAAATAGTTATTCAAGAATTTTGTTTGCAAGTGTCGTCTGCTTTTCGTGTTAGGTAAAGGGTTAAGCAAGGGTCCGACATATGCCGAAGGCAGATCGGAAGGCCGCAGGCCAGAAGTGATGTTGTTGTGGGAGGGGGTGTCTCCCTCTTATTGGTGGGAGTTTGGGACAGTGGCAGAGCTATGCGGATGTTCACGCCACCCCCCCCCCCCCCCCCAATCCGTCATCCCAAATCCTTTAATTCAAACCCCATTTCAACTATATTCACCCTTCAGTCACATGTTACATCCGCGTTGAGGCAAAAACGATGATACTCTATTTGGTGTTTGGGAATATTCGTTATGGTTCGTTCGGAAATAAAAGCTCAAACACGACTTCGAAGTCAATATGGGCAATTGTCATGGTTTGAAAACGGATCCTGTATGTGTACATGGTTTGTCCATCTCTTCACCTGCTCTAGCGTCCATCCAAACTGATTTTGGTTTCCGCACGATAACTTGAGATAAGATAAGGTAAGATAAATTTTATTATTTTTTTATTTATTTATTTATTGGTGTTTAAGGTCACATACTTATGCACAATGGCTAATCATGACCGTGACAGTTTTACGGGCAGAAGAAGCCGGTTACCCGTAGAGGACCACCGAGCAACGACGAGTAGTTGCTAGCTCCCCAACATCGTAACACCGCACTGCAGCACAGGCAGGGTTAGATTGGTTGAAGACATGCGCACATCGACGTGCAGTACGCCTCACTGCATGGCGTCATCGTACCCCCATGTGGGCAATGGAGGTTAAGTGCCTTGCCGAAGGACACAGCGCGGGAGTCCGAATCGATCACCCAGACGGTCACCCATCCGAGGACTAACCGGGCTCGACGTTGCTTAACTTCGGTGATCTGACGAGAACCGGTTACCGCAACGCCACCGCGCCCCCGATAAATGTTATTGCACAACCACAACATTAATGGGTATGGCACATAATACAGAGATACATAGAAGTTGCAATATGCTAGAAATAAATTAAAGGAGACATTTCCCGTACACGCCTTTCTTCACATACATGCACATGCACATACACACACACATCCACACACACACACACCCTTGCAGTCTTGCAATGTGTTACGAACGGACTCAGATACCAGTTTTTTAACAACCGAGCTCACTCCGTTTGTGCGTGCACACATAAGTACACACACACACAAACTACACACACACCCGCACCCTCGCCCCCAGGCACTTATACACGTGGGGGAGGGGGTATTTTTCACGGCATCGTCAGGTGAGTGGAGTAATTACACGTGAGTAATGAAGGGATCTTCACATTTGGAAAGTAAGTCATTTATGAGGAAGACTGAGTGAAACTGGCATGCAGATATTTGGTTACAGTCACCGACACCATATCTGACATTTGGAGCCTGGGTGACTTGTGGCTGTAATTCTAAAGATTTGCATATTTAGGAAACTTTAAACAATCACCGATCACTTGACTATTTAAGATCTGTTTGAGAATCTGAACCATGTGAGAATTATACAAGCATTAGCATGTCTGTCCACACCACAATTTCCCTTTCTTGTTGGCACAGATAATTACCTCCAGTTGGAAGCAAATTTTACCCCAGAATCACTCTCAGAGCACTAGATTTGTCAAATCTCCCCCCGCCCCCCCCCCCCCCCCGGAACCCACTCTATGAAGGGGAACACCCTCACCGACATCCAGCCCGCTCGGCACTTCGAATCCCAAGACACGCCTATGGCATGTCACGCCGTGCCTCTGAATATTGTCCAGCCCCCCCCCCCCCCCTTAATTGAGGATCCTAGATCCGCCAATGTTCCGGGGGAGGGGGATTCTACAAATCCAATGCCCTGAGAACGAATCTGAGGGATTTTTGGCTTCAAATTAAAAACATGGACATATAGGTCTGCGTCACGCAGCACGTGCCGCGTGGCCTGTAAGTGAAGCTAGCCGCACATTTTGGGGTTGCGACAACGAATCTTGAGTCCTGGGGTCCGATTCTTTATTTCTTCTGGATGCGTTTGTCTGAGAGAAAATTAATATAGGAACGAAATGACATCGGCAGATGTATGCGGCTGCGTACGAAACTGAATTTGCCGTTGCGAATCACAGCGGCATCGGATTGAAAACGTCGGTATTGGCGTTCGGACTATGGGCCCCATAGACCCAAATAAAAATGGGAAAATGGTCCCCTATATTGCAGTCTTCTTTCTTCTTCCTCTTTTTAGCTCACCTAGCCTAAAAGGAAGGCCATGTGAGCTTTTCTCGTCACTTGGCGTCCGTCGTCGACCGTCGTCCGGCGTCCGTAAACTTTTCATATTTTCATCTTCTTCTCTGTAACCGCTGAGCCGGTGTGAACCAAACTTGGCAGGAATCGTCTATGGGAGGTCCTCTACAAACGATTCTCATTTTGTTCCCGTCGGATGAAAAACATGGCTTCCAGAGGCATTCTTTGATTCTGGTTAGTGGATTTTCAAAAATCTTCTCCTCTGAAACTGCCAGGCCAAATGTTTTCAAATTTCACATAAATGGTGACTGGGACCCCCTCTACCAACGATCCTCATTTAATGTTGATCGGGTTGCAAACGTGGCCACAATTGCGGCTTATAGTTACTGTAGAAACCCTATGGGAAATCACATTTTCCTCTTCTTCTCTGGAAAAACCGAGGCGCCGTGAAAACAATCCTGGCAGAGATAGTCTATGGGGGGTCCTCTACAAACGATCCTCATTTTGTTCCCGTGGGTTGAAAAACATGGTCGCCAGAGGCATTCTTTGAGTCTTATTGGTAGATTTTCAAAAATCTTCTCCTCTGAAACTGCCAGGTGAAATGTTTAGATACTTCACATAAATGATGATTGGGACCCCCTCTACCAACGATCCTCATTTAATGTTGATCGGGTTGCAAACATGGCCACAATTGCGACTTATAGTTACTATAGAAACCCTATGGGAAATCACATTTTCATCTTCTTCTTCGGAACTACTGAGCCGACGTGAAACAAACCTGGCCGGGATGGTCTATGGGAGGTCCTCTACAAACGATCCTCATTTTGTTCCCGTGGGTTGAAAAACATGGCCGCCAGAGGCATTCTTTGATTCTGATAGGTGGATTTTTAAAAATCCTTTCCTCTGAAACTGCCAGACCAAATGTTTTGGTACTTCACATTAGTGATGACCTTGAAGCCTCTCTACCAACGATCCCCATTTAATGTTGATCGGGTTGTAAACATGGCCACAATTACGGCTTATAGTTACTACCGAAACCCAATGGAAAAATCACATTTTCATCTTCTTCTCTGAAACTACTGAGCCGACGTGAGCCAAACTTCGCAGGAATGGTCTATGAGAGGATGGAAATGTGTGGCCACCAGAGGCTATATTCTAATGCTTAACCCAATGCCTCTCCTGTCTGCATGAAGATCGGTACTCACAGCAAAATTCTTGTTTTTTGAGAATCTGGTAAGGGTTGGTTCCAGTTTTCTCCAGTGAGAACTGGGAAAAACCCAAAATATTGTGTATATAATACAAGTCAAAATAAGCTGTAGCATAACTGCAATAAACTAAGTAAACTGCTGCTCCTGCCCTGACAAGATCAGAATCTGACATTTTCTGGAAAGCTATCAGTGAGAGCTTTCCAGAAAATGATGACAGCTTCTAGTCTTATCAGTGTAGTAAAAAGATACATAGTTTATAGGATTATCCTACAACTTATTTTGACTTAACTGTAAACCATTGCAACTGTACACGGATGCTGATATATGCTCATTAGTCTCAAGTTACTTATCAGAAAATCTTGATTGTTGACAGGTGTTTGGAAAAACAGGAGAAGTTTTTGCTAACATTCTCTTGCAATCAGAAATCACATTTTTATATGTATTTCCAGGTGAGCGATTACAGGCTCTGTAGAGCATCTAGTTCAGTTTTCTGTTCGTATTTCTTTTCTCAGGTCGGGGGCCCCCCTGGACCCACTCCAGACCACTCCCAATGGGTGGGTCGCCTCTGAGTGCATGGATAAATATACACTTCAACGTATGGCCCAGAAAGAATCTCTTCCTGTCTGCACAATATATAGAGGATATCTAGTGTTTTTGAATGGATACCGAAAATTATCTCATGAGTGACCGAGACAAATGTTTATTTTCGCGAGCGCTTGCGCGAGCGAAAATATCCATTTATCTCGTTACAAGTGAAATAATTTTCGGTATCCACTCAAAAACACTGGATTTTCTTTTTATTATACGCTTTTTATAAGAATCTAATAATTCCACTCGTTCCAACCTTGAACTGATGCATGAAAATAAACAGTGCATTGAATCATTGATACACGGAAGTGATTTGACCGATACTCGGAACAGATAGCGTCTTGCGATCTGATTCAGTTGGCGGGTTTCTAGTCCAAACAAAGTCCCTTTGAAAGGACGTACCAAACCAAAAACTTACATTACGGACTTTCAGGCCATGTTTGCACTATAGAGTTCCATGCATCAATTCAAGGTGAATACGTGTTGAATTATTGCTGGAAATGATCGGTGTCCACTCAAAACACTAGATTTTCTTCTCGTGATACGTTTTTAGAACAATTTGATCATTTTCAGTGATAATTTGACTCCTATTCACTTTGCAGTGATGCTTTGAAAGCAGCCATTTTGATTGATACCGTGAAAGTGAAAATTTCTATATCTTCATGGTGGGGGATACGATTTGTATCTTTCCGCAATTTCTTCGCCAATCTATCGTTTAGCGTATATTAAATGAGCTTCACTCTCTTTTGCTCCATTTCCTCATACCAGACAACAATTTTAGTTGTCCTTTTTGTATTTTATATTGTATTTTCATTCTCGTCGTCTTGTCACAATTTTGCATATTGATCTAACGAGAAGAGAGGACTGTTGTAAAAGTTTGACACTTTTTCCCAAAACGTTCTTCCTGTGCGTATCACGCAAATAAAATATATTTAATCTGAGCCCGAACTAGCCCGACAGACCGATATACATTTTCGAGAGATTTTCAGATAGAAAAAAAAACCGACATTTCTATGGTTTTCCACACAGAACATGTGAAGTTATCGAATATTCCGTCTAACACAGTCTAAAACATAATATTTTAACGTAAATATCAATAAATCTGTTTACAAACAATTACCAACAAAAACCCTTTAGTGACAATTCTTTAGTGGGGATCCTTGTCTGTCGACGTCCCTCTAGACTCCGCCCCAGTATATGTGCTCCACTGTTGTATGTGTTCATCAAATAACCTTAGCTTCGTGCGGCGCAATTAATGTTTTCAAATTTTAAAACTTCACTTTGGCTGAGAGGTTATTTCCAAATTTCTGAATTTATGGGAATGCTATTTTAGAGTTATGACCCTTGATTATACATAAACCTTGCTATTTTCCGTTTCCACGTGGATACATTTACTTTCCACTGGCGAAATGATTTGAAATTTGACAGTTTTCTTACGATCACTGACAGAAATAATTATTTGATTCTCAAATTCTAGTGCAATTATGCCAAATGATTCGAAATTGTGGGCTGAAACTTCAGTATTTTCGTTAGACGACCTTTGCTTCTTCTCTCTTTTGTTGCGTAATAATTTGATGTTTTAAAAGTTCGCTTGTGGTAACAAAAAGGAAGGGTAATTGAGATTTTCTTTTATTTTCAACTTCACCCAATGTCATACGGTAGGTGAGGGCATTGATTATGCAAAAAATGTCGTTATTTTTGTTTTCCCGCAGATGAACTTTTTATTATTTTTGGACTAACCCTTTACCTAATATGAAAAGCAGACGACACTTGGAAAAAAATTCTTGAATAACTAATTTTTTTCATTTTCTGTCTCAAAAACATAGGTTATGACCCCTCATTGGAACGAGCTCGTTCCAACGAGGGGTCGTAACATATGTTTTTGAGACAAAAAAATGAAAATTAATTGGTGATTTTTGAGAATAGCGCTGGCCCGTTTTTGCCGTTACGTTGGGTAAAGGGTTAAAGGTGAGAAATTTTAAAGTTTCACTTTTGATCTAAAACGAAAGTCAAGGTTTGATTTTCAGCTTTTTCGTGGGTGTGATGTGGTAGATTTTGCCTTTGATTGTGCAGAAACTTTGTTATTTTTTGGGATTTGAAGGCAACGGCTGACGTGCGCGTGTGTGAGGCTGGGGGGGGGGGGGGGGGGTAGTACCAACAGCGACGCCGAAGAAACTTGAACCAGTGTCATAAATGTTGATAAAACAAGAGATTGAACATACAAAACCACAGATGAAATTGCCCACAAAGAAATGTGTATCTATGGTATTTGTCTGACCCATCACCCAGCATTTTATTACAAAATCTAAAAAAAAATAAAGCTATTCAGCCGTAAGTGAATATAAATAACAAACGTAGCATAAAAAGTATAAAGTAGTCGCGAAAGTGTTGTGCTTATAATAGGCTTGTAATTTATAGCAAGCGATCCCCGGTACCATCTACGGTCCGTCTAATTTGAAAATGGGCGGAACAATAAAAGCCCACCGATAGAACATAGTGGATCACTTAACCCTTTACCCAACACAGACGATATCAAAATTTATTATTTTAAATATAATTTTTTCAAATTTTTCAAAATTTTTTAACAAAACCATATGATGTGACCTCTCGTTGGAACGAGCTCGACGAGCTCGTTCCAACGAGGGGTCACATCATATGGTTTTGTTGAAATTTTTTGAAAAATAATATTTTTCCAACTGCTGAATTTGCATATTACGCGGGCGGATGCGGGCGATTCGTTGGGTAAAGGGTTAAGGGATTCTAAAATCAGTCTTTGCACAATAACATTAATTGAAACACGCCGAGACTCTTTTAACCTTTAACGGTCTCAAAAATTTTGCAGACTTTTTTTCTGCACCACAGCTTGTGATTCTAGTGGCTTGCACAGATTTTTAGGAAGCAGCCAAGACTTGACGAAGAACGACAGTCAAAGTAATTTGATTATTGTCAGCATTCGTCGATTCGTCTTAACACTTTCAACCGGTGAGCCCGTTTTTCCAGCCCAGTAATATGATACGTCATAAATGGAAATATGAATTGTTCTACCCCGAAATAATGAATATGGACTCTTCCAATTGCTGCCACTGAACTGACATGGTAGATACCACCATGGTTCAAATCGTTAAGTTACATGTTATTAGACCACAAAGTTTGTTTAAGTTGGATAAAGGCCTTTAAAGTTGAGCAATTCCAAAGGGGTGATACTAAAGAAAGACCTATCTGATTCAACCACGCTGAGTCTCTTTTTAATTATTAACCCTCTACCTAACGAATAGGGAGGAACCAATCCTGTTAATTTCATATTTCGCAGTTGAAAAATATATATTTTTCAAAAAGTTTCAACAAAAGTATATCATGTGACCCTTAATTGGAACGATCTCATCGAGCGCGATCCAGTGAGGGATCACATGATATGTTTTTTTTTAATTTTTTAAAAATTAAAAAAACACAATAATTAAAATAATAAATTTTGATATCCTATATGTTGGGTAAAGGGTTAAGAGTTGCCGAAATTTTACAGGTTTTCTGCTATATTACGGCCTGTGATTCTAGCGGCTTAGTGGTGAGTTTTATTCATGTCTCGGCTACCTGTGGAGGCAGCAAAGACTTGACCAGAAAGCAATGTAAAGGGAATTTGAATATTGTCCACGGGACTTCTTAATTATGTCTTCAGTTACTCGATATTAGGCCACCACGTTTGTCAAACTCGAATAATGGCCTTTAAAGGTTAACAACAGGTTAGCCCAATGGTTAGTATTAATGAAAGACCCAGTGTTTTCTATAATGAGTGCTGAACTGTTTGGACAATTGCCCACCTGAAGTTTATTTCAGGAGGTCGTTAAACTCCATCTTCTGATTTTCAAAACTGTACGTCTGTATAATTTCGTGGTGTGTTATCTATGTTACTTTTCTGAAGGTTATAATTTCTTATTTTTCATTTTACAATACCTGCGTGAGCACAGTTTATCTAATATTTACATTAAAGGTATCACATGCTTGGCATATACTGAGCCGCATCTTTATTTGAAAAATATGATCTGGAAGACAATTGTTTACTTTTAAGAGACAATTCGTCGCGATTTTGAAAAAAAAAACAACAAATTGCTCATTTAACAAAACCACAATTCATACTATTCAAAAGTGTCTCTATGTTTTATATATCATTCGTTTGGAAGCGTTCGATCCGATTAAATAAATAAATTTACTTGAAGCGAGAATGTATTGGAGTTTTGAAAAACGGCAGGCAGTAATTTCTCAAATCGAACTAGTAAACCGATCACACGCAGAAAATTCTGTGCAATGTCATTGTTTTCGCGGAAATTAGCTTTTTTGAGAACGACAAAGACGAAATTTGTTTCTATTTATAATGTACACGTCCTTACAGTCTTTTTCAGATTGTTGTTGTCTATAAACGTGGTGTGGGTTTTGTTGGAAGCTTAACTGCAATTTATTTAAAATAATACGAAGTTTTTTTTATATAACAATGCCCAATTATTGCTACAATAATGCACAGTTGTTGTTCATAGCGGTGATTCATTCGAACGGCAGCAACATTAAAATTAGAAACTGCCTGTATTCAGAAATGAGGTCGAAGTGATTTGTTTACCTCCAATAACTTTCGGGCATTTTCGATTGAATCTTTGCAGTGTCGTGTCTTCTGAAATTTCATCTGCAATGAAGATTTTTTAATCACAAACTTAAGTAATTTGTGACTCTTTTGGTGTCTTGCACTTTGCATACATTGGCTTCTTTACATGCTCTTCAGAATACAAGCGGAATCTGAGAGTCGATATATTTCGAATTAGCGGCGTATTGTCCCTTTAACGGACTCCATGGTTTCATCTAACTCTTTCTGATTCGTCCTCGTGTTTTTAAAAAATAAGTATCCATACTTCATAAAACTTAGTACTCCGTGCCATACTGAGAGAGTCACAAAACTGGATAACAACAACATATCATTCAATGAGAATGGAAAATAGAAAATGATTGAACTTGATTGGCCGGAAGCGACATAACAGAAAATTCGACTTTTTGGGGATTTTTTTTTTTTGTGGAACGAAGTATGATGTTATTTATTATTTTTTTTTTACTATCAGGTCGAATCGAATAACCAAATCGAATTAGGGAGAATATTTCGATTCGAATGGAATCTGGAATCGAATCTCAACGCTTTTTAACCCTTTACCCAACGTAACGGTCAAAACCGTCCAGCGCTCTTCTGAAAAATCACCAATTAATTTTCATTATTTTTAATGTTTTGTCTCAAAAACATAGGTTATGACCCCCTCGTAGGAACGAGCTCATCGAGCTCGATCACAGGAGGGGTCATAACCTATGTTTTTGAGACAAAAAATGAAAATTAGCTGTTCAAGAATTTTTTTTGCAAGTGTCGTCTGCTTTCCATGTTAGGTAAAAGGTTAAGTTGTGGATATCGCATCTTCTTTCAACAGTAAATATTCTCATCATTATCATTCTCCACAACATGTATTGTATGCAACGGCGACTCGTCTGTTTACGGAAATCATTAAAAAATGCGGAATATCCAAGAACAGAACCAAAGTTTCAGAAGCGGAACCTCCTTGAACTTTTCTTCTAGCATCTAAAAGACCTGATGATAGAAGAAGATTTCAATATTTCAATTTTGAAACTTCCGAATCGGTGTGATTCGAATCGAATCGTATGGGCGATTTCGAATATAATCGAATTACGAAACTTCGCAGGGCCCTTACAAAATCTTCGTGAATGAATACACATGACTCTCACATCGCTGTGTTCAATGTTGTGTTGCTCATGAATATTTCTAACCTGTAGTCTTTAGGCTGTAGGCTGAAAATATTAAATGATCTTTCAGACAGTTTTTCTAAGTTGTGTTTAACATTATAGGATTAAGACCGGGCATATTGAAAGATTTAAAGGGGTGGGGGGGGGGGGGGGTGGTGACTGGAAGTCTACTCATGGAAACTAATTTTTTTATTATCCGATCACTAAAAAGTACATGCTTTTTGTAATTTCACAGACAGCCGTGGCATAAACAAATAGTCAGCTGGTGCCTCCAGATCTTTCGAAAATAAATAATAAAAATAAATAAATAAATGAATAAAAAAAAAAAAAAATAAATTAAATAAATAAATACCACCGAAGGCCCCGTTTAATAGCTTAATTATTTTTTTCAGGGAAACATTCTGACGAACGCTCAAAAAATACTTCTGCATTCTGTCTGAGTAGTTTCGTGTTTCCCCCGTCTCATCCATATCCAATTTCCAAACTCAAACATTTAACATGCTGCTATCGTCGTTGAATTTTCCAGTTGATCATAAAGTATCTTTAACCCCCTGCACTCTGATGTCAAAATACCAATATTTCAAGCAGCCATTATTCCCATAATACAACTAGAAATTTAATCAATTCAGTCTTGTTTGACAGAGTTCAATGAACCCTGTCAAACAAGACAGAATTGATAAAATTTCTAGTTGCATCATGGGAAAATTAGCAGCCTGAAATTTTGAGATTTTGACATCAGGGTGCAGAGGGTTAAGAAATAATCCCCAGGTGGAAAGGTTGTTGACTTTTGGTCACTAATTGAGCATCTGGCTGTGAGTGAGTTTTGCATTATCGTTTCCTGGAGAGTAAAAGGGCAACTATTTGATTCGATTAGAATTGGCTGTATTTACTGCAATGTAGTGCATACAGACAGTCTTACAAAAGATAAACACCGATAAGGTTTACATTCGCAGAGGGAATTGTCGGAATAGCTGAACGAGAGGTGTGTGTACGGAAGTAACTCGAGTTATCAATACTTATAATCGGCCGCGACTGTTTCCTCTCCTAAAACCTGTAGCAGTTATTACATTCGCACAATAACAAAGAAGAAGCGCACGTCAGTCGCGTTGATTTCCTGAACGGATAAACAATATCGGAAGCCTTACTGGAGGGAACTTTTCGTCTGAAGTGCACCAAATCGGATTTAGTGGAAATATTGTGTAATCTGAAAGGAGATGGAATCGGAACATTCGAACGAATCAAGAAATGAGTGACCGTTCATTCCGCTGATCTGTTTTTCTTTTTCTACGTCAAGTTTTTAATAACAAAAATGTACGTTTTTTGAAGAAAATAATGTCAGACTGAACTCCTATATTTGTTTCGGGCAATAGTTGTAATGCTTTTCATTGTGGGTCAGGGTGGGTCCATTCAATCGAAGACTTACGAGGTATCTTTTTCTGTACTAAAATTAAATTATGATTTTTCATTTCTTTGGGGATTTTATAACCCTTTTACTTGAAATAAAGTTTCTTATTCAGGTAACAGCACTGCTACTTCCAAGAAATATTCGTTAAATGAACCCTTATAACTTCGGGTTTTGTCAAACATAATTTTAAGACTTATTTTCTCTGTCTAACTCTTCACGTGTGATTAACTGTGAACGAAAATGCAGAAAAGATTTTCTCTAACTAAAAAAATTCCATTTTCACAATACTGAAATCGAGTCTACTCGCTCCGATGTGGTGCAGCAGGTTCTATAGCAATGGCGGTCCGGATATCAGTAACGTAAAATCAGTGAAGTTGTTCCTAGTCGACTGTTGTCTGCCTGAACAGGCAGACGACACTCGACTACAAACACCTTCTAGGCTTTAAGTTTTGAGCAGTATAATTATGATATTCGATAAGGTTACTCTTCCAGAGATGACATTTTTTCAGAGATTCCTATGAATTCTGATATTTTTTCTCGGTATATCTAATTATTTTTTCTTCTCCTAAACTTTTTTCTGTTTGGTGAACATAATGGTACATATTTTGAAGGGCATGCTAACGTGAAACCAGTTTTAAACCTTGCAGTTTAGTGTCATTAAGATTAACACAATTTTATGTGACTCCATTTTTCAAGATCTTTGACTTTAGAGAAAATTCTTCTGTATTGAGCTCGTGCCTGTTCTTATTCCCCTATGTTTGTACAAGTTAAGCGCTCAGCTTGTCACCATTTATTGGACCGTGGACCCGGACCTCGTTCCAATGAGGGTTCATAAGTTTTCGAAGACTAAGTTTGAAAAATGACATCTGAATGGCGATGAGGAATGTTCTGTATAGAATTTGTCGTTTAGTAGAGGGTTAACCCTTTACCCAACGAATCGTCCGCATCCGCCCGCGTAATATGCAAATTCAGCATTTGAAAAAATAGTATTTTTCAAAAAATTTCAACAAAACCATATCATGTGACCCCTCGTTGGAACGAGCTCGTCGAGCTCATTCCAACGAGGGGTCACATGATATGGTTTTGTTGAAATTTTTTGAAAAATTCAAAACAATGGTATTTAAAATAATAAATTTTTATATCGTCTGCGTTGGGTAAAGGGTTAAGGTAAGTGACACTTCTGATCAGTGAACGAGTTTGCTTCTGCAGAGTAGAAGATGGCGGATGGGTTAACACCTTACATGCTGCTGGCTGATATTCCTGCACAAGACAGAAAATATCATGCCATTAAAATAAGTATAATTTGGGCACATTTAATCAAATTTTCCCCAGTAGATTGTTAAATTGTCTTGAATTTTCCATCAGCTCTCGTTATGGCTGCTTCAGATCAGAGTTAATGAGAGTAATGTCGACGAACTAGGGACGTTGCTTTGTAAACATAGTTGATATGGAATGTGCTTTGTTTTACAAAAGTACTCTACATGAGGCAAATCTTGACATGAACTCTCGTATATACAGGGTTACTTTTGTCATGAAAATTTGGAAAGTCAACGAAAATCGTATTTTTAAGGCAAGTCCGTAAGTCCGATAACAGATGAGAACTTTCACCTTTTTTAAAAGTAATTTTTGTGTTGCGTACTTTCGATTCTGAACCTTCCGAAAGTTATCCCCAGAACAGTGCAATCACGTTTGGAATAGACAATATCAAGTTGAGGTGCTGACACACGAAGGCCTTCGTTGTCAATCAGTACTGGGTGTGTTCAGTCAGTTGTTGGGTGTAGGATAGATAGAGGGCGAAGAGGGAGCATTTATTTCAATGGAAGTTCTGTATTCTGCTAGATTATTTACAAATACGATGGCCCCCTTCACGCGAGAACTAATTGACAATTTTCGGTATGATTCAAGGATGTTGCGCCTTTCGATGTCGAAATTTAAAATAGATTTTTTCAGGTGATAAGGGGGACACCCTCTTATATTGAAAACAATTGCTGCAAATTTTAATGGTTTCAGACCCCTTCCCCACTTCCATATAGTGAAAAATCCACGTAGGTCTCGGTTTTTTTTTTTTTTTTTTTTTGTTGTTTATTGGGGTTAAACGACACTTTCAACAACCAAGGTCACAATGTGCCCGGCTGCCGGACAGTTTTACGTGTCGAGGAAGCCAGAGCACCCAGAGAGAACCCCCGAGCTGCTTTGACAACAGTCAGACATTCCACGTTACTAACCCGGCACATGCTGAATTAACACAGATTGAAGGCAAGTGCTCCATCGACGTGCAGTACGTCTTAGTACACAGCGCCACAGCGGTTTTCTTGATTTTTTTTTAACTCGGATGTCCGAGTTTAAAGGCTGATACAAACACGATGTGCCGCGCGCGTTCCAATAAAGTTACAATAAACAATTCTTTTGCTGTACCTCATTAGATAAAGAATTAGATTTCGGAATGAATGGTTGATGGTTCGATCCTGGCTCGCGTCGTCTGACTCCTTGGGCAAGACTCTTAATCCCCTTTGCCCAAGTGGAAGCAAGGTGGCGACGTGGAGTAAAGCGTATCGCAGGTGCAGTCCTTGAAATAGGGACTATTTCACCACAGCACTTAACTCCATTTACCACGGCCCTACCACGGCATTTTGAAACTTGATCAACTACTACTTGTTAAGCACATCACCAATCAAGTGCCAGCGGTTCCCTCTTATATACCTCAAACATCGAATATCAGGACTGATATTCAATACTTGAGTTATAAAACACTGTAACACAGGAATATCATCGGTAAAAATTTGCCCACCATTACTGAAATATATTACAGAAATATTAAGTACCAGTGCTAAGAATAATAAATTGAGGGTTTGGAGTAAAATGTCACCGCAGCATTTATGTGCTGTGGTGAAACCATTTTATTACAGCATTTACCATGGCAATGCTGATTACAGTTGCTAATTTTAAGGGCTGGGCGTCGATGGTTCACTAGCTTTCGACAAATGCCAACCTTGCTTGTGCCAGGTCAGTAAGTCTGACAGTTACTCCTTGCTGCTCAGTGGTTCTCCTCGAATACTCTGTCATCACATAGGCTGTCCAACGCAGTATTTCCATATCGGATGAAAGTGTCACAAAACCGTAATAAACAAACAAACGATTTTTTCTCAGCACTTTCGACACAGTAGGTAAGGTCGTATTTTAGCCTTTCTGTAAAACAAAGACAGTTGTTGACTACACACAAACAGGAACACGAAATTACTAATTTTATACACACAGATAAGAATAAGAAAATCGTTATCACTTCATCACTTCATGTCAACATTTGCATTGCGTCCTGTCTGTAAAGGCGACATGGATCTATAACGGCTACTCTACAACTCCAAGCGTTTCCCCTCCCATATATACAATATCAAAATTATTCTTGGATGACGTCTGACCCGTAATTGGAACAACTCTATAAAAGTTACCATTAAAATTCAGTAAAAGTACTAGCAACCAGCTATGGGTATCTCTGCTTTAAAATAACACGGTGAAAATACCATATTCAACTGCTTTTGACAATCGTGATCTATTTTTGTTAGATCTTGGAGTAAAAACGAGGAACCGATATTTGGTTTCTCTTCATTATGCGAGAAGGGTGTTGATTTGTCATACATATAGATTAGACCAGTTAATATATTATTATATTTAATATTTAATATAATTTTTAGGTAGCCTAATTAATATCTTTAACCTGCCGCCTTATGGCGGCAGGTTAAAGATATTCATTAGGCTACCTAAAAATTGATTCTTCTAAAACAAGGAAGGTTTCGACATAAACGATGCAATTTTGTAACAGCAGGAGTTACAGTTGAATGCACCAGTCCTATTTCCATATGAGGAAACTTCATGTGATAAAAGTCATTACCGTTCTAGTTACAGTAGAAGTAACGGCAACTGGCTGCCAGGGAGCGCGGTGGCCCAGTAGGTAGAGGTGCAGGCTGCAAGCCGAGGGGTCCTCGGTTCGAATCCCACCTGCGGCAACCGCGTTGTGTCCTTGGGCAAGACACTTCATCTCCATTGCCCACGTGGGGGCACGGTGGCGCTGTGTACTGAGGCGTATTGCACGTCGATGGTATACTTGTCTTCAACCAATGCTAACCCTGCTTGAGTGGAGTTAGTATGTTGGGGAGCTGGCAGTTGCTCGCCGTTGCTCGGTGGTTCTCTCCGGGTAGTCCGGCTTCCTCCACCCGTAAAACTGTCACGGTCATGATTAGCCATTGTGCATAAATTTGTGACCTTAAACACCAATAAATAAATAAATAAATAAATAAATAAATAAATAAATAAATAACTGGCTGCCAGTACTTAGGAGTTGAAGGGGAAAATCGGAAAAGGCGAGGAAAGAGTGTGACAAATATGTAATTTAGGTGTAACGGAGACCCCGGAACATTTCATTTTAGAATGCCCCAAATATTTGCCTAGTAGAACAAGACTCCTTGGGAAACTAATGGAAAAATGGGATGGAAGCATGAAGGATAATTGGATGAGGAATGACATGAGGAAAAGGGTCAATTTTATATAGTTGGGGGATCGAGAGGGAGCCAATGGGGGGAATTTTGAAACAGTGGTTTGACTGAATGCCGGGAGATTAGGGGGGAGAAGTGGGGGAGGAATACCCTAGCGAGGGTTAATGTAGACCTCCTCGCGAGAGGACCGCGACAAATCAGCGGAAGGCCGAAGATTTATTAATTATTACTTCCACCGTAATTTTAACGGTATATTTTTAATGTTAAGTTCTAGTGGCGTGTTCCAATAAAGGTTATTCTTCTCTTTCTGAAAGAAACAAACATAAATAACAGAAATGGAAAAATATGAAAATTGTGTACATTTTCTTTTATAATAGTATGAACCGCGAATTTCATAGTGAGACCAAAGGGCAACTCCAAAGATTAGGTTTGAAGATAACTTTAAAAGCTGAAAGAAATTTTATCCGCCATCTGAAGCCTGGTAACCAAAGAACTATTATTGGGAGGTGCATTACAGTTCAAGAAGGCTAAGTTTACTTTCCTTCAATATGCACGACCCATGGCATAAAGCGGAAAATTTGTCTTCTAATATTTGGTGTCCAATGAGTCAGTTGAATCAAATGGTGTTGGAACCAATGAAAAAGATGATTTATAAGTGCCACTCAGTTTTGTTTCTCAATTGATTTGATTCCGCTATCATGATGGAGTACTTATTCCGCACCACCTGTGTGTGTTTCATTCTTATTTTCGACTTTTTCTAATAATTGGTACAAATCGGTTGTATGTCGCCAGGAAGGATGTAAACAAACACACTGTCTGCCAAATTGTGTTCGAATAAAAGAATAACTGGAAAGAGATATTTATTTTCTAACTCCGCCTGATTACTTTAACGTCCTGAGTAATCAATCATTTCTCCCAAATTTACCCAAGGTTCTTGAAATTAGCTTCAAACGTCAAAACCTATGGTCGCTTCCCCAAACATCACCACGCCCGATGACAAACAAGTGGTTATATCTGAAATAAATCTTTAGTGATAATTTCGTAACTCTTTGGAGCGTACGATAGGATAAAGTGAAAATTAACGATTTTAATCTCATGAATTAGGATTTTGACACAGGATAATACCTTAAATTTGGGCCTTATAAAATAAAGACCATACCGAGACCAATGGCAAGCCTGAGGCATACAATCAGTGAATGTAATTTTGACTCATCCAATCGTTACGTCAAAATTATTTTCAATTATTAAATTGTTAGGCAGTGGGTAACATTGAACTAAGTTTAATTGTCCCCCGACCCTTCGGGGGACTATTGTAATCAGCAGTGTCCGTCCGTCCGTCCGTCCGTCTGTCCATGCGTGCGTCCGTGCGTCCGTCCGTGCGTCCGTCCGTCCGTCCGCCACACCCTTGTCCGGATGATAACTTTAGTTTGGATGATTTTACTGAAACTAAATTTGGTATGTGTCTTACTTGGGTGGAAATGCAGGTCAAGTTCGAAAATGGGCACGCTCCACTGATTTCTACTGGATTTATTCCCCTTTTTCGACTTAAAAAATACAGTTTTTGTGTTGTCCGGATGATAACTTTAGTTAGGATCATTTGATTGAAACGAAATTTAGTATGCCGCTTATTTGGGTGGAAATGCAGGTCAAGTTCGAAAATGGGCACGCTCCACTGATTTTTACTGGATTTATTCCCCTTTTTCGACTTAGAAAATACGGTTTTTGTGTTGTCCGGATGATAACCTTACTTTGGATCATTTGATTGAAACGAAACTAAGTATGTGGTTTAATTGGTTGGAAATACAGGTCAAGTTAAAAAATGGCCATGCTTTGCAAACAAATTGCATCCTAACAGCTCCCTTAAATTTGCCATCTTGGTCGGGGGACCGGGGGCGTTGCCCTTGTTTATAATTGTCTTTGTTCTTCAGCAAGGCTCAATCAGAGGCCTATAATGTTGATAATTCAAATTGCGAAGATATAAGGTTAACCCTTTAAACACGAGGAGCCGTTTTGCTTGCCCAGGGACATGCCACGTCATACTTTCATTTGAGTTGGATGCCTGCTGAGTTAAGGGTGGGGTAAACCAATCAATATTTTCAACGTGCAGCCCAAAGGCTGCACGTTGAAAATATTGATGAGTTTACCCCCAAATAATGAATATGGACTCTTCTAATTGCAGAATTTGAACTGACGTGGAACGTACCACCAGTGTTGAAAGAGTTAATTATAACGTAATCGCTTCGTATGACTGTCGTATCGCGTCCAGCGTGTATCAGCTTTTACAGACCGAACTCACGGCGTCCGGACTGTAGTGATATAAAGAAGCAATCACTGTTAATCCACGCGAAAACACAACAGGCTTTAACAAAATTATCATTAACCTCATATATAATTTATGTGAAATTTGTCAGCATCGCTTTTCTAGCAATTCTTGCGATCCCCTTTTTTCATTATAAACTTGATAGATGGAATCAGTATTTAACTGATAAATTTATCTCCTATACAGATCAAAGAACGTAAATGTTCCATCCTAAAGTAAATTATATTCAGTGATGACGTTCTGAAATGATAAAATTTAATGGAGAACGACCTACCATCTGACGCAGGAAATGAAAAACAGTATCTCGACTGGGTGTATTACGTAAAAAAAACATTATAGTTCGAATTCAAGATGAGTTGTACTAGCATGTCATTGACCCGTTTTCATTATTTGACGCTGTGATATTTTCTGACTTGAGTGAACTCAGACGTCCGTTAATGTACTATTGTGAACGATGGGAACGTTGAGGGATCTTCAACTCGCGTTGAGAGAAAAGATAGAAGAGTTGCGCCAGAGAGATGAACTGATAGACGAACTTGAAGAAGAGTTAGATCAAAAGGATGCATTGATTCAGAAACTGCAAGTCGACATAGAAAAATACAAGGCGGTGCTAAAACCAGCCACGCGACAAATTCACTGCAGAAATGGTGAACGCACGAAAAGGACGGCCATCTCTGGAGAGTCAACTCATGTGAATAGTTTCATTCATCCAAATAATTTCAAACGTATCTTCAAAAAACAAGGGTGAGTATAATATATATATTGATGATTAATTCCCTCCCCTTACGGCCACCGTAGATCAGAATTGAGGCGATTTCAGAAACGTTTACCATAACGCTTTGGTCAACTCCCTTTAAGGCAACCATTTCAAGGTATTTTTAGGCAAGAGAAAGGCAAAGTATTTATTAAACTTAACCCTTTACCCAACGTAACGGCCAAAACCGGCCAGCGCTATTCTCAAAAATCGACAGTTAATTTTCATTATTTTTTTCATTTTTTGTCTCAAAAACATAGGTTATGACCCCTCGTTGGAACGAGCTCGTTGAGCTCGTTCCAACGCGGGGTCATAACCTATGTTTTTGAGACAAAAAATGAAAAAAATTAGTTATTCAAGAATTATTTTTGCAAGTGTCGTCTGCTTTTCATGTTAGGTAAAGGGTTAATGGTGTTCATTGTCACATTCAACACCTATCGCTATATATGGCCGCAACTCAAGTAGAAAGTCAGGTTTAGCCAAACCTTTATACATGTGTTGTCCACTTTAGACGACGCTCACCCGGCCTTTGGTTACAGTGTCTTATTATACCAACCGACAAAAACTTACATACATCACAGCAATCAAGATCTGCCCCACTCCCCGGGATGTCTGGAGGGGGGAGGGGGCAGAGAGGCGAAGTAATAATATTAGTAGCGCATACGGTGTCACGTGAGGTGAAGTGAGAACAATAATAGGCGAAGATTTAGCCGAGCCTAACATGGTTCTCGCTGAGCTTTATTTGACATCGTGTCCGCCAATTAAACGTCCCGCATCATATTTATTCTTTTTCCAGCCTTTTATTCAACGAAATTTCGTCATCACTTGTGTTTGCAAACCGTTTCGTGTTTTCGTTAAATTTTCCTTCTGGCATTCATTTGCTTACAAAAGCAGACGAATAGTGATGCAGTGTTGGGGGGGGGGGGGGGGGGAAGTAATCCAGCATCTCATTGTTCACCCAAATACTTATTGTTTTATTTCCTCCGACATTTTGGACGGATTTTAAATCTGCATGCTTTCCGACGCTTCAAACTGAAAACTAACTTTCTGAAGTGCCAATTAGCCGAATTCAGACTGCGATTTTTGCGATAAAAATAAAATGGCGGAAGTTACAATACACATACCGCCAGTGTCGGTATATTGAAATTAATATGGGGTCACTGTTGGCCATTATTGTCGGTGTATTCCTCAGTCCTGGCCCACTAATTATCACCGTTTATTGGTTTATGTATCGAGCTGGCATAATAATATATTGGTCACACAGTTTTTCAGTGGCCTAATATTATACAAACGGTGGAAGTAAATTTGTTATTGGGCGAGAGCCGAATTTACAAATGCGGTATATGGCCTACCATATCAAGTAACAGTCTGTGTATAGATTTTACAAACTACTTTTTGGCACACCGAGTTAGCAATTACTATTGTTAAAATATGATAGGAGTGTTACTTTTGAAAGGAGGCCAATCTGTTAGCCTCTTTTAGATATCAGCTAAATGTTATAGTAACACAGCTTGTGAGTGGTGTCTTAAATCACGTGAAATTCTGAGCTTTTTGGGAGGTGAGATATATGTTTATACAAGTGAAAGCAAGGACAGAAATGAAAAAAATCTAGAATACTGTAAATCCTTTCGTGAGTTCTTTTCATTAAGCCGATGATATTCTGTGGTTTAAGATGCCACGAAATGGGCTCAGGAAGAGAGAGAGAGAGAGAGAGAGAGAGAGAGAGAGAGAGAGAGAGAGAGAGAGAGAGAGAGCTCTGAGACCATTCCAGTCCAGCGGTACGTTGCGAAAAAGCATTTCACGATGAACATCAAATTTGGAAACGTCCCCTTTCCATTGTGAAACATATTATGGTTTTGAAACAGTTAATAATTAGAGGTTACCAATTAATTAGTGCTTATCAGCCCGATGTAACTTCATATCAGACTACGACTGAAGGTCAAAGGCTGATATGAAGCTACCGAGGGTGATATCTCGACCGAAATGAAGCTAAGTAAGTAAGAACCTCTTTATTTGTTAAACCAACACAAATAATTGCAACAATTCTCAGATCTATCACAGTTTTCTGACAATGCTCTTGTTTCTCATTCTTTTCATGAAGTCCAACGTTTTCTCTTCTACTAGTTGAGCTATCCGAACGTCTCTGGTTCCCCACTGAGGAAGCCGCAACGGTCGAATAGCCGAGCTGTCTCTTCTCTCACTTCGATGAATCCCTGCTTGCGACTCTGAATTTTAGTTTTGGGTTGGGTCTGTACAACTCTCTTATTTATTCTCTTCATCCAAATAATCATTTAAGAATTGAATGCAATTTTTATAATCTTTATTGGAGTATGAACGTGTGGGAATGGGTACAAATTATGTATGAATCCCGAAGGGATTCATACAATTTGTACCCATTCCCACACGTTCATACTCCAATAAAGATTATAAAAATTGCAATCAATTCTTATAATTACATTCCGTAACTATTTAAACTACTTTTTACCAAACAACAAAGCAGAAAGACGAAATAAAACATGTACGAACAAACGAGGCGAAAAACCACCCTCACACAAAAGACAAAGCGTACAACTCTGCGTTGAGCACCGGTTTTCGGCATTGACACAAATTTGTCAAATTGCCGTCTTTCGCAGCGAAACTTGGAATGTTCAAAACAGTTTATTTAACATATCGGTAAACTATAATCACTGATCACTGCGAGAGGCGCTAAAAGTTATAAACCCGCCCAAACACCACCCGAATTACATTCTGTCAACTGCGCTCTACCGTAAATGCGGGTCAAAGTTCGACCAAATGTATTCATTGGACAAATGAATTACATTTGGTCATGACGTTTTCATCCAGCTGACCAATGGGAATTGAGTATTTGGACCCAAAACGTATAACTGCATTAACAATGTAATTATTACTTAATGACATCATTAATCCCTCATTATACAAACTCTGCTTGATACCACTCCATCATGCCTGGTAACACCAATTGCCCCTACAGGGTGCGACAAATAACTGAACATTTCGATATAAACAAATTGATTGCGCCTCGTAACACACCAAGGAAAACAACTCTAGTATGGTTCATATCGGCCGAGACTGGCGTCATATCAGTCAATTTTGAAGCCATATAAGCCGAGTTTGATAACAAGCAATTCTGAGAAAGAAAGTCATATCTAACAAATAATATAATTATCATGGTAATTGGAGTAAACTTTCATGTCATCTGTCAATGGAGGGGCGCGGTAGCGTTGCGGTAACCGGTTCTCGGAACCGGAAGTTAAGCAACGTCGAGCCCGGTTAGTCCTCGGATGGGTGACCGTCTGAGCGATCGATTCGGACTCCCGCGTTGTGCCCTTGGGCGAGGGACTTAACCCCGATTGTACACATGGGGGCACGATGACGCCATGCACTAAGCCGTACTGCACGTCGATGGTGCGCATGTCTTCAACCAATCTAACCCTGCCTATGATGCACTGCGGAGCTACGATGTTGGGGAACTGGCTGCTGCTCGTCGCGTTGCTCGGTGGTTCTTTCCGGGTACTCCGGCTTCCTCCACCCGTAAAACTGTCAAAGGCATGATTAGCCATTTTGCATAAGTATGTGGCCTTAAACAGCAATAAATAGATATAAATAAATAAATAAATAAATAAATAAATAAATAAATAAATAAATAAATAAATAAATAAATAAAACTCTCAAGCTGCAAAAAAGAGCCGTCCGAATCATGACTAGAAAAGCATACAACTCACATACTGACCCTCTTATCAGATACTACGGCATCCTAAAATTTAACGATCTCTACAGCCTTCACGTCTCCCTCTTTATGCATGACTGAGTGAACAAGAAACTTCCTATGTCATTCGCTGGTACCTTTCAGGTCTACAGAAACCCTTCGGGGGAGGGGGGAGGGGGATACAAGGCAGACCGGTAAATTAGAAACGCACAACCCACGAACCCAATCTTCTGCAAAAACTGTCCTTCCATTCTTTCCCAAGAATTTGGAATAGTATTGACCCGCTAACTCAGCAACATAGTAGACCCAAGCTTAAAAAAACACTAATGCATAGAGCCTTAAGCACTTATTCCCATCTAAATTCCAAATGCGACAACCCAACTTGTCCCGACTGTATCAGCCGTCAAAACCCTCTGGTATCTCATCCTCCACGTTCCCAGTCTCCCAACATTTGATCTCTTGATTCCGCCTAGCCCCATGAATCATAAACGAACTATCAGATATTCCTGTCTTTGAAAAGAAGTTTCGTTACACTGATGCCAAACAGACTTGATACATGTTTTATGGGAATGGCAGGAAGACATCCTTTCAGGCGATGCCACTTCCATGCGGTACACTAGTTTATGTCCCGATACCAACCGCAATACCTTTCAGTGATTGGTCAATGCCTCGTTGATTTTATTTTATGTCGCCGGGCACGCGCATACGTCTCCTGTCAGCGATTCTTATGTCCACTGTCAAGGAAAGCGCCTCGTTGCCATGAGCAACGGTTCATCGCAATGTCCTTTTTCACTTGAAATCAACTGAGCCAAATACATTTAACTGAAGTAAAATACATACAAAAGTACCGTTATTACGTACAAAAAGATTAGTTATGTAAATATGGGTAATTATTTATGAAACAAAAGTTCACAAACGAAGAGGCTCACGGCGGTGTTTTTTTTTTTTTTTGTTTTTTAAGATTACAATAAAATAAAAGTTTTTTTTTATCCAATTCAATTTTACTTGTGTAAGAACGGGACATATACGTTATTCTGTTTGTTGACAGGGGACATGGTCTCACGTTCCCTGCATGAAACATATATTCAACCTAGGCTGACGCCACGATTGAATATAAATTTCATGCAGGGAACGTGAGACCATGTCCACTGTCAATAAACAGAATAACTTATAATGTTCTTGTAATTTATAATGTTATAATTACATTGTTAATGTAGTTATACGTTTCAGGTCCAAATACTCAATTCCCATTGGTCAGCTGGATGAAAACGTCATGACCAAATGTAATTCATTTTCAAATGAATACATTTGGTCGAACTTTGACCCGCATTTACGGTAGAGCACAGTTAACAGAATGTATTCGGGCGGTGTTTGGGCGTGTTTTTAACTTTTAGCGCCTCTCGCAGTGAGTGATCAACTCCGCTGCTGTTTCTTTGGTAACATTTCCCAACTGTGGCATAAAGCCCGTTACTAAAATACTCGTTTCCATTTCTAAAGTTGTGAAAATTAAAAATCAGAGTTGTTCGCTTTGTATTTTGTGTGAGGGTGTTTATTCGCCTCGTTCGTTCGTACATGTTTTATTTCGTCTTTCTGCTTTGTTGTTTGGTAAAAGGTAGTTTAAACAGTTACGGAATGTAATTATAAGAAGTGAATGCAATTTTTATAATCTTTATTGGAGTATGAACGTGTGGGAATGGGTACAAATTGTATGAATCCCTTCGGGATTCATACGTAATTTGTACCCATTCCCACACGTTCAAGGGATTCATACATAATTTGTACCCATTCCCACACGTTCATACTCCAATAATGATTATAAAAAAATGCATTCAATTCTTAAATAATTGTTGCTAATGTACCGGTATAACTGCAGAATAAAGATATATCTATCTGCCAAGTGCCTGGTTGATGTATGATATCGATTCCGTTCACTGCGTGATTATCTATGACGCAACATCAGTCAACGAAACCACAGATTAACATATGTAGCGATTGGACCTTGAGTGCTACACTGGTAGTTATAGTACCGGTACCTTTACTGGTCAGTTAATGGAGTACATATCAACGTATGTGTGTGCTTGTTTATAGAGTTTCAGTGTTTAACCTTTGAACTCTAGTGGTATCTTCCATGCTAGTTCAATGAAAGCATTTGGAAGAGTCTATATTCATTATTTGGGGTAGATCAATCAATATTTTCAACGTGCAGCGCGGGGCTGCACGCTGAAAATATTGATTGGTCTACCCCGCACATGTACTGAACAGCCATCCTATTTAATGACGTTATGACGTATCATGTTCCAGGCCGGAAAAGCGGCCGCTAGGGTTCAAAGGGTTAAATAATGACATGCAGGATCTATTTCTGAAGGTAATATTCGGGCATTTATTTATTTATATATTGGTACTTAAGGTCACTTTCATCATCCGTCACTATACCATGACAGCAACACAAGTATTAAGTGAAGTTTAGCCAATCATTTTTACCTATAATGCCGTTAACGGTGTCCTAATTTTAGCTAATCATTTATACCTATAATGACGTTAACCGGGTCTTATTTTTGGCACTGAAATAGAACTTGTAAACAAGCAATGCTTGTACTTCCCGGGTTACCACAGCGAGACATGCAGCCATGAAACTTAACGATTTGACAGAGTTAAATCTTGTTTTATTATCATACCCATCCAGTTATGGTGGAACATGCCTAATCCAACGTGTAAATATTGGCAATAGAGGCCGGGCATACAACTGAGTTTTAGTTCTAACTCATCCTTTATAAACCTTGCCCAGATGGCCAAAGAAGTAGGTAGAAATGAATGGGTTTTAGTAAGATATGCCTATAAACAGCATGATGACAAATGGGTGAGAGTATTGATTTTTTGTAAAGCAGGAGCTGCATTGACTGCCGTATGATGTCTACAATCTCTTTGCGAAAAGGACAAGACATGTAACAGCGAAAACGTGTTTTCGATTATTAAAACATGCCGAATTAATGTTCAAATCATTGCAGAATGCACGCAGTTTTTGATCACATTGGAGGAGTCGTATTGTTAACAATCAGTTCTTGGGGAGTGGATTTTGTGTATGTTCCGCTACAGTTGTGAAAACTGTCAATATTGCTTCATCTATTCAACGACAACAGCTGATTTCTTGTTATAAACCGTGAATTATTAATGTTTGCAACATGTTAGCCAAGCGACGACAATGCTTACGATCATACAATTATATATTTATCTCAAATGTTGAAATGAACGGTTTATGGCCTTATGAACTGTTCGGAGACTGAATGACCCCCAAATAGGCAGTTATAACTAGGATTATATAAACGCCCTGTTAAAGTGAACGCTGCTTTTGCTGGTTACCTACTAAGACCAGCTGTTATACCTGGTATGTCATCTACAGGTGCATCGCGGTCATAACCGAGGCGAGGAGTATTATTTACAAGAGATAACTTTTTTCAATTTCCTTAACCTTAAACCCTCAGATTAATTTAATGATAACAACTACTGTATCTACTTGTATACATCTAACAGGGTTTCTACATCATTGTTGGCTTCCTGTATAGGCAGCCAGCAATGATGTAAATACAATGTCAAGATAGATGCAGCCTTTCGACAGTCAGTGTCACCTCGTGAAGGATAGTTTTACTGGTGGTGAAACCCGGAGTACCCCTAAGGGAAAATCCGAGCAGCGGCGAGCAACTGTCAGATTCTCCAACGTACTAACGCCGCTCAAGCATTGGTTAGAAACAGGTGACCATTCGACCTGCGGTACGCCTTAGGTTCCGCGCCACAGTTTTCCAGGCATTTCCAAAAAATGACATGCCATACGCTCTCTTCAAATGCAAATATTCTGTAACTTAGTTATCTAACCCATAACATGTATTACATTTCCCAAATCCACAAAAAAACATATAACACTATCTGACTAAGTAGAAATAAACAATCTGAATGTGGGTGGAATAATTTATTGTCGAAGGCAAGATTTCAATCTGCAAAATTGCATGACAAAAAAAACGAAATCAGTCATTTTCAGCCACCCAGCAGCCTCAAAAGCAGAATTCCCCCACCACCACACCTACCTACCCCCGGAGCATAGCATCCCATGTTTCTAAAATGCCAAAAAATATATATGTTTCCATTTCATTTTTTAGTTACATGCCTGCCTGATAACAATCCCGTGTAAAAATTACATTTAAAAAAAAAATAGCCAATTTTTCAATTTTTCGAAGCCACTGTTCCCATAATTCATCTTGTACTTTACCCCTATGTATCACACTCCAACATTGGGACCAAAATTTCATATTCTCTTGTCCAACAAAAAGCTTAATGTTATCATATATCAGATACTAAAAATATATCTCTATTTTACATGGCCTCAGTTTCAATATATGCCCTATGTGTATGTGTAATAATACGAAACTGTAGAGCGGAACCTTAGCACACAGCGCTACCGTGCCCCATGTGCGCATGCGGGGTTACGTGCCTTGCCAAGGACACAACGTAGTTAACCCTGGCGGGGATCGAGCCGTGGACCTTTCGGTTTGAAGTTCAATGCCGTCACCACTGAGCCACCTCGCTCCCGCCGTGTCAAATTAAGGTGATTGTGAACTCCTTGGTCGAATAGCTCGCTGTGAAGAATGAATATGTGTGCATAATAATCGTCAGGCAAATTCATGACATGGTCGGGCAAACACTAGTCAACCCTTCCGACGCCCCAATACCTGAAGATAGTTACAGTCCTTGGTGCGGGTGTTTAGTAACTTCTCCCTAACATATGGCATAATACGAACCTAAGTTCAAATACCTTGGCGTTGGCGTACCAGGGTTTTTGTTCCACAAAATGTATCGTTGACTCGATAGATTGAGAAACACTAAACGTTTCACTTGTGGTGTTTTTTTTTTATCTCAGATAACTTAAGGGTCTCGCAGGCGTCGAACGCGACCCGATGTCTTAACAATATGTTTGACCTTTGCATTTTGTAGTTTGAGGAGTTTACTTGTTATTGGACGTCTGTTGCTAGGTGTCCTCACAGCTAAGTAGATTTGGCACTCAGTCCATGCGGTTATTGTTGATTGCCGAGAAAACACCTGCGGAGAGGGGTTCCGCCCAGATAAATCAAAAATTTAAAAAAAAAATCAGATAGTTGCATCTCAGTATACTTCTACGAACTGCACCTCAGAATTAATCAGCGACAAGTGTCTTTTTCAAATTTCCCGGATGCCATAGAATTAAGAAAGGACGCTAGTTTTGTTTGCAATGGCATGGCGGGGGTTCGAACCCACACCGAGAGAGTTTCCTGTTAACTTTAAACCTTTACCCAACGCAGACGATATCAAAATTTATTATTTTAAATATAATGTTTTTAAAATTTTCAAAAAATTTCAACAAAACCATATCATGTGACCCCCTCATTGGAACGAGCTCAATGAGCTCGTTCCAATGGGGGTCACATGATATGGTTTTGTTGAAATATTTTGAAAAATTTAATTTTTTCAACTGCTCAAATTGCATATTACGCGGGCGGTTGCGGGCGATTCGTTTGGTAAAGGGTTAACGAGAGTTAACTAGATTTCCCTTTGGGTCTGTCGATGGCCGAGTGGCGTGCGTGGTTCAGTATAGTTTAGCTAGGCGGTTGGTTTCGAAGGAAACTCTCTCGGCGTGGGTTCGAACCCCCGCCATGCCATTGTTAAAAAAAACACTTCGAAGCACAAGCAAAATTTCAACTGATGAATTTTCAGACGGAGCTTGATGAGCCCTGTCAATCAATACTGAACTGGGGCCAGTACTATAAACCTTTTACAGTTTTTCCAGAACTATATTTTCTGCCTGTGAATATATGTGACTGGGTTGAAGCATTAGTGGTTCAAAAGACGTGACAATTTACCTAACGGTAAATTGTCACGCCTTTTAAAATGCTAATGGTTCACTTCAACCATTTATAACCACTGATGGTATCACTGAACTAAATATTTGAATTAGAAATACCCGCCTTGAAATGCTGCACTCGGAAGTGATGCAATCTCTAAAAATAAACAGCCGTGGGAAAATAAATTGATTCAATAAACGTTTGAAGCATTCTATTGACATCTTGCATAATTGATGAATATTCCAGATAAAAAAGAAGGTGATTTGATGACTTTTGGACCTAAAAAATGCAGTTTACATTTGGTGTGTTTTTGTGGGGAATTCCCTGAAAAATAATTGCACGTGACCGGTACTTCCCTTGCTGTCAATTTTTCTCTCATATTTGTTGCATGACCCCCTGTTTTGGGGTCAGAAAACGTTGTCTGAAGGGCTATACTTGACAAAGATATTTGAATGCCAATCTTAAAGTGATGCGATCATATTTTTGTTTGCCTGAACGTTATAATGGTCGCCTATGGGGAAATATTTAGTTCCGTGATACCTGATAGGAAATACAATTATGGAAAATATATACACTGAAATGAGATTTCCACAGACTCGTTCCAAAGAAATGTGAGAAGCTACATTTGGGAAAAAACCCCAACACAAATAGATTCATTATTTATTGTACTGAAACAAATATTACACGTGACCAGGGCTCAAAATAAGTGGTGTCGCGTCGCTTTTTGCTATGCAAAACTTGCAAAAAGCTACACAATGTTCAATTATGTATAGCATTTTGCGATACAAGATCATCAACTGCAGCCTATTAGGCTGCAGTTGATTATCTTATATCGCAAAATGTAAATGAAAATTTGCAAACAAATTTGAAAACTAATTCACTGATGCTTTACTTCTGATTGTGGAACATTCCAGGCATAACTCAGTTTTACTCTCCATCAAGCATCATTAGCAACTTCATATGTAAGATGAATTCTATTGGTTTAAATTCTTACTGTTTTTACAACATGTTGCATAAAATGTCCATTAAAAATAATTTCAAGACCATCAAATTAAAAATCCCAACTTCCATTTTGAGAACTCTATTGAACAACCAAGACGCCATTTGAAAATATACAAGTCCTTGCAATCCTCAAAGGCAGTTCAGTTAAAAAAAAAACATAGTAAATGTTTCATGTGTTGCAGATCATTTGCAAATGCCCAGAAATGGATGGAAAGTATTCTATCTACTTAGAAGAATTCAATACAAAACAGCATAACATAACTCTTGTACATGTGTATACAAAAATAGCTGTGTAATTTTTACAAAATGCTATTCAATTTTTGGAAATGTATAGCATTTTGCTACGCAAAGAAAAAAAGTTATTTTGAGCACTGCACGTGACTTTATTTTCTGTCAACTAATCTAAGATAAATTAGGTCTAAGATATAATTTTAAAGTCGAGCATCTCCGATATAATTAAGATTGTTGAAAAACATTATCCCTTAAAGATTGTCTCTCCCCATGTAAATCTGCCCTTCTAACACGACCGTGACTGTCTCCGATTTTGGTGGATATTATGTTCACGAGGAGATGTTATAATTCGGAGCCTCTTCCCTATGTATGGTTAAACCAAACTCATTTATTCATCCAACAATATTACTTGAACAATAATGAAAGTGCGATTTTATTATTTCTTCATCATATTACAATGTAACGAAGTGCGGTAAACATATTTCCTGAGTGCAATGGCCACTTAGTTAATTGATCTATAATCTTATGTGAAGCAGTCATGTATTAAATTGCCGTGTAAAATTGCTGATAGTTAATTATATTACCTCTGTACTGAAGTCGAACAGCCAATGAGATAAGGACTATTATTTTATTGCAAATTTCTCGATAATCTAACGACTTTTCCTTCATTGTCAAATAAACTTCCTTCGTGAAGGTCACTCATATGGCCTCTCTTTCCCCCAGACACCACGCCGTACACATACACACACATACACTCAATCATGGGCAAACATGGGCAAACAACCCCATTCATGGAAAATCGCAGCATACTGACACACACTCTTATTTATTCCGCAAATTATTTGTGACTTAATGTGGTATATGCGGTATTGGTAGATTTCTTATTGGGCTTGACCCCCAATATGAAATGTATTAGCATGGTGTATATTGGGGAGTCTACATATTTTTACCCAATGTTGTTGGCGAGTTCAAGTAGACAATGCTATCTGGGTGCTGTCCCATTTGCCGTCTGGACTGTGTATTATAGAGGGTGAGATGGGTCTGGACTGATGATGATGAGGCTTCAGGTATAATAATAATAATAATAATAATAATAATAATAATAATAATAATAATAATAATAATAATAATAATAATAAAATAATAATAATAATACTATAGTGTCCAGACCAAAGATCAGTGATATGAGCAAAAACCGGAGACGGTGGAAGAAAGTCCAGAGGTCAAACTCTAAAATCTATACCCGTGTTTGTTTGTTTATTGGGGTTTAATGACTCTTTCAACAACCATGGTTACGTCGTCACAATTGTACAGGTGTAGAAAACCAGAGTAACCCGGAAAGAATACCTAACAACGACAAGCAACTTTCGGACCTTCCATCTTACTGACTCAGCACGAGCAGAGTTAGGATGACGTTGAAGGCAAGTGCATCACAGGCGTGCAGTACGCCAAGTACACAGTGCCACCGTGCCCGACGTGGGCAGTCGGGAATAAGTGTTTTGATCAAGAGCACAACGCAGTTATTCTGTTACGGCTGGTGAGGATCGAATCGTTTAAGGTCTAATGCTCACCACAGAGCCACCGCGCTCTCATACCCATGCTAGTGGAAAGGTTGAACACTCTCAGTTTATTCCACGAGTTTCTTTCAACAACCCAATGCTACCCTGTGGTGTAACACACTGTTGGAAAGGGCTCAGAGAGCCCTTTCCAAGAGTGTGTTTCATCACATCTGTTTACGATTATGGTCTTCGTCTTGTGGGATATGTTTGTACACGCCAACGGGAAAATCCGCGCTCACCGACCGGTTATCATCGTGAAAGATAAACAGAAGAATGCATGTTTCCAAGTTGATATATAACAGCACCCTTGAAGCAAAACACGTCTGTGAAGCAGATAGAGACGTTATCCAAATATAAAGATTTTGAAATGACAACAACTCGGATGTGGAATATGCAAACATTAACTGCTTCCGTAATAATTGGAGCTCTCGGATTGGTCACAAATGGTCGGTTAAACATATTAACAGGGGTTCCCGGGAATGTCAGCATCGAACAGCCCCAAAACAACTGTGCTTGGGGGACTGCTCGTATTTATACTTCAGGGGGGCTGCTCGTATTTTGAGAAAGGCTCTTCCTGTTACCAGCTAACATGCGGAAACCCCTTGAAACTAAGTGGCCTGGTTTGGCAGTGAAAGGCATGATCTTCAAAACACGGAAATAGAAATAGTAATAACAGAGAAGATGGTTTATATTATCGAATTAAGTGCCCCTTTTGATACAAACGTATACTTGACAAGGTTCAGCGAAAGTACATCAAATACACAGACATCGATTTGGAAATGTCTCACTTCGATCTCCAGTATCAGGTTGTCAGACTTCCCGTTGTCCTCTGTACGTTAGGCTTGGTGCGTTCTTACTCACCAGAACGTATCAGACTCGTGCCAAGCTTCGACGCTTCGTACACAATAGGCAATACAGAAGGCAGCTATATTGGGGAGTCTACATATTTTTACCCAATGTTGTTGGCGAGTTCAAGTAGACAATGCTATCTGGGTGCAGTCCCATTTGCCGTCTGGACTGTGTATTATAGAGGGTGAGATGGGTCTGGACTGATGATGATGAGGCTTCAGGTATAATAATAATAATAATAATAATAATAATAATAATAATAATAATAATAATAATAATAATAATAATAATGCTTTGGCCATCCACTGATTTGCCGCTGTCCTGCCTATATCAGCCCCCGGACCATTCCATCCATATTCTTCCTCTTAATCCTCCATCTTTGCTTTGAGACACAAACTGTTTTATAATATCTCCCATGGCGCCTTCTCAATCTCCCCAACTGCAATATTTTCTCTTTCCTTCTTGCCCTTCCTTATCCACTTATCTCGTAAAATATATGAAGCGATTACGGTGTTTCGCCATATTGACAGATGTTGGCCGCGTAGAGATTTCAGAGGACTCTACATGGTATAAACACACTTTGGGTGTGACGTCTTAAATCCAATAAAATTCTTAAATGGCTGAAAGTGGTAAGGTCTGATAGGTGATACAGCCTCTGGTATCCTAGAAAATCGTCACGTTTCCCAAACAGTATTGAGTATATTGTGAATGGTAACATAAACTGCATGTATGGAAAATAAATCCCCACAACAAACAATGAAAATTAGTTTCAATATATTACACTCAGCAATACTAGAACAAAATTAAGTACCACCAGTCCTTTGTGGTACTGAAATGGGTGAAAGATACCAGTCCTTTGCGGTACGAATTCCGAGAATGGATGAAATGTGTCGAAACGATGCAATATATGCCCGTGATGTCAATTTGGTTGAGATTGTTATTGTCGCCATTGAAAGACAAATGTCCGCTTTGATTCGCAGCTTTAGCATATATTATACTGAGCTGCGATACACAGGGGATGGAATACTTGCTGGAAGGTAATCGATAGGGTGGGATCGCGGTGCCTCAGTGGTTACGGCATTGGACTTCAAACCGAAAGGTCCACGGTTCGATCTCCGCCAGGGGTGACTGCGTTGTGTCCTTGGGCAATGCGCTTAATCCCAAATGGGGCACGGCGACCCTGTGTACTAAGGCGTAATGCACGCTCGATGGTGCAGTTGTCTTCAACCAATGCCAACCCTGCTTGTGTGGAGTTAGTACTTTGGGGAGTCGGATAGTTGCTCGCCGTTGCTCGGTGGTTCTCTCCGGGTACTCCGGCTTCCTCCACCCGTAAAACTATCCGACACGAGGTAGATGACCCTGGCTGTCTAAAGTGTCGTTAACACCCAATAAATAAATAAATCGACAGGGGGTGTATGTAACAGTCTTTAGAGGGACCATCCGGAGCTATAACGTTCATGTCTACCCTTGAGTGCAACAAGGCGCCATCTGCAATGCTAGTGCATTGCAGATGGCGCCTTCTGGCTCTCAAGGGGCGACATTTCAGTAGAATCTTTAAGAATCGTTATGAATAACTAATGTAAGAACGCAGTGAAAATGATCAAAATTCCCAGCAACGATACACTCGAACAAAAGTAAAAGATATACAACCCTTACAATAAGTGTTCATTAAAAGATAAGCGATGATGAATCACTTGAAGCGTCAAAGAAACACTTGTCATCAAGAGAGCAAAAGTACAAGACCAATAAGAACGGATAAAAAAAGAATTCGTACAGATATTCCTCATTTTATACTAAGTGTATAACATGTGCACGGCCATCTAGTTTCGTTATTTTGAATGACTTCCGATAGAGTTATCTCCACTTTGATTTGTTAAATCTGCAAGTGAGAACAGCATTAAGAGCGTGAACATTGTATATTTAAGTTTAAATTTCGAAACGTCAAAAGATGTGACAGCAGTTTGCGGTTTGTTTCATAAACTGCAGATTTTTTGTTTGCACTACTGGCTTGCACACATTACAAATTAAGACGGTAAGGCAGAAGGTTACCTTTATTATTTTCAGGCAACCCATTTTTGTCCAGGTAACCATTTTTCAGATTATGTAACCAAGAGACAAGAAAAGTGTGTCTAAAATCTATACCCGTCTTTGTTTCTTTAGTGGGGTTTAATGACGCTTTCAACAGCCATGGTTACGTCGTCACAATTTTACAGGCGTAAAAACCGGAGTATCCGGAGCAAATCACCTAACAACGACAAGCATCTTTCAGACCCTTCATCTTACTGACTCAGAACGAGCCGACTCAGACGTGCAGACGTGCAGTACGCCAAGTACACAGCGCCACCTTACCCCACGTGGGCAATCGGGAATAAGTGTTTTTACAAGATCACAACGCAGTTACGCTGTTACAGCTGGAGAGGATCGAATCGTCAGCCTTTCGGTTTAAGGTCCAATGCTCACCACATATCCACCGCGTTCTCATACTCGTGTCAGTGGAAAGGTTGAACACTCTCAGTTTATTTCACGATCGGCATTCAACAACACAATGATACACTGTGATGTAACACACTGTTGGAAAGGGCCCATAATTATATCGTAGACCACGGTTCTGGAAGAGTGAACAAATGAATACAGAAGCAATTCGAGAAAAGATATTTGTCAGAAATCCAGTAATGTAGGTAAACGCTAGGCAAACGAAGCAATCGTTCGCCCAATTTGTTCAGGCCTGTATTAGGGTTTGGGTCATATAAAGTGCCTGAGTGTTTTCTCATTTTTCCAAGCGATGTTAAAATTTGACTGTCGTTTTCCACATAAAACTATTTAAAAAGAAATTTTTATATTTTCACACATGCTGGACACTTTGAATGTTTGGTTCCTGAAATTGTATCAACCGTGTGCATCTGAAACATTGAGCTCCCACTTTCATTAACCCCTTACATAACACGAAAGACAGAACACTTGCAAACAAGATTTTTGAATAACTAATTTTTTTCATTTTTTGTCTCAAAAACATAGCTTATGACCCCTCATTGGAACGAGCTCAACGAGCTCGTTCCAATGAGAGGTCATAAGCTATGTTTTTGAGACAAAAAATGAAAAAATAATGATAACTGAATGGATATTTTTGTGAATAGGGCTGACCGTTTCTGGCCTTTCGTTGCGTAAAGAGTTAAGCATCCGGCGTCTCAATTAAACACCATTTCTCATTTGAGCGCAATCCGTATGTAAGATGGACCTGTAGGAGGACGAAAAGAATTCATCTTGGGGACAAAGGTCAAGGTTTTTCCATTCTTTAAGAAAAAATATATTTGAAAGATTTAAACCACGCACTTGATATCGTCCCTAGGGCGAATCTATGTGACATCTAAAGCATTGCAGATGGCCCCTTGATGCACTGAACAAACAATATGAAGGTAAGACAGGATGATCTGCTGCCTGTTGTCTAAAATGCATATCCTGATACTTACAGAACAAAATAATTCTATAAAATGGCAAAAGATGTGTTAAAATGAGCTGCACTGTTCCGTGTAGGGAGTGCTGCGGTGGCTCGGTGGTTAGTGAATTGGACTTTAACCCTTTACCTAACATGAAAAGCAGACGACACTTGCAAAAAACTCTTGAATAACTCGGGTTTTTTTTATTTTTGTCTGAAGAACATAGGTTATGACCCATCGTTCCAACGAGGGGTCATAACCTATGTTTTTTGAGACAAAAAATGAAAAAATAATGAAAATTATTTGGCGATTTTTGAGAATAGCGCTGACCGGTTTTGGCCGTTACGTTGGGTAAAGGGTTAAACAGAAAGGTCATCGGGTCAATCCTGCCTTGCGGTAACTGCGTTGTGTCCTTGGGTAAGACACTTGATTCCGATTGCCCACGTGGGGGCACGATGCGCTGTGTACTAAGGCATACTGTACGTCGATGGTGCACATGGCTTCAACCACTGCTAAATCTGCTAGTACAGAGTTAGTAAGTAAGAGAGTGACAGTTGCTCGCCGCTGCTCGGTGGTTCCCCCATGTCACGATGGCTCTCTCCACCCATAAAACTGTTCGATACGATGTTACGATCTGGCTGATGAAAGTGTTGTTAAACCCCATTAAAGCAACCAGACAAACCATGCCGAGCCCACTTTTAATAGCATGGTATAAAGTAGTTAACACGATCACTGGAATTTGTGAAAGTGAAAATCTAAAAAACATTAGAACAGTAAGAATGGGCTTCGGGAGCAGTTCGTCTTGGGAGGAGTGAAAATAAGGAGGTATTTTGGAGAACTGGGCTAATCAATGCCTTCTCACCTCAGAACCGCGAAAATCAGCGGTCGGCCATAATATTATTATTATTATTATTATTATTATTATTATTATTATTATTATTATTATTATTATATTACAACCGCATACGCGTTGCAAAGTAACTTTCAGATTTTTACTGCCAAAAAATTAAATATTTTTGTTGTTTCAAAAAATCCTTCTCGGAGGTTATACAAATCGTGCGCCAGGCTTTAAAGAAAATATTCGAACATAATCCCCCAAAACAATTTCGACAACATGCCTCGTGACTCCTATTAAAATTCAAGTTAATGTAAACTTGATATCCATTAACGGCTTAAGTCTGCAAAATACACCGCGCGATGTGCGTTCGATACAACATCCTTGTTAAGGTTATTTTTCACATGATCTGAGTCTTTCCTGACCTTTAAATTATATATTTATTTATTGGTGTGTGAGTTCACCTATTTCTGCACAATGGCTAATCGTGACCGCAACATGGACACAAAGTCAAGTCCAGCCAATCGTTATACCCATGTCAGGGGTGTAGCCAGCATTTTTTTTATGGGAGTCGCCCACAATGCAACTCAAGGATAAGAATGTCTGGTAACTAAAAAGACTGAAAACTTGGCCAGGGGCCAAGCCTTGGCCAGAGGTCAAGTTGGAGGGGATTATGGGAGGGGGCCACCCCCTCCCATAATCTCCTCCAACTTGGCCTTTGGCCATCGGTGGTGGTCCGGTGGTGGCGTTGGGGGGGGGGGGGGGTGGTATTCAATATTTGATATCAGCAATGATCAAAGACTTCAAGTTGAGGGAAAGTGAATCAAATTAAATGTAAGCATGTATTAGATTGTTGTAGAAATATCGGCCGCGGACCTTTGGGATTCGGGGGGGGGGGGAGGTCGTACGACCCCCATGACCCTCCCTGGCTACACCCTCGAATGTTGCCCATTTTAGAGGACTTCCACCCCAGGCATTGGTTATCGCATCCTATTTTGCCAGTAAAACAGAGCTTCTTTGTCACTGCTTCCCCTCTCGGGGTTCCTCCGGGGGACGTCATCGAATACCATTCTAAAAGTAGAACCATCCCTGCACAGTTGCATTCTGATGCGAAATATAAACCCTGATAGCTCGTCGCTTATTTACATTTCGTGTGCTGCATGCTGAAAACATGGTTTTCGAGTTTTTTAGTGGTTTTTTAAATGAAATTCTTTTGTGGAATGCTCCCAAATATTTATGTCCTTAGAACTATTTTTGGAGCGGACAAATTGCAAAGCATTGTTTCTAAACCTCTGTACATGTAATTTAACAGTGCATTTAACCATTTCAATTTTGATTGACAACATTCATTGAGCTCTGACAGTCAAGATTGAAATGGTTACATTCCAAGCTGTATTATGTATAAAATTGCATGTTGAAATTTATTTTGATTTCAGTGTGGAGATGATTAAACAATGTAATTTGATGGCCTTTACAGGAAGTACTGTTTGTTTTGCGATCCACTTTGTGGCAACTCTATCGAGCTTTGGGTCACGTGATAAGCAGAATCAAGTCGTTCTCAGTTTATAGTAAAGTACCTTGATAAAACCTCGGCCCGGACCTTATATATTGACCCCGTTTTGTAAATATCAATACTAAAACGGAGATTCGCTGGTGCTCTTCTACACATAGACATTTCTCATCACAATTTACCAGCATGATGTCTGTTATGGAAGCCTTCGATACGACGAGCGCTTTTATGGACTATTTTGGTTGCAAAATGAAAATCGTTTTTTTTTCTGAATAGTGGCGATCTTTGTTGCTAGCGCTGGTCGGAAGTGTACGTTACCTGTGGTAAAGGTCTGATAACTGCGCGAAACTTTTCTGCGCTTGTTTGTTTGCTCGTTGGGTGTTTAACAACACTTACATTAGCAGGGTTATATCATGTCGGATAGTTGTACGGGTAGAGGCAGCTGGCGTACCTGGTCAGAACTGCAGAGTAACGGCGAGTAACTGTTGGACTCCTCATCTTACTAATCCCACACGAGCAGGGTTATCACTGGTTGATTAAAGTGCACTGACATCGTTCCCTACCCCGAAGTACATTACGCCACCGTGCACCCGCATGTCAATTGAGATGAAGAGTTTTGCCCAAGGACACAACGCAGATGAAGATGGTCAGAATTGAACATTTCTCATCACAATTTATATCCTGGGGCTATCGTCTCCCAAACCTCCAGCCGAATGAGCCACCGTTGCCCGAATTGTTTAAAGAAAGATAGGTCTCTGATAATATGTGTGACCGAAATGCTAACTGGTCCAAGTGATGATCTGCTAAAAATGATTCTTGTTGATTTTCCTTTTGTGATTTCGAATGTGGAAATTCTGTTTGCGCAATTCCAAGCTCTCAAGTCAACAGTCAAATTTTGTGAGGAATTAGAAGCTGTTATGGCCTGGAACCTGTCTTGCCCTTAACCTTTTACCCAACGTAACGGCCAAAACCGGCCAGCGCTATTCACAAAAATCGCCAATCAATTTTCATTATTTTTTGTATTTTTTTTTGTCTCAAAAACATAGGTTATGACCCCTCTTTGGAACGAGCTCGTCGAGCTCGTTCCAATAAGGGGTCATATCCTATGTTTTTGAGACAAAAAATAAAAAAAAATGGTTAATCAAGAATCTTGTTTGCAAGTGTAGTCAGCTTTTCATATTAGGTAAAGGATTAACTAGTCCATCACCATTATTTAGATTCACTTGTCTTGAATATCTCAGTTGGTCGGAAAGGCGAACCTACGGTTCGCTTTTCCGACCAGCTGATATATTCCAGACGATTCAGTCTAAAATATACCATAAACCTGAAATGTTTCTCAGCCGAGACTTGATTTGGCCGAATTTAGATTACATTACAATTAAGAATGAAAACTCGCCACTGCAGTAGTTTTACACGACAAGCAGTTTCGCCGGTTGTGTTAACATCTTGATTTTCCCAGTGCGAATTCAATACTTAATAATGGGAATATCTATGTCTGGGATACAAAAGAATATCTGTATATCTTTGTGAGTAAAGGGGCTTCACATTTCATCAACGGTAGTCTGTGCGCAATCTCCTCTAAGCGTGGATAAACAAAGCGCCCATAATTCCTTACGGAATTAGACTTGTGGCCCGAAGGCTTGATGCAATGCGTCGCACTGGTCCCTAGGTTTCCAGAGCAAAGAAGCCAACATAAGAGGATTGTTTAGGTCTAAATATAAAGTGAATACCATTTTTCCAGTCTTTTTATAATATATGAATAAAGAGTGTGGACATGTGACACGGGTTCGTGGTGAACGTCGTCTTTCCTGTAATGTGGTTCTCTATTCTGAAATCTATTGCAAAAGTTGTAGACACACTTGTTCCAAGTGAATTCTGGTTTATCCGAAATTTCTTCAACACAGAAATGGCGGTGGCAGTCTATACAAGAACGAGTATGCAGTTTCCTGCATACTTCTCACCTGTTCTGCCAATGCCACATTGGAATCCAACAGCATTTGTGAGATATTTAAAATGATAACCTTCTGCACTGAGGCATTCCGAGCATTTTTATACCCCTTTCAGCTGAAGTTTAAGCGAGTCATTCCCCTTGTAAGTCAGATAATGATGTTTGAAGTATGTACAAATTACATGGCAACACAGAGTGTAGTGTTCATGTGTGCAATGTAATAAGAATACAACAGTGACGTCACATTCAAGTGGAACTTCTTTGGTAAGTTCCAAGTGTGTCGAGTTCAGATCTTCAGGTACAAACAGAGGTTGCTCCCGTCGCACAAATTTATTTTTAGTTCTATTCTATGTTCTTCGGCCGGGTATTGTGTGGCTGACGAATTACAAGATTTTGGTTGATGTTGTCGAGATAATTAGTTATTGTCGCAATTGGCACCTGGAAAATAATGGAAAATTTGAGAAAGTTTGAGATTTATATTGGAGTTCGGTCCAAATCTTCAAACCCCATCCGCGAAAGCCTTGCAATTTCTGTGAGAGGACTTGCAGATGATTGATGATGCGTTGCGTTGTTATTGGAGAGCATGAGTGAGAATATTTGTGCAGTTATCCTATTTGAAGAGCCAACAAGTAAATCTTCAGTTGATGGACCACCGGGTCCTCAAGTTCCTATCGGCTGAGAAAGTAAAGGTATAGTGGATGTTCACTTTATGGGTTGCCAATAACCTCATCAAACTATGTATTCTGTATAGTTCGGCTGGTGTTCATGCCGTCCCATGCCGATGATGCCTATTGCACTAAAAATTCGTTTAACACCCAAAATACAAAATTTGGCAAAATTCGGCACCAAAATATAATTTTAGTAGGTCTCAAGGGCTTTGTGGTCTATTAATTCACTGGGTCGGTTTCGATAAAATCGCTGTCTGACAACACAGACGAGACAGTATTCGCGCCTGCCAAGTAATCTATAATTAGTAATATAATTATGCCGCTTTGTTATGGATCAACTGAATTCATCCATTTAATCTGATTCTTATCAAAATATTTCTTTGTTACTTCATTTTTATTTTGCTTCATCTTTTTGGAAATTATTTGCTACCAGCTTATTATGCCCACGACCTCCTAAGGAGGATTCGGGGGTATCTCGTGAAGCCGTCCGCCCGTCCTTCCGGGGTACCGCAGATGGCCTTGCGAGGCGACCGTCCGTGTACAGTCGTTACTTGTGAGTTTTAGAAATAAAGCCGTTGTTAGTACACCAACCACCTGAGAGGATTTTTTCAACGTTTGAAGTGCGAAAAACCCACTTGTGAGTTGCGCAATTTCCCCCATACCTAACACTAAAATCATCTCACAAGTACATCTGCGGAAGAATGTCCGTCCGTCCGTCCGTCCGTCCGTCCCTACGCACGTTTTGCATTGTAATTTCAAAGCCACTGTTCGGATTTTGATCTCCTTTGGTACGGATATGCACAAGGAACGGGTTCCGTCCAATAATGTTTCCCAGAGTTATGGCCCACTTTCACTTTTTGGACTTCCAAAATTTTTCTGTTTTAACTTTTTTGACTTAGAAAAATTTTGCGTCCCACAGTACCTTTAAGACTACTTCGAACATGTGTACGGGACGGGGGCAGTGGTCCACGCTTTGCGTATCCCTTGTTTGGAGTGAATAAATACTGACTGAGAAAATAATAATCTTGATATTATTTTGTAAACGTTAACAATAAATAGCCTTTTTCTTTTTTATTATCTAAACTTTTATTATTTGTGGGTTTGTTTTGCAACTAAAATACTAAAAAGAGCCAGATAATACTAAACTAAAATATCGTACTTTGAGTGCAACACAGCGCCATCTGCAATGCTCTAGCATTGCAGATGTCGCTTTGTTACACTCAAAAAACAATTCATGATTAATTTGATATCATTTACAAACAGATGCCTTTTGACACTAAAATCTTTCTTTTGGCATCAAAATAATTTATTTGCAACCGAACAAAAGTTTCACTTGGCCTAAAATATTTCTGGTCAGCGTGAACACTAAACTTGGAGGTGTAGATGGCTGTGAGGAATCTGTAGTTCAGGTCATGGCAAAACTGTGGAAAGCACTGTATTAATGTGTAAGAACTGCATTTGCATACCCAAATGTTTTCATCAAATGTTTCGGAAATCTGTGTCGTCAGATTGCTTTTACGGGAATCCCCATAATTGACCCTTTGAACTCTGATGGTATATTCCATACCCGTTCAAGAGACACCATCTAGAAGAGTCTATATTCGTTAACTGGGGGAAGACCAATCAATATTTTCAACGTGCAGCCTAAGGGCTGCACGTTGAAAATCTTGATTGGTCTACCACACAAATTCACTGAACATCTATCTACTTCATGAATTGAGGTCGTGTCGCGATTCTGGGCCGGAAATGCGACCCTTTCGGATTCAAAGGGTTAAATATATATAGGCCGTCGAAGAAGGCAGACCCATCATTCCAAAATTAATAGTATTTGACTCCCATTTCTCTCTCTCTCTCGGTTTGACTATAGCGCCTCTCACATCACATAATCCAGCCATTTTGTGGAAATTTGAAATCAAGAATGTGCTGAACAAATAAATAACATTGCAAATAAATTCTGGATTGATATCGCAAAGCAAATCTCGAGAAGTCATTCATCATCGACAAACGCCTTTTATGGGGCCAAGTCTGAAGTGTATGTGGAGATTTGAGACTAAAAAACGGTCTTAACGCTTCCAGTAACAATTAAGCGTTTTAAGGACGAGTTGAAGAATGGTCAAAATTAGATTGGACGTTGTTTTTGAATAACTCTTTGAACCCGAGCGGCCGCTTTTCCGACCAGAAACATGATACGTCATAACGTCATTCCATAAGATGGCTGTTCAGTAAATGTGTGGGGTAGACCAAGAAATATTTTCAACGGGCAGCTCCGAGGGTGCACATTGAAAATATTGGTTGGTCTACCCCAAACAATGAATATGGACTCTTCTAATTGCTAGCATTGAACTGGTATGGAAGATACCACCAAAGTTCAAAGGGTTAAGGTTGAATTTTGAAAATCGAAGAACGGCATGTACTAGATCTCCCCGTCCCCCAAATCAAAGTCTGAAATTCCCTAGCTACAGGCTAAATAATGGGGAAGTTATGCATGTCACCGTTTAGGCGTTTTGATGTTTTAAGTGCACCTTTTTTGCCGTTGACGTGAATAACCTGGAATAACTGGAAAAATAACCGCTTTTATTATATGCTCTCCTGTGAATTACCTCAAATTATCTAAAAGATATTTCTCGATATCTATCGACTCGACTCCGGACGACGGACGACGACGGACGCCAAGTGATGAGAAAATCTCACATGGCCTTTTAGGCCAGGTGAGCTAAAAAGAAATCTACTCTATTTTAGTCAGTGTCTGGAATTATCTCATGAGTATGGACCTGAAAGTTTTATTTTTCACGAGCGCTTTTTTCAGTAGCTTCCTAAATGACGTCACGCTTCGGCGCATAACGCCGCCTTGAAGGAACGATCAGCTGATATTTGTTATTGTATTGAGAAGAGAGAATCACCGATCATCGGCGAGCAACTGTCAGCTCCTCAACATTCTAACTCTGTTCAAGCTCCGCCCAGGCAGGGTTACAACGGTTGAAGACACGTGCACCATCGACGTGCAGTACGCCTTAGTACACGCCGTCATCGTGCTCCCGTGTAGGCAACCGGGATAAAGTGCCTTGCCCAAGGACACAACGCGGATCTTCCCGGACGGGGATCTAACTCGGTACCTCTAGCATAGAAGCCCAACAGTCTACTACTGAGCCACCGCGCCCCCTCCAGAAGGTAATAGGATGCCACCTCATAGCATTTTATGGGCAAAACCTCAACTCCATCAAGCTTCTATCATTATTGCAAATTAGATGATGGCATGGTTGGGAAAGTGAGTTTGGAATTATTTTGCCATCATAGTCTGAGGCAGCTGTTTCCCCATGTCGACTACATCTACAAATTAACCCTTTAGGCTCGTTCCAACTAGGGGTTAAAAGCTTTGTTTCTGACGCAAAAAATGACAAAACAGTTATCCAAGAAGTGTGTTTGCATGTGTCGTCCTCCTTTCGTGTCAGCTAAAGGGTTGAAAAGAAATGTGTGGGATGATACGAGGACAGCAGATTTATACCGGGTTGAGGTGAATCCGTGCCGTGGTATATTCTGCTGGCCATGTGTCGTTCCTTCTGTGGTCACATTCAAACCATTATATACAATTTTCATTAATTTTGTTTCACTTTTATCTTTTGTCGAATACATGAGATTTGTTGACATCAATGTCTTATGCCATTGCGCCATTGACTTTAAATTCGTGGAATCTACATTTCCTAGTTCACGATCCTTATCGTAAAATATTCACTACGCCTCTGATGACAGAGTCCTGAAATGTTTTTTCTAATTAACCCTTTACCCAACGTACGGCCAAAACCGCCCAGCGCTATTCACAAAAATCGCCAATCAATTTTCATTATTTTGTAATTTTTGTCTCAAAAACATAGCTTATGACCCCTCTTTGGAACGAGCTCGACGAGCTCGTTCCAATGAGGGGTCATAACCTATGTTTTTGAGACAAAAAATGAAAAAAAAATAGTTATTCAAGAATTTTGTGTGCAAGTGTCGTCTGCTTTTCGTGTTAGGTAAAGGGTTAATAGAAGTATATAGGAAGTAAACCCTGATATTATTTATGTTGAAACATTTTTATGTCTATTTATTTTGTACGACAAAATCTAATTCATTATGACAGATTCCTGCATTAGCATAGTCACCTGTCGCGCACACCTCGTATTCGTGCAATATGCTCCACGTGGCACCTACCAACCAATCATTTGCAAAATTTAGTCAGAGGTTTGGAAAAAATTACTCAGTTCGTAATGCCATGCTGGCTAAAGGTGTCTGCTATTTTGTGTCACTGTATGAGGAAATAAGAACCTATAGCCAACAAAAGTCTCTTGCTTTATACATAATATTTTTCGAGTACAATATAACCATTACATAAATAGAGGATACCTATCATTTTTGAGTGGATACATCAATATTGCATGAGTGACGAGCAAGTGACATATTTATATTTCACCTGCTAATCGCGAATGAACTAATCATTGTAGTAACTATTCAAAAACCAAAGGTATTATTTTATCATATAACCCCCAGAGATTGACGCAACAAGATTTCTGTTTTGTTCATTGAACCCTTTCAACGCTGGTGGTATCTTCCATGTCTGTTCAATGGCAGCAATTAGACGAGTCCATATTCTTTATTTGGGGTAGAGAAATTAATATTTTTAAAGAGCAGCCTTGGATCTGAATGTTGAAAATATTGATTGGTCTACCCCACACATTAACTTAACAGCCATCCTACATAATGAAATTATGAAGTATCGTGTTCCTGAGACGGAAACACGGCCTCGTGGGTTTAAAGGGTGAAGCGGCTATTTAAGGGAATGGCCACTGTTAAGAATTAATTTTCCACTTCTCATATTGGAACTACACTGCAAAAAATATAGGTTCTTCTTAGAACCCAAACTGGTTCTAATCTTGTCCCTGAGATGGAACCAGTTCTGTTTAAACAGTATTTATTTCAAATCAAATAAATTTACCAAGATTAGCATTCAATTTTAACAGAATATTACATGAAATAAAGTAGATTCAGCAGTAAACTTGGAGCTTATTCAACGCAGTCGCCAAACATTTTGAAACAAAGGAGATTTGAACAGTTGGCATATCGAACCAGTTTTGGTTCTGTACTGTTCATATCTCCTTTGCTTAATAATGATTTGAGACAACCTCGTATAAGCTCTAAACTTACCGCTGAAACCTCCTCAATTTATTTTTAATTCTGTTAATATTTAATGTTAATCTTTATAAATTTATTTGATTTGAAATAAATACTGTTTAAACAGAACTGGTTCCATCTCAGGGACAAGATTAGAACCAGTTTTGGTTCTAAAGAGAACCTATATTTTTTGCAGTGTATTTTACGTGTCGAATGCGCAACGACGAAACCGTGTAACTGAGAAACTGAAACTCTTGTAGAGGTCTGTAAATGGAAAAAGTATGGTTGCGTATTGATTGTCAAAGGCTCCGTAAACAGTAAATATCCTGTTATAAATAGAATGTGCAACCGGACGCCAGTTGATACCGAAAGTTACGAAACTTTTTTCGGGAGATTTTTGGCCATGCCTATCTGTTTTGTTTTTATTTCGATTTTCGAGCAAGACCGATGAACTGATATTTGGTTTACCTTCATTACACAAGAGGGCTGTGTGGTTGCCATGAAGATTAAAGCAATTAATATTTTTAACCTGTAGCCATACGGCTGACATAAGATATTGATTTGTCTACTTAACAACAACAGCCACGCGGCTGTCACAAGGTATTAATTTGTCTACCTTAACAACTGACTCTTCTAAACACAAGTCAAATTTCGACATGGATGATACCATTTTGTGAAAGAAAGAAATTTATTTATTCATTGGGTTTCGGGTCACTTTAACGTGCTATAGCTACATGCGACCACATCACAATTATGAGGTCAAGTATATAATCGGTTATAATTATGCTGTTCCCTTTGTACAGGACTTGCGTCCCAGTCATTAGTTGTCGGTTCCTGTTATAGCGAGAGACAGTACACATACACGGCCCCACGCCCTCGGGGTGCAAAGGTAGATTTTAGAGAGTAGTAGTAGTAGTAAATTATTTTATTATAGTGTCAGGTTTCTATACATCTTTACAGAAAAATACATTACATTGATACAGATGAGTAAAGTAGCATGAAACCCAGCAGTGAAGGCTTATGAGACACTTGAAAAACGATATAAATTTCTATGAATAATAGGTACATAATTTTTCAAATCATTCGCACACACAAAACCACCCATCCCCTCCCCGCACACATTCCCCACCCAACACCACGACCATTCGTAAGCACAACTATGCATCTTGACTGGTGGAGTGCTGGAAGCCACAAAATGGACTTTACTCAAAAGTACTGGTAATGACCCTATCTATTATTCTCCACTGAAGATAGTTTCCTTTTGGACCTGGTATAAGAGTTGAATGTGTTCGTTTTGAGAAAAGTTATTTCCACTGTATAAGCAACATAAACACTCCGCAAACAGTTCGTATGATTAAATCTTTGAACCTGAAAGACCGCTTTTCTGGCCCAGGTTCGTGATGCAACCAGAATTCATAAAGAAGATAGTTGCTCATTGAAGTTTTGGGGTATTGCCAGTCAATATTTTCAACGTGCAGCCGAGGGGCTGCACGTTGAAAATATTGATTGGTCTTCTCCCAAGTAACGAATATTATTTATTTATTTATTTATTATATATTTGTTTATTAGGGTTTAACGACACTTTAACAACCAAGGTCATATCGTGTCGGTGACAGTTTTACGGGTGGCGGAAGCCGGAGTTCCCTGAGAGAATCACCGAGCAACGACGAGCAGCTGCCAGCTCCCCAACATCGTAACTCCGCACTGCAGCACAGGCAGGGTTAGATTGGCTGAAGACATGCGCCCCATCGACGAGCAGTACGCCTTAGTACACGACGTCATCATGACCTCATGTGGACAATCGGAGTTAAGTGCCTTGCCCAAGGACACAACGCGGGAGTCCGAATCGATTGCTCAGACGGTCACCCATCCAAGGACTAACCGGGCTCGACGTTGCTTAACTTCGGTGATCTGACGAGAAACGAATATTGATTCTATCAGTTGATGACTCTGAACTGGCATGGAATATACCACCAGGGTTCAAAGGTTAAACGTTCTTCAGCTACAATTTACGGTGGAGGTACCGGCAGTTGCTTGCGAGAACTTTTAGCGTATTCCTAACAATAATATTTTCACTGTGTTAATTGGTGAATGCGAATATCTCACATCGATGGATTCAGGCAGGGACGGACCCGGTGCACTCACTGTAAAACACTGCCGTTCAAATTACGGTCGGGGTACTGGCAACAAGCTGCCGTTATTTCTACCATAAATATTACGGTAATGACTTTTACTGCTTAAAGTTTCATCATAAAGATGAGGTAAAGATGGTATGGCACAAACAACAAATAGACAATTAAAACGTATATACATGAAAATGTATATTATACGCTAAACGATAGATTATCGAAGAAATTGCGGAAAGATAGAAATTGTTCCCCCCACTGTGAAGATATAGAAATTTTCACTTTCACGGTATCAATCAAAATGGCGACTTTCAAAGCATCACTTCAAGGTGACTACGAGTCAAATTATCACTGGAAATGATCAATTTGTTCTAAAAACGTAAAATGAAAAGTAAATCTAGTGTTTTTGAGTGGATGCCGATCATTTCCAGCAATAATTCAACACGTATTCACCTTGAATTGATGCATGGAACTCTCTAGTCCAAACATGGCCTGAAAGTCCGTAATATAAGTTTTTGGTTTGGTACGTCCTTTCAAAGGACGTGCCAAACCAAAAACTTATATCACGGACTTTCAGGCCATGTTTGGACAAGAAACGCGCCAGCTGAATCAGATTGCAAGACGCTCTCTGTTTCGAGTATCAATCAAATCACTTCCGTGTTTCAATGATTCAATGCGCTGTTTACTTTCATGCATCAATTCAAGATTGAAACGAGTGGAATTATCAGATTCTTATAAAAAGCGTATAATAAAAAGAAAATCTAGTGTTTTTGAGTGGATACCGAAAACTATCTCACTTGTGACCGTGATAAATGGCTATTTTAGCTCGCGCAAGCGCTCGCGAAAAATAAGCATTGTCTCGGTCACTTATGAGATAATTTTTGGTATCCACTCAAAAACACCAGATGTCCTCTATATATTCATTCCACGATTATCACATTAAACAGGTTAATTATGACTGTTTCGCCATCACTGCAGGACTACATTCAATGTTTGTGTACAAGACAGTTTAAGTATATGATGGTGACATTGATAATACACCCGGGCAAAAAAGAATCTGTAGTTTTCACCAACGACGCCCAACGATAAACTTATCGAACTTTGAAGGCGCGATTATCAGAGGTGGTAAAGCATTTTATTGGCGTTTCTAGAAACATAGTTTCCAATCGTAGTATTCAGAGACAGTAAAACTGGTTTGTGTTCCCGTCAAAATGTAAATACATCACGATATTTTGAAATCACCTTATAAAAAAGACAGAAAAATCTGCGATAACTTACGAATATATAAACATAATGTATAACAACATTTTACCCACAAAATTCAACGTATCGTTTTCACTTTAAACGTTTACCTAATGAATCGACCGCATCCAACCGCGTAATATATAAATTCAACAGCTGAAAAAAAAATCAAAACGATTAAACAAAACCATATCATGTGTTTCCTCATTGGAATGAGCTCAACGAGCTCGTACCAATACGAGGTTACATGATATGGCTGTAAAAGTGGATTGCTGTCGTTTGTGCCATTGTCGGGCCAGTTAGTTATTCAGAGTGTCACAACCAGATCACGCTGATCACTGTAGTAACAGACGAAAGATGAGGATAACTCGGGCGATAATCTACAATCTGGGAAATAGTTGAGATATCTGTTGGTGGGTAAGACCCCATGCAATCTTTAGATCCATCTTACTTGAAATCTGAAATCTACTCATTTTTGCAAATCATCGCCATATTGCGAGCTACAAATTAATACGTCACGGGACTTCCCCAACACTATACAGTGTTAGCGATCAGATTGGGAATAAATGGCCACATTTATTTATTTATTTATTTATTTATTTATTTATTTATTTATTTATTTATTTATTGGTGTTTAAGGTCACATACTTATGCACAATGACTAATCGTGACCACGACCACATTTATTCGTGAAAAATAATAAAACACGTTATACACTCTATTATTGTGTTTTTTCTTGACAAATACTAAAATCCCCCCAAAACACTCAAAAACCTAAAGTATTATTTTATTATATGCGTTTTCTGTTCCAACCATGTAGTTACTTTCGAAAATTCTTTAAAGTTTCGCATTTTTCCCAACTAAAGTACCAAAATCCAATAAAATTGGGAAATAAACGCATCATTGGTATATCTCCAACATACATAACCAAAATATAAAGCACATTTTATACCAAAGTTAGAATCTGACATTGACTTCATTGGTTAATTCTAAAAATGATTAACATTTACGCTGCCGAAAGCGACTATTGTCACCTATTTTATGATGATTATCTGTACGCTGCAGTATACGCAAATCAAACCTACCATCTGATAAATTGTTAGAAAGGGCTCAGAAAACCCTTTCCAACAATTAATCAGATGACAGAGCTACAAGTATGTCATAAATTTTATTGAACTTCCTCGCATACAGGCGTGCAAAGAGATCCTCCATATATGGATAAAGTGGGCGTGGCAGTAAAAGGGTTAAAGTTCGCTAAGCTTACCGTTAACCCTTTACCTAACATGAAAAGCAGACGACACTTGCAAAAAAAATTCTTGAATAACTATTTTTTTTCATTTTTTGTCTCAAAAACATAGGTTATGACCCCTCGTTGGAACGAGCTCGACGAGCTCGTTCCAACGAGGGGTCATAACCTATGTTTTTGAGACAAAAAATGAAAATATTTTGAAAATTAATTGGCGATTTTTGAGAATAGCGCTGGCCGGTTTTGGCCGTTACGTTGGGTAACGGGTTAAACGCCGTTTTTGAAAACTACCGGTTCTCATTTGCCCGGGACTATTTATTTATTTATTTATTTATTTATTTATTTATTTATTTATTTATTTATTGCGTTTAACCACACTTTCGACACCAGGGTCACCTTGTGTTGGATAGTTTTACGGGTGGAGGAAGCCGGAGTACCCGAAGAGAACAACCGAGCAACTGTCAGACTCCCCAACGTATTAACTCCACACAAGCAGGGTTAGCATTGGATGAAGACAAGTGCACCATCGACGTGCAGTACTCCTTAGTACACAGTACATATATGTCCTCCACATATAGATAAAGTGGGCGTGGCAGTAAAAGGGTTCAATATCTCAACTTGTCCAAAAGGTACAGTGTGGCAACAATCAGATTCGGAATCAACCGAAAAAGGTACTCTAAAACCGTCAATAAAATTCGGTGTACATCGTTTTTGAAGGCTGCCCCTAATACTGTCTTTTGGCGTCCGAATATTCGGAATTTCCAAAAATAAGGTACTTTCACCGTAACGTTTTATGGTAGAAGTACCGACAAGTGGATTGTTACTACTTTTACAGTATATTTAACAGTAATTGTTTTACAGTGAATCCAATCTCAAGTATTCCCAGTTTTCTAGGAAAGTTCACGTACATGCACGAGGACATGATAACCAATTTTGCTTATGTTTTCTTCAAAAAGCAGCGTTGTCGTAATATAATCGTGACATTCATACTGAGAAACAATTTGTATGGACCTAATACTTTCCAATGCCAGTAACCTCGAGTTTTAGAAAATTGACATGATGCAGCAGAGAGGCCTTTATCAGAAAATGCCATAGTACACAACGAATCGCCCCGAAATATCTTGGGGTACCAGTACCTTGGTACACCACGAATCGTCCAAAATACCTTGGGGTACCAGGATATTTGGAGACAATACGATGTTGTACCGTACTACCTTTCTTTATATGCCTCGCCGAATCCTCTAGCTTCCTGGGGACTTTAGCGACACACGCACTCTTCCAATGGTGTTGCCGTGATTGTGGTGGGATTGCGATACTCCTCCCCCACACACCCCGAAATATTGCAACCTCTTATATATTCATGCATGGAATACATGAAACTGGTTCATGTAGTTTCAGCCTGATATTCATTGGGCCGTTTTGTTATACTTATTCCTTCACTTTTTGGGTCCTTAAACCAGGGGGCACAATCGGCATGAAAAGTTAATTCTTTCTTCTTGGGGAAAACCTTCACCTTTGGCGGATATTACTAGTTACCCCGTGTTTGATCACGTGGTACGGGTTTTTACCTACCCGAAGCCAGCCGTATCCCATGAGGCCGAAGAATTTATCTATTAACTTTCCGTTTTAGAAGTACAATCTATTTCATGTGTGAACACACACAGCATGAGATCTTTTATCTTCCATTGTTGAGCCATACAGGTTTCTGTGGAATTTTTCTGCAAAAGAGTTTTTGTGAAAGTATGTCGATATGACTAGTATAAAAAAAAATTATTGAATTTCTTTTTTTCTTTTTTTGTCTCAAAAACATAGCTTATGAACCCCACATTGGAGGGACCTCGACAAGCTCATTCCAATAAGGGGTCATGAGCTATATTTTGGAGATAAAAAAATAAAATATAATACATGTACACTGTAAAACTGAAATGACGCGTCTTCTACGGGGTATGGACAATTTGTAGATTTCGGAACTTCCACTGGGTATGGGGAATTTGTCAGTGGCTGGGCGGACGTATCGTCGGTTTCAATGAATATGGTCTCATACCACGTATCTATCAACCAATGAAATCAAAAAATTCACTTTAGTCAATAGATAAATACTTTTAACCCAGCACGAGGTGAAATGAAATGGAGAAAAAATATCAAATATAAAATTGTTTTATCTCCCAGTCCATTTAGACTGATCACACCCTTTTATACCATGATTACCTATTCTACTATATATGAAAAGCCTATGACTTAAATTTTAACTTTACACGCCAACTGTAATGAACAGCCCAGCAATGGGATTTCAATAGTAAAAAATTACACCTACAGTAGAGCTACATCCCCGTTGACCTTTGGTGACTGCAAACTTGTCTAAATTTATCGCATGTCGCCTCGCGAAGAGTGAAATGGAAGTGGCAATTATGTATTACGTTTTTAAATGGGTTTACCTCATAAGATGCCAAAAATTAACAAACGTGCATTGTCTCATGTTAATAAAGCATGCATAACTCGAATTAGTATGTTATTATGTTATTAAAACGAAAAAGGCTCAGTTTCTTATTTTCATTTCATTTCGACGATAACATTGACAGCGGAAATATCGCCCACCGATGCTCGTGTAATCAAAAACAGATTCGCCCGTATGTATGTCTGGTGCTCACTAAAATCGGGAAAAAATAATAGCGACTCTTAATAATCTGACGATCATGGTATAAATAGAGGAAATCTAATGTTTTCTTGTGAATACCGGGATTTATCTCATGAGTGTGTGAGAGAATTCGTATTTTCACGAGCAAGCTGCTCGTGAAAATACGAATTCTCTCACTCACTCATGAGATAAATCCCGGTATTCACAAGAAAACATTAGATTTTCTTTTTATTATACCCCTTTCATTTGAAGCTTCAACTGAAACGATCCAAACCGACGCCCATGCCACGCAAGAAATCTGTTTACACAATCAGCTGATCTCTGTTTCCGCTGACACAGATCACATTGGATGCTGTGTCATCGACACAAAACAGTTTTCTGGATTGTTGGCGAAATGACGTAATTATGACGTCTTGTTATACTCACTAGTGGAGCGAGAACAACTTTTGTTTTGCGCTTGTGAAAATTCATTTGTAAATTTCAAGTTCACACGAAATGTTAATCTCCGAGGTGTTTGATCTCACTAGTGAGGGGAGAACGCAATTTATTTTTTACCGATTCCTATTATAATTAGACGTTAGGGGTGTAATAAATAAAATATACCCAAAGTAGCTTGGTGTACCAAATGTTCACCACTCGTGGTGAACATTTGGTACACCAAGCTACTATGGGTATATTCTATATGCATCCGTCGCCAGTTTTGATTGAGATTCACAATTCTCGAATCCATCCTGCTTACTTTTCCATCCATTTCTGATTATATTCTTGCTGTTAGTAATAGGTGACACAAAACACAAAAATCCAACCTCCGCAATATCTTTTTCATCTGTCAAAAGCAGACATAATCTCTAAATGTCGCACAACTGACGTGGCAATGTATCATTTTTCGATAATACATGATACAGCACACAGATGTGATGTTTGTTGATTCTGTAGCAGGTTTCAATAATTTGACAGTACGTAATTAGTTCTTGATGAACGCGTATAGTAAATTGTCAGTATCACCTGATGTTCATTCCTTGTAATAATCTACATCACGCTGTTTCCTTAAATTAACTGGCAGTAATGGAGCTGCGAAACTATTACGAGAATGGTGTGTTGGAAATTTGAAAGTGACTTTTACTAATACCACGTTCCATGTTTCTAGTTCATTACTGCCAAATATTTTGGGGTTTTTTATTCAGTAAACTTTAAAAAGATAAACATAATTAAAATATTGAGGAAGCTCAAACAGGGTAGATTATTAGTTCATTCCTTTGGTTTATAGCAGATGATGTTCGCTTCCAGCGTATACACAAGTCAGGACGAACTGTGGTAATGAGAAATCAGAGGTGGACTGGCCGTAAGGTCCACCGGGAAAATTCCCGGTCGGTCCCTATTAGGTGGTCATTGGGGTCCCCAAAATTGATGCACCTGTTGGCAGGGACGTAGCTACATGAGGGTGGGTGGGTGGGTGTAGAGTGTCTCACCCCACCCCCAATATTTGTCCAAAAATCAAGATAGTTGGAAATTTTTCAGGCAAAAATTCCAACAGTTGGAAATTCAAAGCACTGTGGTAATGGACGTTTTGTTTCTGAATGGGGTATTACATTTCTGTCAAAATTCCATCTTCCGACTCCCACAGGCAGAATTCTGATCGAACGCAAGATTTTCCAACTACTCGGCGGCCACGAGGTTAATTCTACAACCGTGGGCATGATACGCGTTGTGTTCTCTTCTATGTCTAACTTTATTCATATTAAAGTAATATAAAATGAACAGATGGGCAGCATGACCTCATATTTGAGATGATTAATTAATAAATTATTGGTTGAAGACTGATTTTTTGAGCATTCTCCATACATGTTCATTTATGTAATTGACACAATGCCTAATGAAGGCAGATAGTGCTTACTTACAGACTACAATACCACAAGAAATTGTCATTTTGTGCTGTCTTGAAACCTCAAATTATGTATATAGATATTTAGCTGCAGTCATTTAAATTGCTTGGAAATTTTCTCAAAATGCCTTAAAACCTACCGGTACAGTCACTCGGAGTCAACATTCTGAACCCCGTGGGGAGGGGTAGGGGATGGGTGGGTAAGTAAGGGAAGGGAACTACTTTAAGTATCCATCCGTAGTTGGAATTTTCATAGATCTACACCCCCCTCCCCCTTACAAACCCCCTAGCTACACCCCTGCCAGTGGGTGACTGAAATTTCGTGAAAACGCCCACCAGGCGAAATGGATCTGTTTGCATATAATGCCGGTATATTGAAATGTTCTCTATGTGGCCTGCCAACGGCAGTCCACATAGAGAACACTTCGATATACCAGCAGTGTAGTCTACCAGTGATCGCTCAGATGCGAGGAAACGGGGGTCTTCTATTTTGAAAAATCAAAATTTTCTCCTGTTGGGCCGAACATCAAATTTTTCTCCTATTGGGCCGAACTATGGTCGGCCCGACGGGCCCGAGCACCCCACCCCCTGTTGATACCATTCTTGCCGAATGAGTGCTGTAGGTGATAAAAAAGTGCCATCGAAATGTCCTCTGTGTGAACTGCCATTGATCATTCAGATGCAAGGAAGTAGCGTTCATTCAGTTCGAAAAATCCAAATTTACTCCGGGTCCGGCTTGGTTCATTTCCCGGTGACTTTTCTTGGCCCAATCCGTCCCTGTGGGGAACTCGGGGTCTGTGAAGCTTTGAAATTCGATTTTTATTCGAAATCATCCCGATGATTCGATTCAATTCGATTGGAGTTGGCCAGATTAGGAACTTTTCGAATCGTAGAGATGATCTCACAATCCTCCTTTCCAACCCTTTCACCTAAAAACTAAAGTGTTAAAAACTACATTTGAAGTGCTGTATTTAACACTTACTAAGTGCTGAACTAGCACTTTGTCAAGTGTAGATATCCCAGAACTTGAGAGGTGTTACAATAATACCACTTGACAAGTGGAATGTCGCGACACTTAAAAGGAAACAACGCAGATGACGCTTATCAGGCTCGAACTCTCGAACCTGATCCGCGTCATCTGCGTTGTGTCCTTTTAATTATGTACCCACCAAGCGCAAATCAAATTATGGACGAAGAACCACCAATACTAGACACATGAGAAGTGCCATCCATTCAAGTTTCAGATGTCTGACGATTGTAATGTCTAAGTGCTTAAAGCATTGCACTTTGAGTGTTAAAATCAAGCCCTGAGAGTTAGAATGGGTTTAACAACTTGAAAGTGTCAGTTTTAACACTTTAGTTTTTAGTGTGTTGTCAACATGCAGGAACAAATACTGGGACACGAATTATGTCCTATAAATAACTGGGGAAAGTTAAATGATATAGACTCCAGCAATACAGTCGACCTAAAAATGCCACGTTATGTATGGTGTATGGTCTTATCACCAGGCTAAAATCCGGAGTCTAGAAACAATGGGTTAATTCAGATACGTTGAGAATAACGGATTTATAAATTAATGAGTAGATGGAGTAACACATTAAGATGTTTTTCACTCATACAATCCATTGCAATGCCCATTTGATTAATACAAGAGTCTACATGTTATTTTCACAGCTTCCAATGTTGATTGTTTTATTTTAATAATGTTACTTGAAAATTGTACATATAAAAGCATGTTAACTATGTAAATCTGGTAATTCGGATAACCGATTGCAAAAACATTGGGCGGAGAGTTTGGTAACTGTTCTCGTCAACACTCTGTATTACATGTACGCTGTAGTCCTGTTAATAAATTTGTCACATTGTGTGAAGACTTCTAGTCTCAGTAGTTTGTCAAGTGAGATCCCCGGTGTAAAAGGAATGGAAGTCCGTAGGAACGTTAGTCCTTCTGGACTATTATTCCGCGGAATTATAGTCCTAGGTCTAACATTTCTAGGAATAGTAGTCCAGGGGGACTAATTTTCCTACGGACTTCCATTCCTGTCACACCGGTACGAAATATCTTTGCGATCAGTTCCTTTTATCATAGTCTTGTCAGAAAACTTGTAGCTCGCATTTGTAATCATTTTGAAGTCGGGAAACTAGGACTCAAGTATCAGTTACAAGGTTATGCTCCAAGACCGAACAACAAATGTCATTTTGAAATTTTAAAGTATAAATTTTAAATGTAGTGTTGTTCACTCCTGGCGCTCCTAGCACTAACAGAAGTCAATTTAAAACTTGTAAAGACCGGCTGTGACAGGAATGGAAGTCCGTAGGCACGTTAGTCCCTCTGGACTATTATTCCGCGGAATTATAGTCCTAGGTCTATTCCTAGAAATGTTAGACATAGGACTATAATTCCGCGGAATAATATTCCAGAGGGACTAATTTTCCTACGGACTTCCATTCCTGTCACACCGGCCTTGGACCAACCTGCGAATTAAACAATATTGACAATCAGTGCAAAACATCTTTTTTCATGTCCAGCCTTGCTTCGAGATAGTCTCCTTTACTCCTATCTAAGGTGGTATCAGCAATATTCCGATCGCAAGGATTTCAATCTTTTTGCGTAAACAATTTCTACCTTTCCGCTTTCGCGTTGTAACTTTTGCAAATTCATATGTAAAATTGTAAATACATGACCATGGAAAGGACGCTGTAATAAACCAGAGGCTTACTGTCGAATTCATAACTCTGTATATTGTGAACATATACTGCTGAAATTTGGAATAAATGAGGTCGTCATTGCAGAAAAATGGGGATTTAACATCTGCAGTGTAGATATGACACGATCGCGATGTATACTAAGGAATACAACACGTGAATGGCTTTTTCTGGTAGTTTGCGAGACCATAAAATGTCCTAACAAGAGTTTGCGATGCACAGGTGGCACACAGTCATGCATTGCATCGCTAATTTTAGTCGGTCATTTCATGGCCTGTGTTTCATATATCATTCTTATGAAAGCGCTGGTATCTATTACATTATTTATCTTGAATGCGAGAATTTATTGTTATTCTCAAAAAGGCAGGCAGCATTTTTCATGCAATCTGATTAGCCGACCACTGACGGAAAATTCCGTGCAATGTCATTTTCCATATTCGTCGAAAGTTGCGTTCTCTAAGAACAAACGTGAAGTTTCTGGACACGTGTTACTATTGATAGGTTATGCGTCCATGCAATATATTTCCGATTGTCGTTGTCGATACACCTAATGTGGGTTTTATTTAGAAGCATAACTGCACTTTATTCAACATTTTGAGAAGTATTTTATGTAATAATCCAGAATTATAGCTAAGATAGAGCACAGTTGCTGCTCGTGGCAGTCATTCATTCTTAAATTCATTGTATTCTTAAATTATGTCATTAAAGTTTTTTAATTGCAGATTTAAATAATTTCCTGTTGCTTCTGATGTCTTGCACTTTGCATGCAGTACTTATACTCTTCCATATACAAGCACAATCTGACAGTCGACATTTTCTTCCAATTAGCGGCTTGCTGTCCCTTTAACTGGTTGAGTGCTTGAAGCCAAAATCAGGGCTTTCCAAAAATGAGGGTACCAGAGCAAAACCCACATTTTCCTTGCTTTTGTTTCATGTTCAGTCAAACACAAATATTTTGAGTATATCAATTTATTTTATTACAGATTATTGGAGAGTGTCCGAGGGCACTCTCCAATAATTTGTAATAAAACATAAATTGATGAACAAACTGAGACCAACAAAAAAAATATAACCCTCAGCTAGTTAAGTGATGATGGATCTTCACCCAATGTGAACAATTTTTTTAAAAAATGGATGTAGACACAAACACCTCCTTGAATTGAACTTGCAACTGGATATTATATCTTTTTTCCAGAAACACCGAGACTTCGAGTCAGCAGATTTTTCAACAAACCTTTTTTGAGAAGAGAGTCGTCTCGCCCTGACCCCGTATTCACGTCTCATCACCATTATTATGTTACCAATCTTCCAAAAAGAGTTGATCATGCTTGATGGTACAGAATTAACCCTACACAAAAAAGGAAACGTACAGCAGACGACACTTATAAAAGTTTCTTGAATAACTAAAAACTTTTATTTTTCGCCTCAGAAACATAGCTTATGATTCCTCATTGGAACGAGCTCGCGGAGCTTGTTCCAAAGAGGGGCCATAAGCTATGTTTTTCAGTCAAAAATGAAAAGAGCAAATCATAAAATATGGCTGGTAAGCTAGGTAAAATGTTAACCAATTATCCAAAGTTTTCACATCTGCTTTGTGACAAGTTGGTGATTGATTAGACTGTAAAATGAGCGAGCAAACCACCAAAGATCGATTGGATTAATAAGTCAAAATATTGTTCACCATTTGTACCAAAGCTAGTTCACACATTAACCTTCATCCTACCGAAAGGGGTCTAAATGGACCCCACTAGTATTTTTTTGTTAACAGCCTCGAAATTAGGAACATACCAGGCTTTGGTTTTGTGGCTTTGTTTGTGAACCTTTACGTATATTGTAGCTGGTTTGTCATCGGGCGATCGATGGTCGTGGGTACGACGTGCCGACCATGGTTCGACCCGTAGTAGGAAAATTTTAAATTCCAGGGCCCCAAAACCCCCATTTCCATGAATTTGAGCTGATATTTTGAGATTTTTCAGGAGATGTATTTGAAAGATTTCACACTTTGAGAGCCATTATAAAAAGACGGTAAACATATAGGTGAGGTCTATTTATCAGCTTTGGTCGTGTTACGACCAAAGCTGATAAATAGACCTCACCTGTATGCTTTAACAGACGTTAACAGCATTATACTGTCTGTGGATTATCTTGTCTGGGGTGGATTTGGTACTGGTATGTCTGTAAGATTACAATCTATTTCAATTAACCGATTTTTTAACAGACTGTATACATTTTAGCGTTTGCCACCACTTACTGTCAAAAATGACCCGAAATCCATCGAAACTGAACCAGTACGAGAGAAACATAGCGGGCGAAAATATGGGGGAGGCTCTGGATCCGCCCCTTGATTCACCAGTCATTGGTTGTGTTAAAATATATGCATATAAAAAAAAAACATGGCCCAGCAAAAAAGTGGATGGGCTGAAGCCCCCAACCCAGCCCCAGCCCCCGCCCCCGTTCCGCCGACCCTGTGTGAGATGCATTTTATGTGGGTCCCACGTGTACCCCAGTTGGGAGATTGAACTTAGTACCATTTGTGTTAATAGTTTTTGTTTGTTTTGGGTAAATGATAGCTGCAAATACTAGAAACGCGAAATACACCACTACTGGGGCCCTAAAGGTTATATCTGAGGACCAGGAAGAATCATAAGGGGAAGATTCTGACGCCTCGGACACAGACTCTGACCACAGTTTCAGTCCACCCAACGACCGTGACACAGAAACAAATGGCACAACACTCGACAACCAAACTGATGGAACTCAGCTCGCCAATCAACCCTCAAATCAGAATATTGTAAATCGGGATCCTCAGATAAATAATCAGCAAGAAGGGGGGAGAACTAGAGGTAGAGGTAGAGGTAGTGGGCGTGAAAATAGTCGTGGATGGGGTCGAACCCATTTGAATCAACAACAACATAATGAATGTTAGAAGAGGACAGCTTTAGGATATCATGAGACAACAGCGAGGGTAAACTAAAGTTGAAGACTGCAGTACACTTGAAGACACTTTCAGTTTCTTCATCACCATGTCATGGTGATTTTGTAGATGAAGGTTAACCAATAAGAATTACAATAACTTCTTCAAATAATGTCCAGTGGGGATCATAAAATACAAAAATTTGAAAGTGTTGACTCTTTTTGTGCTTATTTTTATTGCATTTTACTGGGGTCAAAATGGATCCCCAGTCAGTGGGATTTGCAGGTAAAATATGTTGATAGGATGAATGTTAAGAATTGCATTTAACCGACTAATGCCTTTCGTCCTTTCGGTTTGAAAGAGTAAAACTAGTACTATTTGAAAGGCTAGAACTAGTGCTATACCGTATACCGGTGTGAGATTAAACATCTACAGACTGAAGACCGAGCTGTCGTGCACATTAAAATCTTCGACTTGCAAGCATGGTTTCATGCAGCTCACCAAAGATTTTGTCGGAGATTTCACTTACACGATTTAGGGTGGCTCCTTTGGACTTGGAATGATTTCCTGGTGTCAAAACGATTCAAGGAAATGACAACCTTTTCCTCCAAATTGGTAATACGTTTTTATTTATATTTCTCTCAATGCGTTTTCTGTTTTGGAACCTCAATAAAAGGCTATTAAAAGCACACTACGGATTTCGAGATTGAAGCTCTGAGAAAACATTATCCTTTCAATTATTGTGTTGACCCCATCTGATGGCTTGCACACAAATACATTTTCCGATTTCGGTTTCAAAGGTGGAAATTCCATTATTTCTCTCAGCAAAAACATAATGGAGGAACCAGGATATGGTCTTGCATTCAGCTCCACAGCTTAGCCAGGCGAGAATTGATATTGGCTGAGGGGAGGGCGGAAATGCCTTTCTTGTGGGGGGGGGGGGGGGGGGGGGGACGAATCATGGTCCGCCGACGACATATTACAAAGACCGAACGCTCGAGTTAGGTGGTATGGGTTGGTTTCGGGGGCCCGCACCGAAAAATAAATGAAAAGGTACGTCCCAAAGGGCGCTATTTGAGAACACTTTGAGACTCGATAAATACAGATTACTACAACAATCAACTGATCTGTATTGTTGTATTCCGTCGAGTTGATGAGATGAGATCGGCCAGATCAAACGAGACGCCGTCATGGAGACGGAATACCACAATACCGATCAGCTGACTATTGTAGTAATTTGTTTATTATATGACAATTAGTATTTTAAACTGGAAAATCAAATACAACAAGAATTATATTAACCAAATAACCATTAACAATTTGTGGAATTGGGGAATCCCAAACGCGTAGTAATATGGAACGTTCGTTTCGAACATGAAACTTGAAAGTCAAAACAATGGAGGCAAGACTCGAATGGTAATAATAAAAGGGTCAGATTACACTAAAGGTGGTGTGTGATCTATAATTATGGTAGTTGCCGCTCAGTGCAAGTCGTAGAATTCAGAATGTGGATAGGTGAAGGATTTCGCGAGGATGTACCCCCTCCCCCAGCTAAGACACAGATGAGGTGTTAGAAAGGACAGCCCGGGACACCTTTATGAGGAGGTGCTGACATTAAGTTTGAGATTTTTTAAATTTTCCATGGAAATTTGTCAGAAAGATTTTTTTTAACCCTTTGAACAACGCAGACGATATCAAAATTATTTTAATTTTTTCAGTTTGTTAAAAAAAATTCAACAAAATTATATCATGTGACCTCCCCTCATTGGAACGAGCTCAATGAGCTTGTTCCAATGAGGGGTCACATAATAATAATATGGTTTAGAGCCGAGTATCCACATAAGTGCTCACTGGCTTCACACAAAACTAAAGGTGCATTTTATATAATACAAGCAGGTCAGCAATAAGCCAGTTTATACAGGTGTGTTTTTAAATGTCTCTTAAATGACTCGAGCGACTGTGGTTTTTTGATGTCGTGAGGTAACGCATTCCACAAATGTGGTGCCGTAATGCAGAAGGCCCGATCGCCAGCTGTGACCAGCTTTCCTGCATTCTGAACAAGATTGCACGAAGTAGCTGGTCGCAAAGGACGAGCAGGTTCATACTTCTTAACTAGATTGCAAAGATAAGGAGGCGCAAGATCGTTGACAGCTTTGTAGGTAAACAGTAATACTTTGAAACTAATTCTTTCACTAATGGGTAACCAATGCAGTTTTTGTAAGATAGGGGATCGTTGACAGCTTTGTAGGTAAACAGTAATACTTTGAAACTAATTCTTTCACTAATGGGTAACCAATGTAGTTTTTGTAAGATAGGGGAAGCCGAAGAGGATTTTTTACTCTTGGTCACAAGTTTAGCTGCACAATTCTGAACATTCTGCAGCTTGTTAACTAGGGACTGTTTGCAGCCATATAGGAGCGAATTACAATAATCCAATCTACTCGTTACAAATACATGAATTAATTACATTGCCATTCCCTCATCTATCACACCACACATTCTACCGATATTTCGGAGGTGATGAAAAGCTGTTCTGGAGACTTGCAACACATGCTTGTCCGCAGAAAGGTTTTCATCCATGAAATAATCAAGATTACGAACCATTGCCGATGAAAAAATGGCACTGCTATCAAAATTCAAACTGATTCGAGAAATTTTCGATAGCTGATAAGGGAGTCCAATATAAATGACTTCAGTTTTGTCGACATTCAACTTCAACCAGTTGTTGGTCATCCAGAATTTAGTATCAGACACACAGTTTTCCAGGCGACATGCCACATCTCTCTCGTGTTGAGAGTTGAAGCTGATATATAACTGGGTGTCGTCGGCATAGAGATGGAAGGAAAGCCCATGCTTTCGGATTATGTTACCAAGGGGAAGGATATATATGGCGTACAATAATGGGCCGAGGGCTGAACCTTGAGGCACACCATATTTCAGGGAGACTGACTTTGATACAGTGTTTTCTATCAGTATTCTCTGTGAACGATTAGCAAGATACGATCTGAACCAGTCTAGTGCCACGCCACAAACGCCAACTCTTTGCTCTAGAATAGATGCCAGAACAGAGTGGTCGATTGTATCGAACGCCGCGCTCAGATCGAGTAGTACAAGACATGAAACTCGCTGTTGGTCCATGGCAACTAAAAAGTCATTCTGAACACGCAAAAGCGCACTTTCCGTGCTACATTTTGGACGATACGCAGATTGTAACTCTTCAGAGAGTTCGAAACGTGCGAGGTGATTCCGAATTTGTTTGGATACAACCCGCTCGAGCAATTTCGATGTGAATGACAAATTTGATACAGGACGATAGTTCTTCAGAATATCACTATCAAGTCCAGGTTTTTCAAAAGAGGGACTACAAGGGCTTCTTTCATAGAAGATGGAAATGTCCCCGTGGCCAGAGATGAGTTGACAATTTGTAAAATCCAGGGTATCAAACATGATATGGTATTGTTGAAATGTTTGGAAAAATATATCTTGTTCCAATTGCTTAATTTATAAATTACGTGGGCGGATGCGGCCGAGTCGTTAGGTGAAGGGTTAAATTATTTTCCTTTTCCGTTCACGGTCCAAGAAGACGAAGTAGTGAATATAAAATTCTTTGTCTAAAACATTTTATATAATCTGAGATTAAACCTCCTGCATTCCTGCATTTGAGACGGCTCATCCATCATATTTTCAAAACGAACTAAATAATAATAATAAAAAAATATTAAAGATCCTAAAGTGAGTGTTTGTCTGTCAATCGATCGACCGACCGACCGACCAATCGATCGATCGATCAATCCAGTCAAATACCATGGTAGCAGTAAAGAAATCTCTATTTGATAAAAAAGCAGGGGCGTAGATACGGAGGTGGCCACACGCCAGATCGAAAAACTATTAAAAGTTATCGAAAATTTTGATTGTCTGACCTTTTCTGCGTACATAAAAGTCCATTCAGACCGCTGGTAGAAAGCAAAATAATTGTCAAAAGCCAAAAAAGATATATTACGCTCTTTAGATATCAAATCTATTTTTCCCGCAATTTTAGGTGTGGGGGTGGGCGACTGTCTTATAACACTTTTCTCTGCTTTGCATTGCTACTTCCAGTTTTTTTTGCACCTGATAACCAGAAAAGTGCTATCTGCGCCATTGGTATAAACGAAAGTTTATACGATACTTTGGAGCTGCGGTTTCGAAAACGGTATACTGTAAAAAAAAATTAGAGGTATACGCCTGCGTTAGCCGATTAACTCTTAAAAGTCGGAAGCCGAGTTTTCTTGCCTGTGATGTAATACGGCAGGAATTTAGCTGCGACGGTTCGGCTATCTTTGGACTGGGGGAGAATTAAACACTGAGCAGGTGCTTCTAGTCTAGTGTCGTCTGCCTGAATAGGCAGACGACACTTGACTAGAAGCACCTGCTGTACTTAAATTTTTCGCGGTGCGTCATGTTCAATAAAATCATTCTGATTCCCCGGCTTCTAAGAGTTAATATAAGAGTCGAAATTTGAGTTCACGTGAGGTACAGACTGGATAACTGATGTTTTATTAACCACTATCTGTACTTATTTATTCGGACTATAGGTGAGAATGTGATGTTACAAAAATCATTATGGACTTTTCACATTTTTGGACTGAATGAATGAAACCCTTCTCGGTTTTCAGTGTGGTGTTAGTGAATATAATCAATTTCTGACACATCAATATTCCTTTGTGTTTCTGGAAATGGAAATTAAAATGGGTACCATTTTCAGCTTGAATTTGAATGAAGTTCTTGTGAATAGGGTTGTTCGGATATGACCATTGCGTTAAGGAAGGGGTTAAGGGCATATTTTTTCATAGCCGATCGGAATTTGGGGGGTTGGTACTTTGGCATAGATATCGATTTTCCTCGTGATGGCAGATGAAGGGTTCGAGTGTTCAAGACCGTAAGTTTGCAGGGATTTTTTTCAGGTATCCACTGGCGCCGTTTATGGGACCCTTTCCCACTGACATTTGGGACATAATTGTTCCCCCAGTTCTCAACCCCAAATTTCGCATCTCAGTCCCACTCAAACAAAAATTTATTGCACAACTGGTGTCCTGAACTGGATAGTCATAAGGCCTTAGAAAACCATTGGTTTCTGAGGCCTTATGGCCACCAAGTTCAGGACACCAATTGTATACACTAAAATTAAATTGCTTGCCTTACGAACTCTTCAACAGTATAAGAACAGACTACAGAGACTGTTTGAACAGGGTTCCATTTGACTGTTTATTATAAAACATACTTGTAATATACATGCAGTTGCGTAGGTATCGGTTTTAATGTTCTTCGCTAAATTTGTTAGTCTCTGTATGTTTCCACCCCTCCGAAACAAATTCCCAATTAGAGCTCCGATGACGCAAATTTTCCCAATGGCATGGACCCGGACCTTTTCCCAGAGAGGGCAAAATAATCCCTCAGTTTGTGACAAAAGTATTTGAGAAGTATTTCTTTGTGCAACAAGTAACAATACGGAGATACTTCGCATCGCTAGGTTTTTGTCAGAAATTTAAAGTCTCGATGCCCCATATTATGGAGGTTGTTCTCCTCCCGCCAAGAAAATGAAAAAAAACTCATAATATCTAGAGTGGGCGATCTCATTTACTCAACTGACAAAATACATTTATTTTTAGAGTGCATGAACCATCGTGTTGTTATGTACGCGGCCTGTTCTACTTTATTGATCATCATTACCCCTCGCACCTTCAGATCTTCAGCATCGGAAGCGTTGGTGAAAAAAAAGGAACACATATTAAAGAACGTTGTGTGACATCTAAGAAAGCATCCATTCCGTTAAAAAAGATTTAGTCATATTAAACTAACCTTTGAATGTGTTGAAAATTATCACCTGGTCTTAATTAGGCATTTTCGCCATTCACTCTTAACCCTTATGTTCGCGAGTATCCGTGGGTCATCCTTTTCAATCCCATGTTCCATCATCTATGGGTACATTCCTTGGGGAGCGGACAACGCCCCCCCGCCATCGCTACATCTACGGAACTGAATGATGGTTTTACTGGTTTTACATAAACTATTTTGTTTTATCTTACAATAAGAAGGTGCCGAGTCCGTAAATCCCCGAACACAGCGTGCACTAGGGGCCGCTGATACAAACTCTGCATCTTACAACTGCAATATACAAGCGCGAGTTTACGTTTCTATTTATAGAACATTACGTGATTTCCTAAATTTTTGGCGTGGAATCTTGTACGTTTCTGTATACGAAAAGATGAAACAAAACACGTATCGAAAGTCTAATTATTAACCCTTTGATCCCCAGCGGCAGCTTTTCGGGCAAAGAACATGATACGTCATTAAAAAGGATGGCTGTTCAGTAAATGTGTGGGGCTAACCAATCAATATTTTCAACGTGCAGCCCCAAGGCTGCACGTTGAAAATATTGATTGATCTACCCCAAATAATGAATATGGACTCTTCTAATTTCTGCCATTGAACAGGCATGGAAGATACCACTAGAGCTTAAACCCCGAAGCCGTGAAATATATTTTTAACGGCTGGCTGAGCGATTACACGGCTGGCTAGTCGGCTTAGTTGGCTCAGTCATGGGATCTGCGAATGAAAGAATATGGCGGCTCAGCCGGCAGAGAGTAGATAAAATCTTAAGGTCTCTTGAAACAAGTGACAATTGGCGACAAGACCAAATGTTTCAAGTGTCATATTTTCAGAAATGGGATTTATTTACACATATGTCCTGGTTATTTTAGTTGAATAATGAGTATGGAGGTCGATAGAAGCAAGAACAACATTTTCAAAACTTCTGGAAGTAAAATACCAACGGATATATTCAATAACGAATTACAATAATGACGATGTTTGACAATTAACATGGCTCAGTTGTGAAAACTGTTTATGGCGGCGTTTTTTAACCGCTGACTGGACACAAAATTCGGCTGGCTACGGCTTGAGGTGAACATAGCTGGTGGCGGTGGCTCACGGCGGCGTCTTCGGGGTTTGTTAGAGTTCAATGGTTTAAATTATGGAAGTGCATTACTTTTATGCTCTTTTATCTAAATCTCTGGAAACACTCAAGTTGAAACAACACGCAGTTATACTATTGCAGCGTAGTCTTTTCGGAATGTTAAATAAGTTTATCCGAGGATCGAAAAAGTTCAAGGCAGCCACATACAGTGTTGACCGAAACGACAAGCATTTTTTGAGACTGAAAATGTTGTATCAGAATCTCGCTCTTGTTAGGGGTTATCTCGACTACATGCTTTCCATAAACATAACGATGTTATTACATTCGTATTTCGTCCCCGTAATGCTGCAGTCTGGATATATGGTTTCTTTCAGTACGCATCATCGATACACCAGAAGTTTTGTTTACAAATGTTTTTCGTCCAGAATTTAACAGCAACCACCAGTGAAATACATGGCTTTGCGGACGATCTCCAACTCTGTACAGTGACGCAGATAAGGAAGGAGTCTTCACGGATAGGATGTTATCGAAAATGTAGAGTTGTATCGGAATTTTTCACTTCCACGAAGATCGATTCGCCTAGGGGTACAACTAATGGGGAGGCACCCACAATAATTTACCAGTCGAGACATTTCCGCGTGGATTGGAGTCTTAGATATCGATTCACGCTTGCTAATAATCACGTACTCTCTTACCATGAAATTATTGGTACCATTATTTATAGGATCAAAAACACGATGGCCCCACCTTTGGAGGGGACGCGTCCCTCGATCACACGATCTGCTCCCATGTCTGAAAGTAACCTGGGTAAATTATGTACAGTACATGGAGTGTGGATTGTTACTAAATCACTCGTGGTATGGTGTCTCCTTGTCTGGGAAAAAGCATTAGAACGACGAGCAAAGTTTCAGCCAAGAGACCTGCGGGTAGAACCCGGAGGTTTCTTGGCTATAATTGTGCCTGTCCTTTTCATACATTACCCCAGGAAGCGACTGTTATTGTTTGGGTTGAAACTTCACTCCACGAGTGTTTTAGTGGTAATTCCCTTTCCACTTACTGTATGTATTTTGGGTAGGTTGGACGGATGGAACATAATCTCTCAGTTGTTAAGGCGTATGAATACATATGGGTTATTACAACAATGTGGGTTTCCGAGATGGTGTATTGAGGTCGAGACCTAGTCTCTCGGCATATGTCGAGGAGTGCGTTAGAACGAGTTGATATATGACCCATAGGCGAGGTCAAGACTTCAGTATACCATTTCGGAACCTACATGTTCTAAAAAACAATTTATCTTAGAATATTCCGCCCTTCCGCCCTTTCTTGTCTTGTTCGCATAATGAAGGGAGTGGACACAGTATTAAAGAATGTCTGTTTTGACAATCATTCAGAGTCTATGAATTGATTTTTCATGAAATGAAGATCATGACGTCATGGTATTGCATTCTTGCTCTTTGCATGACGTAATCCCCATTCATCGTTCTACTTGTACTATAACCGCTGTTGTGTATAGCAGTGTTTCAGTCGTGTTTGTCTTGGTTTTATTTTTCATGTTTAACGCACGGTAGTCTTATATAAACATATCACCATGATAAAAATAATCTAGTCTATTTTTTTCGTTGAGCTGTTGATTTATATCATTTAGTTAATGTTATCACAAACGATGGCCTGACGTGTATAATAACTCGGTGCCAATTGAATGCAAGTAAAAAATACTCTTTTTCTGAATCGAATGATCGCGCGTGCGATTGCTGTACCTTCGATACAGCTTTGTATTTTTGACTAGATGTACTCACTTGATGTGGGGGGGGGGGGGGGGGGGTACGTTCTTGTTGTAAGATAGAATAGTATTGCGATAATCAAGAATATCGCTGCATAATCTTCAGTTACTCAGACAATTTGACTAATCGCCATGACTAATTTGTAAACCGTCATTTTCTGTTTCAGCACAAAGGATTTGATTCGGCTGGCCATTCTTGATAATGATTTTATGAAAAATTTAGACACCTCTCAAATCAGAGAAATCGTAGAATGCATGTACCCGGTGGAACGCATCAAGGACAATCTTATTATCAAGGAAGGGGACATAGGTTCTCTGGTGTACGTCATCGAAGGTAAGTTTGTTTTTGGTAATTTTTTTCTGCCCGCGTGTTCAATGAAGCAGTTAGCATAACGAAACACACACATTGATATATATCTATATATCAGTAGTGGCTCATGGTATGGGGGGGGGGGGGGGGCTAGGGGAGAGACTATATTGTAAAACACTCGTGCGCATGCGCGCACCTCGTGTTTGTACTACGTCCCTCACCTCTCATGAATTATTTCACGTAACCAGTCCAGTCAAGCGATTACTCTCTAAATGTTAATCCACATAACCGTCTTGACACAAACTATGTTAACTCTTTTATAACGAATCGGCCGCATCCGCACGCGTAATTTACGAATTAAATAGTGGGGAAATTTTTTCAAAACATTTCAACAGAACTATATCAAGTGACCCCCCCCCCCCCCCCCCCCCCCCCCCCCCCCATCCTTATTGGAACGAGCTCATGGGGCACGTCCCATTAAGGGGGTCTCAAAATATGGTTTTGTTAAAGGTTTTTTGAAAATTTGAAAAAACAAAAATTAAAATAATAAATTTTGATATCGTCTGCGTTGGGTAAAGGGTTAACCCTTTACCTAACGAATCGGCCGCATCCGCCCGCGTAATTTACAAATTAAGCAGTAGAAAAATATATATTTTTGAAAAAATTTCAACAAAACCATGTCATGTAACACTCATTGGAACGAGCACGATGAGCTCGTTCCAATGAGGGGTCATATGATATGATTTTTTTTTCAAAGTTGAAAAATTAGAAAAAAACAAAAATTAAAATAATAAATTTTGATATCGTCTGCTTTGGGAAAAAAGGGTTAAACGTATTTTTTGTCAAGAAACAATATTTAAAATACTAAGAAATTAATGAGGCATCGGGAAAGATTTCGAGGGTATTTTGGTGTAAAATATCTTTCTAAAAAATTCCACAATTTTATAACAAATAACAGGGAAAGTGTAACCCATATTGAACTTTAAAAATATTATTTCGCTTGGAAATTATCTATGTCAATCAAGTGATAAACATTTGTCTTCAAGGTATGTGACAATAATTGACGAAGAGTGCTATTCCGTAATGTCCACATTAAGAAAAATAAGTATTTCAGCTTTGGGCAAAAAAAACCCCAACTAAAGCTCATAATCCAGGTAAGATGAGAGCATTTGAAAATTAGAGGAAATTCGAACAACCATATTTAACTCATCTTTTGGGCTGTTGTGTTATCCAGATCAAAGAAGCCCACACTTTTATGTGAAAAATATAATCCTGAAATGCCCACCGAATTGCCAGTGGAAATTAAGAAGTAGATGTGTCTTTGAAAGATGTTTGTTCGTAATTGGGATTTATGTTTATATATGAACTCTCAAATGTGTCGGAAACCGGGCTTTTCCTTGCTGGGGGAAATAGATTCACGCCGCGTATTCAGCCAAAACTCAAGGAGTGTCGCCTGAATCCGAGCGTGAACGTATGTCTCACCGTGACGAACTTGGTTCTTATCCCGAATGGGTCAATGACTTCTCCTCAAAAAGAATAAATCAACAGGGGTTCACTGAAAACAACAGTTTTAATGCATATAAAAAATATATTAGCTTGTGTCTGACATGAAATCCAGTGAATCAGAAAAACAAAACATCAATCATACCCCACCCACACAGTTTTTGAGTCCCTTTGCTGGCCCGCGTTCTCTGTTGTCGCTGATTTCTTCTTCCTTGACGCTGGTGTTTGGAATCCGGTGACCTTTTCACTAACACACAACTGGAACTTGACTCTTTCACTGCCGTCGCACGGTCATTAACGTATTGTTACTTTACCGGACGCCTTTGCTCCAACATGTGACGGAATCTCATTCTACAAATGCCGTCGCACGGCCGCTAATGAATTGTCACTTTACAGGATGCCTTGCCTCTAACCTGTGAGCTATGCCACTCTACCACTGCTGTAGCACGGTCACTAATATATCGTCACTTGACTGGACGATTTTCACTCAATCAGTCGCCACTTATGAGGTTAAGTGCTCCCCTCAATTTTTCTCAGAATAATGTTCATACTAAGCCTACTCTGCCTACGTATGGCTTGCCTTCTACAACAGATAATACCGTCTGCATAAATGCCAAACTCGTGAGCCCAGGGAGCTCGTGCTTCCACTACTACTCCTACATTCGTATATGGCCACCGACTTGGCCCGCGAATGTTCCTACTCTAAATATGTGCTCTGTGGCTCCCCTGCATTACAACGTGCCTTTACTTTTGCACCGATGCTGTACCTGCTCTATCCTATAGCGTTGGACATCCCCAACTCCTCGCCTACGACCCACAGTCTTACACGCCTTCAGACTGGAATGAAATTTTCGAGAAAAACCCCGACTTTTATTTCGATCGCCAGAACACTAATTCTTATTGTAATTGCTTCTCTTGAACTTGGCCGCTACAGATCTGTCTTAATTTAAAATTCTCTTTCAAATTCTTTCAAGTTTGCTATACTTTGACATTTCTGACAGTACAGTCAAAAATTGGGAAAGTGCATATAACACAGACATTACAAATGCGCTACGAAAGAATAGGAGATTATCGACACTAATGGCCCTATAATTAGATGACTGATTACCTTGGATGGCTAAACGAGTATCTTTTGTTTGAAGCTTATAAGGAAAGATCGTTGTTTCAGATCAGATAAGCGCTAATTGGCGTTACAGACTCCTATTGCGATTCCTCTCCGCTAAAGTTATCACATTTGTCTGATCTATTTCTCTTAAGATACGCATATGGCTTACTTGACAAATCGGTGTTGTCGGGGTCCGGCACATACAGGTCTATATTTACGATTTTACCCCAAGCGAGAAAGCTTATCACAGATATATACACTTTTAAACAGCAAAATCGTAAATTCAAGCTATCACCTTGACAAACTGATGACAATATCAAAGAGTGTGTATTGCGACTCGAGTAAGGGCGCAGTTGTGAGTAATGTAAAAAAAAATTGGCCAATAAACGCCCTGAATGGCAATTTTAATACTCGAAAGCTGGTCTAGGTGGCTCATTGGGTGGAGCATTCGATTTGAAACTGAAAAGTCGACTGTTCGATACTAAACAGCGTCAACAGCGTTGGGTTCTTGGGCAAGGCACTTAATTCCGATTGCGCACGGTGACACTTTGTACTAAGGCAAGCTGAGCGCCGATGGTACACTTGCCTTCATCCGTTGCTAACTCTGCTGGTGTCGGGCTAGTAAGCTGGGGAGTTCGTCGCTGCTCAGTGGCTGTCCATACGGATACTCCGGCTTCATCCCCCGTAAAGCTGCCAGACGTGATGCGATCCGGACTGTTGACAGTGTCGTTGAATTGTGATAAGCAGAGAAACAAACAATACTTTAATGTCATTAAAACCTAAGGGGAAGGACGTACATCCCCAAATAAACAATTATGCTTGGGGTAACGTTGAGAGATATAGGATCGCACAACAGTATCGAAGCACTGGCTGCGCAACTCGTTGAGCGTAATTCTCCCCCACAGTAGATCAATCAACATTGAGCTTTACAGTGCGCGATACGGACAATGATGTGTGTAAGTAGTTAGCTTGTCACTTCACTCTTCTGCTTACACCTTTTACAGGGACGTTTCGTTTCGATTAAACAAGTTTAAAAAAATGAACAAATTTTTGTTTTTTAAAAATCTAACAGAAAAAAATGGAAAAACGAAAAATAGAAGGAAAACCAACTCATTAAAACTGAAATATACTGGGTCCCGTGAGTGGATCAAGGCGTCGGATGTCTTGTTCCACCCGGGGGATGAAATCGTAAACGTTTAACTGTTGCGCGCTTGATAGGAACAACAAATGGATGTTAATTTATTTTCTCTTATAAAAATTCTGACGTCTCAAAAAATATTTTAAAAGTGAACACGCGCCTTCAAGTAATCCCATCGGTATAGTGTCTGCACAATATCACAATGTCAACCATTCACGTCTGCCATCAACTATTTGAGTCAAAAGCATGTATTTTTCGTGTTCTAAAAGTCACAACTTAATTTTGGTGTAAATTTTGTGTTTATTCAGTTGAATTTTATGGAATTTCAGATTTCGGATTTTCATAGTGTAAATTTTCTTGTCTTTCCTTATACAGGGGTTCAGTGGTTCAGTGGTTGGAGCATTGGACTTTAAATCGAAAAGGTTGACGGTTCGATTCTAACATGCGGTACATGCGCTCTATCCGTGGGTAAGACACGTAATCTCGACTACACACGGGGAACTGTTGCGTTGACTGTTGTACACCGATGGTGCTTCTCTCAGTTACCCCGACATTCCATATCTGTAAAACAGCCGGACACGAATAATCCTGGTTGTTGAAAATGTCGTTAAACCCTATAAGCCAACAAACTTATGTAGAACCTTACCATGCAGCCATGTGTCTATTGATTAAAGATATTGATAGGTTCCTGTGAATCTTAAATTTAGGGTCGAATCAAATTAGGCAGAAAATTGAATCGAATCGAATAGGAAAGCGAATTTTCAACTTGTAGGGCAGGTTTTGCACCTTCTTACAACCGTGAATATTGGTAGTATCCTCTCAAGTACTTTATGAAAGGGCGATTCGTCTGTGTGGAAAAATCAATAAAAAACGAAATATTCCAGAACCAGACGCGTTGCCAGTTTGGAAAGGGGACAAAGATGATATTTGAAAGGTCGTTGCGTGAGGTTTCGGGGGCCTCCCCTAATCCTAACTAGGACCCTCGTGCCGCATTCCCCTCCCCCACTTCCAAGTGAAAAGAGGGGAGACGACCAGATAGTCCTAGTTAGGAGTTAGGACACCCCCCCCCCCCTACTCCCGAGAAAATTTTACAAAATTTAGTACTCTAAGCGCTAATCTGTAGCGCGTGCTGCCCCTATATTAGATATCATTTTGGGGCTCTATGGTGTGTGAAAGTTGCATGGGCCAATGATTTTGGGGTCAGCAAAAATTTAGGGGGGCAGGTCCTCCCCCCCCCCCCCGCTCCCCCCCCCCCCCCCCGCCCCTGTAGCTACGCCACTGCCAAGAATAGAAAAAAAATACTTTCGGAAGCGGGTCTCATGCGAAAACTGTATCACCCGCAGCTGACGTTTTATTTATAAACAGAACAAAACACGTTCAAAAATAGGTCAGCTGCGCCATGAAGCATTTGGGAAATTCTTCGGAACAAGGTAGAGCCGTAAAAAGGAAAGTTCAGTCTGAAAACACAATAAAATCAAACGAACGAGTTGCAAATACGTTCTTGTAAGAGTGAATCGGGCGGCTGGTAGAATAACCCTTTACCAAACTTAACGGCCAAAACCGGCCAGCGTTATTCTCAAAAATCGTCAATTAATTTTCATTATTTTTTTCATTTTTTGTCTCTAAAACATAGGTTATGACCCCTCATTGGAACGAGCTCGTAGAGCTCGTTCCAATGAGGGGTCATAACCTATGTTTTTGAGACACAAAAGGAAAATAATAGTTATTCAAGAATTTTTTTTTGCAAGTGTCGACTGCTTTTCATATTAGGTAAAGGGTTGAATACGTCTTGATGTGGTTAGTTGACGGGTGCGGTGTCATAAGATGCGAAGCAAAAACAATATTGGGCGTAGCGGTATGCCTCGTCTAATATTGTTGCTTCGCCTCATATGTATCCTCCAACTAAGCACCCCATTTATAATGTTTGTCATATTTCACAGTTGTGGGAAGCTACAACATCCACAGGTTTGACTGCATGAAAAGCGATGGGACTCAATTCTACATTCGATTCGAGGCTTCCTGTTTTATTAGAAATTTTATTCGACGGTCGCAATGACAAGTAGTTTCATCTAAACTCTTTGAAAGTAGATGAACTTCAACATAGATTCCAACAGAGAATCAGGAGAAAAAAAATGAAAATAAAGCAGCTGTCTTTTCTGTGGAATGGAAAAGGTCGTTTATTTATTTATTTATTTATTTATTTATTTATTTATTGGTGAATAAGGTTACTTTCAGCGTGTGCGGCTATATTCCAACTGCGGAACAAATATTTACACAAACACCATCCAGACACTGCGGAATAGTTCAATTTGAATATACAAGTCTTATTAAAGGGAGATCGTGGTTTGAAATTACGTGTGATTGCCTCAGGCTGAGCATACAACAAACTAGCTAGTCCAATGGAACAGTTATTTTTTATAGAACCATGGAGGATCCCATTATAATATGGTTCTAAATGTCTGCCGATTTGAAAGATTCGGCTACTACGGACGTTTGCACTAAAATTGTGATGTGTATAATTTGTGTGAACGGATGCTATTTGGCAGTCTAAATTATTTAAACAAGACACGAGGTTACAAGTTGATGCCAGCATTATCTAATTTCTGTCATTGGGTGTGGATATCCCACGGTGTTACGTGATTTCTGTCTTGTCTCAACACGCTATGCAGAAGCTGTGTTTTGCTCGTATGCGATTGCCAACGTACCCACTGGACGAAACGCAGCTGCTGTCTCTGGCTGAAATCCAAGACAGCGGGGAGAATAACGACTTCGTATTAAAATCAAATTGACAGAAAACAAAACATATACACGTGCTCCGACCTCAAGGAATCGAATGTTTAGAGACAAGTAGATTAATTAACTGGAGTACGTATCTATAGTATATCCTCTTGAGTGAGAGCATAGCGCCAGAAATAATATTTCACGTTGAGTATCCAACCCCTAATGTGCCATTAAGTTTTCATAAATATATCATGCTTGTTGGCATCGGAAAAAGCTGTACTGTAAAATGGTGGCCGTCGATCCATCTCAGTGGTCCCGGATGTGGTCTTGCAGAAGTGATTACTTATTTCGTTTTTGCCCCAAAACATTACGTATGACCTCCTCATTGGAACTAGCTAGTATAAGCTATGCCTTTGAGGAACCCCCACTCCCACCCACCCCATTTTTAAAGCTTTTCCTGACATTTGTCGCCTGCTTTTCGTTCCATCTGCGAGTTCTCATTCAACATTTTCCACATTTATTCAATTCAGATATAAGGCTTTTATAATAATTTTATCCCATAACCCTTTGAACACGAGCGTCAGCTTTTTCTTTTTCGTCCAGGAGCAGCATACGTAATAATTTCATTAAATAGGATGCATGCTAAATGCATGTGTGTGGAAGACCAGTCAATAATTTCAACGTGCAGCCCTAAGGCTGCACGTTGAAAATATTGATTGGTCTAACCTTAAATAATGAATATGGACTCTTCCAGTTGCTGCCATTGAACTGATATGGAAGACATCACCAGGGTTCAAATGGTTAACAAGCAGAGAAAACCCTGATATTCATCAGTGATATATGGCTCCAATACTAGAAACCTCTTACAAATGTGTTCAACAAACTGTATTTTCAATCTTTGACCATAAATTAATTGAAAAGAGTTGTTGGAGTTTTAAAAGACGTGGCAATTTACCGATAGGTTTGTTTGTTTGTTTAGTGGGGTTTAACGACACTTCCAACAGCCAGGGTCAGCTCGTGTCGGATAGTTGTACGGATGGAGAAAGCAGGAGTACCCGGATCGAACCACCGAACAGCAGCGAGTAATTCTCAGACTTTCCTACTTACCATCTCTATACAAGCAGGGTTAGCAGCGGCTGAATACAACTGCCCATCAGTAGTAGTGCTCGCACGTTTCACCCCCATTCTGGGGGACCCCGGTGGGGGAACCCGGAAGTGACGTCATGTCACGAGACCTAGTGCCGCCATGTTGTGTTGTCATGGTAACCCGCGTGAGCGGCCATGTTGTGACGTCATCCCCATAGTGATACGTGGTGTTGGTGCGCATGCGCAGCGCGTGTTGTTAGGGTGATACGTGTTTCCGTCGTCCATTTTGTATACTAGAGGCCGCCATCTTGGTTTCTATGGTAGCACGTGATTGCTATGTTACCCAATTGTTCTGCAATAAGACGGGGTATGTTCGGAGGGTGTGTTCGATTGTAGAAGAGTAAATCTAATTACCACAAACAACCCGACAACTTGTATTATTTCGAATTCTTCCAGAATTCTCTGTTTCTATCTATATATGAAATAGTTAACGTCTACCTGACCATGTTCCTTTGTTCTAGAGTATACTCCAGTAACGTAGAAGAGCCTATTAGTTGGAACAGCTTTGCTTATTATCACTATGTTTAGCTATTCTGGTCTATTCTTGTTAGTTCTGGCCCTATTCCGTGTACTCTTGTTGTTTCATTTATCTAGATTATAACTAACCAATCTGATTGCTTGATTTCCCATAATCTGTATGCAGGGTTATCTCCCTTCTGTACAACAAAAGACTATATCCAATGGCCATATCCCATGGAATCCCATTTTTTGCAAAACACCTGTGGCTATGGAATCCCTTTTTGTCGTATGAGGCCATGAGGGATATGTAAAAGCCCTCAATGAGTCCTCATTTAATATCCCTCATACCCTCATTGAATTTTGAGGTTATGAGGACCTTGAAAAATCCCTCAATGAGGTATAATTTACTACGACTTTTATCCTCATTTCAGTATTTAACAGGTACATCCTATGGAATCCCATTTTGGAAAACGCCTGTGACTGTGGAATCCCTTTTTGTCGTATGAGGCCATGAGGGCTATGTAAAAGCCCTCAATGAGTCCTCATTTACTATCCCTCATAGCCTCATTGAATTTTGAGGTTATGAGGACCCTTAAAAATCCCTCAATGAGGCATAATTTACTACGACTCTTAGCCTCATCTCGGTATTTGAGGATACCCATGGCCTGGTATTGTATTATTCGAGGATACCTATCGAGGATACCTTTTATAGGATACTTATCTGAGGATACTATATACGCTGTACATATCCCTATAGGTCTCTTGCTGGTCCTTAGTACTATTAATCCACCTGATGCTTTATGTTATCCCATGACTGGTATAGATAGTATGCAATGCTAGGCATAGGGGTATTGTGGGTAGGGGTACTGCTTGGTAGTTTAGAACGGTACTATAGTATAGCGGTATATACACCTATAGGTCCCTGTTAGTGCTTGGTACTATTAACCAACCGATTGCTTTGTTTTATTATATGGCTGGTATATGTAGTACGTTATGGTAGACCTAGTGATTTTGTGGGGGTGGGGGTAATGCTTGGTAGTTTAGAACGTTAGAATAGCATAGGCTGTACATATCCCTGTAGGTCTCTTACTGGCCCTTGGTACTACTGATCCACCAGATGCTTCATATTATTGAGCGTTATTCTGGGGTGGGGGTCAATGCCTGGTAATACAGAACGGCAGCAGAGTATGGTATGTATATTCCCCTATAGGTTCCATCTTAACCGTTCATAGTATTAACCTACCAAATGCTTTGTATCATCCTGTTACTGGTAAGGTGGTACGTAATACTTGTAGTTACTACCTTATTCCGAGTACTCTTGTTGTTTCATTTGTCTAGATCATTTATATAAATTATAATTAACCAATTAGATTGCTTGATTTCCCATAACCTGTACTTAATCGTACAGAGTTATCTCCCTTCTGTATAATAAAAAAACCTATATCAATGGCAATATCCCCAGCACCCAAATTTGGGCACCCCTTTTTGAAAGGCATATGGCCTTCGCACCCCTTTTTCTGAAATGAGGATAAGAGTCGTATTAAAAATCCCTCAATAAGGGATTTTTAATACGACTCTTATCCTCATTTGACGAAAAAGGGATTTTCCAGAAGGCACCCCAATTTGGGCACCCCTTTTTTGAAAGGCATATGGCCTTCGGCACCCCTTTTTTCTGAAATGAGGATAAGAGTCGTATTAAAAATCCCTCAAGCAATCTAATTGGTTAAATATAATTTATATAAACGATCTAGACAAATGAAACAACAAGAGTACTCGGAATAAGGTAGTAACTACAGGTATTACGTACCACCTTACCAGTAACAGGATGATACAAAGCATTTGGTAGGTTAATACTATGAACGGTTAGGATGGAACCTATAGGGGAATATACCTACCATACTCTGCTGCCGTTCTGTATTACCAGGCATTGACCCCACCCCAGAATAACGCTCAATAATATGAAGCATCTGATGGATCAGTAGTACCAAGGGCCAGCAAGAGACCTACAGGGATATGTACAGCCTATGCTATTCTAACGTTCTAAACTACCAAGCATTACCCCCACCCCCACAAAATCACTAGGTCTACCATAACGTACTACATATACCAGCCATATAATAAACAAAGAAATCGGTTGGTTAATAGTACCAAGCACTAACAGGGACCTATAGGTGTATATACCGCTATACTATAGTACCGTTCTAAACTACCAAGCAGTACCCCTACCCACAATACCCCTATGCCTAGCATTGCACACTACCTATACCAGTCATGGGATAACATAAAGCATCAGGTGGATTAATAGTACTAAGGACCAGCAAGAGACCTATAGCGATATGTACAGCCTATATAGTATCCTCAGATAAGTATCCTATAAAAAGGTATCCTCGATAGGTATCCTCGAATAATACAATACCAGGCCATGGGTATCCTCAAATACCGAGATGAGGCTAAGAGTCGTAGTAAATTATGCCTCATTGAGGGATTTTTAAGAGTCTTCATAACCTCAAAATTCAATGAGGCTATGAGGGATAGTAAATGAGGACTCATTGAGGGCTTTTACATAGCCCTCATGGCCTCATACGACAAAAAGGGATTCCACAGTCACAGGCGTTTTCCAAAATGGGATTCCATAGGATATACCTGTTAAATACTGAAATGAGGATAAGAGTCGTAGTAAATTATACCTCATTGAGGGATTTTTCAAGGTCCTCACAGCCTCAAAATTCAATGAGGGTATGAGGGATAATAAATGAGGACTCATTGAGGGTTTTTACATAGCCCTCATGGCCTCATACGACAAAAAGGGATTCCATAGCCACAGGTGTTTTGCAAAAAATGGGATTCCATGGGATATGGCCATTGTATATAGTCTTTTGTTATACAGAAGGGAGATAACCCTGCATACAGATTATGGGAAATCAAGCAATCTGATTGGTTAGTTATAATCTAGATAAATGAAACAACAAGAGTACACGGAATAGGGTCAGAACTAACAAGAATAGACCAGAATAGCTAAATATAGTGATAATAAGCAAAGCTGTTCCAACTAATAGGCTCTTCTACGTTACTGGAGTATACTCTAGAACAAAGGAACATGGTCAGGTAGACGTTAACTATTTCATATATAGATAGAAACAGAGCATTCTGGAAGAATTCGAAATAATACAAGTTGTCGGGTTGTTTGTGGTAATTAGATTTACTCTTCTACAATCGAACACACCCTCCGAACATACCCCGTCTTATTGCAGAACAATTGGGTAACATAGCAATCACGTGCTACCATAGAAACCAAGATGGCGGCCTCTAGTATACAAAATGGACGACGGAAACACGTATCACCCTAACAACACGCGCTGCGCATGCGCACCAACACCACGGATCACTATGGGGATGACGTCACAACATGGCCGCTCACGCGGTTACCACGACAACACAACATGGCGGCACTAGGTCACGTGACATGACGTCACTTCCGGGGTCCCCCAGAATGGGGGTGAAACGTGCGAGCACTACTACTCCCATCGACACGTGCAGTGCACCTTAGAACATGGCGCTACCGTGCCCTCACATGTGCAATCGGGATTTAGTGCCTTGCCCAAGGACACAAAGCTGTTACCGCTGGTCAGGATCAATCCCTCGAACTTTCGGTTTAAATCCAATTCTGTAAACACTGAGCAACCGCCTTTCTAATTTACCGATAAGTAAACTGCCACGTCTTTTAAAATACTAACAATGCATTTCAATCATTTATTACGACAGCGTATTAGCATCACACAATAATCTATACTACGTTGTTATAACAAGGTTGCTATGTTGTTATAACAAGATAGGTAAGTTATAACAAGATACCCAATTTGTTATCACAAGATACCCAAGCTGTTTTAACAAGTTCACAAAGTAATATGTTATGGTAACATAATGCCTCATTTGGCGGCCAGCGAGATAGGATTTCTTGAGGGACCTGATAGCGGACACTAGAAGAAGAGGGTTTATGAAGAATGAGATATTACGGGAAGGCGTTAATAGTATATCACGTTGATATATACATACTCCATGTATAGTACAATGTGCTATGGCATGTACAATGATGCACGTATGTGCAGGGCTTTGGGTATATAGTATGGATATGTTATAGAATAGTTGTACATTTGCTTTTCGGGGTTTAAAGACGTTTTTAACAGCCAGGGCCACATGGTTGGAGGGCTTGGGGACTGAAGACAGTGGTGATTTGGGGGATGTTAGGGATTAAAGGCGATGGCGTGGCAATCCTTCGTGGCTTGAAGACAGTGGTGGTTTGGGGTCCATTGGGAAATGAAGATAATTGAGCACGATAGACAGTGGTGGTTAGGGGTCGCACGCGCAAGTTGACGCCCTGGTGTTATTGGCAGTGCCAACCGTCTCACGTGGAAACGATTCTTGAAACATTTCTCACCTTCCCCATCGCTTCTCTATCGCATTTCTATGCCATATACCCAAGCAACGTACAAACACACATCACCATATAGCATACAATATTATCCAGGCACTGTACTGACTGACCCATTCCCTTATATCAAGCATCTTCCTCTGCCCTCTGCTTCTGGCGTCTCCCACTAGGTTTCCCCGGAAAATCCTATCCGAAGACTACCCCATGAGGAACTCTCACAATATGATATACCACCGTGGTTATTGGTTGAAACATTGATTGCTATTAAACGTGTTAAGTTGTTATAACAACTTATCTATCGTGTTATTACAACTTAGCCGTCTAGTTATAATAACTTAGCTATATTTTGTTGTAACAACTTAGCTCTCTTTGTTACCTTCTTGTGATAACAACTAAGCTGTCTTGTTATAAGAACTTAGCAATCTTGTCATAACACCTCAGTTATATTTGATATAACAACTTAGTTACCTTGTTATAACAGCTTATCTTATTATAACAACTTAGCTATCTTGTAATAACAACTTAGTTAGCTATTTTGTCATCGACTTAGCTATCTTGTTATAACAACTTAGCTATCTTGTTATAACAACTTAGTTAGCTATTTTGTTATCGACTTAGCTATCTTGTTATAACAACTTAATGTGTGAAGCTAATAAGTTGCCGTAATTTATATCCTCTTTCATAAAATACATCGTGAAATATTTTTCGTTTATTTCTTTATAGTTGTCATGAAAATAAAGAAAAGTTATTATCGTGAAAAAGAAAGTGGGATGTTTCCTTAGGGCTGAACGTTGAAAATTCTGACTGGTAACCTACAAATGTACCGCACGACTACATTACTACATTAGGGTGGATTGTTACTAAATCACTCGTGGGGGTGGTGTCTCCACTCAGCCAAAAATCCCTTGTCTGGGAAAAAACATCAGAACGACGAGTAAAGTTTCAGCCAAGGGACCTCCGGGTAGAACCCGGAGGTTCCTTGGCTAAAACTATGCCTGTCCTTTCCATGCATTACCACAGGAATCAACTGTTACTGTATGGATGGAAGCTTCACTCCACAGGTGCTTTAGTGGTAATTCACTGTCGACGTACTGTATTTACATTTTTTAAATTGGGAAGTGGTGTTACTGTTAGCCTAGGCGAAGGAGTGCATGGCATCTCGCATTCAAAGAAATAAAACTAAAAAAACCCTAAAATTCTTTCTTCTGTCGGACTCGTCACTGCAAATCAAATCTATTTCTATAAACAACAGTAGACAAGTTGAAAAGGTTACGTCTTGATTGGAACCTTATTGGATAAAATTAACCCTTTCAACGTTAGGTATATGTGAAAGGCATCGTATTGTACACTACTATCTCCAGAGGCGGACTGGCCGTATTGGCCACCGGGAAAATGCCCGGTGGATCTCCTATTGGGTGGCCCCTGAGTACCCCAAAATTGATGCAGTTCAACACCTGTTAGTGCCTGAAATTTCGTGAAAACGCCCAACAGGCGAAATGGATCTTATTGCATATAATACTTGTATATTGAACTGTTCTCTATGTGGACTGCCAATGGCAGTCCACATAGAGAACGTTTCGATATACCAGCAGTCTAGTCTGCCTACTGATCGCTCAGATGCAATGAAACAGGGTTCTTTTATTTTGAAAAATCAATTTTTTTTCCTATTGGGCCGAACTATGGTCGCCTGATGGGCCCGCGTACCCCCACCCGCTGTTGATACCATTCTTGCCGAATGAGTAATGAAGATGATAATAAAATGCCACCCACGTGGACTGCCATTGATCACTCAGATGCTAGGAAGTAACGTTCGTTTAGTTTGAAAAATCAAACTTTTCTTCGGGTAGAGTCCCGGTAACTTTTCTTGGCCCAGTCCGTCCCTGGCTATCTCCGACAAAAGGCCAGGGAAGGAACCACATATAGTGGCAAATCCTATCTGCCATAGTAGAGGAACACTTCTCCACTTAGTGTAGCAGTGCTTGCTTGCTGATGTTGACAAGAAAACTTGCTTCACTGGTACAGTATGGCCAGATAACCAACATATGTAGGGTGAGACTTGTAACGTGTGCAACATAAGTACAAACGATTGGGAAAACTTGACATAATACTACGACATTTATGGGACCCACCCTCTCTCATACATTTGGCACTAGAACACCAATAATACATTCACCTTGGGAACGAACAACGCCGTGATATAGGTATTATATAGCCATAATTGTTGAAGGCGCCGTAAAATCCCAATCAAACCAGATCAGACAAACTAAATGTATAGTCTTATATTCTTACAAATCTAGTTTCTTGCAAATGAAACTCGATTTTTCTTTTTCCCAGAAATCTTTGATTTTACATCAGATTTAAATAAGCTTTTCCTAATTTTGTCTCTGATATGCAGTGATATGCACTTCGAACAGTCTAGTGTCTGTAAATCATGGCATATCCAGGCATATGCGAGCAATACGCCTGCTGTGCCCATAGTTAATTTACTACTGCCTATACCGAAACTGTGTATCTGTTGCAAATATTGGTTGGGTAAATGAGAACTTGTTTTTGTTCTGGATCAAGAAGAGCAAACCTTGTGTTTTTGTTTTTGCTATGGCATCTGCATAGCAGGATAGCTATCAACTCAAATTCTTTATTGTACTGTTACACCATTATGGTCAAATATACAGATCATGAAATAAAATACAAAATATAAAACATAAAAATATAATGACACCCGAAACACAGGTCAATATTCAATAACCAAGGTTTAACAATAAGTAAAATGCAGTAACTTCAGAGTTAAACCATGACTTACGATAGTAGGCATATATATATATATATATATATTATCCGTGTGGAATATTGTTTTTATGTAACAGAGCTGTCGATGAGGGGCTGCCAGTCTCCTCTTTTTCAGACCCCTGATAAATAAAACGAACTATGCTTTTTAGGGACTCTGTGTCATCGCACCCCAATAAAAGCTTTATGTCCGTCGTCATTGTTTTTTATGGAAATGTTCGTCCACACCAAGTATGATGAGCAGCTGCTCACTTTCCCTATCCAGTAAATTACAGTGTAGTAGAAAGTGCTTTTCATCATCCAATACGCCACACTGGTGACACAGCCTTTGATTTTCTGGTATTTGATGATATCGTCACCGTTCAATTCCTAAGTTATGATAGCTCAGTCTGAATTTAGACAGCGCATGTGGATGTTTAGGAATACAACATTTTTCAAGGCATTGTTCAAATATATAATCCACTTTGAATGTACGGTATGTCCACCATTTATTTGATCCACTCTTCCGTTCGTCGTCAAACAAGTCGTTTCTGGCGGCGTCTAAAAAGAACGAGTTTATTGTTTGCTTGTCGAGTGCACAGACATCAGATGAGTTCGGCGCTACGAGCTTTCTAAATTCTTTCAGTGTATGGGCCCACGAATTTTTTGCCCCCTCCACCTGGAAGATCGCAAGTTTCCATTGCCTCTTTTACTAATCTGTCCGATGTTAGGTTGTCAATATGTGCTTTATACTGTTCCATATTGACAACCATAGCAGTGGTGAAGGGCATTATTCCTAGTTACATTTTTGTAGCCAGATTGCTTACCTGTTTTGGTAAATTGAGAATCTGTTTACAAAATCGATCTTGTGTTTTCTCCAGGGTGTACACATCCTTGAAAAGTCCTTGAATTTCAATCTTCTCCTTCAATTTTGAAAATTCAGAAAATGTACTTGAAAAGTACTTGAAAATCCATCAGACTCCTTGAAAGTCCTTGAATTTTGCCCTATAACATTTTTACCTGTGTAATAGTGGACAATGGAAACATCTCTTTTGCACTTGTTTTAGTTGAAAAACGAAAAAAACGAACATAAATAATGGATAATCGATAAATGAGGAATTAAAGTTCAAGCATTATTTAACTGGGTTTCATTCTGTAAATACCATAATTTTGTTGCAGAGCATTTTAGAAGCATCGTTTTCGTGGAATTTAGAAGGATGAGGTAGAAGACATTTTTAACCCTTTACCCAGTGTAACGGCCAAAACCGGCCACCGCTATTCTCAAAAATGGCCGATTAATTTCAATTATTTTTTCATTTTTGTCTCGAAAAGATAGGTTATGACCCCTCGTTGGAACGAGCTCATCGACCTCGTTCCAGTGAGGGGTCATAACCTATGTTTTTGAGACAAAAAATTAGTTATTCAAGAATATTTTTGCAAGTGTCGTCTGCTTTTCATGTAAAGTAAAGGGTTAAAGTAGGTAAGGCTTCTAAAAATGGTTATATTCCAAATGTACATTTTAAAAAAAACATCCTTGGAAAATGCTGATATGTCCTTGAAAAGTTCTTGAATTTTTTTGGCACTTGACTGTAAGAACCCTGAATCACGTACGCGATGTTTTTAAGATGTGGGGGATATTAAAGTGCCTGCCTCGAGCGAGTGCCAGATTATGTAATTTTATGGATGATCTCAGGGAACCAGATTTCTGAACCGTACATCATAATTGGATTTATAAGACTTTTCATTAATTTTAGCCCCGTTTTTTGGTGGTATCTGTTTTAGAGAGATGGATGTGAAGAGGAAAATGAAGCCTTGGCTGCTTTGTTCAAGCTCATCACGCGCACCCCCAAACTGCCCTTTCTTGTCAAGCTTTAATCCAAGATAGGTAAAGTTTTCTACTTCGTCGATGGTGGCGTCATTGTACCTCATACTCAGCGGGTTTTGGTGTGAGTTGTTTTTAGAGAAAACCATAGCTTTTGTTTTTCCAATATTAAGTTTTAATCTCCAGTTTTTATTATAATTCGAATAATCTGTCGAGTTTCTCTTGTAAACCCTCCGGTGATGTTGACATCAAGATGAGATCGTCTGCAAACAGAAGACATGGGACCTCGGAATGACGAAGCACGGGATTAGCATTAATGCTTATGAATTGTTCAGACAGATCATTTATAAGTATATTAGAAAAGTGTTGGGCTTAAATTATCCCCTTGTTTTACACCGATGTTTATGTCAAAGTATTCCGTCCGCCTGTCACTAAATTTCAAGCACGATTGTGGTCTCGCATACATTGATTTTATGATGTTAAAACACCCCCACCCCATATCCGCTAGTTTCTGTAACAGGCCGGGACGCCAAACTGAATCGAAAGCCTTTTTTATAGTCCACGAAGCATGCGTGCGGCTTTTTCTTTTCAGTGGAATGTTTATTAATCAATGTTTTAATGATGAAAATGCAATCAGAGGTTCTGTGATCTTTTCTAAACCCATGCTGAAAATTCGTGAACTGATCTTCACAGTGCTGCGACAATCTTGAATTTATTATAGAGCTGAAAGCTTTTGCTAAGCAGCTCGTTATTGACACACCCCTGTAGTTCTTTGATGTGTTTTTAGCCCCTGATTTGTGTATGGTGGTGATACAGGATTTTTTCCACTGTGATGGGTATATGTCACTCTAGAGGATGTTATTGAACAGTTTCGTAACTGGAGCAGCTAGGATTTCTTTCCCATATTTGAGTGTTTCATTAATTATTCCGTCTGGGCCCGATACCTTTTTGTTTTTCAGTTTTGATAGGTGATATTTTATTTCACTAATTGTGATAGGTTTGTCAGTGATGGGGCGTTATAGCATTTTGTATTTCGTGAGCTGCCTCTCTCTGGAAACGTGTTAGAGGGTCACACTCATTTAAGAGGTTCTGAGACTTTTTTGTTTTTGTTAAATCAGACTTTTTCGTTTTTGTTGAAATAAAAATTAATATTTTAATTTTTTTCATTTTAAAAAATCAGTCTCACCTAACTATTATGACTCATTAGACAGTATTATACATACTACGCTTCATTTTAAAGAATGTTCCATAAAAAACTCGAATATGAATGAATTATGTTGTGCATGGATAGTTTAGTCGACTTTAGGAGAAAGTTATCGGGCAGTTTCTTTCCGTTCAATATTGGACACTTACCCCCATCCTCAAGTCAGTTTTTTGTGTGAAATTCGCCAATATTTTTCAATTTACAGGGGTAACTCTTGTTAATAATGCTTCTAAATGGTCATTATGGTCAATTGGTAACATTTTGTTACTGTCTGGGGCCCAAAAGATCCCAAAACAGTGAAAAAGGACAAAAAATGCATTAGCTGTTTACGCACATTTTTTGGCACTTGACCACCCACCAAAGCACCCCCAACTATGTTCACACAATTTTTTTCTGCCCCCCCCCCCCCCCCCCGGTACTGTTACTGTTAGAAATTACCGTGACATTTAAGGTAATCTACTGGCAACCAGCTGCAGGCCCTGTCAGCGTAAATGTTTTACTGTAACTTCTGTTTCTGCTAAAAACGTTATCACACCAACGGAGACGTGCTTAGGTTTAGCGAAGCTTGTTTTTTTTGGCTTATTTTGACAAAGTCAAGATAAGCTATTGACATCACGCGTGTGGAAGTCTGTGAGTCTGTAAGTCTGTGAGTAGGTTCACATTTACTTTAGCACAGGCTACACCCAGCAGTTCTTGTCCGATGATCAAGAAATTTCATACGCAGGTTCAAGGTCACGTGTAGATGAGAACATCACCTTTTGGTCGCGATTGGTGAACCTTGACGGCTGCGCAGGCCTGAAATCCGAAAACATTTAACACAGTCTGCAGGTCGTATTTATGAAGGGATTTTATTGGAACTTCGTTGGATGACTCTGTATAATGTCTAGATCAGAACATCCTATTTTGGTCGGGTTCAGTCAACAGTGACTGCCGCAGGGGCACGTGACCTAGATTCCTTAGCGCAGTATACAGCTTGCATTTATGAAGGGATTTCATTGCAAATTTGTGATCGGTCAACCGGGATGGCTGCACAGGCACATGACCTAGATTTGTTTGGCACAGTCTACAGTTCATATGTGTGCAGCGATTTCATTGTAACTTGAAAGGTTAACTCGATATGATGTCTAGATGAGACTATCCTACTAGTGCCTTAGATTCCTTTAGCACTGTCTACAGGTTGTTTTTATGAAAGGATTTCATTGTAACTTGGTAGGATAACTTGGTATGATATCTAGATGAGACTCTTCTAATTTTGGCCATGGTCGGTCAACCGTGACCGTCGAACCATCACGTGACCTAGATTCCTTTAGAAAAGTCTACGAGGTATATTTATGAAGAGATTCTATTGTAACTTGGTAGGATGACTCGTTTTGGAATGATTTTACTTGTTAACTTTGGTTGACATACATTAACTGTGAAGGCCACATTAACCCAGGCCTCAATTCTTTAGTACAGACTACACCTCAAATTATTCTTATTGAAAACATAGCATATTGGGAACAGAAATTAACATATTCTCAGTTATCACAATTCTTGTCTTATTTCATAATCCTTTCATAAATATTGAACACCCTTTACACCAAACACTACACACAGCCAAGTTAAGCTACAGTGTCATTGACACTTTCATTTCAGTACGAAGGCAATTAACTCTTTCATTACGGCTTTTGCATAACAGCACCCTCCAGGTAGACCTGTCTGGGAAGAGTAGATATTAAAGTGGACCATTAATAACTTAAAACCCACAGCCAATCGGCTGAAGGTTAAAGATATTAATTGGTCTACTTTTGATGACGAGTGAATAGGCGTTTGATATTGTGAAGCTAGATAAACATATCAGATCCTTGGTTCTGCTTCCCGATCGAACAAAATGTCTCCACTGCAAGAATATGGATTTTTCACGTAACATTTACGGTAGTATACCGGCAGCCAGTTGCCAGTACTTTTTCCCTATTTTCAATTGTATTTTTTTTTACATTGTAGGTGAATAAAGTGATTTTAATCCCCATTAACACTTTGAACACGAGAGGCCGTTTTTCCGGCCCAGGAACATGATACGTCATACTTCCAGTAAGTAGGACGGCTGCTAAATGAATATGTGGGGTCGACCAATCAATATTTTCAACGTGCAGCCACAAGGCTGCACGTTGAAAATACTGATTGGTCTACCCCTAAATAATGAATATGGATTCTTCCAATTGCTGCCATTGAACTGACATGGAAGATACCACAAGGGTTCAAAGGGTTAACCAACAACAAACATACTGCATTTGTGGAAAGTGTGAGTAATAATTTAATCATACTGTCCCTTGAATTAAAAAGTAAATAATTACTGATTCTCCTCAACTGGTTGATGTTCATTATAACGTCCTTTTCCACGCCGCCCGCTTACGGGCTACCCGCAAACATGCCTACTGTTCTTTTTGTCAACGCGTTGGGGGGGGGGGGGGGTGGAGTGACTTATGGTTACTCAAGAGCTCGACCGTACTCAGAGAGTACCACCCGGCCTTTGAGTAAACATACGTCTCAACATCTCGCTGTGGTTTGGGGGTAGTTTGGTCAACTGGAGGTGTCTTTGGTTGATATTTAAAAAAATATTCAATGTGTATCATCTGAATATAATTTAATGATAATAAAATAAGATTCAGTTTTACTCACATGCATCAAGAATAGTCCATGAAAAATATAACTGTACACCACACAAATCACAATGAATTTATCTCCCCGCCCGAATGTTCAAATTCTCACCGGGACCCCTGGCGTTCTCTAATTGATGTTGTCTCCTGTTGTCGGTCCGCTCCACAACATATATTATCTATTCGCTGCTTCAAAGTATTAAGGTACTCTGGGTATCAGATTCCACTTTTGACTTTAATTGTTCTACTGTTCCACTAACTGTTACTGTCAGTCAACTTCTCTGGTGTGTTCTTTACTTAGTATAACACTATAACTTCACCTTACACTGCACTTTCGGGTGCACTTCAGAGTCTCGTTCGAAGTCAACCACTCCCCACAAACTGTTTAAACATACAATGCCCATACATGAGACTTGCTTAGCTTCATCAACCTACTACAAGCTCCTAGCTTGAGTTGAATCTATGTGCTCTCGATAGCTCCCGCCAACTAACTTTACTTCCGCGTTATATAGGCCAGTCAAACTGCATCCATGGCTCTCAAAGCCCTCCCACAGTCACTTCGCTTAGCCTAATAACTTATTCTACTGTCCTAAACGGCCTCTCGCCAAATAAAACTACTTTTGGGTTCCCTTAGCCCAACAACTTCCCGTAATACACTAAAAAGCCTCTCACTATATAAAACGTTTTTGGGGGTCACTCAACTCGACAACTCATTCCGACACCCGTCGCCAAAACAGCCCCTGACCGCATTTCAAGGCTTCCTTCAAACGGATACTGTCTACTATCTCTCCAGTTTTCTTAAATACCAAACAGCCCGACAACTCATTCCGACACCCGTTGCAAACAAAACTCTCTGACCGCATTCCAAGGCTTCCCTCGAGCGGATACTGCCTGTTATCTTTCCATTTTTTTTTAAATATCGAACAGCAATCCCTAACAGGCGTTTGAACGATCCCCCTTCGGAGAAAGTAATAGTTGTTAATGGCTTCTTTGAGTTTTATTAAATGACAAACACGCCCCATGCTGCCTTATTTCTCGTTTTTAGCACAGTTAAAATCACTGATTCGCTATGCCTAATTCGCATCCCTACGGGGCATGGTGATTGTCACCTGTTGTACTGACGCACACCTGTTGATCACCCCAAACAAGGTTTGATTAACAGCTCGTATGGCTATCAGCAGACCAAAACAAATATACAGTTATTTACATATACACATATCCATTTCGAAATGATCTTGGTACTTTTGGATACCCCCAGATCTACCGAGCCACCAATCTGTTCCCGAAATGTACGATAATTGGACCCTGTATGAAGGTCTTAACCTTTTACCCAACGTAACGGCCAAACCCGGCCACCGCTATTCACAAAAATCGCCAATTAATTTTCATTATTTTTTCATTTTTTGTCTCCAAAACATAGGTTATGACCCCTCGTTGGAACGAGCTCGTCGAGCTCGTTCCAACGAGGGGTCATAACCTATGTTTTTGCGACAAAAAATGAAAAAAATTAGTTATTCAAGAATTATTTTTGCAAGTGTCGTCTGCTTTTCATGTTAGGTAAATGGTTAAATATGAAGTGCACATGAAACATATCGTCCCTTGAATACATCAAAGCACCATCTACAATGCTAAAGCATTACATATGACGCCTTGATGCACTCAAGGGACGGTAGATAATCGTTACATAGATAACTCATGGATTTGTCGTAATCGTCTGCCATATTGAAATTTCGGTTTGTTATATTGCAAGAATATTCGACTGGAATTGTGCCTGTTTGCACACATGGAAAAATGAATGCATCTCGCCCCATGTGGTCCATTAGACCTGTTAATTCGTCATTAAATGGCCATCAATCATACACAAAGATGTGTCTACTATCTCCTAATTGCATGAACATAAACGTATATTAACCCCGTGGAGACAGAAACAGCTGACGGCAGTACAAATACGTATTACCGTTTTAAAATTATACAAGCTTCCTGATTGGTCAGTAACCAATGCATCCAGTACGGTATATTTAACTTCAACGGGGTGTACGAAGTTCAACGAGGTATATGAGAATATCACGTGACAGCTAAAAGGGGTGCACAGATATTATATGGTACACTTCGCCGATTTCCCTTTCACCCATCGCCTCAAACATTTTCGTCGGCAGTAATAAACATTCAGTCTTACAAACAAAATGAGAACAATATTGCTTCATGAGAATATTCCGAAAACGTGAAACAAAACATGTGTACATACCCCCAATGTCCGATTTTACTGTCGAGAAGAGGGATTCTGTTGTGGTGTTCCTACACTACAGATCCGCTGTGGCTTCAAGAAACATGCAACCTCGTTATAGCCCAAGAACATTAGGTTTCACTAGGGAAAAAAATCGGAGAAAGCTGATTTTTTCAGGGAATGTCGAGTACATGTCACTGAACGATTAGACAAAAGTCCCCTAAAATCCCAGTTGAGCTTTTTTTTCTACAGCCTTTTGTCGAAAACGCGTTTGAAAAAAATCAAAAAAAAATCGCACGAACTTTGTAACCTCGAATTCATCCAACTGTATTTTTTGTTTACGCGTATTTCGAGCTACATAATGTCTAATATACATTTACCTAGAGGAAAATGTGCATTCTGTGACAATTTCTGCGAAAAATTATTGAAAATTCACAAAAAGTATCGGATTTACGCAAAAAATGACGATTTTCCTAACGGATTTGCCCAAAGGGTCGTAGTACAGAACGGGATGTTAGTTGGACAGACGATAAAAAATCCACCACCATTTGAAGACTTTAATCATTGCTTACAAAATAGACATTATGGAAGACCCCCTCTGCTTCTGGCCGAGTTCCCCTTTTGGCATAAAATTCGTCAGCATGAGAACTCAACTATTTTCGGGCTTGGGACCGAACAGACACGTCTGTGTCTGGCAGCATTAGATCAATAAATAATATTTACAGAATGTACAAAAATCAATAAATAATATTTACAGAATGTACAAATCAATCAACATAGATTAAGTTACATTGACTATTATCAACGCTATATACAGGAATGACATGACCTATATACATATTATTCATCGAACTCAGAAATTTCCGACAGGACAGTGTTTCTGTGGTTGTTACAAGAATCCGAACTGCAATTACACAAACCTGAGCAATAGAGTCCTGCCTTCTTACACCTACACCTTTTTGTACAAGCACTCTTGCAACCACAACTGATCAGATTCAGTAGGTTATCGGGGGCACATGGCTTTGTGGCTGCAGTCGGTACAAGAAGTCCATTGTCTAGCGACCACCCCCAATCCGTCGGAGGAAGCGAAGTGCCCAGCCATTGTTGGACCTGGAGATAACATCTGTAGACATGTTGTTGTGCAGCATCGCTGCTTGGTGGGAGTGAGGCTAGGTTGATGGGTTTATTCAGTTTAGATTTTGCTACATAACGCTTGTAAGTGACATATCTATATTGGTCGAGAGAGGAAACAGTTTTACTCCTGTGTAAGATCAGGAGAAGTTGTTCCCCGGCAGCGGCTACTGCACTTGGTGTACTGTCATCCGCCAAAATTGTGTTGACATACTGTTGTGAGTCGCTAGTAACATCGGAGACAATTGTACTGAATACTTTCTTCTTACCAACTCGAAAGAGTGCAGAAGTAGTGTCACAACCACTTATAGAATGTGCTACAAGGAGGTTGCTTCTATGGTCACCCATTTTGGTTGCTATTTCACTAACTGAAACTAGTAAATTTGGGGTAATGGAATACATCATGTGAATATTACATCCCGGTTGAACTCGAGAGGTAAGAATGACTAACAAGTCTGTGTCTGTTCCCACAACGACAACATTGTTGTCATCTTGAGCGATGTCAAGTGCAGTTTCGGCTATCAGTACATCAGCATCAGCCTCGGCCTGCTTGGACTGAATATTGATAGCAGATAGCTCCTGCATTAGAAGATCGATCAGTTGGGTTTTGTTCTTGGCATTTGCAAGGAAATCGGATTGGGGTGTGGTGGCTGGTAACTCGGGTGAGATATTGATATCAATGGGATACCTGTCTTTAGATCTACGGGCTTGTTCCATGCCCTTTGCATAACCATCAAAAACAACCACGACGTTCGCCCCAAAATGTCTCATTAGATAATTGGAATATGATGTACATATGTCCTTATATGACGATTGTTTAGGCCATACAACTGCCCTCAATAAAAATCCACCATCTACAACAAACAGAGAATGTTCTGGGATTTTAGTTTGCTCGGAACCGTATGTTTTGAGGATCTTACCGAGCGTGCTTTTCTGTGTCTTCCTCATTCCAGCAGAATCAAACAATGCTGGTGGTTTCGGGGCGAGTTCATATTTGAGATACTCTTCCATCTCTGCTTGTGACTGAATAACACATGTGATGCGGTTGAACAGAATTGTGGGGTCAATCACTACCTTACTTCCACGGACTTTGATGCTATTTGCCATCGATGCGAAAGACTTCACAGTGTCAACACGTCGTAGTTTGATGCTGTTGAACGTTTTGCTTACAACATTCGATACGCAACATTCACCAATTTTGCGAACTTGGTCACAGTTCACAGTTTCGTCGGCCACAAGCCCGGTCGCTATAGAGACTAATTGTAGTGGATCTCTATTCTGAAAGGGGGAATGCACTCTGAGCCAGTTCAATAATTTGGTGATATCATTGGCATCAGTCAATTGTGAACTTTGACGGAGATCCCGATGTTGTTCGCCATGACCAGTGTGAACATGAACAAAATTTTCGAGAGCATTACATATCGGAAGGCAAAGAGGTAGTCCATGTACCCATTTCGCAACAGTGCTATCGGTTATTCCCCTGCCATGTGTGAGGCCACCAGGGAGCTTGAACATTCTCATTAAACACTGCTCTATGGTCTGATCAGAATATATCCCGTCCCAGAATTTATCTGAGCGCCTTATGGTAAAGTAACCTTTCTCAGTGAGAACAACTTCAAATCATCATGTTGCATTATTTCTGTTAGCTCATTCATCTGCTGCAAATAGAGATGAGAACTTTTTGCGTATGCAAAATGACCACCTGCGTGAAATACTGGAATCATATTGTGAACACAATATGTGTGGAGTTCCCAGTCGCCTGTGCGCTCTGCTCTCAAGAACAACTGGAGAAGACCTATTTGCTCGTAGTATTGTACCCAAAGCTTTCCTGTGCGTCCTACGGACGCATTCTGGAGCAGTTCGTGTAATTTTGACAGTAGATGGTTGACACTTTCTTGATTGACAGTGGACAGGCAAGTCCACAGAATATTTCATTGACTTCTGTGCAGTCTATGTTATCTAGTGTTCGGCTTTCTTCAAACACAAGTTTTGTAATGGCAATTTGTGTTAGCAAATGGGCACGAACTGCTCTTGAATATGCATGACCACTGATCAAATGATGGATTGACCCACCAGCATAAACAGTCCCCCAAAGTTCATCCAAGCCGCTACCAGCCATGATCGAACCAATTGCCCCTAAATATGACATAATCATATGGAAGCCGCCGAGTCTAACGAAAACTTTTGTCAACTTATCTGACGAAGACACAATCTCCACTGCTTTGATATAAAATGGTTGGTCAAACGTCACTGGACAAACGTTCAGTCCCTGTTTCTCACATTCAGTTTGTGCAAACATGAGAGCAGTGTAAATTGTGCTCGGGTTGGATGGATCAAAATTAATAAAGGGAAGTATCTCGACATCACTTGTTTCATAATCATCTGATGATGTGACAATGTGCATATATCCAGCCCAAGATGGGCAAGGTACTCTCAGTACATGCGTCAAAGACCAAAGACTGTCGACTGTTTTTGCGAGTTTCAAATTTTTCGGATCAGATTCACCCAAAGTTGATAAATCCTTCATCACAATTTCGTCAAGACCCGATTTGCTTGGTTTACTGTAACCTTTCAAAGGGATGTACCCGAATTCACCAGAGCCAATATTCGAATGATCACCAGTTAGTCGTTTTATCGGATATATGTGATTTAATCGAACATGGAAATTGAAACAATGATGCTATAATACGGTATTTGAATGAGAAAAGTCGATGCCGTTTGAATTTGAGTTTAGGGGGTATGGTTAATATTTCACACGTTTCACCAGTTCATTATGGAATAAATGACTATTGTTATATATCATTATAAAGCCACTGCTTTTCTGCAATTTTTGCTATATAATTTAACTCCCAAAGTAGTCGTAGATTTGATTTAATGGACGTTGTGTACCGTTGTATGAAAACAATAAATTTTTTTTCGTAATTTTGTACATTTTCGTGAATATTTCACCATTGAGTGTGAGGATTGGTACAAAGTTGGCATTTTCTGTTGGGGATATGTATTCTCAATATAATTCAGCGCGATATTTATGATTCTCACCCTACTAAGGCGAATAAGAATGAGAAATATGGAGCTGGGTCGAATTTTTTTTAAAATTTTTTTTTTCATCCAAAAAACGCTATAACTAAAAAAGCTCAACTCGGATTCGCGGGGCCTTTTCACACTTTATCCGCAATGTGTGTCCCGGAAACATATAAAAAAAATCAGCTTTCTCCGATTTTTTTCCTTACTTTCTCATTTTTATGTCTAATGTGCCTGGACTATTATATATCAGGTGATATGTAGTGTTGGGTATGTGCACTAGGCCACTACGTATCGCCACCCGCCTATATCAAGCCAGCAAGTTCGCTCCATGTGGACATGTGACGGTACGCAACGGCCAGGTATACATATCATATACTAAACACAGAAAGGAATAACGGAGAGAATTCCCAATAACCAGCATCGCAGACGCAACCATTGGGGATACGATTCGTTTCAAGGTTCGATTCGAATCGATCCGAAATCTTTTCGTCTGATTCGATTCGAGCAAAATATCGCGATTCGTGGACCCCATCTAAATCTGTAAACTAATATTTCCGTGTTTTTGACCTTTCTTAGGCATGCCTGTTCTTGTCAATTTCGCCCGAAAAAAAAGTTTTCAATGAAGGTTTAGGGAGCGTGATGGCTCAGTGGTTACGGCGTTGGACTTCAAACCGAAAGGTGTATGGTTCGGTTCCCGCCAGGGGCAACTATATCAGGGCTCAAAATAACTGGTGTGGCGTCGCTTTTTGCTATGAAAAACTTGCAAAAAGCTACACAATGTTCAATTATGTATAGCATTTTGCGATACAAGATAATCAACTGCAGCCTATCAGGCTGCAGCTGATTATCTTATATCGCAAACTGTAAATGAAAACTTGCAAACAAATTTGAAAACTAGTTCACTGATGCTTTACTTCTGATTGTGAAACATTCCAGGCATAATTCAGTTTAACTCTCCATCAAGCATCATTAGCAACTTCATATGTAAGATGAATTCTTTTGGTTTAAATTCTTCCTGTTTTTACAACATTTTGCATAAAATGTACATTAAAAATAATTTCAAGCCCATCAAATTAAAAATTCCAACTTCCATTTTGAGAACTCTATTGAACAACCAAGAGGCCATTTGAAAATATCCAAGTCCTTGCAACCCTCAAAGGCAGTTCAGTTAAAAAAAACGTAGTAAATGTTTCATGTGTTGCAGATCATTTGGAAATGCCTAGAAATGGATAGAAAGTATTCTATCTACTTAGAAGAATTCAATACAAAACAGCATAACACAACTCTTGTATATATGTACACAAAAATAGCTATGTAATTTTTACAAAATGCTATTCATTTTTGGAAATGTATAGCATTTTGCTACGCAAAGAAAAAAAGTTATTTTGAGCGCTGAACTATATTGTTTCCTTGGGCAAGGCTGTTAATCCCGATTGCCCACGTGGAGGCACGGTGGTGCTGTGTACTAAAGCCCAGTGCACGTCGATGGTGCACTTGCCTTCAGCCAACGCTAACCCAGCTTGTACGGAGTTAGTACGTTAATGAGTCTGGGAGTTGCACTTCGCTGCTCAGTGGTTCTCTCATGATACTCTGGCTTCGCCCACCCGTAAAACTGTCCGACACTAGGTGATCCTGGCTGTCGAAGGTGTCCTTCAACTCCAATAAAACTCGCTCAGTATTTAATCGTTTACCCGACGTTATGGCCAAAACCGGCCGAGGCTATTCACAAAAATCGCCAATTAATTTTCATTATTTTTTTCATTTTTTGTCTCAAAAAATAGGTCATGACCCCTCTTAGGAACCAGCTCGTCCAGCTCGTTCCAAAGAGGGGTCATAACCTATGTTTTTGATTCATAGAATTAAGTACATAGATGCAACTATCTGATGAATAACTATGTTTTTGAGACAAAAAATGAAAAAAATTCGTTATTCAAGAATTTTGTTTGCAAGTGTCGTCTGCTTTTCATGTTAAATAAAGGTTAAGAATTGGTGTAGTGATATGCACTTGTTAAAAGTGTCGTTAAACCCCAATAAAATCAATGAAGGATTAACGGCCAAAAGGGGTGCGTCGTTTGTGTTGCTGTGGGCGAGTTGTTATCAACTAGCATATTGCCATAATAATAATAATTATAGTATTGTGATAGGAGATATCACAACTCAATTGGATTTTAGATAACGCTTTGGAAAACACCGTCTTCATATCTGAGTTCAAACCTCTCCGAAGTTGCTTCTGATTTCTGGCAAGCTATCTACAAAGCGCCAATCTCAAATATTGCGTAAACGCGCACTTGGACGATAGAAGAAAAGTAGATAACCCCCTCGGTATTATCTGTAGATTTGTTTATTTATTTGTGAATGGGCCTCTATTTATTCTTCTGCATGTGCGAAGAATCTATATTTATCTCACAATCGGGGCGTTTTTGCACTGTTACGCAACTAAAGTTTAATGTATCTGGGCCCTTGTTCCAAATCCGTACCAAGGGCCCCTGATACAAACGCGTGATTCCGCTGTTGCCAAAACAACGGCATCGATATCATTTTTCGATCGCTTCGCGTTTTTCCCTTCAGAGAAAACAATATTAGGTGAGGCGAAGCCGAACCTAATATTGTTTTCTCTGAGCCGTATATGACACTTTATCTGCCAACTAAACGCCCTGTAACGTATTTATTATGCACGGCATGCTAAAATGTCGCTGGGGAAGTTAACTCAACGAATAGTTAAATTATGCGCACTTTTCGGCATCTTGAGCTGGTTTGTATGTAGCCTATTATTGGGATTTTCCTGAACGCTCGAGTCAGCTATGAAATGTGGAAAACTCCACTTCAGTTAACTGCGAACGATGAACGGCATATTTTAAAATATAATAAACCTTTACACCAAGAGGAATATTTAATTCACCAGCAATTATTGCAAAAGTAACAACCAAATTCACGTTGACAAACCACACAGTTGCTCCACTTCGCAAGACAGTATTCAGTAAAGTGAATCCTAGTGACGTAATTTTCTCTGAAGTTTAACGTCATCACTGACCTCAATATGGAGATCAACGAACGCTATTCTATTTTTCAATTTGCTTCTTTCCATCGATAAGGCAAATGAAAAAGTTCCTCTTAAAATAGTTTTATAACACTATTTGTGGTCAATATTGTGAGATAAATTTATCATCACCACAGTGTGTGTTTCCGGAAATTCTGATCAAGTCTCGTTGTAGGCACAGAATCGCAGTTCGACTCGCCCTAACGGGCTCGTCGAAATACTGTTCTGTTCCTACAACTCGACTTGATCTGAATTCCCGGAGACACACACTGTGGTGACAATCTGTATGTCACAAATCATCGCGCAAATGCCATCACCACGAAGTAATATTTTCTGTTGTTCTGTTCTGAGGGAAGGGTCTGTGGACTCCTCTAACCTCTCAAACTCTACCACCGGCTTGTGGTGATGGTTTGTACAAAGTTCATGTTGCCAAGTTTCGTGTGGTAATCTTTTCGACAGTAGAAATTCCTTCATGAAATGTATTACGTGGAAACCAAGGTATCTCGAGATCTAACACCATAGGAAAATACCAGAAATATTCGATACTAAGACTGTCAACCGACTTCTGGGACTTCTATCATAATATTTTCCTGAAAACCCACACATTTTTTGTGATGACAAACCTGTTTTCCTTCGCCTTTGAAACCGAACTTTGATTTAGCCTTTCTCCACCAGTAGGCCGTTGATTTGTCACAAAAAGTAAACCAATTAAATCTTTAACCTTTTGCCTTATGACCATCAGGATATTGATTGGTCATGAAAAGTAGACCAATTAAATCTTTAATCTGCAACCTTATTTAGGCATATGAAATCAATAATATTTATTTATTTATTTATTTATTTATTTATTTATTTATTTATTTATTTATTGGTGTTTAAGGTCAGATATTTCTGCGCAATGGCTAATGATGACCACGATAGTTTTAGGGGTGGAGGAAGCCGGTGTACCCGGTGAGAACCACCGAGCAACGGCGAGCAACTGTCAGCTCCCCAACATACTAACTCCACACAAGTAGTGTTAGCATTGGTTGAAGATAAGTGCACCATCGACGTGCAGTACGCCTTAGTACACAACGCCACCGTACCCCCAAGTGGGCAATGGGGGTGAAGTGTCTTACCCATAATCAATGATATGTCTGCCTGTTTCAAGTATGTCATAAATTTTATTAAACTTCCTCGCATATAGGCGTCCAACAGATATGGCTAAAGTGGGCGTGGCAGTAAAAGGGTTAATTAACTACCAATGGATAAGTGCAAATCGCAACACAAATACTTGTTCACAAGCAGGTCTGGCCAAACTCAATCAAAGCAAAAAGGTCACAATCAACAATTTGCAGGGTGGTCAGTATCCCCAGCAAATGGTTGTGGGCAATTTTAAGTGCTAGCATTATCGGTCACTTCTCTCAGATTTGTTGAAAATAATTTGACACAGAAGATGGGCGTGCTTGTAACTGGTAGAGTGCTGAATTATTGTTGGTCATCAAACTTTGTTCACATATGTTTGCCTTGTTACAATTTATGGGAGAGTGCCAATGGCACTCTCCCATAAATTATAACAAGGCAAATAGTAACAGACTAAATAATTTCACTTCAAAGGTGGTATGAACAACATCCACAAAATATGAAGCCTTTTTAAAGTGCTGGTACTGACACTTCAGAGTAAAGCCCAAATATGGGCTCCCAGCACTCTACCAGTTAATTGTTCTAAAAACCCTGCCCAACATAAATAAGAGGACGTTCTAAATTAAAAACAAACGCAACAAAAATTATGTAACTGCCAAAGAGAAAAAACATTTGGTACGCAATCACATGCTGTATATGAGTTGGACTGAACGAAGAAACCTCATAACCAAGTTGTCGGCATACACCCACACATGTCAAACAATCTGTCGGAAAACATCTATACAAGAATGGACAAGATAACGCCTTTGGGTGCCATTGATGTATGATCTTTACATAATTAGTTGTTACATTTTCAAACCTCCCGTGTATGAGGGTATGGAAGTGTTCGTTGCACGGAGCAATTCATTTAATAGACAAAACCTTGCAGCATCCTTATGTCCCATCCACACGCGTTTATATATTACCGTTGTCAACGTCAGGGGTAACTGCTTTGTGTCCTTGGGCAAGGCACTTCATTCCAGTTGCCCACGTGGGGAGGTCGGTGGCGCTGAGTACAAAGGCGTACTGCACGTCTATGGTGCACTTGTCTTCAACCCATGCTAACCATGCTTGTGCGGAGCTAGTACGGTGGGTAGTCTGACAGTTGCTCGCCAATGCTCGGTGGTTCTCTCAAGGTACTCCGGCTTCCTCCATCCGTAAAACTTTCTGACACGAGGTGACCCGGCTGTCGAAAGGGTCGTTAAACCCCCAATAAATAAATAAATAAATAAATAAATAAATAAATAAATAAATAAATAAATAAATAAATAAATAAATAAATTGCCCATTATGTTATATAGCGCGCCCAGTTTATGAAACATCGAGCAATGAATCCACTTCGGAAGCGACACTCTCTTGCTCATTTGCCTCAAGAATTTCTCCTCAGCTGATAAACATGAGGTTTGAATAGCATAGAGGATGTGTAATCACGATTCATAACACATAATTTAATTACCAACGCAAGCTCATAAATCGTTCCCAGTGTAATTCAATACATATAGTTGCAATATTTTGGAAATGTATTATTTCTGGAACATGGATTTAATAAAAATTAATGAATGACAAAATTGAATGCACTTGGTACATTAAGACATTTCTCCGTGTGTTGCGGGATCCTCCACCCGTAAAACTGTCACTGACACAATGTGATCCTGGCTGTCGAAGGTGTCGTTGCGGATACTTGTCGTCAGAGGTGAGTCCAGGTTTGATTGATTTGGAAAATGAATGTAGAACACGTCAAAGCTGGGGAGAAAGGCGTTGCTAAGCTTCGAAAATCAATTCGATTAGAAATAGTCGTCGTGCTTCGACTCACTTCGATTTCAATTGTACCGAATGGAAAATTTTCGAAATCTTCTCAAAACCCTTAAAATCCAACAAAGTGTCTTTTCTTGAACTATTCTTCTATCATCAGGTCTCCTGTACAGGAGACCTGATGATAGAAGAAGAGTTCAAGTTGTTTCCGCTTCTGAAATTACATTGATTCCGTTCTGGAATATTCCGCTTTTTTGCTTGATTTGCAAGAGTCGCCGTTGCACACAATACCTGGGTGGAGACTGACGATATTTACGGCTGTAAGAAGGTGCAATAACCACAACTTGAAAAGCGGCGAGATTCGATTCGAAATCTGGTGCCTGATTTGATTCAAGATTCCATTCGACCCGAAATTTGTGACTCACAAGGCCCTAGTCTAAACTCATTTGTTTATATTTTTGCTGTGTGCCGGATCATTTCAAACAGGAAGAAATCGAGTTCTAGAAAATATGCCATTTGAATTCATAATTATACAATACTTTGGTGTGTCTATAACCGTATCAGGAAGGAGGAAATTTCATTTGCTTTACGAAACACAATGTTTCCCCCAAAAATGTGTATCTCGATACTTTGATTGGGGGAGGAGTGTAAACCTGATTTGGATGGACTGGGATGGCTCAAGTCCCGACTGACTAGTTGTCCATGTACATCACTGAGGCTCGTCTTCGTCGAAGGCATTCCTTGATGACGCACCTGAACGTCAACCAGGGACACGGCGACGCCTATACATAACATGATGGAATAATAGATTTTAGTTAAAGCGTGATTTATATTGGTTAATGTTACTCAGGATTTTACTGAAGTCGTCAGAAAAAAATGGTTCAGAGAGCATATGCCTTCAACATCGACTGCAACCTTCTAATCTCATGATATTATCGACAAGGATCTGTCTTGTTTGTTGATCAACACCGATGTCACTCAAGTTGAATGTTGGCATCCGAATGATCACCTCTTATGCTCAGCTGAGCCCATAAAGTGCATATGGAACGCTGGTCTGATGATCAAGGTTATTATATTCTAAACTCGATGTGAACCAGTGCAATAAATCTCCAGCTAACTGTTTATCTACATCAGTTTGATGATTCGACAGAGTGATGTCTATAAAGTGAGCAAGCTGGATGTAAAACAAGCAGAGTATTGCCTGCATTGATACTGATGTTGAAACTTGCAGTCGCCGATTTTCTTATGCAAAGATGAGTCACCGCGGAGTTGGGATACGGTGCCGGGTGGCTTTATCCCCCGCACTTTTGGGAAGGCGTTGATGCTTTCTTACAAATTACAATGAAATTGGTGCCTACTTTTCATTACAAAACTTCTGCGTGGCAGTAACTGGGCTAAGAAACTCAAAAATTCTTGTTAGAGCTGCGAGCCGTATTTATAAACTGTGATGTTGCCTTTTACCTTTTACCTACTCACGTTGTCCACGTCGCTTTATTTATTTATTTATTTATTTATTTATTTATTTATTTATTTATTTATTTATCCAAACAAAGTCAAGCTGAGCTAATCTCATCGCTCTCCGTCCGCCGTCCGTCGTCTGTCGTCCGTCGTCCGTCGTCTGTCGTCCGTCACCACCATGTTTTGGTCTTCTCCTCCAAAGCCACTGGGCCAATTCTAGTGAAAGTTTGTGTGAGTAATGGTCCTAAAGGGGCATTTCATTTTTGTTCAACTCAACATGCCCAGCCCCATAGGGAGGGAGTGGGGGAAAATGCTTCAAAATATTTTTAAAATCTTCTTCTCAAGAACCAGTGTGTACAATGACTTGATATTTGCTATGGAGCTTCTATATGAGGTGTAGAATCAAATTTGTTCAAACGAAGTTCGTGAAGTAATATTTGGCTTTGTAATAGGAGGGGTAAGATTTTTAGCCCCGCCCAAAATTTCTATTTTCTGAACCGATGGTCCGGTATGAACCAAATTTGGTTTGAGGTATTATTGGGCCATAAGTACTTGACCCATGCAAAAAAAAATCCCGCATCCCCATGGGAACTATGGGAGCTAAAAATAGAAATATTTTCAAACGCCCATATTTCCCAAACCACACGGAACAGAGAGCTGTTATTTGGTATGAAGTATCCTTAGGACCAGTAGAACTGAATGGCCAAAAAAAAATGCCATCGATTATGTTAGGGTGTTCTGTAATGGGCATCGAAAAAATGCTGAGTGAGCATATTTGCAAAAGTTTAAAAAAATCTTTTCTCCAGAACCAATAATCAGAATCTTTTGATATTTGGTATACAGCATTCGTAGGGGGTCAGATCAGATAAAAGTTTGTTGAAATAAAGTTCTTTGGTTCATATTTGGGCTCTCTACAGGAGCCCGAAGTTTTAACATAGGGTAATATGGGGAATATTCTTTAAAATTCTTCTTCTTCAGAACCACCAGTCAGAATCTTTTCATGTTTGGTATACATCATTGTTATGAGGGTCAGATTCACGATTGTTCAAACCAAGTCCCTAGGTTAATATTTGGGCTTCCTACGGAAGCCCAAATTTTATCTTTGTTCAATATGGAGGGTAATTTAAAAAAATCTTCTTCTTCAGATCCAGCAGTCAGAATGCTTTGATATTTGGTATGCAACATCTCTTAGGGGGTCAGATTCAAGTTTGTTCAAATCAGATGCCTAGGTATATATCTGGGCTCACTATGGTAGCCCAAATTTTTACTTAGTGCAATATGAGGAAATTTCTTTTAAAATCTTCTTCAGATCCACCAGTCGGAATGCTTTCATATTTGGTATACAACATCTCTAGGGGGGTCAGATTCCAGGTTGTTCAATTCGAGTGCCTAGGTTAATATTTGGGCTCCATATGGCAACATGAAATTTAACTTAGTACAATATGAGGGAATTTCTTCAAAAATCTTCTTCAGATCCACTCGTCAGAATGCTTTCACATTTGGTATACACCCTCTAGGCGGGTCAGATTCAAGTTTATTCAAATCGGATCCATAGGTTAATATTTGGGCTCGCTATGGTAGCCCAAATTTGAACTTAGTGCAATTCGAAGAAATTTCTTTACAATTTCTCTTCTTCAGATCCAACAGTCAGAATGCTTTCATATTCGGTACACAACATCTCTAGGGAAGTCAGATTCAACTCAGCGTGTGAGTGGAATGTGAGCTCAGTGAGCTCGTTCCAATTAGGGGTCATAAGCTATGTTTTTGACGCAAAAAATGAAAAAAATAATGAAAATTGGATAGTAATTTTTGTGAATAGCCCTGGCCGGTTTTGCCGTTGCGTTGGGTAAAGGGTTAAGCTCTATCCATTCCACGAGTGCATACCACTGAGCAACAAAAGGCTCGTATGAGTTAGAGAATACAGCAAGAATAAATTATAATTACTAATTTTGAGGCTGAAATTGATTGTCAACATCAACTTTGGTACTGCGAAGTACTTCATTAGCTCAACTTTGGCGAAGCCAAATCTGAGCTTATGCCATGGCTGGCCAGTCGTCCGTTTGTCCGTCTGTCCGTCAACAATTCAATACGGCTCGGGCTAGAGGCCGCATTTATGAACCGATCTTTACGAAACTTCTTGAGTATCTTTGTTATGACCGTGGGACGAGAACGAGTGTTTTGGGGTCCGATCCGAAATTCAAGTTGGCCTCTGGCAGCCATTTTGTACAAAATTAGGTGCAATCAGTTTTTTGCGCAGAACTTCCATATGAAAGCGCTGATTTGAATAATATTTTGTATGAATGTTTAGTACCATGGAATACATCACATATAATACGGGTTTTTTTCTCGTGCGTAAATTATGCAAATTAGACTAACTTTGATGTTTTTTGGTGTTACTTTCAGCACTATAAGTGCAAATGCCAATACGGCTCGGGCTAGAGACCGTATTTATGAACCGATCTTTACGAAATTTCTTGGGTACCTTTGGTATCACCGTGGACGAGAACGAGTGTTTTGGGGTCCGGTCGGAAATTCAAGATGGCCGCTGGCAGCTATGCAAATTAGATGGACTTTGATTTTTTCAGTGCTACTTACACACAGTAAGTACACATGTCAATACGGCTCGGGTTAGAGTCTGTATTTATGAACCGATCTTCACGAAACGTCTTGGGTACCTTTGTTATCACCTTGGGACGAGAACGAGTGTTTCTGGGTGCGGTCCAAAATTCAAGATGGCTGCCAGTGGCCATTTTGTACCGAAATTAGGTCCAATCAGTTTTTTGTCACAACTTCTATACAGCTCGTATTTATGAACTGATCTTCACGAAACTTCTTGGGTCCCTTTGTTTTCACCTTGGGACAGGAACGAGTGTGTTTTGGGGTGCCTTTGTTATCACTGTGCCATGAGAACAAATATTTTGGGGTTCAGTCAGACCCACTCTGGGACTCAAAGATTTCTTCTTTAGTTTAGCGTCTGACTGTCACCCACCTTTACAATACTTTACCTATACATTTGTTACAGGCTACGGTCAGTATTTATGTACAGACCGTTACAGTACTTTATATGTACCTTTGTTATCAGGGCATTACCTAGATGTTTGTCATTGCTGTGTCACATACTATACATGTACATGTCTTAACAAGTTGAGCTACATTGTCATTGACACTTTCATTTTTCATTTCCACTGACTGTTATCGCCAAAACAAATGTTAAACCAGACAGTGAATTTATTCCCCCTCCATTTTTCTAAATAAATAGTTATCTACTGCTTTTGCGTGGATACCGACAACGATCTCACAAAAGGACCCGATAAATGTCATTTCCACGAGCGCGTTTCGAAAAAGGTCCAATATTTTCTATACAGTCACCCACGAATCATTCAAAAATACTTTTTGTTGTCTTACCACCCCTCGTGACGTTGATTGAACAGTCATCATATTTTATGCACAAAGTTCACAAAGTGATAGACATTTTCTCCATTTAACGCTCGGGAGATACTAGCTTTTTTAAACTTTTAACATTAAGTCGAAAAGTTAAGGTTGAGAGTATAAAACAGAAAACAGGGTTTCATGGGCGCCTTTGGTGCAAGATAAATATATACTACGATTGAACATGAATTAAATGAAGGATGCAATGAGTTTTAACCCTTTACCCAACGAATCGCCCGCATCCGCCTGCGTAATATGCAAATTCAGCAGTTGAAAAAATATTATTTTTCAAAAAATTTCAACAAAACCATATCATGTGACCCCTCGTTGGAACGAGCTCGTCGAGCTCGTTCCAACGAGGGGTCACATGATATGGTTTTGTTGAAATTTTTTGAAAAAATTAAAAAAATTATATTTAAAATAATAAATTTTGATATCGTCTGCGTTGGGTAAAGGGTTTTAAAGAAACATGTCACCTTCGTCGGTCTGTTACTTTTTGTATGGCACTCTTTTGTGTTAAAGCATTTCATTCATGACATATAGCGTCAGCCGGATACATAATGACCAATCAGATGCGTACCTACATGACGTGGGGGCGCGGTGGCTCCGTTGGTAGAGGTGCAGGCTGCAAGCCGGTTCGAATCCCACCTGCGGCAATCGCGTTGTGTCCTTGGGCAAGACACTTCACCCCGATTGCTTACATGGGGCACGATGACGCTGTGTACTGAGGCGTACTGCACGTCGATGGTGCGCATGTCTTCAACCAATCTAACCCTGCCTGTGCTGCGGTGCAGAGTTCAGAGTTACGATGTTGGAGAGCTGACAGCTGCTCGTCGTTGCTCGGTGTTCTCTCCGGGTACTCCGGCTTCCTCCACCCGTAAAACTGTCACGGTCACGATTAGCCATTGTGCATAAGTGTGTGACCTTAAACACCAATAAATAAATAAATAATAAATACCTACATGACGTTCTTCCATGTATTCCAGATTCGATATGTGCATTATTTAGCACATTTCTTCTGTCTGTATTGTGCTGTGTAACATTGAATACATATTCCGATAAGATACATTCGCATCTTATGTGACCAAAACTCGGAAATGTCCGTTTTAATAAACCAATTGTAAATATGTCTTCCACCAACGGACATGGAGAATGAGCAATAGCGTGCAGACAATTTAAATTTACGGCTGGTATCAGGCTGACACGATGTTTGTTTGCAAGGGTCGAATCATCTAGAACATTTTTTCGGGTTGTGAAAAATCGAAATTCTTTGAGAGAACCACCCAGCGAGTAAACTGTAAGACTCTCCAAATTAACCCTTTACCCAACGTAAAGACCAAAACCAACCAGCGCTATTCTCAAAAATCGCCAATTAATTTTCATTATATTTTCTTCTTTTTTTTCTCAAAAACATAGGTTATGACCCCTCCTTGGAACGAGCTCGTCGTCTGCTTTTCATGTTAGGTAAAGGGTTAATATAACAAGACATTTGCAGGACAGCATTTATTAATGATATGTGTAACAACAGTGTGCTGTACTCCTTAATACACTGTTCCTGGTTGGTATTATAAGTGTCTTTCACAAGTTCACAACGCAGATGAAGCGAGTTAGAATCAAACCCCCGAGCGTTTGGTCTGAAGTCCAGTTCGCTAACTAGCGAGCCACATCCCTCCCTGGGGCCAGTACTATACAACTTTTACAATTGTATTTTCTATAATTGTATTTCTAGTCACGACTTTAATTGTTGGCAAATAGTCATATCCTTTTAAATGCTAATGATTCATTTTAGTCAGTTATATTAATAAGTAGAAAATACATTTTTTTAGAAAATACAATTGTAAAAGTTTTATAGTATTGATCACAGGTTGAAACGATAAATGTTCGGCAGAAATTAGAATTACAAAGCATCGCCGGTTACAGCCGGTACCACGCGGTGAGGGTTTTTCTCTCTAAGTTCTGTTCCCACTATCATGATCTCAAACTCCTCCACGTTAAGGTGCTGGGTCCCCCTTTTGATATTTTTTTTATATTTTTGAAACATGCACAAAGGCGCATTATCCTGGGACCAGTAATATAATTTTTTTACAATTGTATTTTCTAGAATTGTATTTTCTAGTTACGACTTTAAATGGTGTTGGAATGAACCATCAGCAATTTCAAAGATGTAGCAATTTGCCAATTGGCAAATTGCTACATCTTTTAAAATGCTACTGATTCATTGTAGTCAGTTATATTAATAAGTAGAATATACAATTCTAGAAAATACAATTGTAAAAGTTTTATAGTATTGGTCCCTAGACTATAATTGACCAAACTGCACAATCAACATCTAACAGAACTATAAATATCCAACAATATCTTCGAGGAAGGGTGTATATTTCAGAAAGATATTTGAGAGCCAGCCAAAGATCTCTATTTGTGCCAGTGAGATCAAAGAAGTTGCATATCGGGGAGAATGCATTCTGATGGGTGACCCTGTCAAGCCGTTATGCATATTTTTGCATAAGAAACAGAGGCATTCGATGACAAGATGATATAATGAACAACAAATCTGTGAGGTGGCTAAGCAATAATTTAACTCTATATCCACATAGACTTGTGGGAATAAAATATTACTGCACCTCCCTCCCCCCTTATTAATACATGATAGATTCGCCCAATTTGCAGTAAATTACATTCGCGAGGAGGATACCATTCAGCAGTGGCGTAGCTGCGGGGGTGGGTTTGGGGACCTTTACCCCTAAAATCCTCGACCACCCCGCCCCCCCCCCCAAAAAAAAGTATTTGCCCCAATTCAAATTTTATTTATTTATTTATTTATTTATTTATTTATTTATTTATTTATTTATTTTTTTATTTATTTATTAACTTCACATATTTATGAAAAAGGACTAATCGTGACCACAACGTTGAATATAAAGCCAAGTCCAGCCAATCGTATATTGCCCGGTTTAGCCCTTTACCCAACGAATCGCCCGCATCCGCCCGCGTAATATGCAAATTCAGGAGTTGAAAAAATATTATTTTTCAAATAATTTCAACAAAACCATATCATGTGACCCCTCGTTGGAACGAGCTCCTCGAGCTCGTTCCAACGAGGGATCACATGATATGATTTTGTTGACATTTTTTGAAGAATTTAAAAAAAATTATATTTAAAATAATAAATTTTGATATCGTCTGCGTTGGGTAAAGGGTTAGAGGATTTCCATTCAGTAAAACAGAGCTTGTTCTATACAGTAAACGAGCATTGGTTCATTACCCGGAGTTCCCACGGGGAACGTTTCCCTTAACTCAGATCCCAAAAATGATCTACAATATAGGGCAAGGCACTTTACAAATGCCTCAGATGAATTTTGCAAAATTGTCTCGTGGGAGGCCTAGTCCTAAGTATAACCCTTCGACCGTTACCCCCTCCTCTTACTTCCCTACAGGGAAGTGGGAGGAGGGGTGACGACCGAATATGCTAGTTATGACTAGGGGAGCTCCCCTAACCCTCACAGTGGACTTTCAAATATCATGCCCCACCCCCAAAAAAACCCAAACCTGGAATTCCTATTGTCAGGGCTGGGAGCAGTTAATTTTGTTTTTAACAGTTAAGGTTAATTTATTTTTAACAGTTAAACGGTTACTAACCGGTTAAAAGAAAACCAATAGATTATTGAAGTAAATGCGAAAAATAACACTGAATACAGGTCTCATATACTCTCATACTATTTTATTTATTTCTGCCAGACTTTTCATAGATAAACTTCACTGAAAACCGGGAGAGAATAAAAAATTATGCTGACATTCGAATACCGAGTCAGGTTAGAACGTTTGTTGCAAACACTTTTGTTGCAACAACCACTTTTGTTACAGCTCACCACTTTTGTTAGAACACTTGCCCACTTGTTACAGCACACACTTTTGTTACAAAATCAACCACTTTTGTTACAAAATGAACTCACCACTTTTGTTACAACCATCGCCCATTTCTGTAACAAAAACAACTCGCTCATTGTGAAAAATGAAGTAATCTGCAAGTAATGCGAGACGTGACGTTCAGTCATGATTATCGGGAGCGCGGTTGCTCGGTGGTCAGAGCGTTGGTCTTGAGATCGGAAGGTTGTGAGTTTGATGCCTGGCCGTGGTAACTTGCATTGTGTTCTTGGGCAAGGCACTTAAGCCCAATTGCCCGCTTGGGAGCACGATTACGCCATGTATCGCACGTTGATAGCACACATGCCTAAACCAATGCTAACCCTGCTCCTGCGGGATTAGTACGCTGTAGAGGTGACAGTTACTCGCCGTCGATCGGCGGTACACTCTGGGTACTCCGGCTTCCTCCACACGGAAAACTATCTTCGACACAATGTGACCTCAGCTATTAAAGTGTCATAAAAACCAATAACCCAATAATGATCATCAAACCGAACCATTGTCTCGCACGTTCAGTTGTAATGCCACACACTTGCTTATTGTTAGGTGATATAGTAACCTGCCACCTTGCGAGGTCATTGTCGTGGTGATATGTAGTGTACCATGCGCACACGTGTATCTGAAATGACGAGTGTCTATCGGTGCTAATTGTAGGAGATTCCAACTCCTTGAGCCTTGGACCTTAGTAGTATGTGATGTTGACTTCTTACCCTTTTAGCAGGTTCTCATCTGACGTCATTAGTCACGTAACTGGAAGAGATGGTGTGAGCGGACATCTTGTGATGTCATTCCCATGGTGACACGTGGTCCCACTGCGCATGAGCAGCGCGTGTTTCTAAGGTGACGCACTCTTCCGATAGCCATTTTTTACTATGGAAGCCTCCATCTTAGTTGTTAGAGGATAAATTGGACGAAGCTCTATCTATGAATCCATCGGTAATCATTACTGGTGACCTTAACTGTGATCTTCTCAAGCCGCAATGTAACTTACATAAAACAATGACTTCTTTCAATATGAAAGATGTTGTTCAGGAAGCCAACCGTGTTACCCAAACCAGCAACACACGACTGGATCCTATCCTAATGAGTGACAGCATTTCTGTGCTAAAATCGGGAACAATTGATCTAGATTTGTCAGATCACAAAGCTTCATTCACACATGTTGAGTTCAAACGTCCAAACACACCGCCTTGTATAAAAACGGTTCGGAATTATAATAAAGCTGATTTCGCGAAAATGAATCGCCGTATATCCGAAACAAATTGGGACCCGCTTATTGATACACCGGTGTAAAAAACGATGCAGTTTCAAATTTCTTCTCCACTTTTCTGAACACAGTCAGGGACTGCATCCTACTCAATAAGGTAACGATACGGAAAAATGATAAACCATGTTCGACAGTTCTATCAGGCGTGAAATCCACGTAAAGATCGTATTAGAAAGCAAGCTCTGCAATCAAATTCTCACCAACTCAGCTCGAAATACAGAATTATTAAAAATAAAGTTAACAATCTGAACAATTATGATATTTGAAAACAGTTGACGAATCACTAACGGAAAATGTAGAGCCGAAATAGGTTTGGCATATTGTAATGGCATTTTTGAACAACTTTAGTGGAGCATCGACGTTTCCGCCTCTTCGACAAACATCTTCCTCGGGAACTAATGTTGTCGATAACAACGATGAAAAAGTTGAACTATTGAATGATATCTTTATCCCAACAAGTAAGTTAAACGCCCAGAACCATACATTTCCACCCTATATCCGTAGATGTTCTAAGTCGATAAGTGATATTACATTCACAGAACAGGATATCATCACCATTTTAAAATCCTTATCCGTCAAAAGGCAAGTGGCCAGGACGAAATAGGACATAAAGTATTGAACGGGAAAAAGAACGGAATACAGACCATTATATTTCTTACACAAAAAGTCACTACACCTGAGTACCTCCCCTGAAGAATGGAAACTCGCTGATGTTAATCCTCTCTTCAAAAATGGTGATAAATCCGACGGGAAACATTATAGGCCAATATCCCTGTTATCGTGCATTGGTAATATTATGGAATGAGTGGTATGTAAGGGATTGCATAGTTACTTTCAAGAGAAAACTCTTTTTTTATAAATTCCAATCGGGTTTCCTTCCTCAAAAAGAGTGCCGTCTTCCAATTGATCGAGTTTTGTCAGTACTTGTGTCAAGCCGTTGATAATAATATGCAAACCTTCGGAATATTTTGTGATGTTTCCAAGGCATTTGATAAGGTGTGTCACAATGAGATAATTTTTAAACTAAAATAATACGGGATTTCGGGATCGCTTGTTCGATGGTTGAAAAGCTCTCTTACGAATAGAAAGCAGCGAGTAAAAATTAACGGTTCCTACTCTGCTTATAAAGATGTCACAGCCGGTGTTCCCCACGGGTCTGTCCTGGGTCCCTTGTTATTTCTCATATATATTAATGATAAAGCTGAAAATATCGAATCAGTTATTCGTATTTTCGCAGGTGACACCTGCTTAACTGAAATATTTGGCAATTCAAAGAATATTTCTCCGAAATGGAACGACGATCTCAGGAAACTGCATGAGTGCACTAAACAGTTGTTAGTAACTTTTAATGCCCAAACAAACAAATGCAATGCTCTTTTCACTGAGTAAGAACATCCATTATCCAAATATAACTTTCGATAATGAATCGTTCGAGTTCGTAAATACCCATAAACACCTGGGATTGATTGCTCAATCAAACATATCTTGGGAATCCCATAGTGACCACATTTCGAAGAATGCGTGCTCTAGACTATATCAATTAAGAAAATTAAAGTTCATTCTGAACAAAACAACTCTGGAAAAAATATACAAAGCATTCATTTTACAGATTCTTGAGTACACTAGTCCAGTATGGGGCGGTGCACCTGCAAACTTACTTAAACGCCTTGATGACATACACTGTGATGCCACCCGCGTTGTTACCAGGTCAGTGTCTCGTCAATGGTTTCTTTTGGAGATTGGGTGGCAAACACTACAGGAAAGGAGAAATCTGCATAAATTGTGTTCGAATGCGAACCGAACTGTTTAAATGTTCCTTTTTCAAATCCTGGGTTCGAATGCGGAACGGTCTTCAGGAAGAGACACGGAATGCTTCACTATCGGAATTCCCAAAAATCATATCTACCCAATCCTGCAGACCACCGGATTATTTCAAAAGAGGAAAACGGAAACTAAACGTCTTACATTCTCGTTTAAGATGTGGATGTAGTGACTTGAACGGTGACAAATTTCTGAATTATATTGCAGAATTTCCCAACTGATCTTGTGGAAATCTTGTTGAGAATACCGAGCAATATTTTTCAGAATGCCCACTGCACTCAACCGCAAGAATCGAATTACTACATTATCAAAGTATATATCATCGCACCGAGTTGTGTAGATATTCTGTTATATGGAGACCCTAAATTAAAGTATGAAGACAGTGTTTTTAATTTCAATGCAGTGCAAAAATTCATTGGGAAAACAAATAGATTTGTTGAACAAGATGGATGATCCAAGACACTCCGAATAAGTGATATTCGGCAAGTGGTCCTCCAACGCTGTCGTGATTTCCTCGTGAAACCGAGAACGTTCGAAAATCTTGGGAGTAGTATTGTTTTACCAGCCAAATTGAACCTAGCCTGTGGTGAGCTGTTACAACAAAAGTGGTTAGTTGTAACAAAAGTGTTTGCCACAAACGTTTACAGTTCACGCAACACGTTTAAATGATTTGAGAACGGAATTACATACTCTTTCTCAGGTGCCACTCAACCACCGATTTATCAATATTAAAAAAATCCCCATCAGTCTTTTTCAGTTTTCATGTAAAAAGACTATGGCCGAAGCTGTATCTTTTTTTAGCAACATCCGGTCATTCTGGCAGATTGGAATGTCACCACACGCCCTACAATCTTTGGTCCACTGATGCAGAATGTGAGAGAACAAAATAATATACTACTCCAAGTTTGCTAAGCACTACATATTTGACACATCACTGTGGAATTTGCTTGTGACATCTTTACGATATATTTGGTAGATATGATTGAAGAATGTATTGAGATGGTGCTCAGTGTTTACATTAGCTCTCCTTACAGGCAGACTTTTCCTGACAGTCACAGAAAGCATGCACCCCTTGATTTTCATGATGTTTTCGTGTAGTGTCTACGTGTACATGACATGTGTGGGGTATTGAATCTACTTTTTAACACAAACCCTTGTGATTTAATGACTGAATATGGCAAATGCAAATGTAAGAAGACATTTGTCTGAAGCAGAGATGTGGCGGGCTGTTGGGATGGTGGAGCAAGGGACTACGCATCGCCATGTTGGTGCAGCCCTTGGTGTGCACCATACGGTGATCACCAGAGCCTGAGCAAGGTTTCAGCAGTATGGCACACCAGTAAGACGGCATGGTGGTTGCAGGGACAGGACAACATCTGCAGCTGAAGACTGTTTTTTGATCATTCAGGCCGGTGGGAACCGCTTTGCAACAGCAACCCAGCTTCGCAGTGACCTTCAGAATGCATCCAGTGTAAATGTTTCGACGCAGATTATCCGGGCAAGGTCGCACGAAGGTGGTCTCCGGTCGAGAAGACCATGACACGCCAGACACGATTTGAATGGCCCATGGACCATGTTGGATGTACCAGAGAAGATTGCCGACCTGTCCTTTTTACAGACGAGTTAAGTTACTGCTTAAACTACACAGATATGCGTTCTAGGGTATGGAGAAGCCCAGGAGAGCGTTTCCATGCAGCCAACATTGATGGACATGACCGCTATGGTGGAGGGTCAATAATGGTCTGGGCGGCATCAGCTGGGATGGACGTACAGAGCTCTTTGTCCTTCACCGTGGTACATTGACTGCACAGTGGTATATTGATGAGATCCTGGATGTCCACGGCAGATTGTATGCAGGTGCAGTGGGTGATAGATTCATTCTGATGGACGATAATGCCCGTCCTCATGTTGCCTTTGCTGTCCGGGAGTAACAACAGGGGGAGGGGATTGAGCGAATGGACTGGCCAGTAAGATCCCCTGACCTCAATCCAATCGAACATGTCTGGAATAAGTTGCAGCTTACAATTTCAGCCCGTCCAGTCCAACCAAGAAGTGTCTAGGAGCTTGGTGCCATGATGGGACAAGAATGGAACAACATCCCACAAAGGACCACCAGGGACTTGACTGGGGGCATGAGAAGGCGCTGTCAAGCTGTAATTAACAGTAATGGGTCTCATTCTCGATACTGAACCCATACCAGTTCGCACCGTCAACATTTTGGCAAATTTGAAAAAAAATCCTCTTTTACCAATAATATCCATTTTCCATGGTTATCGTATTCAAAAACTAAAAAATAATGCCAAACACAAACAAAATCTTAATTTCTGTACTAAAATCATTAAAGATATAATTAAATAAAAAAATATATACACTTTTCATAACACTATTTCAACTAAAACGTAAAACAGACAGTTGGATGTACTGGGTGCTTAGCAAACTTTGAGTAGTGTATACAGACAGTTTTCTGACTTTCCGGAGTGTGTGAAAACTTTCAAATGTTGTGGACAAACATTAAGTTGGTGGCTGTCAGACAGTAATTAAATTGGCTGGTCTATCATTCATATGTTATTGTCTGGTGGGCAGAGCTGAAAACTTTGATCATATAACGAGCTATCATATCGTACCAAGGCCTTAGAAGTTTATTGAACCTTGTTTTTAACCCTAGACCCATAAGGCGGTAACAATGAGATATAAGGGAAAGAAGTGGCCTGCCTGCGGGAACCCAGGCATTTGATTGGATGAGAGTTATGAGACAGATTTTTTACAATGTGTCAATCACTATTCGGGTTTTAGATAGCATGTTGCAATTTCTATCTGGGTCAATAAAGTCGGTGTTAATAAGGTTGAAAACTCGGATGGCAATTTTTTAGATCAAGCCTTTGGTCGGGCCAAAATACGTTTTTGTTTTTTCAATTTTAACCAGTCAAAAAATTCTTAACCAGTCTGAACCAGTTAATTTGTTTAACCAGTTAACTGGTTAACCGGCTAACTGCTCCCAGCCCTGCCTATTGTAGAATTCTGCAACGCGCCTATCACACAGAAGCTCATTGTCCAAAGGGTTAACCTTGAATACCGGGAAGTACAACAGCCGATGACTGAGACGTTCAAACATTTAATTTCACCAGTTTCTTGATTGAACTTTCTAGGGTAAACTTCTCTCTTTGATCATTAAAACTCTAAGGATTCTTGGAGTAAAATTTGGCAAGATCATACACGGAAGTTTCGTATAATCCTGCTTTTGACATTAGAAGTATGTATTCCGCTCTACCATCTGACATTTTCCCGACTAATTACAAAACTCAACATGTGTTTACATTCTAAAATTTGATTAGAAGTGTTTCGCTCAGCAGTCAGGAATCTAAATAGTAATTATGAACATAAGATTTCGGATGCTTGCTTCTCTGACCGTAGAATGAACACTTAATTGCTTTCTTTGTTTTTAACTCTTCTAAGCTGTGCCATAAATCACTGTTTCACATCTCAAGTTAACTCTTTATCTGACCCGTGAGAATAACGGGAACTGAAGCAGTACTTGTTTGCTGTGGTAAATGAGTTATGTTTTACTTGTAAAATAGGACTTAAGCACGAATGCTTGGGGTGGAAGTCCTCTAAAATGGGAAGCACATACATATGAATGAATGAATGAAACTTTATTTTGCAGTATACTCATATACAGTTTACATACAGTTTACATAAATAAAAAAATAACAGTGAAAAGGTGTACATTGCATGGAAATGGCATAGCTAGAGAGGCTGTCTTCCTGTCATTCCTTAGAGAGGCTTTTTGTGAGGCTTTCCCCATGTTCGGAGGTAATCGAAAAAAAAAACAAATGGTGATTTGAAAAGTCTTATGTTTGGGATTTATTGTAGAAATAGCAATAGTTGGAAGGATGAGTTCACTTTTTGCTGGGTCACAATCCAGACAGAATGGATTGGTGCAAGTAATGTCAGAAGAATATCCATTCAAGAATGAATTGATTATTGTCTTTTTAAACAGAGTTCTGCTATATTGCCTAACTTCGAAATTTAAATCATTCCAAATTTTGGGGAATGAATGAATCGGGAGATCAGCAGAGAAGCGAGTTCTTGGTTTGAGAAAGCGCACATTCCCTGTTTGCCTTGTTTCCATTCCAGAAGGGTTCGTGTATATTTCGAAGGTATTGTCAAACGACATAGGAAGTTTATTGTGGTACCAGTCATGCATAAAAAAGATGCACATGTAGCTTATGCAAATCTTCGAACTTCAGTATTCCACAGTTTTTAAATAAAGGTTCGGTTTGCGAGGTATATTTGTATGATACGGGTTGCCTTTTTTGCAGTGTTGAGATTCTCCTGGTTGAGGGCATATGACCCCAGACAAGTATACCATACAACATATGACTATGCATCAATGAGTGATACAATATCTTCAGGGGGGCTTCCAAAGGAAGGGTTCTTTTTGCCATATTAAGGGCAAATATGCCCTGGCCATCTTTAGGAAAACTGCAGATGTGTGTTGTTTGAACTTTAAATTTTCGTCCAGGTTGACTCCTAGGAATTTGGCAGAGTTTTCCTCAAGTCTGTTGATAACAAATGGAATATCTATGTCGTTCAAAGATATATTTTCATTGGCGGCATTATACGAGTCGTTTTGCGGGTGTAACAACATACATTTGGTTTTACTAGCATTCAGACATAAATTATACATATATATACTACTCAAAGTTTGCTGAGCACCACATATTTGACACATCATTGTGGAATTTTCTTGTGACACATTTGCGATATTTTTGGTGGATATGATTGAGGAATGTATTGAGATGGTCCCTAGTGTTTACATTAGCTCTCTTGACAGGCAGACTTTTCGTAACAGTCTTGGAAAGCATGTACTCCTTGATTTCCATGATGTTTTTGCGTACTGTCTACATGTACATGAGATGTGTAGGGTATTCAGTCTTCATTTCAACACAAGCCCTTGTGATTTAATGATTGAATATGGTGAATGCAAATGTAAAAAGATATTTGTCTGAAGCAGCAATGTGGTGGGCTGTAGGGATGGTGGAACAAGGGGCTACCCATCGTCAGGTTGGTGAAGCCCTTGGTGTGCACCATACGGTGATCACCAGAGCCTGGGCAAGATTTCAACAGTATGGCACACCAGTAAGACGGCATGGTGGTGGCAGAGACAGGGCAACATCTGCAGCTGAAGACCGGTTTTGGATCATTCAGGCCCATAGGAACCGCTTTGCTACAGCAACCCAGCTTCGCAGTGACCTGCAGAATGCATCCGCGGTAAATGTTTTGACGCACACTATCCGGGCAAGGTTGCACGAAAGTTGTCTCCGATCGAGAAGACCATGTATTCGCATTCCACTGTCCCAGAACCACCGCCAGGCACGATATGAATGGGTCATGGACCACGTTGGATGGACCAGAGAAGATTGGCGACCTGGCCTTTTTACAGATGAGTCAAGGTACTGCCTTGACCACACAGATAGGCATTCTAGGGTATGGAGAAGACCAGGAGAGCGATTCCATGCAGCCAACATTGCTGAGCATAACCGCTATGGTGGAGGGTCAATCATGGTGTGGGGCTGCATCAGCAGGGATGGACGTACAGAGCTCTGTGTCCTTGAACGTGGTACATTGACTGCACAGAGGTATATTGATGAGATTCTGGATGACCACGTCAGATTGCATGCAGATGCAGTGGGTGAAGATTCATTCTGATGGAGGATAATGCCCGTCCTCATGTTGCCCATTCTGTCCGGGAGTACCGACAGAGGGAGGGGATTCGGCGTATGGACTGGCCAGCAAGATCCCCTGACCTCAATCCAATCGAACATGTCAGGAATGAGTTGCAGCTTGCAATTTCAGTCCGTCCAGTCCAACTAAGAAATGTCCAGGAGCTTGGTGCCATGCTGGTCCAAGAATGGAACAACATCCCACAAAGACCACCTGGAACCTGATTGGGATCATGAGAAGGCGTTATCAAGCTGTAATTAGCAATAATGGGTCTCATACTCGATACAGAAGCCATATCAGTTCGCTCCGTCAACTTTTTGGCAAATTTGAAAAAAATCCTCTTTTACCAATAATATCCATTTCCCATGGTTATCGTATTCAAAAGCTAAAAAATAATGTCAAACACAAACAAAATCTTAATTTCTGTGCCTAAATCATTAAAGATATAATTAAATATAAAATATATACACTTTTCATAACAATATTTCAACTAAAACGTAAAACAGATAGTAGGATATAATTGGTGCTTAGCAAACTTTGAGTAGTATATATTAGCGGATGACTGAACTTGACTTTATCTATATGTTGCGGTCACGATGAGTCATTGTGCATAAATATGTGAACTTAAAAATAAATAAATAAATAAATATATAAATAAATAAATAAATAAATAAATAAATTTTTGCATCAAACACATAGCGTAACTCTTTCAACACGAGAGACCGCTTTTCCGGTCCAGGAACAGAGTACGTCATAATTTCATTATGTAAGAAGGCTGCTAAGTGACCGTGTGTGGTAGAACAATTAATATTTTCAACGTGCAGCCTGAAGGCTGCACGTTGAGAATATTAATTGCTCTACCCCCAAATAATGGATATGGACTCTTCCAATTTCTGCCAGTTAACTGGCATGGAAGATACCACCTGTGTTCAAAGGATTAAGACACCTTATTGGAACCAGCTAGTCGTTTTGAAGATAAAAATTGAAGTAAATGTTTTTTTAAAAATATTGAAATTAGAATGTCGGTTTTTCTGAATAGCACAGATGGGATATTTCCGTTCGCTACATTAGGCAACGGACTAATAACCGACTAATAACCGAGAGCTAAAGATCCACACTCACTGCCTAACACTTCTTGGTAAACCTTAAAGGCAATCCGCCATGGCTGATACATTATGGGCATTTCGCCTGCAGGAAAAGGTAGAGTGACGACACTTCCAAAACAAAATCTTGAATTTGTAACGAGTTCGTTTTTGCCTGAGACACATAGCTTATAACCCGCTGTCTGTTGTTTTCGTTTATTAGATGTAACAAAGGGGGGCGGGGCGGTGGCTCGGTGTTTTCGGCATTGGAAATCAAACCGGAATGTCCACTGTTTGATTCCGGCCTGGTTAACAAGACACGTAATTCCGATTGCCCACGTATGGGTGGGTGGGTGGGTGGGTGGGTGGGGGGGGAGGGGGTAATAATCGCATTGGGGAATTATTTGGTAAATTGAATTATTTTCACCCAACTCGTTATAAAATTGGAAATATTTGACTGTTCTCTCACAAAACAAGTGAAAAAGACTTAAATAAACGAATAATAAATAAATTGTTTGTGTAGATTCCCACACTGTGGACAGGAGAGAAAGGGGGAAATTAACATTTACGAAAATATGCTCAAATGATAAAACAAAATAGTTAGAGATGAAACCCAGCCTCACTTTGAGTATTTCCGCTGTTCAGTTCCAGGAACGCTTACCTTTTATTCAACACACAGGATATCAAAATGTATTATTTTCGTTATTGTTTTGTTTTTTTTAAATTTCAACAAATGTCCAGAAAACCGTATCATGTGACCCCTCATTGGAACAAGAAAATATTGATGAACAATATTGTTCGTTCAGCTGCTCACTTTGTAAATTATGCGGGCGGAAGCGAATGATTTGTTTGGTAAAGTGTTAACCCTTTACCTAACATGAAAAGCAGACGACACTTGCAAAAATAATTCTTGAATAATTAATTTTTTTCATTTTTTGTCTCAAAAACATAGGTTATGACCCCTCGTTGGAACGAACTCGACGAGCTCGTTCCAACGAGGGGTCATAATCTATGTTTTTGAGACAAAAAATGAAAAAAATAATGAAAATTAATTGGCGATTTTTGAGAATAGCGCTGGCCGGTTTTGGCCGTTACGTTGGGTAAAAGGTTAAAGGGTGAACAAGTTTTCGTGCACTTACCTTCAACGCGAGAGTAAAGCACTCTGTGTCTGGTTACTTTTTATACCATGACAACCTATTCTACTATATATGAAAAGCCTATGACTTAAATTTTATCTTTACACACCAACCGTGGTGAACACGCCAACAAAGGGATTTCAATACTGAAAATTTACACCTACAGTGGAACTACATCCAAGCGAAGAGTGAAATGAAAGTGGCAATTATTTATTACGTTTTAAAATGAGTTTACCCCATAAAACACCAAAAATTAACAAACATGCATTGTCTCATGTTAATAAAGCATCCATAACTCGAAATAGTGTGTTATTATGTAATTAAAATGAAAAAGGCCCTGTTCCTTTTTCAATTTCTTTTCGGTGATAAAATTGACAGAGGAAGTACCGCCCACCGATGCTCATGTGAACAAAAACAAATTCTCTGGTATGAACGGCTGCTGCTCAGTAAAATCGAGAAAAAATGATAGCGACTCTTAATAATCTGACGATCATAGCATAAATAAAATATACCCAAAGTAGCTTGAAGTACCAAATGTTCACCACTCGTGGTGAAGTGGTGTTAACCGCGCGCCGAAGGCTCGCGGTTAACACCACTTCACCAATCGTGGTGTACATTTGGTACACCAAGCTACTATAGGTATATTCTATATATCTAAACTTTCTCGCCCAATTTCATGCAGTTGGATGAGCAGTAGATGATCATTAGACTGCAATAACAGACTTTCCATGTTCAGGTATGTTAATTTGCACGTCACAATCTCGCATTCAATATTCCAGGTTTGCAAGCATGCATTTACTGTGAAACCGATAATGGGTTCGTTTTAAATGGTTTCATTAATTTAATGTGTTTCGGTATTGACTGTTGCAGTGCCATGGTTGTTTCCGCTGTTCACGCTGTCCCGAAAGTTTATGGTGTCTGGAATTTTTGTTCTGTGCCAAAGTAATTTTTTTGGTGCCAAATGAAAGATTTTGGTGCCAAATGAAGTTCGACTGTAAATGAAAAGAAATTAATCATGTATCGTCCTTTGAATGCAACAAGGCGCCATCTGCAATACTAAAGCCCCGTACAGACGCGCAAATTTAATTTGTCAAAGAAAATGAGGCAAATAAAATTTGGTCGTGTGTACGAGAAAATTTGTCACATTTTCTTTGAACGCATTTCTTTGTTCAATATCTGGACGTCCCAGATATTGAACAAAGAAATGTGCCATGTTTCTGCGCACGGAGAAACTGCGCATGCATAGAAATACGTAAACAAGTATTGCATCATCCACCATGCTATAAGAATTCGAAGCTAGAAAAGACTTTAGTGAATAGTACCGCAATTTTCAAAACACGTGGTGGTATGACAATGCTGTATATTTACTTTTGGAAGAGTTGTAAAGTAAGGAGAGTCTATGGAATATAAAAAAGTGAATTTTATAGAGTTAAAAATTTCTCTCTTCACATCATGGGCGCAGATCTCTATCGGAGAGTAAGAGGGGGGGGGGGGGGGGGGCGACGGGATTCCTTGGTCCAAGAACGCACAGGGCCGTTGGGGACATCATGTGTTATGCCCCTCCCCTATATTTTCCAAGACAGCCGGTATTTGAGTAATAATTTCTATCGCCACCTTATGCACAAAGCAGCGCCGTCAGCAAATAAAATGTGCCGTTGCATACACACGAGAAGCAAAAAATGTTGCAAATTTTATTTGCCACATTTTCTTTGACAAATTAAAGTTGCTAATCTGTACGGGGCTTACAGCATTGCTGATGGCACCCCCTTGCACTCAAACTACGATATTTTAATTTAGTATTACCTGGCTCGTTTTAGTATTTTAATTGTCAAAAAACCCACAAATGATAAAAAAAAAATAGAAAATTAAAAAGTAAAAAAAGGATATTACTAACGTTTACAAAATAATTTCAACATTATTATTTACTCACTGTTTATTCACATCAAATAAACTATTAGCAAATAAATTATTAGCACCCGTAAAGATCGATCCCCGGTTGGGGAAAGTTCTCGAGGTGTCCGAACACTCTCTGTCAGCATCAATTGTGGGGTTGGTACTGTCACAGCGTACCGTCCTATCGGATGGGGACGTAAAATGGCTGTCCTCTGTGCGGAGAGAGACACACTCCGTGTAGGCTAAAGATCCCTTCGCAGTATTCGAGAAGAGCTAGGCCACGAAGTTGCTGCTATGAAGGTCATCCCACACACCTATGCCATTGGGCCAAGGAGAGACGTTAATATAAGTTGCATAACTTGTTCGCCAATCCTTGTAAAACAAATAAGATTAAATAAATAAATAAAGATTATGAACAAGATTAAGCAAGATGAAAAAGATTAAGTAACAAAGAAAGGCCTTGATGAGAATCAGATTAACCCTTTACCTAACACGAAAAACAGACGACACTTCCAGATAAAATTATTGAATAACTATTGTTTTTGACTTTGTGCGTCAAAACCATAGCTTATGACCCCTCATTGGAACGAGCTCAACGAGCTCGTTCCAATGAGGGGTCATAAGCTATGGTTTTGAGACAAAAAATGAAAAAAATAATGAAAATTGAATGGTGATTTTTGTGAATAGCGCTGGCGGGTTTTGCCCGTTACGTTGTGTAAAGAGTTAAATGGATAAACTGTTAATTCAGTTTACTTGACACATGTGAATTCTGTCTCGCATATGTCGCCAGGCAGCGATTTTATCAAGAACGATGCGCTGAAATAAACCACAAAGCCGTTGATACCTACCAAAAGTATATTTTTGGTGCTAAAGTTTGGTGTACTTTTGGCGCCAAACGAATTTGTTTAGTGCAATTGGCGCCCTTGGCACCTGACAACTTGAACACTGGTCATTTCATGATTGTTGCATGCTTCACGCGACGCGATTGATGCTATAAAGATATAATCAACTCTTATTCAATCCGCAATTCGGATACATCTTGAATATTTCAATACACCTCATTCTGAAACAATAACGGTAAGATTGGACCTACCTCAACGATCACAGCGATGTCAGGAAGTAACTTCACGGAATCGTAAGGACATGCTTTGGGTTGAGTGCAATGGTTTTCAAGCCGGTCTTTAAGGTCGTAATGAAGAACCCACAAGGATCTTTATTGATCTTCTGCCAACCCAATGACCATATACGGCCGACGATATCTACAAATCTTTCCATTCAAATTTTATTATTATTTTTTCAAGGTTTTGTCACTAAAACATAGCATATGACCCCTCATTGAAACGAGCTCGTTGAGCTCGTTCCATTGAGGGATCATAAGCCATGTTTTCGAGGCAAAATAAGGTAATAAAGAAAAATAGTTTATTATAACATCATTGCATCGCCCTCGTTGACCCCATTTCGCCGAAATTGAAAGGACCTGTGCAACCATTGCATAGGCTTGCCTGCCTCTGTCTATAAAATTCTGTTTCGTGTGCGATACCTATTTCCAATATATTATTTATTTATTAGTATTTAGCATTATTGTCACGACCTTTGGCCGCAACGTAAGTTTAGCCAATCGTTTATACCAATGCTATTCACTTTAGAGGTCGTCAACTCCAGCCGTTGGTTCCGGGTCATATTATAGCAGTAAAAAATCCGCAGTAAGCAAACACTGCAACACTTCCTGGGCAAGCCTGAAAATAAGCAGACTGTCATCTGTAAAATGAGGTCCCCAGGGGGTGAATTTTGTGATGATACCCTGCACAGCAGGGTAGCATCACCAAATTTACCTTCTGTGAACCTCAGTCTGAATCAAAGTCTCAAGCCAAAACAGAAACATGTACCTAGAGGATAAATTGGCTCACTGTATGGGATAGCATCAGCAAATTCACCTTCTGGGGACCTCATTTTGCAAATGACAGGTTGCTTATATTCAGGCTTGTTCCTAGGGTTCGTGTGGGGAATTGTTTGTACACAGCTAACTTGGGGAAAGAGGATGAATAATGGAGGGCCTTGCAATCAGACTACCTTCAGATAGGGGTTCGAAAGGGGTGACCCAGGTTTGGCCGACTATAACATGAAGTAACCTGACTTTTCTTATGTTTTCCTAACCTAAGAAAGCTATTCGGACAATGAGTCTACAATAAATACACAGAACGTCACGATATGTGAATGCGTTCGTCAATACTGCACGAGTTCCTGCGCGGAAGGATAGAACGAGAGCAAGCCTGAAAATAAGCAGACTGTCATCTGCAAAATGAGGTCCCCAGAGGGTGAATTTAGTGATGCTAACCTGCACAGCAGGAAGGTTAGCATCACCAAATTTACCCTCTGTGAACCTCCGTCTGAATCAAGGTATCAAGCCAAAACAGAAAGATGTACCTAGAGGATAAATTGGCCCACTGTATGAGATAACATTTGCAAATTCACACCTGAGCACCTCATTTTGCAAATGACAGGTTGCTTATATTCAGGCTTGTTCCTGGGATTCGTGTGGGGATTGTTTGTACATCGCTACCTTGGGGGAAAGGGAATGAATAATGAAGGGCCTTACAATCAGACTACCTTCAGATAGGGGTTCGAAAGGGGTGACCCAGGTTTGGCCAACTATAACTCGAAGTAACCTGACTTTTCTTATGTACACCTAACCTAAGAAAGCTATTCGGACAATGAGTCTACAGTAGATACACAGAACGTCACGATATGTGAATGCGTTCGTCAATGCGACACGAGTGCCTGCGCGGAAGGATAGAACGAGAGGCACAACCTCGAATTCTATCCTTCCGTGATGGCACTCGTGGCGTATTGACGAACGCATTCACACATCGTGACGTTCTGTGTTTATTATTACACACCTCTATGACATAGAATCCATTAATTTAAAAAATCAAACAACATACACAGAAAATTTGAAACTTCAAAACTCTTTATTATTTATTGACCGAAGCGTTCGATTTATCGGCAGTCACCGCAGCTTCAGAACTGATCCGGGTCTGAATGCGACGTTTCCATTGGCCGATTACTAAAATGGGCGGAGTTTAGTTCTTTTGATGGATCCATGACCTCAGGTAGAAAAATAGCTCGTCAATGAAAATACGTGTAGAACACGCGTTCCGTACGGAATTGTAAATATGGAGCTGGAGGAAAAAGTAATAGGCCTGTAATAACTGGAATTATTCATGGTAATCGGCAGTGCTGTGGTAAAAGCCGTGTGAAGAGTTCAATGGCTTTTATGATCACATTGCTGACTGCCATGACAATAATTCAAAAGCTAATCCCACTCACACATCACTGAACTAATAACTGCCCGTGATAGTTTGCATGTCTGTCAGTATTCAGGCTGGTTTTAAACTATCTGGTGTCACATTTTCGCCATTCTGGACAGTTTAGTGCCAAACAAAGTGTTTTGGTGCCAAAAAGCTAATGAGGGTGTACTTCGCCGTCTGATAGACTGATACAAATAAATTATTCAAGTTTTAACCCTTTACCTAACGTAACGGCCAAAACCGGCCAGCGCTATTCTCAAAAATGGCCAATTAATTTTCATTATTTTTTAGTTTTTTGCCTCAAAAACATAGGTTATGACCCCTTGTTTGAACGAGCTCGTCGAGCTCGTTCCAATGAGGGGTCATAACCTATATTTTTGAGACAAAAAACGAAAAAATATATTTTATTCAAGAATTTTGTTTGCAAGTGTCGTCTGCTTTTCATGTTAGGTAAAGGGTTAATAAATGAAGTGGTAATTATTTCAAGAGTGAACGGACAAATAGGTCACGGAAAAGTTCTGACTTAATCATCGGTAGGCCAAAATGGCCGGTACCTAAGTTATATCTATATGCCACAGATTCAATTAATTGTCAGAATAATTGATGTTGGGAAAGAGGAGCGGAAAAGATCCATATTTTTTCAACTTAATACACTCCCACCCCCACATACTGATACAACATACATCAATTGAAAGATTATTCAATCTACTCTCACGTGAGGCCTGTTGTAGTCCTGAAAATTGGTGCACGTTTTTAAAAAATGGGTTCAAACAGGTGAACCCCCCCCCCCCCCTATATTCAAGTCTGCATACCAGAGAAAGTATCACATTTACTTTGATGCATCTAAATGTTCATTCATGACATAAAACTGAGGTTCACTGATAATACGAGATAAGATTAACAATTTATAGATTTACTCCTTGCATGCTGCTGGCGGATATTCCTGCCCTGGGCAACATTTCTCTTGCCATTGAAATATGTGTAATTTGGGTATATCCAATCCAATTTCCACCCTGTAAACTGAATGGATTTTTTCACCAATGATTTCCTGACTTATTAAAGTTAGATGAATTTTTCATCAAATCTTGTCATGGCTGCTGTGAAGCAGCCATGACTAGATATGATGAAAAATATTTTGTAAATACTCAGCGGGTTAAGAGTTAATGCTATCTGAAGTTATTATAGCCAAAACTTAGTTATCTAATTTGCATAAATCCAATATGGCGGCTAGAAAACACGATGTGAATTTGCATATTTGATATCTGACATTATACAATAGCTTTGAGTACGTTTCGAGATAAATAGAATACAATGCACAGATAAAACAATTCAGAGAAAGGATTTTGGCCATGAATGGATAGTTGCTTCATTTGTATAATTTCAAAATGAAGGCCCATTTGTCTTATTATGTGGCCTAACCTTAACTCTTTGAATGATGTTAATTGCTTTCAACGATATTTTATGCAATGTTTTAGAGCAGGGTGCATTGAATGGAAAAAGTAAGCATTTATTCTTCGCTTAGTATGCATAGGTTTTGTTAAAGACACAGGAAAGTAGACTTTCTCGTCATATCTGAGCTGGAAAATAGAGAAGAAAAGTTCCAGCAAAGATTTTTAAACTGACAGCCTCTCTACAGTCAGTACTGGATTTCAAGACATTACCGATGAACTATAACAAATCTTCAGTTATCAGCATCCAATTCAAAATCAATTTCAAATGTTTTGACATTTCCACATCGGTCAGCAGCGTTACATGGACACAGCTCAGTACAGGCATGGCCATTAGCAATGCAAGTGCAGTTCTTGATACAATTGCTCTTAGAGCTTGAACCTGAACAGAGAAGTTCATCTATGACTTCCGCCGTAGATGGTCCTTTAAACAAAATAGGGATAATACTTCCAGAGTCATCGTCTGTTTCCCAGCCACGGCCAATGTGGGTTCCAATATCTGGCCTTGGATTATGAGATAGAAGCCATATTCTTTTCTGCCAGTTCGCACGTAGTGCATGTTGTGTAAAGCTAGGCCTGCTTGGTGGGAGTTTGTTCCGTGTCCGCTCCTTTGTCTGAGCAAACTTTGTTCTGATTTTATTAAGATTTGTACTCTGTGGACTAGATTTAGGTTCAAACAAGTTAATTATAAGTTTCTCAACAGCTTACGGACATTTGCTTGAGTCTGTTCCACCCATCGCAAACAGGTCAGTGTAATAACAGTTGTCCTCAATCAGTTTAAATACCTTCTTCTTTCCAATACCAAACAGGTTACAGGGAAGACATAGAGTCACATCCTATCAAGGCGTGATCAGCTGGAACTGTCCGACAGTGTCCGACAGAATGTGTCACCAACAAATCTGCAGATCTCATGGATGGGATGAAAGCGACGTGTGTCAGATGTTTCCATTGTTCGACCCATTCACTTTCAGCGTTTTGCCGTACTCTGCATCTGATTGAAGTAGTGTACCAATAACACCAGAACATCAGTGTCCGATGCCTGCACAACTATTAGACCAGTTGTACTATTAGCTTTAAAGGTATGGTCAGACTGGATTGCATGCAGTACCACCAGAGAGTCTGCTTCTTCGTGAGAGGAGAAGAGGTTGATGGCATCTTCCCACGCGGTTGTCAGACGTTTGGTTATGATACCATCAGAGAAACCACCATCTAAGTAGATTGTGTATTCAAGGTGCTTTGCAAGGTCATCTAGTGATCATTCAAGGATATATTGGGACGGGGACGGGGACAGGAATACAGCAGGGGCAGCCTTGTTATCAGCATTATTCAAGAACTTTCTCCAAGGTGGAACAGACTTTCCTGCAATGACTTGATACTGCTTACCTGTTGGCCCCACACCTTGACGCCTGAGCCACTATCTTTGTTTGACAAAATGTTTGTTGTCGTGGCGGTCAAATACATCAATGACTGTACTAGCAACAGAAAAAAACATTTCATTAAGCCCTGAAGGTAAGGTGCAGCTAGGTCGGCAAATGTCTTGAAGCTGTCACCATTCATAGCTTGGATGATGGCCATTGCATCTTGTATGTACACCGTGTGTGACCTTTCGGCATATGGTACAGGTCACGCTCGACTTTCCCTTCAAGCTTATGAGCTAGGTTCTCCTTCCTGGTTTTACGCATCTGATCATCTTCATGAAATAACGAGGTTGGTACAACTGTTACAGGATCCTGCATCAAACATTCCATGGTTAGGTCTCTTGTTTTCGCTATTACAAGAGCGTAACACTAACTCGGAATTCATTCTGGCATACACATGCTGTGTTGCCTTTGCACCTGACGTTTGTCTTCTTGGACCTACCCGAAAATGTAAGTAAGTCAGATTTTGCGATCGTGTCATACAAATTTTTTGTGATTCAGTTAAAAGTGTTGGTTTTACAAACTCCTTTGCACTTTTCATTTCCATCTTTAAGAGCATTAAGCAGTGATGCTTGAACCTCGGCACTTGCATGCAACCCTGTGGCAATGATGATGAAAACTTGCTCTGGATGACCATCTACATCAAATGGGATAGTGATATTCTCATCAATGTGGGCAACTAAGGTTCTGACATCTTTCTCATCACGAGCCATAAAACTGGATTTAATTGTTCGTGTGGAAATGCCGAATCCTTCGGTGTGATCCCACTACGTTGCCTCACTGATCTTGCAAACATGCCCATGAGATGTCTTGTCAGTGTCCATCGAACCAAAGCTGTCTTTTCCCTGGTAAGGCCAGTGATGCCACTATCACATTTAGAATCTCGGATAATAATTTTCTCCATGCCAAAGTCAAGTTCAGGGAGAAAAATGAAATTAATGCAAAACATCTCGTATACAATGTATTATTAAGATGTGACATACCGAATTGTTTAATTTTTGCCGCCAACTTTGAGTATGCAAATGAGGGTAAAAATAAATTAGAGCAGAGGCTACAAAAATATAAATAAATCAAAAATTCTAATTGTTCAATATTATATTGATTCTATAAATTAGAATTAAGGTCTTCAACATGCATTTTTCGACAAACTATTTTATATAGCCGTCGTCTTTGTTTTTTGCAAATTAGGTCACGCCTTTGGTCGGAAGAGATAAATTTACATTAAGTGGCAATTTTATATCATCCCGATCCTAATTGCACCATACTGTTGCAATGAAACACCACAAATTCAAGCAATAAATGAAGAAATGGATCTCAGGTCAGTATACAGAAAAATAGGAAAATATGCAAATATGGATTATGACATGCTCGATTTCAAAGATGAAGTTTTCAAAAACTGCACTATATTTTAGGACAACAAACTTTTTCATAAAGGAGGGGTAATAAGGTATCAGAGAACTAAATATTTGAATTAGAGTTTCCCGCCTTGAAATGTTGCACTCGGAAGTGATGCAATCTCTAAAAATAAACAGCCTTGGGGAAATACATTGTTTCAATAAACGTTTGAAGCATTCTATTGACATCTTGCGTAATTGATGAATATTCCAGATAAAAAAGAGGGTGATTTGCTTCCTTGTGGACCTAAAAAATACAATTTATATTTGGTGTATTTTTGTAAGGAATTCTCTGAAAAATACGTGCGCGTAACCGATACTTCCCTTGCTGTCAATTTTTCTCTCTTATTTGTTGCATAACCCCCTGTTTTGGGGTCAGAAAAAGTTGTCTGAAGGGCTATACTTGACAAGGATATTTGAATGCCAAAATTAAAGTGATGAGATAATATTTTTTGTTGCCTGAACGTTATAATGGTCGCTTATGGGAAAATATTTAGTTCCGTGATACCATAAGCTTTCCAGTGATATATTACTTTTGAGTATATGGGGTGGGGGAGGGGGATCTGGGGGAGACATTAAACTCTTAAAATAAGGCCCCTTTATGGAATTTTCTAGTATGTTTTCCCGTTGTCGCACTGAGATAATAATGGATTAGTCGACGAATTACTGTTACTCCACTGGGCTCAGCGGGTCACGAGTCATTACAAAAGGCAGGATTTAATTAGATAAATATTTCATACCGTCGCGCGTGACTCGCGACGGTATGAAGTATTTATCTAATTAAATGCTGCCTTTTGTAAAGTTGACAACCTACAATGTTTTAATGAGGAAAAGACAAGGCCCCCATTACTATTCACTGACAATTAACGTTGCAAGTTTGTCCAAACAGACGAAAGAAGTAATAATATTTTCTCCCTTTGTCATCCATCGCGCTCTTCACTGCCACCATGACTATCCTTCACAAATGAAAGAAATTTTTTTGGTACCAAAATTTTAGCCAACGACGATTGTTTGGTGCCAATTCAAAATTTTTAGTGCAATTTGTTAAAATGATGCTCGACAGTGCGAACACTGCCTTTGCGAAAAGTTTTGAACATGCCAAGCTGTTTTTGATAATACAGGACACTGGACAGCTGAGCTTGGCTTGCAGCTAACTGGGACTATGTGTTCTGACTTGGGGGCCAACAGATAGGGTGCGCTGTGGCCGTGACTGCTCAGTTCTCCACAAGGCTTCATTCAGCAATCTAGAATTCCATATACTCGGGGATTGGGAGCCAGAATTTGCTCAACAAGGGGGCCTGTGCTCCCCGACGGGGGTAGTGGTGGATGGGAGGGGGTTAGAGTATTTCCCGACAACCGTTCATTAAAAGAGGCAGTTTCACCGTGTGCGTAGAAAGCTAGCCACCCTGGCCTCACCTCTGCATATAATGATATTCCAAATCTCCCAAGTGTTTAATTTCGTCGGACAATCTCTAAAAATAAGAAACTTTGTGCCCAATTACTCCAATTGAGATAAACGTTTTAATGGCGCAACAGTTCGCAGTCCGACGACGAAAAAAAATTTTTTTTTCGTTCTGCTCCTGCATAAAAAGCACGCAGTGTATAATTAAATCAAAGGCCACACGAATCTGAAATTATAAGCATTTTGTGTTCAGATGGTTCTTCGATTTTGATGTCATCCTCAAAAACGAGCATTCTTAGTGCATAGGCATTTGTTTAATGTTCCAGTGAAATTCACATCAGTATTCCAAGAGGTTAATGGTTATTTTATCTTTACAGAAACATTTTGGACATGTGGTGTAAATATTTACATATTTTTGTATACGTAGCCGAAATTTATGACATACTAAAACCAAATTCGTTGAACTGAGGCTAGAAGATTTACATGCAACGCGTTTATCTCCTTTTCTTGATCAGGCAATGTCGTACGTTCGTTTTTTCCAAACTTGACATTAAATGCAATGACGTGCGTTTTGTCTCATATAACATCAGTGGCATCCTGATAGAAACCAGACAATCCGTTTGAGACAAACATGCTAGCATATTAAATCGTGACTACATTTCGTCCCCTGAGTTCCAATGCGTTCTATGTGCCAGTAGGCACATAGAACACATTGGAACTCAGGGGACGATTTAACTGAAACAGAAAAATATCTTGACCCATTCAACACGTCACATACAGCTTTTCGCGTAAAGAAAAGGCTGACCGTCGAGGCACCGCCAGCAAGGTGAATACCTAACTGTGAAAGAGAATCAGTAATTATTTAATCTCACAGCCCTGTTGGGCGTTAAGATTAAATTATTTATGAACCCTTCCGCCAACCTTTCAAGTCACCAATCAAATTCTGTGAGGAAGCTGATGCTGTTATCAACTGTTTGTTTACCAACTTTTCGTGGAGTTTGCGAGCTGACATCCGTTGATTTAATGTGACGTCTCTTTACTCACATTGAAAATAATAATAATAATAATAATAATAATAATAATAATAATAATAATAATAATAATAATAATAATAATAAATCTTCGGCCTTCCGCTGATTTGACGTTGTCCTCTAACGAGGAGGCCTACATTAACCCAGTACCCCGCCGGGATATTCCTCCCCCACTCTCTCCCCCTAATCTCCCAGCATTCAATCAAAAACTGTTTCATAATTCCCCCGTTGACGCCTTCTCGATCTCCCCAATTATAAAATTGACGCTTTACCTCATGTCATTCCTCATCCAATTATCCTTCATGTTTCCATCCATTTTTCCAGTAGTTCCCCAAGGAGCCTTGTTCTGTGAGGCAAATATTTGGGGCATTCTAAAATGAAATGTTCCAGGGTCTCCGTTACATCTAAGTTACACATTTGGCACACTCTTTCCTCGCCTTTCCCGATACTCCCCCACAACTCCAGTGACTTGGATCTCACTTCGAACAACAATGACCCCCCCCCCCCCCCACACACACACACACCAAACGATCCATACAGGTACTCCTCAAAAGCTGGCGCATCCTTTTTATATAACCCGTCTAAAGAACTCTTGGTCCTAATTCCGGCTCGCCAGCTTCAATTACAACACTCAAGCACCCTTGCCCTTATAAAACTCCTCCCGTGCTGGTGTCCCCCTTCTAGATATTCAGTCTCTATAGAGTAGTTCTCCATTAGCCCCCTCACCTGCTTTATCCATCCTGTCGGAATGTTATAGTTCTATACATGGTTGAATGTCGTTTTACACCATATGCTGTTTGAGAGGTTTACCAGGTAATGTAGGTAGCATAATTTTCCCATATCTATTCTATCATTCACCCACTTTTCCCACCTGACCGTTTCCAATGCGGCTGCATTACTTGATCCGTTTATCCACCGACCCGCATCAGTTTGTAGAATATCCAAATTCCTCACTACCATTTGGTTTGGAGAGATCACATCTGTTCCATATGTTATACTTGGTAATCCCACCCTCTCCCAAATAGTTTTTTCCAGCGAACACTTTGTTTACCCTTTACCTAACGAATCGCCCGCATCCGCCCGCGTAATATGCAAATTCAGCAGTTGAAAAAATATTATTTTTCAAAAAATTTCAATAAAACCATATCATGTGACCCCTCGTTGGAACGAGCTCGTCGAGCTCGTTCCAACGAGGGGTCACATGATATGGTTTTGTTGAAATTTTTTGAAAAATTTAAAAAAAAACTATTTTTAAAATAATTAATTTTGATATCGTCTGCGTTGGGTAAAGGGTTAAAGCTATTTCTTCCCAGAAGTTTTAACTCATTGAGTATTCTTTTCCCCTTTGTCTTACGTTTATCTGTGTACTTTCTGTATATGCCTCTACCTGTAACGCATAGATTTACCCCCAAGTATTCATATTCACCCGTTTCTCCCACTTTTATAACCTTGCTTTCCTCTTCACCAGTAGTGAATTTACCCACCATCCACCTTCGCAAGGTTTTACCTTGCTTTTGTTTTCATTGAGTTTAAGACGCCATTCATTCCCATACTTTTCTACTATGGTTAACCCTTTACCCAACATAACGGCCAATACCAGCCAGCGCTATTCACAAATATCGCCAATTAATTTTCATTATTTTTTCATTTTCTGTCTCAAAAACATAGGTTATGACCCCTCGTTGGAACGAGCTCGTTCCAAAGAGTGGTCATAACCTATGTGTTTTGAGACAAAAAATGAAAACAAAATGAGTTATTCAGGAATTTTGTTTGCAAGTGTCGTCTGCTTTAATATTAGGTAAAGGGTTAACAGTTTTTGTAGTCCCTCTTCACTCTCGGCAAATAAAACCATGTCGTCGGCAAAGAAGAGTCCTGGGATATTTGTCTCTCTGACTTTTACCCCCTCTGCGTTTTCAATCAGCTCATCTCCCAGATCGTTTATGTACAATGCAAACAGAATCGGTGACAAGATGCACCCCTGCTTAAGGCCTATCTCCATTGGGGCCCTCTGCGTTGTGATGTTTCCCAGGTTAAGTACACTCTTTGTACAGTTCTTTCATGATTCCAACAAAACTTCCTCCCAATCCAAGGCCCTCAAGTTTCTGCCACATTCCTTCCCTCCATACTCTGTCGTATGCTTTTTCACACCAGGAAAGGCCATAAACATCTTTTTCTTACTGCCTTTCGTTGATTCTATCAATTGTGATAGAGTGAACAAGTGGTCGGTGACTTGTCTCCCTTTCCGAAACTCTTTCCGGATTTCCCCCAGGAATCCTCTTTCTTCGGCAATTTCCACAAGCCTTCCCTACAGAAACTCGCAGAATACCTTCCCAATATTGCTGCTAACAGATATCCCTCTGTAATTATCTAAAACTTCCGTATCCACTTTCTTGTGTATGAATGTTACACTCCTTTTCTTCCTCTCTGTCAGAACCTCTTCCTTTGTAATTGCCATGTTAAATTGTGCTGTAAGATGTTCAGATAATGGATCCCCTCCTCTTTTTTAAAAAAACTCGTCGGGAATTTCATCAGTGCCTGATGCTTTGGCATTCTTAAACTTGGTGACTGCATGTCGTACATGCCCCACCCCAATTTCCCTGCATACAAGGTCAGATGAATTTTCTGCACTCTCCATCATACATTCTGGTGGGTCATTAACCCTCTCCAAATGCTTGGTCGTTCTACTGCTATAATGCCCCGGTCATCAGTACCTTTCCTATCCACCTTAATATTATGTGTGGTATTGCCCTAGCTAGTTTTATTTATCCATTTACAGAAAACATTGGAACGTCCTATTGCTTTAAGGAGATTACTATTCCGCGCTTTCCTATTTTTGTTCTTGATTATATTAACCTTTGTTCTTGCCTCCTCATATACTTCTTTGGCACTTTTATTGGCTGTATCATTTGCCCCCTTGAGTTTTCTACACCTTCTAAATGCAGCATATTTTGTCTTTCTCTCTTAGTGCATGTTTGAGTTCATTATTTACTCTATATCCTAATTCATTCTCTCTATGCTTTCCCTCCAGCATCTTTCAGACTTCTCACTATTGAGTCCGCCACCTCCTGAATGTTCTCTCCGGTTGACACAGTTTCAAACTTTGATTTTAAATTCTCCTCAAAGTGCCCCCCTCCCCAGTCTGCTTCTTTTCCCAGCTTCCAAATGTCCTTAAAGACCGCTCTTTGTTTTGCTATTCGATTACCGTTAACCCGTTCTGTTATCAGGTTGTGATCACTATTTAACCCTTTACCCAACGTAACGTCCAAACTCGGCCAGCGCTATTCTCAAAAATCGCCAATTAAGTTTCATTATTTTTTTCATTTTTTTGTCTCAAAAACATAGGTTATGACACCTCATTGGAACGAGCTCGTTGAGCTCGTTCCAATGAGAGGTCATAACCTATGTGTTTTTGAGACAAAAAATGAAAAAAATTAGTAATTAAAGAAGTTTTTTTTGCAAGTGTCGTCTGCTTTTCGTGTTAGGTAAAGGGTTAACAGAGAATTTCCTTCGTCATCTTTTTACATGTCTATGACCTCCCTCCATAGCTCTGGGTCAATGAGTACATAGTCGATTATTGTCTTTCTATCGTTCCTTTCCCACTACTATTTACCCTTACACTTAGCATTCATATTCAACATCTTCGGGCCCAGTTCATTTGTAAACTCTAAGAGTTTCCTCCCATTAACATTGATTTTCTTATCCCCACCCATCCACCCCCACTGTGTCCATTAAAATCTTCCATTAATACACCATGGAACTCCATATTTTCCATTTTCGTAACATTGGATCTGAGTGTCGTACATATTCCATCATTCCACTCAGGCTTGCTCCCTTCATCTGCTAAATAGACAACTCCAACACCGACAATTCTGTTTTTCATCTTGATTTTTGCCCATATCATTTCATTTTCTACTTGATTTGTTGTATTTACTTTTGATAAGTCTGTGCTTCTCCCAGGGCCTAACTCCTTTTTGATATACATACCTACACCCCCTCCTCTTTTCGGCCTTCTGGCCGCCCCACTCCAATCCACACATACCCCTTGATCTGGTCAGTCATTTCATCCTGTGTAATCCATGTCTCACTAATGCCTTTCAAATCAAATTTCTCGTCTTCCACCTATGTCGTAAATTCCTTCACTTTTCTACGGAGACCCTGAATATTGCTGTACCCTATTTTGAAAACGCGCGCGTTCTCTGGGGTGTTATTCTTGCGCCTTTGTGGGATCCCCCTTTTTCTACCTTTTTTACATTTGTGCTCCCCATATTGCTTTTGCATGCAGAATTTTCCCACCCACCCTGCCTTATACCAAAAAAAGCTCCACTACCTGCAACATGTTCATACCCAATCCCTGCCTTACAACTCTCGCTTCCCCCCAAAGCCCCCCCCCCCCCCCCCCCAATTATCGATAAAGGTATCCCAAGGTCCATGCAGTATTTCTCTAATTCCCCGTTTACCGCAATAATTCTAGAATTCCGTACACCCCCTCCACTCATCACTGGAAGCACCCCCGACAGTACTACAGTCGCGTTCCCACTATGTAACTTGGTGATCAAGTCCCTGTTCCCTGTATGCATCCATAAGCTGAGCTGACTTTCTTTCCCTGATATTGTTTGTACCTACATGCACCACCACCACTGGATCTGTCCCTGAGCCCTTGATAATATCGTCCACTCTATCGCTAATATTCCCACCTTGTCCTGCGGGAAACATAGGTTAGTTCGGTTCAGACTCTCTGGACCACAAACCACCCTATCTATCCTCCGTACTATACTACTTCCCGCTGCCACAAGTTTTCTCTAAGACTCACTTCCACTATTCACCACTATACCTTTCCTGCACTGACTTGTATCTCCACCACCACCCGGTAGCATCTCCTCTTCCTCGCCATCCACCTCCTCAGGCCCCCAACATCTACCTGCCACCCCTAACACACTGAACTTAGTTTTTAAAAACACACCCAGCACTGACCACATCGCCCTCCACTTTCCTGTCATCCACCCTCCTCGCTTTTCCTTTTGCCGGCACCCTCTCGTTGTCATCCTCTTCATCCTCAGACCCCCCATTGTAAACACCGTTGAGTCTTCCTTCCTCTATCCCCTCTCAGACCTCTCGGTTTCCCCTTTTCTACTTTACAGATCTTTCTGTTAACTACCCCTCATCCTCTTCTTACTACTTCCTGCCCTTCTCTTTAAGCTGACAACCATCTTCCAACCACCATCATATGCGATTATAGTATATTATTCGCTTGTAGCCGGAGAAAATGCTACCAACCATCCAAAACTATAAGGAGAGTCGTAAGCTTTATAAAAGCATCGAACTGTTCTCTACGTACCTCTATTACATCGACATGGCAAACAAAGTTATACAAAAATGGATCTGCATTTCCCTAACTCCTATCTAATAAATTGCAGATAAACATTTCTATACGTTACAGTTTTCAGCACACAATTCTGAATTTACCAAAGGCTTCTGAAAATATAAAATTGCTGCATTGAGTTTTTAAGAGCGTTAACTTTATTGTTTCCCTAGCTATTTGTAGGTTGTAGAATTGTGTTTGTCTTTATATATCTTGTGTTTCAGTATCATTTACGTTAGTAGAGGTTGTATTCTTTGGAATAATAAAAAAAATCTTTCGCGCTCCTGTTATAGGTATTCCAGTTAATAAGTATTTGATTCACCTTGAAAACATCACGATTTTAACATAACTGGGGAAACTACATGGTTTCATCACAAAACTACAGTTGTGGTGAGTCTTCATTACGAATTATTTAGTAAAGAAACATGTCCAATAATATCGGTAAAGTCATTAACCCTTTGAACTCTAGTGGTATTTCCCATGCCAGTTTAATGGCAGCAAATAGAAGAGTCCATATTCATTATTCGGGGTAGACGAATCAATATTAAAATATTGATTGGACTCCCCCACACATTTACTGGAAAGCCATCCTATTTAATGACGTCATGACGTATCATGTTCCTGGTCGGAAAACGGCCTCTCGTGTTCAAAGGGTTAACGATTCGAAAAGTTATAGAAACCTTTGTTGGAAAATGAATATTTATGGTATTCTAAGATTCGGTGGGATAGATATTTTAGTTGATCGGAAAAGCGAACCGTACGGTTCGCTTTTCCGACCAACTGAAATATTCCAGGCGATTCAATATAAATTTAGATAATGCACTGTGTAAAGGTTTGCTAGTTCTAGGCCATAACAGCGCCAAATGTCTCAAGAAATTACATAATTTGACTAGTGGCTTCAGTGGTTGCCTCCCAAAAATGCAAAATAGACTCCCCCATTTCTGATTTGACAGTTGTGCGTAGAACTGTTCCATTCAGGGTGTTAGGATTGAAAGACTTAATCGAAACTAAACGAAATTCGTTCTTCCCTCCATTTTCAACTGTTCCGTTTAAAATATTAGCATGTGTAAATAATATTTTTCGTAATTTTGTGAACTTTTCGTCGAATACGAACAAATTAACATGGTTTGAATAGCATTTTGCCTTTCTGCAGTTGAGTATTTACCTAACTAAAATATATAGTATCAGAAGGTCGCATCACTCATTTGCTCATTTACTACATCACGCTGGAAATCAGCGAGAGTTCCTCTCTTTATCAAGTTTCACGAGTGCCGAACAATGAAGAAAGTACCCTGAATAGTATAGTAACTGACATAGCGGGTGTTCTAACCCACGCCGAGAGAGTATTCTTCGACCTCAACTGCCTAGGGAGACTACACTGACTACGCATACAACTTGGCCACCGGCTGACCTTTTTTCTTCGCGGCACCAACCGTCCAGCGAAAGTATACTGACCATGCATACCAAAGGGTATGTCTGTGGACGAGTGGTGTGCGTAGTACCAACCGCCTAGCGAAACTATACTGACCACGCACACCACTCGGCCACCGACTGACCATTAAGAGGCTGTTGGCGGCCGAGTGGTGCGCGTGATCAGTTTCGCTAGGATAGGCAGTTGGTGCCGAAGGCAACTCACTGGGTAAAATAGATAATTGGTAAAGAACTGGATGCACTGTTGTTGTATCTTTTGACTTCAACCGCTCATTTTGGAGCTTAGAGATTCAAATACTTTACGTATTCAATGGAACAGAATAAGCCTATTTCGAAACTGCCATCTTGGCTTTTAATCTATGCACGTAACAGATCGCGAGGTGTAAACATTTCAAGAAACCACGTTGTAAGCAACGGAAGAAGAGAGCGGGCGAAGTGCCTCGGACCCCATTACGTTCACAAGTGCAAATTCAAAAAACATTTACCAAGGTTACCATTTGTTTAAGGCAATGGCAACATTGTTTGAGAACTTTCATTATTTCGAATTGAGTTCTTATCGACATAACAGATGTTTGAATGTACGCTGTGTCATGACTGTGTGGTAGTCCAAACATGGCCTGATAGATCGTATTTTAATTGTTTGGTTTGGTACGTCTTTAAAAGGACGAACGAAACCAAAAAATAAAAATACGGTCTTTGGGGCCATGTTTGGACTAGACTCTGTGGCCGTGGGCACTGTTTCTGCAACTTTCGGCGTTTTCCCAAGCCGAGAAACTCCGTATAACGAGTGTTTCCTTAACGCTATTTTTGCCTCCGTGAAGAAAAAAGATTTTAAACCTGCGTAAATCACATCGTTTAAAGTCGTCCAGGGATACCCTTTCACTTAATTTGAATGATGCCAATGGTTCCACGAATTTAAACTTGATATTTCACAAAACTAGTTGACTTGGCTGACACAGAAGTTCAGAACTCAACGCGATGAACATAGAAATCGGTTTGTTTACACCCCGCGAACTGTGACCTTGCATAGATTAATGTCAAAAGATGGCAGTTTCGAAATAGGCTTATTCGAATGTTCGAAACTCTAATCGGCGCCTGAGTGCTAGAATGTCCTATGTCCCCGATGGGACATAGGACATTCTAGCACTCAGGCGACGTAATGTCATCAGACAAACATTGGAATAATCTGCCTAACCAAGGCAATTGTCTATTGTCCGTTTCTCGGTATGGCAAGAAAAAGTTGGCAAGTTCTTTAATTGTAAATATGTAAGGATGGAATTCTAATATATTTAATGAATAAATGCTGAATGTATTGGGTAAAAGAGTTCATTACTAGAGATTCTTGAATAGTAGATTGTAATGTCGAAAACTAGTTATTTTGTACGGCAGCGTAGAACCGCCACACCATAGTATATTTCCAGGGATTTCTAATCTGTTTAAACAGATTACTAATCTGTTTAAACAGATTACTAATCTGTTTTTACAGATTACTAATCTGTTTAAACAGATTAGTAATCTGTTTTTACAGATTAACGAATCTGTTTTTACAGATTACTAATCTGTTTTTACAGATTTCTAATCTGTTTTTTACAGATTAACTAATCTGTTTTTACAGATTACTAATCTGTTTTTACAGATTACTAATCTGTTTAAACACATTACTAATCTGTTTTTACAGATTACTAATCTGTTTAAACAGATTACTAATCTGTCTTTACAGATTAACTAATCCGTATTTACAGATTAGTAATCTGTTTAAACAGATTAACTAATCTGTAAATACTGATTGGTAATCTGTAAATACAGATTAGTTAATCTGTAAATACAAATTAGTTAATCTGTTTAAACAGATTACTAATCTGTAAAAACAAATTAGTTAATCTGTAAAAACAGATTAGTAATCTGTTTAAACAGATTAGTAATCTGTAAATACAGATTACTTAATCTGTAAAAACAGATTAGTAATCTGTTTAAACAGATTAGTAATCTGTAAAAACAGATTAGTAATCTGTAAAAACATATTAGGAATCCCTGGAAATGTTCTACGGTGTGGCGGTTCTTCGCTGCCGTAATTTTGTTATATCGATATGCCGAGATAATAGTCCTGTGCATTATGTCACGATTTTAAATTCAAGTTTTTTTTCAGGGATATTTTGGAGACCTATATACTTTTAGCAACAACAGACCCTACAGAGTATCAAAAACAATGTTTCCATTTTTAGCTCACCTGGCCTAAAAGTCCATGTGAGCTTTTCTCATCACTTGGCGTCCGTCGTCGTCCGTCGTCCGTCGTCCGTCGTCCGTAAACCTTTCACATTTCCATCTTCTTCTCTGCAACTGCTGAGCCGGTGTGAACCAAACTTGGCAGAAATGGTCTACGGGAGGTCCTCTACAAACGATCCTCATTTTGTTCCCGTCGGATGAAAAACATGGCTTCCAGAGGCATTCTTTGATTCTGATTGGTGGATTTTCAAAAATCTTCTCCTCTGAAACTGCAAAACCAAATGTTTTGAAACTTCATATAAATGATGACTGGGACCCTCTCTACCAACGATCCTCATTTAACGTTGATAGGGTTACAAACATGGCCACAATTGCGGCTTGTAGTTACTATAGAAACTCTGTGGGAAATCACATTTCCATCTTCGTCTCTGGAACTACAGAGGCGACGTGAAAACAAACCTGGCAGGGATAGTCTATGGGAGGTCCTCTACAAATGATGCTCATTTTGTTCCCGTGGGTTGAAAAAACATGGCCATCAGAGGCATTCTTTGATTCTGATTTTTTTTTTCCGATTGGTGGATTTTGAAAAATCTTCTCCTCCGCAACCACAGGGCCAAATGTTTTGAAACTTTGCATGGTTGGGACACCCTCTACCAACGATCCTCATTTAATGTTGATCGTGTTGCAACCATGGTCATAAGTGCGGCTTATAATTACTATAGAAACTCTATGGGAAGTCGCATTTTCATCTTCTTCTCTGGAACTACTGAGCTGTCGTGAACCAAACTTTGCAGGAATGGTCTAAAGGAGGCCCTCTACAAACGGTCCTCTTTTTGTTCCCATTGGTTGGAAAATATGGCCAGCAGAGACATTCTCTGATTTTGACTGATGGATTTTGCAAAAATCTTCCCCCCTGAAACTACAAAGTCAAAATGTTTTGAAACTTCACATGATTGAGGACTGGAACACCTTCTACTAATGATCCTCGTGTAATGCTGGAAACATGGCCGCAATTGCAGCTCTTAGTTACCATGGAAAACCTATGGGAAATCACATTTTTATATGTAGTTCCAGGTGACCGATTACAGGCTCTTTAGAGCCTCTAGTTTCAAATGCCATTTTGGCAGCCATTTTGGATTTCAAAATGGCCGCCAGTAAAATATCAGTTATGAGGAATATCTTACCCTAAACGGATTGTTTGTGCATAAATTTTAGGTAAGTGAAAAAGATCAATGTTTTTATGGTTTTCTATTACAAATTTGGGTTTCAGCAACTCTATGGATTTATTAATGGCGATTTTGGGTTAAAATAGGGTAAATTCGACGATATTTTGTACCTTTTGGCAGCTCTGGGACATTATTACCCGCAAACGACATTCTCTCTCTGGAACATGCGGTTATATAAACGAAATTAGCAGAATAAAATCTTATCTGGTTATCCTACATGAAACTAAGAAAATAAAAATTTGCCCGGTTGTTCTGTACATTTCTAAATCCCAAGTAGTAACAAGATTGCTTCATGCAGATCCTTTCCATTTAGAACATATCTAATTTATCGACTGAAAGAGAATTTTCCCATTTCTTGGTTTTTGTAGTGTCTTTTTACCTACTTACACTAGGCTGCGCGGTGGCTCAGTGGTAGACTGTTGACTTCTATGCTAGAGGTCCCGAGTTCGATCCCCGCCCGGGACGTCCCGTATTGTGTCCTTGGGCAAGGCACTTTATCCCGGTTGCCTACATGGGGGCACGATGACGCCGTGTACTAAGGCGTACTGCACGTCGATGGTGCTCATGTCTTCAACCGCTGTAACCCTGCTTGAGCGGAGCTTGAACAGAGTTAGAATGTTGAGGAGCTGGCAGTTGTTCGTCGATGCTTGGTGGTTCTCTCCGGGTACTTCGGCTTCCTCCACCCGTGAAACTGTTGCGGTCACGATTAGCCATTGTGCATAAGTATGTGACCTTAAACACCAATAAATAATAATAATAAATCCACTTACACTGATATCTACAAGGTTTCCGTACCATACACCCTCCATATTTGAGCAAGTTGGTGATATTTTCATTTGTCCCTATATCCCGATAAATTCGATCTTTTGATTGGTCAGAATGCCTTGGACAACTAGCCATGGCAAAGGATGAACTCAACATCCAAGGTATATGAGAGCGTGCAACATCCAGGGTATAAGCACACGCGAAACATCGGAGGTATATGGTTTAAACGAAAGTTTTCCGCTTTTGCTCGCCTCGAAATAAAAATCGAACCAAAAAACCCGAAAATAGTCACAAATAACATCGGATTTCCGACAATTCAATCATAAGAATAAAATAAGAGCAAATAATTCATTCCCTGAGTACCAATGTGTTCTATGTGCCAAGGGATGTAACTATATCTGTTGTCTTCTGCGATTATAAAAACAAAATAATTATCACGAATTTGGTCCAAGTGGTTGTGGGGCTGAGAAATGCGTCCACAAATTTGTTTCCACTATGTTTGTATTGTGTTTCAAACGGGACAAAAGCGTTATCTCCGCCAACATGTATGGCATATGGAGATTTAATACCTGGATGTCTCATTTAAACACATCGCCTTTGGCTGGGTGTTTAAAAACCGGCATCCAGGTATTAAATTTCCATATACCATACATGTTGGCGGAGATAACTTACAATTTCTTAACAAATTCGTAAAAATAAGGCAGAATAACCACGTGGATTGCTGGAGTAAAATCATTTCACAGTTTCTCATGACATATCGCCCTTGCGATTGAGGTGTAAACATCGGAAAGAAATCCAGACGAATCGAATGTTGAAACAGCCTTATCTGGAGAATTGACCATTTTCTGTGAGTGCGGTAGCACAATCGGGTAGGCTCATGGCCATTCCGGGAAACTCAACATGTTTGAAAGCAATTCCACCCATAAACCCCACAAATAATTTTATGAATTTTGACCTAGATGTATCAAATGGCGGTAAAGAACTACCCATGACACCATCGCGTCTGAATTCCTGAAATGTTCACCTGATGGTGACCCATTTTCAGAGCAACTGCGTGTGAAAGAAATATGAAGTCTTCAAGTAATACCTTTCGAAAACCAAAATATTACCGTGCGGCAAACCAAAGCTGGATTTGTTTATAAGAGTAACAAAATTGAAGTTAACTAGAAAGAGATTTCATCTAAGTAAACATTTTCTCAAGTTCGTTTGGTTCTTTCATTAGTTCTGTTATTAAGACTCCTAGAGAATTGCAGTAGTATCGTATAATTCACTGATGCCGGCTAGCCAACCACTAAATAAATGATGTTCCCTCGCTCTTTCCTCAACCATATCATGGGTGACCCGGTCTATTGACAACTGATGGAGAAGGGCAAAATAGAAGCCATGGTATCTGAAAATAAACTCCTGACTGTCATTATGGACTTGGCAGTGTAACAGAAAGTTGTTCCTTAAGGATTTTAGTCGACTTGAAGAATACAGTCATACCAATGTTCGGTGCAGTAGCGGTATGCTGTTGTCCTTGGGTGATATATCGTCCAGGTTCCTGTTCATATAAATACACAGAACGTCACGATGTGTGAATGCTTTCGTCAATACGGCATGAGTGCCAGCGCGGAAGGATAGAACAAGAGCGCAGCCGCTCGTTTTGGCCTTCCGCGATATCAATGCCGTATTGACGAAAGCATTCACATATCGTGGCGTTCTTTGTTTATTGCACGCCTCTATGCCATAGAATCCATTAATTTGACCCTTTACCCAACGCAGACGATATCAAAATTTATTATTTTAAATAACATTTTTTTAAATTTTTCAAAAAATTTCAACAAAACCATATCATGTTACCCCTCGTTGGAACGAGCTCGACGAGCTTGTTCCAACGAGGGGTCACATGATATGGTTTTGTTAAAATTTTTGGAAAAATAATATTTTTTCAACTGCTGAATTTGCATATTACGCGGGCGGATGCGGCCAGTGCCGGCGCCATGGGGGGGGGGGGGGGGGGGGGGGGGGGGGTACTTACCCCTCCACTTTTTTTTTTTCGCCAAGCGTAGTAAAAAATACTATCATTTTAATTTTTGTACTGAACGTTGCGGTGTAATGGTGGGTATGCTTAATTCCATATTTCCAAGTACACTAAATCAGAGAAGTTTTTAAATTATGTTTGTGTGTGACCCCCCCCCCCCCCCCCCCCCCACACACACACACACATTAGCTGCAAACAACAAACAAGAGTCGAGGGCCCAAATTGTAACAAGTCGTGCCGCGTTCAAACGGTCTGAAACATACCGCTTAAGAGTATTCGAGGAATGCTAGAATCGAGAGCGTGCAACGCATCCGTTTGGAATGCAGCCTACTTTCATTTTCGATTTGAGTGTCGTTTGGTGCTTTGTGCTCGCACTTTACAACATCGTTCTTCCGTTAAAATGTCACCATGTACGACGTTTTCTATAACTGAAAGACCTAACCAATAAGTTTCAAAAGGATTTTAAAAATTTTCTCAACTTCCGAAACCCACCTCGGCTCGGCGCTACGCAGCGGCTGGCAATACCAAACTGTACCCCTCACTTCTGTAACTCTGGCGCCGCCACTGGATACGGCCGATTCGTTGGGTAAAGGGTTGAAAAATTCAAACATTACACACAGAAAAATTCAAATTTTAAAATCCTTTGTTATTTATTGATCGCCTGCTTGAAATGAAAAGAAAAACAAAGCTCTGGTGTTATTGGCACAAACACGTGTGACAGATCGATACGTAAACAGAAATTATGAAAGAAAATTGTGTCCAAATGGGTTATTTATTCGTAATTTTTAAAAATTAGCTTCCGTTATCTGAGAGATATTCTCTTCAGGGCCAGGACATGAGTGTTATAAAATCCACCCCCCCCCCCCCCCCCCCCCATTTATGGAATTGAACAAAAACATTTTCCAATTGACTTTCGATTTGTCGACTCTCACCGTAGCTTACGAATAGATCATCGTCAGAAAGCGACGTTTCGATTAGCCGATTACGAAAATGTGTAGAGTTCAGTTCTTTTGATGGATGCATGAAGTCTGGTGGGAAAATAGTGCGTCAACGGAAATCCACATGAAACACGTGTTCTCTGCGGATTTGTAAATATGGAACTGGAGGAATAGTAATAGGCCTGTAATAAAGCATATTTTCTTTAAATGGCGAGGACCCTGAGGCAACACTTTACATATAGTGGCCTACATGAAGTATGCGACCTGTCACCGGCATATGGGGAGCTGTCAGAAATTTATTGTTGAGAATAACCCAACGTACAATGTCATAATTGGTACAGATAGTACACATGCACTGAATAATTATCAGTATATTGTCGACGTTCCGTAATGTGTGGGGAGCTTTGTTTTCTGTCTGTCTCGAACTTTCGAAGAACCAAAAGCTCATGGTAAAAACATTCAATATATTCACCCCCTCCCTTTTCAACGAGAAAGCACATCTCTCTTACGGTTTCAAAATTTCAAAAGATTTCTCCGAACAAAATGCCTGACTCTCCATCAACGAGAAATAACAATCCATTCCACGTTATTGGCGGGTTCTATTTACAACCACAAGACAGTTTGAGAGATCATGCTTGATGAATTGGGACCCGATTATTGCATGGATAGATCCTCGTGTTTATTCTGATGCGATAACAAGACAAATTACACAAATGTGCTCACATCAGTGGCGTAACAGTAATATTGGGGGCCCTCAGGCCACATGCAGTAATTATTCAGTACATTATAATGTTATATTATAGCACACTCACTGGGTGCAAACATTCTACTCAGTATAATATCCATACGGTTTTGAATAGCTTAAGAAGTTCTAGTGCTTGGATAGTGGTTACAGTATGGCCGTCGTTGACTGGTCAGTTTCCACAGGTGGGCAATATTTCCGCGGACGCAATAATATTAAATTCCAAACACTAATTATAGGAGTTTTTTAATGAAGCACCGGGTACATCATTAATTAAAATTTTCCTGAAGGTGATTTTCATTCGTCCTTCCATTCGTTTCAGTGTTAGTTCCTTCTTTAGTTGATCAGCACCTTAACCGAGAAAGAGTCATGTTGGAATTGGTTGGTTTCGGATACTGCTTCGACGGTTTGATGTCACAATTTGTACAGAATGCATCCACATTTGTAAATGAATTAAAATTAAAATTGTTTCGTCACTTGAACTACTGTCTCATGTTGTCATGTGCCACGTACACAACCCCATAATTGGTTTAAAATAATATCGCCCCGATTCTTTATGCATGCTGGTATTGAAGCATCCAACCGTAATGCTTCAGCTACAATACTGTTTTGAGACCCTTAACAATGATTTTCCCCAAGAAAATGTTGGAATTGTTAGAGGACCCCTAAGAACGTGCAATTGTTGGGGGCCCTTAGGAGGCGCCCTAACCTCGTGGTATGGGCGTTACACCATTGGCTCACATTAAGTACGATGTGTATACCTACCAAACTTTATATGAACTAGCAGAGTTGGGTTTTTTTAAATAAAAAAAACAACCTAAGTGAGGGAAACACTAACAAATCTTGCAGAAGCGATGGTCGAAGCGCACACTACAAATCAATATTAACCCTTTAACCAACGCAGACGATATTAAAATTTATTATTTTAAATATTATTTTTTCCGATTTTAAAAAAAAAAATCAACAAAATCATATCATGTGGCCCTCATTGGAACGAGCTCACAGAGCTCGTTCCAATGAGGGTGTCACATGATATGGTTTTGCTGAAATTTTTTAAACACAAAATGTTTTCCAACAGCTCATTTTGTAAATTACGTAGGCGGATGCGGTCGATTCGTTGGGTAAAGGGTTAAATAGAAGAGCAAAGACTGTTCTCGAGGGTACACTGACTCAGTCAGATACCATTCGGAGGTTCAAAAGATGGAAGTAGAACGGATTAAGAACGCTTTTTCACATCTTTACTGAACAGAGCTATAATTATGTTGTGCATGCACCGATTTGATACAGCATCGCTGATTTGCTAAGCAGTTGGGGGGCGTCTGATAAATGGTTGGAAATTGAGTTTGTTGTGAATAGCAGATAAACGTAAAGTGCCTCCCTAATTTCGGGCCATGCTGTGTTCAGTCTACGGTGGTACGGGCAGCTGGCACTCTAGGTCAAAACATCCAGGACAGAACGTCATGGTCAGTCCCTCAAGACCAAAACTTATAGGTACTGAGGCACTCTAGGCCAAAACGTAAAAGCCCAAAGGCAGTCACATGAGACATTCTGTTGTTAATTGTGCAGCCAACTGCAGAATTTACTATCGGAATTCCCATAGAACTGCTCTCAGGTGGTACGCTTGGTCTAGAGTTCCTTGGTACCTATAGGCTTGGGACTAGATGTTTTGGCCCAGAGGTTTTGGCCTAAAGTGCCGACTTCCACTACTTGCAGACCAGGCGTCCGTGAAGTGACTCAAAATAGGAGTCATATTTATGAATATTTTTCTTGTTCGGCAATAATTCTAAAATTACATTCATTGCATTGTGTCAAAAGTTGCAAAAGTTGAAAAAGATCGTCAATTATAAACTTATCGCATCACGTACGTAGTCTAACAGTCTTCATAGCCAATGTTAGAAATAGTAAGAAAATACAGCACCTTCGTGTACATAAAGATACCTGTAGCCCGTACTCATTTCACCCTGTGAAATCTTCAAGTACGGAATAAATGTATGGCATTTTATAGGAATTTTCGTGCGCATCACGATATTTCTTATGTTCTGCCAACTCATGATTGACTTTTAGGATTTGTTCTTTGTGGCTATAAACGTGTTCATATCCTTTAACCTGTCATAAAAATTGAACTTGTAGCACTGGGATTGATGTTTACTTAAAACTCTCGTTCGGTAATTTGTTTAGGAGTTTAAACCATCATATGTATACACTTTGACGGACGAGAACATTTTGCATACACAATTCCTAGATGAGCTTTGTAGACTTTGAGTTCTTCATGTCTGTGGCAGAAAAGCGTATGAATTCATTTGGTATTTTAAATGCACTTGTATACACCAGGGCTGAAACAGCTGGCTCATTTTAACCGACTAACCGAGAGCTATAAGCGGATAATATCCGGTTATCCGTGGCCATTATTTCACCGAATATGGGATCAAAACTATAGGAATTGGAAAGCAGTATTCTCAAACTATTCCGTCGTGTGTACACAAACGAACGTTGTCGAGAACTCGGAATACTGCGATTACTCTTTACTCACGGAAACTGCCGATCATTAACGGAGTCTTGTTGGCCAGAGTCGAAAAATTTCTCAATATTTACAACGGGGCTTCGATGTGTAATCTGTCACAAAGGAGAAGCGGCAGATTTACTGCGGTTAAAACGTGGAATGACGATCACTATCGATATGTCGGATAACCGGTTGACGGTTTTTATAATCGGTTAGGTAGCTAACTGGTTTCAAACCGATTATCCGGTTAACCATTTCAGTACTAGTATTCACGTTTTAATTTCAAGTAAAACATCTCAACAGATCAATTAAAAATGTTTGTACTGCTTTTGAGTAGATAAAAGAGTTATCTCAATAGATCACTGGGTACGTCGTTTCAACAAGGATAATAAGCATGCATTGGAGAAAAACTATTAACCCTTTGAACTCTAGTGGTATCTTCCATATCAGTTCCATGACAGCAACGGGAGAGTCCATATTCTTTATTTGGGGGTAGACCAATTAATATTTTCAACGTGCAGCCTTTGGGGCTTGCACGTTGAAAATATTGATTGGTCTGCACCACACCTTCACTCAAAAGTCAACCTAATTAATGAAATTATGAAGTATCATGTTACTGGACCGGAAAAAAGCGGCCTCTGGTGTTCAAAGGGTTTAATGTAAAAAATGTAAGAGTAGCCAGACACCGTATCATGTTGGTGAGGGGTCAATGGCAAAAACGTCCCCAATCGTGACTGAAAGGTTTCACTCAAAACTTATATTTTCTTGCCTACGTGGGGGAACGGTGGCGCTGTGTACTAAGGCGTATTGCACATTGATAGAGTACTTGTCTTCAACCAATGCTAACCCTGCTTGTGAAGAGTTAGTAATTTGGGGAGGCTGACAGTTGTTCGCCACTGCTCGGTGGTTCTCACTTGGTACTCCGGCTTTCACCACCCGTAAAAATGTCCGACAGAAAGTGACCTTGGCAGTAGAAAGAGTCGCTAAACCCCAATCAAAAAATATTTCCTTGCAGTCACCAATGAGATAATAAATCTGTACCTACTCAAAAAGGGAGGCATCCTCTATCAACACCGCAGTAAATTGAAAATTATTTTAATCTTAAGCCTTTGAACTTTAGTGGTATCTTCCCATGCCAGTCCAGTGGTATCAATTAGAAGAGTCTATATTCATTATTTGGGGTAGACCAATCAATATTTTCAACGTACAGCCTCGGCCCCCGCACATTTATATAATGACGTTATGAGGCATCATGTTCCTGGCCTGGGAAAACGGCCCGCTCGGGTTCAAAGTGTTAAACAGAGTTCATAACCTATTACTGGACCAAGCTCGACGAACACATTCCAACGAGGGGCCTTATCTATGTTATGGAAAAATAGACAGAAATGTTGGGTATTTTGGGGGGGGGGGGGGGGAGGATCCTATTTTAAACTGAATGTACAAAGTAAGGGGGTTAGCTGTTGCCTTACCCAAGTAATCTGAAATTATAAACAGTCTGACAACGGGTGTGTCTGACAAATGGGGTGAACACTGTGTTGTCGAATTCATTTTTGTAATCAACCTAATATCATTCAGGTTTCATTTCTATAGTCATTTATAATATCATTTATCTTATTCCGAATAAAAAGGAGTGTCCACACCGCCTTGGGCCGTTTTGGAGGGGCTGAATGGTCCCCCCTGTGTTCTAAAATTGCAGGACGGGGGCTGCTAAAAAATATATATTGAATGACAAATAGAATATTAAAATAACGCACACTGATGACAAACTACCAAAAATCCAAGTGACGATATTTTTTCTATAATGTAACTGAGAATTTAACCAATTCAGTCTTGTTTGACAGAGCTCATTGAACAAAACTGAATTGGCTAAATTCCCAGTTGCATCACAGGAAACAAATGCTGCTTGAACTTTTGGTATTTTACACCAGTATGTAGAGGAATTAAACTCCTTGAAATCAAACATATGCCTTTTCTAGCGACCAGTGAGTTTCCCAAATGCCCTTGTTTCAATATTTACCAAGAGAGGCTAATATTCTCATCACCCCTGATAGAAAAATCGAAAACATATTTCTACCAACCTGACGCTACCAGATATAATTTTTCAATTTCATTCCTCATTTTAGCGGATTCGGGTGTGATAAAGATGATATGAAATCCGTGTTTCTTTCATGTGATATTTATGAAGATAGGTGTCCCCCGAATTTTCCATTTTGCCGGGGTCTCTGGGCAGGTAAAATGAAACCTTAGGTCAAGTTTCATAAATCTTTTAGCTCTATCGATAAATAGGTTATCTCCACCTGATACAGTGAACTCTTCTGCGCTGTGGATACTAATATGAATTACTTCCGGTTGGTATGCGGAATTCTTTATTTCTGAGTTTTCGTCTGTTTAAACATTGTGATTCAATTGAATAACGTTGGCAAAACTGCGATCACACTAGAGGGAAAACGTCTACCGCGTAATTGTGTGTCATAATTACAATGCAGTCGCCGTGGACTGGTGCTCACGCATGCGTTTACCAGGTAATAAAAATCATCAGCAAAATGTACACGATGCTTCATTAATTAAATTGTTGATGATTATTCCATAATTAGTGTTTGGAATCTAATATTACTGCGTCCGTGGAAATACTGCCCACTCCGTGGAAAATGACCTACTGTACAACGACAAAGTTTGTACAGTAGGTGTGATGTGCAGTATGATGTGCAGTGTACGAGCCTATGTTGGTTGTGATGTCATATTGATTGCAGTGCATATTTTTCCCAGGGGGAGAACACCTCGGGGACACCAATCCACCAACCCATTCCCGACTGCAGTGAGTTGATGTAGGGGTTCCAAGGTATTCCGCGCTATCAATTCGAGTCGTAATGTTTATAATACCGCAACTGGTAGTAATTAGTGCAAGAACGACAACTCACTTTCCGATAGACGCTATACTATAAGCACGAATGTCCGTCTCTTTATACCTTTGTATGTGGCCTGTCTGTTTGCGACTTATGCGCTCCTACATTTCCAGACATCGAGCCGAAACGCGGGCACCTAAGGGTAACTGGTTATCATGAGTAACATGTGCAGGTTGACTTTTACGTGTTGTTAAATATTCAACCCAAGAAACACCGGGTATATGGATAATCTAGTATTCTATATGAGAAACACGAATTTTTCGTTCTGTTTATTGCATGACTGTTTTATGACAACCAATTTATGTATAAATAATAAATATACTGCTAGTAAAGGTCTAACTGGACAGAATACCAACACTAAAGGTTATCATCGATAAGATACCTCACAATGATTCGTTTATTTTCAGATGGCATGGTGGAGGTCACAAAAGAGGATCAGAAACTGTGCACGATGGGTCCAGGAAAGGTGTTTGGTGAATTGGCAATATTGTACAATTGTACCAGAACAGCGACCGTAGGGGGTAAGTAAATTGTAGACTCTGTTACAGTGGCTGACATCTTGTCGAATCCGCGTCTTCCGATCACTACACTATCGTCTCGGATAACTATTGAAATAACGCATATTTTCGAAGTTCAAATTTTCCCAAATTATTAATAACCCCTTTGCGACTTTAATTATCCTGACGTTCAAACGTCACTGGGAATTCAGTTTCTTCAACGTTTTTTCAAAATACGACGTCAAACGTTGGAAAGTACAAATAACAAAATTATTTTTTTCATATTAGTGATTATCTGATTGAGGGCTAGATAATTTTAGCTGGTCTGTTGTTATTCAAAACTTGTTTTATTACAAAGTATTGGAGAGTGCCCACAGGCACTCTCCAATAATTTGTAATAAAACAAATTTATATAAACAAAATATTATTTGTGTTTGACTGAATATGAAATATAAGCAAGGGAAGTGTTGGCTTTTGCTCTGGTATCCTCATTTTTTGAAAGCACTGATAGTGGCGTCTAGCACTCAACCAGTTAAGAAGTCTTGACAGCAGGATTATATTAGTATTTTAAGCTGCGATAACATTTGGCTTAACGGTTGTCACTGAACACTATTTGGGAGAAAATAGGGAATTGAGGTTAAAACTTTAAAAAATCGAACAATAATAACAAAACAAATGACCACAAAGTATTAACGCGCTGTTTGATTTCGTACGTCATAAGACGTACAAAAGTATCAACGCGTTGTTTGATTTCGTTCGTCATAAGACGTACAAAAGTATCAAAGGGTAACCCTTTACCCAACGAATCGGCCGCAACCGCCCCGAGTAATATGCAAATTCAGCAGTTCAAGAAATATTATTTTTCCAAAAATTTCAACAAAACCATATCATGCGACCCCTCGTTGGAACGAGCTCGTTCCAACGAGGGGTCACATGATATGATTTTGTTGAAATTTTTTGAAAAATTTAAAAAAATGATTTTTAAAATAATAAATTTTGATATCGTCTGCGTTGGGTAAAGGGTCAATTATGATGATGATGACTTTATGACAGTATACTGTATATAATACAATGACCGAAGACAACAAGACTACAAATATAAGCTGAATGAATAAGATAATGTAAACATTCAGATGGGCTGGCTGCATACTGTTAGAATAAGTCAGAGACAAATCTGCTGTCTTCCTGACTCCATTTGAAGAAAAATTATGAATGAGTGTAAAAGGTTGCGCATGTGATTGATGAGCACGAACTCTTACGGTGTCATAGGCGATTGAGTAGAGGGCTAATTTGAGATGCAATTTATTACGTAATTTATTGTGAAATGAGTAAAGGTCTCGCGGATTGAAAGCCATCTATAATCTTGAGCCATGTTGTGAACTACAAAAGAGCAATTTTCCCCACAAATTCATGAAATCCAATGAATATTCTTGCAAACACATCAGTGCATTTTTGTTTCTTAACAGTTGGGTCTGAAAACAGTGTATACCGTTTTCCCCAATTCATATTCAGCGTACGAAGATTTGGCAATACGAATATGAGTTATTGTCTCTAGGGTTCCATATCTTCAACGGACGGTCAAATCTGTTAATGAATTATACACAAAATGTTGTATTCAATTTATGTTACCTTTTCAATTTTCGTTCCAAATCACAGCATATGATTCTACATTTTATCTAACAATCATATACATTTTGACTTGAAAACCACGAGAAACAGTACGTATCACTTAATGATCATAACAAGCGCATGAATATATTCTATGTGCGTTTCAGTGATCGATTCAGCTGGTCGCTTACAAAACAAAACAAAATTCCTTATAGTTAGCGACAGAACTAATAATAGCCAATGCCCCCCCCCCCCCCCCCCCCCCCCCCCCACATACACACACACACACAATAAATAGTAAATGCACAATTCAATATTACACCTACCCGGTTCCTGATGATGTGCCCACGTCGCACTCTCGTAAATTCAAGCGGATCATCATAGGAAGTGACACTGAGAGTGAATAGTTTGACAACACAACTTTAAAAATTGCGGTGACATCGTTACTCATTGTTTGTAAGAGTGCACAACAATATAGTTCCATAAAATATGGGTTTTTAGCTCATCTTGACAAAGTCAAGCTGAGCTGATCTCATCGCTCTCCGTCCGTCGTCCGTCGTCCGTCGTCCGTCAACACCATGTTTTGGTCTTCTCCTCCAAAGCCACTGGGTCAATTCAAGTGAAAGTTTGTGTGAGTAATGGTCCCAAAGGGGCATTTCATTTTTCTTCAACTCAGCATGCCCAGCCCCATAGGGAGGGAGTGGGGGGGAAAATGCTCCAAAATATTTTAAAAATCTTCTTCTCAAGAACCAGTTTGTACAATGACTTGATATTTGCTATGGAGCTTCCATATGAGGTGTAGAATCAAGTTTGTTCAAACGAAGTTCGTGAATTAATATTTGGCTTTGTAATAGGAGGGGTAAGATTTTTGGCCCCGCCCAAAATTTCTATTTTCTGAACCGATGGTCTGGTATGAACCAAATTTGGTTTGTGATAGTATTGGGTCATAAGTACTTGACCCATGCAAAAAAAAAAATTCCCGCATCCCCATGGGAGCCTTGGGAGCTAAAAATAGAAATATTTTCAAACGCCCATATTTCCCAAACCCCACGGAACAGAGAGCTTTTATGTGGTATGAAGTATCCTTATGACCAGTAGAATTGAATGGTAAAAAAAAATTGCCATCGGTTATGTTAGGGTGTTCTGTAATGGGAATCGAAAAAATGCTGAGTCAGCTTATTTGCAAAAATTTAAAAAAATCTTTTCTCCAGAACCAATCATCAGAATCTTTTGATATTTGGTATACAGCATTCATAGGGGGAGGGGGGGGGGGGGGGGGGGATCAGATACAAGTTTGTTGAAATAAAGCACATTGGTTCATATTTGGGCTCTCTGCAGGGGTCAGATACAAGTTTGTTGAAATAAAGCACATTGGTTCATATTTGGGCTCTCTGCAGGAGCCTGAAGTTTTAACATAGGGTAATATGGGGAATATTCTTTAAAAATCTTCTTCTTCAGAACCACCAGTCAGAATCTTTTAATATTTGGTATACATCATTGTTATGAGGGTCAGATTGTAGATTGTTCAAACCAAGTCCCTAGGTTAATATTTGGGCTTCCTACGGAAGCCCAAATTTTATTTTTGTTCAATATGGAGGGTAATTTAAAAAAAAATTTCTTCTTCAGATCCATCAGTCAGAATGCTTTGATATTTGGTATGCAACATCTCTATGGGGGTCAGATTCAAGTTTGTTCAAATCAGATCCCTAGGTATATATTTGGGCTCTCTATGGTAGCCCAAATTTTTACTTAGTGCAATATGAGGAAATTTCTTTAAAAATCTTCTTCTTCAGATCCACCAGTCGGAATGCTTTTATATTTGTTATATTTGGTATACAACATCTCTAGGGGGGGGGGGGGGGGGGGGGTTCAGATTCCAGGTTGTTCAATTCGAGTGCCTAGGTTAATATTTGGGCTACATATGGGAACATGAAATTTAACTTAGTACAATATGAGGGAATTTCTTCAAAAATCTTCTTCTTCAGATTCACTTGTCAGAATGCTTTCACATTTGGTATACAACATCTCTAGGGGGGGGGGGGGGGGGGGGGGGGGTCAGATTCAAGTTTGTTCAAATCGGATCCATAGGTTAATATTTGGGCTCGCTATGGTAGCCCAAATTTGAACTTAGTGCAATTCGAAGAAATTTCTTTACAATTTCTCTTCTTCAGATCCAACAGTCAGAATGCTTTCATATTCGGTACACAACATCCCTAGGGAAGTCAGATTTAACTGTGTTCAAATCAAGAGCCTGGGTTAATATTTGGGCTCTCTATGGGAGCCGGAATTGGCCATTTTGCTGAAGAATTAAAACTTTTGTATCGAGTACCCTCTAGAGGTACTAAGATTAATCCACATAGGTTGTATCAAGGGGCTTCATAGGGGAGCTCTACATTTTACTTATGATCAACTGAAGAAAAGGCATGATGCCCAGATTATTTTTGTCACTCCTGAGGGACTCAGGGATTGACAGTGTAGCCTATGGAGATGGCTTGCTTACTGTAGACTCTTTCTTGGACTCTGTTTAAATTGTGTTCTGTACAAGATGAGCGCTTCAGGCCCCGTGGGGCCTCTTGTTTTTTTTACTTTTTCTCTCCCAACATTATGTCTCAAAACGGTATTAATAATTTAAGATTTAATCTGTTTATGTGACAAAATTGTTAGATAAATGAATTATCATGATAATCTGTATGGAACGATTCTGTAGAGCTGTTTCCAAAGGAAAATGAAAATGAAAATTATTTAATACTCAAAATATGTTAGGTGAAATCTGCATAAGGGAGGTTAGCAATTAGAAAATTTTTCAAATTTTTATATTGAACTTGTATCCGTAGAGTGAAACTCTGTTAACTGAATAGAATCTTTGAACGCGGATTCCAAAATGTTTCTGAAGCTCTTTACGTTTGTTTTCCACGGAGAAGGGAACACGGATATCGGGGCGATGCCAAAATCTTGCGCCAAACTTTATTTGTCTGGATTTGCGGGAATGTAATTTTCTCCCCGTAAGCGACGAGTAAACCTACTTTGAATCACCATTGGTGATGACAAAGAACTGAAAAAGTCTGACGTGACATTCACTTTGTTTTCCGTGGGTTTTGAATCTGAAACGTTGATTTTTATTCTAAATTCTATAACAATAGACGCTGATGGCAATTATCTTGTTCTGTGTTCGCAAATATTAACAACTGCTCCAAGAATACTCCAAACCCACGCAAGCAACCCGCCATTTCCGCATACTTGTAACCCTGCTAAACCGGCACTTTGTTTCAATGAATAAATAACAAGCCTTTGAACTTAGTAATATATCTAACCACCAGCAAACCGGTAGGCTAACAGAATTTTCTCCAATCACTCTGTTTTCTCTTGTTCAACGACGAAGTTAACAATTATATGTTTGACAGAGCTCACTGAGCTCAGTCAAACAAGGTATGTTCGGTTAAACATCAAACTGCATTACAGGAAAGATTTTCTGCTGAAAACCTTGCCATTTTGACATCAGAGTGCAGAGAGTTGAATAACGACTTTCTTCTTAGGCTTGTTCATTGGATGTAAGGTCATGATGGATGTTGTTTTTTTTTTTATTTATTTTACAACATAGCACAGGCAACTGACATTACATTGTGACCAGATTGCAAGCAAGAAAAATGGTTGATTTTATTCCAATTAGAAAATTTCTGACAAATATTTTTTGATATCTGTTGTCACGATAGATAAAAGACATCATTTCTCCCGAAGTGACGTCATATGTGTAAAGAAGTTGAGGTTGATATCACTGCGCATTTTCGGAGATTGAGTACATCAAATTCTGTTAGAACATGTTCACATTTCAATGAAAACATCGCAACGCTTAAAATAAAAAGTATACCTGTTGTTTTAAAATGATGGATATATCTATATAATGATATATTCTTGTAGAATAGGTTTCGCAAGTCTGAAATCAAAATGTTCTCACCACCAGTACAGAAAAAGACGCGTTATGCAATTTGCCCATTTCACGCCTCCCCTTCTTGCACGAGCAGTAAAATGAAAACTGAGATTTATAACGATTTGGTATCCGTATTGTTATGATTTCAGCTGTGCTTTGTGGCTCTGCGATGCTCCGATGTTCTATTCTATTCAAAATCGTCTCGATGAATCGATTCGAGTTGCGCTGGTGTTCTCAAAATCCTTCAAATGTCTCTCCCTTTAACTTTTTTGAAAGTAGTTCCGGAAACAGAACTTCATTGAACTCTTTTTCGATCATCAGGTTTCCTGTACAGAAGACCTGATGATAGAAGAGTTCAAGGGGGCTTCCGCTTCCGAAACAACTTTGATTCTGTCGGTATAATATTTCGCTTTTGCAATTGACTTGTCCACACAAACCAGTTGCCGTTAACTCTTAACCCGCTGAGTATTTTCTAGATATTTCTCATCAAATCTAGTCATGGCTGCTATAAAGCAGCCATGACTAGATCTGGTGAAAAATTAATATAAATGAAACACAAGAAATCATTGATGCAAAAGTCCATTCACTTTACACGCGGCAAATACGATTAAATGTGCCCAAGTTATACTTATTTCAATGACAAGAGAAAACTTGTGCTGGGCAAGAATATCCGCCAGAAGCATGCAAATAGTTAAGAGCAATTATTTATTATTAATTGGTGTTTAAGGTCACATACTTATGCACAATGGCTAATCGTGATCGTGACAGTTTTACGGTTGGAGGAAGCCGGAGTACCCGGGGAGAACCACCGAGCATCGACGAGCAACTGTCAGCTCCTCAACATTCTAACTCTGTTCAAGCTCCGCTCAAGCATCGTACCCTCATGTAGGCAACCGGGATAAAGTGCTTTGCGCAAGGACACAACGCGGGTCGTCCCAGACTGGGATCGAACTCGGCACCTTTAGCATAGAAGTCCAACAGTCTACCACTGAGCCACCGCGCCCCTTAAGAGCAATACTTGAGTGCGCACCAATATGTACCGCAAAAAGAATGTGCAATATCTTCGAATTGAAAAGCAATAACGATTCATTCGATTCGATTCGAAATCCTCGATCCAATTCGATTCGAGATTCGACTCGACCTGAAATTTGTGATTCACGCGCCGGGCCCTACTGTGTTGTGTATCCGGTGGGAGGTAACAAAATAAGCGGTGAGTGGGTGTGGAGGAGAGGGCTAAGTTTAATAAGACCAGCAGTTGTGAATAACGAGGGCGCGAAGCATGTAAAGGATGGTGTTAGTTAGAGCCTTCCGGTCGTCATTCACGTCCCTACAGGGAAGTGGGAGTCGAGGGCAACGACCGAAAGGTTCTAAGAGTGCGAAATTTTTGCCCGGGAATTTGTTTTAATAATGTGGTGTAAAAACGCATTTAGAATCATTTAAGGATCCTCTTTGATATAAAGTACAAATTGTACCTTCTCATTCAACCCTCGCCTGCCATGGGCACTAGTTTTGACATCAGGAGCTCTAGGAAACCCAACAATTCATATCAAATATGTTAACTCTTATATTTTTTTACTCATAAAACAGAAAAGTGTGTGTAGGGGGGGGGGGGTGGTGGATGGGGGTGGGGGCAAGCTGGGTTTCTGCAACTGAAGTGTGAAAGTAGAGATGTTTGCCCTTTCAGCCATGCTTCTTTCCCAAGTATAGCTATTTTGATGAGCTAGTTGTTAACTGAAAGGGGTAACCGCACCGGACTTTTCATCTCATATTACTGGGTGCCAACATTCAGAAAGGCTAATACTCGTCGGTACCAAAACGCATGTTAAAAGTGCCTAGCTTGGGAATATTGAGCCTTTTGTTAAACGCTGCCATGGAATTCTTGGTACCGAACACAGAAGGCCCAATATTCTTAGAGCGCCGGAACCAGGTTTAATACTCGGGGATACTGATGTTCAGAAGGTACAAAACCCTTGGGTGCCAATACTCAGAAAGCGTAATATTCCGGATTCTGATTCAGAAGGTCCAAGACTCCTGGATACCTACTTTCAGTAGCTCCAGTGTTCCTAGGTACAGGTACACAGAAGATCTAATATTCTTTGGTACCGACACTCAGTAGATAAAAGTTTCCTGGCCTAGGAGTATTGAGTATTCTCCGTATCGACAGCCCTGAAATTCTGGCGACTGAAACACACGGGGTGCTCTATCATTACGTACCTATACAGGGAAGACTGAATACTCTGGATACCGCACAGTTTGTTCACACTCCTGGGCACAGATACACATACTATTCAATATTCCTGCCCAAGACTATTGAACCTTCCGCGTATCGGCACCCTGGAATTCATGGGGGGGGGGGGGTGGGGGGGGGGGTGGGGAGGGGGGGGAGCTGGGTTTCTGCAAATGAAGTGTGAAAGTAGCGATGTTTGCCCTCTCGGCCATGCTTCTTTCCCAAGTATAGTTATTTTCATGAGTTGGTTGTTAACTGAAAAAAGGTTAACCGCACCTGACTTACCATCGTTGAGGATCGGATTATGTTTGTGAAAACGTGCTTGTCATCAAATTGACTGCCTGAAGCCAAATCTCTTTTTACATTCAAATATAACACCATTGCGTCACTTTAGAGGAGTATAATATGAAAACTATAAGTACGCATCAGTTTTTCACCAAATTATCATTTAATTATTTCTTTGTGAATTATTTCAGCTTCCACAAATTGTAGACTATGGGCAATCGATCGACCATGCTTCCAAAGTATCATGATGAGAACAGGTCTCTTGAGACACACGGAACACATGGACTTTCTCCGCAGGTATGGTATTGTATCTAACGCCACTCACTTGCCTGCAACTGGGCTTCTTTTAAAGTTAAACCTTATGAACCCTTGTGGCGTCTCCCATGTCAGTTCAATAACAGCAATTGGAAGAGTTCATATTAACTATTTGGGGGTAGACCAATGAATATATTGATTGGCCTATCCCACACAGTCACTTAACAACCATCTTACTTATCCAATTATAAGGTATCGTGCCCCTATGCCGGAAAAGTGGTGTATCGGGTCCAAAGAGTTAAGAATGAAAACAAATAGCCTCCTTTCGAGATTTATCTGAATTGTGCCTTTTAAGAACTGTGACATATATACTGGGCATAACACGTTCACCTGGCCAGCTATTCCAAAGAGTAATTAGCCATTATTATTACCACTTCAGTTCTCGAATATATTAACGGAGTTTAAATAGCAGGACAGTAAAACTCCTTAATTCATGGCGCCATGTAACCGCAAGCGGGCGGTGGGCCGTTAAAGAAAACAAAATTTATTAAGCGCCCACCGCCCGCTGCTAGTGGCTGTAATAATAGTGATAACATGATTTTGTAGGGCATCCTTGTTTATGCACGGTCCGAGTGTAATGAATAACAGCTCTCTGGCTTGTTAACGGCCCACGAGCTGATAATAAACCCTCGGGCTATTATTCATTCCCCTCACACCATTAACCCTTTACCCAACGTAACGGCCAAAACCGTCAGCGCTATTCTAAAAAATCGCCAATTAATTTTCATTATTTTTTCATTTTTTGTCTCAAAAACATAGGTTATGACCCCTCGTTGGAACGAGCTCGTCGAGGGGTCATAACCTATGTTTTTGCCGAGACAAAAAATGAAAAAAATTAGGTATTCAAGAATTTTTTTGCAAGTGTCGTCTGCTTTTCATGTTAGGTAAAGGGTTAACACTTTATCTAACAAATCAGCCGCATCCGCCCGCGTAATTTACAAATTAAGCAGTCGACCCCCCCCCCCCCCCCCCCAAATTCCAAAAGCTTTCAACAAAACCATATCATTTGACCTCCCAACGTGTTAACCCCTTGAACTGGAGCGGTCGCTTTCCGACCAGGAACATGATACGTCATAACGTTATTCACATTGTATGCTGTTTTTGTAGATTTTAGGAAGGCATTCGACCCCGTTAGATCGTTCTGTACTTTTCCACAAATTACAGCAAATAGGAATCAACGGAGCAACGTTTCAAACCTTATCGTCCCTGTATCAGTCGAGTTATTATATAACCAAAACAAATAAAGGACTTGGCCCACCTGAGCTATCGACAGCCGGAGTCAGGCAGGGTTGTAACATTACTCCGACCCTCTTTAAAATCTTTATTGGTGACATTGGGAAAAGATTTGATGAAAGTTGCAGTCCAATACTATTAAACAATTGCCAATTAAACCGTCTGTCTAAGAAAATTGGAAGAGTATACCTCGTTAAACAATCTGAGTATTAGCAGCGAGAAAGCTAAATGTATAATTTTCAGACTAAGAAAATCGAAGTTCTTTCCAGATTTGCATTTGAGTTCGATTAAACTAGAGTACGTAAATAACTACAACCATCTGGGTTTCAACTTATCTTCTAATGGCAAATTACATGCTCAATATAAGTTGACCCTCAAAGCCCTAAAGGTACTCTATTCTCTCATTAACTCATTCAAGTCTAAATGTCACCCAACGTAACGGCCAAAACCGGCCAGCGCTATTCTCAAAAATCGCCAGTTAATTTTCATTATTTTTTTCACTTTTTGTCTCAAAAACATAGGTTATGACCCCTCGTTGGAACGAGCTCGACGAGCTCGTTCCAACGAGGGGTCATAACCTATGTTTTTGAGACAAAAAATGAAAAAAATTAGTTATGCAAGAATTTGTTTTGCAAGTGTCGTCTGCTTTTCATGTTAGGTAAAGGGTTAAAACTATTTGACAAATTGATTAAACCTATTTTACTCTACGGTAGTGAAATATGGGCTTTGGAAGTGACTGATAAAGCTGAAAGAAACTCTCTCTGTGAAAATATATACGTCAGATGTTGCAAACTGATACTTGAAGTGGGCAAAAATTCATCTAATCATGCGGTACGTTTGGAATTAGAAAGATATCCAGTGGCCATTGACGCTACTATACGCCAAGTCAAATACGTACATAAACTAAACTCAGTGGCTTCTCAAACTTTACTGGGCAGTACATACACGGATGCGCATAACTATGAACTCTTAAAATTCCTCGAAATAAAAATGCAGAACCTTACACAACTAGACACCGATAACGTTAATATCAGTCATGAACACCAGAACAGACACATGCTAGAAGAGCTTCGGAGTAGGCACGAAACTAATTTCTTTTCAAGCATTTACGATGACGACGGTAGAAACGGAAGCATTACGGACATACAGAACATTTAAAGACGACTACATTATGGAGTCATACCTGATACATGCCACTTCTCAGGAAGCTAGAAACGTCTTCATTGGACTCCGAATCAGTAACCACAGTCTATTAATCGAGAAAGGGAGGCATTCACAGCCTCCTATGCCGGTTAAAGAGAGACTTTGTAAGGTTTGTGGTTCGGGGGGCGATTGAGGACGAGTTTCACTTTGTTATGGAGTGTATCGCGTATAACAAAATGAGAAAAAATCTCCTAAGAAAAAGAAATATGGAGACTGAAAACTTTCAATATATGGAGATAAAAGGAAAATTTAGTCTGATAATGCGAAACAATATCCCCAGCTATATAATCCCATCTGTAACATGATCCGGCGCTTCTTTTAACATAGGGGAGATGAGCTAACAAAAATAAAATAATTGTCCTTTATGTTAATATATATATAGTTTATTTTTGTGTACTTTTAACATCTTTTTCTTTTGAATGTTTCATTCTGTCATTGTTGTTGCATGTTTTGTTTTCGTAATCTGCCTCTCTGCAGGTGTTAATTGCTTGAATAAATCTTACCACATCTTAACGTCATTAAATAGGATTGCTGTTCAGTAAATGCGTGGGGTGGACCGATCAATATTTTCAACGTGCAGCCCCGAGGCTGCACTTTGAAAATATGGATTGGTCTATCCCAAATAATGAATATGGACTATTCCAATTGTTGTCATTGAACTTGGCATGGAAGACACCACCAGAGTTCAAAGGGTTAATAGACCGTGATGCCATCCAAACATTAGCTCTTTTCGTAACGTAACGGCCATATCCGACCTACCATATTCACAAAAACCACAATTCAAATTTTATTATTTTTTAGCAATCTTTGACTCCAAAATATAGCTTATGAATCCCATTGGAACGATCACTTTCCAATGAGGGGGCATAAGCTAGTGGGTTTTCTTTTAGGCAGAAGTGGACATTTGTAGTTTCTCATGAAAAATTGTTGAATGTGTCGTCTGCTATTGGTATCAGGTAAAGAGCTTCGAAAATGTTCATTATCCATCCATTGTCATTATGACAGCATGGTGTATTACGTTCTTGTGATTCAATAATACCTCACGATTACTTCTCTCGCCCACAAAAGAATCACTTCATGCATGTTGATCACAATGCCCCCATGTAGTTTACGATGTTGGAAAACCAGCAGTTTTCTAGTCTGTTTATACGGCCAGTTTGCCAACCATAATGTATTGTGGTGTGCATTGGAGAATGGAACAGGTGCAGGCAACCCAAGAGTTGTCTGGGAGACAGGACAAATACTACCCACGCATGCAAACTTGGAAGGAAAATGACAGTTTAACCTTTTACCTAACGAATCGGCCACATCCGGCCGCGTAATTTACCAATTAAGTAGTTAAAAAATATATATTTAAAAAAATTTCCTCGAAACCATATCATGTGACCACTCATTGGAACGAGCTCGTCGAGCTCGTTCCAATGAGGGGTCGCATGATATGGTTTTGTTGAAATTTTTAGAAAAATTTGAAAAAACAAATATTAAAATAATAAATTTTGATATCGTCTGCGTTGAGTAAAGGGTTAAATATCCTAATATCAATTGTTGACAAGTTTCGTTATTGGAAGAGATTTACAGGAAAGTTAACTCCTCTTAATTTTCTAAAGTTGTCGGTAAATTTAACACTAAGGGTATGGTAATTTCCTACAAAAATTGAAAATTTTTCCTAAAAAAAAATTTCTTTTTAAATGTCAGTGAAGTTGTATCATCGATGTGCGCACCATTTCACAAACGTCAGGCAGTCTAAAAATACACAAGACGGCTTTGTACATTTTATACTCGATTTAAACCCATTTAAAAATAAGAAAAGGGCACTTTCACCAGCTTTTGATGTTCTGTAACTTTTTTCGGTTCATTATATCAACAGTGTGAGCATCGTGACATATAACAAGACACTGTCGTTTCCATTAATATGAAAGTCTCGGAGGACGAATAAAAACCTGCAAATTGCTGTGAAAATACATCAGCTAAACAAAGAGCTGAAGTGGACAGTTACCTAAAAGTTTCCTTTGATAGCTTTGAATGAATGAATACAACAGACAGCTTTGAAAGTAACGAGAGGAAACTTCGCTTTATTTTCCACCGACGTCACGGGTGTTTCCTCAACAATTACATGCTTCTTAATTGGACCTTCCTCGCTCGTCTAATAATTTCAGGGGCTTATCGAAAGTCGATTTCAAGACGAGATAAGCCAGGGGTTCTTTAATGGCATCTCCCTTCACGTCTGCCTGTGGTACTGTCAAAGATGACAAGGTGTAAGAATAAGCGTCAAGGGAAGTAACGTTTACTGTTATTCCGTTCACGTCAACTCTTTGAACTGTTAATGCCAATTTACACGGAATGTTCTTTTAGCATCTGATGAATCATACCACCTAATTAGGGTATCTACTAGCAGACATGTAAACCAGAGCAATTAGGGCATTTTTTATTTCGTCCACTTTAGCAGACGCAATCGACCAATCGGCACACAATTTGGAGTCGGTCAAGGTCATATACAGCAAGCAGGTCTGTTTTTATATACAGTGTAAAGGTAAAAAGTAGATCTGCTGAAAACACATCTTCTTTTTCATATCAGCTAAAGCATGCCGTGTGAACTGGCCTTTAACGAATAACAACTTCGGTCAAAATCTGTCGAAATCTGAAGATGATGGGATGAAATTGTTGTACTCGAAATGTTATGGGATTTACTCCAAGTTCCAACAGTCATAAAAGTTGAAAAACTGCCGGTCCATCATTGTGCAGAAATATGTTACCTGGACGACCAATAAATAAATAATAAATAAATAAATAAATAAATAAATAAATAAATAAATAAATAAATAAATAATCGGCGACCAGGAGGCAATACTATTAAACCTTTACAATTGTATTTTCTAGAATTGTATTTTATACCTGTTAATATAACTGATTAAAATGAATCATTGGCATTTTAAAAGATATGGCAATTTGCCAACTGGCAAATTGCCACATCTTTGAAAAAGTTAATGGTTCATTTCAAACCATTTAAAGTCACAACTAGAAAATACAATTCTAGAAAATACAGTTGACCAAGTTTTATAGTATTGGCCCCTGGTTACTTCTTGCTCACCTACTCATCACGCTTAAAATCCACTAGAAGTATTACCAAGTGCACCAAAGTTTTGGAATGAATTTCAAGGGACACAACTCTTGGCAGACTTGTTGAGTATCGATCTGGTAACCACGTGTAAATCTACCCACCACACTCTTAGTTGCAATAGCCTTATTGATTTCCATTGGTAACAGTGCTGACCTTTTTCGATCTCCCTATCTCATCCAGATCATTCGGGGAAAATACCTCTCTACCGACTTAGTAGATTACCTCATACAGATAATCCATACCAAAATGATTCCTCCCCGTGTGATTACGGCCTTCAGATTTTAGGTTTATCTAATCACTGCCACATTTCGTTGACAGATGCACGCCGAAGATGAATATATGAGAAAATAGATTCCGTATTTGGTAATAAAGGAGTGTATAAGGCGGCGATATGCAGGCAAATGTTTAAAATGACGTAGATTTTCGTTATTTTATTTTGGCACAGATCAAATTTTTTGAACCCTTTACCCAATATAACGGCCAAAACCTGCCAGCGCTATTTACAAAAATCACCATACAATTTTCATTATTTTTTCATTTTTTTGTCTCAAAAACATAGGTTATGACCCCTCGTTGGAACGAGCTCGTCGAGCTCGTTCCAACGATGGGTCATAACCTATGTTTTTGGGACAAAAAAATGAAAAAAAATAGTTATTCAAGAATTTTTTTGCAAGTGTCGTCTGCGTTTCATGTTAGGTAATGGATTAAACAATATGAGTGCCGGCCTCACATTAAGCCGCGAACGACGGTTCAGGTTACGTGGAGGTTACGTTATTTGCAAAATACGCGAACGAACCATGGGTTATGACAAAATAATGTAACATAGATTACATTCCTTATCCCACACGGTTTCCCAGTCATACCTGACATTCTTTTGAGACTAACTCGACTCAAAAGTTGTGTTTTACATCCACATATGAATAAAGAGTCATGCCGTTTACATCTTAATAGACTTTCGGCCACAATAAGTAGCAACAACTAACGCGCGATCTCGCCAAAGCGAGATAGCGCGTTAGTTGTTATTATTTATTTTGGTGGAAATTCTTTTAAGGTTCCGCTCCACAGTTTCGCACTATTGCACAGCGGTGAAATTCTAAACATAGGGCATATGTTGAAACTAATGCCATGTAAATTGGAGATACATTTTTAGTACCAGATACATGATTACATTAGGCTATTTGCTGGACAAGAGAATTTGAAGTTTTGGTCCCAAAGTTGAAGTCTGGGACATAGGGTAAATTACCAAATGAATTATGGGAAACAGTGGCTTTGAACAACTGGCTATTTTATAAATGTCATTTTTACACGGGTTTGTTATCAGACGTGTAACTAAAAAATGCAATGGAAACATAATTTTTTTGAATTTTCGAAACAGGGGATGCTATGCTCCAGGGGTAGGTAGTTGGGGGTGGTGGGAAAATTCTGCTTTTGAGGCTGCTGGGTGGCTGAAAATTACTGGTTTCGACATTTTTCCATGTAGTTTCATGCAGTTTTGCAGGCTGAAGTCTTGCCTTTGACAATAAATTATTCCACCCACGTTCAGATTGTTTATTTCTACTTAGTCGGATAGTGTTATATGTTTTTTGTGGATTCGGGACATGTAATACATATGATGGGTTAGATAACTAAGCTACAGAATATTTGCATTTGAAGAGAGTGTATGGCATGTCATTTTTGGAAATGCCTGGAAAACTGTTGAGCGGAACCTTAAACGTAAAGAGCATGCCAAGTAAAAACAGAAAAGACGGAAAAGTATCATAACACTTTTCCTGTAGGTTACCACCATGTTATATAGCGTAACCTGCTAACGGGTAACGACGAAAGCTATTTTTTCCCAGGCCTGTAAATGGGGACATTGAACTGTTATATTGAGTAGTAGAGAATACGTTCCTCTCCTCGATAGACCCTTCGTGCTCCGGGGCCACCAGTCTAATTCCGTGTGGAATCCGAAGCTGTTATGAGCTGTTTGTTTGCGCGTCGACTACAGTTGACTTAATGCAATGTCCCTTTATTCACAAAGATATACAGATGTTTTTTGTGCTCTAGTTATAGATATTTCAGTCAATAAATATTTATTCCGCATTGTAAAGATCAAGATATTAATAAAAAAAAACTACAGCCGTGGTGAGTCTTCCTTCATAAGTATTTCGTTTACAATCAGGTCTGACAGTATTGTAATTTACGGCAGCGTAGAACCGCCACACCATAGTATATTTCCAGGGATTCCTAATCTGTTTAAACAGATTACTAATCTGTTTAAACAGATTACTAATCTGTTTTTACAGATTACTAATCTGTTTAAACAGATTACTAATCTGTAAATACAGATTGGAAATCTGTAAAAACAGATTAGTAATCTGTAAAACCAGATTAGGAATCCCTGGAAATATACTACGGTGTGGCGGTTCTACGCTGCCGCAGTAATGTAATGTAATGTATTGTAACATATTGTAATGTTAATAGATTCGGGCAAGTCAATTCCCGATTGAAAAAAATGTTCTTGCGTTGATTGAAATTCTATCAAATCAATTCTCGATTGAAAAAAAACCATTTCCTGTAATGATTGAAAGGAAAATCAGAGGCAGCGGAAGCTCAATAAAAAGGGAGGGGCACCACTTTTCAAGACTACCATAGTTCGGCCCAATGGGAGAAAAGTTACAATCGTATATCGGTAAAAATACAATGACACACTATGGACTCTCGTTTAGATGTGCAGGCCGTGATGTGGTCATTGTCCTGTCCATGTCTTCTCCTTCGATCATCTTCCAACCGGAAGGCTGGCCTTCGGGGTGGAAGATGATTGAAGTAGAAAAAACGGACCGAAGCGACCGAAAGTGTGATTTTTTTGCTAAATGTTGCTTGGATTTACACTTAATATATTACAGGAATACCTGTATATTGACAGGTTTGCGTGCGCCCATTTTAAAGCATTATGTAAAAGCGCAACATGTCTGTGGAAAAAAGTGGAGGGGCACGTGTCCACTGTGCGCCACTGGTACCGCCGCCTCTGCAAAATGTTGTTTGGTTTTCCAAATAATATGTTACAGGAATGCCTGTATATTGACACGTTTGTGTACGTCCATTTCAACTCATTGTGTAACCGCGCAATACGTATGTGAAACAAGTGGAGGGGCACGTGTCCCTGTCCACCACCCCCCCACCCCCCCCCCCCCCACCGGTTCCGCCGCCACTGAAGAAAATGAATGTTTATGGTACTTTTAGATTCAATTGTCTGGCATGTTTCACATGGTCGGAAAAGCGAACCTTAGGTTCGCTTTTCCGACCAACTAAAATATTCCAGATGATAGAATCAACAACATAGGCGATGGACTATTTAAGGGCTAGACTGGTTCCATGCCATAACGGCGTTGAATTCCTTACACGATTTGACTGGTCGCTCTTGAGTTTGACCCGCCAAAAATGGGGGACTTGAGTGCGAATTTTCAGAACTGAAGTTATAAGGCGGGCTATATTCACAAGCCTTCAGTTCATAAACACTGATCTATAAATTCTCGTCTGAACATTATTTCGAAAATGTTATTTTTTTTCAGTGTTCAACATCATTAGGAACCAAGGTTCACTTCATTTCTTTACAGTCATAATATTTTCAAAACCTTTTTTACGTTCCCGCAAACAATATCCGCTTGTATGTACTGATCACGTACTCTCTCGTAGAATTAAAATTAATTTAAATTTTGGCAGTGATGATTGTTTCTGGTTTACTTAAGACGTCTTGTTTCATCAATTTCTTTCAGCGTTCCAACATTTAAAGATATACCCGATGGGAATCTTAGTAAGATTGCAGACGTGTTGGACGAGGTAAGCTATCACACAAAGGTTCTTGTTAGCGCATTCCACACATGCCACTAACAAGTGAAATTTTTAAATTTTACGTCATTAACATTCAAGGAAGATATCACCGGCTTTCTTCAATCGGGTTGCATTTTAAAAAAATCTACACAACAATATATATCTAACTCCTTTTAACACTTTACCAAACGAACCGCCTGCATCCGCCCTCGTAATATACAAACTGAGCAATGGAAAAAATATTATTTTTCAAAACGTTTTAAACAAAACTATATCATGTGACCCCTTATTGGATCGAGCTCATCGAGCTCGTTCCAATGAAGGGAACATGATATGGTTTAGTTGATTTTTTTTTTAAAAATTCAACAAAATAATATTTAAAATAATAAATTTTTACATCGTCTGCGTTGGGTAACCCTTGTGGCATCTTCCATGTCAGTTCAATGACATCTTCCATGTCAGTTCAGTGACAGCAATTGGAAGAGTCCATATTCATCATTTTGGGGTAGACCAGTCCAATTAAGGTTTTGGTTGGTCTATCAAACGCATTCACTAAGCAGCCATGTTACTGAATGAAATTATGACGTATCGTGTTCTTAGGCCCGAAAAGCGGTCTATCGGGTTCAAAGGGTACAAATGTCGTTTATATAGGTAGGTATGGACCACTGAAGTTGCAGAGTTTACTGTTATTGTAGTTCCCTCACGATAATGGGGGACCACATTGCTACCCCCCCCCCCCCCACCCCGCCCCCAAAGGATAAAGGAAGGACCATATATTTCTACTGCAAATTGCACAGATACATATGGGATTTCTTTTGCCATCGTTTTCGTTTTCATCAGAACCGGCTAGTCTGAGATGGACGAAATTCGATTTGACACTCGCTCCTGCAAGTAAGGGTTTTCTCTCGGTATTGCGCTTAATGATGAGGCCATGAGCCTTCGCTGGGAAATTTTGTCCGAAAGACGTCTCATAGAAGAAATAGTTCTGCAGGGTCAGTTTTATGGTAACCTTTGTAGAGTTCCCTTGGTATTCATCCAGCGGATGAATACCAGGGCGTCCTGAGCAACATTTCTTGCAATCTGTTTAAGGTTTGGAGGCGGCGGAGTTCTATGAAATCGTGTATGTGGGGGGGGGGGGGGGGGGGGGGGGGGGGGCAAGGGTCCAAGACGAACAGACTAGAATGGTTCGTACAGGGAAGAAACAATCTGAAAAAATGGATCGACGGAAAAAACAATTCCTTGATTTTCAGGTCTTGGTGAGTACGACAGAGGTTGTTAAAGGTGTGTGTAGAGTGGAAGGGGTCGATAAATATAATGCATCGTTGAAACAGCCGATGACGTCATTTCCTGCCACGCCACAAATAGTAATCCTTATCGGCAGTTGTGCGAACGAATGACCGTTAATCCCTCTTTTTTGGCAATGCATGTCACAATCTATACTCATCTTTCGTCCATTTCTTCCACTTCAGCAACCTTCCAATCCGAAGGATAACCTTCGGATTAAAAGATGGTTAAAGTAGAAGTAGACCGAAGCGGTGAAGGATGGAATTACTTTTTTAAATCCATCGTTCTTTGTTTAATGCTCGTTTCTTTGCATACAACTGCGTACAGAAACTCTTAAATGTCTAAACCCATTATATTATCAAGAAGCATGTCTGTATAGAAAAAGAAGGGGGGGGGGGGGGCACATTCCAACAGTTCCCTCCTGGCTTCACCGCCCCTCCTATAAGGTCAGATAATGTGAGCGAACAAGAAAGAGCGCGCCGTTTATTTGGTAGCCAAAGTCAGGTGAACGACGAGATCGACCGCCTAGTGTTTTCGGGTCTGCAACACATCCGTTTGTTTCAGCGCGATTGTTCCCCAATCCCATCCTCTCACCTATCTGCCACCACTTTTGTGTTTCGCTACCTCTTTACTCCTTATATGTCGGACATGATTTTCAATTTGGTGTTTTCTTTTGCTAGGCACATTACAATTTCGGAGAATACATCCTACGGCAGGGAGCACGAGGTGATACCTTCTACATCATATCAAAAGGAAAGGTAAGCATAACCCTATTCAATTTAACATTTATCAATAACTTCAGCCTTTAATGGGCTAGTTCAGCTATACCCGAACGTCGATGCTAGGCCTCTACGTAGAGGCCTAGCATCGACATTCGGATAGCTGAACAAGGTATGCACCAGATCGTCCAAACTATTGGTATTGAAACAGTAAATAGTCACCAAAAATTAAAGCATTGAAGACCGGCCATTCATTCCACCAAACATCGGGATTGAGGCGGAAGGAATTGAGTTTGCGACAAATTCTATATTTTTTTTGCACAGCTTGTCAACATTCTCCATATTTTATCAGGATACAACTATTGTTAGATGAGCAATTAAAATGCCCATGCAATGCACGAGTCAATTCTCAAACGATTCTGACTTTGTTATCGCTCGAGAATTCGTCTCTTGAGTTCCAATGTGTTCTATGTGCCTACTGGCACATAGAACACATTGGAACTCAGGGGACGAATTATGCTGATAAATTCTATTCAGAAATGTTTTAACCAGAGTAAAAATTATCGAAACAGTTCACTTTTAATCGTACCTCGCACCGCCTGATGTTCAAAAATCCTGTGCTTGGTGAAATATTTTCAGATGTTATAAGTTATCTTAGGCAAGATCCAGGATGCATAGAAATTTAATACTTGGATGTCGGTTTCAAACCATGAGTCTAAGCTTCAGAGTTTAAAACCGGCATCCACGTATTAAATCTCCAAGTACCCCGTATGTTGCCGGAGATAGTGATTTTCTCCCCCCACTGCATGTGTAACATACGTGTATCCCGGGTGAGATAGCAGGGAGAGACAGATGTTTCTCCCCTCACTGCATGTGTAACATACGTCTGTCCAGGGTGAGATAGCAGGGAGAGACAGATGTATCCCACCCCACCCACGTGACGTTATACATTTATAATGTTATTATGACGTTATGCATATCGTATCAGTTTCTTGCTACCAACTAATTCATTTTGACGTCATCGGAATGCCGTGTGATCAAAGTTTGATGCTCTAAAACTCTTTAAACCCCAAGATGCCACTGTTCCTAATTGACTTCGTGGTATATACCTTTCGTATATACATAACTGTTGCATGCTCTTTCCGATGGTGCCATTAGTTTTTCAAAACAACGAATACCAAATGAGTTGATTATATCAGCACGTGACCGCCGATTACCTCTGGCTAACGTAACCGCTGTATGGTGGGGGGGGGGAGAAAAATAATCCCTGATGGGTGCGGGTGTGGGATGGGAAAATCTCACCCTCGGGACAAGATATTTGGTCCAGACACTGGGCAAGCCTCGTGTCTGGCCCAAATATCTTGCCCTCGGGTGAGATTTTCCCATCCCACACTCGTACCCATCGGGGATTATAATAGTCCCACCCCACCCACGTGACGTTATACATTTATAACGTTATTATGACGTTATGCATATCGTTTCAGTTTCTTGCTACCAACTAATTCATTTTGACGTCATCGGAATGCCGTATGATCAAAGTTTGATGCTCTGAAACTCTTTAAACCCCAAGATGCCACCGTTCCTAATTGATTTCGTGGTATATACCTTTGGTATATACATAACTTTTGCATGCTCTTTCCGATGGTGTCATTAGTTTTTCAAAACAACGAATACCAAATGAGTTGATTATATCACCACGTGACCGCCGATTATCTCTGGCTGACGTAACCGCTGTATGGTGGGGGGAGAAACATAATCCGTACCTGTGCCCATCGGGATTATAATAATCCCACCCCACCCACGTGACGTTATATATTTATACATGAAACTAGAGTGTCATCTCAGGGTGACACAAAAAGATACCCGCGTCACCTCTCCATTATGACGTTATGCATATCGTATCAGTTTCTTGATACCAACTAATTCATATTGACGTCATTGGAATGCCGTGTGATCAAAGTTTGATGCTCTAAAACTCTTTAAACCCCAAGATGCCACCGTTCCTAATCGATTTCGTGGTATATACTTTTGGTATACACATAACTTCTTTTGCATGCTCTTTCCGATGGTGTCATTAGTTTTTCAAAACAACGAATACCAAATGAGTTGATTATATCAGCACGTGACCGCCGATTACCTCTGGCTAACGTAACCGCTGTATGGTGGGGGGGGGAGGGGGGGGAATAATCCCTGATGGGATGGGAAAATCTCACCCTCGGGACAAGATATTTGGTCCAGACACTCGGCAAGCCTCGTGTCTGGCCCAAATATCTAGCCCTCGGGTGAGATTTTCCTATCCCACGTACCCATAAGGGATTATAATATTCTCGCACCTCTTACCATAGAATATTACTTGAAGATAGCTTAACAATTCTATAATCGGAGTTTGACAACGTCGAAGTGAGCCTGTCGAGGTCAAAGGTTATAGTTGACACCAGGATGTGATACGAGAGACAAACGGGAATCAATAGCGCGAGTTCTTATTTTACCTGCGCTTTGTAAAATAGCCAACGTCATTGATATTTCCGGCCAATTTCTCCAGTCACAAGACGCGTTACATACTGATAATGGAATAACAACAAATTCCAAGAGGAAGAAAAATTTGGTAGTTAGATCTTTACCTAATACAACCCGACCTGATAAAAATAAATTCACGAATAACCAAAGATGTTCATTTTATGCCTCCAAATCAGATCTTATTACTGCTCATGGGGACGTGCTCGTTCTTGTGAGGATCGTTATAAATATGCTTTGAAGGAAACGAAATTGAAACTAGAGTGTCATCTCAGGGTGACACAAAAAGATACCCGCGTCACCTCTCCATCTGCAGGCCAGTCAACAAATCTGAAAATAAGAACAACAATACATGGATGTTCTATCATGGTTGTTTCAGTGTACAAAATATCAAATCCGTGAGATTATAATTTTGAGACCAGTTACGAAAAAGTGTCATGCTAGTCTTGCTCAATAATGTAAGTGAAAAGGGGCAATAACTCTTGTGAAATAAGCTGCAGCAACATAGCCTATATATTTATTTATTTATTGGTGTTTAAGGTCACATACTTATGCACAATGGCTAATCGTGACCGTGACACAACGCGGTTGCCGCAGGTGGGATTCGAACCGAGGACCTCTCGGCTTGCAGCCTGCACCTCTACCAACTGAGCCACCGCGCCCCCTAGCAACATAGCCTAACGATATGCGTAAGTTCATATCACGGTTATTCATCACAGAATTTTTTTTTGAAAAATCCGATGGAAAGTGTAAGACTAGTTGCGGATAAAAGTTCGAGGCTGACTTGTTTAACCCTTTACCCAACGAATCGCCCGCATCCGGCCGCGTAATATGCAAATTCAGCAGCTGAAAAAATATTATTTTTCGAAAATTTTCAACAAAACCATATCATGTGACCCCTCTTTGGAACGAGTTCGTCGAGCTCGTTCCAAAGAGGGGTCACATGATATGGTTTTGTTGAAAGTTTTTGAAAAAATTTAAAAAATGATATTTAAAATAATAAATTTTGAAATCGTCTGCGTTGGGTAAAGGGTTAATGAATAATCCATGCGAAAAGGTCAATAAATCTTGAAGCATCAACATGGCGTGACAATATTATGCTTAAGTTCTTATCACGGTTATTCATGATACAAAATGTCAAAAAATATTCGATGGAAAGTGTGAGAGTAGTTGCGGATAAACTTTCGGGATAGACGAACGAACGCACGCGCGCATGGACGGACGGAGGGACGGACGCTCCAACATTTCGGGTTTATGGGCTACCAAAAAAACATTTTGTAAGTACAAAACCTTATTTTACCCAGAACCCCACCCCCTCCACCCTAGAACTTATATTTAACCCTAACCCCACCCCTCCACCCCAAAAACACACCCTAACCCTAAAACTGCCCCCACCCTGACCCTAAAAGCCCACCCCTAACCCTAACCCCCACCCACCCCCGGGACCTAACCCCCAACCTTAATCCCTTCTCTGGGGCTACCCCTAACCCCCACCCCACCCCACCCCACCCCACCCCTGACCCAACCCCACCCTAGCCAAACCAATAGGTTTAGGAGATATTTTTCGGTTTAGGAGCTACTAAAACTAAAACCCCAACCCTGACCCCAACCCTAACCCCCAGGACCTAACCCTCCCCCAACCTTAAGCCCTACTCTGGGTCTACCCCTAACCCCACCCACTCCTAACCCTAACACTACCTTAATTTGGAGGTAGCCCCTAATAATAATATTCCCTAAACCCCCAATGTTGGCCCGGATGAACGGACGACGGACGGACGATCAGACGGAAACGAGGGACAATATATACGATGCTAAAGCGGGAAGGGGGGGGGGGGGGTATAAAATAATAAAATGTGAAGAGGGATTTTTGTGAATAGCAGAATAGCACTGGTCGCATATCGCCGTTGCGTGCAGGTAAAGGGTTAACAGCCACTTTTGGCAAAATATATTTAAATTTTAGAGTAAAATTTGTCATTTGTTTTTGCAACATAATGGTTACATAGATAATGTGAGGCGTTTCGCTTACTTCTGAGTCGTTTGATAAACGAAAACGTGTTGTTCAAGTATTACAAGAATTGTTTTTATTGTAACGCGAAGTAATTTGCCTAATTATTTTAAATTAAAGGCTTATGGAAATTTGTTTAATACTTTTTGAATGAAAAGAACAAGTTCGCAACACTGCGATACTTAGAGATGTAACTACCATCTCCAAGTAATAATGCAATGAGAAGTAATTACGATGAACGATGCGAGAATTTTATCCTTCACTTTTCTCGTTGGCTGAATTTTTATATATTTTTGGCAGAATCGGTTTTTGCAAAGGTGCGGGAGTCAGAAGCGACGCGAAGATCATTGATTGGGGTGTAAACCCAATTTTTATTACACGCCTGTTCTATGTAATCCCCATCTACAGCAACACTAAACCATGCGGAAAATGAAAATGTGTTCCGCACATATGTGCGGAACGGAAATCGTTGGAGGACTACTTTAAAATGGAAGCGAAATTTCACTGGAATTTTCTACAAATCGCGCAAGGCAATTACAATTTGAATCGCTAGCGATAGCTGAAAATCGTCCCCCAAGTTCCAATGAGTTCTATGTGCCAATATTATACCTCATGCGACTTCCTTGCATTCTGATTGGCTGAAAGGTGATACCCTATTTCGTGTAGTTGTCCAGCACAGATCTGAAGGGTCACTACATGCGGGCACTATATGTTTTCTATTTTAAGCACGGGCACTATATTCATTTTCTGGTATTTCGCGTCGGGAACTACACCACCTCACTGGGCACTATATGGGCGTAGTCAACTCCAAGCCATGCACTATTCCTTAAACAGGCACATAGAACACATTGGAACTCAGGGGACGAAATAGTAACACGGGTTCCCCTCGCAAATTTGGTTGGCTATAAAATCTGTTCTTTTTATTGACAGTTGTCAAATGAATTGCTGTGTGTATGTCCCAACTGTCATGGCTCAAGACCCAATTGATGAAATATTCTTCGAAGGCATACCTTGATGAAGTAATTGGAATATCTTTCAATGGGGACAAAAGTTAAAAACATCAAAAAAATTGTTTGTGGATTAATACATTATATAGTGAATATGCATGGGCTTCCCAACTTCTTATTTAATTAGCACGTTCTGGCCTCAAAATAAATCATGCTGGGACCCCAACATCCCCAATTGGCCACAGACCTCTATTTGCCATAAGCAAATCTAGTGCCGTAAGAAACTAATTGATTACCAGCAAGAGCGAATCGATTCTAAGATCCAATCAAGATGAAAATGTTCCAACCGGGAAATTATTCGGTGGGTGAGTGGTGGTGTCAGTCCCTACAGTCCCCCCCCCCCCCCCCCCCCTCCCACAGTTACGCCCCTGGTCGAAATGAAATTTCGGTGGTTTGGGAAAGTAATATAAAACTGTGACCTGAGATGTCACTTGAAGTGCTTTTTATTACGCCAGTCCGATAGATTAACCAATGCACGGTCAGATTTAGATTTGCATTTTTAGCGCTCTCTGTATGGGTTTATTATTGGGTCGCGGTGGCTCAGTAGGTAGAGGTGCAGGCTGCAAGCCGAGAGGTCCTCGGTTCGAATCCCACCTGCGGCAACCGCGTTGTGTCCTTGGGCAAGACACTTCACCCCCATTGCCCATGTGGGGGCACGGTGACACTGTGCACTAAGGCGTACTGCAGGTCGATGGCGCAACTGTCTTCAAACCTTGCTTATGTGGAGTTAGTATGTTGGGGAGCTGACAGTTGCTCGCCATTGCTCGGTGGTTCTCTCCGGGTACTCCGGCTTCCTCCACCCGTAAAACTATCGTGGTCATGATTAGCCTTTGTACAGAAATATGTGACCTTAAACACCAATAAATAAATAAATAAATATGGGTTTATTATTATTTATTTTCATAACTAGTGTTCGAGGACTGGGGAATACAGCGACAATAATGGTCAACAGTGACCCCGTATTAATTTAATATGCCGACACTAGCGGTTATTAATTGTCACCGTCCGACATTTTGTTTTTATCGCCAAAATAAGCAGTCTGAATCCGGCTAACTGGCACTTTAGAGAGTTTGTTTTCAGTTCAAAGAGCCGGACAGCAATTGTAAATGGGCCCAAAAATGTTGGAGTTAATAAACAAATAATTTTCTAGGCGATCAATGAGATATTGGATTACCCTTCTTGTACAGCATAACTTCTCGTCTGCTTTTGTGAACAAATGAATGCCGATAGGAAAAGAAAACGAAAATATGAAACGGCGTGCAAACACAACTTTTGACGAAGGTTTGGAGAAACAGGCTAGCATCATAAAGACCATAACTTATGGGACGTTTACGATGTCTCCCGGGGCATAGTGAGAACAAAATTAGGATTGGCAAAAAGACTTGTCCAATATTGTTCTCATTTCGCCTCATGTGACACCGTATCCGCAAACTAAGCATACCGTGACTTATATTATTTCGTGACATTTCTGAATCCACCTGTCACTGTTTTTATTCGGGGAATTACTTTTCAACGTGGTGCCCTTTCCGGTATGCGTAAAAATCTAGACGTAAATAAAAACTTCATAGGCGATGAGCAAAACGAACAATAAATAGTTGAGGTAGACAGGTAATAATTTAAAGCTTTGAACTCTAGTGGTATCTTCCATATCAGTTCAATGGCAGCAACTGGAAGAGTCCATATTCTTTATCTGGGGGTAGACCAATTAATATTTTCAACGTGCAGCCTTGGAGCTGCACGTTGAAAATATTGATTGGTCTTCACCACACCTTCAAAAGTCAACCTACTTAATGAAATTATGAAGTATCGTGTTACTGGGCCGGAAAAGCGGTCTCTGCAGTTCAAAGATTCTACCGAAAATAGGTTAGTAGAATTAAATATCAGATGAACGCTACAGCTACCACCCCCAGTCGGGAGCGCGGTGGCTCAATGATAAGAGCATTGAACGTTAAACCGAAAGGTCGACAGTTCGATCCTGACCAGCACTAACTGTGTTGTTGTGTCCTTGGCCAAGAATCTCGACTATCCACGTGAGGACACGATGGCGCTGACCACTAAAGCCAACTGTACATCGATGATGCACTTGCCTTCAACCACCACTAACTCTGCTTGTGCAGAGTAAGTAGGTTGGGGGGGGGGGGGGGCTGATAGTTGCTCGTTACTGCTAGGTGGTTATCTGACGTTGTGGCGCGACTGTCGAAAGTTTCGTTAAACTCAATAAGCAAACACCCCCCCCCCCCCCCCCCCCATCCCAGTCTTCTTCCTTGAACTTTACAACACATTTTTCCGCTTTTTGTCGCCAAACATGTAACTCATCCTTTACTATTTATTTTAGGTGAAAGTGACGAAACGAAGTTCGAAAGGATACGACGAACAAACTATACGGTACCTTCAAAGGGGTGATTTCTTCGGTGAAAGAGCTCTACAAGGGTTAGTATTTATTTATTTATTGGTGTTTAAGGTCACATACCTATGCACGATGGCTAATCCTGGCCGTGACAGTTTTACGGGTGGAGGAAGCCGGAGTACCCGGAGAGAACCACCGAGCATCGACGAGCAGCTGTCAGCTCCTCAACATTCTAACACTGTTCAAGCTCCGCTCAAGCAGAGTTACAGCGGTTGAAGACATGTGCACCATCGACGTGCAGTACGCCTTAGTACACGGCGTCATCGTGCCCCCATGTAGGCAACCAGGATAAAGTGCCTTGCCCAAGGACACAATGCGGGTCGTCACGGGGGGGGGGGGGGGTCGAACTCGGGACCTCAAGCATGGAAGTCTAACAGTGTACCACTCAGTCACCGCGCTCCCTACAAGGGTTAGTGGTTAGCAGTTAGTAGTAAATAGCAGATTAATGCTGAAGTGCTTCTAATATTAATAGCTACACAGTGTGTTGATGGTCTAATATGGTGTTGTGCGATGTCGGTTATTTCCGTGTCGGTTATTTTCATATTGGGCGAGAGCCTTGTGTATACCATATTAGGTCACTACCAAAATGTGTAACGATTATATCTTATTGGTAATTTTTTTATATCCGGAACTAGCAATTGCAAAGATTGATAAATGATTTTGTGTCAAGTGAAGTAGGTATCATCGGCTGTCATTTAAAGAGATTGAACTGAACAATCAAAACGACGATAACTCTGACCGTTTGCCGTGAAGATTTGAACAGAAATGTATGGTATTTTCGCAGCTTGCACATGGCATCAGCAATCCAATGGAATAGTCAGATGTTAGTTTGAGGCAGGATATACTTTGTCCCGTTGTACAATATTGAGATCACGTTCTTCTCGTTTTGCCAACTTACCGTCATTTTCCAACAGTGTGGGGTTAGTGCTTGGGCAGGTAAGCCTGTCGGACCCTTTCAAACAGATATTCGTATATTATTGCGTAGATGAAAATTTGCATTGTAAATGGACGCACAATAAAATAAACCCCCCAAATGTCGCGGAGGTTCAGTTATAATTTAATCCTACCTCCCTACATAACTTAAACACCCCACTAACGCAAAACAGATTGACCCATTAAGCTGCACACATTAACATGTCCGACGATACCATTCGGGGCGTTAGCACTCTGAACCCGATGGGCCGCTTTTCCGGTCCAGGAACATGATACGCCATAACTGCATTAAGTAGGATGGGTGCTAAGTGCATGTGTGGGGGAGACCAAACAATATTTTAAACGTCCAGCATTAGGCTGCACGCTGAAAATATTACTTGGTCTATTCCCAAATAATGAATATGGATTCGTCCAATTGCTGCCATTGAACTGACACGAAGATACCACTAGGGTTTAAAGGGTTAATGTGAAAAGGACTAGCTAATTCTATTATAAATTAAATAATTCTATAAAAATTGACAAAAATAGCACTTTCTGGGTACCACCCATTTTACTGCGTGTTTTATTGTCTTATTTGACGTCAGGTAATTTTCAACATTTGTTTTTTGTTTATTTATGTACGAGTGTTTAAAAGCACGGTTAACAACTAATGTGATACATTATATCTCACGTGACTTCTTTGCAGTCCGATTGGCTGAAAGATGATACCCTATTTCGTGTAGTTTGCATCCACAGAACTGACCAGGCACTACACGCAGGCGCTACACGTTTTCTATTTTTAGCACACTACTATATATCAGTTTTCTTTTCATACTGGGCGAATAAAACTAATCAGGCTAAATTTAAAAATCGATTCACAGAGGCACAGCATCCACAAAACGATCCGGAAAGAAATCTTTGTGGAAAAATGTATCACTTTTCCATTGTTGAAGTCACATTTTTCGAGGCGTTCATTTTATTCCTTGAGAAGATGATCCATATCTCGTTTCGAAGAGAATGATCCATACTTGGGTCCAACTTTCATGAAAACGCGTCCGGATATGAAAAATCGTTTGTTTCGCTGTTCATATTATTTCGCTATTTAATTCTATATTTTGGGCAGTAAACGAATAAATAATGGAATTCAATTGAATCTTCGGAGTTTGTAATCCGTGCTGACCCATTCGGTAATATATATGTGTGACAAATGTGTGGAATTTATCAAACTGCGTTGTCAAATTTTGAAAATTTTAGTTTTCTTTCGCGAGTTGCGCGATTCTAGAATACACAGTTCCGTTTGGGGAAAATGTTTTGTTTACCTTTGCCGACCGATTCAAAACCTGTCTTCTCCTCATATCAGTAATCCAAGTTAGCCGTGTTTTGGAAGAAGAAAATGTTTTTTAAAAACTACATGGTATTTTTTCTGTATAACGCTGGTTGGTAAGGCTGCTACCTTGGTAACAGATTAACAAATCGGACAGATGTTTTTCTTGATGGGTGTTCGATATAATATAAGGATTAGTGCATGTCTTGTCGTTGACTACGCCCATATAGTGCCCATTGAGGTGGTGTAGTTCCCTCCGCTTCGCGGCGGGAACTACACCACCCCACTGGGCACTATATGGGCGTAGTCAACTCCAAGCCATGCACTATTCCTTAAATAGTCACCACGATACGGGATGTTCTGGGTCCTATCATCACCATTGGTCTGGTAAAACATCTAAACTTTCTGCGCCAGCGTCAGTGTGACGTTGAAACTGTCATGACGTACCGTTCTATCGTGTGGGGACGTAAAATGGCTGTCACCACTGCAGAGAGATGATGATATTTTGTGCAGGCCATGTGCTGTATTTGAGAAGTCGCGAATTCACCACAAGGGTGTTATCCCTGTTATAATTTTGGTGCAATAATGAGTACGTCAAATCAGTAATTCAGCTCTTGCATTGACCGCATTACAATCAATATTTGGCTTTGTTTTATGACAAAGTGTGTCATTATCATAATAAATCATACAAGCTAAAATACGTTTAGTCTGTTTGCACGCATCGCATGTAGTTTTAAAGGTCTTAAGGTGCTATATAAGTATTGGAGTTTTGTTTATTTTGAAATTCCCACCTCTAATATTCCTTAAATTCAAATTAAATATACACAGATTATGAATCAAAATGAAGGTTGGGAGGAATAGAACACGAAAAATATATGAAATCAACTCATAGATTTGACAGCAGACACCACTGGTTCCGGGGAGTTTGCTACCGTATTCGTACCAGAACTGATAATGCAATAATATTTCCTAAGAACACCAAATGAGCTTCATATATCCAAGAACAAAGCTAGGCATTTAAAACACTTTAGGATGCTGCGTAGAACTGCATTTGGGAAAAGGACAACACTGTCTACATATTTTATTGAAGATGGATTCCATGTTCGACAGACATGCGCAAATCACTCGATACCACGAATTTCCACCAAAAAACAAAATCGTAAGTTTAAGACATTTCAACAGGTGTCATGATACCTTGCATGGAATATGGAAACTGTACGGTCTCTATGTAATAATAGTGTGCTGTATTAAGGCGATCGTTCTCATTATTTGATTTTAGACGGCGTTGTTTTTTCGATGCTTTTTCCGTCCAATGACGTGGACTGGAAATCGAATGCAAGAATGACGATAAACAAAGACGTCACGTTTGGAATTTACCGCCATGCATCTTTGTCGGTGTGTATTGAAGGATTTTGATGCCCAACTTTTGTTCTTGGATATGTGAAGCACATTTGGCCACAAGTTGTTTTCGGGAAAATTTCTTGTATTATCAGTTCTGGTACGAATACGGTAGCAGACTTTTCAGGAACCAGTGGTGCCTGCTGTCAACTCTATGAGTTTATTTCATATATTGTTCGTGTTCTATACTTCCTAACCTTCATTTTAATGTATACTTTGGGTATATTTAATTTGAATTCAAGGAATATTAGAGGCGGGAATATCAAAATATACAAAATTTCATTACTTATATAGCACCTTAAAGGAACAGACAAACTCCGGTAAAGTGAATTTATATCACAGGCCTCTAGATGACATATGCAAGACAGTAGGTTTAAATAGCCGTGATGATTAAAATTAGCCATTGAGCTGTGAATATAAACAGGTTCAAAATTCCCCTCATAAAGCTTACAAGATCATGACGTGTGCTTTTTAATAAACACCAATTGCATTAATACTTCCTCTGTGGACTTGGGAGTTTTCCGCCACTCACGTGCATAAAATGCGGCGACCTCGAGAGACTTTTGCTGCTAAATTTAGACACAATAGACTGGAATTGTAACTAGTATGTCCGTAGATAAATATTTAATATTTAACTCTTAAAGTGCAAAATTAACCTTTCCAATATTATTCCAGAACTGCATTTCTGATATTGGTGTTAATAGTATTTAACTGGCGACTTTTTGCGATACATATTTTAAACATTTCAGGGGCGGCGGAACGATTTTCAGATTCAGGGTGGGAATGGGCTGAATCGGGCGATGGATGTTCGTCGGTATGACGGGCCGATCATAGTTCGGCCCGCCGTACGAAAATTTTAAATTCCAGGGTCCCAAAACCCCCATTTCCATGCATCGGAGCGGATATTTTGAAAAGATTTCACACTTTGAAAGCCCTTAAAAAACGTCGGTAAAGCGTACAGGTGAGGTCTATTTTTCAGCTTTGGTCGTAACGACCTGTATGCTTTCTTTACCAGACGTTAACAGCAATTATACTGTTTGTGGATTATCTTGTCTGGGGGTGGATTTGGTACTTGTATGTCTGTAATATTACGATCTACATCAGTTAACCGATTTTTTAACAGACTGCATACATTTTTGCGAATGCTGCCACTTACTGCAAAAAATGATCCGAAATCCATCGAAACTGAACAAGTGCGAGAGAAACAAAGCTGGCGAAAATATGAGGGAGGCTCTGGATCCGCCCCTTGTTTCACCAGTCATTGGTTGTGTTAAAATATATGCACACAAAAAAAACATGGCCCGGCAAATAAAGTGTGTGTGTGGGGGGTGGGGGGGGGGGGGGGGCAGCCTCCCGGTTCTGCAGTCCCTGCATTTGTAGAATGTTTTTTTTTTTTAAATTCGAAAGAAATGTATTTTCCCTTTGCAGTGCGTTGACGTGCAGGCAGATCAGCTGCAGGCACCATTAATTTTAGTTATAGGTTGATAATCAGAACAGTTATATTTTGTATTATTTTTTCCTCGATTATGTACATTATATTTTTATATGACTGTCACAAAGAGTGCCCCAGAAGCGCTGTAATTTGCTCATCAATTTTGTTTCTCTGGAAAACGAGAGCATCAACCTTTCTAAATTCATACCATATCTATTTCAAACGAGGCCCACGTTACGTCACAGATGTACGAAGCTTTTCGATGTTCCAGTTTTACAAAAAAGCGAAATAAAAGCTCGAGTCCTTGAACACCAAACACTCCGGACAAACATTCTACAATTTATTTTCTTTTTGTTTACATTTCTGGACTCGTATACATTTTTTAAACACCCACTATCATATAATAAAGAAATTATTACAACAATTAATCAATCTGGTTTGTTACATTCTGTCTCGTTGATGAGATCTGATCAGCCTACGACGCCTCATTTCATCGGGCTGATGTGATCTCGTCAGCTCTAGGGCACCCAAGTCTGTAGATTGTTATACAGTACAGTCGTTATGGACTGGTCGTAATTCACGTGTGGGCAGTGATTCCGTGCATGCGTTTACCAGGTAATAAAAATTATCATGAGCAAATTTTTAATTAATGAAGCACCGAGTTGTACTCGGTGCTTCATTAATTAAATTTTGGATGATTATTTCTTTGATTAGTGTTTGGAGTCTAATATTATTGCATCCGTGGAAATATTACCCACCCGTGGAAAGTGACCAGTCCACGGCGGCTGTACTGTAATACTCGGCGTTTTTCAAATTCCCCTTTTGATTTCTTAGCTTGCGTCGAGTACCTGTCTTCACATAAAGGAGTGTGTTGGAAACAATAGTTTCTTCACCATTGTAACAGATGGTCGTACTCGTTCGCGTGAGGGGTCGTTCGCTATGTTTTAGAAGCAGCAATTGAGATTTTGAATTATATGAATTAAAAATGCAAGTGTCGTCCACAGTTTGTGGTATGTGAAGTAATACGGGTTAAATTTTAATGGTCATTAAAATGTGTTTCTTCGTAATCGAGTATTGACATTCTGTTTCCTGATACACTGTCCGATTAGTTTTGTTTACACCAGGCTCCCCTATGTTACTACCTGTGAAAAGTTCATATGTTGAATTTTAGCTTTTAACCCCACTACCGATGTAAAGTTTCTACTGCGGTTAAAAGGTTTTCAATGGCAATTCCATTACAAAAATGTACACCTACACCCAACTTGACCTTTGACATGACCCAATTTGCTGACTTCGATACATTCACACTTCGAGATGTTTCATGCAAACATATGACGTTCTGCGGTACTATCTACTAGGTGCAATGACTTATTAAGTTTAAAATACCTAAAATTAAATATTTAAAATAAAATTTAAGAATTGTGAGAAAAGCAAGGTAAATTCAATCAACTTTGACGATGTGTCTAGCTGTCAATCAAGCATACACGTGCAGCCGGAAGTACTGACACCACCGGCGCAGATGTAAACAAAAAAGGTATCGTTTTTCTACATTTTAAGTGACAAAGTCGATTATTTATTAAGAGCGTGGTATAAATAAAAGAAATGGGTACTAGGGTCTGTAATCAGTTTCAAATCACTCGTAGAATAAGGGTTTTAACCACTCGGCAGAGCCTCGTGGTTAAAACCCTTATCCTACTCGTGGTTTAAATCTGATTATCGGCCCTAGTACCTATTTATTCTATATTTAATCTGTTATAAACTCCATGCGGGCAGGCTACAACAACGTGTAACAAAACGAATTCATGTGAACAAAACAGCATTGGGTTTTGAGTAGACAAAATCCGTTCAAAGAGTTCACCGTCACTGTACAGGCTTCCGATGGTTTTCAGCGGTTCTCTGGCATCTCTAGTAGTGAGACGCAGTCGAAGAAGGAATTACGACTAAAACACTTCCGAGGTAGATTCTGCAAACGACAATTCTTTACAACTTCCAATAAAGCACAAGCAATCGCTCAGCTCATAGACCACAGAGTACAACCCAATAGCTCACGAGCGGAATGATCGTCGATGTCGCTTTTGCTTTTTGAGAAATATCATAAGTGAACATCGCGTGCGAAGTTCGCCCTTCGAGTGTGTCAGTAGTTTTTTTTATTTATTTGGGGTGGGTGTAAAGTTTGGAAAGTCATTTTTCTGCAGATGAACATTATCTTATTTGCTGTAAAGTGTTATACGGAATATTTACTATTTATTAACGAGCGTGTCATATGACTTTCCAGGTTTGCTACAATTTAATCAATTTGCTTTGGTGGAAAGCAAATTTACATTATTTCTTCAGAAATATATTTTTAGGAAATAAATTGCTGCAAAATGAGACAAAATTACGACACAATATAATATAGTGTTATAGGAATATAAATATCGTATTGTATGGAAAATATTGCATGTCAATATTAATTTCTATCTATTCTTGTCTGTTCTTCAAAGTTTTGATCTTTCAACTCGAAACGGCTTTCATCTTTTCAGCTTTTATCTCAGGTGTTCAATATTATTTTAAAAAGAGATAAAACAGTGAATTTGTTTCTTGTATCATTAAAAATCCAACATTTTCAATCGAATATCACGTTTGATTGCCACGTCACATGCCTGGCGTTTCCAGGAGAGCGATTTATTCGCTCGCCTACTGCTCGCCTTAAAAAATTGAGGAGGGCGAAAAAAAGCCCTCCTAGCCTTAGAAATAATGATTACCACAACAGCCTATTCCCAAAACCCACAGGTTTTCAGATCTCTTCTATGTTAGTGGTCTCTGCAATATGGTCACACTGCCCCTGCCACACCTCCGGGCCTTACCAAGGCCCGGAGGTGTGGGAGAGGCAATGTAGCCGTCTCACAGAGAGGGGTCGTAACCTATGTTTTTGAGACAAAAAATGAAAAAGTAATGATAATTAATTGGCGATTGTTGTGATTAGGGCTGGCTAGTTTTGGCCGTTACGTTGGGTAAAAAGTTAATAAGCAGTAGAAATAATCATGGCTCTTTGTTGTGGGCCAACTTAATTAACAGTTTATCCATTCAAGGCTAAAAAACAGTGTTTTGATTCACAGGCAACCTGATTGAATTTGAACCCCCTCATTGGACATTTTTATTGCCTTTCAGTGTCTTCCAATATTGGTACAAACTCAGGCAGATCCGAAACTTTTTACATTTTTTGATTGATGCGTATTTTTAGCTCATCTTGACAAAGTCAAGCTGGGCTAATCTCATCGCTCTCCGTCCGTCGTCTGTCGTCCGCCCGTCCGTCCGTCGTCCGTCAACACAATGTTTTAGTCTCCTCCTCCAAAGCCACTGGGCCAATTCAAGTGAAAGTTTGTGTGAGTGATGGTCCCAAAGGAGCATTGCAGTTTAGTTCAACTCAACATGTCCAGCCCCATAGGGAGGGAGTGGTGAAAAATGCTCCAAAATATTTTTAAAATCTTCTCAAGAACCAGTGTGCACAATGACTTGATATTTGCTATAGAGCGTCCTTTTGAGGTGTAGAATCAAATTTGTTCAAACGAAGTTCGTGAAGCAATATTTGGCTTTGTAATGGGAGGGGTAAGATTTTTGGCCCCGCCCAAAATTTCTATTTTCTGAACCGATGGTTCGGTTTGAACCAAATTTGGTATGTGGTATTATTGGGTCATAAGTACTTGACACATGCAAAAAATTCCCACAACCCCATGGGAACCCTGGGAGCTAAAAATAGAAATATTTTCAAACACCCATATTTCCCAAACCACACGGAACAGAGAGCTGTTATTTGGTATGAAGTATCCTTAGGACCAGTAGAATTGAATGGTAAAAACAAAAGTGCCGTCGGTTATGTTAGGGTGTTCTGTAATGGGCATCGAAAAAATGCCGAGTCAGCATATTTGCAAAAATTTTAAAAAATCTTTTCTCCAGAACCAATCATCAGAATCTTTTGATATTTGGTATACAGCATTCATACAGATACAAGTTTGTTGAAATAAAGCTCATTGGTTCATATATTTTTTAACATAGGGTAATATGGGGAATATTCTTTAAAAATCTTCTTCAGAACCACCAGTCAGAATCTCTTAATGTTTGGTATACATCATTGTTATGAGGGTCAGATTTAAGATTGTTCAAACCAAGTCCCTAGGTTAATATTTGAGCTTCCTACAGAACACCAAATTTTAACTTTGTTCAATTTGGGGGGTAATTTAAAAAAATCTTCTTCTTCAGATCCACCAGTCAGAATGCATTCATATTTGGTATGCAACATCTCTGGGGGGGGGGGGGGGGGGGGGGGGGGAGATTCAAGTTTGTTCAAATCATATCCCTAGGTATATATTTGGGCTCGCTATGGTAGCCCATATTTTTACTTAGTGCAATATGAGGAAATTTCTTTAAAAATCTTCTTCTTCAGATCCACCAGTCGAAATGCTTTCATATTTGGTATACAACATCTCTAGGGGGGTTAGATTCCAGTTGTTCAATTCGAGTGCCTGGGTAAATATTTGGGTTCCATATGGGAACCTGAAATTTAGCTTAGTACAATATGAGGGAATTTCTTCAAAAATCTTCTTCTTCAGATCCACAAGTCAGAATGCTTTCATATTTGGTATACAATATCTCTAGGGGGGGGAGGGGGGGGGGGGGGGGGTCAGATTCAAGTTTGTTCAAATCGGATCCATGGGTTAATATTTGGGCTCGCTATGGTAACCCAAATTTTAACTTGGTGCAATATGAAGACATTTTAAAATTTCTCTTCTTCAGATCCAACAGTCAGAATGCTTACATATTTGGTACACAACATCTCTAGGGAAGTCAGATTCAACTGTGTTCAAATCGAGAGCTTGGGTTAATATTTGGGCTCCCTATGGGAACCGGAATTGGCCATTTTGCTGAAGAATTATGAATTTTGTATTCAGTACCCTCTAGAGGTGTGTAACTAAGATTAATCCACATAGGTTGCATCAAGAGGCTTCATAGGGGGGCTCTACATTTTGCTTTATGATCAACTGAAGAAAAGGCATGATGCCCAGATTATTTTTGTCACTCCTGAGGGACTTAAGGATTGACAGTGTAGCCTATGGAGATGGCTTGCTTAATGTACTCATTCTTGGACTCTGTTTATATTGTGTTCTGTTCAAGATGAGCGCTTCAGGCACCGTGGGGCCTCTTGTTTTAGTTGCGTCTTCAATATCTTTGCCTTGTTACAATTTATGGGAGAGTGCCAATGGACACTCTCCCATAAATTGTAACGAAGCAAATCCCCATAGATTAAATACGAATACAACAATGCTTCATCTGCAATGCTAAACATAGCGCAGCGAGCTCGTTCCAGTGGGGGCTCATAATCTATGTTTCAGAGGCAAAAAGTAAAAAAACAACTAATAAAATTTAACTGGCGTTTTTGCGAATAGCGGAAATTACTCCAGCAAGGGTGGGTTAAGCTACAGACTTTATAAATTGTCACATTCTAGTTCAGTTATCAACCCATGTGATCCGCAGTGGATATCCTATGAAAATCCCAATGTAAGCCTTTGACATTTCGTCCCCTGAGTTCCAATGTGTTCTATGTGCCTACTGGCACATAGAACACATTGGAACTCAGGGGACGATTTATCTGTAATTTACAATATTAACCATAATATGTTGCTTAAAAGAACGTAGGTGATCGTCAGCAACTCGCCGCTAGGATCGTCGAGTGATGCTTCGCATTATGACCCACGATTGAAATGTGGCACCCCCAGAAACCCGGAATCCTGGGTCCGCGACTGAGGAGTAACGGTCAGACCGTATTTCATCAAATTCTATCAGCACTGACAACAAAAATTCACAAGCTAGGTCAGATTGGATGCTGCCATAGTATCCCGTACCAGCAAGTGAAAGGCACAAAATGTCTGCCCCCAGTGTGGAGAGGAACACACTCCGATGGGTATGCCACAAAGTTGCCACCACAGAGATCGCCCCACATAACCTGTGTCATGAAGGGGCGTGCGGGGGGGGGGGGGGGTGCAATGCGTTTATAGATATTGTATAGTACGCTCGTCGACCCTTATAAATGCAATGAGCTTAAATTATTGAAGAAGTTACTCATACCGTCCACATCATATTTTCATTATTTATAAAGGGCCTGTTTGAAATATGAAATAGAACTGAAAGTTGTGTATATGTGTGTTAACATATGGTTGTTATGAAAATGAAAATCCTACATTTCTACAAAGGAGTTTATCGAGCAAAGAACCCCGCCCTCTCCACTACCATGTTATACACCCCCGGGACTCTTGAAGGTTGTCGCTTTAACTGTGGCACTGGGGTAAGGTAGCTCAAAAGAAATCGCATAAATCAACAAAAATATTCCATGATAATGTAAGGGAGCTTTTCGTGTTCAGTGCACAAGTCTGACGTCGATGTTATGCATGGTTTCTCTTTTTCATCTACAAATCACGTTTTCCTCTTTATGGAAAAAACCCACTGTGCATCCAGGAAGTTCTCCACATTGCAAAGAAGCGTACCGGAAGACTTAATTGACATATAGAGTTATCAATCACTTCACGCTCGTGAAAATAAAAGCATGAGTGAATTTTCACCCATTCACATGCCGGCACGCAACTGTCTTGCATTTCCGAATATCAGATTCAGCTTTTTACACCCTTCATCAGAAAAAACCTCTTTGGAATGGATTAGAAATAATTCCAACTTGCAGCCCTTCTGTGCTGTAAGATGGAGGTATGTCTGATTCATTCTATATCTTGTGAAAATAACGTTGAGTGCAGGGGGTGGGGGGGGGGGGGGAGATCTTCAAAATATTCCTCTACACAGAGCCGGGGTGGGTAGTCATGTCGGAAAAAGTCACTTTTTTCCTCTCATCAAATATATACATTTTTAGCTCACATGACTGCAAGTTAGTGTGAGTTATTGCCATCACTTGGCGTCCGTCGTTCGTCGTCCATTAACTTTTGGAAACGTGTCTTCTTCTTCACAACCATTAAGCCAAATTGAGACATATATTGCACAGACCATCTATGGTGTAAACCTTTTCTATTTTGTTCAGATGAAGCAACTGACATCTTCGGGCTCTGGTTAATGCCCCCAAAAGCCTAAAAATCTTTAAAAATATTCTTCTCATGAACCACCACAGAGATTGCTTTGATGTATGATATGGAACAACCCCTGGTGATGTAGATTAAAATTTGGTCAAGGGAAGTTGGTAGGTCAATATTTGGGCTCTCTGTGGGAGCATATCCATTTTGGGCTCCGCCCAAAATTTGTATTTCAAGGACCGATGGGTCGATTTGAACCGAATTTGGCATGCAATATAACTGGGTCAGTAGTATGTCAGGGGCTTTTGAGGCCTTATTGGCAGGATCTCATCGGGGGACCCCGCAGGGGACCGTTGAAGGGAGAGCCAGAGGGGAAGGGAAGCAGTAGTATGCCAGGGGCTTTTGGGGTCTTATTAGCAGGACCCCGCAGGGGGACCTCGGAAGGGAAGCAGTAGTATGTCAGGGGCTTTTGAGGCCTTATTGGCAGGATCTCATCGGGGGACCCCGCAGGGGGACCATTGAAGAGAGAGCCAGAGGGGAAGGGAAGCAGTAGTATGTCAGGGGCTTTTGAGGGAATATTTGGGGGACCCCGGTACAGGGTCGTTGAAGGCAGCCAATAAGCTATCGGGGCAGTTACTGATAAGTCATTGATCGAATGACTCGAATCCCATCGAGCAAATGAGCTTTAGAGTAATTGCTCGATCGAGTGACTCGGCATATTGCTCGAACGACTCGAATCCCATCGAGCAAATGAGCCAACGAGCAACTGCTCGTTCGAGTGACTCCTCGAACGACTCTTACACTCATTTCAGGAAAAAGGGATTCCATAGCCACAGCCGTATTCGAAAAATGGATTCCACAAATGGGATTCCCCAAAAGGGATTCCATAAGTGGGATTCCGTCTTACCTCGAGTGACGCGCATATATTGCTCGAACGACTCGAATCTCATCGATCAAATGCGCCAACGAGCAATTGCTCGTTCGAGTGACTCCTCGAACGACTCTTAGACTCCTTTCAGGAAAGAGGGATTCCATAGCCACAGCCGTTTTCGAAAAAGGGATTCCACAAATGGGATTCCCCAAAAGGGATTCCATAAGTGGGATTCCGTCTTACCTCGAGTGACTCGCATATATTGCTCGAACGACTCGAATCCCATCGAGCAAATGAGCCAACGAGCAACTGCTCGTTCGAGTGACTCCCCGAACGACTCTTAGACTCATTTCAGAAAAAAGGGATTCCATAGCCACAGCCGTTTTCGAAAAAGGGATTCCACAAATGGGATTCCCCAAAAGGGATTCCATAAGTGGGATTCCGTCTTACCTCGAGTGACTCGCATATATTGCTCGAACTACTCGAATCTCATCGAGCAAATGCGCCAACGAGCAATTGCTCGTTCGAGTGACTCCTCGAACGACTCTTAGACTCCTTTCAGGAAAGAGGGATTCCATAGCCACAGCCGTTTTCGAAAAAGGGATTCCACAAATGGGATTCCCCAAAAGGGATTCCATAAGTGGGATTCCGTCTTACCTCGAGTGACTCGCATATATTGCTCGAACGACTCGAATCCCATCGAGCAAATGAGCCAACGAGCAACTGCTCGTTCGAGTGACTCCCCGAACGACTCTTAGACTCATTTTAGAAAAAAGGGATTCCATAGCCACAGCCGTTTTCGAAAAAGGGATTCCACAAATGGGATTCCCCAAAAGGGATTCCATAAGTGGGATTCCGTCTTACCTCGAGTGACTCGCATATATTGCTCGAACGACTCGAATCCCATCGAGCAAATGAGCTAACAAGCAATTGCTCGTTCGAGTGACTCCTCGAACGACTCTTTGACTCATTTCAGAAAAAAGGGATTCCAAAAAGGGATTCTTAAAAAGGGATTCCGTAACTAGGGCTTTTTTAGTCGCATGAGGCCATGAAGGCTATGTGAAAGGTATGGCGGTCCTATTGCACTACGTGCTGCAAAATATTCTTGAAGAATCCATATCACATATAGTCGGGTTTGTTTGGGGGTTTTTTGGTGATTTGAGGATTGGTGGGAAGTAGTGGGGTCTGGTGGGGACTATTTGGGGCTGGTGGGGACTAGAGGCAAATTGTCGTAAAAACCTGTGGTTTCTACAACCGGATCTCCACATGTCCTCCTACTTCCCTTCCCCTCTGGCTCTCTCTTCAGTGGTTCCCCTGCGGGGTCCCCGATGAGATCTCCCAACTAACCCCTGAAAAGCCCCGACATACTACTGCTTCCCTTCCCCTCAAGCTCTCTCTTCAATGGTCCCCCTGCGGGGTCCCCCGATGATATCCTGCCAATAGGGCCTCAAAAGCCCCTGACATACTACTGCTTCCCTCCCCCTCTGGCTCTCTCTTCAATGGTCCCCTGCTGGGTCCCCCGATGAGATCCTGCCAATAAGGCCTCAAAAGCCTCTGACATACTACTGCTTCCCTTCCGAGGTCCCCCTGCGGGGTCCTGCTAATAAGGCCCCAAAAGCCCCTGACATACTACTTGGGTCCTAAGTTATTGATTGCTGCCCGAAAAAAATGTTTTACAGCCCCGTGGCAAACCCACGGCTAAAATTAGAAAAAAATTAAAACGCCCATATTTCCCAAACCATACGGAACAAAGAATTGTTATTTTTATGAAGCATCCTTAGGACCAGTAGAATGTAATCGTACAAAAAATTCCATCGGTTGTGTCAGGCTGTCCTGTTCGGGGCATCGAAACTTTGCTGAGTCATCATATTTGCAAAAGTTGAAGAAAATTTTTTCTTCAGAACCACTGATCAGAATCTTTTGATAATTGGTATATAGCATCCATAAGGGGTCAGATACAAGTATGTTCAAATTAAACCCCTCGGTTAATATTTGGGCTCAATACAGGAGCCCGAATAATTAACTTAGGGCAATATGGGGAATACGTTTTTAAAATCTTCTTCAGATCCAACAGTCCGATTGTTTTGATATTTGGTATACAACAACCCTAAGGGGGTCAGATTCAAATTTGTTCAAATCGGATTCCTGGGTTGATATTTGGGCTCTTTATTGGAGCCCAAAGTTTAACTTAGTGCAGTATGAGAACATTTCTTTTAAAATCTTCTTCTTCAGATCCACCAGTAAGAATATTTTCATATTTGGTATACAACATCTCTAGGGGGGTTAGATTCAAGTGTGTTCAAATCTTGCCCTTGGGTTAATGTTTGGGCTCTTTATTGGGGCCCATAGTTTAACTCAGTGCAATGTGAGAAAATTTCTTGAAAAGTCTTCTTCGGATCCACCAGTTAGAATATTTTCATATTGGGTGTGTGACATCTCTGGGTGTGTAGGATTCAAGCTTGTTCAAATCGAGTCCTTGGCCCTTTACCTAACGTAACGGCCAAAACCGGCCATCGCTATTCTCAAAAATCGCCAATTCATTTTTATTATTTTTTCATTTCTTGTCTCAAAAACATAGGTTATGATCCCTCGTTGGAACGAGCTCTTCGAGCTCGTTCCAACGAGGGGTCATAACCTATGTTTTTGAGACAAAAAATGAAAAAAATTAGTTATTCAAGAATTACTTTTGCAAGTGTCGCCTGCTTTTCAGGTTAGGTAAAGGGTTTGGGTTCCGTATGGCGGTCACTTATTGGTACACTCGTCTCTTTTGACAACTTGAGTCAGGTGAGCGTTTTAGACTCACTTTAGCCTCTGGATTTCTGCTTTAATCCATCTAGATACACTCTTAGGTGATTTAATGGTGTTTAGGGTAGTTAGTACATATGTGGCACAGTGACATGACTGATAACCAGCTGTTGTAACTCACATTTGGTGAGATGGTGATCATCAAACAGTTGGTGGTCAATATCGCCAACCCTTATCCTGTTTTTCAACAGGTTTAAACCAGTGTTATATAAAGAAAATTCAAATGTTCAATCAAATAAATCAGTTATGTAACAAAAAACAACAATAAGAACAAAAAAATGAATGGGTGCTGCTGGGTTGTGTGTACTAAGATAGTACGTGGAGAAAAACCAGGAAGAAAAATGAAAATTACAATAGGAAAGACTGACCGAGGCTGACTTAGGAAGCAATAAGATGAAAAGATGCATGAAGTAAATGAGTTAAACAAAATAATTCACAACAAATTTTATACAAAAATATGTTACTCTACACATAAGGGAACTACATGTATACATGGGCCCAGAATGTGGGCCATTCATATTATATTAGGCCTGGCTTGGTCCATACATGTATAATCACATCCCCACCCGCGACTAATCCCATCTATTCTAGTCTGCCCTGGACTCTTGGATTTTGAAGTTATATACCCGGCAGTCAGTCGCATGACATCCCAGTTTCTTTAGCCCTTTACCCAACGCAGACGATTTCAAAATTTATTATTTTAAATATCATTTTTTAAATTTTTTCCAAAAATTTCAACAAAACCATATCATGTGACCCCTCTTTGGAACGAGCTCGACGAGCTCTTTCAAAAGAGGGGTCACATGATATGGTTTTGTTGAAATTTTTCGAAAAATAATATTTTTTCAGCTGCTGAATTTGCATATTACGCGGGCGGATGCGGGCGATTCGTTGGGTAAAGGGTTAAGAAGTTCTTGAGATTATCTCTCAATCACTGTCGAGCGCAGCATTGTCCTGTGTGATAGCAGATTAAAACTTGCACCAAACTACCTTTGAGTTTACGTCGACCGGCCGGTCAGGTTGTGTAATTAACAAAGGTTCCCAGTCTACTACACTATATAAAAGGTACTGGCTTCGGTAACTGCATGGTGCTTCACTACAAATTTAAGCTACCCACAGAGTTGTGCCGTACTGATAACCCATGATTCACGATGAATTTGATATTTGCGTAGGGTTCAAGTCAGGGTATGTGATCAAGTTTGTCAATTTCTACACAAAATCATTGTGCTGGCTGGCGCTGGTGGGTTAGAAAGATAGCATCAATACAGTGTACATGTATGCCTTATAGGCTATTGCCTTTTTGTACCCCATCAACCCATTTCAACTCACCTCCAAGATCCCATTGAATCTAAGTTCGATTTTAATGGTCACTCCAAGGTTTCTAAGGATGACTTAATTTTGCTTGGTTTTGTTGTTTCTTCCATGAGTGACCAAAAACACATTGACAATATTGTGTCAGGGAGCTACGTCCTACACATCTACTCAAGTTAGTGAATATAATTGAGCTTGTCAACTCACTAACCCTTGCTATAAGACACTATATAGAGAGTAATCGCTTGACTGGACTGGTTACATGAAATAATTCATGAGAGGTGAGGGACGTTGTACAAACACGAGTACGCGAATGCGCACGAGTGTTTTACAATATAGTCCCTCGCCTCGAATGAATTATTTCATGTAACCAGTCCAGTCAAGCGATTACTCTGTTTATTACTTTTCATTATTAACAATATTTTTATTATTTAACCCTTTACCTAACATAACGGCCAAAACCGGCCAGCGCTATTCTCAAAAATCGCCAATTAATTTTCATTATTTTTTTTAGTTTTTGTCTCTAAAATATAGGTTATGACCCCCCCCCCCCCCCCCCATTGGAACGAGCTCGTCGAACTCGTTCCAATGAGGGGTCGTAACCTATGTTTTGAAGACAAAAATGAAAATAACAGTAATTCAAGAAAATATTTTACAAGTGTCGTCTGCTTTTCATTTTAAGTAAAGGGTTAAAAAAAAAATGAAGTCCCCATTACACCACGGCAAAGCGTCTTCCTTTGCGCGAACGGATACATGGCCCAATTGTTGATTGCATAATTCACTTGTGAAGTTATCGTTTATAATCAAACCAGGAAATCCCAGTAAATCATTCTTTGGAAAGTAATAAAATATTATTTGGAATGATTGGGTACTATTATTGCAGACATGAAGTATTTTATCTCTGGTTTTGCTCAAATTCTGCGCCAGTTGTTTTTTTTTTATTTTTATGAATTATCTCCCTTCTTGTGTTGTAAGAAAAAGTGGAATAGAAGACATGGATCAGTAATATGACTAACAACCGGACAGTTTTGCGTTCAGGATTCTTTTAGGGTGTTGAAATGGGTTGAAGGGGGTAGTTCCCGCTCATAAAAAAGAAAAAAAAATCCCTCCCCAAAAGGTGGTGGTTGGTGGTCTCGAGGCGGAAAAAACTTTTTCAGCCCGGTCTAGAGGAATTTTTCCAGATCCCCCCCACCCCTGTTGGGAGTATAAAATACTACAAAAAGAGATATCGTCAACCCTGGCACCAGGATGGTATCGTCCCCTACAATACAGTGACAGAACAAATTGGCGAATCCATTTTGCTTTTATAAGATGGCCCAGTAATAATTTAATCTTGCATCTCCGTAGTGTTGTTGGATTGAATTATTTCTGAACTTCTCTGCCACTTTACTGTTCATTGGGATCGTCTTCTCGTTTACTGTAATTTTTTACGTCTCGCAAAAATGTATGTATACCGGATTGAATGGGTTAGTTTAACCCTTTACCCAACGCCGAAGATATAAAAAATTTACCATTTTAATTCATTTTTTAGCTCAACTTGACAAAGTCAAGCTGAGCTATTGCCATCACTTCTCGTCCGTCGGCGTACGCACGTACGTACGTTAGTACGTACGTCCACAATTTCCTTTGGCACACCTCACAGGTCGCATTTATGATCAGGTTTCTTTGAAACTTGGTATGCTTGTTTGGGGTGACCTCTAGATGGGAGTTATCAATTTTCTTCAATTTCCGTCAAAAAATGTTGCCGCGGCCAACGTTCTTAGAACTTAGTTTAGTCAAACTACAATATTTCCCTTTGGCACACCCTACAGGGCACATTTATGATTTGATTGCTTTGAAACCTGGTATGCTTATTTAGGGTGACCTCTAGATGGGAGCTATCGATTTTCTTCAATTTCTGGCAAAAAATGTTGCCACGGCCAACGTTCGTAGAACTTAGTTTAGTCAGACCTCAATATTTCCCTTTGGCACACCCTACAGGGCACATTTATGATCAGATTGCTTTGAAACCTGGTATGCTTGTTTGGAGAGACCTCTAGATGGGAGCTATCGATTTTCGTCAATTTCTGTCAAAAAATGTTGCCACGGCCAACGTTCTTAGAACTTAGTTCAGTCAGAAGACTCAATATTTCCCTTTGGCACACCCAACAGGGTACATTTATGATCGGATTGCTTTGAAACCTGGCATGCTTGTTTGGGGTGACCTCTAGATGGGAGCTATCGATTTTCTTCAATTTCCGTCAAAAAATGTTGCCGCGGCTAACGTTCTTAGAACTTAGTTTAATCAAACCACAATATTTACCTTTGGCACACCCTACAGGGCACAATTATGATTTGATTGCTTTGAAACCTGGTATGCTTATTTGGGGTGACTTCTAGATGGGAGCTATCGATTTTCTTCAATTTCCGGCAAAAACTGTTGCCACGGCCAACGTTCGTAGAACTTAGTTTAGTCAGACCTCAATATTTCCCTTTGGCACACCCTACAGGGCCCATTTATGATCAGATTGCTTTGAATCCTGGTATGCTTGTTTGGGGAGACCTCTAGATGGGAGCTATCCATTTTCTTCAATTTCTGTCAAAAAATGTTGCCGCGGCCAACGTTCTTAGAACTTAGGTTAGTCAGAAGACTCAATATTTCCCTTTGGCACACCCTACAGGGTACATTTATAATCGGATTGCTTTGAAACCTGGCATGCTTGTTTGAGGTGACCTCTAGATGGGAGCTATCGATTTTCTTCAATTTCCGTCAAAAAATGTTGCCGCGGCCAACGTTTTTAGAACTCAGTTTAGTCAGACCACAATATTTCCCTTTGGCACACCCTACAGGGCACATTTATGATTTGATTGCTTTGAAACCTGGTATGCTTATTTAGGGTGACCTCTAGATGGGAGCTATCGATTTTCTTCCATTTCCATCAAAAAATGTTGCCACGGCCAACGTTCTTAGAATTTAGTCTAGTCAGACCACAATATTTCCCTTTTGTACACCCTACAGGGCACATTTATGATCGGATTGCTTTGAAACCTGGCATGCTTATTTGGGGAGGCCTCTAGATGGGAGCTATCGATTTTCTTCAGTTTCTGTCAAAAAATGTTGCCACTGGCAAAAAAAAATGACATTGGTACCAATGATCTTCAATTTTGCCATTTCATTTATAACTTACCAAGTTCAAGTTTGTCAAGTTGAGCTACAGTGTCATTGACACTTTCATTTCCATTTTTTACACAGATTTCAACAAAAAAACATATCATGTGTTCCCTCATTGGGACGAGTTCGACGAGCTCATTTAGATGAGGGGTCAGTGGCATGATTTTTGTTGACATGTTTTAATTTTGTCATATTGCTTAATTTCAGGGCCCCCGAGAGCGAGAACGGGGCAATGTGTAGAAGGGGCGTTACGGGCCTGACGAGCACCGAAGGCGCGATTCGATAAGCAGAGGGCCTGGGAGTCCTCCCCCAGAAAATGTTTTTAACTTAACCCCTTGCCTAACGAATCGCCCGCATCCGCCCGCGTAATATGCAAATTCATGAGTTGAAAAAATATTATTTTTCAAAAAATTTCAACAAAACCATATCATGTGACCCCTCGTTGGAACGAGCTCGTCAAACTCGTTCCAACGAGGGGTCACATGATATGGTTTTGTTGAAATTTGTTGAAGAAATTTTAAAAAATGATATTTAAAATAATAAATTTTGATATCGTCTGCGTTGGGTAAAGGGTTAAAGCTAGGAGAAGCATTCTTCTGCATTGTCTTGATATTATCAACAGAATTATTTCCTTACAATTTGGGTATTTTTTATCTGTACCTCTGTGTGTATGGTGCATTTTTCTCCAAAGATAATCGTGACCACCACGATGCAGGAAATACTGGTGGAAAAACCAACAACCTGGGACAAGTGTTTTTTTATATGAATGGAACCTGCTCAATAATGCAACTACAGGCCGCCTCCACCCGCTTCGGAGGCCATACAAAAAGCCTTCCCAGTTCCCACGAATTTCAGTCTTTTAATACACAAATATCACGGAGCAATTGCCCTCCCCCACTCCACCCCTCGCGCTAGTGCTCAATATGTAAATTATGCGGGCGGATGAGACCCATTCGTTAGGTAAAGGTTCAAAGGGTCGCGTTGCCATTCGTACTGGATACGAAAACATGAGCGTCACAGATATATAATCAAATATTTAAGTTGACTTTGCACAAAATCTTGATTCTGTTAGCACCTTGATTGAACGTCTTATATTATATAAGCGAAAAGATTTATTTAAGATCAGTTTTAACACTTTGGCTGCCGAAAACGACTATTGTCAATCAAGGTTCTGATGATTATCTGTACTTTCTGGTATGCGCAGATCAAACCTACCATCTGATTAATTGTTGGAAAGGGCTCAGAGAGCCCTTTCCAACAATCAATCAGATGATAGAGTTTCACGTATGTCATAAATCCAATTAAACCTCTTCGCATACAGGCATACATAGAGGTCCTCCATATAAGGCTAAAGTGGGCGTGGCAGCAGTAAAAGGGTTAACGGACGAATTCAGGTTATGACTCGTTAGTTTCTGGAAAATTCGTTGTGCAGAAGGTTAATTATTATCTGGCAGGTCTCTTACATATCAAGACTGCGTTCAGACTCTTTCAAAGTGAACAGTCTTTCGATATGTTGAGATTTGTAGGGGATTTTTCAGCTCACCCAAGATAATAAAATTGATAATTGTGCACTGAAATATTTCAATAACATCCGCGTGCTAAATATGGTTTTGTTATTTCAATATCTAACAACGGAGGGTGGAGTGATACAAAGTCGGTGGTTTATGTCATGACAGATTATCACTAACTAGACTGCACTGCAGCATTTTAATAAATTAAAACATATTAACACACATGGCCAGCATAAACAAGATCAATATCAGTTTGTTGTTATACATTCTACAGTCTGAGAAGCAAACTCCGAGATTTCTTTCAACGCTGGATATGAAAAACAGTTGAGTTGCAAGCTGTAAACGAAACAATTTTTGTTAACTAAAGTTGATCGAAATTGGATTTCGTGGTTCATGGAAAATGTGTGCGATTCCTTTGATTCAGCACCTCATGTGACACAACTCATCTGTCAGTTTATTTAGGACTCTGTCTTGCACACCTCGATGACGACATGAAATAATGTGCACCCCTGCATGTTCGAAACTGGAACATCAATGAGCTTTGTTTTATTTTCTTGAAAAATTATTTCGATGATGGAACAGTGTTGTTTATTTCTCCTCTTAACTGTGGTGTGACAACCTATTCTGTGAAATCTTGATACTCTAGACAAACATTTTTACATCTATGCTGAAGGCATTAATTATACATAAAAAATGGTTTATTGCCCAAACTATTTTGTTCTCTGGAAAAAATTGCAAAATTCGGATAGCATCTGCCAAATAAGGAAAACACGTTCTATTCAGGGAATGGGAAAGACTGCCCGAGAAAATCTCGAGGGATATCGCCTTGCGCAAGGGGACTGGTGAGTTGTTCGTATATATCTTAGCATTACAAGTACAGTCCTTGTTAAAACCAGAAATTGACGCGGCATCAACTGTCATCGGTGTTAGGGGCGAAATCAGAAAGGACGACGGAAGATGGGCTGAACTTTTGGGAGGGCACATTTGGAAATTAACTGCGCGTTCCACACTGGTAGACATGTAACTGGACCATGTTGCTTACAGGACCACCTGCCATTGGGGTATATAGAATATAATTGTGGTTCATTCAGTGGTACAGTTGCACATTTCGTCACATGGTGTCTAAAAAGCAATTGAAAGGTGAATTTTTCGACAGTTTTGTGATACAAAGGGGCGCTTTTGGTGCAGCACCCCCCCCCCCTCCCCGGTTTGGGTCCAGGTTTCCTGCTTTGGATCTCCAAACTGAACAATGTGACATTTTATGTAATCTTTTCACACCTTTTTCGGTTCTTCGAAATGGAAAAGGTGCTAATGAGTTGCATAATCATGAATGGTTGCTGGAATACAAAATGAGTTATCTTCAACATGACTGTGTTATACTGGTCATGGTCATAAACGGTGCCCTTTCCAGGCCTTCACACGCTACTCACTTGGGATGGAAATACTTGTCTTTAGTGTGTTCTAAATGTACATGTGCTGTAATTAGTGCACTGCAACTTAAGTTACAAACATCGTAAATACCAGATGAAAATATGCACATGCGTGGTTCAGAAGTTTTTTTTTTATGCCTCGTCAACTCTGGCGAAGGGCATTAAGAGTTACCCTTGTCCGTCCGGACGTACATACGTCCGAACGTCTGTCCCGAATTTGGTTTCCGGACGATAACTTTAGTTTGACTGAACGAAATGAAACAGAATTGTATACATCAATTTATAACCGCATAATACAGGTTAGGACTGATAGTGGGCTTGGTCCGATATTTTTGTTTTCCGAATGGTGACTTGAGTTATAGGTATCCAACTTCTATCAAAACTCGGAATATAGCTTACTGTAGACAATATACCAGACGGGTTTGATTTTGAGTGTGGTGCGATCATTTTTACCTGAGTTATGGCCCCTTTTTGGACTTTGTTAACCACTAAATATAGTGTATCATAAACGGAGGCATTAGTATCCCATGGTCACATTTGGTGGCCTGCTGTATTGGTGCTATGGTTTAATGGAGATAAGATATTTATTAATTCCGTATCAACAAAGATAAATGATTTAGAAACTCATGCTTGGCAGTGGGGGCGAGGGCATAGCCACCCTTGACGTTGCACTTGTTTATTCAAGAAGTGTCAGGGCTGTTCCTCCTTTTTGATGTACATCGTAATATACACGCAGAGTGTTTTACGCTTTGTGCCATGTATTTCTAAACTATCGGTATGAAAGCCTATTCTCCTATAGGAGACGGACTGAATTCTACATGTTGTAAATTCGGTGTCGCGGAATTGTCAGTTATGAGACCAGACGCGACCAAATTGACTTGAGATTAGCTATCAAATAAGAAGGACACCTGTTGTATTTTACTTCGATTCAGTCAATAAATGCCAGAGGTGAGTTCAGTAATGCACGTATAGTGTAATATTTAAGCCATTAAGTTTTTAACTTGGACGTGAAAAGCAGCAGAATTGTACCGACTTATTCTTCCATTCGCAATACTTCTTTTGCTTTGCGATTCCAAAAACAAACATTTGTAGTTTCTGGGTGAATTTAGAAAGACAAGTCTCTTTGAAGGTAAAACAGGAATGTTTTGAGTTTGCTGCACTAAGAAGGAAATTATAACGATAAAAGGGACAATAAGCTGCGATTTTGAAAAAAAAATTAAGTTGACCATTCAACAAAACCACAATTTGCGTTGTGCAAAAGTGCCCTCATGTTTTATTTTTTGATTCGGATGAAAGTGCCAGACTCGATTAAAAAAATTAATTTGAAGACGAGAATTTATCAGATGTTTGAAAAAAGGCTGTTATTCAGTCCTCAAGGGCTGTTAAAAAACTGGGACCCCCTGACAAAAGTCATGTTATTACTATTATTACCATGGCCGGATGCAGGCGGCGGGCTGTTAATGAATGAATTTTGTTTTCATTAACGCCCGCCGCTCGCTTCCGGTTGCATGACGTCATGAATTACTGAGTTTTACCGCCCGCTAAACTCCGTTAATATACCAAGAGCATGTCCGCTAAAGTGGTAATAATTGCAATTTAAAACGCCCAAAATGCGCAGTGATATCCATCTAAACTTATTGCGCGATGAGCTGCACCGCCGGTGAGATATATCTATCCCACTGATCTTAAGGGCCCTATATAAGTAATGAAATTTTGTTTAGTTTGAAATTCTCACCTCTCATATTCCTTAAACTCAGATTAAATATACACAAATTATACATCAAAATGAAGGTTGGGATGTATAGAACACGAAACACACGTGTAATCAACTCGTAGAGTCGACTGTAGGCACTACTGGTTCCTGGAAGTCTGCAACCGTATTCGCACCAGAACTGATAATAAAATAATATTTCATCAGAACAACTTGTGGCCAAATGTGCTTCATATATCCAAGAACAAAGCTAGGCATTCAAAACACTTTCGAATACAGCGATAGGTCTGCATTTTGGAAAAGGACAACACTGTCTGCATTTTTTTATTGAAAATGGTTTCCATGTTCGACAGACATGCATAAATCACTCGTTACCACGAATTTCCATCAAAAAACAAAATCGTAATTCTAAGAAATTTCAACAGGTATCATGATATCTTGCATTGAATATGGCAACTGTTCAATCTCTATCTAATAACAGTATACTGTATGAAGGCGATCTTTTTCATTATTTGATTTTAGACGGCGTTGTTTTTACATGCTTTTTCTGTCCGATGACGTCTCCGGAAATCGAAAGTATACCCACACGTAAACAAAAGCAAAGGCGTTGGAATTTTCCCTAATGCAGCTCTGTCGCCGTGTTTTGAAGAATTTTTATCCCCTAGCTTTGTTCTTGGATATGTAAAGCACATTTGGCCACAAGTTGTTTTCGTGAAATATTATTAAATTATCAGTTCTGATGCGAATACGGCAGCAGACTTCCAGAAACCAGTGGTGCCTACAGTCGATTCTATGAGTTGATTACACATGTGTTTCTTGTTCTATACATCCCAACCTTCATTTTGATGTACATTTTGTGTATATTTAATTTGAATTGAAGGAATATCGGAGGTGAGAATTTTCAAAATAAAAAAAATTTCATTACTTATATAGGCCCTTAATACAGCTGGATTGATGGAAATTTCATTGAAGCCCCCCCCCCCTCCCCCCCCCCCCCCCCCCCACACACACTTTTTTGCCGGGCCATGTTTTTTTGTATGCATATATTTTAACACAGCCAATGACTGGTGAAACAAGGGACGGATCCAGAGCCTCCCCTATATTTTCACCAGCTTTGTTTCTCTCGTACTGGTTCAGTTTCCATGGATATCGGATCATTTTTTGCAGTAAGTGGCAGCAAACGCTAAAATGTATACAGTCTGTTAATAAATCGGTTAACTGAAATAGATCGTAATCTTACAGACATACAAAGTACCAAATCCACCCCCAGATAAGATAATCCACAGACAGTATAATATAACAATAACATGATTTTGGAGGGCATTATGGTTCATTAGCGGCGCTGTAGCAATGATTATCAGCTCGGGGGTTTATTAAATAATAAGCCCAAGGGCTGTTCATCATTGCTGCAGGGCCGCTAATGAATCATGATGTCTGACAACAATCATGTTATTACTATTATTACCAGGCCGTTGTAACGAACGAACGACGATTTTATCAGTATACTTACAGTGCGACCGATTCACAGTGCAATGAAACTTGTTTCCATCTCATAGTGCTTCATTTCAGCACAGAAATAACCACTTAAGTCGGTTCGATATTTCTGTTTCGATCATGCGTTCGACTTCAGTTCAGAAATACAAAGGGACGTCTTCCGATTGGGAGTAATTCATTAGACCATGGAGTCTAAAAATAGCCGGGCCGCAAATGGCTATTTATACCATTATCGCCCGCGGCCCGGCTCCGTCGAATGACATACTGAATTATGGAGTTTTAACGGGCCTCCAAACTTATGTTAATCGACTAGTAACTTATAGATTGAGTGGTAATAATTGCTGTTAAACGCCTGGTAAAGCATACAGGTGAGGTCTATTTATCAGCTTTGGTCGTTACGACCAAAGCTGATAAATAGACCTCACCTGTATGCTTTACCGACTTTTTTAACGGTTCTTAACGTGTGAAATCTTTCAAATACATCTCCTGAAAAATATCCGCTCAGATACATGCATGGAAATGGGAGTTTTGGGACCCTGGAATTTAAAATTTTCGTATGACGGGCCAAATCATGGTCCGCCCCTCCAGCCCCCCCCCCCCCCTCACCCCCCCCCCCCCACCCCATGAAAATCGTTCCGTCGCCCCCGTGGAAAGTGTCACAATAGCGCACCTTAGCGGGGGAGGGGTGGTGGAGTTGCTATAAATAAACAATGCTCAACAATAAAAAATCCTCGTAGATTTTCAGTTTCCCGACGCCGCGTAATCTCCGATCGCTTTTGAAAGAATATACTTTGATGTGAAAAATTAATATTCTGACGCTGTGCGCATTTTTTGAGGCAATGAAAATTGAATATTTGCAACGTATTTTAGTTATTATTACCAAAAGCAAGTGCCGAGATTAGAAAGCAGATATAGAGAGTAATCGCTTGACTGGACTGGCTACGTGAAATAATTCATGAGAGGTGAGGGACGTGAGAGGTGAGGGACGTCGCACAAACACGAGTGCGCGATTGCGCACGAGTGTTTTACAATATAGTCCCTCGTCTCGAATGAATTATTTCACATAACCAGTCCAGTCAAGCGATTACTCTGTTTATTACTTTTCATTATTAACGATAATTATATTATTTAACCCTTTACCTAACGTAACGGCCAAAACCGACCAGCGCAATTCTCAAAAATCGCCAATTAATTTTCATTATTTTTTTCCTTTTTTGTCTCTAAAACATAGGTTATGACCCTTCATTGGAACGAGCTTTTCGAGATCGTTCCAATGAGGGGTCATAACCTATGTTTTTGAGACAAAAAATGAAAATAATAGTTATTCAAGAATACTTTTTGCAAGTGTCGTCTGCTTTTCATGTTAGATAAAGGGTTAAAAACAAAAAAAACAATGAAGTCCCCATTACACCCACGGCCAAGCGTGTTCGTCTGCGCGCACGGATACATGACGCAATGGTTGATTGCATAATTCACTTGTGAAGTTATCGTTTATAATCAAACCCGGAAATCCCAGTAAATCACACTTTGGAAAGTAATAAACAGTGTTATTAGTTTTCGTGCAAGGTAAACGCCATGACGTTTGATGAAGTGAAAGCTGATACGCTACAGCGTAACAGCTTTCATGACAGCAAACGTTATGGATTGGGAGAACTTATCGCTTTAATTGACTTGACGCCATCTTTGGTGTGTGTGTATGGGGGGGGGGGGGGGGGGCAGTTTGTGTGATGATGTTTTTCGCTGACTTTCCAGAAACCCAACTGTTTAGAGATCAGTATATCAGCGTGACCTACCTTGACTGGAGATATAGAAAACTCCCTTTTCGACATTTCGCGCTAGTTTATAAGGTAGCATGTGGCAGACTAGGTTACCACATGCTGATTGCTTGGAGCTCATCTGCAGGCTTCACTTGTAGTTTTGGTCCGGCCTATATTTTACCATCAGCGGTAAACGTGGTCCCGTTTTACGCCCATTTACAAAGTTTGGCCTTTTTTGGTTCATAACTCAAGAAATAGACAGAAACAAACGATCATTCCTTATATACCTCGTCTAAAACATTTATCCCATTTATTTCTCTTTCCAGTTTGTCTCTTCGAGAATTGTACTCACTTCATGTGATAATTATGAAAATGAGAAAAACTATTTCAGGCTAAACTGACATGTGACTTCATAAAGTATTTTCATTGCTTGTCTGACAACTGGTAATACTTACAGAAGTAATTGCACTGTTGTTTTCTGAAATAACAATTATGATGAGGTGTCACCGTGTGTGTGTGGGGGGGGGGGGGGGGGGAGGGGGGCACCAGGAAGAGTTGCCTCCCAACTAGCGTGTATGTGAACATTTTTATTGTATAATTGTTTAAAATTAGGTAAATTGTTTTAAGACGAATCGAACTGAAACAAAGAAAACGAACGAATAGAGTCAGCGCAAAGATGCCATTACGACGGGTTTGAGACAGAAGGAAAAGGTCCGGTGTTTTAACTTGTTAGGGTGGAAATTTCACGACATTGCAGGGTATATAAGATTAAACCACTACAAAATGAAGTGATGAAATCTAAAACAGAAATCGTCTTTGAAATTTTGTTATTGTAGCGAGGTTTCCCTTCCAATACATAGCTTATGACGGCATATGACCCCTTTGGAGAAAGCATGTCAAGTTTGTTCCAGGGAGAGGTCAAAGCTATATTTGGGAAGGAAACAATGCTAACAAATAAATATTATGATGGTCCCCTTGTAGTCGTTTTTGGTGAAGAGTTAAAAATACAACAAAAAAATTAGTTTGTTATTAAATAATAATTACATTGTTAATGCAGTTATACGTTTTGGGTCCAAATACTCAATTCTCATTGGTCAGCTGGATAAAAACGTCATGACCAAATGTAATTCATTTTCCAATGAATACATTTGGTCGAACTTTGACCTGCATTTACGGTAGAGCGCAGTTGACAGAATGTAATTCGGGCGGTGTTTGGGCGAGTTTTTAACTTTTAGCGCCTCTCGCAGTGATCAACTCCGCTGTTGTTTCTTTGGTGACATTTCCCAACTGTGGCATAAAGCCCATTACTAAAATACTCGTTTCCATTTCTAAAGTTGTGAAAATTAAAAATCAGAGTTGTGCGATTTGTCTTTTGTGGGTTGGTTTTTCGCCTCGTTCGTTCGTACATGTTTTATTTCGTCTTCCTGCTTTGTTGTTTGCTAAAAAGTAGTTTAAACAGTTACGTAATGTAATTATAAGAATTGAATGCAATTTTTATAATCTTTATTGGAGTATGAACGTGTGGGAATGGGTACAAATTGAATGAATTCCTTCGGGATTCATACATAATTTGTACCCATTCCCACACGTTCATACTCCAATAAAGATTATAAAAATTGCATTCAATTCTTAATTGAGAAGGAGTTATAATTTTTTATTTTTCATGATATTACAGGGAAGATGTTAGAACAGCCAATATCATTGCGGATGAGTTGTCTGGTGTGGATTGTCTTGTCATTGACAGGGAGTAAGTATACAAATTTGTTTTATCAGTCATATATATGATACTACACACATCAAAAGGAGCCACGAGGCACCTTATCACAGAAAGGTTATAAATTTTGAGAACTTGAAGAACCATAAGATTCGATTCGGAAATCGATTCGAAATCCACTGCCTGATTCGATTCGACCCGAAATTTGAGATTTGCAGGGCCCTAGTTATATATATCTTACATGTATAATAATAATAATAATAATAATAATAATAATAATAATAATAATAATAATAATAATAATAACAATAATAATAACAACAATAAGTTTATACAGAGTGCAAACTTAATAATCATAATAATAATATTTTTATAGCGCAAACATATCACAATGATAAAAGTTCCAAGGCGCTGAACTTACATCACTTAAACATTACTAGATGTGAATATATACAGTATTTGGGTATTTGATACACGATATTAATCAACATCGGGATAATATTTTTTTATAAAGTTTTGAAGCATTGTAACTGAAGGAACGTATCCCTTGTGAGCCTTACCCACATGAGGTCTGTTCCAATAGGTTGTGGCATGAGGAGCGAAGTTGCGTTTTGGCATATACATTTTGACCAAATCTGAAATGTAATCAGGCGCTTCGTTTGACTGAGTATTATATGTAAACAGAATGATTTTAAACCTTTGAACTCCAGTGTTATCTTCCATGCCAGTTCAATGGCAGCAATTAGAAAATATTGATTGGTCTACCCCACACATTTATTGAACAGCCATCCTATATAATGACGTTATGACATATTTTGTTCCTGACCGGAAAAGTGGCCGCTAGGGTTCAAAGGGTTAACTATGTTCTAGTTACAGTAGTAAGTCAATGGACATTTTTAACTGAGGAGTGTTCTTTTTCTAAGTGCGAATCACAGTACGAGCAGCTGTATTTTGTATAATCTGCAATCTATTGTTCTGCTTGTTGGGAGCCCAAATGGAAGGCCACTGCAGTAATCTTGCTTAGAAGAGACAAATTCATGCAACAGGCATTCTTTAGCGCTTTTCGTAAAGATTTGTTTCCTGATACGACCCATATTCCGAATATGAAAATTGGCAGAATGGCAAAAATTTTAAATATGATAAGTCGTTGTCAAATGTGATGGGATGATAATACACAGAACGACACATTCACGTGAATGGGTTAATCGATATGGCACGAGTGCCAGCGCGGAAGGATAGAACGAGAGGCCGCGGGCCTCGAGTTTTATCCTTCCACGGTGGCATAAGTGCCATATCGATTCACCCATTCATACACGCGTGTCGTTCTGTGTTTATTACACGCCTTCATGTCTATAAAAACTATTAGAGAAGGACACCCAGCAATTCATTTAACAACAATCAATAAAAAGAACACATTTTATCGTCAACCAAAGTTGCTAAGTAAACAGAGTTTGATGTAGAGCGGGGACCTTGTGACATACCAAGCCTAAGTGGTAGCGGCTCTGACTGAACACCAAAAAATTCTAACACACTGCGTTCTTTCCACCAGGTAGGACTAAAACCTCTTCACGGCAATACCATCATCTATAACTAGGTCAAAACGCCTATCAGATATCATCTTGTGATTTACAATGTCAAACGCAGATGAAATATCTAAAATGGCTGTTTAGGCGACAGCTTTTCTGTGATCCAAACTCTGTGGCTCATCATTGTTAGGGGTTATATTTCGGTGAGAATCCGACGTTCGATTCACGTAAAGATTCGCGCAACAAACCAGTGAGAATCGACGTAGATTTTCGCTGCACCTCTGATAGGATTCGCGTGTAAAGAATTGAGGCAATTTAACGCTTTACCTAACATAGCGGAATCAAATTAACCAATGAAGGCTGACATGACCTGAAATGTCCTGACACTTTTTCAAGTATGGCTGTCATTGGAACCGGCTCAATGAGACGGTTCCAATGACATCCATATTTTGTGAGGTTTTATCGGTAAATGTTGTTTATTTTTTTAAAGTATTATCAAATTCAGTTTATGTTTTAAAAATTACAAAGCTGAATCACTGAAATTTAATTTTGGACCCTTAATAGAGGCGATTCTGTTGTGTGACCGCGATGATATGACATCTGAAAGCTGGTTACTGTCTCAAACGTGTTTTCGGAACACTCGTAGTTTTGAGTGTTTTCGGAACACTCGTAGTTTTGAGTGAGCGGCAGTTAACCCTTTACCAAACGAATCGGCCGCATCCATCCGCGTAATATGCAAATTCAGCAGTTGAAAAAATATTTATTTTTCAAAAAATTTCAACAAAACCATATCATGTGACCCCTCGTTGGCACGAGCTCGTTGTCACATGATATGGTTTTGTTGAAATTTTTTGAAAAATTTCAAAAAATGATATTTAAAATAATAAATTTTGATATCGTCTGCGTTGGGTAAAGGGTTAATGTTTACTGCATTTCATTTCATCAGTTCCATGCAGCTGGAATATCAGATAGTTAATCGAAAAAATATTTTAAAATCTAATTGAATGATATGCCGCCATACACTAAGCAAAATGTTTATTACATGTTTTTAGTGCATACAGCCAGTTAATGAGCAACTTAGACGACTTCAAACGAAGCTATGATGACGAAGATGAAAAGCACATGTGAGTATATTTTATTCACCTTGCACCATGCAAAGGGTGGCGATGTTTATCTGCAGGGAGTGTGGACGTATACACGTTAGATCTAACAGGTCGTTGTTTGATTTTTGAATATAAAAATGTCTTAAAATAGCACACGATATGATCAGACACTGTTTTAATCAATAAGAAAGTTGTTTTATTTCCGAAGAATTATTATCTTTTGTGAGAGCTGTTTGTATCCTGTATAAAAACATTATAACACATTTGGAGAGAGAGACAGAGAGGCGGCAGGCATGCATGTTTTGCGCGGCACCGATTTTAACTCCCACGCAGACAAATTAAAGCTGCCTTGCATCTGTCAAGCTTACAATATTCAAAGAGATGATACATCGAAAAAGAATTTACCTGCAGTTACGTAGGTAGTCCACGGGTCATAGAAATAGTAACACACACACACACCTACACACACACCTACACACACACACCTTCACCCTCACACACACACACACACACACACACACACACACACACACACACACACACACACACACACACACACACACACACACACACACACACACACACACACATACACACACACACACACACACACCCTCACCTACACAAACACATACACACACACACACTCCTCCTCCTCCTCATTCTGCCTCTAGTGTGGTTCAACCAGGTATATCGTACTCAGAGAAAGTCAAATCACCGAGCCGCAATTCGGGCCGCTCATTTGATTCTAAATTCTCCCAGTTTCGGCACATTCGGTTAATTTTGACAAAAGGAATTGGCGCCTCCCTGATGTTTGTAAAAACATCCTTATGATTGGTAGTTCAAATTTAGGACGCATTGATGGAAATACCCACCCGGACATCCAGGTGGAGTGTTACCTCGGAGCAAAGTTCAATCATTTTCGCTCTATGTTTAAAGAGCACAGAGGCCAGTCCAGTCCCCAAAAATATTATTAAATATTGGCGTGAATTCTCGAAGTGATAATTCTGATCTCGTAGTTAAGCAATTGCGGAATATGCTTAGCGATATCAGGGTCAAGTTTAGATCAGATAGTAGTATATTCTGCTCTTTTATCTCATCAACAGTGTCGATACAGAATTTTCCAGAATTAAACTGGGTGATCTCAACGTGGTTGCCACCGTTGGAATTGGTGGATTCGGACGCGTGGAACTTGTAAGTACAATGTGAACCTTTAACACTAACCCTCTGAACCCCAGATAGTATCTCCCATGCCAGTTCAGTGATAGCAATTGGAAGAATAAATATTCATTATTTGGCGCAGACCAATCAATATTTTCAACGTGCAGCCTTGGGGGCTGTACGTTGAAAATATTGATCGGACTTGCCCACACATGCACTTACCATCATCCATTCTACTTAATGAAGTTATGACGAAACATGTTCCTAGATCGGAAAAAGCGACCTCTCGAGTTCAAGAGATTAACCCGAAAGGTGGCTTGTTTGGCCCAGGATCGTGATACAACCTGAATTAACCCTTTACCCAACGTAACGGGTAAAACCGGCCATGGATTTTTTCTCAAAAATTGCCAATTAAATTTCCTTAATTTGTTTCAATTTTTGGTCTCAAAAACATAGGTTATGACCCCTCATTGGAACGAGCTCGTCGAGCTCGTTCCAATGAGGGGTCATAACCTATGTTTTTGAGACAAAAAATGAAAAAAAAATTTGTTATTCAAGAATTTTTTTTGCAAGTATCGTCTGCTTTTCATGTTATGTACAGGGTTAATAAAGTAGGTAGTTAGTTGCTCGGTGAATTTGCAATTGAAATATGCCGACCCAACGGGTTAACCTATTACTGGGTCTTGATTCCAACGGTAAACGAATTAGTTTGGGTAATCACAGCCTATATTTACATAAAAGACAACTAAAACATCATGCGAATATTTTGTCTGCATGTTGTTAACACAGTGAACGCGATGTGCGCCGAAAGATAATATTTATACATACGCATTTCTTCTCACAGAGAGCAAAACTCACGACTTGTGACATCGGTAGCATTCATTTTTTTTTGTTTAAAGAGAGATTAAATAACAGTTTTCTAACTATGTCCAAGTTGTTCTGAAAATTAACTCGTTAATTACATCTCCCTTGCGTGGTGCTTATCGCGTGTGGTGTGTACGCGGCTTTCACACACTGTAGGAGTGGTGTGCGGCGCGAACATTACTTTGCTTTTGAGGAGATAATTATTTCCCATATGGGGGTCACGTGAAGGGGCACACATGACCTTTGTTTCCAAACCAAATCACGCGCGGGAATATTTAACTGCACAAAGACAATGACGGACGTGAACTTGGCTCTAAGTTAAATAAATAGATATTGCTATATTACTCGCTTGATAATTTATGTTAAAATTAACTTTATAGTAAATATCAGTTGTATAGTAAGTAGCAATTCTAATATTAATGATATGATTATTTATTTAATTATTTATTGGTGTTTAAGGTCACAGACTTATGCACAATGGCTAATCGAGACCGTGACAGTTTTGCGGATGGAGGAAGCCGGAGTACCCGGAGAGAGCCACCGAGCATCGACGAGCAACTGTCAGCTCCTCAACATTCTAACTCTGTTCAAGCTCCGCTCAAGCAGGGTTACAGCGGTTGAAGACATGTGCACCATCGACGTGCAGTACGCCTTAGTACACGGCGTCATCGTGTCCCCATGTAGGCAACCAGGATAAAGTGCCTTGCCCAAGGATACAACGCGGGGTCGTCCCGGACGGGGATCGAACTCGGGACCTCTAGCATAGAAGTCCAACAGTCTACCACTGAGCCACCGCGCTCACAAACTTTGGGATAAGAACACAATGAAATATGACTACGTATAATCTGAATCGAGTTACGAATCTTTGTTGTTTTGCAAACCGAAACTATGAGCTACCATTACGAGTGTCCGATATTCTAAACGCATTGATATAAAAAAAGTATTGCTACTACCAGTGACATACAGTACGTGGAGGGTGGATTGTAACTAAATCACCCGAGGAGTGGAGTTATCACCCAAAGTATCATGAGTCACCAGTCGGGTGACAAAGACACCACTTCTTTGGAAGAATCAATATGGCGACCTCCATCAACCAAGATGCAGGACATCAACACCTACCACATCGAAACGTTTCTGCACGTGTTCACTATCACCACGTATAATTATGGTAATGAAATCACAATATGGTCGCTCAGCCACGTTACTTTGACAACCCATTTGACACCTAACACGAGCTGCACTTCTGCGGTATCCACCTTATAAAGCAAGCTCGATACAAGATGAACTTCCGAAAGACCCCGATTAAGGACTGGTCCCCACATGCTTAACCCTTTGGCTAAAATGAAGAGTAAACGACATTCCTAAAAATAATTCTCGAACAATTGAAAATTTTCATTTGCTGCCTCAAAAATCTATAGGTTATAACCCTTACAGTGAGGGGGCCTAAATCTGTGTTTTGAGGAAAACTTTAAAAAAAATAATTTTTGAAACGCGATTTCTGTGAATAGTGCTGACGGTATTACGGTTACGTAGGGTGACGGGTAAACTTTTAACCTGCTGAGCATTTTCAAGATATTTTTCATCAAATCTAGTCATGGCAGCCCATAACTGGTTTTGATGAAAAATATATCTAAATTCAACTCAACAAATAATTGGTGGAAAAATACATTCAATTTACAGGGGGGAAATTTTATTAGTTATGGCCAAGTGGCAAGCGAAATTCTGCTCTCGGTAGAAATATCTGCCAGCAGCAACTACGGACTTACGGCCCTCGATTCTCACAACAATTGCCCTTTTCACCGGCTGTGCAAAATGTGTTTTTTTCCTCCTAACTTTTATCTGGATATTTTTTTTTATATAATTATGGGGTTGTTTCCGGTAAATCGACATACTCCATTGCAATCTTCAAACAAACCCTCACAACACGCTCCCACTGTATAAGATATCACTCGACATTTTTGGAAGCACATAGTAATCACGTGCTACCCTAGAACCAAAAATAGCGACTTCCATTAAACAAATGAACGACGGAAACATGTGTCACCTAACACACGCTGCGCATGTTCGTTAAAACCACATATTCTCATGGTAGCGATGTCACAACATGGCCGCTCACGTTAGCTACTATAACAACCAACATGACGACACTTTCCAGGTGACATTATGACAAGAGGGCCAGGACATGCTAAATATACTATTGGCTTTTTTTTCAGTTAAAAAAAAAAATCATACAAAGGACGATTCACGCGAAGAATAATTACTATTATGCCGAGTAAAATCAATGACATAACGTTTTGAACATTAATTTTTCAAAAGTGGCACCACATTGATAGATTATACATTTTCCGATAGAAATTAGCGATACAAGGCTTGACCACTAGCAGAGCCAGCGACGCGTGAAAATTAAAAGGGCAAGTCGCGTCATGGGTAAACTTAGGAATTTTATCGTTCTTGAAATAGGCTGCATTTTTGGCTCCAGGTACAAAAAACCCACAATGATCATCTCGCATCCATTTGGTTCCACCGTTACCGGTTGAAGGAGATGCACTTTAACATTTTCGACTCCTAGTTAACTGGTTGAGGGCTAGATTATTTTTGGTGGTCTGAATTTGTTAATCAAATTTTGATTTATTACAATTTATTTTATTTATTACAAATTATTGGAGAGTGCCCGCAGGCACTCTCCAATAATTTGTAATGAAAACAATTTATATATATAACACATTGTTTGTGTTTGACTGAATATAATACATGAGAAAGGACATTGTCGGCTTTTGCTCTTGTACCTTCAATTTTCTGAAAGCCCTGGCAGTGGCTTCTTGCGCTCAACCAGTTTTTAAATTATACCAGGGACTCGAATCTCATTGCTGATTAATGTCTTTATGATATTGTTTGAATCGCTTATGTTGCGTTTATACAGTGGGCCCAGACTTCACAAGCTTGTATGTACTTCGATGGATGCGTTTGGTCTGCCGCTCAGTTCCCAATTTTTGTTTCTATTTTTTTTATAGGTTCGTGTAGGTAAAGACAGTAGCAAAACCTATGCCTTGAAAGTTTTGAAGAAGCAACATATAGTTGAAACTCGACAACAAGAGCATTTAATGAATGAAAAGAAAATAATGTTAGAATCAAAATGTGACTTTATAGTTAGGTAAGCTAGTTTTAGTTTCCCACGCATATTCTCTCCTCCCAAACACTCGGAGACGAACTGCTTGATGACATCTCTTGCCCCATTCTTCCCAATTAGAGCTGTATGTTTTTAAATTTCTTGTTCGGTTTCGGTTTTGGTTTTTCAGGTGGAGTAAAACCTCGGTTCGGTTCGGTTTTCAGTTTGTTCATGAGGCCAAGTAAAATTCAATAAAACTCATTCTTATGTCCGGAGTCATAACTGAATGGTAGTGAAATTGAATGAAACTCATTGAATGCCCGCAATAAGCTATAATACATGTACATGAAGAATCAGGAAGGCCAATATAATAATTACCTAAATATACAGAACTTTTATTGTGCTTGGACATTTTTCGAGGTCTGACACTTACACGCAACTTGAGTCAAGCTGCAAACACAACTAAGCTGAAATGTCGGAAATCCTCATAATGTAGCCTTCCCAGAGTAGTGAGAGAACACAGACACTGCCAATGGCAGTGTCTGGGTACTCCCACTACTCTGGAATGGCTACATTCTGTGAATTTCTGCAGCAAGAGAGTATTTAATAAAAAACGAAAAACCTTAGATTACGGGTTGTCGACGGTTTCGGTTTCGGTTTTTTAAAAAAACTAAAAACCTCGGTTCGGTTTCGGTAAACCTACAGCTCTATTCCCAATCTCTCCGATTAGCATATTAACCCTATCCTTTGAGTCTCTCACTAACCACATGTCCTTCATTCTCCCATCCCGCTTCCCCGTTATACTCCCAGTGAATCTTATTCTTTTAGACTGGTATTTTGGGCATTCTAGCAGAAAGTGTTCCAGGGTCTCCACCACGCCCAAATTACACATCTGGCACTACTTTTCATTATTTTTCCCAATTTTTCCCCTCAGTTCCGTGGACCGCGATCTCAGCTTGAAACAAAATGCTTGATAAAATGCGATCACGGTTTTAACGACCCCCCCCCCCCCCCCCCACCCCCACCCCCGTTTGCAAAGTAATTTTATACAACAAGAGCTGTCCAAAATCTAAAATCCCCATAAATTATTTTGCTGTACAATCCATTTTATTTTTCACTTCAGTTTCACTACAAAGCATTTCACGATATTTTAATTGTGTGCTCTTTGTTTATCATGTTGTTTGCAGCAAAATAAACATTAATTAATTTCAGCAGTTTCCAAGACAACTATTTTCCGATACGAGGTGATCCTGGCTGACGAAAGTGTCGTTAATCCCCAATAAATATATAAATAAACGAGACAACTATTTGCAGTCTGTTTGATATTGTGTTTGTTTAGTGTGGTTTAACGATACTTTAAACAACCTGAGTGGCATCGTGTCGGGGTGTTTTACGAGTGGAGGAAGCCGTACTACCTGGAGAACCACCGAGCTGGCGGCAAGCAACTGTCAGGCTCTCCAACGTACTAACTATACACAAGAAGAGTTAGTAGCGGTTGAAGGCAAGTCCGCCATCGACGTGCAGCAGACGACGCCACCCCCCCCCACCCCCCCCCCCACCCCCAAATGAAGGCAACCTGAAAAGTTACCTCAACCTTTTCAGGTAAACATTTTTTCCAGGTAACCCTTTTTCATGTAACCCATTTTCAGGTAACCCCTTTTCGGGTAACCCTTTTCATGAAACCCTTTTTCAGGTAAACACTTTTTCAGATTCTTGAAGCGAGAGAAAGGCAGTCTGGTACGGATATATTTGCAAGTGTTAGTACGGCAGCGATAAAAAGTCCTTGTTTTTCATCCCCGCCCGCCCCAATGTTTTCAACCCATCCCCATTTTTAGTTCACCTGGCCTAAAAGGCCATGTTAGCTTTTCTGGCTTTATGGTTGACTGAATTTTAGACAATATACACTGAGGCTGCAATGTGTCAATTTTTACTACGTTTGGTCTGCGGATAAAAAAAATTATATTACCAAAACTGAATTTGCGTTTCTTTTTTCCGTCAGTATGTTAATGGGAAGTATAGTGTCTGTATGATATGTCACGCACACTGTTGCTATGATGAACAGAAAAAAAGTTACAGAACATCAAAAGATGGTTAAAGCACCGTTTTCGTATTTTTAACCCTTTACCTAACATGAAAAGCAGACGACACTTGGCAAAGAAATTCTTGAATAACTATTTTTTTTCATTTTTTGTCTCAAAAACATAGGTTATGACCCCTCGTTGGAACGAGCTCGACGAGCTCGTTCCAACGAGGGGTCATAACCTATGTTTTTGAGACAAAAAATGAAAAAATAATGAAAATTAATTGGCGATTTTTGAGAGTAGCGCTGGCCGGTTTTGGCCGTTACGTTGGGTAAAGGGTTAAATTGGTTTAACCCTTTACCCAACGAAGACGATATCAAAATTATTATTTTAAAAATCATTTTTTCAAATTTTTCAAAAAATTTCAACAAAACCATAATATGTGACCCCTCGTTGGAACGAGCTCACCTATCGGGTGGGGGTGTACAATGACTGCCCTTTGTGCTGAGAGAGGCGCGCTCCGTACAGGAGTATTCGAGAAGATCGAGGCCAAGAAGTCGCCGCCTCGGAGGTCGTCCCACATACCCGCATCATTGGACTGAGGAGAGGCGTTAATATATGTGGTATAACTTACTCGTCAATCCTTGTAAAATTAATAGGCTTTAAACAAATAATGGAAATTATTTTTAAGGTTGTGAAATACACGGATATGTTATAATCTGTGAGCCAGATTATTTTAGAAGAAAGAATATCAGTCATAAGACACTGACAAACAAACATGCCTGTTGGAAAGTCTGTTTTTACGCTATACCAGCACGTTCAACATCAGATCACAACAGATCCAATTCCTCGCATCGTTGAAATAACAAAATTTTGTTATCGATTGCACTGGTTTAGGATTTGGCATTAACTCGAAAAAATTAAAATATTGGGAAAACACATCATTCGTCTGTTTTGTCTCTCAATATGGGAGTTCTATTTGATTCACCTTCTGGCAACTGAGAAAACATAACTTCACCTGAAATCATATAGAATATGATGTGATTGATCGGACGCATTGCAGCAACACATTAACGATATGTTTTCAATCATTTGAAAGAACTTTCACTCTCTCTCTCGGCGCCTCAATCCATGCATGGTAGAAACAAATTGCGAACTTCGTTGTTCGCGTGTGATTGATTGATCGATTGATTTTATTTATTTATTTATTGGAGTTTAACGACACTTTCTTCAGCCATGGTCACCTCGTGTCGGGCAGTTTTACGGGTTGAGGAAGCTGGAGTACCCGGAGAGAACCACAGAGCAACGACGAGCAGCTGTCAGACTCCCCGACGTACTAACTCCACACAAGCAGGGTTAGCATTGGTTGAAGACAAGTGCTCCATTGACATGCAGTGGAGAAATCGGGATTAAGTGCCATGCCCAAGGACACAACGTATAGTTAAAACTAGAAGTCCTGTCATGAAAGGGGCACAAATAGCACGTCGACCTGAGCGTCAATCTACGCGTTAGGGCCATAGTAAGTCTATCAAATTCTGTACATATGGCCTGTGCACAAGCAATGTTTCAGCCAATGGGCATCCGGTTAACCCTGGGGTCCATTAGCTGAAACATTGTCTGTGTTTGCTATGAGTAACCAGGAGAACCTGCCGTGCTTTGGATGCCATTCGATATGCGAATTTCGAGCAATTCCTACTCGCAATTAAGCCTAGATAAGCGCGCGGTTCATGACAGGACTTCTAGTTTTAACTGTAGTTGTGGCGGGGATCGAACCGGGGACCTCTCGGTTTGAAGTATAATACCGTTATCACTGAGCCACCTTGCTCCCTTTGATTCCAATACAAACGTTTTTTCAAACACACGCATGCGTGAGAACGTGTATTTGTACATGTTTGTTTATTGGGGGTTGGGAACACTTTCAACAGCCTGGGTCAAATCTTGTTAGACAGTTTTACGGGTGGAGGAAGCCGGAGTACCCGGATAGAACCACCGAGCAGCGGCAGGCAACTGTCAGATTCTCCAACTTACTAACCTGACTCAAGGAACGTTAGCAGCGCTTGAAGAAAAGTGCACCATTGACGTGTAGTACGCCTTAGTACGCTGCGCGACCATGCCTCCACGTGGGCAATATAGATTAAGTGTCTTCCTAAGAACACGACGCATGTGAAACGGGTTAGCATCGAACAGTCGACCTCTCGGTTTAAAGTCTAATGCTCTAACCAATGAGCCCCCCTATGTGTATGTACATGTAATAGTGGGTGTGTGATGATGGGTGGGGGAGAGGGTCAGTGTGCCAGCCAGTGTATGCAACAAGGGCCTATTACTACACCAGTTCTTTAATACTAAGCGATGACTGCCCAACAGCAAGAATATTATGCAATCAACGGTTTGCAAAAGCAGTAGATGACAAGTGAAATTTATACCTTTATGAAGCACAATGTTCTTAAAATTTCAAATCTACCACTGTATGGATAACCCACTGGTGTGATATATATATAATATACCCATAGTAGCTTGGCGTACTAAATGTTCACCACGAGTGGTGAACATTTGGTACATCAAGCTACTTTGGGTATATTTTATTTATACCATGATCGTCAGATTATTAAGAGTCGCTATCATTTTTTCTCGATTTTACTGAGCAGCAGCCGTACATACGTGTGAATTTGTTTTTGTTCACATGAGCATCGCTGGGCGGTACTTCCGCTGTCAATTTTATCACCGAAACGAAATAGAAAAAGAAACTGGTACTTTTTCATTTTAATAACATAATAACATACTGTTTCGAGTTGTGGATGCTTTATTAACATGGGACAATGCATGTTTGTTAATTTTTGGTGTTTTATGGAGTAAACTCATTTAAAAACGTAATAAATAATTGCCACTTTCATTTCACTCTTCGCGAGGCGACGTGCGATAAATTTAGACAAGTTCGCATTCAGGTCGACGTTACCAAAGGTCAACTTGGATGTAGTTCCACTGTAGGTGTACATTTTAACTACTGAAATCCCATTACTGGAGTGTTCACCGCGGTTGGTGTATAAAGCTAAACTTTATGTCATAGGCTTTTCATAGAAAGTAGAATAGGTAATCATGGTGTAAACACTTCTTCATATTTTTCAGAATGTATAAAACCTTTAAAGACAGTAAACGATTATACATGTTATTAGAATCGTGCCTTGGCGGAGAGTTGTGGACCGTTTTAAGAGACAAGTAAGCATTTATATTATAGATTGGAGGACGACTCGTGTAAACATATTTTACCACAGTATATATGCACATTTGCACTTTTCCTGAGTTATCGAGCAGTGTGCTTAGCTTTAACCCTCTCAATACGATATGCATTTAATGTTTGCGTGAAAGAAAATTTAGTGATCGGAAGGCAAACAACACATTGGACAACCAATAGTGTTAGGGGGGTCAATAATAAGTTAACCCTTTACCCAACGTAACGGACAAAACCCGCCAGCGCTGTTCTCAAAAATCGCCAAATAATTTTCATTATTTTTCCATTTTTTGTCTCAAAAACATAGGTTATGACCCCTCGTTGGAACGAGCTCGTCGAGCTCGTTCCAACGAGAGGTCATAACCTATGTTTTTGAGACAAAAAATGAAAAGAATTAGTTATTCAAGAATTTTTTTGGCAAGTGTCGTCTGCTTATCATGTTGGGTAAATGGTTAATCCATCAGCCTCATAGGGCTGTCGGATTAAATTATTACTGGTCCACTCTACAAATACAAAATGGACTCGTCCAATCGTTATAAACCAGTATTGTATGCAGCACATCCATTCAGAACTCAGTGTTGAAAGAGTTAAGAATACCACGTGACTGGATGTAAGCAGTAATGGGCGGTGTGCTGCAATGGTGGTCTAGACTATGTTGTTCGTAGTAACAGTTATCCACTTCACTTTCCGACGGTCTCGGGTAGTGTAATTAGCTTTAAAGATGTCAATGTAGTAGTGGTCGTCGGCACATTGGAACCACCATCAGTGACACCCAATCTTATTTTTTCTTTTTTTATTGGGGTTTAAAGACCCTTTCGACAGCCAGGGTCACCACGTTTCGGACAGTTTTAAGAGTGGAGGAAGCCGGAGTACCCGGAGAGAACCACCGAGCAGCGGCGACCAACTGATAGACTCCCCAACATACTTACGCAAGTAATGTTAGCATTGGTTGAAGACAAGTGCACCACCGACGTGCAACGTGCAGTACATCTTAGCAAACAACGTGGGCAGATTAAGTGCCTTGCCCAAAGATACAACTCAGTTCCATGGATGGGGATCGAACCGAGGACCTTTCAGTGTGAAGTCCAATGCCACAATCAGTGAGCCATTGTGCTCCCAGTGAGGCACAATATGCACTCAAATAACAATTCCCAGCATGTGGGAAGTAAATAAACTAATAGACACTAGTGCCTGTATAAACTAATAGGTACCAGTACTCTGCACTGTTGCATAACATTAACCCTTTGGTAAAACAACTATGGGCAATAAATGGTAAAGTTTATTTCCCGACCCTGTCAATTTGACCTTTGACCTATTGGTTTGTGAGGGCAAAATTTATCATCAAAACCAACGGACCAACGGCGACCTCATATCTTGTGGACAAACATATATACCAACAAACATGAACAGACGATATTGGTCACTTTGTTATGTCACAATTCACACTAGTTAGTTATCTGAAGGTGTGAAGAAATGAAGTTTTATTTTCCTAGAATACTACTTTCAATACCATAAAAGTGAACATTTGGACCTTGACATATTGAACTGTGACCTCTGACCTCTTGGCGACAGCTGACATGTATATCCACTGTCACTTATCAGTTGCTCAACATAAAGGCGGGAAACCAGAAAGAAATGATTAATGACCTTGATCTGTGCACATTAGAACACTCTAGCTTGTGTGATGTCGCACGGACAAACAAACAGGCATACAAACAGACACCCAAAGCAACCCTGATCACTAAACCGCTCTAGGCTTCTGTCGGCGGTGATGCCGCTTGTAAAGATTCAATTATTATGGCACACAGTGTTTGGGATAGAAGCATGCTACTTGGAAATTGACATTGAAGTGGTTAAAATGCTGTCGTCCCTCTTTCGAACATTTATCAAACTCTTCGCTAACTTCTGTCAGAGCCCCTTGTTTTGTTGATAGGCCTACCACCCGCCAAAGGTTTGAATCAGTATAAAGAGAATGTGGAGTCATTGGCAGGAAGGTAGACATCTCACGCGGATGAAATGAGGGGCAACTTGCAATATCTGAAGGGAAAACGCAACAGGTAACGATGATCGAAACAGAAGAAAACACTATTGATACATTGAGTGATTAACATTTTCGCCGCAAGTTGGGGTCTATACTGATATCACACAAGAGAGTTGATAAACGAGGACAAAAGAGTACTCAAGAGTTTCAACAAAGAGTTTATCGGGAAAACAATTTTGACAAGATTAGTATATAACACAGAAAAAAACGTGACCCGCAGTTAACCAAGCCACGATTAAAAGAATGAGAAAAGAGGAAAGTCGATGGATAACAGGGCTTTGAAACTTCAGTACTCTTGAATTAATTGGATGTGAGCTTGGGTGGTTGCCTGTGAAGAACAAAATTTATTGTCAGTCAATCAGATGGATGTGTGATACAAAGGAGAAGGTTTGTGTTCTGTGAGTGAATTTGAAGAGGGGAAGTTCGGGATTTTGTCAATCTTTTCGTTTCTGAGTGATGGGGAGAGAACGGTGTGTGTGTGGGGGGGGGGGGGGGGGGGGGGGGTACCTGGGAAATAGAGGCCTTCTCGTCGTTGAACCGCTACAAATCGGCAACTGGCCGATGTGTTATTATATATTATTCGATGTCAATCCAACAAGACGAATCCCAACAAGATAAATGGGTAAAATACCCAAACAAGACGATCCCAACAGGACGAAAACGTTTTTCTCGTTAAGTATAGAGGAAATTAAAAATACAAAATAGAAATCAAAAGTGTATAATTACGCTATTCGAGGTATTTTTCTCTATTGGGGAATTTTTACCTTTTGTGGCTGTTTCTGAAAAGTTATTAACCGAATCATCCCGACGATATCGAATTCCCAGTTTATAGTAAAATTTTTGAAACTGGTTTAGGAAATTCGGTCAAAACCGAACATTTGGCGATGTCCAGGCCCAGTTTACTGGACGAGGTTCATAAATTTCACCTTTAGCTGGAAACTAGTTGAGGGTTTCGTTTATTACTTGACCCAAAACATAATAAAAGATGCATAAATGGACTGAGAAAAAACCTGCGCTTCCAAAAATGCCTAAAATTACATTCCTGTAAAAATGCGTTGTTAAGCAGAGCGTCCGCTCGAAAAACAGTCCCCAGTGATGAAGATATCGTCAAAGAATTTTCTAATATTATTGTACAGAAACAACGCTTCAAAACGTTTATCGATGATCAACGGACAAAATGTAAATAGAAAGTGGGCCGGGGTGCAAGTTTCGCGCAAGAATACAATTGCACTAGGCCCTTACAAGATAAATCAGACAGTTAACACTTTCGCTACCATGCATTATGCACATCTGTTCATTTGACGAAACAAGATTAGTTACGCTCGTTCCTTGTCGTTTAATAGCATTCAGTGTTAGTTAGGGGTACTATTTCTTATTTTCGTCTTCCTATATCATCTCCCAAGTTTCTTGGGCTATATATCTTTCCTTATACGCCCCCCCCCCCCCCCCCCCCCTCGTCGACTGCGACTGACCACTTCTAGTACTACAGCGAGCAAATCTCTCACACACCTTGGTGTCTCGCTTCGTTGAAATGCGCATACGTTGGTTTGTCCGGATAGAGCCTAACGTCCCTCATAAGTTCCCCCAGCCTATCACCTAAACGCTTCCTGGGCGATTATACAGACTCGTAAAATGTTTATGTTGTCCCTAATTATATGAACAATGGCTATTTCTGATGCTTGTGATAATTGTTTTTCTCAAACGGAATTATTTTCTTTCAGAGGTCAGTTTGATGATTGTACCGCAAGGTTTTATGCAGCCTGTGTCACAGAAGCCTTTGCGTATTTACACAACAAAGGAGTTGTATATAGAGATCTGAAACCTGAAAATTTATTATTAGATAGTTCAGGTTATATTAAACTGGTAAGTTTTATATCCCAGGAAGAGTTCTTTCTCCATATTCCTTCCAGAGATCAGAGGCAGCGGAACCTCCCCAACTTTTTCCACAAACGTGCTAGATGATTACACGCGGAGTTTTTTTTAATAATTTTGGAGTATCGGACTGTGCCAATACATGTACTCTTGTTATATGTTATCCGCAATGTATACCAATTTAGTTATATTTGACTGCGGGGAGAGGTTCAGAAAGAAAACCCTCTGTACAGTTAAAACTAGAAGTTCTGTCACGAACCGTGCGCTTACCCAGGCTTAATTATGCGTAGGAATTGCGCACGATTGCAATATTGAATGGCATTCAAAGCCCGGTAGGTCCTCCTGGTTACTCATAGCAAACACAGGCAATGTTTCTGCCAATGGACCTCCGGGTTACCCGGAGGTCCATTGGGTGAAACATTGCTTGTGCAAAGGCCATATGTACAGAATTTGATAGCCTTACTATGGTCATAACGGGAAGATTAACGCACAGATCGACATACTATTTGTGCGCATTCCATGACAGGACTTCTAGTTTTAACTGTACGTATTGTGATGTGGTGTGTGGGTGGTCGAAGCGGCCGAAATGCGATTTTTTTCAATGCTTCAAAAATATTTTCCTCCACATTTTTAAAAGTCGTTTTAATATGTTTGGGGCAGGAAAAAGTGGAAAGAATGTAACCTTTGACACGTACGCTGCCTCCAGACACTCAATAACTGTCTGTAAGTTTAACCCTTTACCTAACATAGCGGCTAAAAACGGCTAGATTATTAAGCAGAATAAACCTACCACAGCCTAAAATATCTCGGAAGTTTCTCAGTAAAACCATACAAATATGGATAATTTTAGAATCAGCGCGACGAGTTGGTTCTAATGATATCCATATTTGTAGGGTGTTATTGAAAAATTGTGAAATTTGTTTTCGAAAAATGTGAAAATAAATTTATTTTTTAAAAATACTGTGTCAGGTAAAGGGATAACCCTTTACCCAGCGTAACGGACAAAACCGGCCAGTGCTGTTCTCAAAAACCGCCAATTAATTTTCATTATTTTTTTCATTTTTTCGTCTCAAAAACATAGGTTATGACCCCTCGTTGGGACTAGCTCGTACACCCTTCGTCGTGCAGTACGCCTTGGTATCAAAGCCTTGGTACACAGCGTCACCGTGCCCCCACCGGGGCGATCGGAATTACGTGTCTTGCCCAAGGACACAACGTAGTTTCCCCTAGTGGGGGCGGGTGGGGGGAGTTAAACCGCGGACCTTTCGGTTTGAAGTCCAATGCCGTACCCACCGAGCCACCGTGCGCCCAGTTATGCATATTAGTGTTGAGATTAGTCACTTAGCGTTTGGACTCATGAAGTAAGTGTTATTTTGTTTGATTTTACAGGTTGATTTTGGGTTTGCTAAGAAGATTGGACATGGTCGAAAGACGTGGACATTCTGCGGTACACCTGAATATGTTGCCCCCGAAATTATACTAAATAAAGGTCACGATATCTCATCCGATTATTGGTCTCTAGGAATACTTATGTTTGAATTGCTTACTGGCAGGTTCGTATATTTACTGTTTATATTGGCGATTTAATGACACTTTGAACAGGCAGGATCTCCTCGGACCGGAATTTACTTTTACTATTTATTTCATTACTTTCTTCCATTTACATGGAGTAAAGTACAAATGAATACTATTTCCATATACATGAGTTTATGTTACATGTCCGTGGTGGGTATTTACATGCTCTCTCTCTCTCTCTCTCGCTCTCTCTCTCTCTCTCCCTCTCTCTCTCTCTCTCTCTCTCTCTCTCTCTCTCTCTCTCTCCATTTGTATGATGTCACGTATTGTTGCAAGGTGATATAAAGCTCACGGTTGGAATTTGTATCGAAATAACAGATTTTCATACAGTTTTTGTTTTTTTTACGCATATCAATAAAACTCTTCAAATTTTGACTTGAAGATTGAATGATGATTTTATCTATAGAGAAAGACTTTAGCTGGTACTCAACCCATAACCTTTTGAACCTAGCTGTCGCTTTTCTGGCCAGGAACACGATACGCCCTTACGTCATTAAATAGGATGACTGTTCAGTAAATGTGCGTTGCAGACCAATCAATATTTTCAACGTACAGCCTCGGGGCTGCACGTTGAAAATATTGTTTGGTCTACCCCAAATAATGAATAAGGACTCTTCTAATTGCTGGCATTGAATTGGCAAGGAAGATACCACTAGAGTTCAAAGGGCTAATGATCCTGGAAACTTGGAGCTCATGGACGTACGGGGCTTTTGTGATATAGGGGTGGGGGTGGGGTGGGGTGGGGTGGTTAGTGGGGGGTGGGAAAACCTTTTGATTGGTCCGAAATCCTCCATGGATGGAATACAAATATACATGATCCTCTCTCTCTCTCTCTCTCTCTCTCTGTGTCTCTCTCTGTCGTTCCTTGCCCAGATTTTTAAAGCTGGTTTGCCCGAAGGGGGGGGGGGGCTGCCCCCCCCCCCTCTGTACCCTGGCTCGTACGCCCATGTTGGGAGTTTTATGAATGGACTTAAATACAGAGGGAAAATCCCAACTAAATCAAAGTTTATAACGCTATTTATTAAATATGGAAGAGTAGTACAACTGATAGGCAACTACAGGGCAGTGAAATATATACACTGAACGTTTTTGTTTGGGCGTCGAGACAATAAAATTTCTAACAGAAACTTTCGATGGAATGCATCGTCGCATGCTAAGAGGCTAGCATTTGCTTTGCATTGCCCATTTTGTCGGAAATGTTATGGCCTTGACCACCCTTCCGCACTCTAAAATTATTTGGGCTAAAAATTAGCCCAAATCAACTGGGTTAGGTGAATATGAACCCATTTGGGTTCATATTCACTATCACAGATGGTTTGGATTGATTTTAACCCAACTGATTTTAGAGTGCATATTTGGAAATTGTGATACTGTGAGGTGAGATGTTCCACATCGCATTGCTAGGTTTTGTCGAAAATGGTATGGTCTTGGCCCTACTGAAGGAGCAAAAAGCCATAATTTGAAAAAAATATCCACTCTCCGCGTGTGCTTGTATGTGAAAGAGCATATGAAAAACACCGTATACAAAGTGTACGATTCCAGAATCATCACCAAATTTCTTAAATCTGTAATTAAATTTGTTTAATGCAGACAAGGTTTCCGAAGATATACGACATTACGAAGAGATAAACGGAGTTGCCCGAAAGTAATCGGAGGTATTCACAACAAGTAAACAAACAGCGTGACATACTTTCTGAATATACATGAGAATAATTTTACCCTCACTACCGTCCGAATGAATGACCGCCACAAACAACAACAACTGTGCATTATTTTAGCAATAATTGGGCATTACTAGATCAGCAACTTAATATAAATAAAGCACAGTTATGCATCCAATGAAATCCACAGCACATGTATCATCAATAACAAATCAAAATCAAATTGCATGGACGCAAACGCTGTAAAGACAAAATGTGTACAGAAACTTCACCTTTATTCTCCTGAAAAAGCAACTTACGACGATAATAGAAAAGAACATTGCAGTTTGTGTGGTCCTGAAATTCCGCGAGTGATCGGTAAGACTGAGACTTACGAGAGCTTCACGTCTTTCTGAAAGTCTGTAAATAAGCGCCTTCGCGTTAATTTATTTACTTGAAACGAACACGTTATACAAACGACATATGGAACATAAAGGTATTTTCGCATAATGAAAATTGTGATTTCGTCAAATCGCCAATTAATTGTTTTGACCAATTATCAAATAACAGAGTGCTGAATTACTTTTCATCACCAGAATGATATCTTCGCCTTGTTACAATTTGTTGGAGAGTGCATACGGGCAAAGCGATGCAGAGAAACTAATTTTGCTTCCAAGAGAATTCTTAGCACATCCGCGGAAAACACAGCATTTTAATTGCCAACAGCTTTGTTTAGAGTCTGAAGTATGGGCCCCGGGCGCTCATCCAGTTAATCTATGTCTAAAAGCACAGCTCCGTTCACTCTAAATAACAGCTACATGGAGAGATTATTTTAACCCTTTACCTATCATGAAAAGCAGACGACACTTGCGAAAAATATTCCTGAAAAACTATTTTTTTTTCATTTTTTTTTTTGTCTCAAAAACATAGGTTGTGACCCCTCATTGGAACGAGCTCGCTCCAACGAGGCGTCATAACCTCTGCTTTTGAGACAAAAAATGAAAAAATAATGAAAATTAATTGGCGATTTTTGAGAGTGGATTAACATGTGCCTAACATAATAGGGCAAGTAAATTATTCTATAGTCAGTCTCTCTCTCTCTCTCGCCACTCTCTCTCTCTCTCTCTCTGTCTGTCTGTCTGTCTCTCTCTCTCCCCTCTCTCACCCCTTTCTTCCATCTACGGCTCCTCATTAAAAGCCCAGTGGACTCACTTTTGAGGTACAGAGTCACTCCCCAACATGCACAGCGGAGACACAGAGTGCGAGATATCAAAGTAGTGCCAACTGCCAAGAATCTACAAACGAGAAGATTCATGTTTTAAAAAACTTATCCCGATACATCGTACTCTCCGTGGCTTAGCCACGGAGAGTGCGATGTATCGGAGTAAGTGAAATCGCCCCATTTTATCAACAAAAAATTGGACTGTATTCAGGCGTAGAAATAAGGAATGACGTTCGTAGCCTGTTTACAGGTTCCGCCTAAGCTAACATTCGTAACTCATCGTAACCTGTTTTTGCTAACTTGTCTCAATATTGTTATTCATATCCTGTCACGTTTTATGACAATTTATAGAAAAGCTACATTGATATCATAAAATTTTTTATTTTGAACAGTACTGTACATTTTGAGCATTCATTACATATCATTAAGTGTTTGCATTCATTAAAACAATAATATTGTGTGTCCTATCAATATCTTAGCGATCTGAAGGCAGTGGCTACCTCCCCGCCCATTACAGTGGGCGTGAAGGTAGCCACAGCGTTCAGATCGCTGAAGTAATCAATATCTGTGTTTCAGTCCAGTGAATTCTGGATCACATGATCAACCATCAGCAGTGGAGGTTGACCACTTTTCGATTTGGTTGACGGTAAAATGCTATCGCGAACGGTATACAGGTTACGCATTTTGAAAGCCCCGTAACCTCCCCATAACATGAACGACCTTTCGCGACTTATTTCCAGGTCTGTATATTGCATTTCCAGGTCGAATATATATACTGTCACAGATTTTGGTGATATTAAACTAATCAATTGGTTTTATTTTACAGCCCTCCATTCAATGGTCCAGATCCAATGAAGACATACAACTTGATATTAAAGGGAATAGATGCGGTTGAATTTCCGAAAAAAGTACATAAAAATGCTCATGGCCTAATCAAAAAACTATGCAGGTAAACAACAATACTTGATAGCAAATAAATAAATAAATAATTTAAATAAATAAATAGCCCAACACATCTTGGGTATTACTTTCCTATCCAATCCAATACTCGCCCAAATGATCCTAAAAATGTGGGGAGTTTTTGTTTCTGGAGGGGGAGGGGGGGGGGGGGCGGACGTAATATATTATCCTTTGGACAGCAACCCAGTGGCACTGAACATAGCGCATTTTATCCCTTAACTGGCTTGTGAATCTCTCTATGTTTATTGAAAACTGTTGACATAGCTTTATAGAACATACCAGATCTGCTAGACCCGGCCTCACTTTTGTAGGTATTTTGGTCATAAATTATGAAAAGCAACTTATTTTTAAACACGAAACTTTACAGCCGAACGTCATCCGTTACAGCTAATTGCTTATTCCTCATTTTTAGTTCACCTTGACAAAGTCAAGCTGAGCTAATCTCATCGCTCTCCCTCCGTCGACCGTCGTCCGGCGTCCGTCGTCCGGCAACACCATGTTTGGTCTTCTCCTCCAAAACCAGTGGGCCAATTCAAGTGAAAGTTTGTATGAGTGAAGGTCCCGAAGGGGCATTGCATATTTGTTCAACTCAATATGCCCAGGCCCATAGGGAGGGGGTGGGTGAAAATGCTCCAAAATATTTTGTAAATCTTCTTCTCATGAACCAGTGGGTACAATGACTTGATATTTGTTATGAAGCTTCCTTTTGAGGTGTAGAATCAAATTTGTTCAAACGAAGATTGTGAAGCAATTTTTGGCTTTGTAATGGGAGGGGTAAGATTTTTGGCCTCGCCCAAAAAAAATTCTATTTTCTGAACCGATGGTTCGATTTGAACCAAATTTGGTATGCGATATTATTGGGTCATAAGTACTTGACTCGTGCAAAAAAAAACAAATTCCCGCATCCCCATGTGAACCCCGGGAGCTAAAAATAGAAATATTTTCAAACGCCCATATTTCCCAAACCACACTGAACAGAGAGCTGTTATTTGGTATGAGTCATCCTTAGGACTAGGAGAATGGAATGGTAAAAAATTGCCATCGGTTATGTTCGGGTGTTCTGTAGAGAGCATCGAAAAAATGCTGAGTCAGCATATTTGCAAAAATTAAAAAAAATCTTTTCTCCAGAACCAATAGTAAGAATCTTTTGATATTGGGTATACAGCATTCATAGGGGGGCAGATACAAGTTTGTTAAAATAAAGCCCATTGGTTCATACTTGGGCTCAATACAGGAGCCCAAATTTTAACTTAGGGCAATATGGAGAATATTCTTTAAAAATCTTCTTCAGAACCACCAGTCAGAATATTTTAATGTTTAGTATATATCATTGTTATGAGGGTCAGATTCAAGATTGTTCAAACCAAGTCCCTAGGTTAATATTTGGGCTTCCTATGGAAGCCCCAATTTTAACTTAGTTCAATATGGGGATAATTTTTAAAAATCCTCTTCTTCGGATCCACCTGTCAGAATGCTTTCATATTTGGTATACAACATCTCTGGGGGGGGGGGGGGGGGGTGGAGGGCAGATTCAAGTTTGTTCAAATTTTTAACTTAATCCAATATGAGGAAATGTTTTTTAAAATCTTCTTCTTCAGATCCACCAATCGGAATGCTTTCATATTTGGTATACAACATCTCTAGGGGGCGGAGGGGAGGGGGCCGGGGGGGGGGGGGGTTGGTTCAGATTCACGTTTGTTCAATTCGAGTGCCAGTGTTAATATTTGGGCTTCATATGGGAACCTGAAATTTAACTTAGTACAATATGAGGGAATTTCAGAATCCTTTCATATTTGGTTTACAACATCCCTAGGGGATTCAGGAAATGTTTTTAAAAATCTTCTTCTTCAGATCCACTAGTCAGAATGCTTTCATATTTAGTATACAACATCTCTAAGGGGGTCGGATTCAAGTTTGTTCAAATTGGGTCTGTAGGTTAATATTTGGGTTAGTGCAATATGAAGAAATTTATTTAAATTTTTTCTCCTTCAGATCCAATAGTCAGAATGCTTTCATATTTAGTATACAACATCTCTTGAGAGGTCAGATTCTGCTTTGTTCAAATCGAGAGCCTGGGTTAATATTTGGGCTCCCTGTGGGAGCCGGAATTGGCCATGTCGCTGAAGAATTAGAAATTTGTATTCAGTACCATCTAGAGGTGTGTAACTAAGATTAATCCACATAGGCTGTATCAAGGGGCTTCATAAGGGAGCTCCACATTTTACATTATGATCAACTGAAGAAAAGGCACGAGCGTTTCGAGGATTTACAATGTATCCTATGGAGATGGATTGCTTAATTTAAACTCATTCTTAGACTCTGTTTATATCGTGTTCTGTTCAAGGTGAGCGCTTCAAGCCTCTTGTTTAAAAATCGTTTCAATCAATAGTTTCTTGTATCATCGGCTACAGCATTAGCCACAGCGCTGTGGGAGAATCCATCCTGCATTTGTTAGAGAGGTTGAGCAATAATTTAATCATACACGCATGTACAGTCACCTACCCATCATAAATAAATTTGTTTTAGCAATCGCGACTCTTTTACACTAAAGTTATTAGTCTAAATTGCGTTAACCCACAAACCCAAGTGTGAAATTGATTTTGACACTAGAAAGACCCTCAGGCAGGTTTTGAAAATAGTTGTTTTAGTTCCCTAATTCACTTTCGTTTTACAGGGAAAATCCAACAGAACGATTAGGTTTTGGAAGGTGTGGCGTCAGAGACATCCAAAAACACATATGGTTTGAAGGATTTAACTGGGAAGGATTACGACGACATTCCTTAAAACCACCTATTGTACCAGCAGTAAGTTTAGTTTTTATGCAGATCCTTGTCAATAATGGCGTCGTGAAGATCACCGATTGTGTGTATGTGTGTGTGTGTGTGTGGGGGGTAAACCTGATTTGTCCCGACTGTGATGGCTAAAGTCCTAACTGACTAATATTCCAACAACATCAGTGATGTCGATGGAATATTAGTCAGTTGGGATTATATATACTGAGTCAAAAAGAAAGTATAATAAAAACAAATGTGAAAAAAATAGCATAGAGGATGAAATATAATAGTTCTAATGTTGCATGTTTGTGGACAAGAAGTCGTGCAAAGAGTTTAATGACATGTTGTTGTTGTCCACCCAACCGTATACAATTTTGCTACGGATTTCAAAATAGCACGTGCTACCCGAGACTGTCAAATTGAATGGGTGGCCGACGATCTTCTCTGTGTTATGATGTGCTTGAGAGCCTGGGTTATTGAGAAAACCCGCTAGTTTTTGTGTTCCGACATTTTAAAAAATGCCAAGGTTAAGCGAAAATCAGAGGTTGCGTGCCATTGGTATACATGAGGCTGGGATACCTCCTGATGAGCTGGCTGCTGAGTTCGAAGTCACTGTGGCCACTATTTACCGCCTCATTGGAAGGTATAGATCCACTGGATCTACTGCCGACCAACCGCGTTCAGGTCGACCAAGAGTGACGACCCCTACACAAGACCGACACATCAGGACGTCTCACTTGCGGGGTCGCTTCCTTCCGGCGACGGGGACAGCAGCAATTACTCCTGGTAGAACTAACTGTAGAATCAGTGCACAAACTGTCCGCAACAGACTCGCTGAACACGGCATCCGAAGTAGGCGTCCATACCACGGACCAATCCTTACCCAACGTCATCGTATCGCCACAATGGAATGGGTACGTCAGCGTGTTCGCTGGACTCAGCAGCGTTGGAGAACAGTTCTTTTTAGTGATGAATCACGATTATGTCTACGGCGGGCTGATGGTAGGGCAAGAGTGTATTGCCGACGAGGAGAACGGGTTTCTTATGCTTGCGCGCGGGAATGCGGCCGTTTCGGTGGGGGTAGTGTAATGGTTTGGGCAGGAGTTTCCTTGCATCAACGGACGCATTTGATCTTCATCGATGGTAATCTGATTGGACAGCAATATAGGGACGAAATTCTTAACGCTGTTGTTGTCCCGTTTTTCAACGCTAACGTCGGATTGCAGTTATTCCAGCAAAGCAATGCCCGAGGTCACGTGGCACGTATCTGTCGTGACTTTCGTGACGAGCGGAGCATCGAACTTCTTCCCTGGCCCCCACTTTCGCCAGATTTGTCGCCAATCGTACCGTCGGGTACGACTTCATGATCTTCAGACGTTAGACGATTTACGTAATGTTCTAAGGTAGGAGTGGAACGCAATACCACAGGGTGATATCCAGAGATTTATCAGGTCCATGCGCCGTCCATGTCTTGACATCGAAGAGGCAAACGGTGGACATACACGCTATTGACTGCATGTATGAACTTTTCATTTCACCCCATGTCTGAATTGTGACATCCTGACGTGACACTGACAACAGTAAGAACATGGAATCACGCAAATTCACACAGCTAGACTCGAAATATGAATTTACAATAATTTGTTTGGGATTAAAGTCGATAATACTAAAAAGAATTGCTCCTCAAAGTTTATTATACTTTCTTTTTATGACTCAGTATAGTTTAAAAAACGCCAGACTTCTTGGAAATTTATTAGTGAGAAAAAAGATATACATGTAGTAGCCTAGAGGCTACTTACTATTTTATTAGCACTTACCGCTCTGGTACTCCAAATTGGTAATTCTGCGCCCCAACAATCCGAATCGGGTACTCCTGACTTCCCTTTTCATCGCCGACTGTGTATGTGACACACGCCCCAGTAGCAAATCTAGTCGTTTAAGAAAGTATATGTTTACTAAAAAGAAAGAATCGGTATCTTAGACTCCAATGCTTGCGAAATGTCTTTACATGAAAAACTCTCACACACACATCCTTCATGATGCCCCTGCATGTCAAATTCATTTAATGCATTCTAACTCACTGTCCCAACAATACAAGGACGGGATAATAGTCCATTGCAAATCAAGGGAGATAAAGAGATTTCTAGAAACAGATTGCGACTTTCCCATCCTCTTCACCCCATTCCACCCCTTTGGCCCTTGCATATGGAAACCATAACCCCAGTGGCACACTTTGGGCTCAAATGAAAACACATGCCAAGTGCGATGACGACTTGATCGACTCGATGATGTAGAAGATGTTAGGGAACACACAGAATATAGGCGTTTTCACTTCAGTTTAACCCATGTATCTTACCCGTGTCTCCCATATGGAAATCACAGCCTCCCAGTGACACTCTTTGGCCTTAGTTACGTAGACATCCCAGATTTGGTAGTGATTCCAATGGCTGTCTGTGAGAACTGATGGAACAAACACACACACACAAACAAACTACTTATCGCAATTATCACAAAATGTAGTATAGAATACACACAACTTTGTTCCTTTACCTGACATATGCACACGACGGTACATGATTTTCATTTTACAGGGAAAGAGGTGTGCGCTAGTCCCAAACATAGCTTTGTTTATTGTATTCCTGGCTGCTAAGGCACATGGACCACCACCGATATATATCAGTGTGTGGGTGCCCTTCTGTGAGCGTTGCCCCCAACTCCAGTTCGAAATGCTCCCCACGCTCTTGGAAGGGATTTGGTGCAGGAGTGAAGTACTGTTACGGATGTGAAAATTGAAACGCACAATCACTGATTATACTTTTGACGGAATGAATCATTACATCGAAATTATATTTCGTCCCATTTATGAGTGCAGCAAAGCGCCAGCTGCAATGCTCAAGCATTGCAGATTTTGCCTTGTTGCACACGAGGGTCGATTTAAGGACGATGCATTTATTTATTTATTGCTGTTTAACCCTTTGAACCCTGGTGGTATCTTCCATGTCAGTTCAATAGCAGCAAATGGAATAGTCCATAATCATTATTTGGGGGCAGACCAATTAATATTTTCAACGTGCTGCCCTGGGGCAGCACGTTGAAAATATTAACTGGTCTACTCCACATATTCGCTTAGAAGCCAGCAAACTTAATGAAGTTATGACGTATCATGTTCCTTGGCCAGAAAAGCGGTCTCTGTGGTTCAAAAGGTTAGGTCACATATGTCTGCACAATGGCTAATCGTGAATGCAACATGGAGATGAAGTCAAGTTTAGTCAATCGTTTTTCTGTTTCCAGTTTAATCCCACAGCCACGCCGAGATCCTATCCAAACGATATGAGTCTTATCAAAGTTAACGCTTAATCCGGATATCGCAGCGAAGTTGTCGAGAGAATTTAAGGTCTCGTTTAGGGAATCCTGGTCGTCATCTAAGAATAGAGTACTGTCGTCAGTGTATTGGTTGATTACATACTCCGAGTCATTAATTTTGATTCCATTTATTTTGGGATTGAATTTAAGAAATGCGCTAAGTATTTCGACACACAAAATAAACAGGTAAGGAGACAATGGGTCCCCTTGACGTACTCCCCTCTGAATATTAAAATAATCTGAACAATGCCCATTGTTCATGATGCAGCTAGAAACCTCGCCGTAGAACGTGTTGAACCACTGAATTAAGGATTCGCCAAAATTTAAAAACATGAGAGTTTTTCTGATAAAAGACCATTCAAGTGAGTCAAATGCTTTTTCGAAATCAACTAGAACTAACATTCCTGGAATGTTCATAGATTCGCATTTTTCAATTAAGTCAGAGACCAATCGCGTGGATTCGCCTATGAATCTTCCCTTCATGAATCCCAGCTGACTTTCAGAAATTACTTTAGGAAGAACTTTTTTAAGCCTGTTGGCAATTGCTGATGAGCCTATTTTTTGATCAACATTAAGGAGGGAGATCGGTCGCCAGTTTTTTATATATTCTTTCGATTTCCCTTCTTTTGGTATACAGGTAATAAGCCCCTGCCTCTGAGTGATAGATAATTTTCCTAAGTCATAGCCATGGTTTAGGGAATTAACTACGTATTTGCCCAAGTCGCCCCAGAAATATTTATAAAATTCAATTGTAAATCCATCGGAACCCGGTGATTTGTTGTTACCCATGTCTTTTAGAGCCATAGCACATTCGTTTAAAGATAGTTTTCCTTCTAGTAGTAAACTTTCTTCTGTATCCAGTTTGCAAATGTGTGGATTTTCAGAGTCAAAAAACAAGCTTTCTAAAAGGTTAGTTTTGTGATTACTCTTAATTTTTGACTTGGACAGTAGTTCGTAAAAGTTACGTTGCTCGGTGAGTATATCGTTAATTTCTGTACACTCTGTACCGTCATCTCTTATTAATTTGGGTATTATTTTTTCTGTGTACTGTCTCTTTTCTAAGTTACAGAAGTATTTTGAGGGCCTCTCGCCTTCAACTTTCCATCTAGCCTTTGATCTGATGATCATGCCTTGCACCTTTTTATTTCTTATATTTTGCAGTTCATTAGTTAGGCAGCGGATATTTTCTAACATATTTTCACAACCATCTTCGAGTTTTTCAGTAAGAACTTTTATTTGTTTTTCGATATCTAATTCGGTGCATTGAAGTTTTCGTTTCAGGAAGGAGGAATATGAAATTGTTTTACCTCTGATCATTAGCTTTAGTGTTTCCCAAAATAACTGATTGTTTATTGTGAATCTAGAATTATTTTCATCATCATTATTATTATTAATTTTATTATCACTACTACTACTTCTCCTACTGCGATTGTTATATGAATACTGAAGGACAGTATCTGCAATAGTGTCCTTAACTATTTGTATGTATTTGGGGTCGCTTAACAAACTATTATTAAATTTCCAAATACCGCGTCCTCTAGTTTGATTTATAAATTTTAGGGAAATTACAACAGGTGCGTGGTCCGATCTGTACATGATACCAATATCTACTTTTTGAACAGCTGTCTGTAAGTCAGATGTGATTAAAAAGTAGTCTAATCGCGACAGTTTTTTATGTGGGCCTCTCCATGAATACATTTTTTGCCAGGATTTTCTAAACGCCACACATCGTGTAAGTCTAGTTTTTCCATGTGTTTGTGGATGCATTCATTACATTTAACATTATTTTGTTTTTTATAATTTAGTGTGTCTAAACCCTGGTCCAATGCCACATTCCAATCCCCACCAATCAACACTGTGGTGTTACCGGTATTTTCAATAGTATTAAACAGATTTCTATAAAAACTAGGAACGGAACGTTTACCATACTTGGCATAAAATTTGAACTAAATTCGGCCAATTACTTCTATAAACACTTCTCAGAAAAAATAAACAAAATGCGAAAACTTTTAGCAGATTGGTCCCTCAGAAATCTTACACTAGTCGGTAAAGTTACAGTCATTAAAACGTTAGCGATCCCCATCTTAATACACTCTCTTACTGTTCTCCCTGATCCGGCTGATAAGATATTAGATGATATTCAAAGTATAATTTTTAAATTTCTATGGTCGGACAAAAGGGACAAAATTAAACGTGACGTAATAATCAACTTAATCGAAAATGGCGGGCTCAATCTACCCCACGTAAAAACACTGTGTTGCTCCTTAAAAATGATATGGATCAAAAAGTTACTAGATTCAGAAACAATGGCCCAATGGAAAACACTCGTAGTCGATAATTTTGAAAAATTTGGGGGGAGCAAAATGTGGTCTTTGAATAAACGTGGTATACTTAGTGTTTCAAATTATATGGACCCTTTTTGGAAAAACGTACTTAAGGTATGGGCTCTCTTAAAAAATAGCAATCACACAACCCCGACAGAAATTCTCTCACAACCACTATTTTATAATAATTATATAAAAATTAATAATGAACCGTTTCTTTACAGACGTTGGTGTACAAAGGGTGTTTTCTTTATAAATGATATACATAGCGCTTCAGGATCCATCTTTGACTTTCAAGAATTTAAGCTGAAATATGACCTTGATATTCCATTCACCAACTACCTCGGTGTGGTCAATGCAATACCAAGGTTATGGAAAAATATAATATCTAATAGTACAAAACTTGAATCTGTTGCAGATCCCTTGGTAAATGAACTCATATTTTGCACTAAAGCAAACCGCCACTTCTATCCCATATTTCTTCAGAAAGTATCAAAAAAACCTACACATACCCAAGAGAAATGGAACACCGCATTGGACGAAAATCTTGACCATAATGATTGGCAATACATTTACAAACACACTTTTAGGGAAACAGATGATACTTATCTACAGAGTTTACAATATAAGATCAACCATAAAATCCTATTCACAAAATCTAGACTCTTTAAATGTGGGCTTTCGGAAACAGAGCTGTGCTCATTCTGTGGAAATACGAAAGAAACGATTGCACATCTATTTTACGATTGTTCTTTCTCAAAAACAGTTTTACTTTCACTAGTGGGAAGGATTAACCTTAGTCCGGATCCGCAAATTCAACTAAACATTAGTAAAAGAGAAATAATTTTAGGCTCTACTTCCGAGCATGCCTATCCAAATGTCTGGAATACCTGTCTCCTCATCTACAAAAAGTATATTTACACCTGAAGTCGAAGTAATACCATCCCCTCCTTCTCAGATCTAGCAAGAGCTATAAAATCCTACAAAAATATTGAAATGTATTCTCTATACATGTACACAATCAGCAAGGCCGAGCGTATTAGGGATAAATGGAACTACCTAACTGACGCATTCTTTGAATAATTGGAGAACTGCTTTGTATATACATTATATTGTAAAAATCATGTTGTAATCTTATATAATATACTATTTTTCTAGTGATGCCAATAAAAAAAAAAAAAAAAAAAAAAAGAAAAAAAAAAGTTTAGTCAATCGTTTACACCCATGTTGCTCATTTTAGAGGACTTCCATCCCAAGCATCAGTAAAACAGATCTTGTTCACCATAGTAAGCAAGCACCCCTTCACTTCACAGGATTCCCACTGGGGTTAAAGATGATGGTTTTCACATTGACATTCAACTTCGTTACTTATCGCCTCTGCTTGAGTACTCGGTTCAAATTAGAGGCATCGCACACAACCTAAATTTCAAAATTAGAAGAAAAGATGTTAGGCATTTCTTTTCGCATCGTACGCACTATGTTCAGTATGTGAGAGCCTTTAATACCCCGTTTCATAATAAAAGAAAGAAAATATGAATCGATAGATGCGAAAAGTTATGGAATCTCATTGCTGTTAGCATGTTAGTGTAAGTAGCCCCTGTAAAGCAATTCTCTCATATTCATAGTCTCTTATCGGCGTGTGATTCGAGATTCGATTCGATATCCTTTATGTGATCTGATTCGAATTAAAAATTTGATTCACAGGCACCTATAGAGGTCACGTGATTATTGGAAATAATCGTTTTTTAGCGATAATGCAAAATATTGAACAAATAAATGAACACAATATTTTCTAACTGCAGCAAACGAACAGAATTTTTATCATTAATATTATCTGTGGGATTGGTAGCATATTGTCCAAGGCCGAAAATTGTTGAGCAAGTCTAGATTTCCAAGACGTTTGGCAACGTAAATGAATTATAGAATTACAGAACATCGAAATCCTTCTCCAGTCAACAATTCGCCAAAGGATATACGGCTCCTATAAAGTGTCGATGAAGGTGTCTATGCCCTGAAAACTGTTGATTGTCAAGTGCGTTGCTAAGATTTATTATTTATTTATTTATTTATTTATTGGTGTTTAAGGTCTCATATTTCTGCATAATGGCTAACCGTGACCACGACAGTTTTAGGAAGTGGAGGAAGCTGGAGTACCCGGAGAGAGCCATCGAGCAACGGCGAGCAACTGTCAGCTCCCCAAGATACTAACTCCACACAAGCAGGGTTAGCTTTGGTTGAAGACAGGTGCACCATCGACGTGCAGTACGCCTTAGTACACAACGTCACCGTACCCCCACATGGGCAATGGTGACGTACCCCAACATTGCCCATGTGGGGGTACGGTGACGTTGTACCCACCATTGCCCATGTGGGGGTACGGTGACGTTGTGTACTAAGGCGTACTGCACGTCGATGGCGTACCGTACCCCCACATGGGCAATGAAGTGTCTTTTCCAAGGACACAACGCGTTTGCCGCAGGTGGGATTCGAACCGAGGACCTCTCGGCTTGCAGCCTGCACCTCTGCCTACTGACCCCCCCCCCCCCCCCCCCCCCGTTACTAAGATGAACCTTGCCTGGAATTTATCTACATCATCCCGCATTTATTATTAGAGGAATCATTTTAGACAGATGTGGCACGGTGGTTAGATTATATTAGATTATATTAATGCTTGAACAGTGCCACACGAAAGGTCGTTTAACCCTTTACCTAACATGAAAAGCAGACGACACTTGCAAAAAAGTTCTTGAATCACTATTTTCTTTCATATTTTGTCTCAAAAACATAGGTTATGACCCCTCGTTGGAACGAGGTCGGCGAGCTCGTTCCAACGGGGGTTCATAACCTGTGTTTTTGAGACAAAAAAAAATGAAAAAAATAATTAAAATCAATTGGAGATTTTTGAGAATAGCGCTGACCGGTTTTGGCAGTTACGTTGGGTAAAGGGTTAACTGGTAGAGTGCTGGAAGCCCATATTCGGACTTCATTCTGATTTCTAAAGTGAAGGTACTGCAACTAAAAGCTTCATATTCTGTGGGGATCGCGGTGGCTCAATGGTAGACTGTTGGACTTCTATGCTAGAGGTCCTGAGTTCGATCCCCGTCCGGGACGACCCGCGTTGTGTCCTTGGGCAAGGCACTTTATCCTGGTTGCCTACATGGGGGCACGATGACGCCGTGTACTAAGGCGTACTGCACGTCGATGGTGCACATGTCTTCAACCGCTGTGACCCTTCTTGAGTGGAGCTTGAACAGAGTTAGGATGTTGAGGAGCTGACAGTTGCTCGTCGATACTCGGTGGTTCTCTCCGGGTACTCCGGATTCCTCCACCCGTAAAACTGTTACGGTTACCACTAGCCATTGTGCAAAAGTATGTGACCTTAAACACCAATAAATAGATAAATAAATAAATTCATATTCTGTGTATTATTTTGTATTATCTTTGAAATGAAATTATTTAGTCTGCCTATGGGCTCAATGGAAGACAGTTGGACTTCTATGCTAGAGGTCCCGAGTTCGATCCCCGCCCGAGACGACCCGCGTTGTGTCCTTGGGCAAGGCACTTTATCCCGGTTACCTACATGTACCCGGTAACAAGGCAAAGACATGTGACCAAATTCAAACAACCAAAAGTAATTTAGGACTTTTATCAGTTAAAATTACCAATTTGCAGTTACATCCTGAACATTTTTTTCTGTAGACTTCGCACTCAAATGAGAGTCATCTGCAGTGAATAAGTTTCTTCAGCTGCTCAGTCACTGAAAAATTTTTCGCTCACCTGTGCGAAGCTCAAGGGGATCTTTTATAATCAATTTCCGTACGTCGTCCGGTGTCCGTCGTTCGTTCGTCCGGTGTGAACCTTTTGTTATCGACTTCTCCACATAATCTACTGGGTTGAATGGAACCAAGTTTAGGATACATGTTCCTCGTCATATATCAATTCAAGTTGATTTAAATAACGTTGCCACGCCCACAGGGGGCACCACAAGAGGCATAACGCAGTTAGTACTCGCGAAAATTTTAAATCTTCTTCTCCAGAACCACCAATCAGAATATTTTGATATTTGGAATAAGCATCCTTAAGAGGGTCAGATTCAACTTTGTTCAACTCGAGATCCTGAGTTTATATTTGGGTTCCAAGTGCAATGTGAGAAATTTTTTTTAAGAATCCTTTTAGGGACCTCTAGTCAAAATATTTTGATATTTGTTATACAGCACTCTGGATTTTAGGCTCCCTATTGGAGTCCAAATTTTAACGCAGTGCAATATGAGGAATATTCTCTAAAAATATTCTTCTTGAGATCCACCAGTCGGAATCTTCTGATATTTGGTATACACCATTCTTATAGGGGTCAGATTCACGTCTGTTCAAGTCAAGACCCTGGATTAATATTTGGGATCCCCATTGGAGGCCAAAGTTTAACTTAGTGCAATATGAGTAATATTCTTTAAAAATCTTCTTCAGATCCACAGTCGGATCTTCTGATATTTAGTATACGGCATCTTTATGAGGGCCAGATTCAAGTTGCTCAAATCAAGTCACTGGGTCCATTTTTGGGCTTGTTATGTGAGCCTGAATTTTATCTTGGCGCAGTATGAGGAATATTCTTTTGGAAGTCTCCTCCTCAGATCGACCGGTCAGAATCTTCTGATATTTGGTATTCAGCATCCTCATGACGGCCAGATTCAAGTTTGTTCAAATGGATGAAGTCCCTGGGTTCATATTTTGGGCTTCTTGTGAGCCTAATTTTAACTTAGTGCAATATGAGGAATATTCGTTAAAATCGTCTTGTTGAGATCCACAAGTTAGAATATTCTGGTATTTAGTATGCAACATTCTTGTTGGGGCCAGATTCTTGTTTGTTCAAATCAAGTCCTAAGGGTACATATTTAGGCTTAATATGTTAACCTGAATTTTAACCTATTCAGATCCACCCACCCGAATCTTTTTATACATGATGCCTACATGGGGGCACGATGACGCTGTGTACTAAGGCGTACTGCACGTCGATGATGCACATTTCTTCAACCTATCTAACTCTGTCTGTGCCGCGGTGCAGAGTTCAGAGTTACGATGTTGGGGAGCTGACAGCTGCTCGTCGTTGCTGGGTGGTTCTCTCCGGGTACTCCGGCTTCCTCCACCCGTAAAACTGTCGCCGACATATGACCCTGGCTGTTAATGTGTCGTTAAACCCTTATAAAAAAGTCAAGTCCCTGGTTTATTGTAGTGTTATTTAGCCATATAGATGCTGGATATGGCCTCAAATCCACCTTTAAACAGCTTTTCTCAGGTGAGCTATTAAGGCCCAATTGGGGCCTCTTGTTTGATTACAGACCCTCTCCGCACATCAAAATGATACCTGCAGTCTAAACAATCGGCAGTGCAGTGGTATTGTTGAGTATTTCACGCCATTCATATTGTTGATTGTGGACCTTCTTTGAACTACAAATGATCTTTACTAACAAGGTAAATGTTTTATATTATTCAGGTAAAATCCACCACAGATGTATCAAATTTTGATGACTACCCAGAAGACGATGACGACGAACCGGAAGATGACGAGTCTGGGTGGGATAAGGATTTCTAGATTGGTCCAGTTGGTTCATACAGACAATAACATTATTTGTTGTATGATGTTGTGAAAGCCTTAAATATTCTGTGATATATAACGGATCAGTATTCACCAAAAAGTCCAGTGACTCACAAGCTTTATTAGCTTCATAGCTCGATGGACAATGTTTGTGATCAGGGTTGTGCTGAGATTGTGGTTGTGTATGACCAGGCCATGACTTGTAGTATGTAAAGAGTGCGATCAGCTTAAACACGGGTGTTTTTTAATACAGTGGTCCCTATTGCACCCGTCGACTTATTAGCAGTGGTGCTTTCCCGGTTGAACGCGAGAGAACACCGTTCCCCTACCTATGTCTGAGTTGTGAAGTTCGCACAGAATTTCAAGACATCGAATGACTTGATCTTCACGAATATCAAACACTGCGAGCACTCAATCGTTTTGCCAGCCGCACTAACCCCATTTTAGCTGTGTGTTATTCGCACAGCCCCGCTCAGACAACAATCCTCACATCTTTTGAAGAGTTTGGGGTACTAAGTTTCATTTTTTTTCCTGGAGGGGCACTCCCGGACCCCCTTCTACGAGAGGAGACACTCTATCTTGGGCTCGATCTCAGCGATGCGACTCGCGTCGGCCATCGCTGCGCGTTGAGCATCCGTTCGGAACGGGCGCTCAACGCGCAGCTATGGCCGACGTGCCATTCCATCACTCCTGTTTTTCTGAACGCATTACTGTTATTAGCCTTCCTCTCCCCACACCCGAAAAAAACTGTTGTCTGTGGAATACAAATGCAAACGATCAAATAAATATAGCTGAAAAGTAATACGATTGTCTAGCTCTAGATTTTGGGGATTCGAAAATAAAACACACACCCAAATATACAATCGTTGAATCGTTCCAAGATGAAGTTGAACACATGGCGTTGATAGCGTGGTCAATGATCTTTTTTTTTTGTAACAGTGCAAAAATGCCCAAAATCAAAAAGTGAGAGTTTTATGTAGCCCCTTCATAGAATCGAAAATATAGCGTATATTAAGGTTCAAGCCGGCGGCTTTGATGCGCCGAATTTCTTGCCTATTTCGAAAGTGAAATGGGTAGTCAAATTGCCAAATGAACTGACCCATGTTTTCTCTAACCTATCTGCCAGTAATAATCTCTAATCAGCAATAATTTCCAGTCCTTAACATAATTATGACTAACAAATATGTAGGCACTAAATTGTCATAGGTTGTCTTTTCACAGGGTTTGATCTTGGTCGAGAACTCAGGGCTACTTCGAATACTAAATTTGCAATGGCCTCATTAGATATGTGATGCCTAACAAATTGTTAAACACTCCATAGCATTTTGATGTAGTTTGTTCGAACTTGGCAGGTTTGGGTTACCCAGTGGATTCGTAGTCCCGATAAAGGCCCCTTCCCGATGTCCATAGATTAAAGTTTGGTGTACTTGGGCATATTGTTTCTCAGATGGATACTCTGAACTTATAATCTGCCATTTTTTAAGCTTAATTGTTTTACAAGGATTGGCGAACAAGTTATGTATTATATATTAACGCCTCTCATGGGCCAAAGGAGCAGGTGTCTGGGGTGACCTTCGTAGCGGCAATTTCGTGGCCTAGCTCTTCTCGAATCGAATACTGCGAAGGGATCTTTAGCCTGCACTTAGTGTGTCTCTCCCCACAAAGAGGACAGCCATTTTACATCCCCACCCGATTGGACGATACGCTGTGATAGCACTGCTCAATCCCATAATTGGTGCTGACAGCCAGTATTCGGACACCACGAGAACTATCCCCGACCGAGGATTGATCACGGGACATCTGACTTGATAGACCAGTGCACTTATCCACTCGACCAGCACTCTCTGTATAATCTGTCAGTGACTGTTTTCTTTTGAACTCAAATCCATTTGACAATAAATGTTACCTCTTCACCCAACGTAACGGCCAAAAGCGGCCAGTTCTATTCTCAAAAATCGGAAAATAATTTTCATTATTTTTTCATTTTTTGTCTCAAAAACATAGGTTATGACCCCTCGTTGGAACGAGCTTGTCGAGCTCGTTCCAACGAGGGGTCATAACCTATGTTTTTGAGACAAAAAATGAAAAACATTTGTTATTCAAGAATTTTTTTTGCAAGTGTCGTCTGCTTTTCATGTTAAATAAAGGATTAACTGGATATATGTTCAAAAGAGAACAGTCATTGAGAGATTTATGTTATATACGGTATTATATAATCATGTCCCTATATTACAACGGGGACAAAGTGGACAACATATTCTCGAATCTCCGAAGCGCCTTCGTGAGAACTCGACAGACGCTATGCTAAATTAGCATAGCGTGTGCCAGGTTCTCGCGTAAGCACTTCGGAGGGTCGAGAATATATTGTTCACCAGGTCCCTGTTTTAATGCATGAGACCCCCCCCCCCCCCACACTCCCTCCCCACCCAACTCATATATCAGGGAATAATGTAGATGTTGGGTATTCTTGTTATGTTTCTTTCAGTTTGAATAAGACACCCTTGCCCTATATTAATTAATCTTGATTTTTTTTCGAGTTTGCCTCTTCTGCAATAAAAAATACAACGAACCGCAAAAAACCCGTCGCATTAGATAACACGAGAACAGCTTTCATTTTCGAATAAACATCGCGTAGAATAGCATTACTGGTGGGAGTCCATTCTTTTGAGAGTTCATTCAGCACAGTCTTGGGGGGGGGGGGGGGGGGGGGTTGTGGAAGTTTTCTGGTTCGGGAATCACAGAATGTCCCGAGTCCGTGTGTGACCACCCTGAGCGTTGATAACAGCTGCGCATCTCGGTGACGAGTCGGTTGATGAAGGCAACAGTGAGCTGCATGGGGCCAAACCTGCTAAACGGCTGCATTAAATTCTGCATCGTCTCTCGGCCTCGGTCGCACTTGATCGAGTCTCATCTGGATCTCGTACAGAGATGTTCGATTGGGTTCAAGTCCGGGCTGAGTGCTGGCCAAGGCATTACTTCGATGTTATGCTGCTGCAAGAAGTCCCTGGTAACTCTAGCCGTGTGAGCACGTGTGTTGTCATACTGGAATTGGTGGTTTGGATGTCGCCCGAAGTGAGGGACAACATGGGTTCTCAGTACCTGATCGGTGTTGCGTGCGGCTGTGACACCATTACCTCTACCTGGACAGATAATCTGAAAGACGACAGGTCCCAGTCTCACGTTGAGACCGATTCCGCCCAAAACCATGATGCTTGGTTCTCCCCATGGGTCTTTTTTCCATAACGCATGCGTCGGCATCCCTCCTACGCCACACCCTGGATCGGCCAACTGCGGTGGAAATGCGAGTACCGGCTCTCGTACGAGAAAACGACTGTCCGCCATTCTCGTTGACGCCAAATTCGACGACGCATGGCCCACTGCATCCGTTCCTGGCGGTATCGAGCTGTAAGTATGGGTCCTCTCGCAGGACGACGACATGGCATGTTGTTGGCGATCAAACGGCGACGAACTGTGTTGGCACTGATGTGTCGCCGATGAGTTCCAACAGTGCGACGAGCTGTTTGGATGGCCCTTGCAAATCGACCCTGAATGTGATGCCTCACTTTATGGCGGTCTTGACGCGGCGTCGTCACTCTCGGGCGACCACGGCGTGGGCGGTCGTTTGTGGAATTGGTGGCATTGAATCACTCTCCCATACGTTGAATGGTACGAATGGTACAATTGAATTCGTCTGCTATCACCTGAGGGCTCTGCCCGGCATGTAAACTCCCTATGGCTTGTTCACGTTGGTTTACGCTGGGTCTCGGCATGACTCTCCAATCCGAATAACAACTGAGAGTCTCTTGATTTGGAGTGGCGTTTTATACCCTTGATGGTCATGAACTGCACGAGAATTTCATTTTCGCAGTGAACCTTTTCCAGCCGTCTCACATGATCGCTTCGAAACTGCACTGATCACCTCAGCTCGCGACACGTCCATCCGGGCATTTAGGGTTAACCGCATCGTAATGGTACAACTTGATGTCCACGTAAGTATACCCAAAATTATAACATACGGACATGTACCTGCCAATGTACTACCCATATTAGAAAGGCGACGTTTCTTTTGCGGTTCAGTATATAACCAGCAACACTTCGGAAATATTGCCGCTGTCCAAGCAATAAGATCGAAACCTAAACTTAAGACTAAAGTTTAGTTACGCGACAGGGGGATTTCCTTGATGTAAAGACTAAGCTGGGGTCCTCGGCATATCCTCTTCGACTCCACGTGTTGCCTGGCTGGCGATATGATTCTTGCTCCTGGAAAAATCGTTTAACCCTTTACCCAACGTAACGGCCAAAACCGGCCAGCGCTATTCTCAAAAATCGCCAATTAATTTTCATTTTATTTTCATTTTTTGTCTCAAAAACATAGGTTATGACCCCCTCATTGGAACGAGCTCGTTCCAATGAGGGGTCATAACCTATGTTTTTGAGACAAAAAATGAAAAGAATTATTGAAGAATTTTTTTTGCATGTGTCGTCTGCTTTTCATGTTAGGTAAAGGGTTAATGCCGTCCTGTCTCTTAACCCTTTACCAAACACGAAAAGCAGACGACACTTGCAAACACAATTCTTGAATAACTAACCTTTTTCATATTTTGTCTCCAAAACATAGGTTATGACCCCTCATTGGAAGGAGCTCGTCGAGCTTGTTCCAATGAGGGGTCATAACCTATGTTTTTGAGACAAAAAATGAAAAAAATAATGAAAATTAATTGGCGATTTTTGTGAATAGCGCTGGCCGGTTTTGGCCGTTACGTTGGGTAAAGGGTTAACCATCACCAAACAAGCAGAAGGGTTTTGTAAATCTATATTAACCCTTTGCACACTGATGCTGAAATATCAAATATCAGCCTGCAAATACTTCCCACAATGCAAATATCTATTTATATTGGAGGAAAAAATTGCTTCTTGAAATTTTGAAACCAGGGTCCAGATGGTTAAATAGAGGTGGATGAGAAGGAAATAAATTTACACACAAACCAACTAAATAGAAACAAATGATGTAAAACTGGACAAATCATCTTGTTAAAAAGAAGCCGTATCTAAGTTCATGCCAATGCTTCTGGGCACGCAAGAAAGGGATCGCAGCTCACTTTAGTCAGGGGAGCTAACTCGATTTCGTTTATTGTCTGTGGATGACAGAAAATATTCAGTTGTAATCCCACCACCGTCCCCTTCCGACTCCAGTTTCAGACCGACAAAATGAAAGTCAGTTTTTGCTGCAGACCTATTCAAAGAGAAGGTGTGGTACGGGCGTAGTAGAGAGCTAAAGGGAGAATTTATTGAGAATGAAATCCAGAACGAGCAAATATTCTTCCGCCAGAATGAAATGTCTGCAGGATTTTCAATCTGTTCCTTGGTGTAATAACGGTGTATGTATTCTATCAGTTTGTTTTTAGCAGTAAGATCTTTGCAACTTTACTTTGAAGATATTCCCATGTTATTTTTATAAAATATGTTGTAATGTCTGCCTCCGGCGACAAATTCCCACTGCATGTACAAAACATACCGCGCAAACGCAATATTTAATATACGATATATATCGCATGCAGATGAGCGAATACCAAATCAGAATAGAAACGTCGAACCGTCCAACACATTGCAACGAGTCTAACCGTAAGATGTTTCAATACTGAAACGGGAAAATAGTTTGTTGTGGAGATGTCTGTCTCTTCGGGATGATTGCTGGTCGAAAACAGTGGCTTATGTATTCACTGAACTGTTACAGTTCTGTATTGTATCAAAATAAAAAAAAACAAACAAACATGTTATAAACTGAGTGTTCATTGCACGGTTATTTCACGGTTTGGTCTGCGCTGTGATGTACTTGTTAAAACACTTTGCCCAGCACGAATAACAGACGACTCTTGGAAATAAAATGTCTTGAACAAGTAGAATTTTTCATTTTTACCTCCCAAAACATAACTTATGACATCCCCACCCCCAACCCCCCAATTCAAACGAGTTCGTTCCGATGGTGGGTCAAAGGCTATGTTTTTTAGAGAAACAAAATGGAAAAAAAAATTGAAGGGTGTTCTTTGTGAATTGGTTGGCCGATTTTGGGCTCAAAGTTAGGTGAGGGGAAAGAGTTTATTTAAATATTCCTTGATCGTCAAGTGAGGTAAAACGGCTTGTATGAATGATTCTCTCACCAACATTTGGTATATGTTCAAAAGAACACTATTTGTGAAAAAATAGGAGGATTCCAGCTGTGAGGGAGGAGGGTGCAGCAACTTGATTTTAACAAAATTGAAGTGGCCTATCCCAACCATCTCCCTTGAAAAAATATTTTTGTTCACATCCGACTCCAGGTTCAGACCGACAGAAGACTCAAGGTTCAGACTGACATTAAGTTGATGTTTGAGATTTCTTCCAAACTGCTGGCCAGGAGTTTTGAAGAAATCTCAAACACCAACTTAAGGTGCTATATAAGTAAGAGAAATTTTTTACTTTGAATTTCCCCCTCTGATGTTCCATAAATACAAATTAAATATACACAAATTATACATCAAAATGAAGGTTGTGATGTCTGGAACACGACAAATATATGCAGTCAACTCACACAGTAGACCGCAGGCACCAGTGGTTCCCGGAAGTCTGCTACAGTATTCGTACCAGAACTGAGAACAAAATACAATTTCAAGAGGACAACTCGCGTCCAAATGTGCTTCAAGAACAATGCTTGGAAACCAAAATTCTTCAAAACGCAGCGACAAAGCTGCGTGGGTTAAATTCCAAAACTCTCGGCTTTGTTTTCTTTGTCTGTTTGTTTACATTTTGGCCAGGGTGATCTGGGCCGACATAGCACGAATGTACAATGCCATCTAAAATCAAATAATGAGAAAGATCGCCTTCATACTACACAGTGTTATTATATGGAGACTTCACAGTTGCCATATTACGTGCAAGGTATCATAACACCTGTTTGAACTTCTTTGAATTACGCGATCGTTTTTCGATGACAATTCGTGGCATTGCATGATATGCGCATGTCCGTCGGCCATGAAATCCACCTTCAATAAAAAATGCAGATAGTGTTGTCCTTTCCCCAAATGCAGTCCTGTCACTGCATTGTAAAGTGTTTTGAATGCCGAGCTTTATTCTTGGATATCTGAAGCACATTTGGATTTGGGCACATTTGGCCACGAGTTGTTCTGAAATATTATTTTATTATCAGTTCTGGTATGAATACTTTAGCAGACTAACTTCCAGGAACGATTGATGCCTGCTGTCAACTCTGCGAGTTGATTGCAAATATGTTTCGTGTTCTGTACATCACGACCTTCATTTTGATGTATAATTTGTGTATATTGTATATTAAATTTGAATTTATGTAATATCAGAGGTGGGAATTTCAAAGTAAACAAATTTCCCTCACTTATATAGCACCTTCAAGTGCTATATAACTAACTGTAAGTTAGCTTGACAATAGGTGATAGGTTATTTTCGATGTCATAAAAAATCTAAGGTTCCGCTCTACAGTTTCGCACTATTGCACAGGGGTAACATTCTAAACTAAGAGCACATGTTGAAACTAATGCCATGTAAATTGGAAATATAGTTTTAATACCAGATATATTATTACATTAGGCTATTTATTGGACAACAGAATTTGATGTTTTGGTCACAGAGTTGGAGTCTGATGCATATTGGTAAATTTGCAGAGGAATTATGGGAAACAGTGGTTGAGACAAATTGACTATTTTTCAAAGTGCCATTTTTACACGGAGTTGCTACCAGGCATGTACAGTGCGTGGAGAGTGGATTGTAACTAAATCACCCGTGGAGTGGAGTTATCACCTAAGCGATAACTTTCAAATTCTGTACATATCGACAAAAAACACAAGCAATGTTTCAGCCAATGGACCTCCGGGTTTAACCCGGAGGTCCATTGGGTGAAACTTTGTGCTGGTTATGCTTTGCAACAAATTTGCAATTATTGTCTGGGTGGAATCTCCACTCTACGAGTGATTTAGTGATGATACACTTTCCACGTACTGTAACTAAAAATGAGACGGAAACATATAATTTTTTTCACACTTTGAGGTCTCGTTTCCTATTAAAAGGTCAGAGTACTGTTTTGTGATGGCGTGGATTTATTAAATAATGTTCATTAATGGTGATATGGCCACAATAATCTGTTGATGGTCTTAATTCAAACTATATACAGTCAAGTGCATTTCAGTAAGTTGGAGGTCAAGGTCTCACAGGAGGGACTAACCCAGATCTGTTTGGGAGCTGACATTTTGCAGGTGACAAATGGGACAATTTTTGTGTAAATATGCTTTGAGAAAGTCTTTTGAAAAAATAAATAAGAAACCCAAATGTTTTATCTTTGTTAGAACGTTCATCTTCTGTTGTAGAATCGTAAGTGGAGGAATAAAGAATTCCTATAACATGGTTTTATCGCTAGCGATGCACGAACGTTGGAAAATGTATCCCCAAAATGAGAATATTTTGACCATTTTACCCCATTTTTCGAGCAATCAACCGTGTCCTTCAGCTGATATAGAAAGATTTTGATTTTGTGCTGTTTTCTCCCGGAAAGGCCACAACGAGAGCTTCCAGAAACTGAAAACATTGTGAGGATTGTTAATAGGGGAGGTAATTTAAATGCGAAATATCCTCGGCCGTGTAAATGAGAAGTTATGCATTTCTTGAAAAAACAACGTATTCACCCGATAAACTCTAACGAGACCTTAGAAACAAGGGATGATATGCTTCAGGGGTAGGTAAGTGGGGATAGTGGGGCAATTCTGCTTTTGGGGCTGCTGGGTAGCTGAAAATGACTTGTTTCGGTATTTATTGATGTAGTTTTTCAGGTTGAAACCTTGCATTCGACAGTAAATTATCTTAGCCACATTCAGATTGTTTATTTCTACTTTGTCAAATAGTGTTTTATGTTTTCAGCGGATTCGGAAAATGTAAAACATGTTTTGGGTTGGCAGGGGCTGCGGAACGTTTTTCAAAATGTGCGTGTGGGGTGGGGGGGGGGGAAGTGGGGGGCGTGCTGGATCGGGCGATGGATGGTCGTTGGTATGACGGGCCGAGCATGATTCGGCCCGTGGTACGAAAATGTTTAATTCCATGGTCCCAAAATTTCCATGCATCTGAGCGAATATTTTGAGATTTTTCAGATGTATTTGAAAGATTTCACACTTTGAGAACCGTTAAAAAAAACGTCGGTAAAGCAAACAGGTGAAGTCTATTTATTAGCTTTGGTCGAAATGGGGGGGGGGGGGGGGGGCGGTGGCGTTGCGGTAACCGGTTCTCGTCAGATCACCGAAGTTAAGCAATGTCGAGCTCGGTTAGTCCTTGGAAGGGTGACCGTCTGAGCGATCGATTCGGGCTCCCGCGTTGTGTCCTTGGGCAAGGCACTTCACCCCGATTGTCCACATGGGGGCACGATGACGCCGTGTATTAAGGCGTACTGCACGTCGATGGTGCGCATGTCTTCAACCAATCTAACCCTGCATGTGCTGCTCGACGTTGCTCGGTGGTTCTCTCCGGGTACTCCGGCTTCCTCCACCCGTAAAACTGTCACCGACACAATATGACTTTGGCTGCTAAAGTGTCGTTAAACCCTAATAAATAAATAAATAAATTGGTCGTAACGACCAAAGCTGATAAACAGACATCACCTGTATGCTTTACCAGACGTTAACAGCAATTATACTGTCTGTGGATTATCTTGTCTGGGGGTGGATTTGGTACTTGTATGTCTGTAAGATTACGATCTACTTCAGTTAACCGATTGTTTAACAGACTGTATACATTTTAGCGTGTGCTGCCACTTACTGCAAAAAATTCTCCGAAATCCATCGAAACTGAACCAGTACGAGAGAAACATAGCTGGCGAAAATGTGGGGGAGGCTCTGGATCCGCCCCTTGTTTCACCAGTCATTGGTTGTGTTAAAATATATGCATACAAAAAAACATGGCCCGGCAAAAAAAGTGGGAGGGCTGAAGCTCCCCAGCCCCCCCCCCCCCCCCCCCCCGATTCCGCCGCCCCTCGATGTGAGCTTGGGAGGTTGCCTGTGAAGAACAAAATTAAAATCAGTCAGTTCCGCCGCCCCTGGTTAGACAACTAAGTTGAATAATATTCACATCTGAAGAGAGTGTATGGCATCTCATTTTCGATAATGACTGGAAAACATGTGGAGCGGAACCTAAGCAATGTCATAATTTATCACTTTTTTGTTGTGCATCTGTATTTGTGTACAATTCTTCACAATTTGGAACAACAAAAAACATTTTTCTGAATCTTGATGACATCGAAACCTATTTTGAAACAAGAGTTCCCATTAATTATATAGCACCTTAATGGACGACAGACTAGTTCCCATTAATTATATAGCACCTTAATGGTCGACATACGTCGTACTAAAATGATGACTACAGTTCACAGCGACTTTTCGAGCGCGGCGGCTTATTGGTTAGTGCATTGGATTTTTGGTCAAAAGATCAGTTGCTTTATCCTGACCTGGGTCGTCGTCAGCGTTGAGTCCTTGGGCACGACACTTAGTCCCGATAGCAAAAGTGGGTGTAGTACATTCAGCGGCGTAGCTACGGGTGGGGGATTATTATGACCCCCGTTGAGTCTGGAGGTGGGAAGCGGAAATCTCATCCGAGGGGCAAGATATTTGAACCAGACCCGAGGCTTGCCTCGGGTCTGGTTCAAATATCTTGCCCCGAGGGTGAGATTTCCCCATTCCCACCTTCAGACTCATCGAGGATGATTATTCTCTCCACACATGGATTACGTCATTATAGATAATTGGCGGTCACGTGCTGACATACCCAATTTATCAAGTCGTAGTCCTTTCGAAAAACGAACAATTTCATCGAAATGATCGTACAAAAGCTAGGTATATACTAAAAAGTTGATTTGGAACACTGTCCGTCAAGGGGTTAATGAATTTGCGAGTGTCAAACGCTAATGTAAAGGGCATTGTGAGATTATTGGTCGATCGATAAATTCGCGCAGTGATATTATTAAATCTGCAGAGAAACATGGGGTTGAAACAAATCAAGTTTAATATTTGAATAATAATTAAATAGTCTATATCAACAAGGAACAGATACATGTAAGTAGGTAATAAACGAACACAATTTAAGAAGAGTTTGCAAATCGTGGAGCCATTTTGTTTATTTACAATTGTGCAGACGATAATGAAATAATTCCGGCGACCTAATAAAATATGCAAATGAGTATGTCACGTGGGGTGGGTGGTATAGAAATATCCCACCCTGCTGTCTCACCCGGGACACGCATATGTTTCACGTATAGTGGGGGGGGGGGGGGGGATAATTTTTTTTCGCAACCCCCCCCCCCAAAAAAAAAAAAACAAACAAAAAAACAAACAAAAAAACAAAAAAAAAACAACAACATTGTCGCAATGCAAGTTTAAAACAGCATGGGATCCCAAAATGGTCATAAATGGGTAAACCAACTGGTATTTGTTCGTCGACAAGGTTCGATCACTGCCTGCTAAAAAGATGCAGAGTGCGCGCAATTTCCAGACTAAATGTATTTTGAGGTTACATAACCCCAATCAGCTAAGGAATGTATACGTCAGATAGATATACTGATAAACACGTGGCGAGGTGTCTACATTACAAGTATGTCGAAGAATGTCTTGTGGATTGGAATAGTAAATTCACATGTGGTTGACTCAGTAGCGTAGCTACGGGGCTGCTTGGCCCCAAAAATTTGCCCAGTGCAACTTTCACACAACACAGAGCGCCAAAAATGGTTCCCAAAGCAGGGGCTACACACGCTACAAATGTCTCAGATTCGCTCTTAGAGCACTAAATTTTGCAAAATATTCTCGGAGTAGAGGTGGGGGCTAGTCCTAACTTGGACCCTCCGGTCGCTGCCCCCTCATTGGTCAAAATGAAATATGTTAACGCTATTTTTCAGGATTTCCACACTTCAAATATAGTAACCAGTCGTTGACCAATGAGAGAGCAACGAAAAATTCGCTGCAAAATAGATGTCGTTAAGATTGTTAGGATATGATTTACGCAAATGAATGCGGTTTATTTGATCAAAATCGGTACAGTATTTGTTATTTCTTGGTTTTCTAAAAATATCGTTTCGGGAAGTGTTATACCTTGTGTTTTTTTATTGTATTGATATTTGATAATGGTACCTGCATTTAACTGGTTGCCTGCTAGAAGCCACTATCAGGGCTTTCAAAAAAATGAGGGTACCAGAACAAAAGTTAACATTTTCCTTGTTCATGTTTCACATTCAGTCAAACACAAATTATATTTTTTTTATATGAATGTGTTTTATGACAATTTATTGGAGAGTGCCTGAGGCCACTCTCCAGTAGTTTGTAATAAAACAAACATTAAATAACAAATTCAGACCACCAAAAATAATCTAGCTAGTAGTATGTAATGTGGTTTTGAGGTACAGGTTGGATGACCTCGGTGGATGACCTCGGAAGTGACGTCATGTCACGTGACCCAGTGGCGCCATGTTTTGTTGTCATGGTAACCCGCGTGAGCGGCCATGTTGTGAGATCATCTTCATAGTGATACGTGGTGTGGGTGCGCATGCGTAGCGCGTGTTGTTAGGGTGATACGTGATACGTGTTTCCGTCGTCCATTTTGTATACTGGAGGCCGTCATCTTGGTTTCTATATCCAAATTTTACGGACTCGGCTAGGAATCTCAATGACGGAATGCCTTATATGTATACAGGGGAAATCTGATTCAACCTTGATCAATGTTATAGTCGAGACCGAGTTAGGTATAGCTAGGAAGTAATGGATGAGATATGGGGCAGAATAACAGAAACCAATAGTACTGGTACAAGGCCACAATGGAACAAGACTGTTGTAGAAGCTAATGATAGGACAGATAGGCCATAGACCTGTAATGGCCTTGGAGCTTTGGCGACAAGATGGAAGCGGTTGGTAAGACTACATTAGACCCATTGAGGGCTTTTACATAGCCTAATGCGACAAAAAAGGGATTCTCCAAAAGGTATCCTCGATAGGTATCCTCAATAGGTATCCTCAAATAATACAATATCAGGCCATAGGTATCCTCAAATACCCGTATGTGCCTATGTGATAGGGTATATTGTGTCACATTGTGCCTTTTCACATACGCACATATGACAAAAAGGGATTCTCCAGTAGATATCCTCGATAGGTATCCTCAAATAATACAATACCAGGCCATAGGTATCCTCAAATACCCGTATGTGCCTATGTGATAGGGCATATTGTGTCACATTGTGCCTTTTCACATAAGCACATATGACAAAAAGGGATTCTCCAGTAGATATCCTCGATAGGTATCCTCAAATAATACAATACCAGGCCATAGGTATCCTCAAATACCCGTATGTGCCTATGTGATAGGGCATATTGTGTCACATTGTGCCTTTTCACATAAGCACATATGACAAAAAGGGATTCTCCAGTAGGTTTCCCCGGTAGGTATCCTCAAATAATACAATACCAGGCCAAAGGTATCCTCAAATACCCGTATGTGCCCATGTGATAGGGCACATTGTGTCACATTGTGCTTTTTCACATAAGCACATATGACAAAAAATGGATTCCATAGCCACAGGTGTTTTCAAAAAAGGGATGCTAAAATTGGGGTGCCTGGGGATATTGCCATTGGATATAGGCTTTTATTATGCAGAAGGGAGATAAATCTGCATACAGATTAAGAGAAATTAAGCAATCTGATGGGTTATAAATGATCTAGATATATGAAACAACAAGAGTACTTGGAATAGGGTCAGAACTAACAAGAATAGACCAGAAATTGCTAAATATAGTAATAATAAGCAACACTGTTCCAACTAATAGGCTCTTCTACGCTACTGGAGTATACTCCAGAACAAAGGAACATGGCTAGGTAGACATAAACTATTACATATATAGATAGAAGCAGAGGATTCTGAAAGAATTCGAAATAGTAAAAGTTGGGTGGATTTTGATGATTTGGAAGGATTGTCGGGTTGTTTGTGGTAATTAGATTACTCCGATTCAATCGAACACACCCTCCGAACATACCCCGTCTTATTGCATAAAAATTGGGTAACATAGCAACCACGTGCTACCATAGAAACCAAGATGGCGGCCTCCAGTATACAAAATGGACGACGGAAACACGTATCATCCTAACAACACGCGCTGCGCATGCGCACTCACACCACGTATCACTATGGAGATGACGTCACAACATGGCCGCTCACGCGGGTTACCATGGCAACACAACATGGCGCCACTGGGTCACGTGACATGACGTCACTTCCGAAGTCATCCACCGAGGTCATCCAACGGGTACCTCAAAACCACATTACATACTACTCTAGCCCTCAACCAGTAAAGCATATTGGTCAAACTAGTAGGGCCTGTGGTGGGAAGGCGAACAATCTCATTATTTAATTATAGACGGCATTGTTTATCGATGCTTTTTCGGTCCTACTGACCTGACCGAAACATAAACAAATAGAAAACAAAACAAAACCGAGGATTTTGGAATTTACTTCCCACGCAGCTCTGTCGCTGCGTTTTGTAGAATTTTGATTTCCGAGCTTTGTTCTTGGATATCTGAAGCACATTTGGCCACGAGTTGTTCTCATGAAATATTATTTTATTATCAAGTTCTGGTACGCATACGGAAGCAGACATCCATGAACCATTGGTTCCAGCTGTCAACTCTGTGAGTTGATTGCAAATATTTTCTCTGTTCTATACATCATAACCTTCATTTTGATGTATAATTTGTGTATATTTAATTTATGTTTATGGAATATCAGACTTGGCATTTTCAAAATAAACTAACTTTTCTTGCTTATATAGCGCCTTAACCCTTTACCGAACATGAAAAGCAGACGACACTTGCAAAAAAAATTCTTGAATAACTAATTTTTTTTCATTTTTTGTCTAAAAAACATAGGTTTTGATCCCTCTTTGGAACGAGCTCGACGAGCTCGTTCCAAAGAAGGGTCATAACCTATGTTTTTGAGACAAAAAAAGAAAACAAATAATGAAAATTAATTGGCGATTTTTGTGAATAGCGCTGGCCGGTTTTTGCCGTTACGTTGGGTAAAGGGTTAAGAAGAAAATTTGAAGCTATACTCACCAGGGCGACACATCAACTGCAAGTCCGGCAACAGTCTTTGTGGCCAAGAAGGTAGGAAAATATAACGCACTATCACTACTTTTATGAGATACCCGAATACAGAAAAATTATTTCTGACTGAATGGTCCACAGACATTTCTGGATTGATTTTGAGATTTGAAAAAGGCAGTTATCACAAACTCGGTAACAAGTCATAATGTGTTTCGCTCTTATTCGAGCGAACGTTTCTTGAAGATTGAAAATGACTAGCGACAACCGATGATTCGGGTGTTGCGCGCTTTTAGATCTCTGTACTGCCCATGGTATCAAGTCGTCGTATAAAAAAGAAATCGCGAGAAAACAACATGTTTGTATTTCGCGAAGATGCTGTAAAAGTTATGAAACATAATTTACTTTGAATCTGATAGTCCATAAATTTCAAATAAATATACACATAACGAGGCGTGCCAGACTCTGATCTTCTCGAGGAGAGGTCTTTTGGGGTTGTTCTGGCTTTGGTCGGTCCTTAACATCGTTGGTTTGTTGAGGTTTTCAGACAAGTCTGCTGATGACAGAATGACTAGCAAAAGGTGCTTTCCAATAGCGTTAAATGATATGCCTGTTGCATGCATGTCAACAATTTGCCATCTTAGTGCCTCTGACAGTCTCCTCCTTGCCATGTCAACTTTTTTGATAAAACTGACAAATTTTCTTGCTTTATACCCAGATACTGCATGTGGATGATAGTGTTTTTTGTGACATCCGTGGGTAGCATGCTTCACGTGGACAAGGGTTTGTGTTTGGGGTACGCTATCAACCCGAAACATCATGTTACTAGATGAAATGTACTGCAAGATATAGCAATCAATAAAACATAATCAGTAACAACAATTTCACTGTCATGAAACATTTCAGGGGGTGCTTAATTAAGTACAGGTGTATATGTATATAACGCTTAGAAATAGTATCACGGAAGTGGACAGCGGGGGGCTAAATATAGTTCTGACGGTGACCATAACGGCAATATTTTATTTCCAACTGAACTAGCAAACACTTAAATACTGCGATAACAATGTATTAGACACACATGCGATGAAAAAGAGGCCATGGACGAATTAAAACAAATTGGAGTCTAAAAGTCTATTCCTTTTCACAAACGAGCTTGATTTAAAGATTCTGAAAAGGATCCGAGATATAAGAGAGATGACAGAAGAACGATAATTGATTATATGATCACGGATACTACTTTATGAAGGAAGGCAAAATAGGTTGAAGTACTTGAAGCGGTCAAAGGGGAGATGGACAGTGACCACAACATTTAGGATCAGGGACATAGCAGGGATTTCTAGTCAAGTCTTGGCTGCCTGTTAAGGCAGCCAAGACTTGATCAGAAATCACTGCTCAGGTGATTTGTCATTTGTCAGCATGACTTCTTACTGATGGCATGTTAAGAGAAAATGCGCTGAAATCGCAAAAAGCAAAAATAGATATTCAAAGGTTAAGATCAAGGAACAAGTCACAAAATTACTGTAGATATGATTGAGCCCTAGGCTTTGCCATTTGTGGCACTGTGATAGAATGATTGCCCCAAAAAACACAACGATAAATCATGGTTTACCATGATATTTGGGACAATATCGTGCTTTACTATGGTGTATCGTGATACTTGTTCGTTAAGGAAACTCTGCATTTTACAGTATTACAACACAAGTCCAACAAGTGATCACAACACACCAAAGACTGTAAAACACTGGACGCAATCTGCGCGTTGCATGCAGTAACAGCTAAATAGTTTTCTTGCTTACATAGTGGGCCAGATGTTTTCTGGCATGTAACTCTCCAAACTTCTGTGAAAACACAAACAGTTTTACATAACACGGGTCAATGTGTGAAATCTATTGCATAACAATTTATGTAGGTGTTTTCTTTATGGGCCCAAGGGGTGGGGTGGTAGAAGTGCGGCGATCGGCCTCTGCCACTGTAACATGGCCATGAGAAAATAAGGGTGAAGAGAAAGATCGGTAACAAATATACACAAAATGAGGGATAAACCTGTTTCAGATAATTAAACGGGAATGTCAGTCAGGGAAAGTATATTGTAAATTTCTATATGTCAGACTAGTGGAGGTGATCAAAGATATTTTTTATTTTATTTTGAGGGATGGGGTGGGCTCCGGAATGGTTTCGGGAAAAAAGAGTGGTAGATCCAACTAAAACCAAAAAGAAAAAGATGTTTATGGCATTTTTTGATGTTGAACGCAAATGTGCACGCATATTCCAAAACTGACCCATAGGCAAGGGAAATATGCTCTCAGATATTCAACGGCCAATAATACTTGAGCCAAAAAATGGGCTGCGCCAATACATCGATGAACTCTGGTCATCATGAACATATACATGCATACAAAAATAAGGAACCTCTGGTGGCAGGTGATAATGGTTGGAGTTTTCAGAAGACATAACTTAAAATAGTTCAAAACTTCAATCAAAGATCATAGGGCAATAACAGTTAATAGACTTGTACGAAAGACCTCAATTTCTATACAGGCTTGGCTTACATGCATATGCATAATGGAAATTGAAAGACATGTATGTAAGACATGAGGCAAAATAGGTTATAATTGCAATATTATAACACGACATAACTCAAAGTAGTTCAAAATAGCAATTCAAGGGGGAATAACTATTGATAGACTGGGGCCAATACTATAAAACTTTTACAATTGTTTTTCTAGAATTGTATTTTCTAGTTATAACTTTAAATGGATTAAAATGAACCATTAGCATTTTCAAAGATCTGGCAATTTGCTAACTGGCAAATTACCAGATCTTTGAAAATGATAATGATTCATTTTAGTCAGTTATATTAATAGGTAGAAAATACAATCCTCTTAAAGTTTTATAGTATTGGCCCCTGGTCGGGAAGACCTAAAATTCGACACACGTTTGGCTAACATGTTTGTACTTGCACCCCGGAAGTCTGGAGAATCGAATGTAATACGTAAATTAAAATAGCTTGAAACTACAATACAGAAGGGTAATAAGTCTTGATAAACTTTGCAGAAAAAGTTAAAACAACTTGAGCTTGTGCAGACCCCAATTCATACCCCGATGCAGCGCATGACCCAAGACAGAATTCTGGGTCTCAGAATGGGAGATTGAAGGAATTGGCAAAAACTGTACGGTAATACTGATTTGAACAAAGTTGGATTGTCGTGAGAGAGGACACAAAATCACCTCATATGATTAACCCATTACCTAACATGAAAAGCAGACGACACATGCAAAAAAAATTCTTGAATAACTAATTTTTTTCATTTTTTGTCTCAAAAACATAGGCTATGACCCCTCGTTGGAACGAGCTCGACGAGCTCGTTCCAACGAGGGGTCATAACCTATGTTTTTGAGACAAAAAATGAAAAAAATAATGAAAATTAATTGGCGATTTTTGAGAATAGCGCTGGCCGGTTTTGGCCGCTACGTTAGGTAAAGGGTTAAATTTGATCCACTTGTTTCTCAATAGAAAACATTTTCTACGAATTTCACAAAAATGCAGTTTTTTACGTATTATCTCCCCTTTGAGAAGCCGAAATCGAGAGTGGCACGCATACTTGATGCACTAACATATCGTGCAGTGTGAATGGACAAGTCGCATCACGACAAAAAGCATTACCAAAATGAAAATGTCAATGACACTGTAGCATAACTTGACTGTATGTGTGTTTGGTGAAAAGGATACTGTTCAATGTTCATGAAAGGATTATGAAATAAGATAAGAATTGTAATAATTGAGAATAAGTTCACTTCTGTTCCCTACATACGATGTTTTCCATAAGATTAATTTGAGGTGTAGACTACTAAAGACTTGAGGCCTGGGTTGATGTGGCCCTCACACCTAACGTGCCGGTCCGGCGGTCACTGTTGACCGATCGTGACCAAAACAGGAGAGTTTCATCTAGATATCATACAGAGTTATCCTACCAAGTTACAATGAAACCCATTCATAAAAACAACATGTAGACAGTGCTAAATGAAATCAGGTCACGTTGCTAGGTGGTGGTAACGTGACCAAAATAGGACAGTCCCATCTAGACATCTAGACATCATACCGAGTTATCTTCCCAAGTTACAATGAAATCCCTTCATAAATATGAACTGTAGACTGTGCTAAACAATTCTAGGCCACGCGGCTGTCGCGTTTGTCCGATTACAACCAAAATAGGACGTTCTCATCTAGACATTATACGGAGTCATCCTACAGGTTACAATGCAATCCTCTCATAAATACGACCTGTAGACTGTGCTAAAGGTTTTCGGGTTTTGGGCCCTTGCAGCCGTCACGGTTGACTTGTCGTCACCAAAAGGGGACGTTCTCGTCTAGACATGAGTCAACATGACCTCAAACCTGCATATGAAATTTGGTGATGATCAGGGGTCCTACTAAAACACCGAGGGATACCGAGGTGAAGGAAAATAAGTATTTAAGTGTCGTTTAAAAGGTTTAAATATATGTGCAGACATATAATTTAGTTTTTTGGGGCAATATATGTGATATAACCGTTGATTTATTCGAGTAAATGCAAGATATACAGACCGAGCCTTCACCGAAAACTGTCCCTCGGTATTTAGTAGGTGGCTTGGTAATTAATAAGGCTACCTTGGTAAGTGATGAAGCACGTAAGAGCTAATTAATTGGGTATCACAACACAGGTCACTGCAATATTTGGCAGCTCTAAATTTGTTGGTTTTTTTGTTTGTTTGTATTTTGTTTGTTTTGCCATTACTGGCTTTATGCCGTTATTATGCTTTTTGTGGCGTATTGTGATAAGTATCGCTTGGTTGTGCTCGATACACCCAAAGCTACAGCTTGTACTTAGTACATGTATATATATATAATATACTTTGACACCGCAGATCTTTAACATCGCAGATCCAAGGTGTTCCATCCAAACGCTTTTTACAGCGCCGGAACAATACACTCCAATGAGCTTCACCGTCACTCCTAGAACTATGTCGTGGACATTATGTTTTCCAACTACATGAAGACCAATGCAACCTTCAGTCATTTTTGGCTGAACTCCCAACATCACTGCCACCCGCCATCTTGTCCGAGGTTCTCAGAGGCATAGATAATTTTAAAAGGAATTGCAGCCATTCTCTTCAGAGAAGACAAAAGTCTAAATTCAGAAGAGATGGCACCACACCTACTGCCCCGAATTCATGCCCTGCTTTACCTAAAAAGAAACGTAAGTGTGGACATTTCAAACGTAAATGTAGACATTTCAAACGTAGAAACGCTGCACCTATTTCCCACAATGTAGTTAACCCTTCATCTGCCAATTTACTACCCGCAGAGGTTGATGTTTTATCTCGTGGACTTACTCCAGCTCACCAAAACTGCAGTGAACTTTCCACCAGCTGCCACAATTTTTTCCGCAGACTTCGAATCGCTGACTATTTTGCTGATCAGAAAAATATTGCTGTTCCGCCTAATCCATTTCGTTTGAAAAGCTAATGGGAGCCACCTCCAAGCAAAAAAACTAGCCCTTGAAGCTTATATTGAGGCTACTGGTCGGGAGATCTCACAGCTCCCCGTCTCTGCACAGCACGACAACCTGTCAAAACAAGAACGATCAGCGCTACACAGTTTATGCCAGCGAGATATTGTCATCAAACCCGCTGATAAAGGCTCCTCAGTGGTCATCATGGATAGGCCGGCATACAAAGCTGAAGCAGAAAGACAGCTATCAGATGCTCGTTTCTACCAACTAGATCGTGATCCTACCAATGAATTTTCGCAGAAAGTATCTGAAACCATCACATCCATTTGTTTAGAGAGACACATCTCCGAGGAAACTCGTATGTATTTGGAGCCAGACAGACCCCGTGCTGGTAGATTCTACCTGCTACGAAAAATCCACAAAACAGGGAATCCAGGTCACCCTATCATTTCGTGTGACAACAGCCCCACTGAAAACATTTCTTAGTTTGTTGACTTCCATCTGCGACCTCTCGTTGAAATATTGCCGTCCCATCTGAGAGATACCACTCACTACCTCAGAGAAATGGACGAACTGGGTGAGCTCCCAGATGACACTCTGCTGTGCACGATGGATGTAGTTTCTCTGTACACAAACATACCCAATAATGAAGGGATTGAAGCCTGTAGAGAGGCGTTGGATACACGTTCATGTCTAGACCCCATACAGAGCACCTTATAGATCTTATCATACTCGTTCTGAAGTTAAAAAAAAAATCAGTCCAATGGCATGAATTATATTCAGGTCAATGGTACGGCCATTGGCACGCACATGGCTCCTTCTTATGCCAACATTTTTTGGGGTCGTCTTGAAAAGCTTATTCTCTTTTCCTCACCATTTACCCCGCCCACATCTTGGCTCAGGTTCATTGATGATATTGATTTAAAGTGGAGTGGAACTAAATCTGATCTTTTGGAGTTTGTCTCCTTCTGCAGCACACTTCACCATTCCATCAAATTCACTGCCGAAATCTCTTCGGATGGCATCACCTTTCTTGATACCACCTCACGCATTGACAATAACCACATTGTTACAAGCTTATATTGCAAACCTACAGACTCATACCAATATTTGCTTCCATCTAGTTGCCACCCCAGGCACATTGTCAAAAAACATTCCATAGAGTCTTTTTATCAGAATCAAGAGAATCTTTTCTGAGCCCGCTGACAAGGAAGCTTCGTTTTCTGATCTTCGGTCTCATCTTGTTAGCCGTAACTACAAGCGAGAACGGGCTGACAGTGCATTAGTAAAGCTGATGCACTAGCACGGGACGATCCGTTACGATATCGCCCACCTACACAGAACACGTGTATACCTTTTGTCACAACATTTCACCCAGATCTTTCAAATCTTTCCAACATACTTCGAAAACACTCGACGCTTATTGAGAATGATCCAGCTTTATCCAAGACATTTCCCAAGCCCCCAGTCGTGGCTTTCACGCATCCAAAAAACATTCGCGACATGCTTGTTCGTGCCAGCCTCAATCCAGTCAATTCTGAACTTGGTGTCAGCCAAGCCTGTGAAAGGACCGGTTATAAAACGTGCACAATGACGCCCACATCCGATTCATTCAACATCACCAGTACTGAGGAATCATTTAGAATTTGTTGTCGCGGCACCTGCAAAAGTTCAAATGTGATCTGTCCACTTCAATGTGGAATTTGTCAAATCCAGTATGTCGGCGAAACTTGTACCCCGTTATCACATACGTGTGAATAACCACCGGTCATTCAAAAAAATGGACCGTGACTGTGCTATTACACGACACTGCATGTCATCGGGTCACCCTTTTACTTCTTTTCAGGCCTTCACCATTGATTCCAAGTTCAACTAGTCAAAAGCTGAGCGCGTCACCCGAGAAACATTCTGGATCGAGCAGCTATGCAAGTTGAGACCTCTCGGTCTCAATAGAACTTCAAATTCAAACTATTCTTAAGCAAGGATGAATCGTCCTCTCGGTTTCCGCGCGATCCACGTTGTTTCCACGCGGTCTAGGCACTCGACAAAGATGCGTAACTGTCAATCGAGGATCGCAGTACTCATTTCGTAAATTTCAAGCAACGCACTCAGCGGTCTGGACGTATTTTATTTTTGTCCGACGCTACTATTTTCATCATCTTCAATGTCTTTTTAGCCTATTTACACATTTTTCGCCATCAATCCTACCGCGAAATCTGTTCACTTTTTACTTCTGGCGATCCTTAAGTATTTTAGACAGCGTCGGAACCCACTGGTAAATGTCTTGTAGATGCAAGTTTTACTTAGTCACTTCCCTGCACCATTAAAAGCGAATAACAAGCCTTTAGTGGCTCTATCCCATTAAACGGGGGCAGTCCCATAAATCCCCACGTCGTTTCGCACCAGCTAGAAAAGCACCAAGCTCTAAAATTATTTTCTCCTAGCGGGCTACTTGGTGCATTTTAAGGCGACAGACTGTAAACAAATTTGTTCAAATCATCCAGTTATCATACTTTCATGCAATACATGGAAGTATCTTGACATTTCTAAAATTTCAGTTCCTTTAATTTTCGAAGGGCATATTAAAACCGGATGTTACCGGAAGTTAGGACTTTCTAGAATACTTTTCAGAATTTGTCTAACAGTATTTTTTTTACCTTTTGCTTTCTACTTTTACCCCGGTTTCTTTTCTTTTCGGTTTGTAACACTTTGGCAGGTCGCTGATTTGCCACGGTTCTCGGATGAGAAGGCCTTGGTTACCTCTGTACTCCCAACTGCCTCCCTATTCCCACGCTTCTTCTCTCCTCCCAACACTCGGAGACAAACTGCTTGATGACATCCCTTGCCCAATTCTTCCCAATCTCTCCGATTAGCATATTAACCCTCTCCTTTGAGTCTCTCACTAACCACATGTCCTCCATTCTCCCATCCCACTTCCCCATTATACTCCCAGTGAATCTTCTTCTTTTAAACTGGTATTTTGGGCATTCTAGAAGAAAGTGTTCCAGGGTCTCCACCACGCCCAAATTACACATCTGGCACTCCTTTTCACTGTTTTTCCCGATTATTCCCTTCAGCTCCAGGTACCGCGACCTCATCTTGAACAACAGTGACCCCCCAAAGGTGCCACCAAGGTACTCTTCAAAACCAGGCATCTCTTTATCACGCAGGCCACCCAAAGACCTCTTTGGTTTGACCCCCTCTCGCCAATTAAGGTTACCATCCTCCATGACCCTTTCTCTGATGATTTTTGCACCCTGGTTTGCCCCTACCTCTAGGTCCGAGATCTCCAATGAGTCTTTCTCTATTAGTTCCCTCACTTGGACCATCCACCCTGCTTGATATTTCAGTTGAATATTCTCTGGAACATTACTTTACACCATCGGCTATCGGGAAGATTTACCAAATAATTAAGATAACAGAGTTTCAATAAGTCTATCCTGTCCTTGATCTTCATCCACCCGAGCTCACCCCTGATTGCTTCTAGTGCTGCGGCATTACTCGACCCCGATATCAATCGGCCTACATCGTTCTGCAGGGTTTGCATGCTCTTTACAGCCGTCTGGTTTAGGGGTACCACTTCCGTAACATATGTTATACTTGCCAGACCCACCATTTCCCAAATAGTTTTCCCTACGAAAACCCTATTGAAACTGTTTCTCCCTATAAGTTTCACTTGGTTAAGGATTCGCCTCCCCTTCAGAATCAATTATTTGTGTGGTTTCGGTAGCTGCCTCTTCCTGTGATGTTTATATTTACCCCCAGATACTCGTTGTCACCTGTCTCTCGTACACTGAGAATTTTGCTGTTACCTTCCGGAATACAGAACTCTACACTCTCCACCTTCGAGTGAGGTCCACTTTGCGGCCCGTAGGTATAACTTTGCTCTTGCTTTCATTTAGTTCGAGTCTCCGTTTGCAGCCATATTTCCCAACAATTCCCAGCAGTTTTGCTAGCTCCTCTTCGCTTTCTGACACTAGCACCATATTGTCTGCACAAAATATCCCCGGGAACTTCAAGTCCCCAACTGCTACCCCCTCGTCGCTACGCAGGAGTTCATCTCCTAAACCTATGATGTACAATGCAAAAAGAATTGGCGAAAGGGTACACACCTGTTTTAGGCATATCTCCATAGGCACACGTTTTGTTGTTATGTTTCCCAGGCTAAGTTCACTCTGTACATCTTTATATAATGCTTTCAGAATTCCAACAAACTCGCCTCCCAAGCCCAGAGCCTTAAGCTTTCGCCACATACCCTCCCTCCATACTCTATCGTATGCCTTTTAACATCCAAAAGGCCATAAACATATTTTTCTTTTTTTGCTTTCGCGGATTCTATCATTTGGAATAGCGGGAAAAGATGGCCAGTGACCCACCTTCCATTCCCGAAGCCATTCTGAATCTCTCCCCAAAAACCCTTCTCCTCAATCACCTTCTCTAATCTCCCATACAGGACTTTACAGAAAACTTTTCCAATGTTGTTACTGACAGAAATCCCGTGATAATTATCCAAAACGTCGTTTTCCCCCTTTTTTGTGAATAAATGTCACTTTGCTTTCTCTCCACTCTTTTGGGACCTCTTGTTTTTCTATGGCAAAATTGAATAGGGCAGTTAGGATTTCATAGAGTTCCTCTCCCCCTTTTTCGATAAACTCGTTAGGAATTTCGTCCATCCCTCCCGCTTTTCCATTTCTTAATTTTGAGATCGCATTTCGCACCTCCTCGGTTTTAATTTCGCTGCTCACGAAGTTCGATAGATTTCCTTCCTCACTGGTTCGGACACTCCAGTGGGTTCCCCATGCCCCATCGCTTATCGTTTACCTTTTCCGAGTGCTTGACTAGTTCTGATGCGATTTGATCTTGATCGTCTGTATCCCTGCCATCAACTTTAATACTCTGTGGATTACTTCCTTTGTTACGTTTATTCACCCATTTCCAAAATACGTTCGAACTCGACCCTCCCCCCCCCCCCTACCATTCTTATCGTCCTAATAAGACTGCTATTTCGCACTCTCCGATTATCGTCTTTAATCTTATTTACTTTATTTCGAGCTTGTTAGTATTCTTCCTTTGATACCATGGCCTCGTTGCTTTCCGCCCCCTTGAGTTTTCTACTTCTCTTGTATGCAGCACATTCAGCTTTTCTACCCTTTATGGCCATTTTCAGTTCCTCGTTCACTCTGTACCCAAGTTCCGTGTTGGCATCCTAATCTTTCCTACACTTTCCTTCCCTGCCTCCACTAGGCTCGCAACTATGGCGTCGGCCATTTTCTGGACACTGCCGCCCCCCCCCCCCCCCCCCCCTTATGTACGGTTGCAAGCTTTGTTTCAATTTTTCTTCGAACTTCGCACAGTCAGCATCCTTTTTGAGTTCACAAATCTCCCTAAAGCTTCCTTTGCTTCTTACTAGGTTTTTCGCCCTGATCGTCACTGTAATCAAGTTGTGATCACTATTCAACTCCCTTTTACCCTCATCACCCACTTCTACCCCTGTCACCCCCCCCCCCCCCTCCATAAATTAATATTCAAGAATATAGTCGATTATTGATTTCCTGTCGTTCCTCTCCCAGGTCCATTTCCCCGTACACCTCGCTTCCTTGTTCAGAATCTTAGACCGAGCTCCTTTGTGAAGTTCAACAGCTTCCTTCCATTCCTGTTGACTTTCTTGTCCCCGCCCTCTATGCCTTCTTTCTTATCATCTATGTGTCCATTAAAGTCATCCATCAAAATTATACCGAGCCCCCTGTTTTCTTGATCTGTGATATTGGACCTTAGCGTTGAGTATATCGAGTCATTCCACTCGGGTTTGCTTCCCTCCACCTCACAGTACAGAATCCCAAGGGCAATACTTTTGTTTCTTAGACTGATCTTTACCCATCCAATTTCTTTCGATACCTCAGCCGAGGTGCTGACATCTTCTAGGTCTGTGATCAGCGACGGTTTTAAATCCTCTTTAATGCACATGCCTACCCCTCCCCCATTTTTCTGGCCTTCCGTTCGCCCTACACCTATCCGCACGCACCCCCTTACTTGGTCTACCCGTTCCTCGTGTCTTAACCACGTCTCGCCTAAGCCCATGACATCAAAGTCCTCTGCCTCGATCAATGTAGCAAGTTCACTTACTTTCCGATGGAGACCCTGGATGTTGCTATAACCCACTTCCAGGGTACCGAGAATCACGGACTTCCGCCTACTGATCCCATTGTTTTCTGACGCTAGCCTTGGTAAACTTATTCTGCCCTCCTCTTGTTTACCCCACCTGTGTCCACTCTTGCTATACTTGCCTCTGGCCTCCCATCCCTCTCCTCTCCAAAAAAGGCTCCGCTACCCGTAGAATGTTATCCCCCAATCCCAGTTTCCCCATCCTGTTAAAGTGCAGCCCGTCACGCCCGTACATGCTCGCGTTGCCCAAAAACGTGTCCCAATGGTCGATAAAGGGTAGTCCCAGGTCAACACAGTAGTCCTCCAACTCCTCATTCAGCGCCAAAATCCTTGAGTTCCGTTCGTCCCCACCCCTAAAGACAGGAATGACCCCGGATACAACTACTCTTGCATTCCTACTTAGCAGTTTGCCGACTAAACCTCTGTACGACTCCACCAAACTTACTGACCGTCTCTCCCTGATATTGTTGGTCCCCACATAGACCACCACTACTGGATTCGATCCTGACCTTGCCACAATACCATCTACCCGGTCCCTCAGATCCTCCACCTTCGCCCCCGGAAAGCACAAACTGTTCGATTAGAACTATCAGGACCACAAACCACATTGTCAATCCCACGTACATTGCTACTCCCCACTACAACTAATTTTCTTCTTCTCCCAGTTCCTATATCATCTGCAACTCGCCTCGTTTTGCATGCCTCCGGCCCCCTCTTTCTCTCCACCGCCCTCCTTGCCCCATCTGGCCTATCAACACCAGCAACCACGTCTCCTCCTCAGTGTCCCCCTCACTCTCATCCCCAGAGGTATCGGAATCTAAAACACTGAACCTGTTCTCTAAACACCGCCTAGCAACCTTGGCAGCCTTACGTCGACTCTGGCCTCCTAACTCGACGCAGCCCCGTCCTTACGACACCTTCCGAATTTTCCTACTAGATCCCCCCCTCCTCAGTTACACCCCAACAGCAAGTGTTCCAGATACACCAGCCCCCCCCCCCCCAACCTCCCCTTCAGCTCCGCAATTTCACGCTCGAATCCAACACACTTCTCTAACAACTGTAAAATATCCCTGCAGTTCGCACACATATTACTACTATCCATTGGCCGTTCACCACCATACCTCATATCACACTGTCAGCACGCCTCTGTATCCTCAATTACCCCCACCTGCATCCGAACCCCTCGACTCGCCCCCCCCCACCCCCCACCCACTGGCCTCCTTTAATAACCATACTTACCTCCGTCTGGACACCCGTCGAGCACTTACCATTCATGTTTACAAATATTATAAGACCTAATGATCGAAATCGATAAAACATCAAACACACGAAAAAAGGCAACTAAAGTAAAAAAATGCAAACTCGGGAAAACCTATCACCTAAACTGGAAGCTGAAGTGAATGCTAATCGATTGCCACAATAGACGGTTACATTTCAGTGCAGAAAATGATGTGCGGCTGACATCGGAAAAGTATAAAAATTACATTTGTAGCCAGGATCGGTGGTCAAGATTGGAATTTCACCGAGGATCAGAGGACGTTTTCTGCCACTTAATCACAAATACTGGCAACTTCTCGCCTGCTACGGTCAACAATCATGTCTAGCATTACATACTTAAATGTGAAGAAGATAACCCGTCCCGTCTATCGGTGATTTCTATCAAAACATGGGATTTAAAAACTGCGCTCAGCCAACCTTGTGCGTTAAAATAAAATTTCACCGCCTCGAGTTCCGAAACTTCCGGTTACTTGAAGCGTCCGCTTATCCACTGTGAACTTGACACGTCTGACAGTCGAAGTTCGATTTTTAGAATTGTCGGAAACGTAAGTCAGTAACCTTTTAATTCGTCGGTCCTGTTGGTCAGCCGTGAGTGCTGACCACGTCTCTTGTCTTACGGCAAGTTGTTTTGCATCGTTGGCGAGTAAAAAATCACCACTTCCGAAAATACTATTCTTGATGTCATGATTGGTCCAATTCATAACAAAGAAGACAATTTCCGACAGCCACAAGGACTAATTAACAAGTCAAAGTGATTAACAATTCACACTGTCGCTTACTGAGGTGCTGCCGCTGTGAATACTAATTACCAAGCCACCTACTAAATACTGAGGGGAAGATTTTTCAACGCGCGCTATTACTTTAGCGCCCCTAATTCTCAAATATGGCATTAATACCATGCACATACTGCTTAAAATTATTTATATACTCACAACACACCACCCCACACCCTTTTCACCCCATTCCCATCCCTATTTTCCTTCACCTCGGTATCCCTCAGTATTTAGTATGACCGGGTGATCGGACAAGAACTACAGGGTGTTGCTTGTGCTGAAGAAAATGTGAACAGACTCACAGACGTCCGCACACACGCTGGCAATAGCTTATCATGACTTTGTTAGGTTAAGCTAAAAATGAAATTACACTTCCAGAAGTTTAAACCACGTGACCTTTCAGCCTTCATGGGGCCCATATAGAGCGGTCATACTAAATACCGAGGGATACCGAGGGGAAGGAAAATAGGGGTGGGAATGGGGTTAAAAACTCTGAAAAGGGTATGGGGTTGTGTATTATGAGAATATAAAAAGAAATAAGCAATATATGCGAGTAGTAGGAGATGAGTTAACCGTGCCCGGTTGGCAGGATCTCATATGTGACGTCATAGTGACGGGACCCAGTGGCGCGTGTTGTGTTGTCATGGTAACCCGCGTGAGCGGCCATCTTTTGACGCCATCCCCATAGCAATACGTGGTCCTAGTGCGCATGTGCAGCGACTGTTGTTAGGGTGATACGTGTTTCCGTCGGCCATTTTGTATATTGGAGGCCGCCATCTCGGTTTCTATGGTAGCATGTGGTTGCTATGTGACCTAATACCTTCTTATAGGAAAGGGGTATGTTCGGTGGGTATGTTCCTTTGTACAAGAGTAATTTCCCGATTCGTAGAATTACCCAAATAAACCCGACAATCCCTCCAAATCACCAAAAACGACTTTATTTACTACGGATTCGCCATTTTACTGGCTTAGCATGTGTGCTATAGTACCGAGGGGCACAGGGGTAAGTTCGATTGAACTAGAGTAGTTTTTCTGGTTCGGATTTCCCCCAGAATCCTTTTTAGGATCGCCATACCATGGCTTATAATAGTAGCATGTAGTGCTATTATACTGAGGGGCCCTTTGGATTATAGCCAACTGATAGACAACCTCCATGAAAGCCTATATCATTTCTAATGCCAATAATCTATCGAGTAGTTACTGATAAGTCATTGCTCGAACTACTCGAATCCCACCGAATAAGCCATAGAGTATTTACTTGAACGAGTGACTCGCACATACGACTCTTAGCCTCATTTCGGTATTTGAGGATACCTCTGACCTGGCATTGTATTATTTGAGGATACCTCTCAAGGATACCTTCTGGATAATCCCCTTTTTGTCGTATGAGGCCATGAGGGCCGTGAGAAAATGCCTCAATGAGGTCTAGTATACTATCCTCTTAACCTCATTTCTTTTGAGGCCAGTAGGGCATGAAAAATCCCTTAATGAGGCCCAATTTACTATCCCTCTTAGCCTCATTTCGGTATTTGAGGATACCTATGGCATGGTATTGTATTATTTGAGGATACCTATCGAGGATACTTTCTGGGGAATCCCTTTTTGTCGTATGAGGCCATGAGGGCCATGATAAAATCCCGCAGTGAGGTCCAATTTTCTATCCCTCAAAGCCTCATCTTGATTGAGGCTATGAGGGCCATGAAAAATCCCTCATTGAGGTCTAATTTACTATCCCTCTTAGCCTCATCTCGGTATTTAACAACCACAGCCCCTGGGACCCCTTTGGCACCCTTTTCAGTCGTATGAGGCCATGAGGGCTATGAGAAAAGCCCTCTAAGAGGTCTAATTTACTATCCCTCTTAGCCTCATTTCGTTTGAGGCTAAGATGGCCATGAAAAATCCCTCAATGAGGTCTAATTTACTACCCTTCTTAGCCTCATCTCGGTATTTAAGAGCCATAGCCCCTGGGACCCCCAATTTCATTACTCTTTTTTTAAAAAACGTCTTGCCTTCGGCAACCCTTTTTAGTCGTATGAGGCCATGAGGGCTATGAGAAAAGCCCTCAATGAGGTCTATCCTACTATCCCTATTAGCCTAATTTCTGTTGAGGCCACGAGGCCATGAAAAAAAATCCCTCAATGATGTCTAATTTACCAGCCCTCTTAGCCTCATTTCGGTATTTAAGGATACCTATGATCCAGCTCCTATCTCCTATATGGCTCTTATACAGTTCCTATATAGGTAGTCTTACCAATGGCTTCCATCTTATCTTCCAAGCTCCAAGGCCACTACTTGTCTATTGTCTATCTGTCCTATCATTAGCATCTACACTAGTCTTGTGCCACTGCGGCCATTGTACCAGTACTATTGGCTATACTATCATCCATTAATATTGACTTGTGACACTACTTCCTACCTGTACCTATCTCAGTCTCCACTATAACATCGATCAAGGTTGAATCATATTGCTTCATTTCGCCTGTATACATATAAACGGGGTATATAAGACACTCCGTAATTGAGATTCTTATGTGATTCCGTAAAATTTGGATTCCGTGTTTTTACATATACACTCGAGGGTATTCCCCTTCCCTATTGGAAGAATTAAGTTCAAAAGGTGTTAATTATATATACCTTCATTAGGGTTATAGTTAAAACATAGAGTTCATTCGGTTTAAGGGTTTTACAGTTAATATTATTTATACATTATACATAGTTCATTCAAACAGTTCAAAGAGGTTAACACTGGGTTATATTTTCATTTGAGTTATAGTTCAAAACACCTTTGTTTGGTTCATTCAGTTTTGTTCATTCCAAGGGGGTTAACATTGGGTTATATTTGGGGGTTATAGTTCAATACTTTGTTCACTTTGTAATGTTGACTTCGATCTTGGTCGTGTTCAATCAGATCAGTTTGATCTTCGTTCACTTTGTTATGTTATGTTCACTTCGATCTTGGTTGTGTTGGATCTTCGTTCCCTACAACTTCATTCGAACAGTTCAGCCATAGTTGTGTTGGATCTGTTCAGTTCGGTCCAACCATTTGATCTTCGTTCAAATTTCGTCTGTTCAGTTGGGTTGTTGCGTGTAATATTTTCATTAGGATTGTGGTCCATTCAGCTGAAAATTTTTATTGTATTTACTGGGCGTTAAGATTAAGTCAAAGTTCGTTATGTTCACTTCGATCTTGGTAGTGTTGGATCCTCGTTCACTTTTGTACATTCGTCGTTTTGTAATGGAGACTTCAAATATTTGGCATCGACATTTTTACCTAAACTAAAATCCAAAGTATTGGAACCAAGACAGACACATACTGACATCCAATGAAAGTGTCAATGACACTGTAGCTCAACTTGTCAAGACAAAGACATGTACATGTATAGTATGTGACACAGCAATGACAAACATCTAGGTAATGACCTGATAACAAAGGTACATATAAAGTATTGTAATGTTCTGTACATATATACTGACCGTTGCCTGTAACAAATGTATAGGTAAAGTCTTGTAAAGGTGGGTGACAGTCAGATGCTAAACTAGAAAAAAATCTTTGAGTCCCAGGGTGGGTCTGACTGAACCCCAAAATATTTGTTCTCATAACACAGTGATAACAAAGGCACCCCAAAACACACTCATTCCTGTCCCAAGGTGAAAACAAAGGTACCCAAGAAGTTTCGTGAAGATCAGTTCACAAATATGAGTTGTGTAAAAGTTGTGACAAAAAACTGATTGGACCTAATTTCGGTACAAAATGGCCACTGGCAGCCATCTTGAATTTTGGACCGCACCCAGAAACACTCGTTCTCGTCCCAAGGTGGTAACAAAGGTACCCAAGAAGTTTTGTGACGGTCGGTTCATAAATACAGCCTCTAGCCCGAGCCGTATTGACATGTGCACTTAGTGTATAAGTAGCACTGAATAAATCAAAGTTCATCTAATTTGCATAATTTCTGCAGGAACCCCCCCCCCCTCCCCCCGTACTATATGTGATGTATTCCATGTTACTAAACATTCATACAAAAATTTATTCAAATCAGAACTTTCATACAAAAGTTCTGTACAAAAGACTGATTGCACTAATTTTGGTACAAAATGGCTGCTGGTGGCCATCTTGAATTTCGGACCACACCCAAAAACACTCGTTCTCATCCCACGGTGATAACAAAGGTACCCAAGAAGTTTCGTAAAGATCGGTTCATAAATACAGCCTCTAGCCGGAGCCGTATAGAAGTTGTGTACAAAAAACTGATTAGACCTAATTTCGGTACAAAATGGCCACTGGCAGCCATCTTGAATTTTGGACCGCTCCCAGAAACACTCGTTCTCGCCCCAAGGTGATAACAAAGGTACCCAAGACGTTTCGTGAAGATCGGTTCATAAATACAGACTCTAGCCCGAGCCGTATTGACACGTGTACTTACTGTGTGTAAGTAGCACTGAAAAAATCAAAGTTCATCTAATTTGCATAATTTCTGCACGAGAAAAAAAAACCCGTATTATATGTGATGTACCCCATGGTACTAAACATTCACACAAAAAATTATTCAAATCAGCGCTTTCATATGGAAGTTCTGTGCAAAAATCTGATTGCACCAAATTTTGTACAAAATGGCTGCCATCGGCCATCTTGAATTTCGGACCGGACCCCAAAACACTCGTTCTCGTCCCACGATGATAACAAAGGTACCCAAGGAGTTTCGTAAAGATCGGTTCATAAATATGGCCTCTAGCCCAAGCCGTATTGGCATTTGCACTTACAGTGCTGAAAGTAACACCAAAAAACATCAAAGTTAGTCTAATTTGCATAATTTACGCACGAGAAAAAAACCCGTATTATATGTGATGTATCCCATGGTACTAAACATTCATACAAAACATTATTCAAATCAGAGCTTTCATATGGAAGTTCTGCACAAAAAACAGATTTCTGCATCGTCGGTACAAAATGGCGGCTGGCAGCCATCTTGAATTTCGGACCGCACCCCAAAACACTCGTTCTCGTCCCACGGTCATAACAAAGGTACCCAAGAAGTTTCGTAAAGATCGGTTCATAAATACGGCCTCTAGCCCGAGCCGTATCCAATTGTTGACGGACAGACGGACGACGGGCCATGGCATAAGCTCAAATTTGGCTTCGCCAAAGTTGAGCTAAAAATCATGGACAAATAACAAATGTGAGAGTATGTTTAATATTATAAATTAATTATTATAAAAATTTTGAAATTGCCAGACTCGACTTGACAGACTTGAAGACATTGTTATGGACCAATATCATTACATTAGGAACTGATATTTTCGGAAGTAATTTTTCATTCGCCAACGATGCCAAAAAAAAAAAAAAAATTGCCTTAAGACAAGAGACGTGGTCAGCACTCACGGCTAACCAACGGGATCGACGAATTAATAATAACTGTCTATACCTAAAACGGCGGCAATTGCAAAACTAGAGGCTCTAAAGAGACTGTAATCGCTCACCCTGAACTTCATATAACAAGAAGGACGCCAACGCCCTATAGCTCACCAACATTCCTCTTTGATAGTAACTTTTGCAAACACAAGAACTGTATCAAACAGGCTCATAACATGCGACAAAGCTGATCTAAACACAACCTCTTAAAAGTAAAACTGAAAAAATAATAATTTTAACAGCAGAAGGGTTAATGGCCACATTATTAAGTGAGACGTATTACTTTGAACCAACCAGTCTTCATTGGCAGATGCTTCAGTGCACTATGTTTGATTTAAAAAGCTGTGACTTATCAGATACCTGATAGTACACTACATAGAGAAGTGGAAGAACCCTCTGTTTTAAAAAAAATATGTGGTGATGGAAACTGCCTTTTCCGTGCACTATCATTTGTAATAACTGGTGAAGAAAATAAACATGGCACAATTAGATTATTAATTGTTGATCATATGAGGAACCTCGGAAATGATGTTTTACAAATGGTGTTGCCAGATCTTAACAGAAACTTTAGCACACTGAAAATGTCTAGGTATGAGCTAAACAGAGACTTAACGTTAAAAATGTGGAAATAAATTTGAAAAATATTGACTGGATGAGAGTTAAATCATGGTAGAATGATAACGAGGAACCTGTATGATTTATATAAAGGCCATGGGAAGAGAAGGAACACAGAAACTGACATCAACACTAAGTTAAACATGAAATTCTGAGCTAAACAGAAAACTAAACGTAAGTAAATAAATAAAAAAGTTAAGAGAACGGTTTAAAACACATAGAGCGAGGGTTAAATAGTGGTAGAATGATAATAAGCACCATATAGAAGCTATATAAAGGCCATCGGATGAAAAGGGTGTCGGCAGCTGCCCTGAATAGAAACGTTAACACACTGAAAATGTGAGCTAAACAGAAAACTCAACGTTCAAAAGTTGAAGAGAAATTTGAATTGAAATTCAGTGGACAAGGGTTAAACCATGGTACAATGATAATGAAGAACATATATGAGGAATATAAGCACCATGGGAAGAGAAGGAACACAGCAGGTGACCTTAACACTAAGTTAAACATGAAATTCTGAGCTAAACAGAAAAGTAAACGTAACTAAAAAATGTTAAGAAAAAGGTTTAAAATGCACTGGGTGAGAATGAAATAATGGTAGAATGATAATAAGCACCATATGGAAGTAATATAAAGGCCATGGGATGAAAAGGGTGTCGGCAGCTGATCTAAACAAAAACTTTAACACACTGAAAATGTCTAAGTGTAAGGTAAACAGGAAACAACATTAAAAATGGGATGAAAAATTTGAAGAAATTCACTGGACAAGGGTTAAATGATGGTAGAATCAGGCGCGGATCCAGGATTTTATAAGGGGGGGTGCTATTGTTGGCCGGCAAGCGCCGAAGGCGCGCAGCGTGACGGCGCTCTGCGTCGTCCTTGCGAGCGCCGAAGGCGCGAAGCATTTAGGGGGAGGTCTGGGGGTCCTCCCCCAGAAAAAATTTTGAATTAGGAACCCATCAGATGCTATCTGAGACGTATCCTGGTCATATATTTGTCCTTTCTCTTAAACCTATTTTCTGCCGATTTGGCTTGAAATTTGGTAAAAACAATTATGGTACTGACACTGCCCAATGAAAAACAAAATAATCATTCGAAATTGTTACCTACCAAGAAGCAAATATAATCACCCCTGGATTTTGCATCAAATTAACTGAAATGCGGGGATTGCCTGGAAGAAACATAATAATTTTCACCATGACATACCTGTTGTACGCAGGGGCGACAGACGTTCCAAGAAGTATGAGTGTGTGTAGGTGGGTGAATGTGTGGATGGGTTGGTGCCACTGGGTAAGTGGCCGAGGGGGGGGGGGGGGGGGGGGTCACATTTCTTCTGGTCAACTTTGAGATGCATATACTATTTAAATGTTAAACACCCCAAAGGCAGATTTAGACGGGGGCGCACATGGCGTGCGCCCCTCTATTTTCTCAGAAATCATTTCTGAGAAAATAGAGGGACGCATGCCGCGTGCGTCCCCGTCTATTAATCAGATATAAAAAGTATATGTCGTTGAAAATTATTTTGTTAGAATTGACTCGAGCAAGGCAAAGGCACGCCCCAGTCAATTCTAATAAAATAATTGAAGCCAGTGCGTACTATAAATTAATAGTATCTGCACACTTGCATCACAACAGTTTGTGACCATATAAGTATAGAGGGCGACGTCCCTCAATTTAAAATCCTGGATCTGCTTCTGAAACACCCAAGTCCTGTCTCAGTTTGTGTGCTTCAACCGTGCTATGTGAACGCACAGACTTGTACACTGTGTAAATACATTGTTCCATCAACTGATCTTAACTGGTAAGTAGCTTAATTATTTTATTCATGTTATCGAAGAAATAAGTCTGGATACTAGATGTCCTGTTGCTCTGCAACATTAAATTGTTTCAGTTTACTAGAGAATGCCTGTAGGCATTATCTAGCAAGTTCAACTGTTGCGACAATTTAATATTTAACAAAGAGCATTTAACATTGGTGAATCATACACCAATGTTAAATGCTCTTTGTTAAATATTAAATTGTCCCATTCAATCATCTGTCATAGTGTAAAACTATTGCTGAAGGCGAACGTCACTATAGCATCACTGATTCAGCTGAACAAAGATATATTTACGAACAGAGCTGATATACGTGGAAACTTTGTCCATAAGACCGTAAATATATGGATGACATTGGAATCAGCTCGTCAACTGATTCAAATGCCATCCATTTTGGGAAAAGCTGTGATTGGTAACTGGTTAAATTCCAGGCACATTCTTATAACAATTACATTTTATTGAAATTAAATCTTCAAGATAGATTATTGGAGGCTGGATCGGAAATACAGTAATCGCGTATGCTTATTACAGTAATACTTGTGATTGGGATGAAGTTCTCACTCTTTCAGAATGTCTGCAAATTCAAATTTTTTTGGATGACTGTGAGTAGTGAGTAGGCGTGTGTGTGTGTGGGGGGGGGGGGGGTGCTCGAGCACCCAGAGCACCCCCCCCTGGATCCGCCCCTGAGAATGATAGTGAGGAACATGTATGATGGAATATAAGCACCATGGGAAGAGATGGAAAACAGCAGCTGACCTAAACACAAACTTGAACATGAAATTCTGAGGTAAACAGAAAAGTAAACGTAACGAAAAATGGTAAGAAAAAGGTATAAAACACACTGGACGAGGGTTAATTAATGGTAGAATGATAATAAGCACAACACAAAAGCAATATAAAGGCCATGGGATGAAAAGGGTGTCGACAGTTGACCTAAACAGAAACTGTAACACACTGAAAATGTGTATGAGGTAAAAAGAAGAGTTAACGTTCGAAATTTGATGAAAAATTTAAAGAAATTCACTGGAGAAGGGTTAAATCATGGAACAATGATACTGAGGAACATGTATGATGAATATAAGTGCCATGGGAAGAGAAGGAGCACAGCAGCTGACCTAAACACTAAGTTAAACATGAAATTCTGAGCTAAACAGAAAAGTAAACGTAACTAAATAATGTTAAGAGAAGCTTTTAAAACACACTGGGTGAGGGTTAAATAGTGGTAGAATGATAATAAACACCATATGGAAGCACTATACAGGCCATGGGATGAGAAGGGTGTCAGCAGTCGATGTAAACAAAAAATTTAACCCACTGAAAATGTCGAAGTGTGAGCTAAACAGAAAACTAAACGTTCAAAATTGGAAGAAAAATTTTAAGAAATTCACTGGACAAGCGTTAAACCATGGTAGAATGATAATGAAAAAGATGTATGATGAATATAAGCTCCATGGGAAGAGAAGGAACACAGCAGGTGAGCTAAACACAAAGTTAAACATGAAATTCTGAGCTAAACAGAAAAGTAAACACAACTAGAAAATGTTAAGAAAAAGGTTTAAAACACACTGGGTGAGGATGAAATAATGGTAGAATGATAATAAGCACTACATAGAAGTAATATAAAGGCCATGGGATAAAAATGGTGTCGGCAACTGACCTAAACAGAAACTTTAACACACGGAAAGTCTGTGTGAGCGTTAAAAATTTGATGAACAATTTGAAGAACTTCAGTGGACCAGGTTTAAATGATGCTAGAATGATAATGAGGAATATAAGCACCGTGAGAAGCGAAGGAATGCGGCAGCTGACCTGAACACAAAGTTAAACCTAAAATCTGAGCTAAACAGAAAAGTAAACGTAGCTAAATATGGTAAGAAAAGGGTTTAGAATGCACTGGGCGAGGGTTAAATAATGATAGAATGATAATAAGCACCATATAGAAGCAATATAATGGCCATGGGATGAAAAGAGAGTCGACAGCTGAACTAAAAAAAAGACTTTAACACACTGAAAATATGTAAGTGTGAGCTGAACAGAAAACTTAACATTCAAAATTTGATGAAAAATTAGAAGAAATTCAAGGAAGAAGGGTTAAATCATGGAACAATGATAATGAGGAATATGTAAGAGGAATATAAGTGCCGTAGGAAGAGAAGGAACACAGCAAATGACCAAAACACTAAGTTGAATATGAAATTCTGAGCTGAGCAGAAAACTAAACGCAACTAAAAATGTCAAGATAAATGTTTAAAATGCAGAGTACATGTATGAGGGGTTAAATCATGGTAGAATGATAATAATCATCGTATAGCAGCATTATAAAGGCCATTATATGGAAATAGGGCGGGTAAGTGACCTAAACAGAAACTTTAACATTACTGAACACGTATGCGGCCGCCGACCGATCAAGCCATGCCATAAGCTCACACAACTGAAGTTGGTGAGCTAAAAATGTGATTTCCCATAGGCTCTCCATGGTAACTATGAGCTGCAATTGTAGTCATGTTTGCAACATTACATCAAAATTACATGAGGATCATTGGTAGAAGGTGTTCCGGTTCTCAATCATGTGAAGCTGCAAAACATTTGACTTTGTAGTTTCAGAGGGGAAGATTTTTGCAAAATCCATCAATCAAAATCAGAGAATGTCTCTGGTGGCTGTATTTTCCAACCAACGGGAACAAAAAGAGGATGTTTGTAGAGGGAAGGCCCCCTATAGACCACTCCTGCGAAGTTTGGTTCACGTCGGCTCAGTCATTCCAGAGAAGAAGATGAAAATGTGATTTCCCATAGGGTTTCTATAGTAACTATATGCCGCAATTGTGGCCATAGTTGTAACACCATCAAATGAAATGAGGATCGTTAGAAGAGGGTGTCCCAGTCATCAACCATGCAAAGTTTCAAAACATTTGGCCCTGTGGCTTCAGAGAAGATTTTTCAAAATCCATCAATCAGAATCAAAAAAGGCTTCTGGCAGCCATGTTTTTCGATGCACGGTAACAAATGAGGAGCGTTTGTAGAGGACCTGCCATAGACTATCCCTGCCAGGTTTGGTTCACATCAGCACAGTAGTTCCAGAGAAGAAGATGAAAACGCAATTTCCCATAGGGTTTCTATAGTAACTATAAGCCACAATTGCAGCCATGTTTGAACCCGATCAGCATTAAATGAGGATCGTTGGTAGAGGGTGTCTCAGTCATCAACCATGCAAAGTTTCAAAATATTTGGTCCTGTGGTTTCAGAGGAGAAGATTTTTGAAATCCACCAATCAGAATCAAAAAATGCTTCTGGCAGCCATGTTTTTCGATGCACAATAACAAAAATGAGGAGCATTTGTAGAAGACCTTCCATAGACTATCCCTGCCAGGTTTGGTTCACGTCGGTTCAATAGTTCCAGAGAAGAAGATGAAAATGTGATTTCCCATAGGGTTTCTATAGTAACTATAAGTCGTAATTGCGGCCATGTTTGTAATCAACATTAAATGAGGATCGTTGGTAGATGGGTCCCACTCATCAAACATGCAAAGTTTCAAAACATTTGACCCAGCGGTTTCAGAGGAGAATATTTTTCAAAATCCACCAATCAGAATCAAAGAATGCCTCTGGCGGCCAAGTTTTCAAACCCATGGGAACAAAATGAGGATCGTTTGTAGAGGACCTCCCATAGACTATCCCTCCCAGTCTGTCAAGTTTGGTTCATGTCGGTTCAGTAGTTCCAGAGAGGATGAAAATGTGATTTCCCATAGCGTTTCTATACTAACTATAATATGAAACTGAAGCCATGTTTGCAACCCGATCAACATTAAATGAGGATCGTTGGTAGAGGGGGTCCCAGTCATCAAACATGCAAAGTTTCGAAACATTTGACCCAGCAGTTTCAGAGGAGAAGATTTTGAATATCCACCAATCAGAATCAAAGAATGCCTTCGACGGTCAAGTTTTTTCAACCCACGGGAACAAAATGAGGATCGTTTGTAGAGGACCTCCCATAGACCACTCCTGTCAAGTTTGGTTTGCGCGGACTCGGTAGTGCCAGATGAAAATGTGATTTCTCATAGGGCTTCTATAGTAACTATAAGCCGCAATTGTGGCCATGTTTGTAACCCGATCAACATTAAATGAGGATCGTTGGAAGAGGGGGCCCTAGTCATCATTTATATGAAGTTTCAAAACATTTGGTCTGGCGATTTCAGAGGAGAAAGTTTTTGAAAATCCACCAACCAGAATCAAAGAATGACTCAGGAAGCCATGTTTTTCATCTGACGGGAACAAAATGACGATCGTTTGTAGAGGACGTCCCATAGACCATTCCTGCCAAGTTTTGTTCACACCGGCTCAGCGGTTACAGAAAAGAAGATGAAAATGTGAAAAGTTTATGGACGCCGGCGAACGCCAAGTGATGTGAAAAGCTCACATGGCCTTTTAGGCCAGGTGAGCTAACAAGTGGTCAGCTAAAGAGGGTGAATACCTCAAAACAAAAAGTGTCAACAAATGAAAGTGACAATGACACTGCAGCTCAACTTGACAAAACTTGAAATGGTAAATTTGAAGATCATTGGTTCTAATGTTATTTGGTGAAACTTCAACATAACAGCACTATGTGTGCCAATGTCAGAGCAATCCATACGTTTTAAATGTAAACTGTAAGGCTGGCTAAAGGAAGAATGTTGATACACAAATGCAGTAAGTTCGGAGGTCATTGTTAACGGCAACTTTTTTCACAGAAATGAATCTACATGTAGAGGTTTCGCCTAATGAGCATGCCGAGTCCAAAAAAACAATCCTATGATAAATGTGCCCTGTAGGTCATGTCAAAAAAGAATGTAAATGCACAAATGCAATGGATTCAAAGATTGTTGCTGACAGCCAGAGTTTTTTTACAGAAATGAAAAGAAAAATCGATAGCTCCTATCTCTGTCACCCTGAATAAGCATATGAAGTTTCAAAACAACCTGATAATGACTGTGCCCTCTGAGGCATGTCAAAGGAAGATGTTAATGCACAAATTCACTAAGTTTGACGGCCCTGGCTGGTGGCAATGGTATTTTTATCTTTTTTATGGAAATTCATAAATATACCCTGTAGAGAGTGCAAAAGGGATAAGTTGCTACAAAAATGCACTAAGTCCAAAGGCTGGTGCTAACAACAATAATTTTTTTATGGAAATGAAAAGAAATCAACAGCTAACATCCATAAGCCATGCAGAACATGCATACCAAGTTTCCAGCAATCCTATCATAAATATGCCCTGTAGGGCAAGCCAGAGGAATATACTGATGCCTGACTATACTAAGTTCAACGGTCGTTGTCAACGGCAACTATTTTTGACGGAAATAGGGGTAAATTGACAGTTCCCATCTAGAGGTCACCCTGAACAAGCATACCAAGTTTCAAAGCAATTCGATCATAAATGTGCCCTGCACGGTGTGCCAAAGGGAAATATTGATGCATAACTGCACTACGTTCATTCAAGGTCGTTGCCAGCGGACACATTTTTTGATGGAAAGCATACCAAGTTTCAAACAGATCTGATCATAAATGTGCCCTGGAGGGTGTGCCAAAGGAATATATTGATGCCTGACTAAACTAAGTTCAAAGGTCGTTTCCAGCGTCAACATTTTTTGCCGGAAATGGAAGAGAATCTATAGTTCCATCTAGAGGTCTCCTCAAACAAGCATACCAAGTTTCAAATTGATCCGATTATAAATGTGCCCTGTATGGTGTGCCAAAGCGAAATATTGATGCATAAGCGCACTAAGTTCATCAAAGGTCATCACCAGCGGCAACCTTTTTTTGATGGAAATGGAAGATAATCGATAGCTCCCACCTAGAGGTAACCCCAAAAAAGCATACCAAGTTTCAACCTGATCTGATCATAAATGTGCCCTGTAGGGTGTACCAAAGGAATATATTGATACCTGACTAAACTAAGTTCAAATGTCGTTGTCAACGGCAACATTTTTTGCCGGAAATGGAAGAAAGTCAATAGCTCCCATCTAGAGGTCACCCCAAAAAAACATACCAGGTTTCAAAGAAATCCGATTATAAATGTACCCTGTAGGGTAGGGTGTGCCAAAGGGAAATATTGAGGTCTGACTGAACTAAGTTCAAAGACCGTTGCCTGCGGCAACATTTTTTGACGGAAATTGTACAAAATCGATGGTTCCCATCGAGGTCACCCCAAACAAGCATACCAAGTTTCAAACTGATCCGATTATAAATGTGCCCTGCAGGGTGTGCCAAAGGGAAATATTGATGCAATCAGTTCATCAAAGGTCGTTGCCAGCGGCTACATTTTTTGACAAAAATAGAAGATCGACAGCTCCCATCTAGAGGTCACCCCAAACAAGCATACCAAGTTTCAAAGCGATCTGATCATAAATACGACTTGTGCTGTGTGCCAAAGGAAAATGTGGACGTACGTACGCCGGCGGACGAGAAGTGACGGCAATAGCTCAGCTTCACTTTGGCAAGTTGAGCTAAAAACCAAGGCTAAATTAAAGCCGTTGACACAGCCGAAATAGCTAAAACAATATACTGTATATAGACATATACTAAATACAAGCTGCTGCTTTGAGTGTATCGGCCATAGCCGATCGATACTTGTCACAGTACGCCACAAAACCCTAATAACGGCTTAAAGCCAACAATGGCAACTGCCAAACGTTCTGCCTATCCAAAACAGAGATAAAAATTGATGGGAGTTTTACTTTCATCAAATATTACAGTGATCTGTCTTGTGATACCCAATTAGCACTTACCCACTTCATCCGGGTACCGAGGTAGCCTATTAATTACAAAGCTACCTACTAAATGCCGAGGGACAGTTTTCGGCGCCAGCTCGGTCTGTATATCTTGCATTTACTGGAATAAATCAACGGTTACATCACATACATGTATGTCTGCACATATATTTAAACCTTTTAAACTCTTATTTACTTATTTTGCTTCACCTCGGTATCCCTCGATATTTAGTAGGACCCCCATATAGAAAGGTGCCTAAATTCTGAAGAAACAGGAAGTGATATCGAAGACCTCCATTCGTCCATCCAGCCAGCCAGCCACCTGCATCACATAGCCCAAGAAGCACCAAAGTGGAAGGTGGGGTGAGTGGAGGTGGATGACTTCTTGATATCAAATATAATTCCCTAAATTTCAGAAGAGAAATTCTTTTAATTTTAAAGAACGGCAAAATTACATACATTCCATATGACTGGAATATCAAAAAAGATTACAAGCTTCAATCATAAAAACAACTGTAGAAAAAACGACAAAATATTTTTCCATCAACATTTTATTGTTTAACAAAATAACATCCATCTACAAACAGTCCACAAACTAGCATTTACGCACAGAAATAATAATACTGTGATTTACCCATTTTGTTAAGTAGATGCTTTTGGTATGCCAGAGAAATGTGGGAGACAGATAAATTCAAAAAATTAGGGAACAATGGTTCAGTTCGTGCAATATGTGTGGTGCAAGTCCTCTTTCATTCATGCAGTTATTCCAAACAACCTTCAATTAGAATGGGTTGTACAAGCCAAAAAAAAAAAAAAAAAACCGGAAGGTGTCAAAAAAATCTGCATGTTCCATTTTTGGGGGTTCTGCAAATTTAAAATGCTTAGAGCCTTTCAAACATGAAGCAGTTGAAGGCTGAATTAATTTAAAATGATTACTAAAAACTCACACTTTTGAATGTAACACATTTTAACACATGACCAGAGTTTTGATCATCTTAATACAAACAGCTCTTCCCCTCCCCCAAGAATCAGCTGCAGTATCCTGTGCAGCTTAATTGGTTGAGTGCAAGATGCAACTGTCATTATTCTATTGAAAAGTGCTCACAGCACTTTTCAATTGAGTCATTATAATGGCCTCTTTTTGCGTTACACTGTATGCATTAGCGTGTTGTTTACTGGACAGAGGAAAGAAAATGGTTATAAGAAATTGTTTTGTTACTGTTTACTGGAGAACGACAGCAGGCTCTCTCCAATGAATTGTAACAAAACAATTATTTATGAACAAACCCTTACTGAACTAAGGCTCCTCTTGCAGGTAGCATGCATCATGTTACAAGTCACCCTTGAAGAGTACATTAGTTATTTATTTATTGGGGTTTAACGACACTTTCAAAAGCCAGAGTACCCGGAGAGAACCACTGAGCAACAATAATCAACTGCCAGACTCTCCAGCATACACCTTAGTACACAGCACCACCGAGCCCCCAAATAGGCAATTGGGATTAAGTGGCTTGACTAAGGACAGCACTAGTACTCTACCAGTTAAATTAGTCTTAAAATGTAGACAATTCAACAGAGTTAACACCCCCACCTACTCCTTGTCAACCATGTCCCAATCCACCCACTCATATACCTACCAATCCAACAACATCTCACTTCTGTTTGATCTTCACAAACCAAATTTCCTCAACTATCTAATGCCTGGGGTCTCTTAAACTGGGCAACATTAAATCCATGCTGAAGTTGGGTAGAATTATACAGGCACTTGAAACAGAAATTTAAATCAAAGATCCATCTTAAAAGACTGAGAGACATGTTGGAAATGGAGGAGGCTATGAGAGGCAGGGTCCCTATGCCCCCCCCCCCCCCCCACCCCCAAAAAAAAACAAAAACAAAACATCCGTAGCAACTTGCATTGTCTTTTGAGGCCTATACAGGGCATATGAAGATTTTTCTTTTAACTAGAAACTTTGCAAAGAAGTTTAAAGCTCCAGTTTCTCAAATGCAGCTAATATGAACCACAAACCTATGCCCCACCAACCACACAAGTAAAAGAAAGATGGTTTGGTGGATGACTAGATGGGAGGGTATGCCACTGGCATCATTTCTCTGGCATCCATGAACCAGGCCATCTTGTTGCACAATGAAATTAGCAGAAATAAATGAAGCTGTTTTTGAGTTTTATTCAGGTGGGCTAAGAATGGCATGATTTGGCTTTCCTGCTTTTCATTTATAGCAATGGCTACCTCATCCCAATTTCCATAATATATAAGAAATTGAGTACACCTCAACTATTTACAGTTTTATAAATTTCAGATACACCAAGAACCTCAGAAGCAAGCCTGGAAATAAGCCGATTGTCATCTGAAGAATGAGGTTAACTGAGGGTAAATCTGGTGATGCTACCCTGCTGTGTACAGTAGCATCACCAAATTTACCCTCTGGGAACCTCAATCTGAATCATGGTCTCAGGGCTAAACAGAAAGCGGTACCCAGAGGATAAATTGGGGGATTCTAGCCAACTGTGTGGGATAGCAACAGAAAATTCTCCCTCTGGTGACCTCATTCGGCATATGACAGATTGCTTATTTCCAGGCTTGCTCAGAAGACAAACTGAGTTTACAGAAAAAAAAATATGACATGACCACAAGGGAAAAAAAATCTGTAGTCTTGGTCTCACTTCAGTGAATTTCATTTAACCCTTTACCCATGTACACTGTATCAAAATTTGCTATTTTAATTGTTTTTTTATCAAAATTTTCAAAAAAATGTGCCTCCTCATTGGAATAAGCTCCACAAGCTTGTTCCAATGAGGGGGTCACATAACATGATTTCGTTTAAATTTAAAAAAAAATTATTTCCTTTCAACTGATCAATTTGTAAATTAATGGGCAGATGCAGTTGATTCAGTAGGTAAAGGGTTAAGCACATGAACATGGAAAACTCTGTTGACCCTTTACCTGATGTCAGAGACAAATCCAACTAGTGCTATTCACAAAACTCACCATTTTATTCCCCCCCTCTCCCCAATAATTCTTGCCTCCAAAATGCAGCTTAAGATGCCAAGATTTGTGAGAGAAAAAATGAAAAAAAATTTGTTTTCAATAATTTTTTTGCAAATGCCTTCTCTTAATTGTGATTGGTGAAGTGTAAATTGTGTGTAATTTTTAGAAAACATCAAACCATTTACCAAACCTTCAATACAATTTTGTTTGGTGCTGATGGATTAAAGAGGAAATGCCTGATAACAAAAAAATGTTGGAATGCATCAGAATGTGTAAGAAAATTACACACACATTCACAAAACTCTTCTTTGTTGAAGAACTAATAAACTAAATTGGAGCTATTCAATTCATTATATCTCATTTGACAGAGCTCTCTGAGCTCTGTCAAGCAAGAAGTAATAGATTAAATATTCAATTTATCACTCGAGTAGAGAGAACTAGCTATAGAGAGCACTCAACTGAGAAGTACACATTTGCCCCAAAGTTCATATCAAGAATTTTGAACCCTTGTGGCCTTTGCTTTGATCCCCAAAACAGCAGGTGTTCAGATCCTTACAAATTAGGTATTCAAAAATATGCAGACATGTTAAGTCTCAAGCCTGGAAATCCAGAAATTCAATTAAATCTCACTATAAAAAACAAAAGTCATACAAAAACTGAAATCTCATTACTTTAATTCACCAGCTTAACATAACTTAAGATGTGGTTATTTTTTCTAAAGTGCATACACACAGACATACATCCACATACACATAGAAGCTAGTGAAAGCCCTACTCATGCTACAACTATTGTTGGCAAGGGTAATCCCTCATCTTGTTTATTTGATTATACCTGTGGTTGCAAAATACTTCACTGGGAAAGTCGATATACAGTTAACAGGGCTCTATTGTGCAACTCATCAACAACTGATATTAATTTTTGGCATCATTTCTGGTGGGCTTACCAAAAATCAATGTCTGAAGCTGGTATTATCTGTGAAAAAAAAAGGGAAAAGATTTTCTTGATATTAGTCATCAATTGATTTCTTATTATAAAGTGTTGGAAAACTTGATATACTTGAAGCTTTTTATGCAAATATTAAAATATCTTCAGCACATGATTCATATACAAAATGTCATGTTTTATTATATGCTATTTTATAAGATAATGGGGAATGCCTAAAAGATATTTTTCGATATCAACTGTCACGATACAGATAAATGCAATAAGTTTAGATCAATATCACCGCACATTTTTGGTATCTGGGTGTTTTAATTGTAATTACAAGAGGTGCACATCTGAGATGCAGGCGTCGAGTTGTGGCTACTTTCTTCATGCTCTCTCTAATGAACATCAGAAAAGTCATTGCGCTGAGCTCAATATTTGTAAAAATTGATGCTAACGAGCTCAATATTCATAAAAATAGGCCGATGAAATCGTCAGATCTGTACCCATATGCGCAACTAGTAGAAAGCTGTATGACGGAGGGCCACCCTGGATGCCGACATTATGTACACCATACATGGTATGGGTACATATAGAAATGGATTGGAGGAGTGCCTAATTTGATGGATAAAGGGTTAATATCTCTGGATCAAATTATTAGATTTACATAAAAAACTATACAGCACAGCACATCAGTAACCTGAATACATATATAAAGTAACCTGATAATCGGATTAATATTTATTGAGTTATCGCATGCTGAAGAAATGGATTGGAGGAGTTCTCAATTTGAAGAGTAAAAGGTTAATATCACAGGATAAAACAAGAGCTGGACTTTCGTCCGGTGCATACCCCCACGTGGTATACCGCCTAGTGAGGGCATACCTATGACCGACAATTATCAATTATGAATATTCACGTATGGACTAACGGACAGATGCACAGATGGACGGACACAATCCAGTATAGCCCCCCACCCCCCCCCCCTTCCATTTTCTTGGAAAGTTTTCAACAATTTCTAAGTCAAAAGGTATGGTAAATTGTTTGGTGTTTGGAAGTTTTATGCAATGAAGCAGAAGCCTTTGTCATAGGCAAACTGCATGCCATATTTCACTGAATCCGAGAACTCCAATCCAGTATGCATCCCCTCCCCTCCCATTTTCTTTGAAAGTTTTCAACAATTTCCAACAATTTCTAAGTCAAAAGGTATGGTAAATTGTTTGGTGTTTGGAAGTTTTATGCAACGAGGCAGAAGCCTTTGTCATAGGCAAACTGCATGCCATATTTCTCCAAAATCCAATAACCCATACCTGAGATACAGGCTGAACAGACAAACAATGTCTATTTCCTACAATTTCTAAGTCAAAAAAGGGGGATAACTCTAAAAAGGAGAATGTGAGAAATACCTTTGAATCCTTTTTTTAAAGCCTATACAATAAGCAGTGTTCATGGCAAATTTCATAGCAATAGAACATTCGATACCCAAGATACAGGCTGAACAGACAAAATTTGGCTCGGACGGACACAATTTCTAAGTGAACAATTAATAAAAAAAAAAAACATAATAAATGAAAGTGTCAATGACACTGTAGCTCAACTTGTCAAGACAAAGACATGTACATTTATAGTATGCGTCACAGCAATGACAAACATCTAGGTAATGACCTGATAACAAAGGTACATATAAAGTATTGTAACGGTCTGTATATAAATACTGACCGTTGTAACAAATGTATAGGTAAAGTATTGTAAAGGTGGGTGACAGTCAGATGCTAAACTAGAAAATAAATCTTTGAGTCCCAGAGTGGGTCTGACTGAACCCCAAAATATTTGTTCTCATAGCACAGTGATAACAAAGGCACCCCAAAACACAATCGTTCCTGTCCCAAGGTGAAAACAAAGGTACCCAAGAAGTTTTGTGAAGATCAGTTCATAAATACGAGCTGAAAAGAACTTGTGACAAAAAACTGATTGGACCTAATTTCGGTACAAAATGGCCACTGGCAGCCATCTTGAATTTTGGACCGTACCCAGAAACACTCATTCTTGTCCCAAGGTGACAACAAAGGTACCCAATAAGTTTTGTGAAGATCGGTTCATAAATACAGCCTCTACCCTGAGCCGTATTGACATGTGTGCTTACATTGTGTAAGTAGCACTGAATAAATCAAAGTTCATCTAATTTGCATAATTTCGGCACGAAAAAAAACCCCTTACAATATGTGATGTATTCCATGTTACTAAACATTCATACAAAAATTTATTCAAATCAGAACTTTCATACAGAAGTTCTGTACAAAAGACTGATTGCACTAATTTTGGTACAAAATGGCTGCTGGTGGCCATCTTGAATTTCGGACCACACCCAAAAACACTCGCTCTCATCCCACTGTGATAACAAAGGTACCCAAGAAGTTCCGTAAAGATTGGTTCACAAATATGGCCTCTAGTCTGAGATGTATAGAAGTTCTGTACAAAAAACTGATTTTGCATCATTCGTACAAAATGGCCGCTGGCAGCCATCTTGAATTTCGGACCACACCTAAAAACACTCGTTCCCGTCCCAGGGTCATAACAAAGGTACACAAGAAGTTTCGTAAAGATTGGTTAATAAATACGACCTCTAGCCCGAGCCATAGCCAATTGTTGACGTACGGACAGATGGACGGACAGACAGACGACAGACGACGGGCCATGACAATAGCTCAAATTTGACTTCGTCAAAGTTGAGCTGAAAAAAAAAATAACTAGTGTGGGCATACCTATGACCAACAAATATAAAAAATAATAATTTACTTAAGTTATGAATACTTTCGGACAGACTTACACAGACGGATGGACGGACGCATGTAATCCAGTGTTCCCCCATTTTCTTCGAAAGTGGGGGTATAATTATCAGATTTACACCAAAAACTATACAGCTCAGCACATCAGTAACCTGAATACATATATGAAGTAAAATGACAAACGGATTGATAATTTTTGAGTTATCTCATGCCAAAGAGATAGGAGGAATTTTCAATTTGAAGGATAAAGGGTTAATATCTCAAGATCAAATTATTAGATTTACACCAAAAACTATACAGCTCGGCACATCAGTAACCTGAACACAAATATAAAGTAACTTGACAATCCAAGCAATATTTTTCAAGTTATTGAATGCCAAAGGCATTGGAGGAATTATCAATTTGAAGGATAAAGGGTTAATATCTCAGGATCAAAATAACAGGTTTACACCAAAAACTATACAGCTCGGCACATCAGTAACCTGAACACAACTATAAAGCAACTTGACAATCCAAGCAATATTTTTCAAGTTATTGAATGCCAAAGGGATTGGAGGAATTTTCAATTTGAAGGATAAAGGGTTAATATCTAAGGATCAAATTATCAGATTTACACCAAAAACTATACAGCTCGGCACATCAGTAACTGAACACAAATATAAAGTAACTTGACAATCCAAGCAATATTTTTCAAGTTATTGAATGTCAAAGGGATTGGAGGAATTTTCAATTTGAAGGATAAAGGGTTAATATCTCAGGATTAAATTATCAGATTTACACCAAAAACTAAAAAGCTCGGCACATCAGTAACCTGAATACAAATATAAAGTAACTCAATAATTCAAGCCATAGTTTTCAAGTTATCGAATGCCAAAGGGATTGCAGGAATTTTCAATTTGAAGGATAAAGGGTTAATATCTCAGGATTAAATTATCAGATTTACACCAAAAACTATACAGCTCGGCACATCAGTAACCTGAATACAAATATAAAGTAACTTGACAATACAGGAAATAGTTTTCAAGTTATCGAATGCCAAAGGAATTGGAGGAATTTTCAATTTGAAGGATAAAGGGTTAATATCTCAGGATCAAAATAACAGATTTACACCAAAAACTATACAGCTCAGTACATCAGTAACCTGAACACAAATATAAAGTAACTTTACAATCCAAGCAAATTTTTTTCAAGTTATCGAATGCCAAAGGGATTGGAGGAATTTTCAATTTGAAGGATAAAGGGTTAATATCTCAGGATCAAATCATCAGATTTACACCAAAAACTATACAGCTAGGCAAATCAGTAACCTGAACACAAATATAAAGTAACTAGACAACCCAAGCAATATTTTTCAAGTTATCAGAAGCCAAAGGGATTGGAGGAATTTTCAATTAGAAGGATAAAGGGTTAATATGTCAGGATCAAATTATCAGATTTACACCAAAAACTATACATCTCGGCACATCAGTAACCTGAACACAAATATAAAGTAACTTGACAATCCAAGCAATATTTTTTAAGTTATCGAATGCCAAAAGGATTGGAGAAATTTTCAATTTGAAGGATAAAGGGTTAATATCTCAGGATCAAAATAACAGATTTACACCAAAAACTATACAGCTCGGAACATCAGTAACCTTAAGATATATAAAAAGTAACATGACAATTGGATTGGTATTTTTTGAGTTATCTTATGCCAAAGGGATTGGAAGAATTCTCAATTTGAAGAATAAAGTGTTAATATCTCAGGATCAAATTATCAGATTTACACCAAAAACTATACAGCTCGGCACATCAGTAACCTGAACATAAATATAAAGTAACTTGACAATCCAAGCAATATTTTTCAAGTTATCGAATGCCAAAGAAATGGATACGGATGCCGGACATTCAATTTGAAGGATAAAGGGTTAATATCTCAGGATCAAAATAACAGATTTACACCAAAAACTATACAGCTCGGCACATCAGTAACCTGAACACAAATATAAAGTAACTTGACAATCCACGCAATATTTTTCAAGTTATCGAATACCAAAGGGATTGAAGGAATTTTCAATTTGAAGGATAAAGGGTTAATATCTCGGGATCAAAACATCAGATTTACATCAAAAACTAAACAGCTCGGCAAATCAGTAACCTGAACACAAATATAAAGTAACTAGACAATCCAAGCAATATTTTTCAAGTTATCGAATGCCAAAGGGATTGGAGGAATTTTCAATTTGAAGGATAAAGGGTTAATATCTCGGGATCAAATCATCAGATTTACATCAAAAACTATACCGCTTGGCAAATCAGTAACCTGAACACAAATATAAAGTAACTAGACAATCCAAGCAATATTTTTCAAGTTATCGAATGCCAAAGGGATTGGCAGAATTTTCAATTTGAAGGATAAAGGGTTAAAATCTCAGGATCAAATTATCAGATTTACACCAAAAACTATACAGCTCGGCACATTAGTAACCTGAACACAAATATAAAGTAACTTGACAATCCAAGCAATATTTTTCAAGTTATTGAATGCCAAAGAAATGGATACGGACGCCGCACGTTCAATTTGAAGGATAAAGGGTTAATATCTCAGGATCAAAACAACAGATTTACACCAAAAACTACACAGCTTGGCACATCAGTAACCTGAACACAAATATAAAGTAACTTGACAATCCACGCAATATTTTTTAAGTTATCGAATGCCAGAGGAATTGAAGGAATTTTCAATTTGAAGGATAAAGGGTTAATATCTCAGGATTAAATTATCAGATTTACACCAAAAACTATACAGCTCGGCACATCAGTAACCTGAATACAAATATAAAGTAACTTGACAATACAGGAAATAGTTTTCAAGTTATCAAATGCCAAAGGAATTGGAGAAATTTTCAATTTGAAGGATAAAGGGTTAATATCTCAGGACCAAAATAACAGATTTACACCAAAAACTATACAGCTCAGTACATCAGTAACCTGAACACAAATATAAAGTAACTTTACAATCCAAGCAAATTTTTTTCAAGTTATCGAATGCCAAAGGGATTGGAGGAATTTTGAATTTGAAGGATAAAGGGTTAAAATCTCAGGATCAAATTATCAGATTTACACCAAAAACTATACAGCTCGGCACATTAGTAACCTGAACACAAATATAAAGTAACTTGACAATCCAAGCAATATTTTTCAAGTTATTGAATGCCAAAGAAATGGATACGGACGCCGCACGTTCAATTTGAAGGATAAAGGGTTAATATCTCAGGATCAAAACATCAGATTTACATCAAAAACTAAACAGCTCTGCAAATCAGTAACCTGAACACAAATGTAAAGTAACTAGACAATCCAAGCAATATTTTTCAAGTTATCGAATGCCAAAAGGATTGGAGGAATTTTCAATTTGAAGGATAAAGGGTTAAAATCTCAGGATCAAATTATCAGATTTACACCAAAAACTATACAGCTTGGCACATCAGTAACCTGAACACAAATATAAAGTAACTTAAAGATGGACAGACAGATGGACAAAGGATGGATGGCCACCCCGGATGCCGGCATTATGTGTACCATACATAGTATGGGTACCCATAAAAATGATGACTCAGCACTTTTTCAAAGTCGCGGAAAAGTACCCTATGATAAAACCTATGGCAATTTTTTGGACTACTCCTTTCTGCTGGTCCTAAGGAAGCTTCACGCCAAATAAAAATTCTCAGTGCCATGTAGTTTTGGAGATATAGGCATTTAAAATGTTTTCTATTTTTAGCTCCTGTGGTTCCCCATGGGGTGACAGGAAAATTGTTTTGGCATAAAGTAAGTACTTATGACTCAATAAGCCCTCAGATCAAATTTGGTTCAAATCAGACTCGGTTTGGAAAAGAGAAATTTTGGGCGCGGCCAAAATTCTTGCCCCTCCCATAACAACGGCAAATATAGCCCCTCGATCTTCTCTTGAACAAATCTGAGTCTACACCTCAAAAGGAAGCTGCACACCAAATATCAAGTCTCTGCTACTGCTGGTTCATGAGAAGATTTTTTAAGATTTAAGCACACTTTTTGGACATGGCCCTACCCAGAGGTGGAGCAACTTGATTTGAACAAAATCAAAATGTAATGTCATAACAAACAATCATCTAAAATTTCACTTAAATCGGTTCAGCAGTTTTGGAGGAGAAGTCGCAAACACCATGTTCACAGATGACGGACAGATGATGGACGAAGAGTGATCACTAAAGCTCACCCTGACTTTCAGTCAGGTGAGCTAAAAATGTAGGGTTTGTCCTCTCATCATGTGCAACCCACATGCCAAGTTAGGTTTCAATTGGGCAAACAACTTTTTAATCAGAGAGCGTAAACCAACTCTGACCGATAAAACTTTAAATTTAAGGTGACTGTGACCCTTACCTTTGACACAATAACTCCCAAAATCAATAGGGTTCTTCCTTTCATCATGCTCAACCCATAAGCCAAGTTTAGTTTCAATCAGGCTAGCAAAATTTCCATTAGAGAAGCCAACTCTGGTAAATAGTTAAGTTCAAGGTCACTGTGACCTTGATCTTTGGCACAATGGCCTCAAGATAAATAGGTTTCTTCCTCTCATGATGCCTAAGCCACAAGCAAAGTTTGGCTTCAGTCAGCCAAGAGGAATTTTAATTACAGAGATGAAACCAACTCTGATAAAAAAAATAATAAAGTTCAAGGTCACTGTAACCTTGACCTTCAGTACAATGATTCCAAAATGAATAGGGTTCTTCTCATCATACCTAACCCACATACCAAGTTTGGTTTCAGTTGACCAAGCAGAATTTTACTTAAAGAGTGGAAACCAACTACGTCTAGACACGGACAGCGCAAGAGCTGTATCCACCCAAAATAATTTGGGGATAAAAATGAACACTTCCAATTGCTATAAAGCCTCCACAAGTCCTAATAAATAGTGAATATATGAAAATTTGAAAACAAATGGTTTCAATGATTGGTTCGTAGAGCTGAAAGGGTTAACCTATTAATCAATTAACCAATGAGCAATGTCTTGATCATTCAAAAAATCCAGCAAGAGGATCACAGATCCAGAAGTTGAGTTTTGACATTAAATTCTGAAGAAATAAGCTATTTGTAGCAACAGTGACCTTGACCTTGGAGTCCCAGACTCTGAAATCAATAGGTGTCTTCCCTTCCTATAAGGTAACCTCTGGTATAAGTTTGGTAAAGGTGCGTCAAATAGAACTAAAGTTATTGCCCGGAAACCAATTTGTCACAAAATATTCTATTGATAGTAACAGTGACCTTGATCTTGGGGCCCCAGACTCCGAAATCGATAGGTGTCTTCCCTTCCTATAGGGTAACCTGTGGTATAAGTTTGGTGAAGATACACAGAATAGAACTAAAGTTATTGCCCGGAAACCAATTTGTCACAAAATATTCTATTTATAGTAACAGTGACCTTGACCTTGGAGTCCCAGACTCCGAAATTAATAGGTGTCCTCCCTTCCTATAGGGTAACCTCTGGTATAAGTTTGGTAAAGGTGCATCAAATAGAACTAAAGTTATTGCCCGGAAACCAATTTGTCACAAAGTATTCTATTTATAGTAACAGTGACCTTGACCTTGGGGCATGAGACTCTGAAATCGATAGGTGTCTTCCTTTCCTATAGGGTAACCTCTGGTATAATTTTGGTAAAGGTATATCAAATAGAACTAAAGTTATTGCCCGGAAACCAACTGTTTACAAACAACCCCCCCGCCCATCGCCCGCCCGCCACTTCATCCAACTATAAGTCGAGTTTGACTTCATCACTTAGATGTGAGTCTTCTATGGAAGACGTGCGTCGCCTGGCATTTCAGACAGAATTCTAAGTGGAAAAGGGGCATAACTCTGGAAAAAATACAGCGGATCAAAAAATAAAATAGGAGGTGCACAATGCCATTATGTGATAAAGAATCACTGAAAGTTTCATCAAAATCCATTCATAGGTTAAAGAGGAGTGGCGGATAAGAGAAAGTGTGACGCGGACGACACAAGACGACGGGGCATAACTCTGGAAAAAATACAGCGGATCAAAAAATAAAATAGGAGGTGCACAATGCCATTATGTGATAAAGAATCACTGAAAGTTTCATCAAAATCCATTCATAGGTTAAAGAGGAGTGGCGAATAAGAGAAAGTGTGACGTGGACGACGACGCGGACGACGCAAGGCGACAAAAGAAATCCCTATATGTCGCTCCCCACTTCATGGGGCGGCGACACAAAAACTCGACTAAAAAGTAACTGATCAATTAACCATTACTTTTGAACTACTGTATTATATGGATTAACAAAGGAACAAACTTGCTCCCAAATAGGTAAACACTGTCACACTGATTCACTTCAATTTTATGAGACAGAGTAAAGCATGCAAGTTACATGCTGACATACTTGTTCACTTGCAAGATTATTATACTGTATCAGCTGCTTGAAATGGTCATTCTTAACCTTTACCCAATGCAGGCAGAAGACAATACTTGCAAAATAAAATTCTTGAATTACTAAATAATTTTTAATTTTTGTCTCAAAAACATAGCTTTGTCACGATTCACGAGCTCATTCAATGAGGTGTCATAAGCTGTGTTTTTGAGACAAAAAATGAAAAGATAATAAATTTTGAATGGAGATTTTTGTGTATAGCGCTGGCCGGTTTTGTCCTTTATATTGGGTAAGGGGTTAATGCGATAACTCATCAACGGTATCACAGTTATTCAGCTAGCTATTAGGGCAAGTGATTAACCTGTTAAGCAAGGTTAATCCATGTGATTAATCGATCAAGAAAACCCATTAACCGTTTCAGCTCTATTGGTTCAGTTTGGTTCTTTGGTATTCCCATAACGGAATCCAGCCTATTTTTCGGTATATTGTCCAGCTCTAGGTTTCATGAAAAAAGTATTGCAAATGAAAAAACTGAATCACGAAAAACAAATGAAAATAGTTTCTCAGATTCAATGCTGTACCATATCTTTCTGGCAGACAAGGCTCTACAGTGTCGTGGGGAGAAAAGTGGAATATCATTTCAACTGTATTGGGAACCAGCTGTGATCTGACCAAAATTCTGTATCCAGGCCTTACAATTTGTCAAGATTCCTGAGATTTAGTATTGATTCTCACAAACTCCTGCGGTGAAAATCCACTTTTGACAATTTAGAATTTGAGAGTACTGTTATACACTTTGAGTGCAAGCTGCGTAACAGTACACATTCCAAAGTACAAAATAATGAAAGTGTCAATGACACTGTAGCTCAACTTGTTTAAGACATGTACATGTATAGTATATGACACAGCAATGACAAACATCTAGGTAATGACCTGATAACAAAGGTACATGTAAAGTATTGTAACAGTCTGTACATAAATGCTGACCGTAGCCTGTAACAAATGTGTAGGTAAAGTATTGTAAAGGTGCGCGACAGTTAGATGCTAAACTAGAAAAGAAATCTTTAGTCCCAGAGTGGGTCTGACTGAACCCAAAAATATTTGTTCTCATAGCACAGTGATAACAAAGGCACCCAAAAACACTCGTTCCTGTCACAAGGTGATAACAAAGGTACCCCAAGAAGTTTCATGAAGATCAGTTCATAAATACAGACTCTAGCCCAAGCCGTATTGACATGTGCACTTACTGTGTATAAGTAGCACTGAACAAATCAAAGTTCACCTAATTTGTATACTTTCTGCACGAGAAAAAAACCTGTATTATATGTGATGTATTCCATGTTACTAAACATTCCTACAAAAATTTATTCAAATCAGACCTTTCATACAGAAGTTCTGTTCAAAAAACTGATTGCACTAATTTTGGTACAAAAAGGTTGCTGGCGGCCATCTTGAATTTTGGACCGCACCCAAAAACACTCATTCTCGTCCCACGGTGATAACAAAGGTACCCAAGAAGTTTTGTAAAGATCGGTTCATAAATACGGCCTCCAGCCTGAGCCGTATAGAAGTTGTGTACAAAAAACTGATTGGACCTAATTTTGGTACAAAATGGCCACTGGCAGCCATCTTGAATTTTGGACCGCACCCAGAAACACTCGTTCTGATCCCAAGGTGATAACAAAGATACCCAAGAAGTTTCGTGAAGATCGATTCATAAATACAGACTCTAGCCCGAGCCGTATTGACATGTACACACTTACTGTGTATAAGTAGCACTGAATAAATCAAAGTTCATCTAATTTGCATAATTTTTGCACGAGAAAAAAACCTGCACTATATATGATGTATTCCATGTTATTAAACATTCATACAGAAATTTATTCAAATCAGAACTTTCATACAAAAGTTCTGTACAAAAAACTGACTGCACCAATTTTGGTACAAAATGGCTGCCGGCAGCCATCTTGAATTTCGGACTGCACCCAAAAACACTCGTTCTCGTCCCAATGTGATAACAAAGGTGCCCAAGAAGTTTCGTAAAGATAGGTTCATAAATATGGCCTCTAGCCCGAGCTGTATTGGCATTTGCAGTTACAGTGCTGAAAGTAACATAAAATAGATCAAAGTTAGTCTAATTGGCATAATTTATGCACGAGAAAAAAACCTGTATTATATGTGATGTATCCCATGGTACTAAACATTCACACAGAAAATTATTCAAATCAGCGCTTTCATATGGAAGTTCTGCCCAAAAATCTGATTGCACCTAATTTTGTGCAAAATGGCTGCCAGTGGCCATCTGGAATTTCAGACCGGACCCCAAAACACTTGTTCTCGTCCTACGATGATAACAAAGGTACCCAAGAAGTTTCGTAAAGATCGGTTCATAAATACGGCCTCTAGCCCGAGCCATATTGGCATTTGCACTTACAGTGATGAAAGTAACACTAAATAAATCAAAGTTAGTCTAATTTGCATAATTTACGCACGAGAAAAAACCCTGTATTATATGTGATGTATCCCATGGTACTAAACATTCATACAAAAAATTATTCAAATCAGAGCTTTCATATGGAAGTTCTGTGCAAAAATCTGATTGCACCTAATTTTGTACCAAATGGCTGCCAGCGGCCGTCTTGAATTTCGGACCCAAAAACACTCGTTCTTGTCCCACGGTTATAACAAAGGTACCCAAGAAGTTTCGTAAAGATCGGTTCATAAATACGGCCTATAGCCCAAGCCGTGTTGACGGCGCGACAGACGGACGGATGTTCTTACAAATGGCTACTTTACTGACCCTAACCCTACCCACCCCTAACCCTAACCTAATCTAACCCTAGCCACATAACTCTAACACCCCTTCACTGATTCCCACCCCACGCCTAAACCCCACCCCAGAACGCCCCAACCCTACTCTACATTTATCCAAACCCCCACAATAAGAGATTCTGTTACGTGGCCAGCCACATAACAGTCTTTAACCACATAAGTATCCTGTTTTACTAACTCGTAGCCACATAAGTAGTCATTTGTGTGTGCGGACAGACAGATGGACAGACGACGGGCCATGTCAATACCTCAAATTTGGCTTCGCCAAAGTTGAGCTAAAAATCATGTTCATATATTTAATACAGTTAGTGATGAACTGATTATCAAAACTTACTATGAACCGATTACCGATTATTTCTCTGCCGATTATGCCGATTCCGATGGTTGAATAGGATACCGAAGAAAATCTGTTGGTGCCTGTTATACTACATAATTTCAATGATAAATCACCAATTACGAAAGCTTAATACCACATAAGTTCTCAGAGTATACATGTTTAGTGCTGGGCAATATTAGCCAAAATAAATATTTGCATTTTTTGAGGTTGGGTGGAGGAGAAGATCGTTATTAACGATACAATCACACGATATTGTTCTCTTATGAAGAATGTGGTTTATTCTGGTAAATAGTGTTAATACGGTTTTGTGTAAGAATACAATACACTTGGCTATATTAACCAGGAATATACTGAGTACACATACTTTGTGTCTTAATTGAATAATAACTATTAAATTGATGTTAATGTGTGTTTTGAAGTTGCATGACGCCTGGTTTACAGAAACTGAAAACATGTTTTTGACAGTCATGCGACTTTCATGTTGCGTAAAAATCATCAATCATTAAAAAAAGAGTGTTTTTTCTCCAATTTTAATTTCTTATTGTATTGTGATGCTTGCATCATGAAGTACTACAGGATTACTGGCTGCACACATTTTATTTACACATGTACCCATTGCAACATTGTACACCATGATTGAAGGCCAGTGACTTCTATCAGACAGGAAATGGTGGCGATCTCGTACGGATTGCAGATGGTAAATTCTATAATATCTCGGCCCTGCAAATCCCTAAATATTCTGCTGTGCACTACACACATTTTTAATGGGGAAACTTTATTGAAATGGCCAGATATCAGAGAGATTTTTAATAGTCAGTGTTAAATATAGAATAACCGGAAACAGCTGGTTTTTAACTGCTGGTTTTTAACTGCCAGTTCCAATTGCCGATTCCAATTATCGTTTCATCACTAAATACAGTTTAACCTTTAAGGGGGTCGTCGAACAAAGCTTTTGGAAATTTTAAAAAAATTTTCACAAGTGCCAAAAATACTGATAAAAGAATTAAACAATCATATTATATAGCAAAATAATGACTAGAGTACAAGGAAATGGAATATATTCACTTTTTCACGAAAAAAAATGTGTTATTTTAATGATTTTGACAGACAAGCTTCCAATGGCATAAGTAACAAACTGCAAAAATCATGAACAGATCTTGACAAAGACCATTTTGTCTCTATGTGTTACAAATGCTTCCATTTGAAAGCCATGAGGGGAAATTGGTCACATGACGGCTTGTAATCAAAAAGGCAAATGGTGGACTTGGGCAAAATATTGTTTTCAAAGATCTGAGAACTCCAGAAATGGCCACACTCTTCTCAAATCTGCAAAGCGATGGAATTGAAATCTCTCAATATATTCACGGGGGAAAAGTTACATTGACATTAAGGAAAGATAAAGTCGAAATTGCAGGACAACTTTTCAATTTCCTTATGTTTTGTAATATTTATAATTTGGTTGTCGATACGTAAAATATTAAACTGGATAAATTGCATTCAAAACAAAAATATATCCACACAAACATTAATGGTAATCGTCATACTTGTGTTTGTACAAAAATATCATTTCATTGAAGGCAGAACTATATTTATCACAACTTCCTGTTTCCATTTCAATGTTTGTCTGCTCTCCAAATGATTTCAAAAGAAGAGAACAACAATGCTTTTAGCAGTCCATCTTCAGTGAAGTTTGGGAACATCTTAACGTTAACTTTCTTTGCCATGCAATTACATTCAGTGTCAAATCGAATTACATGGATCTTATCGCTTAAGCCTTGTAATATGAAATCAGTGCCACCAAAATTGCAGGTCAACATTGTATCTACAAACATCAACATTCCCTCATGGTTAGAACCATTAGATTACCGAAATGAGGCCCAAACACTTATGAAATTACAGATAAATGAAATCATAAACCCAAATAAATGCGGTTTGGTTCACGACTTTTATTGACTGCCTATCAAATCGGATTCAATGTATATCAACAAATAAGCTATTATTGTTGTAAAATCGACCAGTTCTAATAAAAGTACACCTTCCCAGAAACATACTACAGGAGGATGATAGTTTCAAACAAGCCAGAAAATAAGCAATCTGTCATTTGCAGAATGAGGTTCCCAGAGGGTAAATTTGCTGATGCTATCTCATATAGTGGGCCAATTTATCCTCTGGGTACCTCTTTCTGTTTAGTTTTGAGACCCTGATTCAGATTGAGGTTCACAGAGGGTAAATTTAGTACTGCTACCTTGCTGTGCAGGGTAGCATCACCAAATTCACCCTCTGGGGACCTCGTTTTGCAGATGACAGTCTGCTTATTTTCTGGCTTGGTTTCAAAACAAATTATACAAAGTAAAGCACAGAATGAACAATCACACACTCTAAACCAATTCAGTTAGTCAATAGAAATTTTTTTAATGTGGGACTGTTAATATTGCTGGTTGTTCCAATCTTTATATAATGCCGTAGTTCACTTTATTTTTGCATTTAAATGACAGTTGTCATAACTAAACACCAGATACGACCCACATGATACCAAATAAATAAATTGGCGTAGTTTTTTTCCCCTAGTTTATCAATGAAATCATTTTTGTGAAGTTGCCAAGAATATTAAACCATCTTCAACAGAATTATGAGGTATAATTACTACAAAATGTTCACATTGCGCAGTTTTCATTCATAAAGTTACTTGTGCCTCCATATCTGGTGCTCTGAACTGTATGGAGTTGATCCCTGCTAAACTTTCTTCATCAAAACAAAAACAAAACAAAATGGCAGCATTTGGGAATTGTAGATACCATGGATTTGAATTAGTGTGACTGCTCATTCTTCTCATGAATGACAAAAAGATCTCTCGGAGTCTTGAAGGATAGCAAAATACAACCATTCATTTATTTTAAGGTAGTTAATTGTCAAAATTTTGGTCTCTTACTTTTGCTATAGCAGACTCAGGCAGTGTTCTCAACCACACGACAACAGTTCCATAGCAAATTTCAGTTTCAAGATTTTCTATGTTTCTTTCCAAACATTTTGGTAAAAATATTTACTGGGGTTATTTCTTTCTAGCCATTTTTGGACTTTGGAGAAGATTTCCTGAAAATTGGCCCCTTGAGGGTCTATTTCCAATTTTTGTTGAGTTTCTAGTCTTACAAGTGCATGAAGAACACATGTTTCAACACAAGGTTTTCATGGTCAAGCTGATGAAAGTTACAGTCCCTTGACAGTAGTTTCTAGTGAAGTCAACACTTCACTAGACACCACTGCTAAGTCAAAATGTTTATTTATTATTAGGGAGCAAAAGTAGAATTCTCCAGTCCTTTAAGGTAGAGCTGCACGGTTTATCGATAAACCGATAAATACCGGTTTCAAACGAATACCGATTGAATACCGGTGTAATTACAAAAATATTGGTTTATCGTCATTATTTATTTACCCACAATTTAATTTTCAAGATGTTTTGAGTTTTTTAACTGTAGCTCCGAATCAATAATATTATCCTTTTATCCAAGGAATCGTCTGCTTGTGCCCTCGTAATATATAAATGAAACAGTTGAAAAAATAATTTTCAAAAATTTTAACAAAACTATATCATGTGACCCCCTCATTGGAAAGAGCTCGTTGAGCTCGTTCCAATGGAGCTCACATGATATAGTTTTGTTGAAATCTTGGGGGAAAATCTGATAAATTAATTTTGAAAATAATAAATTTTGATATCGTCTGCGTTGGGTAAAGGTGTTTCGAACTGCATCATCAAAGCATGCTAATTCGTTCCGACTGTGATGCTTGAGTCTTGATTGTGGTACTTGTGTTCATATATCTGAACAGTTTGCGATATACCGGTATACCACTGTATTTTTTTGAATACCGATACCGGTATTCAGTTTTGAATATCGTGCAGCCCTACTTTAAGGACAATTTCACAATCTGCATCAAGAATCAAATGAACATTTGTGAGAATCAAAGTTGAATCTCATTATTTTCCTTGTGAAAATCATTTGCAAAAATTGATTATGATTCTCGCATGAATTTTTTGGCCTGGCATCTACTTTTCTGATCACAGTACTGTGGCTCATAAATTTTGTATAGAATTGTGACTCAAACTTTCTGCTTTATATTCTAACCATAGTGTGTGAACAAGAAAAAAGATCAATGCAAAACATTGCACTTACCCCTCCTGCAATACCATCACCATGGATAGAACATGCTGCTCAATGAAGTGGTGGTAGTTTTGAAAATGGTATTTTGAACAAACGAACACTCATACAGACTAACTCAGTTAAACTCCACCTGCATACCAATTCAAGATGGCTGATATAAAAACAATTCAATTATCTACTGCCATTCAATAAAAAATATTTCCATGCACATGGACAAAAAACAACAATGCAGAAAGTTCATATGTACAGTTTTTTTCAAGTTTAACAGGGGCCATAACTGTGGTAAGTACGACTGTAAGAAAATATGCAATATATGTATAGTATGACAAGGGACATAACTTTGGTATATATGTATGGAGAAAATATGCAATATGTGGATATTCTTTCCCCCATGTTGGTCTCTCACCATACCAAAGGGCATCAACTTGAGTTATAATGCAAAACGTTCATATGGACAGTTTTTAAGTGCTACAAGCACCATAACTCAAGTACGTATATGTGTGCAAAATTCACAATACATGGAAAACCTTTCCCCCGTAGTAGTCTCTCATCATACCAAAGGACTTCAAAATCTGACATTCAATAATTGAGTAAAATGCAAAACTTTCATATGGAATGTTTTCTAAGTGTAAAAAGGGCCATAACGCTGGAACATATGCATGGTCGAAACCTGCAATGCATGAATATCAATTCCCCCATGCTGGCCTATCACTAAACCAAACGACACAAAAATCTGACAACCAATGCTTGAGTTATAATGCAAAACGTTTGTACGTAAGAAAGGAGCATTTGACTATATGACCACTGAAACCACCTAAGGGTGGGGGGCATAACAAGCCCCTTTACCACTCGTGATGCAGACTTGACCAGAGCATCTTTGGAGGGATGATCTTGAGTACAGAAAGAAGAGAGGAAGCAGAAACTCAATAAAGGTCTAGAGGCACAAATTTCCAAGACTCACTGAGACCCACACTGATAGCAAAGTTGAAAACTGGATCCACAGAAATGACATGTCTGTATTTCTGAGATGTTGCCAAGCTCAATGGAAGGTGTTAAAAAAGGTTGTGTTTAGGCTTTTAGATTGGGTTCCCCAATGTTGGTCTTCCACCTTGAGCTTATGTTATAAGGCCTGCAAAGCCTCGAGATTTTATTTGGATTGAAATCTTTCATGGGATTCGATTCAATTTTTGGAATCCTCCCAATTAGTTTGAACATCCTCATCAAGTGGAAACTGAAACTTCATTGTTCAGGTGTATTTCATCCATGAAGTCGGCAAATCACCATTGCAACGCATATTAACAGCAGGGTATATGGAATTAAAAAGACACTGGGTTTTCTCTCACTCATTATATGCATCCGGAGTTCTGGCCGATCACGTGAAAATAACCTGTGCCAAGTGAAGAGCCATAATATAATATTAGAACGTTTCTTTTCATGTTCTCTCAGTCGATAGTATCCGAGTTTGTGTGATTTCTGAAATAAAACCTGAAGCAGTGTACTATCGACCGATAGAACATGAAAAGAAATGTTCTAATTATTTTATTATGCCGAACAAAAAATAACTTTCATTGTTGAACGTTAACTGCAACATGCCATCAATCTTGTAATAACCATGTAGTCAAATCCAAAAAGGTGACGTCATTTCGAACGAATTACGTCTCTTTACGAGTTTCCAGATCACCAAATTCGAAAATGACTTTTCACAAGTGCCGTCACTTTGGGAGTTTCTATATCACCAAATGCCAGTGTTTACAACTGCATCATGCTGTTCCTGTTATAATTCATTATTAATGCTTGTGTGATAAGTGGTCTAAATTAATGGAATATAAATTCATGTTTCTTGGACGACGACAGTTGTTAGAATCAAGCGGAGTGAAACAATTTATTTTGAACCTGAGGCGGAGGCTCAGAGAGGTCGAGGAGTACTAAACTTGTGGAAATATAATTGATTGAAGTCATAACTTATATTCAGGATTCACTGAAGTGGTGAACAACACGTGAGTTTTTAATATTTCTGATTCCTTTGAATTCATTGTTTGCAGTTAAAATTGAAAACACACCCATTGAAGATGACATATTTGTTGGTAAGTTTGTGTCTATCGGTGACGAAAAAAGTTAAATGGACACGGCGCCAGCGTTTTGTGTTGAGAAATTCCAATCAGAGCGTGCATAATCGACGCTGATCAATGGAAGTGGAGCTTACATTTTCTTCATTCTCTTGTCTCCAGGGAAGAACGTTTCGATAGTACCCGTGTTTTGCCCCAAAACTCCAGTACTATGACTTTTAGAAGGTGTCAAATTAACAATCATGGCTGATGTTACAAACATGAGTCATAATAAAAGTCAATACACTTACTCCCCATCAACAGGCAAAAATGAGGGTTACCAGCACTATTCAATTCTGCTGATGTCGGATGAAATTGCAACAGACTATGCCGAATACCTCTTAGTCAGCTCTGCCTTTCAATCTAACATTATAAACTATATGTCATAGTACTGACTTTCTCCATTTAGCCTTGCAATTTTATATGCACAAACACTTTTATGTTAGGTACTTTCAAAAGCCGAAATGTAAAATTTGTATAAAATTCTTCAATCACTTTAGTTCAAGCTTGAACCCTACACTGTAGTATCACACAATAATTTTTTTCAAGCGATACAGTACATGGAGAGTGGATTGTTGCTAAATCACTCGTGGGGTGGTGTCTTCACTCATACAAAAATTCCTTGTCTGGGAAAAAGCATTAGAACAATGAGCAAAGTTTCAGCCAAGGGACCTCCGGGTTGAACACGGAGGTCCCTTGGCTAAAACTGTTCTTGTACTTTTCAAGCATTACCACAGGAATTGACTATTATTGTCTAGGTGGAAACTTCACTTCACAAGTGTTTTAGTGGTAATTCACTTGCCACATACTGTATGTCCTTTGGACGTACCACACCAAAAAAAATTTCTTTTATGGCTTTATGGTCCCCATTTTAATTAATAATTTGTTTGTTGTCAGATCAGTGCTTATAAACACAGGCATGTCCTTCACATGCACATGTATGCATGCAACATGCACAGTGAAATTCAGAACACCAACATTGATTCTGCCAAGTGGTTATAAATGAAACACCATTGTCGATTTTCTCCATCGATAGTCGATTGCAGTTTGATGAAGGAATATTGTTATGATCAAAAGCGTGTCATGGCTCAAATTAACTAAAATGCCCTATTATTCCATGTGTATAATAAATGTGCATAATGGATATAAAACAATGTTTGAAATAAACAGAAAAGGCCTTACCTAGAGCAACGCAAATATTTCTTGACAAGAAATAAACGATCTTAACCCTTTACCCAACGTAACGGCCAAAACCGGCCAGCGCTATTCTCAAAAATCGCCAATTAATTTTCATTATTTTTTTCATTTTTTGTCTCAAAAACATAGGTTATGACCCCTCATTGGAACGAGCTCGTCAAGCTCGTTCCAATGAGGGGTCATAACCTGTGTTTTTGAGACAAAAAATGAAAAAAATAAGTTATTCAAGAATTTTTTTTTCAAGTGTCGTCTGCTTTTCATGTTAGGTAAAGGGTTAAGAGTGCCATTTAGGCAAATCTTGTCAGCATATACAGGCAGCCAAGACATGGCCACACAATGGAAATACTCTTAGATTGTAAAGTGATGAAAATTCTAACATTCTAAGTGCCCAAGCCTTCCAATTTCATGGGATAGACTGTGACAGGTAGTGTTTGTAATGCCTTGCCAGAATTAAAGCAGACGGTCATTTCACTGCCACGCTTTCCTTCCTAGTTGTCTTTGTGACTGTGAGAATTTTTTTCAAAATACCTTTTGAAAGATTTAGGCAAAGGCAACGGCCATTCATAGTGATTTGGTACAATACCCTGACATTTGGATTCAAAGAATGTGAAGAGTGGAAACCATATTTGAGCCCTACGAGTGTCATTTCTCATGAGGGCTCTGTTGTTTGCCAATGTATGGTAATACAGAAACAGTCTGGTGGTGATGTAGAATGCTATAAAGACATCTATCGAATAATGTTCATGCGCTGCCAAAATGAAGAAAATTCCAAACATATTCAACACCCATGTCATCGTGTGGAGGTAATACATTCGTCCTCTTGGTGTATCTGCAATATGAAAAAACAAACAAGCATAAACATGGTAGTATAAAATAACCAAGGTTTTCTTATATGAATATCAAAATTCTACTCTCTCATTGGCTAAAAACATATGGGTACATTTTCATTACTCCATACATAAAAACAACTAGCAGACAACACTTTGCCAAACAATATTTTGGAATACCTAAATTTTTTTTAAATGTTTCATCCCCCCCCCCTCCCAAAAACCCAACTTTTTACCCCTCATTGGAACAAGCTTGACAACATCTTTCCAATGTGTGTGTGAGGTGTGTGGGGGGTGGGGGGGGAGGCATAACTCCTGTTATTGGAGGCAAATACAGAAAATAATAAAACTTGAAAAAACTTATTTTTTTAATTATTTACTTATTGGTGTCTGATCCCCTGTATACCGATGTTAAAATGTCACAATTTCAATCTGCAAGTTTTTCCCAGTTTACAACTGGGAATTTAACCAATTCAATCTTGTTTTACAGAGCTCATTGAGTGCTGTCAATTAAGACTGAATTGGATAAGTTTCTTTGAAACAGCTGCCAACAGCATTTTAATCGTGAGAAACTACCGTCAAAACACTTGCTGCGATCAGCTGCGCAATTTGCGACAGCAAGTCCGTCATCGAGGCCTGAGGAGCAAAGGTCTTCGGTTTCTTAGCCGCTTGCTGCTCCTGGGATGGTGTGTCAGAGATGGATCCCTTCTCCGAACGTCCCGATGATAGGGGCCTCATCTCCCTAGCTACTGGATGGTCCGACTTTAAGGGCGAAGAGTGGTTCCTTCTTTGGGTAACTAGGATGCAGTCGTGTGTGCTTAAATAAAGTAGCGGAGGAAGCTGTGACTAAAGCCGGCCCCAGCTGCAGACGAGACGGAGCGTCCTGAGCGGCGTGCAGACATATGCTCCGTCTCGTGCAAGTTCCCAACCAGAACACTTCAATTCGGCTTGTGAAACGTAGCAGAGGAAGCTGTGACTGAAGCCGACCCCATCTGCAGACTAAACAGAGCGTCCCAAGTGGAGGGCGGACATATGCTCCAGCTTGTGAGGATGTTGTCAATGTAAACAACGTCAATGTAAACAAGACATCAGGCACACAAAAAGGCCCAAAGTCAGAACCAATTTAAACGCTACCAGATGCAAAGCTACATCTTCATACGAAGAAAAAACGATACATCGGATAGAAGATGCAAGACTAAACGACCTAACACTCCTAGGGTGAGGATGTAACTATGGGAAAAAACAGAATAAATATTCTGTAATACATGTCAAAAATCCCAAGAAATTTAACAAAAAATTTCAATAAAAAATAGCCAAAAAGCTTAAGAGTTTAACAGGAAGGATTCATGGAAGAATAGGGAAGGAATACTTAACAAACAGTGGAATAATCATTAACAAAAATGATGACGTCAGGCGTATGTCCCGAAATTGGGAAACATAAAATAATTTTATAATTATTATAAAGTTACAGCCCTGAACGCCTAAAACCACCACTGAACACTTCCTTCATCCAATAACAGCCTTGTATCCACCAATTCTTGCATTGATTTGTGTCTGGCGTCCTCAAAAAAGGAGAACTTGACCTGTATTTTGTTGTGATTAAACAACATACCAAGTTTGGAACCAACTGGAAAACAAATATTAAAAGTTATCATCCGGAAACCAAATATTTGATGCATTCTATGTCCAACAAGGGCCATAATTCAGGGGAACTTCGAAGTTCGAACTGACTCCATATTCGAACTTGACCTGTCTTTTGTTTTGATTAAACCACATACCAAGTTTAGGAGTCAATCGAAAAAAAAATACTAAAGTTATCATCTGGAAACCAAATGTTGACGAACGGACAGACCGACGGATGGATAAATGGATGGACAAATGGACAGACAGACAGACTGATTCCATAATTCAACGGTTTTTCAGCAGGCGTATAAAAAATCAGTCAGGCCATACTAAAGTTATAATCAGGAAAACACAAAATGCACAAATTCAAGAGGAATAACTCTGGAAAGGTACATGAGATTTTGGCCGAAAGTGAATTTGAGCTGTGCTTTGTGGTCATAAACAAAATCTGAGAAATTGAAACAAATTAGTCAAGGCAAACTAAAGTTATCATCCGGAAACCACATAATTCACAAATTTGCAATCATTCAAGGGGAATAACTATGGAACGGTACATGCGATTATGGCCAAAGGTGAACTTGAGCTGAGCTTTGTGGTCAAACACAAAATCTGAGAATTTGAAAAAAATCGGTCAAGGCAAACTAAAGTTATCATCAACCGGAAACCACAAAATCCACAAATTTGCAATCATTCAAGGGGAATAACTCTGGAAAGGTATATGCGATTGTGGTCAAAAGTGAACTTGAGCTGTATTTTGTGGTCAAAAACAAAAAACTGAAAATTTGAAATAAATCGGTCAAGGCAAACTAAAGTTATCGTCCGGAAACGAGAAGTTGGGCTAAATTCCCATAAATAAAGGGCCATAACTCTACTGCAAATGGGCCGCTAGAAACGGAAATCAAACCCATCCTGTATTTTGTCATACTAAATCCACATGCCAAATTTAACTCAGCTCAAACCATTACAACTAAAGTTATCGTCCGGAAACGAAATGTGTCCATGGACGGACAGACAGACGGGTGGAGAGACCATTCACATAATACGTCCCGTTTTTCAAATGGGCGTATAAAAACAACATCTGAAAAATTTGGTGTCAATCGTCAAGGCATTCGGCTTTAAATGAACGGAAACCAATTTTTTTTCAAAAATTGTGTTTTCAAAGGGCCATAACTCTCCAGCGGATGGACTGAGAAACACCAATATCGAACTTGACATGTATTTATTGCTAAAAACAACATCTGAAAAATTTGGTGTCAATCCGTCAAGGCGTTCAGCTTTAAATTAACGGAAAACAATTTTTTTAAAAAAAATTGTGTTTTCAAAGGCCCGGAACTCTGCAGCGGATGGACTGAGAAACACCAATATCGAACTTGACCTGTATTTTATTGCTAAAAACAACTTCTGAAAGTTTGATGTCGATCCGTCAAGGCATTCGACTTTAAATGAATGGAAACCAAACTGTTTACGGACAGACTGATAACATAATACGTCCCGTTTTTATAAACGGGCGTATAAAAATTTAGTTATTCAAGAATTTTATTTGCAAGTGTTGCCTTTTGTGTTCCTTTTGTGTTAGGTAAAGGTTTAAGGATTATATTTTTCAATCAAAATTCCACCAAACCATACTTACATTCCGATATAAAAAAGTTGAACATTGTTAATATAGCTGTGTGCCCACTGAACATGTAATCTCCACAAGTATCAACTCCCACTATAGACATTCCAAGTCCCCTCCATATCTGTAGTGTTCTGTTTAATTTAGCCCAAAAGTCTCCATACATCTGAAATGAAAAGAGAAAAAAATATAAAAACATACCAAGTGCTGACGAAGTGAAAGACGGTATATTCGGGGTATCCTACAATTCCAATTCAAGGATTTTTGTATGTTGAACTCAAGAAAGATGTTTTGAGACCAGTATTCAAGAATGTATACCAGGGCTTATATTTCGACGAGAATCCATGAATCGATTCACACAAAGATTTGCGCAACAAAACCAGCTAGAATCCATATAGATTCTCGCTGCACCATATTTAGGATTCACGTGAAAAGAGTTGAGTCAATTAACCCTTTTCCTAACAGAGTGGCAGCAAATTAACCAATACAAGGCAGGTATGGATTTACACAACCATTTTTGTGAGAATCCAACTGGATTCTCCTAAATTTAGATGAAATATATATAAGCCCTGTATACAAGTACAGCAGAATCCACTTATTTGAAAATTTTGTAATTGTACTTCTCACATAATCACCATCAAATAGCTCATTACAGAAAATATCATTTGCAACACGTCTAATATGGGAATAACATCAGAAGTCAACGTTGACCAATGTCAACCAATATCTTACCTCCTACAAGTATCTGGGAATTTCATTGGTTCAAAGACGTCACATGCAGACTGCATATAAAACCATATACTGCCTGTCAACATCAATATACGATGACAGCTATGGGTAATCTCCCCTTTGTTCATTGATTATTCAAATTGGCAGCAACCAATAAATGCTTCAAGTTGAAAGATTGAGTGTTGGAAGCCCATATTTGGTCTGAAGTGCAGGTTAGACAACTTAAAAGGCTTCATATTCTGTGGATGTGTGTCATGTTACCTTCAAAATGAAACTGTTTGGTATGTATGAATTTGCCTTGTTACAATTTATGGGAGAGTGGCTACTTAATGGCTTCACATTCTGTGGATGTTCTTCATATTATTTTTGAATTGTAATTATTTAGTCTGTGAGGATTTGCCTTGTTATAATTTATGGGAGAGTTCCACTGGGCACTCTCCCATAAATTGTAACAAGGCAAAGAGATGCAGACAAATTTGGATGACCATCAATAATTTAGCACTCTACCAGTTAACTCTTTCAACACGAGAGGCCGCTTTTCAGGTCCAGGAACACGATACTTCATAATTTCATGAAGTAGGATGGCTACTACGTGAATGTGTTGTAGAACAATTAATATTTTCAACATGCAGCCTGCATGTTGAAAATATTAGTTGCTCTACCCCCAAATAGTGGATATGGAATCTTCTAATTTCTGCCATTTAACTGGCATGGAAGATACCACCAGTGTTGAAAGGGTTAATTTCTCTTGCTCACGAGTCAACAAAAAGTTGAAAGTGACTCAAATCTCTCCTATCCTGCCTGAAAACAGGATGCCCAAATTTTTAAGTTGTAGAAATTGACTGCCACCCACAAAGGCTGGTCTGGATTAGCCAAAGAAGAATCATCAAAACACTTCAAAACACTGAAAACTCAAAAATATTAAGTTTGATCTATTTATTTATTGGTGTTTAAGGTCACATACTTATGCACAATGGCTAATCATGACCGTGACAGTTTTACGGATGGAGGAAGCCGGAGTACCCGGAAAGAACCACCGAGCAATGTCGAGCAGCTGCCAGCTCCCCAACATTGTAGCACAGGCAGGGTTATACTGGTTGAAGAAATGCGCACCATAGACGTGCAGTACGCCTTAGTACACAGCGTCATCATGCCCCCATGTGGACAATCAGGGTTAAGTGCCTTGCCAAAGGACACAACGCGGAAGTCCAAATTGATCACTATTAAGTTCGATCAAAACAGATTTCACAAACCAATATGGGTGTGCAAGACAATCTGTTAAACATATTTTTATGTCCCTCAAATTTGAAATTTATGCAACAGTTGCAACCTTGAAAAAGAAAGAATAAAAACAAAAACCAAGTTTAATTTAATCTGAAAAAATGTTATTGGTGTTAGGATATGTATCATACATCAGTGACATACCTCTCCTTTGCATTTTAAATGTGGACTTGGAACAGACAGAGATGTGATCAACATTGTTACAGATCGAAGTAAGAAAACAGTTCCAGTCAATGAAAACATCCTTCTTAGTAAAATAAACCTGAAAAAAAAAAAAATTAATTTACTTGTACATCGTTATCATATCACACAAGTAACACAAGCAGGAACATGCTGATAAAATGCCTAAATTCTTAACCCTTTACCCAACAAAACATTTGAAAAAAATTTCTTGAAAAGGCTGTTAAAAAAAATGTTACGTTTTGAAACCTATTATCCCTTTACCCAACACAGAGAATATCAAAATTTATTATTTTAATTACTATTTTTTTTAGATTTTTCAAAACAATTTCAACACCACCATATCATGTGACCCCTCATTGGAACTAACTCACTGAGCTCGTTCCAATGAGGGGGTCACATGATATAGTTTTGTTGAAATATTTTGAAATTTTTTTTTTATTCAACAGCTCAATTTACAAATTGCACGGGCGGATGTGGGCGATTCATTAGGTAAAGGGTTAAAAAAAAAAACAAATCTTGTTTCTCAGGCACCACCCTCCCTGTCATTAACACCCTGCACATTGATGTCGAAATATCTAAAGTTCAAGGTGCAAATTTTTCCCACAATGCAACTAGAAATTTAACCAATTCAATCTTGTTTGACAGAGCTCATTGAGCTCTGTCAAACAAGATTGAATTGGTTAAATTCTCAGTTGCATTATGAGAAAAATGACTACTTGAAATTTGGATATTTTGACATCAGAGTGAAGGGAGTAAAAAACCTGCCTGGTCACCATTTTGTTCACCTAGAAATCTCTTCACTGATACTACACTGTATTTGTCATTTCTAGGACTAAAACTTCAAACAACTATATCCTGTTTAACAGAGCTCAGTATTATATTATTTATTTATTGGTTTTTAAGGTCATATACTTATGCACAATGGCTAATCGTGACCATGACAGTTTTATGGGTGGAGGAAGCTGGAGTACCTGGAGAGAACCACTGAGCATTGACAAGCAACTGTCAGCTCCTCAACATTTTAACTCTGTTCAAGCTCCGCTCAAGCAGGGTTACAGTGGCTGAAGACATGCACCATCGACGTGCAGTACGCCTAAGTACACAGAGTTATCGTGCCCCTATGTAGGCAAGTGGGATAAAGTGCTTTGCCCAAGGACACACCGTGGGACATCTTGGGTGGGGATCGAACTCAGGACCTCTAGCATAGAAGTCCAACAGTCTACCACTGAGCCACCATAGCTCCCAACAAAGCTCAGTGAGCTCTGTCAAACAAGACATAGTTGGTTAAATTAGCAACTGCATTATGGGAGATTTTCACTGCTGAAAACATTGATATTTACCCATAATAGTGTAAGGAGCTAAGTTTTTTATTACAACAACTGTCGAGATTCTTTGTGGGCTAACATAATAAGACAGAAAAAAAGCCTTCCTCCCACATCACAAAATTGAGAAATAATTGTCGGAGAAACAAGATATTATTTTTTTATATGCACAACTGAAAATGCTCATTTTTTGCCTCAAAAGCACAGCTTATGATCCCTCATTGGAACAAGCTAATGGAGCTTGTTCCAATGAGGGGTTATAAGCTATGTTTCTGGGATAAATGAAAATGCCAGTGACACTGTAGCTCAACTTGACGAAGTTGGTAAGTTATAAGTGAAATGGAAAAACTGAAGATTATGGGTTTCAATGTTATTTGGTGAAACTTCAGCATAAAAGTAATTTATTGTGCACGTCAGAGAAATCCATGCATTTTTAAATGTAAACTATAAGGCTCGCTAAAGGAAGAATATTGATACACAAATGCAGTAAGTTTGAAGGTCATTGTAAATGGCAACCTTTTTCACAGAAATGAATGCTAATTGATAGCTCTTATCTAGAGGTCTTGCCTAATGAGCACACCAAGTTCAATGAAAGTGTCAATGACACTGCAGCTCAACTTATCCAAGAAGGGTCTCAACTAAATAGAAATGTTCAGTAATGCCACGTCATTCACTCAAGTTTCTACAGAAACACCAAAGCTACATATGAAATCGGAAAACATTCGGGTGAGAGTTGGTGCCTATTGGGTGTACTAAGGGAATTGTTGACAATTTATATGTTAAATCCAAGATGGCCTGTGGCAGCTACCTTTTTTCAACAGAAAGCAGAAAAATTTGATAACTCCCATCTGGACATCATACCAAAGTTACTTATAAAATTTGAAAAAGACTGGGAGAGAGGTGTGGCCTGTAGGGTCTGGTAATGGATTTGTTGACAATAATCAATTTATATGCCAAACCCAAGATGGCCACTGCTGGTCATGTTTTTCAACAAAATTCAGAAAAATTTGATAGCTCCCATCTAGAGATCATACAAAAACTACATATGAAATTTGAAAAAGATTGGGCGAGAGATGGGGCCTGCAGGGTGTGCTAATGTGACAATGCATATGCCAATCCAAGATGGCTGCTGGCGGCCATATTTTTGAACGAAATAGAGAAAAATTTGATAGCTCCCATCTAGACATCACACCAAAGCTATATATGAAATTAAAAAAAAATCAACAAAATCCAGAAATATATAATAGCTCCCATTTGGACATCACACCAAAGCTACATATGAAATTTGAAAAAAATTGGGTGAGAGATGCGGCGTGTAGGGTGGGACAATGAAATTTTTGAGAATTTCTATGCCAAATCTAAGTTGGCCATTGCCGGCCATGTTTTTGAACAAAATTAAAAAAAAATCGATAGCTCCCTTCTAGACATTGCCCCAAAGCCACATATGAAATTTGGGACTGATCGGGTGAGAAATGTGGCCTGTAGGGTGTGCTAAAGGAATTGTTGGACAATTTATATCCGAATCCAAGATGGGAGCAGGCAGCCATGTTTTTCAATGAATTCAAAAAAATTCAATAGCTCCCATCTAGATATCACACCAAAGCTACAAATGAAATTTGAAAAAGATTGGGTGAGAGATGTGGCCTGACTGTAGGGTGTTGGCCACTGGCGGCCATGTTTTTTAACAAAATTCGGTAAAATTTGATTGCTCCCATCTAGACATTGCCCCAAAGCTACATATGAAATTTGGGACTTATCGGGTAGAGAGTTGCGGTTGTGATTTTTGACCCATCGGTTTTGGTTTCGGTTATTTTTAGAGGAAATGAGTTGGCTCGGTTCGATTTTCGGTTGTATCTAGTCCAATAATATTCGCCTCCGAGGTCGTCTTATTTATTTTGAACGATTTTTATATTTGTCTCCGGGCCACGAAGCCTGGCGACAAATATAAAAATCGTTAAAACTAAATAAGGGGCCAGGGGAGGCTAATATTATTGAACCAGGCTGCAACATGTCTACCGAGCATTTCAAATAATAACATGAACTATTATTATACTATAAAGGTTTAAAAGACTAATGAACTAACTGAAGGAATTATGCAGCCCTCGCAATTGGCCACGGCAATCGACATGCCGTGGTAAGAGTCGTGGCAGAATGCCACGACTGTTACCACGGCATTGCCGATTGACATGCCTAATTGCGAGGGCCGATTATGTTATTGAGAACGTTCCCCAAACAAAATGTGCTTATTGATGCTCGAATTCAAGGCCATATTTTCCCATATCATCACTGCAGTGGCATATCACGACTTCAACACAGGTCACCTTTCATGAAAGTACAGACAGTCATTTATATGCATGCTTCACATTCTATGACAGCTCTTATACCATATCCATATTACAGATATCTTGTTTTCTTATGTCTCTTTCAAAAAGCCACACAGGGCTTGAAAATGAATGTTTGTATGCATTGGCCAAGCTGTGATTATTGATTTTTACGGAACTGAAATCTCGGTTGTTTATGCAGAAGCTCGGTTGTAATTTTCGGTTATTTGATACAACTGAAACCGAATCGGTTTTTCGGTTAACTGCAATTCTCTATTATCGGGTGAGAGCAGCGACCTGTAGGGTGTGCTAAAGGAATTGTTGAACAATTTATATCCAAATCCAAGATGGCCACTGGCAGCCATGTTTTTCAATGAAATTCAAAAAAATCGATTGCTCCCATCTATACATTGTCCCAAGGCCACATATGAAATTTGGAACTGATCGGGCGAGAGCTGTGGCCTGTAGGGTGTGCTAAAGGAATTGTGGATGGACAGATGTACGGATGTACGCATATACAGACGTATGCACGGGCTAAAACAATCAATGATAAATGTGTCCTGTATACAGGCCATGTCAAAGAAGAATGTTTATGCACAAATGCAGTAAATTCAAAGGTTGTTGCTAACAGCACCAGTTTTTGATGGAAATGAAAAGAAAATCGATAGCTCCTATATTGGTCACCCTAAAACATACCAAGTTTCCTAACAACCCGATAATGAATGTGCCCTCTGAGGCATGCCAAAGAAAGATCTAATGCATAAATGCACTAAGTTTGAAGGTTATTGATAGTGGCAAAGTTTTTTTTCCGGAAATACATATAAATATGCCCTGTAGAGAGTGCAAAAGGAATAAGTTGCTGCACAAATGCACTAAGTTCAAAGGCTGGCACTAATGACAATACTTTTTTATGGAAATGAAAGAAAATCAATAGCTCCCATCTAGAGGTCACCCCGAACACGCATACAAAGTTTCAAAGCGACCCGATCATAAATGTGTCCTGTAGGGCATGCCAGAGGAATATATTGATGTCTGACTAAATGAAGTTCGAAGTTTGTTGCCAAGTTAATGCCAAAGGGAAATATTTATGCTTAACTAAACTAAGTTCAAAGGTTGTTGCTAACGGCAACATTTTTTGACAGAAAAGGAAGAAAATTGATAGTTTCCACCTAGAGGTCACCCCTACCAAGCACACCAAGTTTCAAAGTGATCCGATCATAAATGTGCCCTGTAGGGTGTGCCAAAGGGAATATACGGACGCCGGACTAAACTAAGTTCAAAGGTCATTGCTAATGGCAACATTTTCCATCGAAAATGGAAGAAAATCAATTGCTCCCATCTCGAGGTCACCCCAAACTAGCATATCAAGTTTCAAAGTGATACAATCATAAATGTGCCCTGCAGTGTGTGCCAAAGGGAAGTATTAACTGCAATTAGTTCATCAAAGGTCGTTGCCAATGGCAACTTTGTTTGGCAGAAATGGAATAAAATAAATCAAAAGCTCCCATCTAGAGGTCACCCCAAACAAACACACCAAGTTTTAAAGCAATCTGATCATAAATGTGCCCTGCAGGGTGTACCAAAGGGAAATATTGGTGCATAGCCGCACTAAGTTTATTGAAGGTCGTTGCCAACGGCAACTATTTTTGAAGGACATGGAAGAAAATCAATAGCCCCCATCTAGAGGTCTCACCCAAACAGGAATACCAAGTGTAAAGTGATCCGATCATAAATGTGCCATGTAGGGTGTGCCAAAAAAATATATTGATGCCTGATTAAACTAAGCTCAAAGGTCATTGCCAGCGACAACATTTTTAAACGGAAATGGTAGAAAATCAATATCTCCCATCTAGAGGCCACTCTAGCATACCAAGTTTTAAAGCAAGCCGGTCATAGATGTGCTCGGTAGGGTGTGCCAAAGGGAAATATTGATGCCTAACTAAACAAAGTTCAAAGGTTGTTGTCAACGCAAACATTTTTTGATGAAAATGGAAGAAAATAGATAGCTCCAATCTAGATGTCACCCCAAACAAGCACACCGTGGTTCAAAGCATTCTGATCACAAATGTGCCCTGCAAGGTGTGCCAAAGGGAACAAGAGCTGGACTGTCATCCGGTGCATACCCCCACGTGGTGTACCGCCTAGTGTGGGCATACCTGTGACAAGCAAATATTACTTATGAATATTCTCGTACGGACGGATGCACAGGCGGACAGACGCAATCCAGTATACCCCCCCCCCCCATTTTGAAGTTTTCAACAATTTCTAAGTCAAAAGGTATGGTAAACTGTTTGGTGTTTGGAAGTTTTATGCAATGAGGCAGAAGCCTTTGTCATAGGCAAACTGCATGCCATATTTCACTGAAATCTGATAACCCATACCGGAGATACAGGCTGAACAGGCAAATAATGTCTATTTCCTACAATTTCTAAGGCAAAAAAGGGGTATAACTCTAAAAAGGAGAATGTGAGAAATATCGTTGAATACTTTTTTTAAAGCCTACACCATAAGCAGTGTTCATGGCAAATTTCATTGCAATAGAACATTCAATACCGGAGATACAGGCTGAACAGACAAAATGTGGCTCGGACGGACACAATTTCTAAGTGAATAAGTAATAATAAAAAAAAAAAAAAAATGCCGCTCAGGATCACAGATCCAATGTCGAGTTGTGACCTTGACTTTTGACCTGGCGAGTCCAAGGTCAATAGGGTTCTTCCTCGCACCAAGGCCAACACACCTATGAAGTTTCATGACTCTAGGTTGAACCACTATCAAGTTCTCATCCGGAAACCAATTGTTGCGATATACTATGTTCAAGGTCACTGTGACCTTGACCTTTGACCTGGTGAGTCCAACATCAATAGGGTTCTTCCTCGCACCAAGGCCAACACGCCTGTAAAGTTTCATGGCTCTAGGTTGAACCACTATCAAGTTATCATCCGGAAACCAATTGTTGCGATATACTATGTTCAAGGTCACTGTGACCTTGACCTTTGACCTGGTGAGTCCAAGATCAATAGGGTTCTTCCTCGCACCAAGGCCAACACACCTATAAAGTTTCATGACTCTAGGTTGAACCACTATCAAGTTATCATCCGGAAACCAATTGTTGCGATATACTATGTTCAAGGTCACTGTGACCTTGACCTTTGACCTGGTGAGTCCAAGATCAATAGGGTTCTTCCTCGCACCAAGGCCAACACACCTATGAAGTTTCATGACTCTAGGTTGAACCACTATCAAGTTCTCACCCGGAAACCAATTGTTGCGATATACTATGTTCAAGGTCACTGTGACCTTGACCTTTGACCTGGTGAGTCCAACATCAATAGGGTTCTTCCTCGCACCAAGGCCAACACACCTGTAAAGTTTCATGGCTCTAGGTTGAACCACTATCAAGTTATCATCCGGAAACCAATTGTTTAAGATTTACTATGTTCAAGGTCACTGTGACCTTGACCTTCGACGTAGCATGTCCAAAATCAATAGGGTTCTTCCTCCCACCAAGACCAACCTACGTATGAAGTTTAATGAATGTGAGTTGAACCACTATCAAGTTATCATCCGGAAACCAATTGTTTACGCCCGCCCGCCCGCCATTCACCAAACTATAAGTCGAGTTTGACTTCGTCACAACTGGACTAAAAATCCAGCAAGAGGATCACAGATCCAGAAGTCGAGTTTTGACATTAAATTCTGAAGAAATAAGCTATTTGTAGCAACAGTGACCTTGACCTTGGAGTCCCAGACACTGAAATCAATAGGTGTCTTCTCTTCCTATAGGGTAACCTCTGGTATAAGTTTGGTAAAGTGCTTCAAATAGAACTAAAGTTATTGCCCAGAAACCAATTTGTCACAAAATATTCTATTTATAGTAATAGTGACCTTGACCTTGGAGTCCCAGACTCCGAAATCAATAAAGTGTCTTCCCTTCCTATAAGGTAACCTCTGGTATAAGTTTGGTAAAGGTGCGTCAAATAGAACTAAAGTTATTGCCCGGAAACCAATTTGTCTCAATATATTCTATTTATAGTAATAGTGACCTTGACCTTGGAGTCCCAGACTCCAAAATCAATAGGTGTCTTCCCTTCCTATAGGGTAACCTCTGGTATAAGTTTGGTAAAGGTGTGTCAAATAGAACTCAAGTTATTGCCCGGAAACCAATTTGTCATAAAATATTCTATTTATAGTAACAGTGACCTTGACCTTGGAGTCGAAGACTCCAAAATTAATAGGTGTCTTCCCTTCCTATAGGGTAACCTCTGGTATAAGTTTGGTAAAGGTGCATCAAACAGAACTAAAGTTATTGCCCGAAAACCAATTTGTCACAAAATATTCTATTTATAGTGACAGTGACCTTGACCTTGGGGCACGAGACTCTGAAATCGATAGGTGTCTTCCTTTCCTATAGGGTAACCTCTGGTATAAGTTTGGTAAAGGTGCATCAAATAGAACTAATGTTATTGCCCGGAAACCAATTCTTTACGCCCGCCACTTCATCAAACTATAAGTCGAGTTTGACTTCGTCAAATCTAGACTAAAAATAACTAGTGTGGGCATACCTATGACCAACAAATATTATAGAAAATGAATATAGAACCTCAGTGAGCACGCTCACATACTCCACGCGCCCCGATATTTCAAGCTCTAATCATTTTTTAAAAATAAACACAGATTCTAGGAATACTGCAGAAAACAGTGTTCTGTAGTTTCAATGGTATTGAAAGAATTCAAGCAGAGAAAAAGCCCGAAAAACTGTAATTTTGATGAACTTTTCAAAGTCTATGGGGTCGTAATTTTGGTAAAAATCAGTGGAGCGGAACAAAACCCAAACTTGTTCTGTAGGCCACCATGTTAGACTAACATATCAAAAATCAGCTCAATATCTGGAAGCGTGTAGGAAAAAAGTCCGGAAAACTGTAATTTTGATGAACTTTTCAAACTTCAAGGGCCGTAATTTCGGTAAAAATCAGTGGAGCGGAACAAAATGCAAACTTGATCTGTAGGCCACCATGTCAAACTAACATACCAAACATCAGCTCAATGTCTGGAAGTGTGTAGAAAAAAAGTCCGGAAAACTGTAATTTTAACGTATTTTTCAGAGTCCAAGGGTTGTAATTTCGGTAAAAATCAGTGGAGCGGAACAAAATGCAAACTTGTTCTGTAGGCCACCATGTTAGACTAACATACCAAATATCATCTCAATATCTGGAAGCGTGTAGGAAAAAAGTCTGCAAAACTGTAATTTTGATGAACTTTTCAAACTTCAAGGGCCGTAATTTCGGTAAAAATCAGTGGAGCGGAACAAAATGCAAACTTGATCTGGATGCCACCATGTTAGACTAACATACACAAAAACAGCTCAATATCTGGAAGCGTGTAGAAAAAAAGTCCGGAAAACTGTAATTTTGATGAACTTTTCAAAGTTCAAGGGCCGTAATTTCGGTAAAAATCAGTGGAGCAGGTAGAAAAAAGTCTGGAAAACTGTAATTTTAATGCATTTTTCAGAGTCCAAGGGTCGTAATTTCGGTAAAAATCAGTGGAGCGGAACAAAACGCAAACTTGTTCTGTAGGCCACCATGTTAGACTAACATACCAAAAATCATCTCAATATCTGGAAGCGTGTAGGAAAAAAGTCTGCAAAACTGTAATTTTGATGAACTTTTCAAAGTTCAAGGGCCGTAATTTTGGTAAAAATCAGTGGAGCGGAACAAAATGCAAACTTGATCTGTAGGCCACCATGTTAGACTAACATACCCAAAAACAGCTCAATATCTGGAAGCGTGTAGAAAAAAAGTCCGGAAAACTGTAATTTTGATGAATTTTTCAAAGTTCAAGGGCCGTAATTTCGGTAAAAATCAGTGGAGCGGAACGCAATGCAAACTTGATCTGTAGGCCATCATGTTAGACTAACATGCCAAAAATCAGCTCAATATCTGGAAGCGTGTAGAAAAAATGTCCGGAAAACTGTAATTTTGATGAATTTTTCAGAGTCCAAGGGCCGTAATTTCGGTAAAAATCAGTGGAGCGGAAAAAAATGCAAACTTGATCTGTAGGCCACCATGTTAGACTCACATACCAAAAATCAGCCCAATATCTGGAAGCGTGTAAAAAAAAAAGTCCGGAAAACTGTAATTTTGATGAATTTTTCAAACTCCGAGGGCCGTAATTTCGGTAAAAATCAGTGGAGTGGAAAAAAATGCAAACTTGATCTGTAGGCCACCATGTTAGACTCACATACCAAAAATCAGCTCAATATCTGGAAGCGTGTAGAAAAAAAGTCCGGAAAACAAGTAGGACTGACGGACAGACCAGTCAAAAACATTATACCCCAGCAACTTTGTTGCGTCGGGTATAATAATTTACTTAAGTTATGAAAGTTATGAATATACTCAGACGGACTCACACACGGATGCACAGACGGACGGATGGATGGATGGACGGACGGATGCATGTAATCCAGTATACCCCCATTTTCTTCGAAAGTGGGGGTATAAATATTGATGCATAACTGCACTATGTTCATCGAAGTCATTGCCAACAGCAACTATTCTTGACAGAAATGGAAGAAAATTAATAGCTCCCATCTAGAGGTCACCCCAAACAAGCATACCTAATTTCAAAGCAATCTGATCATAAAAGTGCCCTAAGGCATGCCAAAGGAATATATTGATGGATGATTGAACAAAGTTTAAAGGTTATTGCCAGTGGAAACATTTTATGACGGAAATGCAAAAAAATTGATAGCTCTCATATAGAGGTCATCCCAAACACAATGATACCATATTTCAAAGCAATCCAATCATAAGTGTGCCCTGCAGGGTGTGCCAAAGGGAAATACTGATGCCTGACTAAAGTTAAAAAATTGTTGCCAGTGGCAACATTGTTTGACAGAAATGGAAGAAAAGTTCATCAAAGGTCGTTGCCAAATAAAACTATTTTTGACGGAAATGGAAGAAAACTGATATCTCCCATCTAGAGGTCACCCCAAATAAGCATACCAAGTTTCAAAGTGATCCAATCATAAATTTGCCCTCTAGGGCATGCCAAAGGAATATATTGATGCCTGACTAAACTAACTTCAAAGGTCACTGCCTTCAGCAACATTTTTTGATAGAAATGGAAGAAAATCTAGTGTTTCCATCTAGAGGTCACCCCAAACAAGCATAACAGGTTTCAAAGCAATCCAATCATAAATGTGCCCTGTAGGGTGTGCCAAAGGGAAATATTGATGCCTGACTAAACTAAGTTCAAAAGTCGTCAGCAGAAACAATTTTTGACATAAATGGAAGAAAATGAATAGTAACATTTTTTGATGGAAATGGAAGAAAATCTACTGTTTCCATCTAGAGGTCACCCCAAACAAGCATACCAAGTATCAATGCAATCTGATCATAAATGTGTCCTTCAGGGTGTGCCAAAGGGAAATATTGATACATAACTGCACTTAGTTAATCGAAGGTCATAGCTAAATGCAACTATTTTGACAGAAATGGAAGAAAATCGATAGCTTCCATCTAAACGTCACCTCAAACAAGCATACCAAGTTTCAAAACGATCCATCATAAATGTGCTCTGTTGGGCATGCCAAAGGAATATATTGATGCCTGACTTAACTTAGTTCAAAGGTTGTTGCCAGCGGTAACATTTTTTGATGGAAATGAAATAAAATTGCCAGCTCACATCTACAGGTCTCCTCAAACAAGCATATCAAGTGTCAAAGCGATCTGATCATAAATGTACCCTGTAGGGCGTGCCAAAGGAATATATTGATGGATGACTGAACAGAGTTCAAAGATTTTATTGCCAATGGCAACATTTTTTGATGGAAATGCAAAAAAATTGATAGCTCTCTTCTAGAGGTCACCCCAAATACAATCATACCAGGTTTCAAAGCAATCCAATCATAAATGTGCCCTGTAGGGTGTGCCAAAGGGAAATATTGATGCCTGACTAAACTAAGTTCAACAGTCGTCAGTGGAAACAATTTTTGACAGAAATGGAAGAAAATGAATAGCTCTCATCCAGAGGTCACCCCAAACAAGCACACCAAGTATCAATGCAATCTGATCATTAACGTGCCCTTCAGGGTGTGCCAAAGGAAAATATTGATCCATAACTGCACTTAGTTAATCCAAGGTCGGTGCTAAATGCAACTATTTTGACAGAAATGGGAGAAAATCGATAGCTCCAATCTAGAGGTCACCCCAAACAAGCATACAAAGTTTCAGAGTGATTCAATCATAAATGTGCCCTGCAGGGTGTGCCAAAGGGAAATATTGATGCATAACTGCACTAAGTTCATCGAAAGTCATTGCTAAATGCAACTATTTTTGATGGAAATGGAAGAAAATTGATATCTCCCATCTAGAGGTCACCCCAAACAAGCATACCAAGCTTCAAAGCAATCCAATCATAAATGTGCCCTCTAGGGTGTGCCAAAGGAATATATTGATGTCTGACTAAACTAAGTTCAAAAGTCGTTGCCAGCAGAAACACTTTTTGATGAAAATGGAAGAAAATCTATAGCTTCCATCTAGAGGTCACCACAAACAAGCATACCAGGATACAAAGCAATTCGATCATAAATGTGCCCTGTAGGGTGTGCCAAAGGGAAATATTGGTGCCTGACTAAACTATGTTCAAAGGTCATTGCCAGCAGCAACATTTTTTGACAGAAATAGAATAAAATCACTAGCTCCCAACTAGAAGTCACCTCAAACAAGCATACCAAGTTTCAAAGCGATCTGATCATAAATGTGCCCTGTAGGGCATGCCAAAGGAATATATTGATGTCTGACTAAACTAAGTTCAAAGGTCGTTGCCAGAGTCAACATTTTTTGACGGAAAAGGAATAAAAATCGACAGCACCCATCTAGATGTCACCTCAAACAAGCATACCAAGCTTCAAAGCGATTATGTGCCGATGGACGAGAAGTGACTGCAATAAAAATGAAAACCAGAGAAAGTGTCTTAGGATGACACAAAAAAGATATCCCTGCCATCTCTCCAGATGCACCCCAGTCCACTAATCTGCAAATGGCAACAACAATTGCTTGATGTTCTAATCATGGTTGTTCAGTATACAAAATATCAAAACAATCAGACTACAATTTTAAAACTATTTATGGATGCAGTCATTATAGACTTAATCAAAAATGTTCAATAATGCAGGTGAAAAGGGGCAATAACTCTTGGAAAATAAGGTGCAGCAACATAGCCTAAAGATACAGATGTATGCAAGTTCATATCACAGTTATTCATCATAAATATTAACAAGCGTCCCCAGGGGGCCTGAGGGTGCTCACCTGACATGGTAGCCGAAATATCAACCCAGGGAATTGATTTGAACAAGTTGCATCTGCCCCTCCTTAGAAAAGCTTATACCAAATATCAAAAGTTTCTGACCGGTGGATCTGAAAAAAAAAGATTTTTAAAGAATATTCCTCATATTGAACTAAGTTATAATTCGGGCACCCACAGGGAGCCCAAATATGAATCCAGGGACTTGGCTTGAACAAACTTGAATCTCACCTCCCCAAGGATGCTGTATACCAAATATCAAAAGATTCTGATTGGTGGATCGGAAGATGATTTTTAAAGAATATTCCTCATATTGCACTAATCTGAACATTTGGGATCCCATAGAGAGCCCAAATAAGGACTCAGGAATTTGATTTCAACAAACGTGTGAATGAATCTTCCAAAGATGTTATATGTGAAATATGAAAGCCTTTGGAGCAGTGGTATGGGAGAAGAAGATTCTTTAATGTTTTTCCCATTACTCACAGTGTTAAATGAAAGTGTCAATGACACTGTAGCTTAACTTTACTGTGCATTGTGTTTGATGAAAAGGATAACGTTCAATGTTTACGAAAGGATTATGAAATACGACAAGAAAGGTGATAATTGAGAACATGTTAATTTCTGTTCCCTGTATGTTATTTTAAATAAAAATAATTTGAGGTGTAGACTGTACTAAAGAATTGAGGGGTAGGTTAATGTGGCCCTCACAATTAATGTATGTCAACCATAGTTACCAAGTTACAGTGAAATTATTCCAGAACGAGTCATCCAATCAAGTTATAATGAAATCCCTTCATAAATACGTCCTGCAGACTGTCCTAAAGGTTTTTGGGCTTTGAGCCTGTGTAGCCATCACCAATTGCAACAAAAAGGGGACGTTCTCATCTAAACATTATACTGAGTCATCCTACCAGGTGACAATGAAATCCCTTCATAAATACGACATGTAGTCTGGGTTAAAGTTTTTCGGGTTTTGGGCTCATGCAGCCTTCACGGCTGAATGATCGCGACCAAAAAGGGTTGTTCTCATCTAGTCATGATCTGGAGTCATCCTACCAAGTTACAATGAAATCCCTTCATAAATAAGACCTGTAGACTGTGCTAAAGGCTTTCGGGCTTCGGGCCCCTGTAGCTGTGCCAGTTGACCAATCGCGACCAAAAGGGGATGTTCTCACCTTGAAAATATATGGAGTCATCCTACCAAGTTACAATGAAATCCCTCCATAAATATGCCCTGTAGACTGTGCTAAAGGTTTTTGGGTTTTAGGCTCGGGCAGCCATCACGGTTGACAGATTGTGGCCAAATGGGGAAGTTCTCATCTAGACATCATATGAAGTCATCCTACCAAGTTATAATGAAATCCTTCCATATTAAATATGACCTGTAAACTGTGCTAAAAGGTTTTGGGTTTCAGGCTTGGGCAGCCATCTCGGTTAACAGATCATGACCAAAAGAGGATGTTCTTATCTAGACATTATACAGAGTCATCCTACCAAGTTACAATGAAATCCCTTCATAAATATGATCTGTAGTCTGTGCTAAAGGTTTTTGGGTTTTGGGCTCGGGCAGCCAACACAGTTCACCGATCGCGACCAAAAGGGGACGTTCTCATCTAGACGTGACCTCAAACCTGCAAATGAAATTTTGCAATGATCAGACAAGAACTGAGGGGTTTAGCCTGTTCTAAAGGAAAATGTGAACAGACAAACAGACTTCCACATGCGTGATGGCAATAGCTTATCTTGGATTTGTAATGACTCAGCATTTTTTCAAAGTCCTGGAAAAGTACCGTGACCAAACCAATGGCAATTCTTTTTTACCATTCCTTTCTGCTGTTCCCAAGGAAGCTTCACACAAAAATAAAAATTCTCATCAGTGCCATGTAGTTTTGGAGATCTGTGCTTTTTAAATTTTTTCATTTTTAGCTCCTTCGGTCCCATGGGGTGACAGGAAAACTGTTTTGGCATAAATTAAGTACTTATGACCCAATAAGTTTTTTCAAAAGTCCTGGAAAAGTACCCTATGATAAAACCGATGGCAGTTTTTTTGGACCATTACTTTCTGCTGGTCCTAAGGAAGCTTCACACCAAAGACGAATTCTCAGTGCTGTGTAGTTTTGGAGATATGGGCATTTTAATTTTTTTCTATTTTTAGCTCCTGCAGTACATTTTTTTGGCATAAATTAAGAACTTATGATCCAATAAGCCCTCAAATCAAATTTGGTTCAAATCAACCTTTTGGTTTGAAAAGTTAAAAAATTTATAGTAATTTATATATTTTTTATACTTACCAATGACCCAGACATAGCTGGTGCTAACTCTTAAAATATAGGGCCAAACACAAATTTTGCCCCCCAATCCCCAAAATTTGCATCTAAAACTAAAGAAAACATGTCCTGAAAGGCCCTCCACACTTCGCCCCTACTGCGCATGCGCAGTGTCAAGGACGTTCCGAAATTGGCGCCATTAATCATTCTAATAACCAGTGCCTGGTAAGCGCTATGTACTCAGCGGGGAGGCAAGAGTTCCCAACTCCTGGGAGGGCCATCCCCGTCTGGGTCATTGGTAAGTATAAAAAATATATAAATTACTATAAATTTTTTAACATTTTTATACTGTACCAATGACCCAGACATAGCTGAATAGTAAAAAGGCTGGAGGGCCAAGGACATAGAGCAAAATGGAATACGCTCAATAAAATAAAATAGAGGCATCCCCTGTAGGGAAAAAGAAGTAATAGGCCTTACATGTATCTTTCTTATTTATGATAAATTAGAAAGATACAACACCTTCCAAAATTGAGCTTCATACATCCATGTACTCTATTAATATCCAATATAATCCTTATACTAATAATTTTTAAAGTAAGCCAATAAATAAAGTAAGTCTAGAGAATAGAGACTCTTATACTTCTAAAAGTGTCTGAGGATTGCATAATCATGTCCGTTGACATATGCAATATTCAAAAGCTATACTTTAAAAACTAAGACCTGAATGAATTTTAAAAACCTAAACTTCTCACTAAACAACCATCCCAATAACAGCTCAGAATTACTAACTCCGGAGGAGGTATCCCCTTGTTTTCATAGTAAAACAGGTGACCCAAGGGAACACCCTCCCCCCCCCCCCCCCCTTTTTCTTGCCCTGGGTCAAATAGCCCAGAGCGAAGAGGGCAGCCGAACGGAGACACTGCCGAAACAGACAGCCTACCTAGCTATAGTAGCAACTGTTAAGTGAATGACATTCTGAGCAGTAGATAATAGACCTAACAATAGAGGCCTCCAGAAATGGACTCGATATTTCTAAGATAAAATTCATGAATGTGGATGGCTGAGCGCAATGAGCGGCCTTCAAAAATCTATAATAGCGACACTATTAATGTAAGCCCAAGAAGTAGAAGAACTCTTACTTCATGAGCCGAAATCTTTTAAGCACAACTGCTAAGTCAATGATATACCATAAGCAGTACCGATAGTTAATAGAATCCATTAACAATAAAATGGAGCGTAACGTCCTTCTACTAGACATCAAAGACAGAAGAAGCTTACGCCCTTTGTAACAAACAGATATCTGTTTATAAATACATAAACTGTACCCGGAAAGAGTAAAGGCCTATGCCCATACGAAGACGGAAGGACCTTAAAATAATAGGTTCCGGATAATAGGAGCCTAACTCTTATGCAACAATCCAACCTAAATAGTAACGGAAGTATTGATTCCGAAACTATGAAAGTGAAAATCATCCATCGATAGTGCATGAAACTCACTGACTCTACAGTAAAAGAGAAACCAACAGAATTACTGTCTAAAAGGTCAGAATTTGAAAACTACTGTTTCCAGAGGCTCAAATGATTACTTAGCTAAATAAGAACCGAAGTTAAAATCCGTATAGGAATTTAATCTAAAGATTCTAAGTCTATTTATCAAAAAGTTACTAACTGACTTAGATAAAGAGACAAAAGACTCAATTGTAAACTATCGTAGAGTGCATAGGTATGAGGTAACATAAACCTATAACCTAAATAATAACAGGCTGCAGTAGATCTTGTGAAACAAGTATACTAAAAAATAGCAATGAGTAGTATGGAGGGATCAACAATATGAACATAATGATCCCTACACCACGACGGAAGAGCCTCCACTTTAGCCGCATAGAATAGCGAAGAAGAGGATCTCCTATAGTAAGAAATCGCGTCCAAAGCTCGTCCAGTACAGCGCTTACAATGCAATACGGACCACACAACGGAATACATGAAGGTTGCGACCTTGCTGGTTGTGATAAAGATGACACGATTTACCCAGTGAAAAAGATCCTCACATAGAGGAAGATTTCACGTTAAGACCCACAGTAGACAAGAAAGTAAATTACTCATGATCTCTGTGAAGATAGAGATGCTATCAACAGAAATGTATTGTGGTTGTTTATCTTAGCAATACCTGCTAAAACAACAGCGCCGGAGGATACGCGTATCCTATCATTCCGTCCTATAGATCAATAGAGCGTTAACAATATTAGCTCAGAGATCTGGACAAGCCAACACATACGTCTGCAATTGATTAGCAAGCTGTGTCATAAATAAATCATCATTGGGCGCTCCCATAGATAGCAAATCTGATTGAATACTTCTTTGTTGAGAGTCCATTCTGACAGCAACAAGCGACCCGTAAGAGAACGGGAGTCCGATAAAACAATCAGACGACCCGGAATATGACGGACCAAAACTGAACTTGGTGTACTATAACCAACAGACGGATTCTTTCCATTAAATTGAATAACGGAAACGAAAGAGTGCCTCCCTGGTTCCGGAGATACGCCACTACTGTCGAATTAAAGGACAGGAATTTGGGCATGCGTTTCTGAATAATGTTCATGCAATGACATAAAGCAAGCCTATAAAACATTATTCCGCGGAAGTTAAACTGATTGCTAAAAGACTGCGGAACCCAAAGACCCTGGCACTTCGAATCCGTAGGGAACAGTATTATATCCCAATCTGTTTGACTGGCAACCGTCATAACAGCCACACTCGGGTCCGGCAACTGCGGCGGCACTCTCTGAGTCAACCACCGAATGTTTGCCCCAGTCTGAATCTCTTTTAACACTAGATAGACAAGAGAACGTATAAATCGAGCAATTCATGGATTGCCGAAAAGTTGCCGTCGAAGAGAAGCTCCTCCGAGAACGAAGAGACTCTGAGAGAGTTCTTAACCTTACTATCCACGCGTGTGGATGTAGCTAGGGCTGCGTCACGTCTAACTAACTCAAATCAGCCACTGAAGGGCGGAGTTATACGTGAACAAACTACTGCCCTCAAAAGAAATTACATTGAGAATAATATCCCGTAAATCTTTTCTTGAAGACGTAATGATAACGCCTCAGTAAGGCGGATTACATATAATAAAGCGTCTAAGTTAAGTCTACTATACATAATGTCGTTCCCAACATTGAAATTGGAAAAGACATAAACGGCAAAAAAGAATATATGCAGTCTTTAATCACACCGTCTAGACGCATATGAACTCTCGGTATGCCCGCTCTGCCAAAATAAACTATTTGTATAAATGATAAAATGGCAGAAATGAGCAACGCGGACAAGAAACTAAACTATCATGCTTAGTAGCAGGCTTGTATATATATATATATATATATAGCGTCGAAAAATAAAACACATGTTGTAATGACAATATTGGACTGCGTCGGTAAGTCAGGGACAATGTCCCTGAACCGATCGAAAAATCTGAGTCCAATGACGCTATAAGTCTCTTATCCAAGATCGCAGCAATGAAGTCCGAAATAATAATCACTGGAAGATAATGCCAGAAGATATGAAAGGCATCTTCCGATACTACTAAAGGGAAAACTCGAAATCTTTCGAATCCCTTTCACCATCCTGTCGGACCCTATAAAGCGTTCGGTCGTCCGTAGCTGATGCAACCGCGGACCGCACCGACCCAGCGCCGTCGGATAATTCCTGATTCGACCGAGAAACTGTCAATTGCTGGGATGCTGCGAAACAACTGTGCTAACTCGGATAGCACGTCCGTCACTGAGGCCTGAGGAGAAGCGGTCTTACGATGCATTGCCGCTGGAAGCTCCGTGATCGTTACCCCGTGCATACTACCAATATGCGAGCGAACGGAGTGTATAGGCCTCGTGTCCCTTGGCTACCGGATGGCGCGACCTATTCGCCGTGGAATCACTGAATGCCGAAACTGATTGGATACTCGAGGTCACATAGCCAATGTGCGGTCGTGTGCCCTGCTGTGAGGATGAGGAAGCATTAAAGACAGTCTCTCGGACTGTCAATATAACGGAGCGTCCCGACCAACGGACATATGCTCCGAATGTAAAATATCTGAACCACAACATGCGGTCCCCTATGTTGTTGGGCGAGAGAGGGACCTCTTTCGCTCACAGCCTGGACGGACCTGGACAAGCCAGGAACCGGACTAACAGGCTTCCTCCGATCTGTCCTCAATCTGCCGTCACTGGGTGAGTACTAAAGTAATTAAAGTGCTCGCATCACCCAAATCTCCTTCCTAGACCGCAACGGACGAACCCGGCAGCCGAACCATTCGATGAATGTACGCTACACCGGGTGAGCTAGCGAATGTCACTCCGTAGGCGATAGACATATTCCATGAGCACTTATTGCCGCTAACTCTTCATTAACTATGACGACAGAGGCACACTTTTGAAAGACATCTCCATAACTCTTCGAACAAGAAACCAGAAATGCTTGGATAGCAAGCATAAAATAATAATATATATAGCGTCGTTCAATAATTCGAAAGTTTGTGTGACATTATTGGACTATGTCGGAACTGAGGGACGATGTCCCTGAACCGAACCAAAAATTTCTAAGTCCACCGACGCTATCAGTTTCTTATCCGGCATCGCAGCATTCTGGTCCGACGAAAGAAGCTGTAGAAGACCAAGTCAGATGACATACACAACAGCATATGTTGTTCCGAAAGGGAAAGCTCGAAATCCTCCGAATCCCTTTCGGTATCCCGTCGGACCGGATGAAACTTTCGGACATCCGTACCCGCTTCCGCGGAGCGTCCCGACCCAGCATCGTCGGATAAAATATATGCGACAGATTCAGTTGATGCTGGGATGCTGCGATAAACTGTGCTATTAAGGAAAGCACGTCCGTTCCCGAGGCCTGTGCAGTAGCGGTCTTACGATGCATTGCCGCCGGAAGCTCCGTGTACGTTGACTCCCGCACACTTCCTATGCGAACGTCCGGAGTCTGCAGGCCTCGCGTCCCTGGCTACCGGATGGTGTGACCTGGTCACCGAAGAATCCTTGATCGGCGAAGCTGGTAATATATCGGCGGTCACGCAGCCAAGGTGCGGTCGTGTGCGCTGACGAGAAGAGGAAGCCTTAGCAGTCTCAGCGGACTGCCTATACAACGGAGCGTCCCGAGCGACGGACGTATGCTCCGCTTGCGACACATTTTGTACCACAACATCTGGGGCCAGATGTTGTTGAACGAGAGAGGGGCCTCTCTCGCTTGCCGTCCGGATGGACCGGAACGAGCAATGAACCGGACTAAAAGGCTTCCTGCGTTCTCCCTCCGATTCGCCATCACTGGGTGTGCATTAAGTTAATTTATAGTGCTTGCATCACCCCAAAATTCCTTCTAGACCGCAACGGATGAACCCGGCTGCCGAACCATTCGGTGAATGGACGCTACACCGGGCGAGCCAGCGGACGTCAAAGGCCGTCGAACCTACTAGGGTCCTCTTAGGCAATTGACGTATTTACATGAGCACTTTTCCGCTAGCCCTTCATTAATTGTGACGACGGAGGCACACTGTTGGAAGACATCACAGATACATCACCCTAATCTTGATCGTCTGAAATAGAAATTGATAAAGTAGAGTGACCCTGCGGGGAAAGGACCGGAGTGTCCAAATCCCCAACAACATACCGTGACATACGCTTCCCATATTGTCATCGAAATCATACGATACAGAACAGGAGTTAATGCGAGTACACTGACCACATATAGAATGATAATAAAGTCAGAGGAAGACTTCCTCTTAAAACAATTGATCAATATCCTTTCAATGTGAAAAGAAAACAAGTCCTGGTACTCGCACTAACCCCTGGCAATCAAAATACATAATAATAATATGATCCATTAATATAGAAAAAATAATTGAAATCAAAATATTTTGAAAAAATATTTTTTCAGAACAGCCCAAGTTTCTGAAAAGTAACGTTGAGCCCCAATGGATCCCAAGCCTAAGTGTGGACAAAAATTTTAAAAATATTTTAAACAATTTATTCAACACTTACGAACAATAATAATGTATCTAGTTATGATTAAAATAACATCAAGATATTATTTTTTAGAAATCCCCCCCTCACACAGAGGGCTGTTGTAAATGTAAACAATGAGTGTAAAAACACTAAAATAAGACTCCAGGCACCCAGGCCCAAAATCAGTTACCAAAAATACACTATCTGATGCAAAACAGAGACTTCCAGGGAAGAAACTGCAGAACATCAGATGGCAGATGCAGAACACAACGCCTAACCACCCGTAGGTGAAGACGTAAACATGGGGAAAGAACAGAATTCATTCTGTTATTCAGCTAAAACTCCCAAGAAATTTTAGTAATAATAATTACAGAAACTATGCCAAAAGCATGGGAGAATAGCAAGGGGGAACTTAAAGGACAGGGAGAGAGGAAAACACTTAAAAAAACAGTGTAACTAAATAATCAGAATGACAACAAAATGGCTGCTGCCTTGAAAATAGGTAACTTAACATAATTTCATTAAAAAATTTTAAGTTACAGCCCTGATAATATTCTGTCACACATTCTTTTCCTCTCCTCCTTCTCTATCCTCCTTAGAATCACCATTTCACTAATATTTATGTGTCTGGCATCATTTAAACTGAGATTTATAAGCACAAAGATCAGTCAGATGTTAACTGATGAAGGGCCAAACTTAGAATGGTTAATGGCGCCAATTTCGGAACGTCCTTGACACTGCGCATGCGCAGTAGGGGCGAAGTGTGGAGGGCCTTTCAGGACATGTTTTCTTTAGTTTTAGATGCAAATTTTGGGGATTGGGGGGCAAAATTTGTGTTTGGCCCTATATTTTAAGAGTTAGCACCAGCTATGTCTGGGTCATTGGTACAGTATAAAAATATAGAAATTTTGGGTGGGGCCAAATTCTTGCCCCTCCCATAACAACGGCAAATATAGCCCCTCAAACTTCTCTTGAACAAATCTGAGTCTACACCTCAAAAGGAAGCTGCACACCAAATATCAAATCTCTGCCACAGCTGGTTCATGAAAAGAAGATTTTTTAAGATTTAGGCATACTTTTTGGGCATGGCCCTACCCAGGGGCGTGGCAACTTGATTTGAACAAAATCAAAATACGACTTCATAACAAACAATCATCTCAGATTTCACTTAAATCAGTTCAGCGGTTTTGGAGAAGTCGCAAACACCATGTCAGTGTGCAAAATTTCAAAAATGACTCTAACCGACTAACCGTTCATGTGGTTTGGAGATGGTTAACCAAATGCTCGGCTAAGTAAAATTTCTTGGAAAACTGCTTTTTTATCATTGACAAGTAAGTATTCATATATTGCGTGGAACTGAAATATATATAGCCTCTCAAGGCAAAAGTCTGAAAATCTATCAAGAAACAAGAAAGGCTGGTTAACTGATAGAGCGCTAGAAGTCCATATTTGGGCTTTATTCTGAACTGACAGTACCCAAAGTTAAAGGATTCATATTCTGTGGATGTCCTTCTTATTATTACTTCATCTCCATCGATTTGCAAGTTACAATTTATGAGAGAGTGCCTATAGGCACTCTACCATAAATTCTAACAAGACAAAAATGTGTGAACACATCTAGAGGCTGAGAAAAAATTTAGCACTCTACCGGTTAAGTTACTCACACTTTACCATTCAAGATGCAACTTTTGGCTAACCAGTCATCCGTTCATAGATTTAAATTTGCAAAACCACCACGAGAACAAAACGAGTGTTCTTGTCAAATTTTGCACACTGCATGTTCACAGACGACGGATGAAGAGTGATCACTAAAGTTCACCCTGACTTCCATTCAGGTGAGCCAAAAATTTCCGAGGGAAAGTGTGAGACTAGCTAAAAGTTTGTGTCGGATTTGTTTAATAATCTACGTGAAAAAGGGGTAATAAAGGAGAAATAAGGTGCAGCAACTTGATAACGATATGTGCAAGTTCATATCATGGTTATTCATTATACAAAAAAAATATCTAATGGAAAGTCTGAGATCAATTGCGGATAAAATCAATGAATGGCAAGATGGTCGACCAGATATGAGGATCCCTATATACCCATTCTAAAGCGGGTATATCAAATTTCAAGGACAATTTTTGTGAATAGCACAAGCTGGTTTTTGCCATCGTGCTAGGTATGTAACTCAGAGATGTAAGTGAAGTTTGATGAAAAAAAATGAAAGTCAACTGTTGAAGGATGAAGTGCGGCCGCAGGCTGTGCCATGGCCACATTGGGGGAGAGTCAGGGATGGGGTGTCCCCCTCCATGTGAAGGGGGGTTCTCCCCCAAGAAAATTTTGTATTTTTCAATGCCTTAGAACACCTCTGGTGGCTTCTACATTCAACATTTATGAATATTATTTGAACAAAATATGCTGATTTTATAATGACACCTTATCAATTTATACATTTTTTGGAGATGGGGCAAGTCGGATCATTTTTAATCAGTGATTGAGATACACTATTGTCACTAACACATTTTTTTAACAACTGACCAGCTTGATTTTCGATCACTTCCGATTGTCGTATATTCATCTAAATTTGTTATTTTTCAATTGATTTCACCTCATCTATTTCTTGGAACCCTTCCATGCTTCTTTTACCAAACCGCTTGTTGGTTTTTCATTTTTGCGATACCATTCTGTCAAAAATATTAAATTTACAACTGGCACGAAATGGGAATGCAGAGCTTGGGAAGTAACTTTTGCAGTTTGCACATGCAGTTGGTTGGTGCGTGTTTGGATCAATGGCACCTGCATATTCCTTCAGATATACAAATTTAGATTGGAACACCCACGGAATTTATCGAGTGGAGCATTTTATTGGTTTTATTTATGGATTATGTGACATCAGAATAGAATTGCCTGAGACTTGTCTGTTATTTCCCCCCTACATGTGTCTTGGTAACAAACGACAATGGTGCAAAACAAACCAAAAATCAACCAATTTCAAACAGTTTTTCCTTTGTAATGTAAATCAGGAAGTAATTTACAAAATTAACATTAGGTAACCCCACCAGAAATTGAAAAACGGAATTTTCAAAACGGAACGGAAAAATTATAAAAAAACGGAATTCCGTCAAAAAACGGAAAACTTACATCCCTGGGAACTGTTTAAACAGAATTTTGTAAAAATCCAAAGAAAAGAAAGAAAAATATAACTAGAGATTGTCTGTCGCCCGGTATACTCCCACCGTGGCATACCGCCCAGTGTGGGTGACTGAAAAGGGGCATTCAATTTTTCTGAGTAATCCAATATGGCGGCCAGTTGGCCATCTTGAAACCGAGTGGGAAAAAAAATTATGTCATGCACTTCCCTTCATCATGTTGATCATTTTTGTGAAATTTCATGAAAATGCGGTTAAAACTGTGGAAGTAGTTCGCTCCGCAAGTTTACATAAAAAAATCCAATATGGCCACCAGTTGGCCATCTTGAAACCGAGCAGGCAAAAAATTATGTCCTGCACTTCCCCTCATCATGTTGATCGTTTTTGTGCAGTTTCATGAAAATGCGGCTAAAACTGTGGAAGTAGTTGGCTCCACAAGTTTACATGTGCAACGGACTGACGATGACAGACTGACGGACGGACAAGTTGACTCCTGTATACCCCCCTATAACTTCATTTTGTGGGGGTATAATTATTGATAGAAGAGATACATGTGCACTGTACAGTCAGACTGTCATTAATGAAGGGGGAAGATGGACTGCAAGGAGTCATAAAACAGGTTTTCATTGAGACCAAAAGTCTGAGACATTTTACACTGTCATTGAATTAATATGGAGTGGGGAAAAAACTTGATCTTCAAATGGTATCCAACTGAATAAAATATGAGTGTCCAAAATGCTGAAGGGTGGATACCCTTCATAACAGTTTGCACATTCATACATGTACATTTTGCTCAGTGATTTGGTAAGTACAGTCTTCAGGAGGTTGGACCTCTTCTTATTTCCTAACTTGATAGATACATGTAGACACAACTGTGAAGCTCAAATAAGGAAACCTGCAGTTGATGGACTATTATGATCCCCGATGAGTCTGGAGGTGGAATGGGGAAATCTCAGCTGAGGAAGCCTCGGGTCAGGTTCAAATATCTTGCCCTGAGGGCGAGATTTCCCAATTCCCACCTTCAGACTCATAGAGGATGATTTTTCTCCACCCACCATGCAGCAATTACGTTAGCCAGAAGTAATTGGGAGTCATGTGCTGATTCAATCAACTCATTTTGTATTATTTATTTATTTATTTATTGGTGCTTAAGGTCACATATTTATGCACAATGGCTAATCATGACCGTGACAGTTTTACGGGTGGAGGAAGCCGGAGTACCCGGAGAGAACCACCGAGCAACGACGAGCAGCTGCCAGCTCCCCAACATCGTAACTCCGCACTGCAGCACAGGCAGGGTTAGATTGGTTGAAGACATGCGCACCATCGACGTGCAGTACGCCTTAGTACACGGCGTCATCGTGCCCCCACGCGGGCAATGGAGATGAAGTGTCTTGCCCAAGGACACAACGCGGTTGCCGCAGGTGGGATTCGAACCGAGGACCTCTCGGCTTGCAGCCTGCACCTCTACCAACTGAGCCACCGCGCTCCCCACTCATTTTGTATTCATTGTTTTGAGAAACTGATGACACCATCGGAAAGAGCATGCACAAGTTATGTATATACCAAGGGTATACACCACAAAATCGATTAGGAATGGTGGCAGCTTGAGAAGTTGATTAATAAAGAGTTTTAGAGTATTGAACTTTGATCACACTGCATTCCGATGACGTCAATATGAATTAGTTGGTAGCAAGAAACTGATACGATATGCATAACGTCATAATAACATTATAAATGTATAACACCACGAGGGTGGGGTGGGATACATCGGTCTCTCCCTGCTATCTCACCCGGGACACACGTATGTTACACATGCAGTGGGGGAGAAAAACATGTTAACTACCCACTGATCCATGAACTGCAAATTTACTTTTGTGTGTTCAAACTTCTACTTGACCAGATTGCAAGGCCAACTGAAATATGAATCTTCTAACTTGTTGAAAACGAAACACATTGCACATCAGATGCTATTTTTATTCATTTTCTTGATTCAGTAAATTTGGTGATGCTATTTGATTTAAGAAATATAAAACCAGTGAACCAATATTGCTGTAAATGTGTCGAGGGTCCTGCAAATTGGAATTCCAATCCTCGAATTGAATCTTGAATTACAGCATGGGTCAGATGATGATACCACCTCTGAACTGAATTGGAAACATAAGAATTTTCGTGAAATCACTTGTTAATTTACCAAATTACCATGCAAATCTCTGTGGCTTGTGCTGCAGTTTGCAATCCATGCATTCCCAAGTGCAGAGGTCACAAGTTACATCGCTACGACAGTACTTACAGTTAAAACTAGAAGTCCTGCCACAAACTGTGTGCTTATCTAGATTTAATTGCGTGTAGGAATTACGCGCAATTGCCATATCGAATGGTATCCACAGCACAACAGGTCCTCCTGGTCACTCATAGAAAACACAGGCAATGTTTCTGCCAATGGACCTCCGGGTTACCCGGAGGTCCATTGGCTGAAACATTGCTTGTGTACAGGCCATATGTACATAATTTGATAGCCTTACAATGATCATAACATGTAGATTAGCATGCAGATCGACGTGCTATTTGTGTGCATTTCCTGACAGGACTTCTAGTTTTAACTGTATAAAGAGGAGCACAGGATTCCCACACCAGGGCTTAAAATTCATCAGCGAATCCGAATCGTTTCGCGCAACTGATCCTTGCAAGGGAAACAATTTGAATCAACTTTGATTCGCGCAAAATGTCATAGATCCTAAAAGTGGCTTTAAAAAGCAAAGAGAATGTTCTGTCTTTGCCTCCTCATAATAAGCTTAACAAAACTTCACTTAGCAGTGGTGTCTAGTGAAGTCTTTAGAGCTAAAATGGTTAACTGATTAATCAACTACTCAATGATCAACATCTTGATCAATCAAACACATAATTGTTTGATTAACCGTTGCTTTTGAACTATTGTATTATATGGGTCAACAAAGGAACAAACTTTCTCCAAAACAGGCAAACATTGTCACATTGACTCACATCAATTATATGAGACAGAGAAAAGCATGAAAGTTATTTGTTGACATACTTCCTTACTTGCATGATCATCATACTGCATCAGTAGCTGGAAATGGTCATTCTTAACCCTTTACCCTTTGCGGGTAGCAGACAATACTTGCAAAATAAATTCATAAATTACTAAAAAAGTTAAAAAATTTATAGTAATTTATATATTTTTTATACTTACCAATGACCCAGACATAGCTGGTGCTAACTCTTAAAATATAGGGCCAAACACAAATTTTGCCCCCCAATCCCCAAAATTTGCATCTAAAACTAAAGAAAACATGTCCTGAAAGGCCCTCCACACTTCGCCCCTACTGCGCATGCGCAGTGTCAAGGACGTTCCGAAATTGGCGCCATTTATCATTCTAATAACCAGTGCCTGGTAAGCGCTATGTACTCAGCGGGGAGGCAAGAGTTCCCAACTCCTGGGAGGGCCATCCCCGTCTGGGTCATTGGTAAGTATAAAAAATATATAAATTACTATAAATTTTTTAACATTTTTATACTGTACCAATGACCCAGACATAGCTGAATAGTAAAAAGGCTGGAGGGCCAAGGACATAGAGCAAAATGGAATACGCTCAATAAAATAAAATAGAGTCATCCCCTGTAGGGAAAAGAAGTAATAGGCCTTACATGTATTTTTCTTATTTATGATAAATTAGAAAGATACAACACCTTCCAAAATTGAGCTTCATACATCCATGTACTCTATTAATATCCAATATAATCCTTATACTAATAATTTTTAAAGTAAGCCAATAATAAAGTAAGTCTAGAGAATAGAGACTCTTATACTCCTAAAAGTGTCTGAGAATTGCATAATCATGTCCGTTGACATATGCAATATTCAAAAGCTATACTTTAAAAACTAAGACTTGAATGAATTTTAAAAACCTAAACTTCTCACTAAACAACCATCCCAATAACAGCTCAGATTAACTCCGGAGGAGGTATCCCCTTGTTTTCATAGTAAAACATGGTGACCCAAGGGAACACCCTCCCCCCCCCCCCCCCCCTTTTTCTTGCCCTGGGTCAAATAGCCCAGAGCGAAGAGGGCAGCCGAACGGAGACACTGCCGAAACAGACAGCCTACCTAGCTATAGTAGCAACTGTTAAGTGAATGACATTCTGAGCAGTAGATAATAGACCTAACAAAAGAGGCCTCCAGAAATTGACTCGATATTTCTAAGATAAAATTCATGAATGTGGATGGCTGAGCGCAATGAGCGGCCTTCAAAAATCTATAATAGCGACACTATTAATGTAAGCCCAAGAAGTAGAAGAACTCTTACTTCATGAGCCGAAATCTTAAGCACAACTGCTAAGTCAATGATATACCATAAGCAGTACCGATAGTTAATAGAATCCATTAACAATAAAATGGAGCGTAACATCCTTCTACTAGACATCAAAGACAGAAGAAGCTTACGCCCTTGTAATAAACAGATATCTGTTTATAAATACATAAACTGTACCCGGAAAGAGTAAAGGCCTATGCCCATACGAAGACGGAAGGACCTTAAAATAATAGGTTCCGGATAATAGGAGCCTAACTCTTATGCAACAATCCAACCTAAATAGTAACGGAAGTATTGATTCCGAAACTATGAAAGTGAAAATCATCCATCGATAGTGCATGAAACTCACTGACTCTACAGTAAAAGAGAAACCAACAGAATTACTGTCTAAAAGGTCAGAATTTGAAAACTACTGTTTCCAGAGGCTCAAATGATTACTTAGCTAAATAAGAACCGAAGTTAAAATCCGTATAGGAATTTAATCTAAAGATTCTAAGTCTATTTATCAAAAAGTTACTAACTGACTTAGATAAAGAGACAAAAGACTCAATTGTAAACTATCGTGGAGTGCATAGGTATGAGGTAACATAAACCTATAACCTAAATAATAACAGGCTGCAGTAGATCTTGTGAAACAAGTATACTAAAAAATAGCAATGAGTAGTATGGAGGGATCAACAATATGAACATAATGATCCCCACACCACGACGGAAGAGCCTCCACTTTAGTCGCATAAAATAGCGAAGAAGAGGATCTCCTATAGTAAGAAATCGCGTCCAAAGCTCGTCCAGTACAGTGCTTACAATGCAATACGGACCACACAACGGAATACATGAAGGTTGCGACCTTGCTGGTTGTGATAAAGATGACACGATTTACCCAGTGAAAAAAGATCCTCACATAGAGGAAGATTTCACGTTAAGACCCACAGTAGACAAGAGAGTATATTACTCATGATCTCTGTGAAGATAGAGATGCTATCAACAGAAATGTATTGTGGTTGTTTATCTTAGCAATACCTGCTAAAACAACAGCGCCGGAGGATACGCGTATCCTATCATTCCGTCCTATAGATCAATAGAGCGTTAACACTATTAGCTCAGAGATCTGGACAAGCCAACACATACGTCTGCAATTGATTAGCAAGCTGTGTCATAAATAAATCATCATTGGGCGCTCCCATAGATAGCAAATCTGATTGAATACTTGTTTGTTGAGAGTCCATTCTGACAGCAACAAGCGACCCGTAAGAGAACGGGAGTCCGATAAAACAATCAGACGACCCGGAATATGACGGACCAAAACTGAACTTGGTGTACTATAACCAACAGACGGATTCTTTCCATTAAATTGAATAACGGAAACGAAAGAGTGCCTCCCTGGTTCCGGAGATACACCACTACTGTCGAATTAAAGGACAGGAATTTGGGCATGCGTTTCTGAATAATGTTCATGCAATGACATAAAGCAAGCCTAAAAAACATTATTCCGCGGAAGTTAAACTGATTGCTAAAAGACTGCGGAACCCAAAGACCCTGGCACTTCGAATCCGTAGGGATCAGTATATATCCCAATCTGTTTGACTGGCAACCGTCATAACAGCCACACTCGGGTCAGGCAACTGCGGCGGCACTCTCTGAGTCAACCACCGAATGTTTGCCCCAGTCTGAATCTCTTGTAACACTAGATAGACAAGAGAACGTTTAAATCGAGCAATTCATGGATTGCCGGAAAGTTGCCGTCGAAGAGAAGCTCCTCCGAGAACGAAGCGACTCTGAGAGAGTTCTTAACCTTACTATCCACGCGTGTGGATGTAGCTAGGGCTGCGTCACGTCTAACCAACTCCAATCAGCCACTGAAGGGCGGAGTTATACGTGAACAAACTACTGCCCTCAAAAGAAATTACATTGAGAATAATATCCCGTAAATCTTTTCTTGAAGACGTAATGATAACGCCTCAGTAAGGCAGATTACGTATAATAAAGCGTCTAAGTTAAGTCTACTATACATAATGTCGTTCCCAACATTGAAATTGGAAAAGACATAAACGGCGAAAAAGAATATATGCAGTCTTTAATCACACCGTCTAGACGCATATGAACTCTCGGTATGCCCTGCTCTGCCAAAATAAACTATTTGTAAAAATGATAAAATGGCAGAAATGAGCAACGCGGACAAGAAACTAAACTATCATGCTTAGTAGCAGGCTTGTATATATATATATATATATATAGCGTCGAAAAATAAAACACATGTTGTAATGACAATATTGGACTGCGTCGGTAAGTCAGGGACAATGTCCCTGTACCGATCGAAAAAACCGAGTCCAATGACGCTATAAGTCTCTTATCCAAGATCGCAGCAATGAAGTCCGAAATAATAATCACAGGAAGATAATGCCAGAAGATATGAAAGGCATCTTCCGATACTACTAAAGGGAAAACTCGAAATCTTTCGAATCCCTTTCGCCATCCTGTCGGACCCTATAAAGCGTTCGGTCGTCCGTAGCTGATGCAACCGCGGACCGCACCGACCCAGCGCCGTCGGATAATTCCTGATTCGACCGAGAAACTGTCAATTGCTGGGATGCTGCGAAATAACTGTGCTAACTCGGATAGCACGTCCGACACTGAGGCCTGAGGAGAAGCGGTCTTACGATGCATTGCCGCTGGAAGCTCCGTGATCGTTACCCCGTGCATACTTCCAATATGCGAGCGAACGGAGTGTATAGGCCTCGTGTCCCTTGGCTACCGGATGGCGCGACCTATTCGCCGTGGAATCACTGAATGCCGAAACTGATCGGATACTCGAGGTCACGTAGCCAATGTGCGGTCGTGTGCCCTGCTGTGAGGATGAGGAAGCATTAAAGACAGTCTCTCGGACTGTCAATATAACGGAGCGTCCCGAGCAACGGACATATGCTCCGAATGTAAAATATCTGAACCACAACATGCGGTCCCCTATGTTGTTGGGCGAGAGAGGAACCTCTCTCGCTCACAGCCCGGACGGACCTGGACAAGCCAGGAACCGGACTAACAGGCTTCCTCCGATCTGTCCTCAATCTGCCGTCACTGGGTGAGTACTAAAGTAATTAAAGTGCTCGCATCACCCAAATCTCCTTCCTAGAGCGCAACGGACGAACCCGGCAGCCGAACCATTCGATGAATGTACGCTACACCGGGTGAGCTAGCGAATGTCACTCCATAAGTGATAGACATATTCCATGAGCACTTATTGCCGCTAACTCTTCATTAACTATGACGACAGAGGCACACTTTTGAAAGACATCTCCATAACTCTTCGAACAAGAAACCAGAAATGCTTGGATAGCAAGCATAAAATAATAATATATATAGCGTCGTTCAATAATTCGAAAGTTTGTGTGACATTATTGGACTATGTCGGAACTGAGGGGCGATGTCCCTGAACCGAACCAAAAATTTCTAAGTCCACCGACGCTATCAGTTTCTTATCCGGCATCGCAGCATATGTTGTTCCGAAAGGGAAAGCTTGAAATCCTCCGAATCCCTTTCGGTATCCCGTCGGACCGGATGAAACTTTCGGACGTCCGTACCCGCTTCCGCGGAGCATCCCGACCCAGCATCGTCGGATAAAATATATGCGACAGATTCAGTTGATGCTGGGATGCTGCGATAAACTGTGCTATTAAGGAAAGCACGTCCGTTCCCGAGGCCTGTGCAGTAGCGGACTTACGATGCATTGCCGCCGGAAGCTCCGTGTACGTTGACTCCCGCACACTTCCTATGCGAACGTCCGGAGTCTGCAGGCCTCGTGTCCCCGGCTACCGACCCAGCGCCGTCGGATAATTCTCGATCCGACACCGTTTCTGTCGGCTGCTGGGATGCTGCGATAAGCTGTGCTATGTGCACAAGAATGTCCGGCGTCGAGACCTGCGGAGGCGCAGTCTATCGCTGCTTCGCCGAGGGCAGCTCCGCATCAGATGGCTCCCGCATACTTTTCCTATGCGAACGTCCGGAGTCCATCGGTCTCGAATCCCTGGCTGCCGGATGGTGTGACCTGGTCGCCGAAGAATCCTTGATCGGCGAAGCTGGTAATATATCGGCGGTCACGCAGCCAAGGTGCGGTCGTGTGCGCTGACGAGAAGAGGAAGCCTTAGCAGTCTCAGCGGACTGCCTATACAACGGAGCGTCCCGAGCGACGGACGTATGCTCCGCTAGCGACACATTTTGTACCACAACATCTGGGGCCAGATGTTGTTGAACGAGAGAGGGGCCTCTCTCGCTTGCCGTCCGGATGGACCGGAACGAGCTATGAACCGGACTAAAAGGCTTCCTCCGTTCTCCCTCCGATCCGCCGTCACTGGATGTGCATTAAGTTAATTTTATAGTGCTCGCATCACCCCAAAATTCCTTCTAGACCGCAACGGACGAACCCGGCTGCCGAACCATTCGGTGAATGGACGCTACACCGGGCGAGCTAGCGGACGTCAAAGGCCGTCGAACCTACTAGGGTCCTCTTAGGCAATTGGCGTATTACATGAGCACTTTTCCGCTAGCCCTTCATTAATTGTGACGACGGAGGCACACTGTTGGAAGACATCACAGATACATCACCCTAATCTTGATCGTCTGAAATAGAAATTGATAAAGTAGAGTGACCCTGCGGGGAAAGGACCGGAGTGTCCAAATCCCCAACAACATACCGTGACATACGCTTCCCATATTGTCATCGAAATCATACGATACAGAACAGGAGTTAATGCAAGTACACTGACCACATATAGAATGATAATAAAGTCAGAGGAAGACTTCCTCTTAAAACAATTGATCAATATCCTTTCAATGTGAAAAGAAAACAAGTCCTGGTACTCGCACTAACCCCTGGCAATCAAAATACATAATAATAATATGATCCATTAATATAGAAAAAATAATTGAAATCAAAATATTTTGAAAAAATATTTTTTCAGAACAGCCCAAGTTTCTGAAAAGTAACGTTGAGCCCCAATGGATCCCAAGCCTAAGTGTGGACAAAAATTTTAAAAATATTAAAAACAATTTATTCAACACTTACGAACAATAATAATGTATCTAGTTATGATTAAAATAACATAAAGATATTATTATTTAGAAATCCCCCCCTCACACAGAGGGCTGTTGTAAATGTAAACAATGAGTGTAAAAACACTAAAATAAGACTCCAGGCACCCAGGCCCGAAATCAGTTACCAAAAATACACTATCTGATGCAAAACAGAGACTTCCAGGGAAGAAACTGCAGAACATCAGATGGTAGATGCAGAACACAACGCCTAACCACCCGTAGGTGAAGACGTAAACATGGGGAAAGAACAGAATTCATTCTGTTATTCAGCTAAAACTCCCAAGAAATTTTAGTAATAATAATTACAGAAACTATGCCAAAAGCATGGGAGAATAGCAAGGGGGAACTTAAAGGACAGGGAGAGAGGAAAACACTTGAAAAAACAGTGTAACTAAATAATCAGAATGACAACAAAATGGCTGCTGCCTTGAAAATAGGTAACTTAACATAATTTCATTAAAAAATTTTAAGTTACAGCCCTGATAATATTCTGTCACACATTCTTTTCCTCTCCTCCTTCTCTATCCTCCTTAGAATCACCATTTCACTAATATTTATGTGTCTGGCATCATTTAAACTGAGATTTAAAAGCACAAAGATCAGTCAGATGTTAACTGATGAAGGGCCAAACTTAGAATGAAAAATGGCGCCAATTTCGGAACGTCCTTGACACTGCGCATGCGCAGTAGGGGCGAAGTGTGGAGGGCCTTTCAGGACATGTTTTCTTTAGTTTTAGATGCAAATTTTGGGGATTGGGGGGCAAAATTTGTGTTTGGCCCTATATTTTAAGAGTTAGCACCAGCTATGTCTGGGTCATTGGTACAGTATAAAAAAATTTCAATTTTTGTCTCAAAAACATAGCTTATGGCCCATCATTGGAACAAGCTCAATGAGCTCGTTCCAATGAGTGGTCGGTCATATGCTATGTTTCTGAGACAAAAATTGAAAACATAATAAATTTGAATTGAGATTTTTGTATATAAGCCTAGTCGGTTTTGTTTGTTGCGTTGGGTAAAGGGTTCATTCTGTAAATCATCAAGGGAAGGCAATTATTCAGATATCTATTTGGACAAGTGATTAATTGGTTACCCCAGGTGAATCCAAGTGATTAATCGATCAAGAAAACCTCTTAACCATTTCAGCTGTAGAAGTCAAACCACCAAAAGCCTGTATGTTGGAACATGTATTCTACATTCACATGTGTTAGAAACTTGACAAAATGGAAACTGGGTCATTTAAGTATAAACTCTCTTAAAAAAACTATGACATTTGCCTTTTACTATGACAATGTACATGTTGCACTCACAGAGGTATAACAGTACTCTCAACTTCAAAATATTTAAGAACTGAAAATTGATTCTCACAACAGGAGCTTGCGAGAATTGAAACTGATTATCATAAATCGGGACAAATTTTAAGGCCTGAACACTCCACTTTATAAGAGTACAGTTGTAACTTGTAAAACAGATAAGCACGCTGACAAGCCAATTGAACTGAAAACACAACAGTCAATTATTCTTTCATTTCTGCGGTATGATTCTGCAGGCGCAGTTGAAACTAGAGATCCTGTAACACTTAGCGTAGAACCAGGCTTTTAAATTCATTTATTTTGGGAACACCATTTTGTCCTAATCTGGGGACATTAAAATCAGAAATAACAGTTTTATCCTGTTGTGTTTTATTGTCATGCCTTTTCTTTGTGTTTCATATTATGATGGATGGAAGTTATTCTAAAATGCGAAATAGGCAGAGAATTTATATATATTTTTCTTGATGCCTTCACACCTTCTCTAATTTGGGGACACCTGTGAAAGGTGTGAAATTGGGGTAATCTAAAGGTCTGGTAGAACATGCTTGTTAGTTAATGCATTCCTTACTGCAGAAGAATGAAGTTGTCTAATTAATGTACACCTGAGCACGTGCGCAATACAATTTAAATTATAATGTGCCATCAGCAAGGTCAGTAGTGAATTCGAAATCATGAACGGAACCGATCAAACATGAATGAAAGTGTCAATGACACTGTAGCTCAACTTGCCAAGACAAAGACATGTACATGTATAGTATGTGACACAGCAATGACAAACATCTAGGTAATGACCTGATAACAAAGGTACATATAAAGTATTGTAACGGTCTGTACATAAATAATGACCGTTGCCTGTAACAAATGTATAGGTAAAGTATTGTAAAGATGGGCTACAGTCAGATGCTAAACTAGAAAAGAAATCTTGAGTCCCAGAGTGGGCCTGACTGAACCCCAAAATATTTGTTCTCATAGCACAGTGATAACAAAGGCACCCCAAAACACACTTGTTCCTGTCCCAAGGTGAAAACAAAGGTACCCAAGAAGTTTTGTGAAGATCAGTTCATAAATATAAATATGAGCTGTATAGAACTTGTGACAAAAAACTGATTGGACCAAATTTGGTACAAAATGGCCACTGGCAGCCATCTTGAATTTTGGACCGCACCCAGAAACACTCATTCCCATCCCAAGGTGATAACAAAGGTACCCAAGAAGTTTTTGTGAAGATCGGTTCATAAATACAGCCTCTACCCTGAGCCGTATTGACATGTGTGCTTACATTGTGTAAGTAGCACTGAATAAATCAAAGTTCATCTAATTTGCATAATTTCTGCATGAAAAAAAAACCTTACAATATGTGATGTATTCCATGTTACTAAACATTCATGCAAAAATTTAATCAAATCAAAACTTTCATACAGAAGTTCTGTACAAAAGACTGATTGCACTAATTTTGGTACAAAATGGCTGCTGGTGGCCATCTTGAATTTCGGGCCACACCCAAAAACACTCGCTCTCATCCCACGGTTCTAACAAAGGTACCCAAGAAGTTTCGTAAAGATTGGTTCATAAATATGGCCTCTAGTCTGAGCCATATAGAAGTTGTGTACAAAAAACTGATTAGACCTAATTTCGGTACAAAATGGCCACTGGCAGCCATCTTGAATTTTAGACCGCACCCAGAAACACTCGTTCTCGTCCCAAGGTGATAACAAAGGTACCCAAGACATTTCGTGAAGATCAGTTCATAAATGCAGACTCTAGCCCGAGCCGTATTGCCATGTGTACTTACTGTGTGTAAGTCGCAATGAAAAAATCAAAGTTCATCTAATTTGCATAATTTCTGCACGAGAAAAAAACCCGTATTATATGTGATGTATCCCATGGTACTAAACATTCACACAAAAAATTATTCAAATCAGCGCTTTCATATGGAAGTTCTGTGCAAAAATCTGATTGCACCTAATTTTGTACAAAATGGCTGCCATCGGCCATCTTGAATTTCAGACCGGACCCAAAAACACTCGTTCTCGTCCCACGGTGATACCAAAGGTACCCAAGAAGTTTCGTAAAGATCGGTTCATAAATACGGCCTCTAGCCCAAGCCGTATTGGCATTTGCACTTACAGTGCTGAAAGTAACACCAAAAAACATCAAAATTAGTCTAATTTGCACAATTTACACACGAGAAAAAAACCTGTATTATATGTGATGTATCCCATGGTACTAAACATTCATACAAAAAATTATTCAAATCAGAGCTTTCATATGGAAGTTCTGTACAAAAAACAGATTTCTGCATCGTCGGTACAAAATGGCAGCTGGCGGCCATCTTGAATTTCGGATCGCACCCAAAAACACTCGTTCTCGTTCCACGGTCATAACAAAGGTACCCAAGAAGTTTCGTAAAGATCGGTTCATAAATACGGCCTCTAGCCCGAGCCGTATCCAATTGTTGACAGACGGACAGACGGCCAGACGGACGACGGGCCATGACAAAAGCTCAAATTTGGCTTCGCCAAAGTTGAGCTAAAAATCATATCGAGACTACAGTGTGTGGATGGTGGATTACAGGGTTCCTGCAATTTGGGGAGGGGCAAATTAAAGACTTTTCAAGACTCATTTCAATGTGAATTCAAGACTTTTCAAGGTAAGAAAAAGTGAGAATTCAAGACGTTTCGTTGTGAAAGACAGGCGTTGCAAAAGGTAATTCCGGATGGTCAATGTTCACAATATACATTACCTCAGACATATTTCATGACTTCTGTCAATTCAAGACTTTTCAAAACTGGAACTTCGAATTCAAGACTTCTCAAGGTCTTAATTTTTTTTTCAAATTCAAGACTTTTCAAGCTTTTTTAGACCTTGCAGGAACCTGGATTACTACTAAATTGCTGAGGGATAGGTATTTTGCATCACAATTATTTAAATTTCTGAGGACAAAACACAAGAAGCACTTGCAAACTTTCATCACATGGACCACTGGGTTGCATCCAGTGGTCCATGTGATGAAAGTTTACAAGTGTTTCTTGTGCTACTTTGAAAATTAAAATAATACTTTTCAAGTGGAGAATATAAGGGGATGCGATTAAGTAGCAATCCACTCTCTCGTTCTGTATATGCAATCAAATTTAAATATATATTCATTACACATCCATTCAACTTTAAACCCTTGTATTCAACGGAATTGGCCGCTATGACATAAATGATTCTGTATTCAATGGGTGATGTACAAGCCAGAACTTTTTTCCAAGCACCATTCATGCTAGTTCCTTTCCAATCGAGTCATTAGTTACGCTTCGAAAAGTTTCCAAATTTCATTATACAATTATAGACCGTCTGTCGCATAGTGTGAAAATGAAAACGTCCAAAGTAAAATAAAATCAGTTCACAAAAAATTAGTTAACCCAAAATGAGACAATATTTTTTAAAAAACCCAATCATTTTCAACGAGAACATTAACCCAGTCCATGGCCGTCTCGTTTTGTGGATCACGTTATATCTAAATTGGTCCACTTTATTTTGGTAAATCTTCATAACAGCTTGACATGCTTTGAACTTCTTTTAAAAATGTTTCTCCCAGCTGTTTTGCAAATCTGCACAAGTCTTGTACTTATTTTTACTAACAGCAATAGCCACCGAACTCGTTGGAATGGCATATTCATATTTCGCTCGAGCCTATGGCTCTCGCAAAATATTACTACGCCATTCCAACTCATTATGTAAAACACCCACCGATTCAAACACACATCGCGTTCTGTCTATTTATGCCATTACATCTACATGTATCCCATTGAATGGTGTCAATGATCTTTATTTACTGGTATAGAATTGTACTAGAGTTGAGCACCTGTTTTTCTACTGGAATTGAGTTACGCTAATGGTGCAGTTTGAGGTTGATAGGGACGAAAGCGCACTTACCTAGCGTGGAACAACTTCAAGATAGAGCACAACACAGTGACCAAACTTCTAGTTTCAACTGTAGAAGACACTTATTTGCATTCGTCCATTTGTGAAAAAATATGTTAGCTAATTCAAAAATATACGAATCAGGAAGAAGATTCGATGTTAACCCTTTACCCAACGTAATGGACAAAACCGGCCAGCGCTATTCTCAAAAATCGCCAATTAATTTTCATTATTTTTTTAATTTTTTGTCTCAAAAACATAGGTTATGACCCCTCGTTGGAACGAGCTCGTCGAGCTCGTTCCAACGAGGGGTCATAACCTATCTTTTTGAGACAAAAAATGAAAAAAATGAGTTATTCAAGAATATTTTTTGCAAGTGTCGTCTGCTTTTCAGGTTAGGTAAAGGGTTAATGCTGAATCAAGACATCAATGTCGACATCAAATCGAAGCTTCAAAGGGGCCTAAATTTGTTGCAATCAGATTAGGATCTTATCGAGTTAGAGGCCATGTCAGTGTCTGTGATCACATTACTGTAATAAGAAATTCTATATCAATACCTGTGTTTATGAAAGAATAATATTGCCCCCCATATCACGGCAAATATAACTCCGATCATTTCACATACTTTAAACGCCCATGGTATGTAAGGAATATTATCCAAGAAGAGATCAGGAAGTGGCGGGTATTTTTCTACATCGGGTACTCTCTCATGTACAATTACCATGATGAATGAGGTCAAAAGGAAAACTGAGAAAACATAGAGAAAGCTCAATAATGTCTTCCATAATTCTGGATCAATGTCAATCTGTTTGTTCGAAAATGAGTCGCTGAGATCAGCTCGTGGAGTTGTTTGGTCATGTTCTTGCTCATCTAGGTCATGTGACTCTTCCGAGTACGATGAATCAACACTGTCAAGCCTACCAATGTAGCTTCTACGTAAGTTATATGAATGGCGTGGAGAATGTTGAAATGGCAGTCCATTTCTAATGCCCAGAGATTTTAAGGAATGTCTATTTTCTTTTCGAAGACTAGATATACACAGAACTAATCGCTTAACATCCCCAAGGACAGGAATTTCCAAAGGGGCTTCCACAAGGTCTGCTTCAGTTAATGTCAACAGTGCCTTGCCATCTATTTTGTGCTTTTTACAAAGTAAATCTCTGTAGGAGGCAAATCCATTCTGTGAGAGCCATTTTCCAACATCATCGCAAGTCCAGTGTTGAATGTCATTCATGGTTATTGACTGTAAAACAAAAAAGCAGTATATCAATTTTTATTGAAATCGGAGGTATACTGGTCAAGTCACTGCATAAACAAACTATTAACTGAAAACAGAACAAAGTTTTCATTTTTGAAATTTGCATTAAAAAAACTTTTCACAACCCAGTATAAGTATTTCCATGAGAGTGGTGGCTGAGTGGTCTCTCCTGCCAGAGGTCTCGGGATTGATCCCTGGTCAGAGAAAGTTCTCGACGTGTCTGAACACTCTTTGTCAGCATCAACTGTGGGGGTGATGCTGTCACAGAGTATCATCCTATTGGGTGGGGACATAAAATGGCTGTTCTCTGTGCAGAGACACACTCCATGCAGGCTAAAGATCCCTTTGTAGTATTTGAGAAAAGGGAAGTCACGAAGTTGCTGCTATGAAGGTCATCTCACCATCAACACCTGTGCCATTGAGCCAAGGAGAGGCATTAATATAAGTTGCATAACTTGTTGGCCAATCCTTTTAAAACAAATAAGATTAAATAAAATTAAATAAAAATGTTTTTCCATGGCCAGCAGCCATTTTGAATTTTGGACCGCACCCCAAAACACTTGTTCTCATCCCAAGGTGATAACAAAGGTACCCAAGAAGTTTCGTAAAGATCAGTTCATAAATACGGCCTCTATCTATAGCCTGAGCCATATTGCATTGTTGATGGATTGACAGACGTCCAAATGGATGACGGGCCATGACAAAACCTCAAATTTGACTACCGGTATGTCAAAGTTGAGCTAATAATGAACTTTTCATCCTGAAATCAGGTTGCAATAGATTAGTTCTGTTAACAGATTAATTAAACATGTTAATTAAACTACTGTATGAGGCTTTCTAATTTTCTCAAGAAACCTCTTCAGAAAAGTACTTTATAAAATTTCCCAATTTTGGTCCTCATGACGTGAACTTCCCAACTGGAAGGGACCCTTTCCCAACTAGGGTGTGTGGACCTATGTTATATCCCCCAGCCCTGGTAGTAAATGATGACTAATATATGTGTAATATGAGTTTGCAGTCCAGTCATTTCAGTAATATCTGACTGTTAAAACCTCCTCCATCCAATTTTTGAGATTGCAATAGCCACATTTAACTATAACACTATAACAGATTTGGTTCTGTAAATGCCAGATGTGTGGAGCAGAAATTGAAATATTCTAATTTTGTGTTATTGAAACTAGTCAATAAAAAGATAAACGACATATTTCTTATCACATTTTTGTTCCTAGGCTCTCAGGCATGTACACAACATAAATAAAATTTGTTGTCAAGTTTTTGTGCAATTTTAATGTTTTGGCATGGCTAAAATTTCAGCGAGAATCCGCGAATCGATTCACGCAAAGATCTGCACAACGAAACCAGCAAGAATCCATATAGATTCTTGCTGCACCGCTGCAAGGATTTGTGCGAACAAATTGAGTCAATTTAACCCCTTACCTAACATAGCAGCAGCAAATTGACCAGTATAAGGCTAACATGACCTGAAATATCCTGACACTTTGTCAATTGAACTGTACAAATATGGCTATCATTGGAACCAGCTCATCAAGCTGGTTCCAATGACATCCATATTTGTAAGGTTTTACTGGTAAATATTGTTTATTTTTAAAAAATTAGCAAATTCAGTTTGTTTTAAAAATTAAAAAGCTACATGTTGGGTAAAGGGTTAACATGTGTTACCAGTATACAACAGTGCTTTAACCATGGTGGTCTCATGGGAACCTGGGACACTCTAGCAGGAGTGGATTCTCGCAAGCATTTAATTTAAATGAAATATAAGCCCTGTTTGGAGTATTTCATACATGAAATGTATGCTGGTTCTATACTCATAAATAAGTCCATAACTGGTCAAATCACCACATCAACAAACGGGCAGTGTTAAGGTGCTATATAAATAAGACACTCTAACGACATCCATATCCCCGGCCGACTTTTATGTTATGATAAGAATAATCGGATTATCGACCTGGACATGTATTCATACCCAATAATGTCACTCACCAAATATCATTCAATTTCTTTAATCGCAACTGAAGATATCTTCCAAAAACATGCAATTTTGGTAAATTCAAAGTCAACAAGGGTTACGGCCTGGTAAAATTAATCGAATCAAAACTTCCTTTCCATGCACACATCATACTCATACTGCACACGAAGCTTTGAAAAAATCCAATGAAAAATGCACGAGGAGTTAAGCAGACAAGCATTTGTGATGGAAATTTTGCTAATACCAATTGCCATAACCACGCAAAATTTGTCGCATCGAAGATTCCGGACCACATGCACATCTACACTTTATTTTACTGATACTTCAGACCAAGTTTTGTAATGAAAGTGTCAATGACACTGTAGCTTAACTTGTGTGTTGTGTTTGATGAAAAGGATAATGTTCAATGTTTATGAAAGGATTATGAAATAAGACAAGAATTGTGATAATTGGGAATATGTTCATTTCTGTTCCCTGTATGCTATGTTTTTGATAAAAATAATATGAGGTGTACACTGTACTAAAGAGCTGCGGGGTGGGTTAATATGACCTCACAGTTAATGTAAGTGGCCCTCACAGTTAACGTATATCGACAAAAGTTACAGTGAAATTATTCCAAAACGAGTCATCCTATCAAGTTACATTGAAATCCCTTCATAAATATGGCCTGTAGACTGTGCTAAAGGTTTTCGGGCTTCAGGCCCCTGCAGACGTCAGTTTCCAATTGCCTCCAAAGGGGACGTTCTCATCTAGACATTATATGAAGTCAACCTACCAAGTTACAATGAAATCCCTTCATACATATGACCTGTAGACTGTGCTAAAGGTTTTGGGGTTTTGGGCTCGGGCAGCCATCAAGGCTGAATGATCGTGACCAAAAGGGGACGTTCTCATCTTGACATTATTTGGAGTCATTCTACCAAGGTAAAATGAAATCCTTTCATAAATATCACCTGTAGACTGTGCTGAAGGTTTTCGGGCTTCAGGCCCCTGTAGCCGTCACAGTTGCCTAATGGTGTTCAAAAGGGGCTGTTCTCATCTAGACATTATATGAAGTCAAACCTACCAAGTTACAATGAAATCCCTTCATAAATATGAACTGAAGACTGTGCTAAAGGTTTTCGGGCTTTGGGCTCGGGCAGTCATCATGGTTGAATGATCGCAACCAAAAGGGGACATTCTCATCTGGGCATCATCTTGAGTGATGCTACAAAGTTACAATGAAATCCCTTCATAAATATGACCTGTAGACTGTGCTCAAGATTTTCGGGCTTTGGGCACCTGTAGCCATCACAGTTGACCAATCATGTCCAAAAGGGGATGTCATCATCTAGGCATTATATGGAGTCAACCTAACAAGTTACAATGAAATCCTTCCATAAATACAACCTACAGACTATGCTAAAGGTTTTTGGGCTCAGGCAGCCATCAACGCTGAATGATCGTGATCAAAAGGGGATGTTCTCATCTAGACATTATATGAAGTCATCCTACCAAGCTACAATGAAATCCCTTCATAATTGTGACCTGTAGACTGTTCTAAAGGTTTTTGGGCTTCGGGCCCCTGTAGCTGTCACAGTTGCCCAATCGTGTCCATCTAGACATTATATGAAGTCAAACCTACAAAGTTACAATGAAATCCCTTCATAAATATGACCTGTAGACTGTGCTAAAGGTATTCGGGCTCGGGCAGCCATAATGGTTGAATGATCGCAAACCAAAAGGGGACATTCTCATCTGGGCATCATCTAGAGTGATCCTACGAAGTTACAATGAAATCCCTTCATAAATATGACCTGTAGACTGTGCTCAAGATTTTTGGGCTTCGGGCACCTGTATCCATCACAGTTGACCAATTACGACCAAAAGGGGATGTCATCATCTAGGCATTATATGGAGTCAACCTAACAAGTTACAATGAAATCCTTCCATAAATACGACCTATAGACTATGCTAAAGGTCTTTGGGTTCAGGCAGCCATAAAGGCTGAATGATAGCGACTAAAAGGGGATTTTCTCATTATTTGGAGTCATCCTACCAAGCTCCAATGAAATCCCTTCATAATTATGACCTGTTGACTATTTTAAAGGTTTTCTGGCTTCGGGCCCCTGTAGCCGTCACAGTAGCCCAATCGTGTCCAAAAGGGGACGTTCTCATCTAGACATTATATGAAGTCAACCTACCAAGTTACAATGAAATCCCTTCATAAATGTGACCTGTAGATTGTTCTAAAAGTTTTTGGGCTTCGGGCTCGGGCAGCCATCATGGTTGAATAATCGCAACCAAAGGGGACAATCTCATCTGGGCATCATTTGGAGTGATCATACGAAGTTACACTGAAATCCCTTTACAAATATGACCTGTAGACTGTGCTCAAGGTTTTCGGGCTTTGGGCACCTGTTGCCATCACAGTTGACCAATTACGACCAAAAGGGGATGTCATCATCTAGGCATTATATGGAGTCAACATAACAATGAAATCCTTCCATAAATATGACCTTTTGCCTATGCTAAAGGTTTTTGGGCTCAGGCACCCATCAAGACTGAATGATCGCGATCGAAATGGGAAGTTCTCATCTAGACATTATTTGGAGTCATCCTACCAAGTTACAATGAAATCCCTTCATAAATATGACCTGTAGACTGTGCTAAAGGTTTTTGGGCTTTGGGCTCCTGTAGCCATCACAGCTGCCCAATCAGGACCAAAAGGGGACTTTCTCATCTAGACATTATATGAAGTCAACCCATCAAGTTACAAAGAAATTCCTCAATAAAATGACCTGTAGACTGTGCTAAAGGTTTTCGGCTCGGGCAGTCGTCACAGTTGGCAGATCACGCCCAAATGGGGAAATTCTCATCTAGACATCATAAGGAGTCATCCTACCAAGTTACAATGAAATCCCTCCATATTAAACATGACCTGCAGACTGTGCTAAAAGTTTTTGGATTTCAGGCATGGGCAGCCATCACGGTTGACAGATCATGCCCAAAAGAGAACGTTCTCATCTAGGCATTATACAGAGGCATCCTACCAAGTTACAATGAAATCCCTTCATAAATACAACCTGTAGACTGTGCTAATGGTTTTTGGGTTGACTGATCGTGACCAAAAGGGGACGTTCTCATCTAGACATGACCCCAAACCTGCATATGAAATTTCGTGACGATCAGACAAGAACTGCAGGGTGTAGCCTGTGCTAAAGGAAAATGTGAACAGACTCACAGACTAACAGACTTCCACACGTGTGATGGCAATAGCTTATCTTGACTATGTCAAGTTGAGCTAAAAATCCAATAAAAAATGCAGGAGTTAAGCGGAGAAGCCTTTGTGATGGAAATTTGGCTATTTCCAAGAGCAGTAACCAAGCAAAATTTGTCGCATCAAAAATTTAACACCACTGAAGATATCTTCCAAAACCCTGCAATTTTGGTAATTTCAAAGTCGACAAGGGCCATAACTCTGGAAACATTATTCAAATCAAAACTTCCTTTCCATATGCACATGTACACATCATCCTCAAATTGCACACCACGTTTCATAAAAATGCAATGAAAAATGTGGGAGGAGTTCAGCGGACAAGCATTTGTTAATTGACATTTTGCTATTATGCAGGGCCGTAACCACGTAAAATTTGTTGCATCGAAAATTCCTGAACACATGCACATCTACACTTGATAATGATACTTCAGACCAAGTTTGGTAAAAATCCAATAAAAAAGGTAGGAGGAGTTAAGTGGACAAGCCTTTGCGATGGAAATTTTGCTATTTTTCAAGGGCTGCAGCCACGCAAAATTTGTCGCATCGAAAATTCCTGACAACATGCACATCTGCACTTGATACTGATACTTCAGACCAAGTTTTGTAAAAATCCACTGTAAACTGTAGGAGTTAAGCGGACCAAGTTTGTGAAGGAAGGACGGACTGACAGATGGACGGACACCATTTCAATATATACTCCCCCCCCCCCCCCCTCCCAACTTTGTCAGCGGGGGATAAGGGAAATTTGTTTATTTGGAAATTCCCACCTCTAATATTCGATAAATTCAAATTAAATATACACAAATTATACATCAAAATGGAGGTTGTGATGTACAGAACACAAAAAAATATATGCAATCAACTCAGAGAGTTAACAGCAGGCACCAATGGTTCCTGGAAGACTGCCTCTGTATTTGTACCAGAATTGATAATAGAACATTTGTGCAGAACTCGTGGCCAAATATGCTTCACTTTCAGACATCCAAGAGCAAAGCTTGGAAATCAAAATTTTTCAAAACTGCAGCGACAGGGCTTGGTCAGGGAAAATTCCAAAACTCTCAGCATTGTTTTCAGCCCATTTTTACATTGCGCCATGTTACATCCGGGACTCGATATGCATGTAAAAACCAGCCATTCAGTTTTGTTACTAAAAATGGCCCCACGTCTGCTGTCAGTACTGAATGCTGCATTCATATCGTTTGTTTCCACTTTATATTTTTTTGTCATTGATGTCATTCTTTTGAAACAATATTCAGTTGTGTGCCTGCCTGCCGATCTTCGAACAAAACATTTTAGCTTTAAAGAAGCTGAAGGTACATTGTAGTTGAGAGTTGTGATGAACTTTGGAATGAACATGAAGGATTGTAACATGAAAATGATAAGTTTGGAATATAACATCAAAAAATACAAAAATTTCTAACACTCATGATTATATACAGTATGCGGTGGTTGGATTGCCACTAAATCGCAGTGGAGTAGATTTCCGACCAGACAAAAAAATCGCAATTTTGTTTCCAAAAATCACACGGGATACTTGTAGACAATCAGCTATGGACCACCTAGTGCAATGGGGTCTATGAGATAAAAAATTTGCTTCTGCTTCTTGTGTTTTGTTCTCATAAACATGTAAATAACTATCGGTGGGAAATCTATCCTACCATGACTTAGTGGTAATCCACCCTCCCTGAGTCCCTCCACAGACTGTATATGTGTAGGATAGATATATGTTTGTAAAAAAAAAATACTTATCATCCCTCAGATATCATTCCAGAGTCCAGACTCTTCAAACTGGATAAACAAACCAAATATTAGATCACACCATTCAGAAGAAGCTTAGTATTGAAAGGGTTTATACAAGAAATTCAGTTGCAGAAAATATGTCTCCTATCTGTCGTCCAGCTCATCTGCAATGCATTCACTCTGTAGAGCTGTAGGTTTTTAAATTTCTTGTTCGGTTTCGGTTTTGCTTTTTCAGGTGGAGTAAAACCTCGGTTCAGTTCGGTTTTCGGTTTGTTCATGAGGCCAAGTAAAATTCAATAAAACTCATTCTTATGTCCGGAGTCATAACTGAATGGTAGTGAAATTGAATGAAACTCATTGAATGCCCGAAATAAGCTATAATACATGTACATGAAAAATCAGGAAGGCCAATATAACTAGAGTATATAAGCATCTTGGATTTTGAAAAAAAAATACTGAGCGTGCATAATCCCCTCACAACCCTTTATCCATGTACCATATATGAAAGGCGTAGCTTGGACCATGTTGGAGGGAGGGGTGGTAACATAAAATAGAGAAAAAAGCTTAAAAAAACACAACAAAAATGGCCGCCATTCTGCCATCATGGATTTTGAAAAATAAATAATGACCGTGCATCATCCCCTCAGAACCATTTATCCATGTACCAAATATGAAAGGTGTAGCTTGAAGCATATTAGAGGGAGAGGTGGTAACATAAAAACAGAGACAGACAGACAGACAGACAGACAGACAGACAGACAGACAGACAGACAGACAGACAGACAGATGTTAGATTTTGAAAAAAAAAATTGAGCGTGCATAATCCCCTCACAACCCCTTTATCCATGTACAATATATGAAAAAAGCAGCTTGAACCATGTTGGAGGGAGCAGTGGTAACATAAAATAGAGAAAAAGGCTTAAAAAACACAACAGAAATGGTTGCCATGGTGCCATTTTGAATTTTGGAAAAAAAATATTGAACGTGCAACATCCCATTACAACCCTCTATCCATGTGCCAGATATAAAAAGTGTAGCTTGAACCATGTTGGAGTGAGGGGTGGTAACATAAAATAGAGAAAAAAGCTTAAAAAACACAACAAAAATGGCCACCATGCCGCCATCTTGGATTTTGAAAAAAAAATATTGAACGTGCATCATCCCCTCCCAACCCTCTATCCATGTGCCAAATATGCAAAGTGTAGCTTGAACCATGTTGGTGGGAGGGGTGGTAACATGAAAATAGAGAAAAAAAAAGCTTAAAAAACACAACAAAAATGGCCGCCATTCCACCATCTTGGATTTTGAAGAAAAAAATTTTGAGCGTGCATCATCCCCTCAGAACCATTTATCCATGTACTAAATATGAAAGGTGTAGCTTAAAGCATGTTGGAAGGAGAGGTGGTAACATAAAAAACAGACAGACAGACAGACAGACGGACGGATGGACGGACGGACGGCCGGCCGGCCAAATTTTGGAAAAAAAATACTGAACGTGCAACATCCCATTACAATCCTCTATCCATGTGCCAGATATAAAAAGTGTAGCTTGAACCATGTTGGAGTGAGGGTGGTAACATAAAATAGAGAAAAAAGCTTAAAAAAACACAACAAAAATGGCCGCCATGCCGCCATCTTGGATTTTGAAAAAAAAATATTGAACATGCATCATCCTCTCCCAACCCTCTATCCATGTGCCAAATATGCAAAGTGTAGCTTGAACCATGTTGGTGGGAGGGGTGGTAACATGAAAATAGAGAAAAAAAGCTTAAAAAACACAACAAAAATGGCCGCCATTCCGCCATCTTCGATTTTGAAAAAGAAATTTTGAGCGTGCATCATCCCCTCAGAACCATTTATCCATGTACCAAATATGAAAGGTGTAGCTTAAAGCATGTTGGAGGGAGAGGTGGTAACATAAACAAGAGGCCCCACGTGGCCTTTATCGCTCACCTGACAAAGTGACTCTAAGAAGTATTTTAGGTCACCTTCACCATGTCATGCCTCATCAACATTAACTGGTTGAGTGATAGATTTTGTTTGAAGTTCAACATTTGTTACCTAAAATTAGTTTTATTTAAAATCATTGGTGTGTGGCCAATCTCCAATGATTTTTAATAAAGAAAATTTATCTCTGCAGACAAACTGGTTTAGCATGAAGCACAAACAAGGAATGTGAAGAGATAGCCTTGGACATCTCTCCCCAACTGTGGATATCTTCCATGTGCTACATGTATATATTTGCATGCAAGAAAACAAAAATTTTCACAAATTTTATTTTTTTTAATCATCATTGGAACAAGCTCAAACAGCTTATTCCAATAGGGGTATGGGAAGATCAGGTATATTTTTGAGACAGAAATGTGAATATACAAATAATGGTGTTTTTTTGTGAATGATGCTGGAGAATTTTGCGTAAAGATATGGTAAATGGTTTGTTCTAGATACAGAATGATGCAAAAGTATTTAAATTTGATTAGGCAAGTTGTTCCTATAATGCATTTAAAAATGGAAGTAACTGTTTTTTTGCTGACGAACTTTTAGATGTGTGTGTGTGTGTGTGTGTGTGTGTGTGGGTTTGTCTTACCAACTTGACGAGGTAACTAGACAAAAGAGTTTGCGTGTTTCGCCTTACCGAGGTACAAAAGACAAAAGAAACCCTTTACCTCGGTTGTTTTCCCAGAACTGTACCGGCAAAACGAGGTTGAAACCGTTAGTCCACACAAAGGACAAACAATGGGGTACCTCGGTATGTAGGGAAAACAAGACTGTGTGTGTTTGTGAGTGGGGGGGGGGGGGGGGGGGGGGGGGGGGGGTAAGAGTGTTCTTGCAAACAAAATTCCTGAATAAATGGAAAATTTTATTTTTTGTGTGAAAGACATAGTGCGTGAATGTTGATTGGAACAAGCTTAGAGAGCTCATTTTAATGTGAAGTCATAAAGCTGTGTTTTACGTACGAAATTCTGGAATAACTAAAAAAATTGCTTTTTTGACTCAAAAAGTATGGTGTGCGACCTCTCATTGGAATGAGCTCAAAAAGCTCATTCCAATGGGGTATTTACAAGCGATAAGTACATGTATGTTTAAGAGACAAAAATTAAAATTTGAATAGCGATTTTTGCGAAGAATGCTGACAAGTTTTGGCAGTTATGCTGGTAAAAAGGTAAGATATGCAAAGTGGTTGTTTTTTAGAGGCGACATTTAATTAAGGGGGATTAACCCTTGATTACTGAGGTAACTTCTAAAAAGTACTGAAATTTCATGAAGCAATGTGAATAACAGACAACAGTTGCCTAAAAATTTCATGAATAACTAAAATTTTTATTCCTTTGTCTCGAAAACATGGCATATGACCTTTGTTGGAATGAGCTGAATGCGTGTGTTCCAATGAGGGGTCATAAAATTTGAACGAAGATTTGTGTGAATAATGCATTAGTACTGCTAGATTTGGGTAAACGGTTCACCCTGGATACCACCCCTTCTATAGTAGATCTTTTCTGCAAATTTTGTCTAAGATTCTATCAACTTTACAAATAAATACGTTCATGAATCACAATCAGATCCACCCTACAATGTTGCATACCAAATATCAAAAGATTCTGCCTGCTGGATCTGGAGAAGATTTTTTAAGAAATATGCCTGAAATGCACTAAGTTAAAATTTGGGCTCCTATACGGAGCCCAAATATAAACCCAGGGGGCCGATTTGAACAAACTTGAATCAGATCCACCCCACAATGTTGCTTACCAAATATGAAAAGATTCTGAAGCTGGATCTGGAGAAGAAGATTTTTTAAGAAATTTGCCTGAAATGCACTAAGTTCGAATTCGAGCTTCTATAGTGAGCCCAAATATGAAACTAGGAAGCCGATTTGAACAAACTTGAATCAGATCCACCCCACAATGTTGCATACCAAATATCAAAAGATTCTGCCTGCTGGATCTGGAGAAGATGATTTTTTAATAAATTTGCCCGAAATGCACTAAGTGCGAATTCGGGCTTCTATATTAAGCCCAAATATGAATCCAGGGAGCCGATTTGAACAAACTTGAATCAGATCCACCCCGCAATGTTGCATACCAAATATCAAAAGATTCTGCCTGCTGGATCTGGAGAAGAAGATTTTTGAAGAAATTTGCCTGAAATGCACTAAGTGCGAATTCGGGCTTCTATATTAAGCCCAAATATGAATCCAGGGAGCCGATTTGAACAAACTTGAATCAGATCCACCCCGCAATGTTGCATACCAAATATCAAAAGATTCTGCCTGCTGGATCTGGAGAAGAAGATTTTTGAAGAAATTTGCCCGAAATGCACTAAGTTGGAATTCGAGCTTCTATAGTGAGCCCAAATATGAATCCAGGGGGCCGATTTGAACAAACTTGAATCAGATCCACCCCGCAATGTTGCATACCAAATATCAAAAGATTCTGCCTGCTGGATCTGGAGAAGATGATTTTTTAAGAAATTTGCCTGAAATGCACTAAGTTCGAATTCGAGCTTCAATAGTGAGCCCAAATATGAATCTAGGAAGCCGATTTGAACAAACTTGAATCAGATCCACCCCACAATGTTGCATACCAAATATCAAAAGATTCTGCCTGCTGGATCTGGAGAAGAAGATTTTTTAATAAATTTGCCCGAAATGCACTAAGTCCGAATTCAGGCTTCTATATTAAGCCCAAATATGAATCCAGGGGGCCGATTTGAACAAACTTGAATCAGATCCACCCCGCAATGTTGCATACCAAATATCAAAAGATTCTGCCTGCTGGATCTGGAGAAGAAGATTTTTGAAGAAATTTGCCCGAAATGCACTAAGTTTGAATTCGAGCTTCTATAGTGAGCCCAAATATGAATCCAGGGGGTCGATTTGAACAAACTTGAATCAGATCCACCCCGCAATTTTGCATACCAAATATCAAAAGATTCTGCCTGCTGGATCTGGAGAAGATGATTTTTTAAGAAATTTGCCTGAAATGCACTAAGTTCGAATTCGAGCTTCTATAGTAAGCTCAAATATGAATCTAGGGAGCCGATTTAAACAAATTTGCATCAGATCCATCCCACAATGTTGCATACCAAATATCAAAAGATTCTGCCTGCTGGATCTGGAGAAGAAAATTTTTTAAGAAATTTGCCTGAAATGCACTAAGTTCGAATTCGAGCTTCTATAGTCAGCCCAAATATGAATCTAGGAAGCCGATTTGAACAAACTTGAATCAGATCCACCCCACAATGTTGCATACCAAATATCAAAAGATTCTGCCTGCTGGATCTGGAGAAGAAGATTTTTTAATAAATTTGCTTGAAATGCACTAAGTTCAAATTTGGGCTCCTATACTGAGCCCAAATATAAACCCAGGGGGCCGATTTGAACAAACTTGAATCAGATCCACCCCACAATGTTGCTTACCAAATATGAAAAGATTCTGCCTGCTGGATCTGGAGAAGAAGATTTTTTAAGAAATTTGCATGAAATGCACTAAGTTCAAATTCGAGCTTCTATAGTGAGCCCAAATATGAATCTAGGAAGCCGATTTGAACAAACTTGAATCAGATCCACCCCCACAATGTTGCATACCAAATATCAAAAGATTCTGCCTGCTGGATCTGGAGAAGAAGATTTTTTAAGAAATTTGCCTAAATGCACTAAGTTCGAAATCGGGCTCCTATACTGAGCCCAAATATGAACCCAGGGGGCCGATTTGAACAAACTTGAATCAGATCCACCCTACAATGTTGCATACCAAATATCAAAAGATTCTGCCTGCTGGATTTGGAGAAGAAGATTTTTTAAGAAATTTGCCTGAAATGCACTAAGTTCGAAATCGGGCTCCTATACTGAGCCCAAATATTAACCCAGGGGGCCGATTTGAACAATCTTGAATCAGATCCACCCCACAATGTTGCTTACCAAATATGAAAAGATTCTGAAGCTGGATCTGGAGAAGAAGATTTTTTAAGAAATTTGCCTGAAATGCACTAAGTTCGAATGCGGGCTTCTATAGTAAGCCCAAATATGTATCCAGGGGGCCGATTTGCACAAACTTGAATCAGATCTACCCCGCAACATTGCATACCAAATATCAAAAGATTCTGCCTGCTGGATCTGGAGAAGAAGATTTTTGAAGAAATTTGCCTGAAATGCACTAAATTCGAATTCGAGCTCCTATAGTGAGCCCAAATATGAATCTAGGGAGCCGATTTGAACAAACTTGAATCAGATCCACCCCACAATGTTGCATACCAAATATCAAAAGATTCTGCCTGCTGGATCTGGAGAAGAAGATTTTCAAAGAAATTTGCCTGAAATGCAGTAAGTTCAAATTTGGGCTCCTATACTGAGCCCAAATATACACCCAGGGGGCCGATTTGAACAAACTTGAATCAGATCCACCCCACAATGTTGCATACCAAATATCAAAAGATTCTGCCTGCTTGATCTGGAGAAGAAGATTTTTTAAGAAATTTGCCTGAAATGCACTAAGTTCGAAATCGGGCTCCTATATTGAGCCCAAATATGAATCCAGGGGGCCGATTTGAACAAACTTGAATCAGATCCACCCTACAATGTTGCATACCAAATATCAAAAGATTCTGCCTGCTGGATCTGGAGAAGAAGATTTTTTAATGTTTTTCCCATTGCCTACAGTGTTAAAAAGTGCTGACTCAGCACTTTTTCAAAGTCCCGAAACTGTACCCTATGATAAAACCGATGGCAATTTTTTTTTACCAATCCTTTCTGTTGGTCCTAAGGAAGCTGCACACCAAATAAAAATTCTCAGTGCCGTGCAGTTTTGGAGATATGGGCGTTTTAAATTTTTTCTATTTTTAGCTCCTGCGGTTCCCACGGGGCTGCGGGAAAAATTTTTTTGGCATAAATCAAGTACTCATGACCCAATAAGCCCTCACATAAAATTTGGTTCAAATCAGCCTCTCGGTTTGAAAAGTTAAAAAATTTATAGTAATTTATATATTTTTTATACTTACCAATGACCCAGACTTAGCTGGTGCTAACTCCACAAAAACCAGGGCCAAACACAAATTTTGCCCCCCAATCCCCAAAATTTGCATCCAAAACAAAAAGAAATAATGTCCTAAAGGACCTCCATAGTACGACTCTACTGCGCATGCGCAGTGACACAGTCGTCCCGAAATTGGCGCCAAATATCATTCTTACTGGCAGTGCCTGGTCAGCGCTATGTACTCAGCGGGGAGGCAAGAGTTCCCAACTCCGGGAGGGCCATCCCCGTCTGGGTCATTGGTAAGTATAAAAAATATATAAATTACTATAAATTTTTTAACATTTTTATACTGTACCAATGACCCAGACTTAGCTGAATAGTAAACAGGCTGGAGGGCCTAGGACATAGAGGAAAATCCAATAAGATCAATTATAAAATAAAGAGATAACCCCTTAAGGAGAAAAGGAGTATTAGGCTTTACATGTATCTTTCTTATTTAATATTTAAATTAGAAAGATACACTACCCTTAATAATTGAGCACAATAACATTCATGTTCTCTATTAATATCCAGTATAACCTTTATACTAATTATTATTAAAACAAGCCAATAAATAAAGTAGTCCAGAGAATTGAGACTCTTTATAATCGTTTAAAAGTGTCCGAGTATTGTATATTAAAGCCCGTTTGACACTTGACATATACAAATGCTTCACACCGAGCTACACTTTAAAAGTAAGACATGAATGAAATTAAACATTAATATTACACTTTAAAACCATCCCGGAAGCGACTCAGAAATACTGTCTTGGAGGAGGCATTCCCTTGCTTTTCACTATAAAGCAGGTGACCTAAGGGAACACCCGCCCCCCCCCTTCCCCTTGCCCTGGGTCAAATAGCCCAGAGCGAAGAGGGCAGCCGGACGGAGTCACTGCCGGAACAGAAAGCCTGCATAACTATAGTTGCAACCGTTTAGTGGACGACATTCTGAGCAACAGATAACGGACCTAAACAATGCAGGTCTCCAGAAATGGACTCAATATTTCTGAGATAAAAATTAGTAAATGTGGATGGCTGAGACCAATAAGCAGCCTTCATTAAATCTGTAATAGCAACACTATTAGCATAAGCCCAGGAAGTAGAAAGAGCTCTTACTTCATGAGCAGAAATCTTAAGCACAGACTGCTGAGAAGAAGATAAATCTTCATACGCAGTACGGATAGTTAACTGAATCCATCTAGCAATAGAATGGACTGAAATGTCCTTTCTATTAGGCATCAAAGACAGAAAGAAACGTTTCCGTCCCTTTCTGATGAACTGAGATCTCTGTTTATAGATACGTAGTGCTCTAACAGGACAGAGTAAAGGCCTACGCCCGTCTGAAGACGGAAGAGCCTTAATAACAATAGGTTCCGGATATTTATTAGGAGCCTGATTCTTAGCTAAAAAACCGACGTTAGTAGTGAAGGTGATAGTGTTCCCAACACTACGATAATGAGAATCATCCACCGATAGTGCATGAAGCTCACTGACTCTTCTGGCAGAAGAGAAAGCTAAGAGAAAAGCTGTCTTATAAGATAAGAATTTGAAATCTACTGTCCCAAGAGGTTCAAATGGCTTTTCCTTCAATTTAAGGAGAACCCAAGCTAAATTCCACTTAGGAATTAATCTAAGAGTTCTGGGTCTATTTATCGAAAAGTTTCTAACCAATTTCGATAAAGAGACATTAGATCCAATTTGTAAACTATCATGATGTGCATAGGTATCAGATAACATAGATCTATAACCCTTTATAGTAACCGGTTGCAGTTTGATTTCGTCAAACAAGTATACTAGAAAGTTAGCAATGTCTGGTATAGAGGGATCAAATATATCAACAGAATGATCCCTACACCAACGACGGAAAACCTTCCACTTAGCCGCATAGTTTAGCGAAGAGGAGGTCCTCCTACAGTTAGAAATCGCGTCCACTGCTCGTCCTGAAAAGTGCTTGCCATGCAAGAAGGACCGCACAACGGAAAAACGTGAAGGTTGAGACCTTGCGGGTTGTGATGCAGTTGGCGCGATTTCCCCTGCCAAAGAAGATCCTCTCGTGGAGGGAGCTTCCGCGGTAGGTCCCACAACAGACACCTGAGTAGATTTATCCACGGTCTCTGTGGCGACAGAGATGCTACCAACAGAATCTTGCATTGAGATTGTTTTATCTTTAGCAATACTTGTTGAATTAACGGCGCTGGAGGATACGCATATCCTATCATTCCGTCCCAAGGGATCGATAGAGCGTCTACAGCAAATGCTCTTGGATCCGGACACGGGGACACATACGTCTGCAACTGATTGTTGAGATGTGTCGCAAATAAGTCTATCATTGGCCGTTCCCATTGGTAGCAAATCTGATTGAATACTTGTTTGTTGAGAGTCCACTCCGACGGCAACAAGCGACCCTTTCGAGAAAGGGAGTCTGCTAGCACATTCAGACGACCCGGTATGTGACGGACCGAAAGAAGAACGTGATGTTCCAACGCAAACAGAAGGATTCTTTCCGTTAGATTGAACAACGGAACTGAATGAGTGCCTCCCTGATTCCGTATATACGCCACTACTGTCGTATTGTCGGATAGGATTTGGACATGAGCATCGTGAATAATGTCCATCCAGTGACGTAACGCAAGCCAAATTGACATCATTTCCTTGATGTTTATGTGCTTGCACAGGAATTGCGGATCCCAAAGACCCTGGCATCTCGAATCCGTTGGGATTAATGATGCACCCCAACCTGTTTGACTGGCATCCGTCATAATGGTAAAACTCGGATCCGGCAACTGCAGCGGAACTCCTTGAGTTAACCACTGAATGTTTGCCCAAGTCTGAATCTCTTGTTTCACTTGATCTGACAAGAGAACGTCTACATCGAGCGAATGAATTTTCACACTCCAATTCTGAGTCAAGAAAATTTGAAGAGGCCGTGTGCGTAGCCGTCCCATCGGAATGAGATCCGCAGCGGCTCCGCACAGACCTATCAGTCTCATAAATTCTCTCGCTGTGACTTTGTCTGTATTTAGACAATAGCGAGCGTAACAACTGACTAATTTCGCTCTGGTTAACGGCAGACGAACGAGATTGTTGTGCGTCTCGAAGCTCATTCCCAGATGAGTGAATGACTTGGACGGCACCAGATCCGACTTCTCCTCGTTTACTATGAAACCGAGACGTCGGAGCAATAGAAGAAGATTCTGAACATCGTTCTGAAGCGTTAACTCGTTGCCGTACCTCTGAAGAATGTCGTCCAGGTAGGCCGACGTTACCGCAGACGAATGAGCTCGGAAGTAAATCATTACCGAGTTCATTACTCGAGTGAAAGCCCAGGGTGCTAGATTCAATCCGAAGCACATGGCCCGGAACTGATACACCACTCCTAGGACTGCGAAGCGTAGATACTTTCGGAATGTCGGATGTACCATGACGTGAAAGTACGCATCTTTGAGATCTATGCTCGTTGCATAATCGTTCACCCGAATACTCGCTCTGACCGATCGAATCGTCTCCATATAAAACTTCGGAGCGATGATCAGCTTGTTTATCCAGCTCAAATCTATGACTGGACGGAACGAGCCGTCTGGTTTCGGAACCAGAAACAGATGGCTGTAGAATCCCAGCGATTCCTGGTTTTCTACGACCTCTACCGCGTTCTTCATTAAAAGAGACTGCACCTCTGATAGCAGAGCGTCTCTTTTCTGAGGGTTTGACGGAAGATGAGTCCACTTTGGACTTCGAGTTAATGGAGGCTTTCGTTTGAAGGATATCTTTAGACCTTCCGAAGTCACTCCTCTCACCCAAGGGTCGTCCGTAATCGACGCCCACTCTTGAGAAAAACTCGACAACCTTCCGCCAACCGGAACGCGATAGAGGTTTGAGCCATCACCTCCTGGATCTGCGAGGCCTGCGGTAGGAGAAACCACGTCTTCCACGACCCGCACCTCGCCTCGTCGACCTCGGGGCGTCCGACCGATTGTCCCGGCCTGAAGGACGTCCCGAACGAGAGTCGCTATCCTGACGGTCTCTCGAATAAGAGCTAGAGGACGCACCGGAACCTCTATAGGAACCTCTCTTGGGCGGATAAGACCCAGAAGTGCCTGCCTTATTCGTGTCTGCTGAATCCGACCTTTTAGGAGCGGATCTAAACAACAGAGAATCACTAGCTTTCTTTTTAATATTATCATAAATAGCGGAAAGCTTGCCGTCAAAGAGAAGATCTCCTGAGACCGAAGCGACTCTAAGAGAGTTCTTCACCTTAGAATCCACTAGTGTGGATGTAGACAGGGCTGCGTCACGTCTAACCAACTCCAGATTAGCCACTGAAAGGGCGGAGTTACACGTGGAATAAGCTACTGCCCTTGAAAGAAGTCTTAAGGAGGATTGTATATCCTGAAACTCTTCCCCTTGAAGACGCAGTGATAACGCCTTCGTAAGGTGATCTGCGTAAGATAAGGCATCTAAATTGGCTCTGTTAGACGCAATAGCTGTTTCCAACACTGCGGTTGGAATAGAAGCTGACGACGGTAATGATAGCTCTAAGTCTTCCGCCTCGTCGTCCATACGCAGAGGAACTCTCGGTATACCCTGACCTGCCGTGTCGAATTTATTCCTTGCATTAATGAAAGGCAGGTTGAGAGTATTTGCGGACAAGAAGCCTGCTTTCCCTGTCCTGGAAGCAAGTTTAAAAATAGCGTCGTTCAATAATTCAAATGTTCTTGCAACATTATTGGACTGCGACGGAAACTCGGGAGCGATGTCCCTGAACCGCTCGAAAAAATCAGAGTCCAATGACGCTATAATTCTCCTGTCCGGAAGCGCAGCAGTCTGGCCCGACGGAACAACTTGAGGAAGAAAGTGCCGGATGAAGTCTACGGCAGCTTTGTGTTGTTCCGAAAGGGATAGCTCCAATTCATCCGTATCCCTTTCACCATCCGGACGGACCTCCCGATGTTCCCGGTCGTCCGCCCCCGATGCTTCGGCGGAGCGTACCGACCCAGCGCCGTCGGATAATTCTCGATCCGACACCGTCTCTGTCGGCTGCTGGGATGCTGCGATAAGCTGTGCTATCTGCACTAGAATGTCCGACGTCGAGACCTGCGGAGGAGCGGTCTTTCGCTGCTTTGCCGAGGGCAGCTCCGCATCGGATGGCTCCCGCATACTTTTCCTATGCGAACGTCCGGAGTCCATCGGTCTCGAGTCCCTGGCTGCCGGATGGTGTGACCTGGTCGCCGAATAATCCTTCCTCGGCGAAGCTGGCAAGATATCGGAGGTCACGCAGCCAAGGTGCGGTCGTGTGCGCCGGCGAGAAGAGGAAGCCTTAACAGTCTCTGCGGACTGCTTATACAACGGAGCGTCCCGAGCGACGGACGTATGCTCCGCTAAAGACACATTTTGTACCACAACATCTGGTCCCAGATGTTGTTGTACGAGAGAGGGGCCTCTCTCGCTCGCGGCCCGGCTGGACCTGGACGAGCTAGGAACCGGACTAAAAGGCTTCCTCCGTTCTCGTTCACTATCCGCCGTCACTGGGTGTGCATCTATTATTTTTATAGTGCTCGCATCACCCAAAATTTCCTCTTGGACCGCATCGGACGAACCCGGCTGCCGAACCATTCGGTGAATGGACGCTACACCGGGCGAGCTAGCGGACGACATTTGTCTAATTTCCATGAGCACTTTTGCCGCTAGCTCTGTATTTAATTGTGACGACGGATGCACACTTGAAGAAGATAACATGGAAACATCACCCTGTTCTGGTTCCTCTGAAATAGAAACTGAGAGAGTAGAGTGACCTTGTGGAGAAAGAGCCGGCATCGCTCTTTCTCCCGAAACAACATATCGTGACACACGTTTCCAATGTTTCTCATCCCAATGTTCACATACAGGACAGGGATTAATGCGAGAACACTGACTACAATTTATGCAATAATCATGAAAGTCAGAGGAAGATTTCTTCCTATTACAATTTGAACAAGTTCCTTTCATTGTGAAGGAACAACAATAAGTCCTAGTTACTCGCAAAAACCCCTGACACAAAGATACATAATAACATGATCCATTAATAAATGAAAAAACAATTGCAAAACAAAATAATTTTGAAAAAATATTTTTTCAGAGAAGCCCAAGTTGCTGAAAAGTAACGTTGAGCCCCGATGGATCCGATGGCAAAGTGTGGTCAAAAATTTTAAAATTATATAAAATAATTAATGAGACACTTTCGGATAATATAAATGTATCTTATAATGAGATAAACTACCTCAAAGGCAAACAGCCCCCCTCAAAAAAGGCTGTTGCCAATGAAAACAAACAGTGTAAACACAGAAGAAAACATGACTCCAGGCACTGACAAAACTGGCCCGGAATCAGTCCTCAATTACACTCTATCTGATGCAAAACAGAGACTCCCAGGGGAGAATCTGCAGAACATCAGATGGAAGATGCAGAACACAAACGTTATACACCCATGGGTGAAAACGTAACTATGGGGAAAATAACAGAAAACATTCTGTAACCAAGCAACTCTCCCAGGGAAATTTTAGAAATGAAACTTCTCAAAAATATGCCAAAAGCATGGGAGAATTGCAAGGGGGGACTTTAGAAGGTTAGGGGAGAGGAAACACTGAATAAGCAGTGCAACAATTAGCAAGAATGACAACAAGAGGCGTTTGCCTCGAAAATAGGCAACTTAACATAATTTTAACAAAAAATTTTAAGTACAGCCCTGATTATTTTTTGCCACTTCTTTTTTCCTCTCCTCCTTCTATCCTCCTTAGAATCACATTTTCTCCAAGAATTACGTGTCTGGCATCCTTTAAACTGAGATTTACAAGCACAAAGATCAGTGAGATGTTGACTGATGAAGGGCCAAACAGAGAAAGATATTTGGCGCCAATTTCGGGACGACTGTGTCACTGCGCATGCGCAGTAGAGTCGTACTATGGAGGTCCTTTAGGACATTATTTCTTTTTGTTTTGGATGCAAATTTTGGGGATTGGGGGGCAAAATTTGTGTTTGGCCCTGGTTTTTGTGGAGTTAGCACCAGCTAAGTCTGGGTCATTGGTACAGTATAAAAATATAGAAATTTTGGGCGGGGCAAAAAATTTTGCCCCTCTCATAACAACGCCAAGTATAGCCCCACAAACTTCTCTTGAACAAATCTGAGTCTACACCTCAAAAGGAAGCTGCACACCAAATATCAAGTCTCTGCTACTGCTGGTTCATGAGAAGAAGATTTACAAAGATTTTGGTGCCCCTTGGGGGCGTGGCACCACCCAGGAGGAGGGGCAACTTCATTTGAACAAATCTGAATTGGCATTAGGTAATAAACATTTAGCCAACATTTGAATAAAATTGGGCTAGTGGTTTAGGAGGAGAAGTCGATAATGTAAAGTTAACGCCGGACGGACGACGACGGACGCCGGACGCTGGACAGAAAGTGATTAGTAAAGCTCCCCTTGAGCTTCGCTCAGGTGAGCTAAAAACAGACAGACAGACGGACAGACAGATGGACAGACAGAGGGACGGACGGAGTGCAATCCTATAGTCCCCTTACGGTTCCCGTAGGGGACTAATAATTACCTAAATATACAGAACTTTTATTGTGCTTGGCCATTTTTCGAGGTCTGACACCTACACGCAACTTGAGGAAAGCTGCAAACACAACTAAGCTGAAATATCGGAAATCCACAGAATGTAGCCTTCCCAGAGTAGTGAGAGTACCAAGACACTGCCATTGGCAGTGTCTGGGTACTCCCACTACTCTGGAATGGCTACATTCTGTGAATTTCTGCAGCAAGAGAGTATTTAATAAAAAACGAAAACCTTAGATTATGTATATTATAGTAGACGGTTTCAGTTTTTTAAAAAAACTAAAAACCTCGGTTCGGTTTCGGTTAACCTACAGCTCTATCACTCTGCCTCTTCCAACTATCAGGCCTGGCATTCTTTAGGAGTGCAGGAGTGCTGCACGCCTACTGTACGCCTAGAAAAAATTGAGGAGGGCAATTTTTTGCACCCCTTGATTTTCTGGAATGACAGTCCTGTTTGGGACTGCCTTTAAAATCTATTATCACTTCGTCTCCTGAGTTCCAATGTGTTCTCTGTGCCTATTGGCACAGAGAACACATTGGAACTCTGGGGACGATTTGTCAATTTTGCATTGATTAGCAATAATTCATGACCCATTCTGTGTCACATCTCGATACATTTTGAGTGTAGAAGACAGTCACATAAGAATTGAATGCAACATTTTGAATAATGAGATGTGTGTGCCAATTTGTCCACAATGCAGCTGAATGTAGTACAATTTTTCAGTCACAATATTAATACCTTGAAGTGAATATAACCAAAAATAGGATACAAGTTTTTGCATTGAAAATTTCAGGTGCAACTGCACTCCCAAGCAATCTGAGGAGGGCAACTGTTTTGCACTCCTTCATTTTCTAGATTGCCAGGCCTGAACTATCGCAAGGTTATACATATTATATTTTATAAACATTTTATCTATAATTGTAACTGTACTATAACGTTATGTATTTGAAAGAAAAAAGGAAGCTGGTACCAATGACTGTTGACATCCCTATCTGTATGGTTTTATCAACCATTGTTTGGAGCAAAATTCTTCAAATCTGCCATTTAGATAATTTCTTATTTTTATGCTGCTGTGATGGGTAAAGAGATCAAATCGTGAATGAAACTGGCTCGTCTGTTGAAGAAATCACTAGTAAGTTTATTCTCTCTCTCAATAACGCTATTGTAATAAGTTTATATTTCCAGGGACGTAGCTGGCGGGGGGAGGAGGGTATTGATCTATAAAAATTCCAACTAGGGATGGATACTTAAAGGGGTGCCACCTCCCATGCCCCAAATTTTTCAAAATGTTGACTCTGAGTGACTGAACTGGTAGTTTTTACGGCATTCGGAGAATACTTCTAAGAAGTTTAAATGGCTGAAGCTAAATATCGACATAATTTGAGGTTTTAAGACAGCACAAAATGACAATTTCTTGGGGTACTGTAGTCTGTAAGGGGTACGGGAAGATTCGACCTCTGGAAGATTCAGAGAAAATGAGATACAAAGGAGAGGGTTTGTAGGCTTATCGGAGAGATTGGTAAGAATGGGGTACGGGATGTCATCAAGCACTTCCTCTCACGCTGAGTGTTGGGAGGAGAGAAGAAGCGTGGGAATAGGTAGGCAGTTGGGAGCACAGGGAAAACAAAGGCCTTCTCACCAGAGAACCACTACAAATCAGCAACCGGTATTATTATTATTAAGCGAAAGCCATAAACCACTACCTTAATTAACCGGGGCCAAATCTTCCCGGCCAAATCTTCCCATTCCCATCTGTAAGTAGGCCCTATTTGCCTTAATACATCACTGTGTCAATTACATGAATGTACATGTACGGAGAATGCTAAAAAGATCAGAATTCAACCAATAATTTTTTAATTAATCATCTCAAATATGAGGTCATGCTGAGCAGTGAGCACACTAATCTTCTAATACAAACTTCAGTCTGCGAACGCATTGCATTTTAGTCTCATAATATGCCCTGTATTTACTTATTTATGTATTAGTGTTTAAGGCAACTTATTTCTGCACAATGGCTAATCAAACCACGACAGTTTTATGGGTGGAGAAAGCTGGAGTACCCAGAGAGAACCACCGAGCAACTGTCAGCTCCCCAACATACTAACTCCACACAAGCAGGGTAAACATTGATTGAAGGCAGGTGCACCATCGATTTGCAGTATGCCTTAGTACACGTCAGTGTGCCCCCACATGGGCAATGGTGGTGAAGTGTCTTGCCCAAGGAGACTTCACATATACTGGCCTCATAAACCACCAGTTTATGACTATTGTGAGCACCAAATTGACCAACTAGTTTGTATTTCCATATTTTTTTTAAATAATTCAAGAAACGGTTTGCCGAGTAGTCGGAAAATCTTGCGTTGTTCGATCAGAATTCTGTCTGTGGGAGTCTGCTGATGGAATTTCACGGAAATGTAACACCAGTTTCAGAAAAACCTCCCTTACAACAATGCTTCGAATTTCCAACTGTTGAAATTTTTGCATGAAAAATTTCCAACTATCTTGATTTTTGGACAAATATTGGGGGATGAGACCCCCCCCCCCCCCCCCCTCCTCAAGCTACGTCCCTGTATATAACAATAATGGTTAAATGAAATATGTATTTGTCTGGGGAAAAGTGACCTTCTGAAGGCTCTCCCCTTTCCTACCCATCATAGCTTTCGGTGCCCCTGCTTCCTTGCGCATTTTTATCTCTGTTTGATTTTTTTTCTCTCAAATTAATCCTCACCACATCCTTCCCGTTCCACCCTGCGATTTGTAGACCGGAAAATGCTAACAGGCCTGGTGCTGATGCCAATGAAAATTTGATAGTTTTTGCCCCCAGCATTCTTGGAATTTTTATCTAATCGTTATTATGAGTCTCTTTTATTCCCATGACAATCAATTGAGCTTGAAACATAACAGGTTCAGATTTTGCAACAAAACCATTCAGAGAGTCGTACGAATGATGTGTGCTAGTCTATTCTCAGCTGCGCAGTTTTTTGTCAATACCTCCCTATATTCTTGTTAAGTGAGCTTTCATTTTTAAGAGGTTGGATGTGATGAAGGGGGGGGGGGATAAACAGATGTTGAAGGGTTTACCACCGACTTTCCGATAATGCGTTGCTGAGCTGTTTCGTTTCACTCTGCAGCGCAAAACAGATTTTTCAGTCAATCACAGAATTCCTTGATGATGGAATTGATCTGAACAACTCCGGTGCCAACTGGATTAATAAAAAGGTATATATAACACACTATTAAATGAAAATAGAATATGTTTTCATTTTTGGAATTCACTTTAAAAAATTTCCAGAATCCAGTGCAAGTATTTCCAGTAGTTCTTGAATCCAGCACTCTATGTAACAACATGTAACTAACTTACTCAAATCATTTTTACAGCCTGTCATTATATATTTTCATGTAGCATGTGATATGGCAGTTACCAATTTTTTATAACCAGAAAGGGTGACTAACCCTGTGCACTGCATAGGGTTAGTCACACTTTCTGGTTATAAAAAAATTTCATTTCTAACTGAGTAACTAACCCTGTGCACTGTACAGCCTTAGTGTAAATGTCAGCTATATCAACTCTTTACCCAATGTAACGGTCAAAACCAGCCAGTACTATTCAAACTCAGCTTAAGAACCCTGGGTTTGTTTTTAGTGAATTCCAAAAATGAAAACATATTCTATTTTCAATTAATAGCTTGTTATATTTGGAATGTTTCACATTTTAGTGACATATACAGTTTCTTTAATATTGTGTAAACTACACATTAAGTGTTGTATATTTGTCAAATACTACATATATATTTCACGACGAGGAATGAAGTGGTCATGTTTCCAATTCGTGCAACTGATCATCAAGCAGTTCGTCTCTGAGTGTTGGGAGGAGAGAAGAAGAGTGGGAATAGGGAGGCAGTTGGTAGAACAGGGGTAACCAAGGCCTTCTCATACAAGAACGGCGACAAATCAGCGGCCGGCCAAAGTGTTATTATTATTATGATTGGAAATATCGCTTCGTTTATTGAGCTTTGTTTGTAGCAATATATATCCGATTTTAAATATCAACTGCAAACAAAGCTCAAAAGTTGAGCTAATATATTGTCATTCTGTTATTCAATGCAGTGGATTTTATACAATGGATTTTATATTTCATTATAATTCATTGTGGATTGTCTCGTGCTTAATATATTTCGACTTTGGAATAAAGGTAGGTATGCCGTATATATTATTCTTTAAAACAAATATTTTGAAAAAACTCCTAATATACATACCGGTATACAAAAAATGAAAAAAAATAAACTCAAAAATTATTTTTTCAAGTTATTTTTCAACTCCCAAACTCCGAAAAAATTTACCAAAAGTGGGACACATTCGGCCTCGACTGATGCTGAATGTTCCGGGAAAAATACCCGGGCCGAATGTTCCAGAGGCCTAAAAGCCCTGGCCCCGCCAATGCCAGTCCACATGCATCTAAATTAATCTTCCAGTTCCAAGGCATGAGTCAACTCCAAGACAACAATTTAGTAATGACTATGAAACAGTACTCAGTAGAATGTGAACCAAAAATTTGTTTGATTTGTTCATTTGAAAAAGTTTGCACTTGGTTAATGCAAACTGGTTCAGTACTGGACAAAACTAGATATCACGGAGATGGAATCCATCTCTGCGGACCCCGCAGCAACTAACCGATGTTAGGTATAAACTGATGTGAACCGTAATACTAAAATATTTCAAGCAATAGGTAAAATCTGATTAAAATCCCTTCCCGGACACGAACTTGTCAGAAAAAAAAAACAAATTCTGAATAATTTGACCTTGAGGTCAAACTTCCAAGGTCAAAGCATGGCAACCTTGGTACGCGACACGTCGTCTTGAGATAATCTACCCACATACCAAATATCAAAAACCAATCTATTAAGGGAAAAATGTTACAGCACAGACACGAACTTGTCAGAAAAAAAAAAATCTGAATAATTTGACCTTGAGGTCAAACTTCAAGGTCAAAGCATGGCAACCTTGGTACGCGACACATCGTCTTGAGATAATCTACCCACATACCAAATATCAAAACCCTATCTATTAAGGGAAACAAGTTACAGCCCGGACACAAACTTGTCAGAAAAGAACCCCGAAAACGGAATAATTTGACCTTGAGGTCAATGTTCAAGGTCAAAGCATGGCAACCTTGATACGTGACACATCGTCTTGAGATAATATACCCACATGTCAAATATCAAAACCTTATCTATTAACTTAAGAGAGAAAGATTACAGCCCGCCCAAGTTTGATGGACGCACGGACAGATCGATCACTATAGGGCGTCCGCCTCACGGCGGGGCCCTAATTAATGACTGAAATTTCCTGTGAACTGCGGTATCAAGGTACATGTACAGAACACCCGCCATCACTCATGGAGTCATGCGCTCAACCTCAAGTCCAAAGTTGAAGTTCGAATTCAATTCGTTCACATGCGACAAGCATGTGCACGTGTCCTTCTAAAAAAACAAAGGACTAATATTAATTGTAACAGAATTTAAACTGATAAACGTAAGTGTACCCATTGGAGACTCTATCAGTTTAACTCATAAACACTGAGTTTATTTGAGAATGTTGTCTCCAGCATGTTTACAATTATTGGAAAAAGAGCTGTTTACAATTTACACAGGAAAAGGAAGTGACAGTGATCCTGTACACTAGGCTGGTTCTTATGGAAACCCCTAGCGGACACGCCAATCGCCATTCGCTAATCCCCAAGCCGACGTACAACACAACACAATTTTGCTCTTGATCGTTTCGACCTCAGATTGACGAGCATATGTCACCCAACAGCATAATCATTTCATTAAATGAAACAACGATTAATAAGAAACCTAAAACAATTTCCAAATTTGAGAACGGCAACTGACGTGGTCTATATGATAATAATAATTCTTTGGCCGTCCGCAGATTCGTCGCGGTTCTCATAAGAGAAGGCCATCATTCCCCCTGCACCCCACCTCCTCCCCTCCCAGCATTCAGATATAAACTGTTTAATGGTTTTCCTCACTTCCTCGTTTTCAATTTCTTCAATGAGCATTCCTACCCTCTCCCTCGTGTCCCCCCTCAGCCATCTATCCGTTTTTCCTTCATCCCATTTCTTCATTATACTTCCAGTAAATTTTATCCTATGCGGCATATATTGTGGGCATTCTAAGAGAAAATGTTCCAGGGTCTCCAATACTCCGGAGGTGCACATTTGGCATTCCCTTTCTCCATCCCTTCCAATTTCACCCCGAAGCTCAAGTGATCTTGACATTAGTTTGAACAGCAGTGACCCCCCAAATGTGCCATCTAGGTACTTTTCAAAGGCTGGCTTTTCTTCATATCGTAACCCCCCACAATGATTTTTATACGCTAACCCCTGCTCGCCAGTTTCGATTGCAGTCTTCCATGACTCGCTCTATGGCAAACGGTTTGGCTCCTATCATCCCTTTTTCTATGTCTGAGACCTCTAAATAGTAGTTGTCCATTAGTTCCCTCACGTGTTTTGACCACCCTGTTTCTATATTAGAGTTCCAAATAGTATTAAGCATCAATTTGCACCACCGGCTGTCGGGCAGGTTTCTCAAGTAGTTAAAGTAACACAGTTTCCCAAGATCTATCCTGTACTTTATTTTTATCCACCAAGCTCCTCCTAACTGCTACGCGGGTGAGATTCTGGGAACGGATTTAAAAAAAAAAAACGCAAGGAGAGAAGACTTTAGAACTGGGAAAGAGAGGTGGACATACCTGTATTTTACTGTTTAGGTTCCGTGAAACGCTTTCATGCTCGACAACTCCTTTGAAAATCATGAGTAGATGTTCCTCCATAACGGGGTTTTCATCACTTGGATTTATGATTACAAGAATAACAAATTAAGTAATATCTTGGGAGAAGTTCATACATGGATCAGTCTCTGAATTATTGAAAATGCGATTTTTGACGACATTTAAAAAATAAATTAAAGAGAAGGACTTCACCCAACGACCCGGAAATGACCCCCCCCCCCCCCCCCCCCCCCCCCCCCGTAATCTTCCATCTTCCAATCCCTGCCAGTGCGCCGCCGTTTGTCTAACTACGCCACAGTCCAAAATTGTACTCAATGCCCGCAGTGTACTTTCGTTTTGTTTGTTAATTCAGTTAACGCACAAAGCCATTCAATTTTTTGAGGATTTGAGTTTTAGCTTGGACTAACTGTACGAGTAATTAATGTTACTTGGAAAATTCTTGATCTGCTGTGATGTGCAATGTACTTTCGAACGCCTAAAAAGAGCTTTCTTAGATTACACAAAAAAAACATAAGACTGAGTTTGGAAAGTCGGTTGGGGGTGGGGGGGTGGGCAGCGTAGGTAGGGGACACGGTTATGTGGAAATCACAATGCCTCTCAACACCTATACGCGAAGATGTATGGCCTCAACTCAGGCCAGCTACTATAACAACTAAAAGTTCATATAGCAAAAGATTCAAAGTGGGCAGAAGTGTGTTCAGAGGAGAATTGAAACTCTTTCAATTTAAATGATTCGTATGCTGCGTTGGTTTCTAATACTCATTTGCCTATTTGTCTGATGCAGGGGTGGCGCCGGAGTGGGGGGGGGGGGGGGGGCGGGGGGGGGGGGGGGGGCTAGAGCTCCCTTTCCCATCGGCAAGTGTTACCACCCCCCCCCCCCTCCACACACACAGTTTGCGCTAATGTGTGTTATCCCGCGAAACAAACTTTCTTTAGCATGCCAGAAAGCAAAAAAATACTTTCCGACAATCAACATTTTTTTCTTCTTTTGTGAGTACCCGGTATCAGAAGTTTTAACAGTTTTTCACAAAATTCCAGATCGAGTCAAGAAAAAATATTGGGTCCATGAGAAAGGGCAAATTTTGCCCAGAGTGCGTCCCAAGTAGCTTCTAATGGGCTTTTAGTTTAAAAATTTATATGGGGAGGGCCCCAGCCCCCCCCCCCCCCCACCCCACTCATTTCTTCACGCCCCCAGCGCTTGCAACGACGGGGCTTCGCGTCGTCGATCTGATGACACCTGACGTAGCCCCTTGTCGAAAAAGGAAGCCCCCCCCCACACCTTGTCGGAGATATGCTGGCGCCACCCCCTGGCTTGCTGTTGGCATTTTGTTGGCTTATTTGCAAGTAGACATGGTCTGGCGAACATTTACCCCCCTCCCCCCCCCCCCCCCCCCACACACAACACACACACACACACAAACACCACCAAAAAGGCATGGGACAGAGGAAAGTTATATTTCATTTTTTTTGCAGGTCAATACGCACATATTTACATACACGCTCATTGTTATTGATATCTTATTTTTAGTATTATTCGATGAAAGTCGGAAGCGTGGGTTAGGCTGACGCATAACCATGATCTTTTGGGGAGGTTGTACGTCATTACAAGGTAATGCCCTTAATCAACTGTAGAAACTTTATACATTCACATTGTTTAATTTAAATAAATGGAATGATTTACCAATCTCAGTCCAACCTGGTCTTATATTTAAGTTTAGATCTTAACATGGGTCGACAGTCAAATGTAATTGTTTGATATTGAATTGTAACATTTGTATGTTATATATTTACCCCCCCCCCCCCCCCTGAAAGTATTATTATATACAATTAACGGAACATTTAGGCACTCTAATGAGCAACTTAGGGTACATGGGCAAACGATTTCATTCTTCTCATGTCGCCTAGATATGGTTTAAATGGTATGTATTTGGTGATAATAAACTGCACGTAAATGTCATTTGAACCGAATTCAACCGTTCAACTGCAATCATGAACGATTTTATTTTTGTTCTGTTGCTTCATATATATAGTTATTTGTTAGCAGATACATTTGACAATATTGAGATGAGCTGTGGTGAGAAAAAAGTGTCATGGTTTTGGAATACGAGGTACAATCACGTCAGGGGTTGATTGTGACATGGATGTTTTAACCCACACATGAGCACTCAACGAATTGGCGAATAGCTCACAAGCGAATGGCAAACATCTTCCAGCGATTCGCGAATGGCGATCGACAACTACGAGAGTCGTCATTCGCCAATAGTCAAATTTATACCGCTTTTCGCCATTCGCTCCGTCTCTAAATGTCATTTGCCATTCGCTAATCGCCAAACGCCAATCGCTATTAGCCAGGCGCAAATGACAAATTAATCGCCCAATCGCCATTTGTAACTCACCAATCGCCGATAACAAAAAATGCCATTCGCTTCAGTGTCCATATCCAAATCAACAGGGAGTATTTTCGATTCAGTTGTCAAAAGTTAGCTCAAGTATCTATATTTTTCTTCCAGGTGTTTTGTAGATATATATATCTATATATATATATATATATATATTGTTTTAGTGCTGTATAGATGTGATTTTTAATAAAAGATAGTTATATTAGTGTTTTGTTTAGTTTCTTATCGGATATCAGTGGCGTGTTCCCTATCTTCGCGCGGATCATTTTCAGTGTTTTGTTTTTTGTTTTGTTTACGATTTCGCGACCGGTTTTCAAAATTCAAGCTTCTCATTCTAATTTTGGCTATGGATGGTAAGTGTTTCGTGACGCGAGAGGTTCAGACCTGCAGGGCAGAGACGGTCAGTATAGGTGTTAGTATAGGTGTACATGTGGGGGGGGGGGGGGAGTGTTTGAGGCCCGCACAGGGGGTGACAGTGAGTTACCAACGGACGGCAAGCGGTCGGATGGGTGTAGGCATTGTAATATGGTGTATGTGGATGTGCGTGAGCTGGGGGAGTTGGGGGATGTGTGCCATCTGCGTAGAGCTAATGCAGCTGCTAGAGGCATATGTAAAGTTGGAGGGAGAGGAGCAGGTGGTGAGGGGGAAAATGGGGAGCCTAGGGCAGGAAAGTCTGGTGTTACCCCAGTTAGGGTGGCATTCGATGGAGGGTGGAAGGTGGTGGGTAGTAGGAAGCGGACTTTTGACGTGGATAGTGGGTCTTTTGGGAATAGGAAGGTGCGTCGAGTTGTGGGTAGGGGAGAAGTGGGGGCTAGAGTGTCAAATTCCCAGGCTTGTAGTGTGAGTCGGGGGCGAAAAGGCGTATTCTTTTAGAATCGGATAGTGAGGGAGATAGCGATGACCATGCGGAGTCTGTCAGGGCAGGGGCCAGAGGGAAGGTTAGGAAGGTGGTAAACGAGGACAAGGTGGCTTGTCGTGGGAGTGGGCAGAAGGTGGAGTGCAGTGTCCAAAATAGATTCAGTGTGTTAGGTAATTTCGAGAATTCTGAGGAGCAGGTTGGGTCTGAAGAGGTGGGGTAGGCATGGAGGTTAGTGTGGCGGAGTGCAAAATTGCGAGCCGGTCCAGTGGAACAGAGGTGGTAACAGGGGTAGTGGGACAGGAAAGGACAGGAAGAGGCAGTTGGTGGTTGCAGGGAGTAGTATAGTGCGGGGTTAGATAGGGTGGTGTGTGGGCCCGACAGTGTCAACAGACCAATTTGTGCTTTCCGGGAGCTAGGGTGGAGGACCTAAGGGACAGAGTGGGTGGATTAGTAAAGGGGTCAGGCCCAGACCCAGTGGTTGTTGTACACGTGGGGACCAACAACATCAGGGAGAGAAAATCAGTTCAGCTTATTGAGACTTACAAGGACTTAATAACTCAACTGAATGCCAAGAATGCACAGGTAGTGGTTTCGGGGCTTCTCCCAGTACTAGGTGGTGGAGGCGAGCGTAATTCGCGGATCATTGGGACCAACGAGGAATTGGGGGAGTATTGTAAGGAACTTGGGATACCCTTTGTAGACAATTGGGGATCGTTTTGGGCAGAAATGACCTATATGGAAGGGATGGTCTCCATCTTAGCCAAGGGGTACAGAGGTTTAGGAAGAAATATGTTGCAGGTGGTGGAGCCTTTTTTGGTATAAGGAGGGGAGGGGGGGATCAGTGAAGGGGGGAATAATCACAGGAAATGTGTCACGAACCATAGGTGTAAAATATGGGACAAGGGGGATAGGGAAAAGGGACCAAAAATCCAAATCAATAGGAATAGCTTCCCAAGGAAAGCACAGGTACACAAAGTAGGATATACAAACATACAAGGACTAGATAATGATGGGACCAGTAGGCGGAAGCCAATGAACCTTGATACCCTGAAAGTGGGTTATAGCAACATCCAGGGTCTCCACCGGAAAGTAAGTGAAATTGCTACATTGATCAAGGCAGAGGAGAATGACGTCATGGGCTTAAGCGAAACGTGGGTAAGACACGAGGAACGGGTAGACCAAGTAAGGGGGTACGTATGGATAGGTGTAGGGCGAACGGAAGGCCAGAAAAAAGGGGGAGGGGTAGGCATGTACATTAAAGAGGATTTAAAACCGTCGCTGATCACAGACCTGGAAAACATCAGCACCCCGACTGAGGTATCGAAAGAAATTGGATGGGTAAGGATCAGTCTGAAAAACAAAAGTATTGCCCTTGGGGTTGTGTATTGTGCGGTGGAGGGAAGCAAACCCGAATGGAATGATTCGATATACTCAACACTAAGGTCCAATATCACCGAACTACAAAACAAAGGGCTCGGTATAATTCTGATGGGTGACTTTAATGGCCACATAGGTAATGATGAGGAAGGCATAGAGGGTGGGGACAATAAAGTCAACAGGAATGGAAGGAAGATGTTGAACTTCACAAACGAGCTCGGTCTGAAGATTCTGAACAGGGGCGCGAGGTGTAAGGGGAAATGGGCCTGGGAGAGGAACGACAGAAAATCAATAATCGACTACATCCGCACAGATATTAACTTATGGAGGGAGGTGATAGGGGTAGAAGTGGATGATGAGGGTAAAATGGAGGTGGATAGTGATCACAACTTGATTACAGTGACGATCAGGGCCAAAACTCTAGTAAAAAGCAAAGGAAGCTCTAAGGAGATTTGGGAACTCAAAAAAGATGCTGACTGGGCGGAGTTCAATGAAAAACTGAAACCAAAGCTTGCAACCGTACCCAAGAGGCCCAGTGTCCAGAAGATGGCCGACGTCATAGTTGCGAGCCTGGTGGAGGCAGGAAAGGAAAGTGTAGGAAAGGTCAGGGTGCCAACACGGGAACTTGGGTACAGAGTGAATGAAGAACTGAAAAGGGCCAAAAAGGGAAGAAAAGCCAAATGTGCTGCATACAGGAGAAGTAGAAATCTCAAGGGGGCGGAAAGCAATGAGGCCACAGTTGCTAAGGAAGAATACCACCAAGCACGAAATAAAGTAAATAAGATTAAAGACGATAATCGGAGAGTACGAAATAGCAGTCTTATTAGGACGATAAGAACGACAGGGGGGTCGAGTTCGAACGTATTTTGGAAATGGGTGAATAAACGTAACAAAGGAAGCAACCCACAGAGTATTAAAGTAGATGGCAGAGTTACAGACGAGCAAGATCAAGTCGCATCAGAACTAGTCAAGCACTGGAAAAAGGTAAACGATAAGCGATGGGGCATGGGGAGCCCACCAGAGTGTCCGAATCAAGTCGAGGAAAACCTATCGAAGTTCGTGTGCAGCGAAATTAAAACGGAGGAGGTGCGAAAGGTGATATCAAAATTAAGGGATGGAAAAGCGGGAGGAGTGGATGAAATTCCTAACGAGTTTATCAAAAAAGGGGGAGAGGAACTCGTGGAAAGCCTAACTGCCCTATTCAACCTAGCCATAGAAAATCAAGAGGTCCCAAAGGAGTGGAGAGAAAGCAAAGTGACATTTATTCACAAAAAGGGAGAAAAAGACGTTTTGGATAACTATCGAGGGATCTCAGTCAGTAGCAACATTGGAAAGGTTTTCTGTAAAGTCCTGTATGGGAGACTAGAGGAGGTGATTGAAGAGAAGGGTTTTTTGGGAGAAATCCAGAATGGCTTCAGAAAGGGAAGGAGAATTACTGACCATCTTTTCACACTATCCCAAATGATAGAATCCGCGAAAGCAAAAAAGAAAAAGATGTTTATGGACTTTTTGGATGTCAAAAAGGCATACGATAGAGTATGGAGGGAAGGTATGTGGCGCAAGCTGGAGGCCATGGGCTTAGGAGGTGAGTTTGTTGGAATTATGAAAGCATTATATAAGGATGTACAGAGTGAACTTAGTCTGGGAAACATTACAACAAAACGTGTGCCTATGGAGATCGGCCTAAAACAGGGGTGTATCCTTTCGCCAATCCTGTTTGCATTGTACATCAAAGGTTTAGGAGATGAACTCCTGCGTAGCGAGGAGGGGGTAGCAGTTGGAGACTTGAAAATCCCAGGGCTATTTTTTGCAGACGATATGGTTCTAGTGCCAGAAAGCGAAGAGGGGCTAACGAAAATGCTGGGAATTGTTGGGAAATATGGGAGCAAATGGAGACTCGAACTTAATGAAAGCAAGAGCAAAGTTATACCTGTGGGCCGCAAAGTGGACCCCACTCGAAGGTGGAGAGTGGGTGAGTTCTGCATTCCGGAAGGGAGCAGCAAACTTCTCAGTGTAGGAGAGACAGGTGATTACGAGTATTTGGGGGTAAATATAAACATTACAGGAAGAAGCATCTACCGAAACCACACAAATAAATTGATTCTAAAGGGGAAGCGAATCCTTAACCAAATGAAACTTATAGGGAGAAACAGTTTCAATAAGGTTTTCGTGGGGAAAAGCATTTGGGAAATGGTGGGGCTGCCAAGTATAGCATACGGTGCGGAAGTGGTACCCCTAAACCAGACGGCCGTAAAGAGCTTGAAAATCCCGCAGAACGATGCAGGCCGATGGATAACGGAGTCGAGTAATGCCGCAGCGCTAGAAGCAATCAGGAGTGAGCTTGGGTGGATGACGATCAAGGACAGGATAGACCTGTTGAAGCTCGGTTATCTTAATTATTTGGTAAATCTCCCCGACAGCCGATGGTGTAAAGTAATGTTCCTGAGAATTTTCAGCTCAAATATCAAAACGGGGTGGATGGTGCAAGTGAGGGAGCTAGTAGAGAACTACTCATTTGAGATCTCGGTCCTGGACGTTGGGGCAAACCAGGGTAAAAAAATCGTCAGAGAAAGGGTCATGGCGGATTGTAACCGTAATTGGCGAGAGGGAGTCAAATCAAAGAGGTCTTTGGTGGCCTGCGTGATAAAGAGAAGCCAGGTTTTGAAGAGTACCTTGATGGCACCTTTGGGGGGTCACTGTTGTTCAAGCTGAGGTCGCGATCCCTGGAGCTGAGGGGAAAAATTGGGAAAGACGGTGAAAGGGAGTGCCAGATGTGTAACTTGGGCATGGTGGAGACCCTGGAACATTTTCTTCTAGAATGCCCAAAGTATCAGTCTAAAAGAATGAGATTCACTGGGAGCAAAATGGGGAAGTGGGATGGGAGAATGAAGGACATGTGGTTAGGGGAGACTCAAAGGAGAGGGTTAATATGCTAATCGGAGAGAGTGGGAAGAATGGGGCAAGGGATGTCATCAAGCAGTTCGTTTCCGAGTGTTGGGAGGAGAGGAGAAGCGTGGGAATAGGGAGGCAGTTGGTAGTACAGGGGTAACCATGGCCTTCTCGTCCGAGAACCGCGACAAATCAGCGGCTGGCCAAAGTGTTATTATTATTATTATGCTTCGCCAATCGCCAATCAGCGAACAACCAACCATCACGCTCATCTCAAGCCTGCTGAGAATAATAATGGCGGAGTTTTCACAATAACGTACGTTTCTGGCGAATGGCAATTTGCTACAAGCATTTCAGACAACAGGCTGATAAATTGCGATTGGCAATCAAAAAGTGACGGCTGGTATGGTAACATTGATGAGCAAGAAAAAAAAATGACGGTTAGCAATTAATTATTGACGATTGGCGATTGGCATCGTTGCAGGGTCCAAATACCAGTTAGCGATTAGCGATTGGCGACAAAAACAGTTAGCGATTGACGACAAAAATAATTAGCGATTGGCGATTGACGAATGGCGATTAGCGTGTCTGCAGAGCCTCAAAAAAAGCGTTCGGCGACTAGCGAATAATAATAACTCTTTGGCCAGCCGCTGATTTGTCGCGGTCCTCATAAGAGAAGGCCATCATTCCCCCTGCACCCCACCCCTCTTCCCCTCCTCTCCTCCCAGCATTCAGATATAAACTGCTTAATAGTGTCCCTCACTTCCTCTTTTTCAATTTCTTCAATAAGCATTCCTACCCTCTTCCTCGTGTCCCCCTTCAGCCATCTATCCTTTGTTTCTTCACCCCACTTCTGCATTATTCTTCCAGTAAATTTTATTCTATGAGGTATATACTGTGGGCATTCCAAGAGAAAATGTTCCAGGGTCTCCACTACTCCAGAGTGGCACATTTGGCATCCCTTTTCTCCATCTCTCCCAATTTTTCCCCGAAGCTCCAGTGATCTTGATCTCAGTTTGAACAGCAGTGACCCTCCAAAGGTGCCATCTAGGTACTTCTCAAAAGCTGGCTTTTCTTTATATTGTAACCCCTGCAGTGATCTTTTCACGCTAACCCCTGCTCGCCAGTTTCGATTGCAATCTTCCATGACTCTCTCTTTGACAAACCTTTTGCCTTCTTTCATTCCTACTTCTATGTTTGTGACCTCTATAGAGTAATTGTCCATTAGTTCCCTCACATGTTTTGACCACCCCGTATCTATATTAGAATTGGCGTGTCCGTTAGGGCGCACGTAACCTACGATTGGTGAATGGCGATCGGATTGACAACTGGCGATTGGCGACAGAATTGGCGACTGGCAATTGGCGAATGGCGATTGGCGTGTCCGCTAGGGGTTTCCATTGGTTCTCGCTATGTGAGTTGCAGTGCGGGGCACGGTATTGTGTTCCTCTTATAAATCGATGATCACTCTGGCCAGTGGAAGGAGCTCCATGAAATCACTCCTACTCTCAGAAACTACAAGGTTCCTGGGGGTGGGGGGGGGGGGTGGGAACGGGACATTCGACCTCGGGACATCTCGGCCAAGAGAGCATAAATTTAAAATTGCCAAGAAGAATTACAACTCAGAGAGAGAAAAAGAAAAATTTTTGGACGCGATCCATTCACATTTGGAATGGTAATGGGACGTTTCGGCCCTGGACCCTGGACGTTTCGGCCTCCTATATTAACAGTCAGTAGTGAAGGGGGTTATCTCATCCACCAGGATAGATAATAGGGGATATTAAGAGGTGTTAATTGGTCAGTATTTCCGGGAAATGACCTACCAGAAACATTAGTTGACAGTAGAACAGTCTTCCAATTTGAAGTAAGACTCGACAGATTCTGGTCAGATATGTAAATCAAATATGACTATACAACAGACTATGAAAAACCAAATAGTCACAATAGTAAAGACAAGAATTTAGATGTAGAGGGAAACAAAGAAGCGTCCGAAGACGCTTGCGTAACCAGAAGATCATAAGGTATCCTAAGGTAAACATAATTTTATTAACTTCCAAACCAATTTGTGTTATATTGTTTTACAGTGCATTCATAAATATTATTTACAACACATACGCCACATTAATATACAAAATTACAGTACATGGAAATCTAAAATAAACAGCGTATATTATATTATTTTACTTGCAACTTGTAAACATTATAATATATACTTTGAACAAGGACATAATAGCATTTGAAAGATGAACATAAAATATTACAATGTATTTTTATATTTCAGATAAAAAAAGCCCCAAAGAACAAGTTAGAAACAGTATACAAGTACATACTTAAAAACAACACATGATTAATTATTAACAGTAATCATTTCAGTTAAAAACGCAGAAACAGTTGGTGAAGTCTGATCAATGTTAAACAAACATAAACACTCAAATGATTGTTAACGATCATCATTTCAATGCAATTACAAAACAAACAATTAAGTACACGTAGATACGTATTAATAAGCATAGATACGTTTTAATAAGCACGGCCCCCAAAATCTGGACAACTAGGACCAAAATGGGGCCGAGTTGTTCCTGAAAATCGGCCCGGGTCGTGTTGTCACCAGGCCGAATTGTCACGGAACCGTCAGTGGTTTGGGTCGGTCATACTAAACACCGAGGGATGCTGAGGGGAAGGAAAATAGAGGCGGGAATGGGATGAAATGGGTGTGGGGTGGTGTGTTATGATTATATAAATAGATTTAAGCAGTATGTACATGGTTTCAATTTCATATTTTGAGAATTATGGCTATTAAAGTAACAGCTTTCGCTGAGAAAGCGGTAGCCAGCTCACTGGGACCTTGCATTTTTGGGACCACGGCTCATGGGGCCTCGGCTCAATGGGACCTTAATTAAAAGTTGAATGGATTTTAATTTATTGTAATAGTTTATCGAGCCCAGGATGTTCAAGATTTCATACAGTAGGCTACGTTGATGCTACCGTGACATTGTTACATATTGAGGTCTGGTCCGCCAACGAATGGAATGTGTTTGGTAGAAGTATCCGCGCCAACAACGACTGCGAGGGGTGCTATACCGCACCAACACACGTGCAACGAAAGGAGGCCTCCCGCTCTATTTGCTCCTGACACTACTATTTCAAGAAGCCAAGGACATTAATTCCGACACCAGTGAAAATGGTCAGCGAAGGAAAACTGGCTCGCCGACAACGAGAAGAACGTCTTCGACAAGCAGCCAAGATGTTTACACCAGTAGAGTGATATAATTTTTGTTAGCTTAAGTTAATCCTTTACCCAACGTAACGGAAAAAACCGGCCAGCGCTATTCTCAAAAATCGCAAATTAATTTTAATTATTTTTTTTCATTTTTTGTCTCAAAAACATAGGTTGTGATCCCTCGTTGGGACGAGCTCGTTCCAATGAGGGGTCATAACCTATGTTTTTGAGACGAAAAATGAAAAAAATAGTTATTCAAGAATTTTTTTTGCAAGTTCCGTCTGCTTGTCATGTTAGGTAAAGGGTTAAAAGTGCAGTTGAGTGGATGAGTATGTCATTATAGGAAGAGGCATCTACCGAAACCACACAAATTAATTGATTCTGAAGGGGAAGCGAACCCTTAACCAAATGAAACTTATAGGGAGAAACAGTTTCAATAAGGTTTCAATAAGGTTTCGTGGGGAAAACCATTTGGGAAATGGTGGGGCTGCCAAGTATAACATACGGTACGGAAGTGGTACCCCTAAACCAGACGGCCGTAAAGAGCTTGGAAATCCTGCAGAACGATGCAGGCCGATGGATAACGGGGTCGAGTAATGCCGCAGCGCTAGAAGCAATCAGGGGTGAGCTTGGGTGGATGAGGATCAAGGACAGGATAGACCTGTTGAAACTCGGTTATCTTAATTATTTGGTAAATCTCCCCGACAGCCGATAGTGTAAAGTAATGTTCCTGAGAATTTTCAACTCAAATATCAAAACGGGGTGGATGGTGCAAGTGAGGGAGCTAGTAGAGAACTACTCATTGGAGATCTCGGACCTGGACGTTGGGGCAAACCAGGGTAACAAAATCGTCAGAGAAAGGGTCATGGAGGATTGTAACCGTAATTGGCGAGAGGGGGTCAAATCAAAGAGGTCTTTGGGTGGCCTGCGTGATAAAGAGAAGCCAAGTTTTGAAGAGTACCTTGATGGCATCTTTGGGGGTCACTGTTGTTCAAGTTGAGGTCGCGATCCCTGGAGCTGAGGGGAATAATTGGAAAAGACGGTAAAAGGGAGTGCCAGATGTTTAACTTGGGCATGGTGGAGACCCTGGAACACTTTCTTCTAGATTGCCCAAAGTATCAGTCTAAAAGAATGAGATTCACTGGGAGTTTAATGGGGAAGTGGTATGGGAGAATGAAGGACATGTGGTTAGGAGGAGACTCAAAGGAGAGGGTTAATATGCTAATCGGAGAGATTGGGAAGAATGGGCCAAGGGATGTCATCAAGCAGTTCGTCTCCGAGTGTTGGGAGGAGAGGAGAAGCGTGGGAATAGGGAGGCAGTTGGGAGTACACTGGTAACCAAGGCCTTCTCGTCCGAGAACCGCGACAAATCAGCGGCTAGCCAAAGTGTTATTATTATCATTGGGACCAACGAGGAATTGGGGGAGTATTGTAAGGAACTTGGGATACCCTTTGTAGACAATTGGGGATCGTTTTGGGGCAGAAATGACCTATATGGAAGGGATGGTCTCCATCTTAGCCCAAGGGGAACAGAGGGTTTAGGAAAAAAAATGTTACAGGTGGTGGAGCCTTTTTGGGTATAGGGAGGGAAGGGGGGATCAGTGAAGGGGGGGGGGGGATGAACACAGGAAATGTGTCACGAACCATAGGTGTAAAAAATGGGACAAGGGGGATAAGGAAAAGGGACCAAAAATCCAAATCAATAGGAATAGCCGCCCAAGGAAAGCACAGGTACACAAAGTAGGATATACAAACATACAGGGACTAGATAATAATGGGACCAGTAGGCGGAAGCCAATGAACCTTGATACCCTGAAAGTGGGTTATAGCAACATCCAGAGTCTCCATCGGAAAGTAAGTGAAATTGCTACATTGATCAAGGCAGAGGAGAATGACGTCATGGGCTTAAGCGAAACGTGGGTAAGACACGAGGAACGGGTAGACCAAGTAAGGGGGTACGTATGGATAGGTGTAGGGCGAACGGAAGGCCAGAAAAAAGGGGAGGGGTAGGCATGTACATTAAAGAGGATTTAAAACCGTCGCTGATCACAGACCTGGAAAACATCAGCACCCCGGCTGAGGTATCGAAAGAAATTGGATGGGTAAGAATCAGTCTGAAAAACAAAAGTATTGCCCTTGGGGTTGTGTATTGTGCGGCGGAGGGAAGCAAACCCGAATGGAATGATTCGATATACTCAACACAAAGGTCCAATATCACCGAACTACAAAACAAGGGGCTCGGTATAATTCTGATGGGTGACTTTAATGGCCACATAGGTAATGATGAAGAAGGCATAGAGGGTGGGGACAATAAAGTCAACAGGAATGGAAGGAAGATGTTGAACTTCACAAACGAGCTCGGTCTGAAGATTCTGAACAGGGACGCGAGGGGAAATGGAACTGGGAGAGGAACGACAGAAAATCAATAATCGACTACATCCTCACAGATATTAATTTATGGAGGGAGGTGATAGGGGTAGAAGTGGATGATGAGGGTAGACTGGAGGTGGATAGTGATCACAACTTGATTACAGTGACGATCAGGGCCAAAACTCTAGTAAAAAGCAAAGGAAGCTCTAAGGAGATTTGGGAACTCAAAAAAGATGCTGACTGGGCGAAGTTCAATGAAAAACTGAAACCAAAGCTTGCAACCGTACCCAAGAGGGGCAGTGTCCAGAATATGGCCGACGTCATAGTTGCGAGCCTGGTGGAGGCAGGAAAGGAAAGTGTAGGAAAGGTCAGGGTGCCAACACGGGAACTTGGGTACAGAGTGAATGAAGAACTGAAAAGGGCCAAAAAGGAAAGAAAAGCCAAATGTGCTGCATACAGGAGAAGTAGAAAACTCAAGGGGGCGGAAAGCAATGAGGCCACAGTTGCTAAGGATGAATACCACCAAGCACGAAATAAAGTAAATAAGATTAAAGACGATAATCGGAGAGTACGAAATAGCAGTCTTATTAGGACGATAAGAACGACAGGGGGGTCGAGTTCGAACGTATTTTGGAAATGGGTGAATAAACGTAACAAAGGAAGCAACCCACAGAGTATTAAAGTAGATGGCAGAGTTACAGACGAGCAAGATCAAGTCGCATCAGAACTAGTCAAGCACTGGAAAAAGGTAAACGATAAGCGATGGGGCATGGGGAGCCCACCAGAGTGTCCGAATCAAGTCGAGGAAAACCTATCGAAGTTCGTGTGCAGCGAAATTAAAACGGAGGAGGTGCGAAAGGTGATATCAAAATTAAGGGATGGAAAAGCGGGAGGAGTGGATGAAATTCCTAACGAGTTTATCAAAAAAGGGGGAGAGGAACTCGTGGAAAGCCTAACTGCCCTATTCAACCTAGCCATAGAAAATCAAGAGGTCCCAAAGGAGTGGAGAGAAAGCAAAGTGACATTTATTCACAAAAAGGGAGAAAAAGACGTTTTGGATAACTATCGAGGGATCTCAGTCAGTAGCAACATTGGAAAGGTTTTCTGTAAAGTCCTGTATGGGAGACTAGAGGAGGTGATTGAAGAGAAGGGTTTTTTGGGAGAAATCCAGAATGGCTTCAGAAAGGGAAGGAGAATTACTGACCATCTTTTCACACTATCCCAAATGATAGAATCCGCGAAAGCAAAAAAGAAAAAGATGTTTATGGACTTTTTGGATGTCAAAAAGGCATACGATAGAGTATGGAGGGAAGGTATGTGGCGCAAGCTGGAGGCCATGGGCTTAGGAGGTGAGTTTGTTGGAATTATGAAAGCATTATATAAGGATGTACAGAGTGAACTTAGTCTGGGAAACATTACAACAAAACGTGTGCCTATGGAGATCGGCCTAAAACAGGGGTGTATCCTTTCGCCAATCCTGTTTGCATTGTACATCAAAGGTTTAGGAGATGAACTCCTGCGTAGCGAGGAGGGGGGTAGCAGTTGGGGACTTGAAAATCCCAGGGCTATTTTTTGCAGACGATATGGTTCTAGTGCCAGAAAGCGAAGAGGGGCTAACGAAAATGCTGGGAATTGTTGGGAAATATGGGAGCAAATGGAGACTCGAACTTAATGAAAGCAAGAGCAAAGTTATACCTGTGGGCCGCAAAGTGGACCCCACTCGAAGGTGGAGAGTGGGTGAGTTCTGCATTCCGGAAGGGAGCAGCAAACTTCTCAGTGTAGGAGAGACAGGTGATTACGAGTATTTGGGGGTAAATATAAACATTACAGGAAGAAGCATCTACCGAAACCACACAAATAAATTGATTCTAAAGGGGAAGCGAATCCTTAACCAAATGAAACTTATAGGGAGAAACAGTTTCAATAAGGTTTTCGTGGGGAAAAGCATTTGGGAAATGGTGGGGCTGCCAAGTATAGCATACGGTGCGGAAGTGGTACCCCTAAACCAGACGGCCGTAAAGAGCTTGAAAATCCCGCAGAACGATGCAGGCCGATGGATAACGGAGTCGAGTAATGCCGCAGCGCTAGAAGCAATCAGGAGTGAGCTTGGGTGGATGACGATCAAGGACAGGATAGACCTGTTGAAGCTCGGTTATCTTAATTATTTGGTAAATCTCCCCGACAGCCGATGGTGTAAAGTAATGTTCCTGAGAATTTTCAGCTCAAATATCAAAACGGGGTGGATGGTGCAAGTGAGGGAGCTAGTAGAGAACTACTCATTTGAGATCTCGGTCCTGGACGTTGGGGCAAACCAGGGTAAAAAAATCGTCAGAGAAAGGGTCATGGCGGATTGTAACCGTAATTGGCGAGAGGGAGTCAAATCAAAGAGGTCTTTGGTGGCCTGCGTGATAAAGAGAAGCCAGGTTTTGAAGAGTACCTTGATGGCACCTTTGGGGGGTCACTGTTGTTCAAGCTGAGGTCGCGATCCCTGGAGCTGAGGGGAAAAATTGGGAAAGACGGTGAAAGGGAGTGCCAGATGTGTAACTTGGGCATGGTGGAGACCCTGGAACATTTTCTTCTAGAATGCCCAAAGTATCAGTCTAAAAGAATGAGATTCACTGGGAGCAAAATGGGGAAGTGGGATGGGAGAATGAAGGACATGTGGTTAGGGGAGACTCAAAGGAGAGGGTTAATATGCTAATCGGAGAGAGTGGGAAGAATGGGGCAAGGGATGTCATCAAGCAGTTCGTTTCCGAGTGTTGGGAGGAGAGGAGAAGCGTGGGAATAGGGAGGCAGTTGGTAGTACAGGGGTAACCATGGCCTTCTCGTCCGAGAACCGCGACAAATCAGCGGCTGGCCAAAGTGTTATTATTATTATTATGCTTCGCCAATCGCCAATCAGCGAACAACCAACCATCACGCTCATCTCAAGCCTGCTGAGAATAATAATGGCGGAGTTTTCACAATAACGTACGTTTCTGGCGAATGGCAATTTGCTACAAGCATTTCAGACAACAGGCTGATAAATTGCGATTGGCAATCAAAAAGTGACGGCTGGTATGGTAACATTGATGAGCAAGAAAAAAAAATGACGGTTAGCAATTAATTATTGACGATTGGCGATTGGCATCGTTGCAGGGTCCAAATACCAGTTAGCGATTAGCGATTGGCGACAAAAACAGTTAGCGATTGACGACAAAAATAATTAGCGATTGGCGATTGACGAATGGCGATTAGCGTGTCTGCAGAGCCTCAAAAAAAGCGTTCGGCGACTAGCGAATAATAATAACTCTTTGGCCAGCCGCTGATTTGTCGCGGTCCTCATAAGAGAAGGCCATCATTCCCCCTGCACCCCACCCCTCTTCCCCTCCTCTCCTCCCAGCATTCAGATATAAACTGCTTAATAGTGTCCCTCACTTCCTCTTTTTCAATTTCTTCAATAAGCATTCCTACCCTCTTCCTCGTGTCCCCCTTCAGCCATCTATCCTTTGTTTCTTCACCCCACTTCTGCATTATTCTTCCAGTAAATTTTATTCTATGAGGTATATACTGTGGGCATTCCAAGAGAAAATGTTCCAGGGTCTCCACTACTCCAGAGTGGCACATTTGGCATCCCTTTTCTCCATCTCTCCCAATTTTTCCCCGAAGCTCCAGTGATCTTGATCTCAGTTTGAACAGCAGTGACCCTCCAAAGGTGCCATCTAGGTACTTCTCAAAAGCTGGCTTTTCTTTATATTGTAACCCCTGCAGTGATCTTTTCACGCTAACCCCTGCTCGCCAGTTTCGATTGCAATCTTCCATGACTCTCTCTTTGACAAACCTTTTGCCTTCTTTCATTCCTACTTCTATGTTTGTGACCTCTATAGAGTAATTGTCCATTAGTTCCCTCACATGTTTTGACCACCCCGTATCTATATTAGAATTGGCGTGTCCGTTAGGGCGCACGTAACCTACGATTGGTGAATGGCGATCGGATTGACAACTGGCGATTGGCGACAGAATTGGCGACTGGCAATTGGCGAATGGCGATTGGCGTGTCCGCTAGGGGTTTCCATTGGTTCTCGCTATGTGAGTTGCAGTGCGGGGCACGGTATTGTGTTCCTCTTATAAATCGATGATCACTCTGGCCAGTGGAAGGAGCTCCATGAAATCACTCCTACTCTCAGAAACTACAAGGTTCCTGGGGGTGGGGGGGGGGGGGGTGGGAACGGGACATTCGACCTCGGGACATCTCGGCCAAGAGAGCATAAATTTAAAATTGCCAAGAAGAATTACAACTCAGAGAGAGAAAAAGAAAAATTTTTGGACGCGATCCATTCACATTTGGAATGGTAATGGGACGTTTCGGCCCTGGACCCTGGACGTTTCGGCCTCCTATATTAACAGTCAGTAGTGAAGGGGGTTATCTCATCCACCAGGATAGATAATAGGGGATATTAAGAGGTGTTAATTGGTCAGTATTTCCGGGAAATGACCTACCAGAAACATTAGTTGACAGTAGAACAGTCTTCCAATTTGAAGTAAGACTCGACAGATTCTGGTCAGATATGTAAATCAAATATGACTATACAACAGACTATGAAAAACCAAATAGTCACAATAGTAAAGACAAGAATTTAGATGTAGAGGGAAACAAAGAAGCGTCCGAAGACGCTTGCGTAACCAGAAGATCATAAGGTATCCTAAGGTAAACATAATTTTATTAACTTCCAAACCAATTTGTGTTATATTGTTTTACAGTGCATTCATAAATATTATTTACAACACATACGCCACATTAATATACAAAATTACAGTACATGGAAATCTAAAATAAACAGCGTATATTATATTATTTTACTTGCAACTTGTAAACATTATAATATATACTTTGAACAAGGACATAATAGCATTTGAAAGATGAACATAAAATATTACAATGTATTTTTATATTTCAGATAAAAAAAGCCCCAAAGAACAAGTTAGAAACAGTATACAAGTACATACTTAAAAACAACACATGATTAATTATTAACAGTAATCATTTCAGTTAAAAACGCAGAAACAGTTGGTGAAGTCTGATCAATGTTAAACAAACATAAACACTCAAATGATTGTTAACGATCATCATTTCAATGCAATTACAAAACAAACAATTAAGTACACGTAGATACGTATTAATAAGCATAGATACGTTTTAATAAGCACGGCCCCCAAAATCTGGACAACTAGGACCAAAATGGGGCCGAGTTGTTCCTGAAAATCGGCCCGGGTCGTGTTGTCACCAGGCCGAATTGTCACGGAACCGTCAGTGGTTTGGGTCGGTCATACTAAACACCGAGGGATGCTGAGGGGAAGGAAAATAGAGGCGGGAATGGGATGAAATGGGTGTGGGGTGGTGTGTTATGATTATATAAATAGATTTAAGCAGTATGTACATGGTTTCAATTTCATATTTTGAGAATTATGGCTATTAAAGTAACAGCTTTCGCTGAGAAAGCGGTAGCCAGCTCACTGGGACCTTGCATTTTTGGGACCACGGCTCATGGGGCCTCGGCTCAATGGGACCTTAATTAAAAGTTGAATGGATTTTAATTTATTGTAATAGTTTATCGAGCCCAGGATGTTCAAGATTTCATACAGTAGGCTACGTTGATGCTACCGTGACATTGTTACATATTGAGGTCTGGTCCGCCAACGAATGGAATGTGTTTGGTAGAAGTATCCGCGCCAACAACGACTGCGAGGGGTGCTATACCGCACCAACACACGTGCAACGAAAGGAGGCCTCCCGCTCTATTTGCTCCTGACACTACTATTTCAAGAAGCCAAGGACATTAATTCCGACACCAGTGAAAATGGTCAGCGAAGGAAAACTGGCTCGCCGACAACGAGAAGAACGTCTTCGACAAGCAGCCAAGATGTTTACACCAGTAGAGTGATATAATTTTTGTTAGCTTAAGTTAATCCTTTACCCAACGTAACGGAAAAAACCGGCCAGCGCTATTCTCAAAAATCGCAAATTAATTTTAATTATTTTTTTTCATTTTTTGTCTCAAAAACATAGGTTGTGATCCCTCGTTGGGACGAGCTCGTTCCAATGAGGGGTCATAACCTATGTTTTTGAGACGAAAAATGAAAAAAATAGTTATTCAAGAATTTTTTTTGCAAGTTCCGTCTGCTTGTCATGTTAGGTAAAGGGTTAAAAGTGCAGTTGAGTGGATGAGTATGTCATTATAGGAAGAGGCATCTACCGAAACCACACAAATTAATTGATTCTGAAGGGGAAGCGAACCCTTAACCAAATGAAACTTATAGGGAGAAACAGTTTCAATAAGGTTTCAATAAGGTTTCGTGGGGAAAACCATTTGGGAAATGGTGGGGCTGCCAAGTATAACATACGGTACGGAAGTGGTACCCCTAAACCAGACGGCCGTAAAGAGCTTGGAAATCCTGCAGAACGATGCAGGCCGATGGATAACGGGGTCGAGTAATGCCGCAGCGCTAGAAGCAATCAGGGGTGAGCTTGGGTGGATGAGGATCAAGGACAGGATAGACCTGTTGAAACTCGGTTATCTTAATTATTTGGTAAATCTCCCCGACAGCCGATAGTGTAAAGTAATGTTCCTGAGAATTTTCAACTCAAATATCAAAACGGGGTGGATGGTGCAAGTGAGGGAGCTAGTAGAGAACTACTCATTGGAGATCTCGGACCTGGACGTTGGGGCAAACCAGGGTAACAAAATCGTCAGAGAAAGGGTCATGGAGGATTGTAACCGTAATTGGCGAGAGGGGGTCAAATCAAAGAGGTCTTTGGGTGGCCTGCGTGATAAAGAGAAGCCAAGTTTTGAAGAGTACCTTGATGGCATCTTTGGGGGTCACTGTTGTTCAAGTTGAGGTCGCGATCCCTGGAGCTGAGGGGAATAATTGGAAAAGACGGTAAAAGGGAGTGCCAGATGTTTAACTTGGGCATGGTGGAGACCCTGGAACACTTTCTTCTAGATTGCCCAAAGTATCAGTCTAAAAGAATGAGATTCACTGGGAGTTTAATGGGGAAGTGGTATGGGAGAATGAAGGACATGTGGTTAGGAGGAGACTCAAAGGAGAGGGTTAATATGCTAATCGGAGAGATTGGGAAGAATGGGCCAAGGGATGTCATCAAGCAGTTCGTCTCCGAGTGTTGGGAGGAGAGGAGAAGCGTGGGAATAGGGAGGCAGTTGGGAGTACACTGGTAACCAAGGCCTTCTCGTCCGAGAACCGCGACAAATCAGCGGCTAGCCAAAGTGTTATTATTATCATTGGGACCAACGAGGAATTGGGGGAGTATTTTAAGGAACTTGGGATACCCTTTGTAGACAATTGGGGATCGTTTTGGGGCAGAAAGGACCTATATGGAAGGGATGGTCTACATCTTAGCCCAAGGGGAACAGAGGGTTTAGGAAAAAAAATGTTACAGGTGGTGGAGCCTTTTTGGGTATAGGGAGGGAAGGGGGGATCAGTGAAGGGGGGGGGGGGGGGATGAACACAGGAAATGTGTCACGAACCATAGGTGTAAAAAATGGGACAAGGGGGATAAGGAAAAGGGACCAAAAATCCAAATCAATAGGAATAGCCGCCCAAGGAAAGCACAGGTACACAAAGTAGGATATACAAACATACAGGGACTAGATAATAATGGGACCAGTAGGCGGAAGCCAATGAACCTTGATACCCTGAAAGTGGGTTATAGCAACATCCAGAGTCTCCATCGGAAAGTAAGTGAAATTGCTACATTGATCAAGGCAGAGGAGAATGACGTCATGGGCTTAAGCGAAACGTGGGTAAGACACGAGGAACGGGTAGACCAAGTAAGGGGGTACGTATGGATAGGTGTAGGGCGAACGGAAGGCCAGAAAAAAGGGGAGGGGTAGGCATGTACATTAAAGAGGATTTAAAACCGTCGCTGATCACAGTCCTGGAAAACATCAGCACCCCGGCTGAGGTATCGAAAGAAATTGGATGGGTAAGAATCAGTCTGAAAAACAAAAGTATTGCCCTTGGGGTTGTGTATTGTGCGGTGGAGGGAAGCAAACCCGAATGGAATGATTCGATATACTCAACACTAAGGTCCAATATCACCGAACTACAAAACAAGGGGCTCGGTATAATTCTGATGGGTGACTTTAATGGCCACATAGGTAATGATGAAGAAGGCATAGAGGGTGGGGACAATAAAGTCAACAGGAATGGAAGGAAGATGTTGAACTTCACAAACGAGCTCGGTCTGAAGATTCTGAACAGGGACGCGAGGGGAAATGGAACTGGGAGAGGAACGACAGAAAATCAATAATCGACTACATCCTCACAGATATTAATTTATGGAGGGAGGTGATAGGGGTAGAAGTGGATGATGAGGGTAGACTGGAGGTGGATAGTGATCACAACTTGATTACAGTGACGATCAGGGCCAAAACTCTAGTAAAAAGCAAAGGAAGCTCTCAGGAGATTTGGGAACTCAAAAAAGATGCTGACTGGGCGAAGTTCAATGAAAAACTGAAACCAAAGCTTGCAACCGTACCCAAGAGGGGCAGTGTCCAGAATATGGCCGACGTCATAGTTGCGAGCCTGGTGGAGGCAGGAAAGGAAAGTGTAGGAAAGGTCAGGGTGCCAACACGGGAACTTGGGTACAGAGTGAATGAAGAACTGAAAAGGGCCAAAAAGGAAAGAAAAGCCAAATGTGCTGCATACAGGAGAAGTAGAAAACTCAAGGGGGCGGAAAGCAATGAGGCCACAGTTGCTAAGGATGAATACCACCAAGCACGAAATAAAGTAAATAAGATTAAAGACGATAATCGGAGAGTACGAAATAGCAGTCTTATTAGGACGATAAGAACGACAGGGGGGTCGAGTTCGAACGTATTTTGGAAATGGGTGAATAAACGTAACAAAGGAAGCAACCCACAGAGTATTAAAGTAGATGGCAGAGTTACAGACGAGCAAGATCAAGTCGCATCAGAACTAGTCAAGCACTGGGAAAAGGTAACCGATAAGCGATGGGGCATGGGGAGCACCAGAGTGTCCGAATCAGGTCGAGGAAAACCTATCGAACTTCGTGTGCAGCGAAATTAAAACGGAGGAGGTGCGAAAGGTGATATCAAAATTAAGGGATGGAAAAGCGGGAGGAGTGGATGAAATTCCTAACGAGTTTATTAAAAAAGGTGGAGAGGAACTCGTGGAAAGCCTAACTGTCCTATTCAATCTAGCCATAGAAAATCATGAAGTCCCAAAGGAGTGGAGAGAAAGCAAAGTGACATTTATTCACAAAAAGGGGGAAAAGGACGTTTTGGATAACTATCGAGGGATCTCTGTCAGTAGCAACATTGGAAAGGTTTTCTGTAAAGTCCTTTATGGGAGACTAGAGGAGGTGATTGAAGAGAAGGGTTTTTTGGGGGAGAAATCCAGAATGGCTTCAGGAAGGGAAGGAGAGTAACTGACCATCTTTTCACGCTATCCCAAATGATAGAATCCGCGAAAGCAAAAAAGAAAAAGATGTTTATGGCCTTTTTGGATGTTAAAAAGGCATACGATAGAGTATGGAGGGAGGGTATGTGGCGCAAGCTGGAGGCTCTGGGCTTGGGAGGCGAGTTTGTTGGGATTATAAAAGCATTATATAAAGATGTACAGAGTGAACTTAGCCTGGGAAACATTACAACAAAACGTGTGCCTATGGAGATAGGCCTAAAACAGGGGTGTATCCTTTCGCCAATCCTGTTTGCATGGTACATCAAAGGTTTAGGAGATGAACTCCTGCATAGCGACGAGGGGGTTGCAGTTGGTGACTTGAAGATCCCAGGGCTATTTTTTGCAGACGATATGGTGCTAGTGTCAGAAAGCGAAGAGGGGCTAGCGAAGACGCTGGGAATTGTTGGGAAATATGGGACCAAATGGAGACTCGAACTCAATGAAAGCAAGAGCAAAGTTATATCCGTGAACCGCAATGTGGACCCCACTCGAAGGTGGAGAGTGGGTGAGTTCTGCATTCCGGAAGGGAGCAGCAAACTTCTCAGTGTAGGAAAGACAGATGATTACGAGTATTTGGGAGTAAATATAAACATTACAGGAAGAGGCATCTACCGAAGCCACACAAATAAATTGATTCTGAAGGGGAAGCGAATCCTTAACCAAATGAAACTTACAGGGAGAAACAGTTTCAATAAGGTTTTCGTGGGGAAAACCATTTGGGAAATAGTGGGTTTGCCAAGTATAACATACGATACGGAAGTTGTACCCCGAAACCAGACGGCTGTTAAGAGCTTGGAAATCCTGCAGAACGATGCAGGCCGATGGATAACAGGGTCGAGTAATGCCGCAGCGCTAGAAGGAACCAGGGGTGAGCTTGGGTGAATGAGGATCAGGGACAGGATAGACCTATTGAAACTCGGTTATCTTAATTATTTGGTAAATCTCCCCGATAGCCGATGGTGTAAAGTAATGTTCCTGAGAATTTTCAACTCAAATATCAAAACGGGGTGGATGGTGCAAGTGAGGGAGCTAGTAGAGAACTACTCATTGGAGATCTCGGACCTGGACGTTGGGGCAAACCAGGGTAATAAAATCGTCAGAGAAAGGGTCATGGAGGATTGTAACCGTAATTGGCGAGAGGGTGTCAAATCAAAGAGATCTTTGGGCGGCCTGCGTGATAAAGAGAAGCCTGGTTTTGAAGAGTACCTTGATGGCACCTTTGGGGGTCACTGTTGTTCAAACTGAGGTCGCGGTCCCTGGAGCTGATGGGAAAAAAATGGGAAAACAGTGAAAAGGAGTGCCAGATGTGTAATTTGGGCGTGGTGGAGACCCTGGAACACTTTCTTCTAGAATGCCCAAAATACCAGTCTAAAAGAACAAGGTTCACGGGGAGTATAATGGGGAAGTGGGATGGGAGAATGAAGGACATGTGGTTAGGGGGCGACTCAAAAGAGAGGGTTAATATGCTAATCGGAGAGATTGGGAAGAATGGGGCAAGGGATGTCATCATGCAGTTCGTCTCCCACTATTGGGAGGAGAGAAGAAGCGTGGGAATGGGAAGGCAGTTGGTAGAACAGGAGTCACCAAGGCTTTCTCATACGAGAACCGCGACAAATCAGCGGCCAGCCAAAGTGTTATTATTATTACAAAGAAAGAGAAGAGAAGATTCAGAAAAAGAACAATGCAAAACCTAATTTGGCCAACTTGAACACTGGATATGTTAACTTAAAACTCCATTGCGTAATAAGTACGGTATTTGATTCTTACTTTTAGTTCCTTTGATAAGAGTTTTGCATACTAGACTCGGTGGTGTTGAGGCGTGAGTGGGCCTTCCGCTCAAGATATAGGTCAGTGGGTCCAATTTCCACGTGGGGCAGGATGGGGTGCAGTAATTGAGTGGTAACTCAATGGAATCGCTTGCTTGATAGAATTAAGTCATGTACCATTTCAAAGATAAGACGATTGTCCTCATTATTCAAGAACTCGGATCCAAACAGGAGCGTGGAGCGTGGATGAGTCTACTGCAAAGGGGAGTAATTTAATCGTATAGTTGCGAGCGTTTGAGAACACCGGACAATGCAGGAAAAAGTGGTCAGTAGTTTCGCGCTCTCTACACTGACAAGAGGGGTTGGGTGATAAGTGATTGTCACATAGTTGCTGAGTAGAAAAGGGATTCGACAGAAATCCCTTTTCTACTCAGCACCTATGTGACAATCAATCTCGAGCGGCACAAATTTATCATTGCAGGCTTCGATTGCACTGCAGTAGTCTTAATTCTCACCTATGTGATATAACTTTTTGTGCTAATATATTTGTTATCTATTTATTCCATGCAACAAACATTGTGTGTGTTATGATATCTTCGAGTTTTTTGGTTAATTTTGTTTCTCATTTTCTTTTAATTTCTCAATAAAACATCATCAAACTTTTATTTTGTGTTCCTGCTCAACATTTCAAATACATACAAACAGTGTTTGAATAATAAGGTTCCAATGAGCCGAGATCCCAATGAGCCATGGTCCCAATGAACCAAGGTCCCAAAAATGTAAGGTCCCAATGAGCTATGGTCCCAATGAGCCATGGCTCGAATGAGCGACATTCGAAAAAGCTTCTCCTCAGTATTTAGCAGGTAGCTTGGTAATTATAATTAATATTTACAGCGGCTGCGCAGCAGAAAGCGACAGAGTGAATTGTTAATCACATTGTGTCTTGTTAATTAGTTCTCTCTGTGGCAGTCGGCAATTGTCTTTGTTATGAAAGTAAAATTGTTATGGACCAATCTCTTGACATCAGGAATAGTATTTTCGGAACTGGTGCTTTTTCACTCGCCAGTGATGGAAGAACTCGCCGTAAGACAAGAGACGTGACCAGCACTCGCGGTTGACCAACGGGACCGACGGATTAAAAGGTTAATGACTGCGGTAACGTTTCCGAAGTTCTAAACATCAAACTGCGAATTACGGACGTTTGTCTATACAGAAAGCGGCGGTAAATGCAAAAAAAAAAAAAACCCTGGTCGGGTGAAAAGGTTTGAACTACAGGCGAGATGACAAATTGCAGTTCTTTGGCATCATCTTCGACAAATCGACAACTTGAGTTGATACAGGCGATACAAAGCATAATATTCTTCAAATGCCTGCTTGAAAAGTCCCGTCAAGCCTTTTTTGTCGAGCACAAATAGCCACTGAAGTGGCAAAAGCTGTTCGAAAACAGAATCTGTTGCCTTAAAAATTATAGGGAGAAACAGTTTCAATAAGGTTTTCGTTGGGAAAACCATTTAGGAAATCGTGTGTCTACCAATTATAACATGTGGTACGAAAGAGGTACCTCTAAACCAACTTGATGGCTTTAAAGAGCTTGGGTACCCCGCAGTACGACGCAGGCCGTTGGATAACGGGGTTGAGAAATGCCGCAGCACTGGATGCATTGATGCAATCAGGGGGAGCTTGGGCGGATGAGGATTCTGTTATCTTAACTATTTGGTAAATCTCCCCGACAGCCGCTGGTGTAAAGAAATGTTCCAGAATATTTGGAATTCGAATACAAAAACAGGGTGGATGGTACAAGTGAGAGAGTTAATAGAAAACAACTATCTAGAGATCTCGGACTTAGAGGTAAGGAAAATCAGGGGTAAAAAAATCGTCAGAGAAAGAGTCATGGAGGATGGAAACCTCAATTGGCGAGAGGGGGGTCAAATCAAAGAGGTCTTTGGGTGGCCTGTGTGATAAAGAGAAGCCAGGTTTTGAAGAGTACCTTGATGGCACTTTTAGGGGGACACTGTTATTCAAGCTGAGGTCGCGGTCCTTGGAGCTGAGGGGAAAAGTTGGGGAAAACAATGAAGAGGAGTGGCAGATGTGCAATTTAAGTGTGGTGGAGATTAGTGCTTCACGGTATTCCAGTTTGTAATACCAAGTACGGTATTTTTTTAAAATAACGAAAAGGCGGGGGAGTAAGACACAGATCTGTTTCGAATAGAATAGAATAACATGCGGCCAGATTAAAAGTTCTGTCAATTCCAATTATTGAGCCACTTTGAATTGCGGATTTCAAAAGATGAATTTGGTCCTCGGTGTGACATATTACTAATTTGTACAATATATATAGACTTGGTCGGTTTAAAGTTGTTTTTTTCTAGGTTTTACATACATGGAGTACCTATATGCCAACAATTAATATTTATTTTTGCCTTTATTTATTATTTTAATTTGTTCAAGGTTGTTCTCGGTAAGTAGTCTCACCACCGACATTGCTAATCGACGGTTCCGTGAAGGTCGACATGTCGAGTGAGTTGAAATTGACTCGGTACTGTATAGATATTGAAAAATATACCTAGTTTCGGTGAAATACCGTGAAGCCCTAGTACAGACCCCGGAACTCTTTCTACCAGAATGCCCAATAACAGTCCAACGGAATAAAATTCGTGACTAGGAGTATAATGGGAAAATGGGGTGGGAGAATGAAGGGCATGTGGTCAGTGAGTGATACAAGGAGAGTGCTAATATGCTTATCGGAGAGATTGCGAGGAATGGGGCATGGGATGTCACCAAGCAGTTCCTCTCCGAGTGTTGGGAGGAGAGAAGAAGCGTAGGGATAGGGAGGCGGTTGGGAGCACAGGGGTAACCAAGGTCTTCCCACATGAGAACCGCGACAAATCAGCGGCCAGTCGAAGTGTTATTATATTATTATCACAGGAAGTAATAAACGGGGATTTGGCAGGAAAAAATATTTGGTCGATGTGCACCACTGCCCATTTGCATTGGTCGATTTGCACCATACCGACGGTTGATTTGCACCATCAGAAAAGTCGATTTGCATCAATCATCTAAAAAGTTGATTTACACCATAAAACCGTCGATTTGCACCACCCATAAATCTTTCTGCCAGAGGGAACTGGTATTATTTAATTTTAGGTAGATTGTACGGGCATTGGTAATATGTGAGGTCCTTATTTTATAATGATATATTATGACTTTGAGTGTGAAACTTTTCATTCATTCAAGTGCGTCAGTTGAAGATGGATAATCCTATAGACCATTTATGCTTGGGCTGTAATAAACAAGTACGCCGGCGCCAAGATGCCTCGGCATGTGACTCTTGTAACAAATAGAACATTGACAAAGCAGCAACGTGATGGTATCCCAATAACATGGGTCTGTCCAGAATGTCAGCAGTCAAGTCCAACAACAAAGGAATAGGAAATGGATGTCCACGCCATAACAGAAGAGACGTCACTTGGCGTACTGCTTAGAAAATCGCTTCGGGACAGACTAAAGTTGCTGGTCCGCAGTTGTAGTCTGATCCGAAGCGATTTTCTGAAGAGATACGCGTCCCTAACTCTAAGAGGCTGGATTCGGAACAGACATATACTGAGTTTTTTTATTGATTTAGTAGAGGATCGGTTTCAAGAGTGGGGATGTCCTTTATTTGCTTTTTGATAGTTAGCGGAGGAGATGTGGGGTGAACAGCCTAGGATCCTTATATGCCACACCCGAGGGTGTTTACTAATTCCGCTCTCCGCCCTGTGATGCTTTTCCTTTATTTATCAAACGGTCGGTTTTTAGGGGGGGGGGGGGGGAGATGTTTTTCATTTATTCTATGATAGATGCGGGGTGAGAAGCCTACGATCCTTATATGCCACACCCGAGGGTTTTTGCTGCGTCCGCGCATCCACGCTGACATGTTTTATTTATTTATTAGGGGATGGGTTTTAGAAGAGATGTCTTCATTTACCTATTTGATAGTTAGCGGAGGGGATGCGGGGGTGAGCAGCCTACAATCCTAATTGCTCGACTGGATCTGATGGGTTCAATCTAGCATGGCCCAGTCGCCCCAGGCGGTCCCGGCCCATCTGTCACAAGACCGGGTTTTTTTGTTTTCATTTTTGGGGGGTTGATGACTGGCACAGATGACAGTAAGTTCCGATATTAGTTTGCTATCTTTGAAACGGTCGCTTTTAGGGGGCAATTTTAGTTAGGTTTGGGTTGAATTTCCTCGAATGCAGTCAACTACAATGGCGTATCACACTCGTAGGTGCAAACACTGCTTCAGAGGTAAGTTTTATTTACTAATTAATTGGAGACCGGTTTTGAACGGAAAAGGGAATTTTGACCTTAGAGCCGTTCAGATCGTGAGCGTTCCAGGATCTGCAGCGCCAGGCCGGCCTGATTCCGATTTGGATCAAGTCTGCCTGGCCCGGCCGATTCGGGTCCACTCTCGGCCCGTCTGGTCCTGGGGTGGCTGAGTTGGGTTTGAACTTTTATACTTTTATGCTTTTAGATTTTTGCCGACTGGCACAGATGTCATTTAGTGCGGATACTAGTTTGCTGTTCTTGAAGCGTTCCCGGTTTTTGGCAGCTAGAGTGGCTTATAGTAGGAAATGAGGTAACCGTCCCTTATTGGCCGGATCTAATGCCGGATCTCATATGTGACGTCATAGTCACGTGACCCAGTGGCGCCATGTTGTGTTGTCATGGTAACCCGCGTGAGCGGCCATCTTGTGACGTCATCCCCATAGTGATACGTGATGCGTGTGTCAAGTAGTTTGAAGTCGTGCAAAAACTTATTTTACCCCAGAGTCGCATCACTGTAATTTCCCACAATGCACTGTGGGAGAATTTGAAGCAACCATCAATCGGTAGGGTGGGTAGAACCCATGCTATCGTGGTATATAATTAACCAGTCAGCGATTGACAGGTTGGGTTAGCACCCATCCTATTCTTGTATTTAAATGGAAGCGCATTGTCCCCTCCCCATAAATCTATTAGCTCGCTACTGAATAAGATGAATTCGCGCTATATCTGTGAATTGTGCCAAAAATCTTACTCACATAAAACTCATTATTATCGACACAGACGAGCATTACACAAAGATGAATACAACAGCCATCCTATAAGGAGATCTCGAGATAATGCAAATACACCTGAATTTACAGTCGGATCTACCCATAACCAACTCCCCGATACAAATAACCTGTCGACGCCAATGGACCTACATCAGATTTACCAACAGCAGAATACTGAATCGAGCAGAACGTCACTGGTACCAATGCCACGAATTGAAAAGCTCCAGGCAATATGGCCACTAACAGGAGATGTACCACTAGTTGAACCCTCCTCCAGAAGAATCCAACCACGAAAGACACGGAAGATGGTTACTGTCTCAACAAGGCTGAGATAAATTATGAGCTCCAAAACAAAGCACTAGACAGGTTGAGAATACATACAGATCAACTACGATTACTAGCCTGTGCTAATCAACAGCAAACCAAAAATGCGGCAAAGACAGCCAGCGATGACCTGATTGAATGCACATGTGAATGTGTAAAGAACGTTTTTAATTTCAATGTACCAATGACAATGAGAGAACGAGCATACCTCATTCCACACAAGTATGAAATCAGGAAAATAGCCAAAAAAATTACCTGCCGGGAAAGCAAGACGAATCATACAGAAAGGCGTTTTTTAGGAAAGTTGCTGAGACCTGTTCTAGCTAGCTTATCAACTCTCCTGGGAGAAAATCTGTAGAAAGCCAAACAAAACGGCCCTTTTCAGGGCCACCCAATTTCCTTAAAAGAGAGTCTTTTTATCACATACACAGTACACTCATTTCCTATTGCAACAATCAGAGGAGGTCTTCTCACAAACTTGACAACTAATACTGAAACCGCAGTTTGGTGGTTATTTTAGAAAAAAGAAAAAGAAACCCAGACAGTCGCTGGTTTGGGAGCAGCCCCATCATATTATCCTTAACTGTTACAAAAAGGAAAAAAAAACACCAATATGTATTTTGTGAAAGCTGGGAGTCATCCATCAGCCTATAAGGGAGAGAGGATGCTGAACCTTGGCCATCTGGTCTGCCTCCAGGGGGGACAGATGACTTCGGATCAAATGGTTTTTGCGCGCCTTCCAGGAACGGTTTGGGGCAAGCCCCTTTCAACCCTCTTTAACTGTATATGATTTGACTTGTCTGGCCGTGGCAAAAGAGGAAAGTGGAAAAGGTACTCAGCGCCGTCAGTGTTTCCTTCTGTTCTTTTCTGGAGGAGGTGGCTGCGATGTGACACCTCCTTTGGTGGTGTTGAAGGAGGGGTGATGGAGGGCTGACTAGGTTGATATGATCAAGCCCTTGCAGCTGCCGGTGATGGAGAGCTCTCTGCTGTAGTGCGCAGATAGTGGTTGCTGAGACTCTCTAATGCTCCTCTAATCGTGCTTTCCTTGAGTCCGCGGTTTTCAAGGTTTGTTGGAGAAAGGCTAGATGTTCGTCATCCCTGACCTTTTCCCCTAGGATGCTCTCCACGGACTCCGCGGTGTGAGCTTCCTGGATGGTGTCCTGGTCGGAAAAGGCTGGAAGAGCAAGAGCGGGTTTGGCAACATGTGCGCTGTCCGGCTCAACTTTCTGCTCCATAAACAAACCTCCCTCCCTACTCCATCTCCTCTGCCGTGGAAGAGTGTGATGGGCTGGAGATTGGAGAGTTACCTTGCGAACCAGCGTCCTCCGGACCCTCCACAGGAGTGGAGGAAACCGGGGTGGACGTGGCACAGCCAGGGGTAGCCGGCATTGAGTTTTCAACGCCATGGTTAGCCTCCCTCTCTTCCTTTTCCGTCCTTTTCAGACAGATGACTTGGATCAAATAGTTTCGCGCGCCAAAGGCGCGCAGGGACGGTCTGGGGCAGGCCCCTTTCGACTCTCTTTAACTTATATGATTTTGACTTGTCTGGCCGTGGTAAAGGAGGAAAGTGGAAACGGTACTCAGCGCCGTCTGTGCCTCCTTCTGATATTTTTTGGAGGAGGTGGCTGCGATGGTGATACCTCCTTTGGTGGTGTTGAAGGAGGGGTGATGGAGGGCTGACTTGGTTGATATAGTATAGCCCTTGCAGCTGCCGGTGACGGGGAGCTCTTTGGGGTAGAGCTCTTTGGAGTGGTGCGGAGGTAGTGATTGCTGACGCTCTCTGTTACTCGTTTAATTGTAGTTTCCGTGAGTCCGCGGTTTTCCAAGGCTTGTACTGTCTGTTGAAGAAAGGCGCGATGCTCGTCGTCTCTGACCTTGTTCCCTAGGATGCTCTCCACGGACTCCGCGGTGTTAGCTTCATGGTCCGAAGAAGCCGGAGAAGCAAGAGCTGGAGGGGTGGAAGGTGCGTCATCTGGGACAACTTCCTGTGCCATAGACAGATCTTCCTCCTCCATCTCCTCTTCAGATGAAGAGTCAGATGGGTTGGAGATTGATCTGTCACCTGACGACCCATAGTCCTCCGGACCCTCCTCCTGGGAGGGGGGTGCCGAGCTGGACAAGGGTTGGTCAGGGGTGACAGGTGTTGACCCTATGACGCCCTCACTTGCCTCCTTCTCTTGCTTCTTCTTCTTCTCAAGAAACTCCGCCATTCGGCGGGCATCTCGTCGTCTGGCGAAGGGTCCCTTCTTTCTCTTCCTCTTTTTCTTGGTGTTGGCTGTATTGCTCCAGCGGTCTTCATCCAGCTTGTCCAAATCACTAGGAGGGTGACCAGTGTGGGAGGAAATCCCCCACAAAGGGTGCTACACCTCTCCAAGGACGTCGGTTCTGTCTTAGTGTCAAAATCCACTGTCAAGTGAATTGTTCCCTTGCGCACGTGGATACTCCAGGTGGTAGCAAGGGCGGTCTTCACTGTGATCAGTGTCTCTTGTATGACTAATGGTAGCTCCATTGTTTCTAGTTGTCGACACCTCGGAATCCAAGGTGCGATTGAACAAGAACCAGTAACCGAACCAGAACGACAGATGACTTAAATGAAATGATTTCGCGCGCCGAAGGCGCGCAGGGACGGTTTGGGGCAAGCCCCTTTCGACCCTCAGTAAGTGTGTGAGAATTTGCCTTGTCTGGCAGTGGCAAAGGAGGAAAGCGTTAGGAGGAAAGCGTTTAGGGATCTAATTGAGTTCTTTCAGGAATTCTTGGAATTCCGGGGTTCGAATTTTCATGGGCTCAAGTTGTCGGTATATGCGTTGCTCCAGAGCTATCTTTTGGCATTCCTTGTCCAATTTTGTTAGGACGAATTGCACATACTGGTCCATGGTTCCGGTGAAATCAAGTTTGAGGCTGCCGTGGGTTGCGATGCATCTTTGATCCATGTCGTCGATGAAGTCACCCCATTCCGAGTCGCTGTCAGAGTTCGAGTCATTATCCGTGGTGTTGAGAGAGGAGCTGAGGCTGGGTGGATCCGAGCGGATGGGAGATCCAGGTTCGAACTGAGCGACTTCCTTCTCCCCTTCCACCTCCATGTCCACCTCCCTGCCTTCCGACCTCTTAGGTGAAGAGGTACAGGTTGGCAAGGGAGACGAATGTGGTGGTGGTGGTGGTGGTGGTTCGACAGTTGCCACTTGATCCTTCTCCTGGTTTTCCGCCGTTCTTCTCCGTTCCAGCCAAGCTTCCATACGCCTGGCGTCCCGGCGTCTTGTTGATGGAGTCTTCTTCCTCTTCTTCTTCTGACCATTTTCAGTTCCACTTTCCTTGTTGGACGTGGTGGTGTGTCTCAGTTCCTTCCCCGCGAAAGGTACTACCACTACCTGGGGAGGGTTCTTGGTTAAATTTGATGGAGTTTTGAACTTGGCCTCCATTAACTTGGTCAGACCAGTTAATTTGAGAGCTATGGTTCAATCCCATCAAAGTTTCTTTGATTTGCGAAAGCAGGAAATCCATCTTCACTAATTAGTGTGGTTGCGAATTAGGAGCTTTCGAGTATGCGTCTGTACACCTGGATTACCAAGTGTAATCTGTGATGTGATTACTTCTAGAAGAATGGTTTCAGCGCGCCGAAGGCGCGCAGGGACGGTTCGGGGCAAGCCCTTTCGACCCATCTCTAACTGTATCGTAGTTTTCCTTGTTATTTTTGCCTTGAACCATGTCAGATCGTGTTAGAGGAGGAAAAGGAGAGGTGGAACGTTAACGGCGTCTGTGCTTCTTAGTTTTCTTCTTAGGAGGTGGCTGTGACGGTGATGAGGTGTTTGTGTCTGTTGTTGGTGTTGATGGTGGTGGAGGGTTGTTGTTTTCTTTTTCTTTGAGAGGTGCCTGTTGTGCTGCCGCTTGTGTTGTTAATCTTTGTATTTCTTTATTTTTGTCTGTTATTTCGTCATGCTTCCTATCCATCTCGATGCTGTGTTTTTCCCTTGCTTCTATGTGTTTTTGCCATTTGATGTCGCTCTCTTTTTTGGCTTCTCTTTAGATGGTTTCAGGGTCCTGGTCCTGGCCTTCTGGAGCAGAGGGGAGAGGCGAGAGAGGAACGGGAAGAGGCGTGAAGACAGCTCAGTCTCCACAGGGCTGTCCTCATCTGGCGTCTCCAGCTGTGTGGCTGGAGGCAAGATGGGTGGGACTGTGGGAGTTGGAGTAGAAATGGTGGCTGCTTCCTCCTCTTTCCCTTCCTCGCTCTTCTCTCTCTTCTTTTCCAAAAAAGCCTCCATGCGCCGGGAATCTCTGCGCTTGGTGGACGGGCTCTTCTTCCTTGTTTTCCTCTTCTCAGGGTCTCCTGACCTACTCGGGTTAGGACCAGTGCGAGAGGAGGTCCTCTCGACAAAGGTACTACCTCTCCCCGAGGAGGGTGGTGATTTCGTATCTTCCTCGATCTTGAATTCAAGAGACGGATGAACGCTGTTGCCTGTCGCTTGGATAGTCCAGGTGATAGGGCAAGAGACGCCCAGAGCTGCAATCGTCTTCTTTAGTGTAGCTGGTAGATCCAGTGTTTCCATGATTGCGGTCCAATTGGCTGTTCGCACTCTGAAGTCAGATGATCAATCCGTGTGTGGCCAATCCATCCGTGATGACTTACAGGTTGAATGGTTTCGCGCGCCGAAGGCGCGCAGAGACGTTGTGGGGCAATCCCCTTTCGCTGTGATGACTTGGGTTGAATGGTTTCCCGCGCCGATGGCGCGCTGGAACGCTATGAGACAAGCCCCTTTCGACCCTCTTTAACAGTTGAAGATTTGGAAGCTGCATGTCTGGGCGTGGTGAAGGTGGAAAAGGATCGTGTACTCGGCGGGAGTCTCTAGTGAGATGATCAGATGAGGTTGTTGGGTTGCCTTTTTGATTGTCGTTGATTCGACCCTCGGGTGAGGACCAGAGTGAGAGAGGGTCCTCTCACAAAGGTGCTACCTCTCCCCGGGGGTACTTTGGTGGTGATTTTCAGGCAAGTAGAGTCTGCCACTTACGCATGTAGTCAGATGGGGCAGAGGGCCATCATTGGCAAGTATAGTCTGCCTCAGGCGGTTCGTGGTAGTTGAGGTTGTGTCGGTTTTCAGGATAGTACTTGATGTTCTTGTTCGGTCGTGGAAGAAAACAACGGCCCCTTTCGGGGATCACCCAAAGAAAGACCCGAACTTCCCTGGTTCGGGGGGGGGGGGGAGGGCAGGCCTTCATTGTGATCCTATCTGGCTGGGTCAGAAAATGCGATCTACAGACGCTTTCAAAAAGGGGCTGAGGCGGGACGCAGGACCAACACTCGCCTCCCTTGAGGTGGGTGACCACTTCTAGGGATGGAGTGGAGGATGTTCAGGATCCATAGAGGTTACTGTTTCCATAACGGTTATAGTTTCCATAGCGGTTATTGGGGTGCTGGTCATTAAAAAGAAATCATCTCTGTGTAGCTGCTAAAAGAAGAGGGCAGAATTAGTATGACATATAAAAATTAGGAAAAAGTTAGATAATTACCATTTTTCTCTTACCAGTTGGATATAATTTCGCGGTTAGTTATTGGAGGTTTTAGTTGTGCAGGTGAAAACAGCCTGGTAGAAGGTCACAGCTTTCGCTGTTTTCACTGCCTGTTGGTTCACCTTCCCTTTACCACTTTTGTCTTTTCACGGGTTTTATAATCTGCATATTTTAGATATTTTGAGGTAGCGAAGAACAGGCTTACGCACAGTGCCACACACAGAGGTGTTTCTTTCCTGTCTTGCCCCCAGTTATAAGTCCGAGTTAGTATTTCCCTCAAGAAGCGGCGTTTTGGGGTTTTTGTCTGCTTTCACAGATTGCCTGTAGTTCGGATATTAGTTGGCTGTCTGCTAACCGGTCGTGATTTTTCGCGGCTTGGGATACAAGTCTTTTATAGTGGGGATTTTGGCTCTATCATGGAGTGTTTTGATAGGTGCATCCCATGGGGCACGGAGGACGACCCCAAGCGCGTGATTTTGGACCTTCTGTAGTCCATATTTGTTTGATTGAGCCCAATTAGGATGATGGCCCCATATTCGAGTACTGGGCGCACGAAGGATTTGAATAGTTTGAGTAGGGTAGATTGATTGGCTCCCCAGGAAGTTCCCTTCAGCATTTTTAGTAAATTAATACGTTTGGTTGCTTTACTGGCAATGTCGTTGGTGTGTTTATTAAAGGATAGGTTTTGATCGATGGTGATAGATAGATAATTCTTTATTCACGGTATGCAAAAATGGTTTACAGTACAATTCATATAATCTTGTGTTACAGAAATAGGCACACCGTAGGGAATGACGTAGCCAGATTGGCTGTCTACCCGACATTCCCTTAAGAAAATAACAGTTTATTTGCAGTCTAACTATGAGAGCAAGTGGAAGTAATAGTAGCTCTTTCTTTCAAGAAAGTGTATACAGGGCGGGAGGAAATTATTTATTTATTCAGGATCGACGTTTTACAGTATGTCCAGTAAGAAATCCAGCGGTTTTTCAAGGTAGATAAACCTAAATGTCAGACCACTCCATATTCTAAACCCGTCGTCGTTGCGAATAATTTTGGAGCATCCAAAAGTTCTGACACACAACTTACAACATATAACAGCTATTAATTGGAAGACGATATGGAGTGGTTTCTGACAACAGGTTATACGAGACGAGGTACCCAGAAAAGATTCATTTTTTGACATTTATATTGTACAATAGATTTCAGATGAAGGTTATATCAGTAGGTAATATCGGGAGCCAGCACCATAAGGCATAAGGCATAGACAGATGAATTTTCAAGAGTTGCTTTCTTCATCTTTTAACCCTTTGCCCAAAAAGGCCCAACTGCATAGATACCGACTTTCATGATTTGAAGCAGGTTCTTCATTTCTAGCATACAATAAAACCATACACGATATCAACATCCTTGAAACCAGCTCATAGAGCTGGCCTCAATCATATCAACATTTGCTTGGTGTTATTAGATATGTGCCACAACATACGAAGCCGAGGAAGCCACACTTAAGCTAAAAATCTGTGCGGTTGTAGTCGTTTTGTTAGGTGAATGATTAGTATAGTTGATTATACAAAGTAAATAGCTTTTTGGAGGATAAGAAAATTTATCGTCTGGCTAATTACCAAGCCCTTAAAAATGGCGATTAGCCATCCTAGTCTATTCAACATCCTGGCTATGAAGTAAATTAAGGGAAAAAACAGCCGCAAAATGCCACACAGCTTTGGGGGTATGGCCAACACTGAGCATGCTCAACCATCTGGGAGAATCACCTACGCTTTATTTGAGATACCTGGTATTTGTCTATATGGTTTGAAAATAAACTGGGATTTTTATTTCTTGTCAATATGTGCAGTCTGGACAGTAAGGGTTATTACAGTAAATCTCACTTGAATATGACGATAATATATTGTTAGTTAGCGTATTCTTGAAGATGTGTCTATTTCTTATATCACGGATCGATTTGTCAAGCGCGTTCCAGATTCTTGGAAATGCATACAATGGGAGATTTTCTAGTGATTTGGTTCGAGTTTTTTCTACCTTTAAGAGACCTGATTGCCTTGTCGCCATCCCTGATGGGTGTATTACGCTGCTGAATGTATTGTTGAAGGATGTTGGTAGTGTACCATTGTGCCAGTCTAAAACAAATAAGGACACGTGAAGTTTGTACAAGTCCTCAACTTTAAGTATTTTGTCTTTTTTAAAAAGGGGTTCGGTGTGAGCATTGTATCGCTTGTTATTGATTATGCGCACCGAACGTTTTTGCATAATACCAAGTCTTTTGACTGCCTTAGACCGCCCCCAAATCTGGATACCATATGTCAAGTGGCTGTGAATTAAGGCATAATAGAGGGTTTTCATGGCCTCGTGGGGAAGAATGTGTCTAACTTTGTTCAGGCTATAGTTAGCACGGGATATTTTAAGGTAGATCTGTGATATGTGGGCATTGTAGGACAAGTTATCATCGATATTTATTCCGAGAAATTTCAATGATTTTTCAGGCTTGGTGGACCCCACCCTTGTAATGGGTTGGTTATTAATCAAAATGCCATCTTGAAGATTACTAATCAGGTTGCGTTTATTACTTGGGTTTATTAAAATACTTTTTGTTTTGTTAGTATTTAACTTTAATTGGTTGCTAGAACACCACTCAAATAGTTTTTGAAGTTCTTCGTTGAGGTACCTGATTTGGGGAGTAATGTCAGATTTGGAGTCATGTACTGTTGTATCGTCTGCAAAAGCTAGAAGGTTTAGTGTTGTTGCATTGCTATTGTCGTTAACGTATAAAAGGAACAGAATGGTCCCCAATATAGAACCTTGGGGAACTCCGCAGTTCATTGGAGCTAAATAAGAAAGGTGTTCTCGGTACGAGACATACTGGGTTCTGCTAGAGAGATAGCTCACAAACCAGTCCTTCGCTACTCCTCGTATGCCATATGTTTCAATTTTACTCAATAGGATATCATGTTTGATGGTATCAAAGGCTTTGGAGAGGTCCAAAAACACCGCCAAGGTGTTATTTTTTGCGAGTTTATTATTTTCCAGTGCTATATTGTTCAGTAGGTGAAGGACGGAGTGTATAGTGCTGTGTTTTTGCCTAAAACCGTACTGATGAGGATGAAGAATATTAAATTTGTCCAAGAAATCTGTTAGTCTGTTGGACATAAGTTTTTCAAGAATTTTTAAAAAAGTAGGCAAGAGACTAATAGGTCTGTAGTTGGTGAAGCAATGCTCGTTCATGTTTTGAATACTGGTACCACTTTTGCACTTTTCATTCTGTCTGGCACAATGCCATTCCTAAATGAACTATTGATAATATGTGCAAGGGGCTCTGAAATTTCGTCTACCGTTGTTTTCAGAAGCCGAGTTGAGATGCCATCGCCATCTTTTGTCGATTTAGATTTTAGTTTGTTTAGAACAGAAATTACTTCCAGAGGACTGGTTGGTCTAATATAGAAATTATTTGGAAAACTGCTATCCATGTAATTCGAATACGATTTATTTGTTTTTTTAATTTGCTCTGATGTAACTTTACCTACGTTTGCAAAGAAATTATTGAACCCATTGGCTATGTCGCTAGGAGCTCTTACTTCTTCATTGTTAAGGATGAATGAAGATGGTAGTGTGGATGTACGTTTTGCTTTATTAATTGCTTCATTTAGGATTTGCCATGTTTTTCGCATGTCATTTCTATTTTCTTGTATGATATTTCTGTAATAATTAGCTTTACATTGTTTTTTAGCTTTGTTGAAGATTCGGCAATAATTTTTATAGTTCAGGATGTTCTGAGATGTCGGGTGCTTAAGTTTTTTGTTGTAGAATTTCAATTTATTATTAGATGATACGACAAGCCCTTTGGTTATCCATGGTTCTTTCTTAATGAATTTCTTATTAATGGGGACATTTTTCAATGGAAATGCTCTTTCATAAGCTTCTAAATAAATTTTTAAAAATGTTTCGTATGCCACGTTTGGACAGTCTGACTGCGTTACAAGACTGAAGTCGCTTTGAGAGAGAAGACCTTTGAAGACCGATATACTTTCAGCGTTTATCATTCTTTTCGCAGTGAACTTTTTCGCATTGATTCCCTTTGAGCTCGTTTCAATATGGAATATTCCAAAGTGATCGGACACGTCGGATATGATTATGCCAGAAAGAGTTGACGGTGCAAGATGATTCGAAAAAATGTGATCGATCAAAGTGGCTGAATGACTCGTAACTCTTGTTGGTTTTGTTATATGAGGTAGAAATCCGTCATTAAACATACAATTAACGAATTCTTCTGTTTTGGAATGAGTTGAAACTTTTAACAAGTCGAGGTTGAGATCCCCCATAATATATGCTCGTTTATTTTCCGCATTCAAAATACCAGTTATTTCGTTCAGCTTGGAAAGAAAAATATTTATGTCCGCTTTGGGGGCTGTATTAGGTCTGTATATTACTCCAATAATTTTAGGGATATTTCTAGTTTCAATCTCAATGAAAAGCGATTCGAAGACATGGGGGATGAAGACGGAAAGGTCTTTGCGAATTTTATATGAGGTACCCTCTTTAATATAAATTCCAACTCCAACTCTACCGTCGTCATTTTCAGCCCTAGAATTTTTAGTAAGAGATTCGTAGCCCTCGAGTGCGTATGAAATATTTGGAGGGATCTGAAAGATTTCAGTTAGACCGATTATATCAAATGTTTTGCCGCCCTGTTGTAGATCATACAACAAGTCTTTCAAAGGATCCCAGTGCGCTTTCAGACTTTGACAATTGATATGGAACAATGAGCATTCCATTTTCAGTTCGCTTGTGGTCGACCGAAAATCTCTGGGTGAGAAATAATTACATTCTTTTAATAAGTCACAAACGAGGGACTCGTCGGTTTCAAGAGTTGTACGTAGCTTTTCGTTGTACAAATGTCTGAAATCGTACTCATCGCAAGTCTGGACCTCGTCGAAAGTTAAACTACCCGCCATTGAATCCCTGTAAACCACCCAGAATTCTCTCCGGACATAAGTTGAGAATGGACATACATAGAGAAGAAGAAGCCGCATTTCCCTCAAATTGTAACAAGGTTGTACCCATGTTTGCTCTCATAGAATTCTGCAGAGAAAGAGATGGAAGACTGGAATATATATGGAACAGAAAGATAAATTTAATAAGCAACATATATAACAAAGAATGGATTGGTGCTTTTCTCTAGGCTGATCTATTGAATAATATGTACCTGATGGGTATTTGTCGTTTTATTCATTTTCCCAAGGATTGATTTAAGCCACACATGGAAAAGTGCAACAGGACCAGCATCCTCTCGTATATACATCCAAATAATATTCCCGTCGTGCGGAACACTGCCCAGATCCAAATGGTTGGCCCTGGGCAGTGGCCCGCATCTACGAGGCCATCATTAACTGGTTGAGGGCTAGATTATTTTTGGTGGTCTGAATTTGTTATTGAAAACTTGTTTTATCTCAAACTATTGGAGAGTGCCTGCAGACACTCTCCAACAATTTGCAATAGAACATGTTTATATAAACAAAGTGTTTTTTGCTTTTGAATGAATATGAAACAGGAGCAAGGAAAACATTGGCTTTTGCTCTGATACCCTCATTCTTTTGAAAGCCCTGACAGTGGGTTCTAGCACTCCACCGGTTAAGAGGCATATTTCGGGTTGACACGGAACAGGTTTTGGAGAGGGGGGTTCGCTGACAGCCAATAACAATAAAATAGCATGTGAGAAATTCAATTCGATCAGCGACTGCTTTCAGCGTAGCACCAAACAGAGTGGAGGATTTGTCAAAACAGGATGCGCGGGGTTCATCGTGAAGCGAGGACCGTTTTCCCATTTGGTGGTGTCTAAGGAGATGAAATGACGCAAGCCTCCTTTCACGAAAAAGTACGCGAAAGTTGAAAGGAGATGCGCGGTGGGTTGGGGTGGTGGGGACCCGACTCCTATCAAAAACGGCATGGTTCAAAAGTGAACAACCCCCAAGGGGGAAAAAAAAAAAAAAAAAAAAAAAAAAAAAAAAAAAAAAAAAAAAAAAAAAATTTTTTTTTTTTTTTTTTTTTTTCCCCTCCTTCCACAATATAAGTCTCTTCAAGTGACGAGCAGTTGACAGCAGTAAATAGAAGGAGGGACTCTAAGGGGGACACAGTTGAGGCTGCACGGTGAAAGTAGCGCAACATTTTGAGTGCAATCGCTTAAGTGTGTGAGTATCTATGAGGATGTGAAGGGGGGGGGGGGCTCATATGCCGAATCGTATTCTGGAGAACCCTCTAAACGATTCTTGTACCTTGTGTCTTGGATCTCACAGCAACACATATTATAATAACACTTTGGCCAGCCGCTGATTTGTCGCGGTTCTTAAAAAGCCCCTACTAGCTGGACCGATACCATTACCCAATACAAGTGTTAACGGATATGAACTACCCCCAACCCCCAAGTTGATTCTACAAATTGTCGCCACTGTATGTATACAGGTATTGACCCAAATATATATTAATATGCATCGGCAGTGTGACCCGAGGGGGGGGGGGGGGGGATAAAATAATATTAACGGTCCTTATCATCGTGTAGGGTAGACTGTGAGATGGCGCCAACATATCGAATTATCGGCGGGAGATATCAGTCAATATCAGTACCTATCGTATGGTGAGACAATAATATGCTTTCAATCAATGTATGTAAAACATATATACAAAACATTTTGTAATGTTTTTTGTAATACATTTGATAAACTAAAAGAATGATGAATGTATATACATTTATTTTATACACACACTCATATTAGGGTCCTGCGAATAGTGAATTTTGATCGAATCGAACATCGAACCCAACATCCGAAACCGAATCGAGCATCGAAATTCGATTTACCTATTTAGAGTCGAATCGAACTTCGATCCTCGAATCGAATTTAGAGCTGAATTTCGAATATTCGCAGGGCCCCAAATCATATATATAAAGTGTTATAGTTTCGTGTTTAATGCACTGGATGAGATAAATAAATGAACCTATGCGTATCATATATACAGACCTGTAAAATAATATTTTCAAGACTGTGATGTCCATTTTCTATGAGCTTAACTGGCATTAATTTGTTTTAAAAATAAACTCTTTAACAGTGTGACGTCTGAAAGAAGTCTTCTTTGGGAAATCTACAGTACGTGGAGAGCGGACTGCAACCAGACCACCCGCGGAGCGGAGTTGTCACCCAAAGTATTATTTTCAAACTCTGTACAAGTGGACAAAAAACACAAGCAATGCTCCAGCCAATGGACCCCCGGATACAACCCCGAAGTCCATTGGCCGGAACTTCCCTCCTGCTTCCTATGCCCTGCAACTAATATGGAATCCCCACTCCGCGCACGATCTAGCGACAACACACTCCCCACGCATTGTATGTCCTGCCCAGGCTTGGATTACTGAGGGGACTGAAAATTGAAAGGGATACATCAGCAAAATTGTGCTTTCAAGCCTGATTTTTAGAGGTCATGCGTTACTTAATGGGTGTGCTCACATCACAATGCTCACTTTCCTTAATGAGCAGCTTGACACACTCTAAGGACTAGTTCTATCATAAATAGTGTCTAATTGCTGAATAAGAACAGTTAATATTTTTTTCATCTTGCTTCTGTACATTTCCAAGAAATTTTGAGAAGATATTGCTGACAATTTAAAAAGTTTGATATGAATCAAAAGACAAACAATTCATTTCAATCAGGATTCAAATCAAAAGTATATATCAATCAAATTAAATCGGTTGATTCAATTCAATTGAATACAAGCCTGTCACAGATAATAACCCCAGGACCATCACCGGAACGAGCCCTCGACGAGCTCGCTCCAATGATGGTCCACAGGCTATGTCACCGATGAGAACTAAGTGGGCGAGAAAGTGAAATTAATCAGGATTTTTGTAAGTGTCGTTACTTATCCGCGTTGAGAAGAGCACAAATGGAATAGGACTGTAACGTTACGTGTCTGAGGGGGTCGACACTATATTTGGTGCAGGCTGCTGGAAGTTTTGCTGAACTCCACAGAATTTGCTAGCTAGTTGAAATCAACTGGAGACATTGGAAGTCAGCGGACTTGCTTCTTAATGCTACACTATGACTGTAATAATGTCAGTTGTGTTAGATGAATCACAGGTGTTATATTTCCAAACTCCAAAACTTGCACCGAAAATACTGAACATGGCTCCTCCTCGAAACTGTTTCAACGCAGCAAGCCCGTTCGGGGGAAGGCTCACTTGACTCCTCGGATCATTCTCAGCAAGCTCGTTTGAGTGGGGCTCACAAGCCCCAATGAACAAATAAGCAGTCCAACAGGTATTGGGAAAATTGGTAGTAAATATATGTATGCATATTGGTAGTAAGGGGGTTAATAGAGCATACATTTAGAATATTGTGTAACAGTGGGGGAAGTGGTGTGAACACAATATAGCCCTGACTGTTGAATTTGTTACAAAGCACCAGATAGGCGAACCTGCGAAGCGAAAAGTATATACTGGTAATAACCGATCTGATGTCGCAACGGTACATTATAAAGGAATATTTGAATTATCAAGAAAGGCCACTACAACTTTCTAATTAAATAGTCGGAAGCAGTCTCAGGTGTTAGCGCCCCCCCCCCCCCCCCCCCTTCACACCCACCCTGACATTTGATTTTTTTTATATTTTCAATTTTAGCTCCAAGAAAACAAGTTATGACCCCCTTGCGTGGAAGGGCTTCGGCGATCGTGTTTAATTAGGGCCCACGAGCTGTGTCCTCGGGACAACAACATGTGCAGCATGTGGGTTCTTCCAGTAAATGTCCTCGGGTATCCACGTTAAATGGGGGATTCGTGATGCAAAGATGTGTAAACACTTCGTTGCAGCAGAGGTCAAAACTGTATGATACATACAGATTATCATGATAATGTGCATGCCCCGCGATTCATATCAGACTCGAGGTGACGTCCAAAATGGGATCCCAGCGAGCCGGCTATGCCGGCAAGTCGTGATCCCACTCCTGGACACCACCGAGAATCCGACACAAATCACAGGACATGCACACCATCATGATAATTCATTCATCTAACAATTCTGTCACATAAACAGATTAAATTTAAACCCTTTACCCAATGTAACGGCCAAAAAAGGTCAGTGCTATTTAAAAAAAAAACGCCAATTAATTTCCATTATTTCATTTTCCGTCCCCAAAACACAGGCCACGACACCTCGTCGGAACGAGCTCGTCGAGATCGTTCCAACGACTGGTCGCAACCCATGCTCCTGAGACAAAAAATGAAAACAAATTAGTTACAAATTAGTTATCGTGTCGTCTGCTTTAAATGTTAGGTAAACGGTTAAATTATTTTTAAAACATTTTTGGGACATAACGTTCGGTCGATCACTGAAACGCACATATAATGTATCCATGTGCCTGTAATCATAGCCCGTAGCCTTACCGGAAACAAGTAGTCTATATGATACGGAATCAGAATGACTCGTCTATATGATACGGAATCGGAATCGGTTATGACCCCCTGCATGGAAGGGCTTCGGCGATCGTGTTTAATTAGGGCCCACGAGCTGTGTCCTCGGGACAACAACATGAGCAGCATGTGGGTTCTTCCAATAAATGCCCTCGGGTATCCACGTTAAATGGGGGATTTGTGATGCATAGATGTGTAAACACTTCGTGATAGCAGAAGTCAAAACTGTATGATACACACAGATTATCATGACAATGCGCACGTCCCGCGATTCGTATCAGACTCGAGGTAACGTCCAGAATGGGATCCCAACGAGCCGGCTTTGCCCGCGAGTTGTGATCACACTCTCGGACACCACCGAGAATCCGACACAAATCACAGGACACGCACACCATCACGACAACTTATTTATCCTACAATTCTGTCACATAAACAGATTAAATTTAAACCCTTTACCCAATGTAACGGCCAAAACCGGTCAATGCTATTCTCAAAAAATCGCCAATTAATTTCCATTATTTCATTTTCTGTCTCAAAAACACAGGCCATGACCGCTCGTCGGAACGCGCTCGTCGAGCTCGTTCCGACGAGCGGTCACAACCCATGCCCCTGAGACAAAAAATGAAAACAAATCAATTATCGTGTCGTCTGCTTTTAATGTTAGGTAAACGGTTAAATTATTTTTAAACATTTCAAGGACATAATGTTCGGTCGATCACTGAAACGCACATATTATGTATCCATGTGCCTGTAATGATAGTCCGTAGCGTTACCGGAAACAAGTAGTCTATATGATACGGAATCAGAATGAGTCGTCTGTATGATACGGAATCGGAACACATTTTGTGATACGTACAGTTTCTCGTGGCTTTCAGCTCAAAATCTATATGATTGTTAGATAAGGACTACTTAAGGTATCACCAAGCCTCAGTAAACACGCATATAATGTGAAAGGTGAAATGCCATAACATCAGACCTGCCAGACTTTGTCACAGAAGAACACCATTTTAAATTGTATTCTACATGTATTTTCAACTTCTGCCTCAAAGACCCAGAAACATGATCCCTCCGTGGAGCGGCCTCGATGAGCTCGCTCCACAGGGGGATAACATGCTGTGATCCCGAGACAAAACATGAAAAGGTTAGTTTTTTTTTTGGTTTTTTTTAGGAGTTTTAGTACTTTTGGACAAAGTGTTAAGTAAAACAGTGATACGTGCACTACTTGTTATGGTTTGCAACAGATCTGCAATTATTGCTTGGGTGGAATCGCCACTTCAGGGGTGATTCAGTGACAATACACTATCCACGTACTGTATAATAACAGTTTTAGATTTACAAATGCGTGAGCGTTATTGGCGCTTTCATTTTTTTCACTTTAACCCCAGTCCCTCCAATATATGGTTCAGCACAGGATATTACCAAATTGCACAGCAGTGAAATGGTTAACGAATGAGCATATACTGTGCTAATTATGAGAGTAGTTCTAGTTCCAGCTTCAACTGTTCGTAGCAGATCAATGTTCATAATAATTTCCGAGAAGGATGGATTGTAAAAATAGAACAGTTCTGTGGTTTCCGGGGGCTAAAGTGGAGGACCTGAGGAATAGAGTGGACGGTATTGTAGCTGGGTCGGGGCCTGATCCGGTAGTGGTATTACATGTGGGGTCCAATAACATCAGGGAGAGGAAATCAGTTCGTTTGGTGGACACATACAAGGACCTAATTAGTAAGCTACTTACCAGGAATGCTCGGATCATCGTTTCAGGGGTGCTCCCCGTTATGGGTGGTGGGAATGAGAGGAACTCGCGGATTATGGCACTAAACGAGGAGCTGGAAGAGCACTGCAAAGACTTGGGAATACATTTCATTGACCACTGGGATTCATTCTGGGGACAAGGAGAGTTGTATGGGCGAGACGGATTGCATTTAAGTAGGATGGGTACAGACCTGTTGGGCCAAAAAATTTTACAGGTGGCTGGGCCTTTTTTGGAGAAAAGGGGGGTAGGGGACCACAGCCGATAACCCAGAGGGGCACAAATGCTGGGAACATAGGAAGAACAACAAACATGCACAATACAGGGACATACCAGGGGTATAATAATGTGCCAGTGAGAACAAAAAAACAAAGATTCATTAAGTTTGGGTACTGCAACATCCAGGGTCTGCACAAGAAAGTAAGCGAAATATCAACAATGATGGACGAAGGAGACTTCGATATAATGGGTCTAAGTGAGACGTGGATACGACGGGATGAGCGGGTTGATCAGATGAAGGGTTGCGTGTGGATAGGAGCTGGGCGAACTGAGGGTCAGAAACGGGGTGGGGGTGTTGGCATCTACGCTAAAGAGGAATTACAGCCCTCATTGATTACAGATCTCACAGAAGCAAGGACTCAGATTCCAGTATCCAACGAAATAGTCTGGGCAAAAATCAAGTTAGGAAGCAGGAGTGTTGCCGTTGGTGTTGTATACTTAGCAGTGGAGGGAAGTAAGCCCGAGTGGAATGATTCAATATATACAACTCTTAGATCGAATATCACAGAGCTTGAAAGCAGAGGGTTCAGTATTGTCCTAATGGGGGACTTCAATGGGCACATCGGGGATAAGGAGGAGGGCATACAGGGAGGTGATAGGAAAATTAACACGAATGGGAGGAAGATGTTGGACCTATCAAAAGAGCTTGGTTTAAAGATCCTGAACAGGGATGCGAAATGTAAGGGTAAATGGACCTGGGAGAGGAACGATAAGAAAACAATAATTGATTATATACTCACTGACGTTAGCGTATGGAGGGAGGTTATAGATGTAGAAATAGATGACGAGGGAAAAAATGACTTGGGTAGTGACCACAACCTGATAACAGTTAAGATTATGGGCAAAAAGACGAATAGAGACAGAAATACCTTCAAGGAAGTTTGGGGACTAAAACAAGGAGCCGACTGGAAGCAGTTTCGGGAAAAACTAAAACCAAGTCTTGAATGTATACCTAGGGATGCAAATGTCCAGAGTATTTCAGATGGCATAGTAAATAGCCTAACAGAGGCAGGGAAGGATTGTATAGGAAGGGTGAGGGTCCCAACGAGAGAGCTCGGATACAGGGTTAACGAGAGACTGAAAAAGGCTATAAAAGAAAGGAAGGTAAAATGCGCTGCTTACAGAAGAAGTAGGAAGCTTAAAGGGGTGGATAACAATGACACGAGACTAATGAAAGGAGAATATGAACTGGCACGGAAAAAGGTGAATGAGATAAAGAATAATAATAGGAAGGAGCGCAATTGCAGTCTTGCCAGAACAATAAAGAAAACGGGGTGTTCGAGCTCAAACGTATTTTGGAACTGGGTAAATAAACGGGGGAAAAGTAGTGTGCAGAGTATCAAAGTGGATGGGGAAAGTACAGAAGATAAAGGCCGTATCGCTTCAGAGTTAGTCAAGCACTGGGAAAAGATAAACGATAGGCGATGGGGCAGTGGGTCCCCACCAAAAAGAAATACACTGGTGGAGGAGAACCTACCCAATCGTGTATGTAGCGAAATAACGGCAGAAGAAGTGCGGAACGTGGTCTCGAAATTAAAAAATGGTAAAGCGGGAGGGACTGATGAAATTCCGAACGAATTCCTCAAAAATGGAGGGGAGGCACTTATTGAAGTCCTGACAAACCTTTTCAACCTGGCTCTGCGAAAGCAAAAGGTCCCCAGAGAGTGGAGGGAAAGTAAGGTGTCGTTCATACACAAAAAGGGGGATAAGGAAGTTCTAGATAACTATAGGGGGATATCAGTTAGTAGTAACATCGGAAAAGTATTCTGTAAGGTCATATACGGTAGACTTGAGGAAGTTATTGAAGAGAAAGGTTTTTTAGGAGAAATTCAAAATGGTTTCAGGAAAGGTCGAAGAGTCACTGATCACTTATTTACACTCACCCAACTGATAGAATCAACAAAGGCTGAAAAGAAAAAGATGTTTCTGGCATTTCTAGATGTGAAAAAAGCGTACGACCGAGTGTGGAGGGAAGGTATGTGGCGAAAGCTCGAGGGCATCGGACTGGGGGGTGACTTTGTGGGAATCATGAAAGCACTGTATACAGATGTGCAAAGCCAACTCAGTCTAGGGAGTATCACTACAAAACGAGTCCCTATGGATATAGGCCTCAAGCAGGGGTGTATCTTTTCACCGATTTTGTTTGCATTGTATGTTAAAGATTTAGGGGACGAACTAATTCAGAGTGCGGAGGGGGTAAATGTTGGAGACATAAAGGTACCAGGCTTATTCTTTGCGGACGACATGGTGTTAATGTCTAGAACTGAACAGGGGCTAGAGAAATTGCTGGAAATTGTTGGTAGATATGGGAACACTTGGCGGCTCGAACTAAATGAAAATAAAAGCAAGGTAATACCCGTTGGACGCAAGGTAGATATGACGAAGAGATGGAGAGTGGGGGAGTTCTCAATCCCCGAAGGGGAAAGCAAACAAATCACTGTAGGAGAAACGGGAGAGTATGAGTATCTAGGGGTAAGCATAAATATAACGGGAAGAGGGGTGTACAGAAATTACTCAGCCAAACTGATTCTGAAGGGGAAAAGAATTCTGAACCAACTAAAACTTTTAGGGAAAAATAGTTTCAACAAGGTCTTTGTGGGGAAAACACTGTGGGAGAGGGTGGGTTTACCAAGTATAACGTATGGCACGGGCGTGATTCCATTAAACCAAACCGTTATTAAGAAGTTGGAAAGTACTCAGAATGATGCCGGCAGATGGATAACAGGGTCGAGTAATGCTGCAGCTTTGGAAGCAGTAAGGGGGGAGCTTGGGTGGATGAAAATCAAGGACAGGGTAGATTTGGGAAAACTGTGTTACTTTAACTACTTGAGAAACCTGCCTGACAACCGGTGGTGCAAACTGATGCTCGATACCATTTGGAATTCTAATATAGATACGGGGTGGTCAAAACATGTGAGGGAACTAATGGACAATTACTCTATAGAGGTCACACACATAGAAGTAGGAATGAAAGAAGGCAAAAGGTTTGTCAAAGAGAGAGTCATGGAAGATTGCAATCGAAACTGGCGAGTAGGGGTTAGCGTGAAAAGATCACTGCAGGGGTTACAATATAAAGAAAAGCCAGCTTTTGAGAAGTACCTAGATGGCACCTTTGGAGGGTCACTGCTGTTCAAACTGAGATCAAGATCACTGGAGCTTCGGGGGAAAATTGGGAGAGATGGAGAAAAGGGATGCCAAATGTGCCACTCTGGAGTAGTGGAGACCCTGGAACATTTTCTCTTGGAATGCCCACAGTATATACCTCATAGAATAAAATTTACTGGAAGAATAATGCAGAAGTGGGGTGAAGAAACAAAGGATAGATGGCTGAAGGGGGACACGACGGAGAGGGTAGGAATGCTTATTGAAGAAATTGAAAAAGAGGAAGTGAGGGACACTATTAAACAGTTTATATCTGAATGCTGGGAGGAGAGGAGGGGAAGAGGGGGTGGGGTGCAGGGGGAATGATGGCCTTCTCTTATGAGGACCGCGACAAATCAGCGGCTGGCCAAAGAGTTATTATTATTATTATCATGTTTAGTTAGAACAGAGTAAAGTGCTCCCGCGACTAGCGAGCATATTGTGTGGGGGAGGATGCGTTGTCGGGTTTTTTCAAGTCTAGATTTTTTAGTTCAATATTCGTTTTGATTTTTTTGTAATGGGGGCACCCACAATAGTTACTAAGATGACTGCCCTTACAGTCGGAACTGCATGCTCTGGTTAGGTGGTTACCTCCGCGTTTCATGCAGGTCAAAGTCCATCTACATTTGTTGGCTACGTGTCCAAATTTCGGGCACTTGTGGCATTGAATTGGAGGAGGGGTGAACCGATACTCCCCCGTTTCATGCCTCTTGCCGTTTATGATAATACCATCAGTCATTATTCTTAGTTTTGCATCGCGGCTAGGACAGGTCACTTTCAGCTTCCACGTGCAATTGCCCGTGGCTCTCGAGGTAAACCTGTCCCAGCTGCATTCTGAGATGCTTTGGCTGATCTCCTGTTTGCTAGTATCGGGGTGTACCCTGGTCACTACCACTATGAATGAAGATAGATAGATAGATATTTATTCGTTCAGTAGCATACAGGAAATACAATGGTTACAATCACATAGTTCAATTAATATATAACATTTTGTATACTACTGGGAGATGACATAGCCAGATTGGCTGTCATCCAGTCATCTCCCTAAGGAATATTTTGCAATACTGTTTACGGGCCCAGACTGTCGACGTTCTTATAAAAATCATCTGATCGGTTATAGAAAATTTACTATGTAAGGGTTGTGCTAGACTTGGCAGTTAAAGTGTTTTCTTGTGGATGTATTTCAGCTTGGGGCCTTCTGGCTGTGTACTACAAATGAAGCAACCTATATTGAGCAGTTCGAGTAAAAGAGATATAAAAATTTGCTTCAATACTATATTTATCTTGAGAGCGGCCCAAAGCTATAAGACATCCCCTGGCGAGGTCATTTAACGCGGACAAGGTGGGTATAGCTATTTGGAGGACAGAATGTCATTTCGTCTGGTCATTTAATTTGTTCATATATAGGTAAAGTAAAGCGGGAAGACGTGTTATGACGGTGTCCAAATCAGCAAGATCACACCCTCTCTCAATCCAGGGGTGAGAACGGGTCGTACTACCGCTGATGTGATCACCGCCGCTACGATGTTTTATATAGTGCAATCTGGACAATAAGGATTACTGCATTCAACATTGTCTGAATAAAGTGCTAGAAGCCTGGACAACAGCTTCTTTTTACGTTTCTATTGTTCATCGTACGTAGATCTCTATCTAGCGCATTCCAAATCCTGGGATACAGGTTGGTAGGTAGACGGTCCAGGGCTTTTGTCCTTGTTCTAGTTATTTGGAGAAGATCACGTTGTCTAGTGGTTCTGACAGGCATACTAGCTACTCTGAAGAAGTTATCAAATGACTGGGGAAGATTATCGTTTTTCCAATCAAAGACGAAGAGGGATACATGGAATTTATGCAGGTCAGTCACCTTGAGTATTTTGTCCCTTTTGAAGAGTGGTTCTCTGTGGGCATTATACTTTTTGTTATTAATTATGCGCAGTGCACGTTTTTGAAGAGTTAGAAGTTTATTGATAGATCTCGAATTTCCCCATGCTTGGATTCCATAAACCAAGTGACTATGTATCAGAGCGAAGTATAGTGTTCTCATAGCCTCATGAGGAAGGATTGCCTTTACCTTGTTAAGGGCAAAGTTTGCGCGTGCAATCTTGGAACAAAGTTGAGCTATGTGGGCGTTATATGATAGACAATTATCAATGGATATACCTAGAAATTTCAGTGATTTTTCAGCTTCATTTGGTCCAACCTTATTTATTATTTGGTTGTTGACGAAAATATTATTGTGAGAGAGCGCTTGCTTATGGGATGGATTAAACACAATATATTTAGTTTTACTTGCATTCAATGCCAATCTATTCACGGAACACCATTCGGAGATGTTTTCTAACTCTTTATTCACAGTAATTGTCAGATTATCAGTATTAGATCCCGAAAGGTGTACGTTGGTATCATCGGCAAAAGATAAAGGGTTTAATGTTGTTGAATTACAAAGATCATTTATGTATAGCAAAAATAAAATAGGTCCTAATATTGAGCCTTGTGGAACACCACAGGTTATTTCAGCTAAGTCAGATGTGCCTTCACCGTATGCAACAAATTGGTGTCTATTTGATAGGTAACTTTTGAACCAATTGTTGGAGATGCCCCTAATTCCATACCATTCTAGTTTCTTCAATAGGATATCATGGTTTATGGTGTCGAACGCCTTAGATAAGTCCAAAAATGCCGCTAATGTTATGTCTTTACTTTGCCTATTATTTGCATCGGCAATGTACTTTAGGAGATGTAGGACAGGGTGGATAGTTGAGTGATTTTTTCTGAACCCATATTGACTGCTACATAGAATTTCAAAGCGATCGAGAAAGCTTATCAGCCTAATTGACACGAGTTTTTCTAGAACCTTTGAAAAGGTGGGGAGGATACTGATAGGTCTATAATTGGTAAAATTATGCACATCTCCAGATTTGAAAATAGGGATTACCTTTGCAATCTTCATTTGTTCTGGCACTACTCCTTGGACAAAGGAGTTATTGATAATATGTGAGAGGGGTACTACAATTTGGTTGATTGATTGCTTGATGAGAGTTGACGTGATATCATTACTGTCTTTACTTAATTTTGATTTCATTGACTGCACTATGTTAACAATTTCGGCTGGCGTAGTTGGTGTCATAAAAAAGTTATTTCGAAAATCCCCTTTCATGTAATCCCAGAAAGGCTTATTTGACGTAGGTAATAACTCACTTGTTTGTTTCCCAATATTCGCAAAAAAACTGTTAAATTCTGTGGCAATTTGGTTATGATCAGTTATTTCTCTTTCACCTTGCTTAAAAAAGGAGGGCAGTTTGGCTTCTCGTTTTACTTTGTTTATGCTATCATTTAATATTTGCCACGTTTTACGCATATCATGTTTATTTTGAGCTAGAATGTTCTTATAATACATGGCCTTGCATTGTTTTTTCACTCTGTTGAATACCCTACAGTAATTTTTGTAGTTTTGAATATTGCGGTCGCTCGGACACTTCAGTTTTTTCAGGTAGAATTTTCGTTTATTTAATGACGAGATCAAGAGGCCCTTCGACATCCAAGGTTGTTTTCTTATAGTATTTGTCTTTGCCTGTGTCTGTGATAGAGGAAAGGCAGTTTCAAAGACATTTAGATAAATTTCAATGAATGTGTTATAAGCCATGTTTGGGCAATCTAGTTCCATTACAGGAGAGAAGTCACACTGAGATAAAAGTAAGTTAAAGTGGGCAACACTTTCTTTGTTTATTTTTCGTTTGGACACAACAGGTCGACGTATATTTTCTTTGGTATCGGTTTCAATATAGAATGTGCCAAAATGGTCAGATACATCAGTTATTACTATTCCCGTGTTAGAATTTGTTGAGATATTATTTGAAAATATGTGATCGATAAGAGTGGCGGAATAGGGAGTTACTCTTGTGGGCTTGGTTATTAGAGGTAGGAATCCCTGACTGAACATTAAATCAATAAAATATCTAGTCTTGTCATGGGAACTGAATTTTAACATGTTGATGTTCAAGTCTCCTACAATGTAGGATGGATTGTTTTCGCGATTTAGTTTGTCGGTTATTTCATTTAATTTCGATATGAAGAGGTCAATATCTGCTTTAGGTGGCGTATTTGGTCTGTATATCACTCCTATTATTTTCTTGGATTTCTTGGTATTGATTTCGATGAAGAGGGATTCAATTACATGCGGAATAAAAAGAGTCAGGTCCGGGCGAACTCTATAATCGACATGTTCCTTAATAAAGAATCCTACCCCGCCACGACCATCATCGTCATTTGGTCTACTGTTCATAAGGAGTGGGTGGTAGCCATTAAGTGTGTATGGCATAGTGGGTGGAATTTTGAATATCTCTGTTAGTCCAATTATGTCAAAGAAACTGTCCATGTCATGCAGGTTGAGTAAAAGATCATTTAGGGCATCCCAGTGTGCGGTGTGTTTTTCCTTGGGATGGAGTTAGTAGCTTCTTCTGACGGTTCTGACTGGTTCTGGGGACAATGGTTTGTTTTTAATAGCCGCTGCATAGTCCATGCCCGGCCGATGTGCTGGGATTGTTATGGCTTGGGGCCCCTGATGACTTGGCCCCTGGTGTAGGGTTGTTAGTTGTGCGGATGGGCTCTTTTTCTGATTCCTTAGGAGGGCAGGTGTTATTTTCTTAGTAGAGGATTTTGCTGCTATTTTGCCATTGGCCAATTTTTGAGTCTGGTCCGGAACCAACCCCCTGTAGTGCTTTCTTTTGCCCGGGGTGCTGGTGGTGTGGCTGGTTACGGAATTCTGAACGGATTCTGTGATTTCGGTGATCTCCATGTCAGCACTGGATGCCGACTCACAGTATTTTTGGCTTGCCATAAGCTGAGAAAGTGACTTGTCCTCAACATGTCATTGAGGCGCAATGTCATGCGCCACAACCTGAGGGCAACTCCCCGGCTCAATTGCTGGCGTTCGAACTGAACCTGGGACTGTATTTGAGTCGTCTTCACCCTCCGGTAGAGAGGGAGGTGCCGACTCCTTGCTTTCTGGGCTGAGATAGGCAGAGACAGAGTCAGTCTCACTCAGTGACTGTGACAGCCTTGATATTTGGATTGTTTTGTCTATTTGATAGGGAATCTAGCTCTCTAGTAGGACTGTCTGGTTTAGAACCAAGAGAGTCCGGAGAAGAGACCTGAGAGGGAATATTAATCCTTGCACCGAACATGGCACTGAGTTCAAGATGCCTTTCATGATTGGCTACCCTCTCCTTCTCCTTCTCTTTTTCCTCAGCTAGTGATTTGATAAGGTCGTTTAGCTGAATTTTTAGCTTGGTATTTTCCAACCTCTCTTTTTCTAGTAGCTCCTGAAGATCTGAGACTGACAGGTATGTTTGTCCCCCTGGGTTTTTAATGGGTTTGGCTTGAGCCCCCGAACGAACCCGGGATCCTTAGGGTGGATGATAAGTCAGAAATTCTTAAGTGAGAACTAACCTTTTCAGTTTTTTTCCATTTTGTCAGTCAAGGAGCGTCTTCTTATTTCTTCTCTGCTATCCTTTTTTCTTTTTTATCATTTCTTCTGAGGTCCATTTTGTTGCAATATTCAACTGAGAAAGCGACAGGCAGTGCGACTTAGGTTACTCTTTTAGGAATTTAGACTATGATTAAAATCACTTGTCTAAATTATAGCTTGTCTGATCTCGGGTTAGGTGAGTGAATGATGTCGAATCTGAGAATGCGATGGCTGTGATGACTGGAATATGGTTTTTGCGCGCCGAAGGCGCGCAGGGACGTTTTGGGGCAAGCTCCTTTCGACCCTCGTTTACAGTATGATACGTTGTGATGACTTTTCGGACGGAATGGTTTCGCGCGCCAAAGGCGCGTAGGGACGGTTTGGGAAGCAAGCCCCTTTCGACCCTCATTGGCTGTTTGAGATCTGTTGGATTTATGTCAAGGCGTGTTGAAAGAGGAAAAGCTTCAGGTACTCGGCAAAATTTTCTGGCTGAGGTGTCTCGGGTGGAAGGTGGGCTGCGTTGATTGATGTTGATTGAACCCTCGGGTGAGGACCAGTGCGGGAGGTTGGGTCCTCTCACAAAGGTGCTACCTCTCCCCGAGGGTGCTGTGATGTTTTATTTTGGGGCAAGTATAGTCTGCCACTTCGGAGATGATTTCGATGGTGGGCCATCATTGGCAAGTATAGTCTGCCTCAGGCTGTCTTAGTCGGTGTTTATGTTCGTGGAAGGAAATCTTTGGAAAGATAATAACAACGACCCCTTTCGGGGACCACCAGAAAGAAGATCCGAACTTCCCTGGTTCGGGGGCAGGCCTGCATTATGATCCTATTTGGCTGGGTCAAAGGATGCGCAAAATAGACGCTTACAAAAAGGGGCAGAGGTGAGACGCAGGACCAACGCTCGCCTCCCTTGAAGTGGTCGACCACTTCTAGGGATGGAGTGGAGGATGTGATGACTTGATGATGATGATAAAATGGTTTCGCGCGCCGAAGGCGCGCTGGGACGATTTAGAGCAAGCCATTTCGACCCTCGATTACTGCATGGTAGTATTCCTATTGCTTTTTGTACTTCATCATGTCCGAGCGTGTTAAAGGAGGAAAGGGAGAGGGTTAACGGCGCCGATGCTTCTTGGCTTTTTTCTTTTGAGGAGGAGGCTGTGATGGTGATAAGGTGTCGATGTCTGCTTTTGGTGTTGGTAGTGAAGGAGCTGTGCTGTTGTTTTTGTTGTTGAGAGGCGCTGTATTTTGTGCAGTTGCTTTTAGTATTTCGTTGATTTGATCCTGCATTTCGTTGATGGTCTTCTGTCTCTCGATGTTTTCTAGAGCTAGTGCTTCGTCTCTCTGCTGCCATATGATGTCCCTTTCTTTAATTTCTCTATCGATGCTTTCCAGTTGCAGGTCCAGGTCTTCAGGAGCAGAGGGGAGAGGCGAGAGAGGAGTGGGAGGAGGCGAGAAGACAGCCTCCTTTTCCAGCTCAGTCTCCATCGGACCGTCCACATCTGGCGTCTCCAGCTGGGGGGCTGGAGGCAAGATGGGTGAGTCCGTGGGAGTTGGAGTAGAAATGGTAGCTGTTTCCTCTTCCTTCCCTTCCTCGCTCTTCTCTCTCTTCTTTTCCAAGAAGGCCTCCAAGCACCTGGAATCCCGGCGTTTGGTGGACGGGCTCTTCTTTCTGCCTTTTTTCTTGCTGTTTTCCTTTTTAGGGCCTCCTGACCTCCTCGGGTGAGGACCAGTGTGAGAGGGGATCCTCTCACTAAAGGTAGTACTACCTCTCCCCGAGGAGGGTGGTGTTGTAGGATTATCCTCTGTCTTGAATTCCATAGACAGATGAACGCTCTTGCCTATCTCCTGGACAGTCCAGGTGATAGGGCAAGAGACGCCCAGAGCTGCAATGGTTTTCCTTAGCGTGGCTGGTAATTCCAATGTCATGATTGTTCTTCAGCTGGTAGTTCGCACTCTGAGTTCAGAGGTGTGAATAATCAAATGATCATGTGATGACTTATCGAATGGAATGGTTTAACGCGCCGAAGGCGCGCAGGGACGGTATGGGGAACAAGCCCCTTTCGACCCTCAGTAACTGTAAATGGCTAATTTCCACATGTCTACTCGTGTTGAAGGAGGAACAGGTTCAGGTACTCGGCAGGTGTCACCGGTTGTGGCGTGATGGTCTCCTTGACTAATGTCTGTTGAACCCTCGGGTGAGGACCAGTGTGGGAGGTTGGGTCCTCTCACAAAGGTGCTACCTCTCCCCGAGGGTGCAGTCGATCTGGATTTTCAGGCAAGTATAGTCTGCCACTTCGGAGATGATATTGAGTGATGGCTATCACTGGCAAGTATAATCTGCCTCAGGCTGTCTCTGTTTGGTAGGACGTCTTTGCAAGAAAACAACAACGACCCCTTTCGGGGACCACCAGAAAGAAGACCCGAACTTCCCTGGTTCGGGGGCTGGCCTGCATTGTAATCCTGTTGGGTTGGGACAAGAGATGCGCAATACGCTTACAAAAAGGGGCAGAGGCGGGGCGCAGGACCAACGCTCGCCTCCCTTAAAGTGGTCGACTACTTTTAGGGATGGAGTGGAGGATGTTCAGGAACCATGGGGGTTACCGTTTCTATGACGGTTCGGCTGCCCATAGCGGTTATTGCGGTGCTGGTCAAAAAAGCATCTTCTGTGTACCTGCTTAAAAGAAGAAGGCAGAATTAGTTTTCATTAGAATGTGTAAAAATAAAAAGATAACAATAGCACATTCTGTTTTAATTTGTGATCTAATCTTTAGCTGAGTCGGAGAAGGTAGCCCTTTCTGGTAGAAGGACACAGTTAAGCTGTTAATCTGCCTGTTAGATCACCTTCTTGGGGTGATAGTGAGTTTGTAGCGGGAGGGTAACAGGTTTAGACACTGAACCACACCCGAGGGTGTTTCTGTTATGCCCTTCGCTGGTTTCGACCATATTTTAGATTTATTTGAGTTTATTTTGGATCACGATTAAACACTGCAAATCCCACCTCCAGCCGGGGAGGCCCAGCCCACACAAAACGCTCGCACCTGGTATCGCGAGCGTCCCGTGTGGGCCGAGCCTCCGGCCGGAAATGAGATTTACAGTATCCAATCGTGATGTAGTTTTAGTTGAGTCGGTGAAGGCAGCCCTTTCTGGTAGAAGGCCACAGTTAAGCCGTTTTTCTTCCTGTTTATTCACCTTCTCGTTCCCTAGTTTTTTCGAGCGGTCTTAGTTTTGATTGCAATTTTGGGGCTTTTAGTTTAAACAATATTTATTCATGAGAAAATATGATACATACATATCATTATCTACAAGATGGTTGTTACACAGAATACGTAATACAATGGTATGCATTAAAGTTATGTGTCAAGAACGAGATTTGTTGGAAGGATTCAGCATTAAGCTTTTAGCTTGTATAAGCTGTCTCCTTGGGAAGACTGACGAAGTTTAAAGGTAGCTGGAAACACTAAGTAAAATATTGTTTAAACATGAGAAATAGAGAGAGTAAGGAGAGTAATAGAGAGAATAGAAGAATAAAAAGGGACAAGGAACTTAACCCCTTTCCCAACACGTGTAGAAGACGACACTTGAAGAATAATTTTTGAATAACTAGAAATGTTCAATGTCCGTCTCAAAAGCACAGCCCATGACCCCTCACCGGAACGAGCTCATCGAACTCGTTCCATTGAGGGGTCACTAGCCATGTTCCCGAGACGAAAACTGAAAATATAAAGGGGGTTAAATGGTGATTTTCTTGGATAACACTGACCGTTACATTGGGTAAAGGGTTAACTAGGAAATGGGGAAACAACCTGAATTCAATGTTGGCTATCACAGAATATTCAATAGGGCAGCCTCAATGAACAAATCGGTAACGGTGGCCCATATGTGTGGCAAATAATACCAAAATGTCTTTGGGCTCACTGTTACGTATTAAAACGTCCACTCACCATGATGAAGTCCTGCACAGCTCTGAAGACAAGAAAGTTTTCATTGTTATTCAAATGTTCGGATCCAAATAAAAGTGTTGAGAGCTCAAAAGTAAATGGCAATGAATTGATTGTGGAATCACGAGCATCGTCATAGATTGGGCAGTGCATAAGAAAGTGCTCAGTATTTTCAAGATCCCCACACTGGCAACGTGGAGATGGTGAGAGATGGTTATCGTATAAGTGGGCGTTGATATTACTGCAATGCAGGCGTAACCTGCAATGATAAATCTGGGCAGCACGAGATTTGGCGCCATAGTAGAAAATTGGTGGTCGCAGGTTCGCACTATTTATAAACGTCTTGAAGTTTATGAGGGAACAATTTTCTCTTACTGAGGGGGGTATTCCATTCCACTGGTCGGTAACTTGCGGGATAAACGAGGACTTATATAAATTGGTGTGGCAAAAAGGAACACGGTGGTTATTTTCCGATCGCAGATTGTGGTTTTGGGTGATAGATGAGATAATTGGTGGCACCTTGTTGGAGATATATGGAGGCGTTAATTTATGATACATCTTAAAAAATTGGATAAGCTTCTGCTTTCGGCGTCTTTCTTCCAGTGAATCCCATTGAGTTTCTGAGTAGAGAAGTTCTTTTCTGCAGCTCACAGTGGCGCCAGTGACTATTCTTGCTGCAGCTACTTGTATTTTCTCCAGGTCAGCATCTTGAGTTGCTGAGCAGTTGTCCCAGACAGAGTCAGCGTATTGTAAAAGAGGTCAGACAAATGCGAAGTATATCTTTTCAAGGACTTTCCGGTCAAGTGTAAACTTATGGGCCCTGAGCAAGTCAATATGTGTCCAGGCTTTAGCGCACATATCATTGATATGGTCGTTCCATGTTCAACCTTTATTCAAAATTACACCCAGATGCTTGTGGCTACACACCTCCGAGATTTGAGTTCCGCTTAAATATATTGGTGGGTGCACTGGAACGTTACTTTTACGTGATATGATCATAGTTTCCGTTTTATGGGGGTTGAACTCGACGAGCCAAGTTTTAGCCCAATGTTCAATTGTGGCTAAATCACGGTTGAGTATGATGGCACCTTGGTCAGGATTCTCAATTATAAGATAAAGGGATGTATCATCTGCAAATAAACGTATGCTGCTAAGTAGGTTTACAGTAATATCGTTGATGTAAATCAGGAATAACAGGGACCAAGGATAGAACCCTGTGGAACACCAGACGTTATTGGTTTCCAAGGAGATGCCTCAGAGGCTACAAGGACGCGCTGGTACCGATCAGAAAGGTATGATTTTAGGAAACAAAGCAAGTCACCAGATATTCCTATTCTCTCGAGCTTGTGAATAAGACCAACATGCCAAACTTTATCAAATGCCTTACTAACATCACAAAAGACGACCCTTACTTCTTTTCCTTCGTCAAGAGCATGACAGAATTCATCATAGAGGTCTGTCAGTTGTAGAACCGTAGAGTCACCTGGAGTAAAACCAGACTGAAACTGGCTTAGTATGTTGTTATCACATAAGAAATGCCATAATCGTTTGAAGATACATTTTTCAAGTAGTTTACCAGAACAGCTAAGCAAAGATATTGGCCGATAGTTAGTAACTACATTAGACGGATTCTTTTTCAGCACCGGTGTCACATTGGCTTTTTTCCATAAATTTGGAAAGTAACAGTTATCTAATAACCTATTGAAGAGGGTCGTAAGTGGGTCACACAATGAGTCTTTACATTCTTTTAAAAGTCTGGGACTTATTAGATCAGGACCAGACGCCTTCGATACCTTAATACTCTTGATTGCTTCGTACACTTCCTTGCTTTCAAGTGTTATTTTGTCAAGCGATTGTAGGGTAGCCAGGGGTGAATCTGGCAAGGATGCATTAGTGTCATCCAATGTCGAAATGGAACAGAAGTAATCATTGAACACTTCCGCCTTTTCTAGATTGGTTGAATAGAGTTTGTCGAGGTGACTTATAGTCGGGATTCCATGGATATTTTTACAGATAAATGTTTTTAATGTTTTCCACCACACTGACGATGGTGTATCCGGACAACTTAGTTCTGATTGGACTTTTGATATATATGTAGATTTGGCTTTCCTAACAGCTGATACGACTTCATTTCGTTTATGCTTATATCTCGCCCAGTCTTGCAGTTGGCCAGAGCGCTTTGCTCTACGGTATAAACGTGTTCTTTGCCTTATTAATAATCGAATTTGATTATGCATCCATTTAGGCTGGTTAGCCCTAGAGGTTATCAATTTGTTGGGAATAAATTTAGATGCCTTTTCGAGTAATTGATCGGTGAAGGTGGATACTACAGTGTCCAGGCACGAATGAGCAAGCAGTCTTTCCCAGTCTACGTTATTGTATGCAGTGTTCAGACCATCAAAGTTTCCCTCTGCATACAACCATATGCGTCTCTTAAAGTTTTTAGGCTTTTCTTTCTTGAATTCAATGGCAATATAAACTGGACAATGATAGCGAGTCATGTCAGGTACAAGTGGTTCTAGGGCTTCACATTCCAGTACATGTACAGTATTACTAACCGCAAATAGGTCGATCAGAGTTGCAGATGATTCGGTAAAGCATGTTGGTTCTTCCACAAGCTGTCTAAGATTGAAATAATTACTCAGTTCCCGGAAGCAACCATTGGGAGAACCATATTGGTTGTCGTTGAAGTCACCAGTAATAATTATGTCTGAAATTAAGGTATCTTTGGCTTTGTCAATAGATGCCGTAATTTTATCCCAAACATCTGAGGGACTACTGGGTGGGCGGTAAAATACTCCTAGCAGCAGTGACGTACCATGGGTCATGAACACTTCAGCCCAGATGCATTCAATGTCATTCACCTCAAGATCAGTTCTATGCCGAAAGCACAAGCCGTCTTTCACGTAGACGGCAACACCCCCTCCCCTCGACAAACGGTTAAATCGTACAGGTTCTTGGAAGCCATGGATCATAATATCTGATGTTGGGTCCGAGCATTGAAGCCATGTCTCAGTAAATGCTAAGATATCATGGGAAGATGATTCATATTGAACAATGTCTACTTTAGGCTTCAGGCTTTGGATGTTCAGGTGAAAGATTTTTAATGCATCATGGTTATTTTCTCTGTACACAGAGTCTGGTCCAGGATTTGATTCAATGTCTCCGGACAATAACAAGACCACAGCCAATACCAAAGTCATAAAATATATAAAATAACAGATGGCTGAGGAAGTTGGCATTGTATATGGTACATTAAGTGTCGGTGGGAGATTGTGTCTTTCAACATTCGTACAAAGATCATTACTGCATTGGCAGCGTAGGATAAATTTGTTGAATAAAAGATGAAACAGGGCTGATGTTACAGTAATGCTGATCTGGACCTTAATACGAATAGACCACATGTAAAGATACACAAGAGCACAAAGGGACTGGTGTTTTGTTAGTCTTCTTTTCAGGCCGCGAGCATGAACTACAGTATTGAATGTACCAATCCTGGCGCGGTAAGACTCAAGACTATACATTATGTAATCTGTGGGTGGTAATAATACACACGTATGCATGATGCCCGGAGATTGGTAACTTTCAATGACAGGATACACACACATATATACAGTCCATTTTCAGGAACCTGGAACTGAGCAAAAGGACACGCCATCACGCATTCCAGAAGATATAGACCATCATTGACTTTGTCAATGTCGGCCCACATCATCTGGGATGGGTGGTGGAGGGTTTATACTTACTAGTTACTGACTATTTGGGCCGACTTCTACACACATACGTGTATGTGCACATATATATGCTCTCAGATATACATAGACACAAACACACGTACACATATACACACATATATACATGCAGATACACAAACACACACACACACACACGGATACACACACATATATACATATACATGTACACATATATACATATACATATACATACATACACACACACATATATATATATACATCTTTACACACATAAATACATGTACTATACTTGTGGGTTATGATAATCGTACATATATGCACAATCGAGGAGATGAGATACAGACGGTAATATATTTGGCTGGACAGGATTCATCAAGCTTTATGTACCACTAGCAAGCTTTGTAATTGCGCCAAGGAATAAAAATCAATGAGGGAAACGTATTCCCTTCTGACACGAAAAATCGAAAATTGTCAGAAGGGTGTAGCTATTGTGCTGCGGAGGTCCCTAACAAGTGGGATCCACCCAATATCTTACAGGCTTAATCCTTCTTGCAACAGGTGAGTTTCCATAGGAGGACGATATTACCTGTGATATTGGTAATAATAATGGTAATAATAATGGTGATAATATTGATAGTAACGAGAAGGAGGAGAATCTCAGCTGGTCACGTTGACACCTTGATCCCCAATGCCATCCCCCATTTTGGGGCTTTTGTCGGCCTTCTCAAATGGCTCCAAGTTCTGAGATTAGTTCACTGTCGGCTAACCGGTCATGATTTTTCGCAGCCAGGGTGGCTAGGCGGTCTTTAATGGTGGGGATGTCGGCCCTGTCGTGGGGTGTTTTGATGGGTGTGTCCCAAGGGGCACGGAGGGCGACCCTGAGCGCGTGATTTTGAACCCTTTGGAGTTTACTCATATTTGTTTGGTTGAGGTCAGTTAGGATGATTGCCCCGTATTCGAGTACTGGGCGCACAAAGGCTTTGTATAGTGTGAGTAGGGTGGACTGGTTGGCTCCCCATGAAGTTCCCTTGAGCATTTTCAATAAATTAATGCGTTTAGTGGCTTTTTTCGCCATGTCGTCGGTGTGTTTGTTAAAGGACAATTTTTGATCAATGGTGATGCACAGGAATTTCGCCTCTTTGCCTTCTGGGAGGACTTTGTCCATTAGCTTGATGTCAAAATCACGGTTTTTTGTTTTGCGGGTAAAGGTGATTCGTTGGGTTTTATTGGCGTTCAGTTTTATTCTCCATTTGGCACATCAGTGTTCTAGGTCGTCGAGAGCGCGTTGCAGAGGTTTTTGGAGTAGATAGGCCGTGCTATTAGAGTCCCAGAGGCCTTTATCGTCCTCGAATTGTGAGAGTTGAACTCGATCCTCGGTGAATTTAAGATCGTTGACGTATATGATGTACAGGAGGGGGCTGAGGACAGACCCTTGGGGAGTGTCTGCTTCTAGGGGGACACTGTCGGACATTTCGTTGTTAACTCTGACTTTAATTTCACGATCATTTAGGAAGGAGGAGAGTAGTCTAAGTAGTTTCATTGGGAGTTTCATTTTAGATAATTTGAGGCGCATTCCGTTGCTGTGCCATACAGAGTCGAATGCTTTTTCGACGTCAATCAGAATAGCCGCGCCTATTTGTTGATTGTTGATGGCGGTTTTCATTTGGGTCACTAGTCGGTATACATGCTCGATGCCTTCTTTACGGTTTCTATAGGCTCTTTGCTGAAAAACTCGTTGTCTTCGAGGTGCCCCCTCAGTCGATTGGTAAGGATTCGTTCGAATACCTTGCCAATGCAACTGATGAGGCTGATTGGGCGGTAACCGGCCGGATCGGAGAGGTCTTTGTCAGGTTTTGGTATCATGACACCGATGGCATTTTTCCAACATTTGGGAAAGTAGCCATGGGTGAGACAAGCGTTGAACAGTTTGTTTAGTCTTTCGATTAGGGAATTTGGGCTTTGTTTAAGAATTTTGTAGCTCACTTCGTCTTCTCCGGGTGAGGACGAATTTTTGCATTTTTTAATGACGTTGATGATTTCGTCATTGGTGATGGGGGTGACGAGGTCATCGTCATCCCCGTCTTCTGGCTCGTTATCGAATTTGGGGTCACGGTAGATTTTAGGGTGTTCGTTGATGAAGTCGTCAATTGCGTTTATGACGGCGTCATCATTGCCCGATCCTTGATAAGGGCGATGCGTTTTTCTTAGATTGTCGGCAAAAGTGTCGGCCTTGTCTTTGTCGGTGCGCGGACCATCTTCCCTTTTAAGAGGTTTGGCAGCGGCTTTGCCGCCCTTGTTTTTTTGCCCCGTTAGGATTTTGAAAGAGTCCCAGAATTTTGTTAGCATCTTGGACCCCATTAAGGTTGGCTGTTACCTTTTCCCAGTTGGCTTGTTTTTCAGCTTTGAGGGCTTCCTTCACTTCGCCATGAAGGCGTTTTTTTTTTGTGTGTGTGTATTAAGCCCAAGAGCTCTATGAGGATTTTCGGCTTTAAACTACATTTATTATTTATTATTATTATTATTTTTGAGGTCAGCTTTCTTACTGGGGTCAGTTTCGGCTTTAAGAGCGCGAAGAGCTTTCCGTTTAGTTTTGATTAGTGACAGTGTGTCGCCCGAGATGGTATTTCTCCAGGGGCGCACTTCTTTTTTGGGGCATATTTCGTTTAGGGTTGAGTTAATGATTTTTTCTATGCCCTCGCATTGGGTTTCGAGTTCCGCTGCGTTGGATGGGGAGGTTCCAGTTGATTTTTTCAAAATTCCTGCGGAGGATGGGTGGGTATCTGAGGGGGCCATTGCCTAGTTGCAGTGAGGCATGGACCGGGAGGTGATCGCTGCCTAAGTCATCATCGCCGACCCAATGGTCATCGATGTGGTTTATCAGAGAGTCACTGGCGATAATTAGATCGAGGATATCAGATGAAAATAGTGGGTTGTTACTGATATAGGTTGCTGAGTTGTCGTTCATAACCACATGGAGGTTATGTTTTTTTGTTATTTCGAGTAGGGCTTCACCGTTGGGGGTGGTTTTGTTGCAGCCAAAGTATAGGTGTTTGGCATTGAAGTCGCCGAGGAAGATGCAGTGTTTGTATTTCCTCATAAAGAATTCAAAGACGGTGTCAGAAACCGTCTTGCTTGGGTCATTGTAATAACAAACAATCGCGATGTTTTTATTATCAACTGTTATTTCAGTTGCAATCACCTCAGCATCGAGGTGATCAGTTTTAATGGTTTTGGCTTTGATGTTCCGCTTTATTAGAAGAGCAACACCACCGCCTTTTGTGAACTGTCGGTCTCTTCTAATAATGCTGAATCCACTTAATGAAATTTTTTTATTGGGATATAGCCAACTCTCGCAGATGCAGATGTGATGACTTCGAACGAAATGATTTCGCGCGCCGAAGGCGCGCAGGGACGGTATAGGGGGCAAGCTCCTTTCGACCCTCGGTGGCTGTATATGATGACTGTCACATGTCTCGGCGTGTTGAAGGAGGAAAAGGATCCGGTACTCGGCAGGTGTCTCCAGTTGTGGGTAGGCGGTCTCGTTGACTGATGTCTGTTGGACCCTCGGGTGAGGACCAGTGTGGGAGGTTGGGTCCTCTCACAAAGGTACTACCTCTCCCCGAGGGTGCAGTCGATCTGGATTTTCGGGCAAGTATAGTCTGCCGCTTCGAGGATGATTATGAGTGATGGCCATCACTGGCAAGTATAATCTGCCTCAGGCTGTCTCTGTTGTAGTTGGACTCTTTGAAGGAAAACAACAACGACCCCTTTCGGGGACCAGCAAGAAGAAGAAGACCCGAACTTCCCTGGTTCGGGGGGCAGGCCTGCTTTGTAATCCTATTGGGTTGGGACAAAAAGATGCGCAATGCGCTTACAAAAAGGGGCAGAGGCGGGACGCAGGACCAACGCTCGCCTCCCTTAAAGTGGTTGACCACTTTTAGGGATGGAGCGGAGGATGTTCAGGAACCGTGGGGGTGACTATTTCCATAACAGTTAGACTGTCTGTAGCGGTTATTGGGGTGCTGGTCAAAAAAAAAACAAAAAAAAAAAAAAACATCTTCTGTGTACCTGCTTAAAAGAAGAAGGTAGAATTAGTTTTCATTAGAATATGTAAACTGAAAAGATAAAAGTAGCACCTCTTTGGTTGCGTGTCCTTGTGGTATCTGCTGTGTGTCTGTGGAGAGTATGGAATGCACGAATATTTACATTCGTAAGAGCAGTAACATACTCTCGTGTGGTATTGTGCTGTGTGTGTGCTTGTCGCTGTGGGGGTGAGTATGAAATGCACGAATCTTTACATTCGTAAGAGCAGTAACATACTCTCGTGCTTGGGACCCCAATCGTTCCGTATTTATTATTTAGTTTTAAGGTGCAGGGGATCGCGAGCGTTTAAGTGGGCTGAACTTCCTAGTTTGCAGCGGGACGGTAACAAGTCTAGCACACTAGACCACACCCGAGGGTGTTTCTTTCCTGTTGTGTCCTTCGCTGGAAGTGGCCTTATTTAGGGTAGTTTAAGTTTATTTGAAGTTGAGGGTGCCGGGGATCGCGATCGTTTAATGCGTGTTGAGCTTCCGAGGCTGTCAGCGGGAGGGCAACAGATCTAGCACACTAGACCACACCCGAGGGTGTTTCTTTCCTGTTGTACCCTTCGCTGGTTGCGGACTTATTTGTTTTAATTTAGTTTAGGGGTATTCGGGGGCGTCGGGGATCGCAGTTCACCTTGTCATTCCCTAGTTTTTATTCGAGCGGTCTTAGTTTTGATTGCAATTTTTGGGCTTTTGTCGGCTTTCGCAAATTACTCCAAGTTCGGAGATTAGTTCGCTGTCGGCTAAACGGTCATGATTTTTCGCGGCCAGGGTGGCTAGGCGGTCTTTAATGGTGGGGATATCGGCCCTGTCGTGGAGTGTTTTTATGGGTGTGTCCCATGGGGCGCGGAGGGCAACTCTAAGCGCGTGATTTTGGACCCTCTGGAGTTTTCCCATATTAGTTTGGTTGAGGTCAGTTAGTATTATTGCACCGTATTCGAGTACTGGGCGCACAAAGGATTTGTATAGTTTGAGTAGGGTGGACTGGTTGGCCCCCATGAAGTTCCCTTGAGCATTTTCAGTAAGTTAATTCGTTTAGTAGCTTTTTTCGCCATGTCGTCGGTATGTTTGTTGAAGGACAGTTTCTGATCAATGGTGATGCCCAGGAATTTCGCTTCTTTGCATTCTGGGAGAGTGTTATCCATAAGTTTTAGGTCAAAATCTCGTTTATTTTTCTTGCGAGTAAAGGTGATTCGTTGGGTTTTATTGGCGTTTAGCTTAATTCTCCATTTGGCACACCATTGTTCTAGGTCATCGAGGGCGCGTTGCAGGGGTTTTTGGAGCAGATTGGCCGTATTGTTAGAGTCCCAGAGGCCCTTGTCATCCGCGAATTGGGAGACTTGTACACGATCTTCGGAGAAGGTAAGGTCATTTACATAGAGGATGTAAAGGAGGGGGCTCAGGACGGATGATGATTTCCAATCTTGCTTGCCTTTTATTGTCACACTCCGGATCACTCATCTATTCGCCACGCCTAAAATACTGCGTGGCACGATCTGATTGGACAGCTGTTTGACCAATCAGAGAACGCCTAATTTTACAACACGTTTATCTATTGGGCACATGGAAAATACCAACGTGTGCTACGATCTGATTGGACAACTCTTTGACCAATCAGACACCGCCGCGATCTTACTGGGTTATCAAACACCTGCGACGTGACACCATCTTATCTATGACATAATCAAACAGTGTACATGGTCATTATCATATTAAGCTTCTTATAAACAAAGGAGATCTTTATCATAATATCTTTATCTGTGACATAATCAAACATACCAGTTGTCCTTTATCTATTTGCATAACTATACAACGTGACACTATCATATCTTCTTATAGACAAAGATTCCCTCTATCTTAATCACCTTTATCTATGCAATACATAGACAAAGACCAGGTGTTCTCTTTCTTAATTCCTTTATAACATGTCTGAATAAACCAGGTAGTCTTTATATCTAAAGCATTTTGTTTGTAGTTACATGTACATGACAACATTTACCTTAGACACACCAACAGAGCTCGAAATTTACGCGGGGGAAGGGGAGGGGGAGATCTTTGTTAGTACTCCTTGGACGCCTCAGTTTGGAAGTCCCCCCCCCCCTAACTATGGGCTAGCCTTGTGAAGGGGAGGAACAGTCCAGGGCTTTGGTGGGAAGGGACTGGGTTTTGGGGAGGAGGGGGCCACATACAGGGAAAGCCAAAATGGGCTATACATAGCCTGGGTCCCTTTGGAGAGGCAGACCCTAAAATGGGCTTTGGGAGGGATAGCCTAAAAACATAGGGTACATACAGGGCGGGAAGGGGGTGGGGCGCCCAAAAATAGCCTAGGCCTAGGAGGGGAGAGGGGAGGCCTAATGGATTTGGGCGCCGGGGTCAGGGGTCCTGACCTCGGGGTCTGGGTCATGGTAGATCCGGGCAATGGGGCATGATTCTCACATCTATACTACTGATAGAGAGAAAGGTGTTGAATGTTCTTTGTAAGTTAATATTCCACCATAAACTGCTAACACGGTTTAACATCAGAGAAAGAGATTTAAATTAACAAAGGCGCCATGCTTTTTAATGGGATATTTTAATGTATCTTTTTATCAATCAAACTTTTAAAAAAAATACATAAAATAAGAATAAAAAGACTTAAATATATAACCATGTAAATCACTACGGAAACAAACTCTTGCTCAAGTTAGTCAGTGAATGTGGGCGATCGAGAGATGAAAAATAAAAAAAAATAATAATAACTACTCAGCAACCGAAACGTGTAAATCAGTCACCCCAAATTACCTCAAATAGCGTAAATATACACTTAGTAAATCTTTTTTATTATTATTAATTTCCTCTATAATTAGTGAAAAAGAAATTTTCGTCCTGTTGGGATTCGTCTTGCTGAGATCGTCTTGTTGGGATATTTTATCCGTTCGTCTTGTTAGGATAACACCCAATTAAACACCGCTTTGATAATTCTTACAGTTGTTTCATGATCATCAAGCCGGTGTTGTTTTTTGATCAAATGGTTTTGCACGCCGATGGCGCGCAGGTACGGTTTGTGTCAAGCCCCTTTCGACCCTCTCTGACAGTAGAGTGAAACTTTTTCTTTCATGTCTGGGCGTGTTAAAAGAGGAAACGTGTGTGAAGAGTTAGCAGGAGAGAATGTATTGGTGGAACGTCTGATCCCTCTTTTTGTAGTGCCGGTACTGTTAATTGCTGATGCAGTCTAGGATCATCAATTGGAAGATTTTGTCCAGCTGTGGGTTGACGTAGTGGAGGTATTGTTGAGTGGATCACCTCACCCGGACCACCGACCTATCGAAAATTTACCCATCCTGGATCTAAATGAATTTAAAAAGATTCAATTTCAAATAGCACAAAACTCAAGTCACTGATATTTTATTGCCTGCTGCCTACAAACATTCGACTTTTAGTCCCCCACCCCTCCACCCCCTCAACATTTCTTACCCTTCCTCTGACGTGGACCAGTGTAGGAGGCCGTGCGAAGGTGTCAAGGTGTCCTTCATTTGAAGTGTGAGGAAATCCATCACAAAGCTAATTAAGATCTCAGTCACTCTGAAGTCAGAGATCTGAATGATGGCGGGCGATGGAAAAAAATGATGTGCGATTGAAACGAAATGGTTTTAGCGCGCCAAAGGCGCGTAGGGACGACGTGGGGCAAGCCCCTTTCGACCCTTCAATTAAGGTATCATATTGTTTCTTTTACTTTTTGTCATGCACCATGTCTGATCGTGTTAAAGGAGGAAAAGGAAGGGAAGAAAGTTAATGGCGTCTGTGTTTCTTGATTTTTTTTTCTTGTGAGGAGGTGGCTGTGATGGTGAAAGGGTATCTATGACTGTTGGTGTGATTGGTGTTTCTCTTGGAGGTGCCTGTTGTTGTGCTGCCCCTGGTTTTGTCGATGTGTCCATTCCTTTGATTAATGCCAGTAGCTCTTGATGTTGCCTTTTGCTTTCGATCGCGTGCTTTTTACTCTCTTCTCGGTGTTTTTTTCAGATCGAACCTGAACTTTTCGGCTTTTTCTTGGACGGTTTCTGACTCGAGGCTTTCCGGTATTGAAGGGAGAGGCGAGTGGGGATCGGGAAGTGGCGAGAAGACAGCTTCCATTTCCATCTCAGTCTCCACAGAGCTTTCCACATCTGATGTCTCCAGCTGTGGAGCTGGAGGCAAGATGTGGGTCTCTGTGGGAGTAGGAGCGGAAATGGTGACTGCTTCCGGGTCCTCCTTTTCCTCACTCTTCTTCTCCAGGAAAGCCTCCAAGCGAAGGGAATCCATCCGCTTGGTTGCTGAACTTTTTTTTCTTTTCTTCTTTTCAGGGCCTCCTGACCTCCTCAGGTGTGCGATTGGGAACATCGGAAGGCTTATAGCGCGCGCAAAAGCAGCCCGAAGGGCTGCTTTGACGCAAGCCTAATAGACAACGTGTACGTGAAATTGGAAAAACCAAGGAATGCTATGCCATCCAATCTAAACCGGAAACCGGAAGTAAAAACATGGGGAACCCCAGCTCTCGTTTTCAGAAACGAACAAATCGAATGACGCCCCCTAAAAAGCGAACGGTGTAATGCGAGATTTCTCCTTAGATCATTCCATGCAGACTGTGAATAATTTATTGAACATGCTTTTCAAAATTAAAGTTTTTCCAAACAAACTCAACTGTCGTTTGCTTTGCTGACTAAATGGCAGAAATTGTCGAAAAGCTAAATGTTCCCAAAAATGCACATTGGATTTCATCGTCTGCTGGCTGGCTGTTGGGATCCCGCTGTTGTTCGATTCTGTGGAGTATTCTGTCACGTGATTTATCTGTTTTGCATTTGCAAGTGCAAAACGCTGTTCACTTCAAACCAACACTGCGTGTTATTGGAACAAAGTTACCAAATGAAAAGCATCAACAACACGTCCGTTTGTTGTAACTTAAAAGTACGCACAGGTCGGATTGTGGCAACGGTCGTTTTCATTCAGTTATTACGAACCTAAGATGTCGAAGTGACATACTGTCTGTCAAACGTTCACGAATTACCATTTCCAAAACAGAAGTTCCGTTCCACTAGGTATGCACCCCAGCGAAACAAAAACAATAAATTTTCGACAATACGTTTCGAGGCCAATTTTTATATTGTAGGTCTGATATGTTTTTAGGGGGAAATAAATCTACAAGACAGCATGTACATGCATTAGTTCACAACGCAAAATGTTTTGTTGGACGACCCCTTAAACACTGTTTTAAATTTTGTCAAGTTTATGTCATTATAATTTGAAAAAACACTGTGAGTTGCGCGCGCTTCTTGGTTTTACCAAAGTTCATATTATAATTTTCGGTACCGGTAGCTGTTTGATTCTGTTCCTGCTAATCCCATTGAGGCGATTGTCTCATTAAAGGCTTATTGCCACTGCGGTCAGCGGGAGGGCTCTTGAGTCGGGGGAATTAGTGGGTCGAAGTTACCGAAATTGGGTCGAAATTACTTTTTTGGGTCGAAATTACCGACTTGGGTCGAAGTTACCTTGGGTTGAAATTACAGTGGGCAATCACTGGCATTCGTCTTGTCACGTGACTTGTCTCTCACCTGTTCGTCTTTTCCAGGGAAAAGCATCTTACTTGTACAGTAGCTGCGAACTAGTTTACAAAAGTAATTTGCACTTTCACGTAGCTACATTTTTTAATTGATCTTGAGGAGAACATTTTCTTATACAAAATAAAATAAAATATCCCAATTCCAAAGAAAACCTACTATTATTTTGAAACTTCCTTTTGTGATTTGCTCGCCCCATAACTCCCAATCCCATATTTCTTCCGTTTTGGGTGACCTTGGCTTGTAACACGCGACCCTATTTTCCCCTCAACGAAAAGTAAGTTTTTCAGGATAAACATGTCATGTTTCTGGAAGAACATACAGTTTGTGTGTTTCCGACCAGAATTACGACCGATTATATCCAGATGCATTTGTATTTGTATGTTTCTTCCTCAATTGTCAGCGTTACTCTCGTGTTGCGAAATACCGAAATGAACATTCCATGTCGAACTTGACATCCATTAAAATATGACCTATATTTATATTCACACGTACTGTGTATAAAACAACAGTGCGCGTGACTTCAACTCTTTCTCCTGGTCACTGCTACTGCTAGTTGATTCTATGCAGACAATAGAAATCTCATTAGACATTACAATTTAAAATTACCCAGGCTACAGTGTCGGTGATACATACTGATAGATTGTAATTTGTACGTGAGTATCCGCCACATGACTAGACTTGTCAACAGAAACATTTTGTTTTTGGAGAAATTGAGTATTAATTTTTGTACTGTGAGGTTATTGAATTTGAATGGTCCTCCTCGATTTCGGTTCAGTATTTTTTAAAAATAGTAGTATTGAAAGGGTTTGCTATATTTGGAAGTCAGCTAGTCCACAGCAGTAATCGACTCAAAGTCGACTAGTCGGGACATTTCTATGGGTAAATAAAATTATAAGGAGATCCATGAATTGTTCCTCAATAATGATAGTTATATAAATATGGCTTCAATATGCAGAGCTTCAAGTTACTTGACTTAAAGAACAGGAAGCAGTGTTTCTGCTAGGGGAAAACAAATGGGGCAACCAAGAGTTGTTGGTACCACAGGCCGACCATAGGGAGGTCCGCGGTATGAAAATTTTAAATTCTGGGGTCCCAAAACCCTCATTTAGCTGCATCTGAGGGATATTTTACTTTTTTTTTTACACCAGCCCTCGCAATCCAGAAAATTCGCCTCAGCAAAAAAAAATGCAGAGGCAACGACAGTTTGCATCAGCTAAAAGACACTTTGCGTCGCCACTTTTTTTAGATGAGTATTGTTAACAAAAACAAGACTTTACGAGAGCCTTAGAGGCATTATGATGAGTGCAGCTTTTGTGTGAGTGTGTCGATTTGAAGTCTGTTGTTCCTGAATAAAATTCTACATTGTGTGGTAAGTTTTGCGTTGTTCGTCATTGTTTGAACAAAATATCACTATTGCGAAAAAAGGGAATAACATTTCGGCGGCAAAGTGGGTTAAAAACCAGTCACCTCAAACCCTGTCAGTCTACCTCAACAAAGATCCAAATTTTGATTAAGTTTGTCACTTTCGTTTCTATAATTTCAATAATTTGGCCGAGGTTATCAAACCCATACTGCATGTCAGGTGGCCTTGTCTACTTCCACTTCAAGATTAACACAACGTGTATCGGGACGGGCGTCCTTGGGAAGGTTTGTAGGCCGAGGCGGTTTTGACCAAGTTATAACCACCGTCGTCCAGGTACTCCGTAACAAAAAAATGGGCGGTAAAATAGTCGGATGCGAACATTTTTCGATTCCGAGATCAGTGCTGGGGGAGGGGGGGGGGGGGGGGGGGCGACTCCATCACTTTCAGTTTGTAAATGCGTATAACATCCGTCACCGGATTTCAAAGTTTGAGTGGTCCAGTGACCGTTGGGAACGGCGAGCGATCGCGCCAGCGCACCATCGCGCACCGCTTTTTCGTATACGGCGAGTAATTAGTCGCGCACGTTTATCTTCCGGTCGTGTTCAAAGCCTTCGTCGGAGTCTCCGACGAAGGCTTTGAACACGACCGAAATTCAAGTCGCCCTCCCAAACTTCCTTGGGAGACATGGCAATTTAATGTATTTTCTTATGTTTTATTTTTTAAAAACACACGCTTCCGCAAAAAAAAGTAAACACGGTTGGTGTTAAAGTCCGTCACACGGCTATGAAAATATCCTAAACTAGCCCAATTTTATATTTCTGAAAAGAATTGCAATGGCGTAGTCGTTCGAACAATTCGCCCCAACTGATAGCAACCAGCACAAAATGGCTATTTAAAAACAAAGTACCAGACAAAACAACGAATCAAACAAGACACGCATCGAGTTAATTAGAATTTATTAAAGTTAACCACCGTTTCAAAACAAAAAAAAATGTATTGGAGACAGTTCGTCCATATCGAAATTGCTTGCGGTTATGCTCTGTTCCACTGAAAAATTGGCTGCATTGAAATTCGCACCGCAATACATTGAATGTTTTTCTTTGAAAACTTGTGAAGTTTGTTGGAAGGGGGTTAAATGTAATAAGGCTACAATAGAAATCACAGGTATTTGGATGGATAAGAATGGCAGACCTTCAAAGCACCAATCGCACGTGTCAGTGAAAGATGGTTGGCAGAAATTGTCAGTTTTCTGAACAGTGTATTATTACACAGCGCAGCCGGGAAGGGAGACAACTGAAATGTTTTGTCATTTACCAAAGAAATTAATTAACTCAAATTGTTAATAACGCTTAATTTACGAAGGATATCGAAAACTTTTTTAACTACGCTTTTCAACTCAGTTAGGGTATTCAGAAACCATGAATGACCCAGCTTCTTATATGAACTTGAAATTTATTTTAAACACTTTAAATATTTTTTTAAAAAGAATATACCTTCTGTTACAGAGAAGAACACTCTCACCATGGGTCATACTAAATTTCAAATCCACATCGTTGACACAAATACAAAATCAACTGCACGGTAACCTTAGTCATCACTGTTCGGCAAAGAGTTAGGGGGTATTCAGAAACCATGAACGACACAGTTTTTTGTGGGGTGGGGTGGGGGTGGGGATTTTAACCTACATTCTGTTATGTAACCATCTGACTTAGTTTTGTGTGTGTTTGTATGTTTGGATAACTTTTATTTATTTTTTTCTCCACAATTGTGTCCTCTATGTTCATTTATTTTGTCACGATGACATATACGTTTTATGTTTTTTTTCTGATTTCTCCTTCATGTCCACTGACTTCTCCCTCCTGGGTCCTGACTTCTCCCTAAAGTCTCTGAAGGGAGAAGTCACTTCTCCCTAAAATCAGCTGCCAGGCTGACCCCTGGTCGGAGGAGTGCAAAGTACAGAAGAACCTGTCATGAGCGACCACCCTTGGGACTTGCCAATTTAAAACTCCACAAACCCCTCCACACAATCACATCTAAAAAAGAATTACCGAATGTGAAGACATTTCGGCCCAATTTCTAAGACGTTTTGGCCTCTTAGGGCCGAAACGTCTCAAGGCCGAAACGTCATAAAACCAATTATTTTGGAAATCGCGCGTTATTAGGCCTACTGATTTCTCAACAGCAATCACCACCAATCCTCGTTATTCCACCTGGGGGCGAATTGGCCCGAGGCATTATTTTTTATTTTAAAAATCACTCTCCTAAAATTTTTCACTCTCGTAAAATCTAAAAGTGGAGAGTGAATTTCCACTCTCCTGCTCTCCCGCTCCCAACGGTCACTGGTGGTCTAACAGTTAAAACTAGAAGTCCTGTCACAAACTGCGCTTATCTGGGCTTAATTGCGCGTAGGAATTGCGCAAAATTGCCATATCGTATGGCACCCAAAGCATGACAGGTTCTCCTTGTTACCCATAGCAAACACAAGCAATGTTCCTGCCAATGGACCTCAGGGTTACCCGGAGGTCCATTGGCTGAAACTTTGCTTGTGCTCAGGCCGTATGTGCAGAATTTGATAGCCTTACTATCGTCTAATGCATAGATTAGCACGCAAATCGACGTGCTATTTGTGTGCATTTCAGGACAGGACTTCTAGTTTTAACTGTAATTATGTCTCCCCTTCCCAGAAGGGAGACATATTGTTTTAGTGCATATTCTTCTTCTTCTCATAAAAACTTTTTTGTCTTTTGACCTACACCTTAGATACTTGGCATGTGGATGTATCACCATGAGCCGGTGTGCAGTGTACCATAGTGACCTTCATGTGACTTTGACCTGAAGGTCAGATTTATGTTTTTTTAAGGGAAACATCACACAAACTTTTTCCGGGCCATAACTTTTTTGTCTTTTGACCTACACCTTAGATACTTGGCATGTGGATGTATCACCATGAACCGGTGTGCAGTGTACCATAGTGACCTTCATGTGACCTTGACCTTTGACCTGAAGGTCAGATTTATGCACGTTTTTAAGGGAAACTGTCTGGACCAGAACTTTTTTGTATTTCGAGTCAGGTTTTAGATATTTGGCATGTAGATGTATCACCATGAGCTGGTGTGTAGCGTACCATTGTGACCTTCATGTGACCTTGACCTTTGATCTGAAGGTCAGATTTGTGCTTTTTTCAAGGAAACTTTTTCCAGACCAAAACTTGTTTGTCCTTTGAGCCAGGCCTTAGATATTTGGCACATGGATGTATCACCATGAACCGGTGTGTCGCATACCATTGTGACCTTCATGTGACCTTGACCTCAAGTCCAATTTATGTACTTCAAATAGGGAGTAAATATCCAGACCAGAATTTTTTGTTTTTTGACCTAGGACTTGGTTATTTGACATGTGGATGTGTCACCATTAGACCGCATGTCGTCTACCTCGATGACTTACATGTGACCTTGACCTCTGACCTTAAGGTCAAATTTATGTACTTCAAATAGGGAATAATTATCCAGACCAGAACTTTTTGGTTTTTTGACCTAGGACTTAGATATTTGACATGTGGATGTATCGCAATTAGACCGCATGTCACATGTAATCATGACCTTCATGTAACCTTGACCTCAAGGTCAAATTTCTGTACTTTAAATAGGGAGTAATTGTCCAGACCAGATTGTTTTTTTTTTGGGGACATGTGGATGTGTCACCATGAAACCGCATGTCCGCTACCTTGATGAACTGCATGTGACCTTGACCTCTGACCTTAAGGTCAAATTTATGTACTTCAAATAGGGAATAATTGTCCAGATCAGAACTTTTTTGTTTTTTGACCTAGGACTTAGATGATTGACATGTGGATGTATCACAATGAGACCACATGTCATCATGACCTTCATGTGACCTTGACCTCAAGGTCAAATTTATGTACTTTAAATAGGGAGTAATTGTCCAGACCAGAATTTTTTTTTTTTTGACATGTGGGTGTGTCACCATGAAACCGCATGTCCGCTACCTTGATGAACTGCATGTGACCTTGACCTCTGACCTCAAAAGGAAGGGGAGACATATGTTTTAGTGCTCTAAAACACTTTCTAGTTTGACATTGTTCTTGAGTAAATGTGACACGCATGATAATGCATTGTATTCCTTATTAGTCATATATAATATTATTATCTTTATGTCATGAACGGATTAAAACAAAAAATAATAAAGTTTTATCAATAAAAAAAATCGGTATCTGTTTTATTAATAAATAATATAACGTGGGGGGGGGGGGGGTTGTACACAAGTCAAAGTGGAACTATTAACAAAGTTATGGAGTTGTGGAATTGCACGCCTTCGCGATGTGTTTATCGACGCATTTCATGCATTGTTGTTCCCCGTTGCATTTGTGTGACAAGTGCCCAAATTTCTGACACTTGTGACACTGAACGGGTTGCGAAAGTACACGATATTCCTCTGTTTCGTATTTTTTGCTGTTGATGTATACCCCTTTGCTTATTAAATTTCCTTACTCTGTTGAATTTAATTAGCATAATGAAGAAAGTCCGAAGTCTTCACTACTGCCAATGAGTATAATTCAAAGAAAAGCAACATGAAGATTGTAACAGCTAAAACAACATATTTATTGTCTTGGTCTTAAATAGAGGAAAAGAGAGCAACGCTATGATGAAACCATATCACGCTAAAACAACATGTCTTGTCATTCGATTTTTTGCGCATCAAACAAATATCATTCCTCTTGGTGGGTACGCCACTGAAACAACATGACTAAAACAACACGCCACTTCTGACTGGTCTCTACATGCTACCAATTCAGTTTAAAACTATTATTAGTTTAATTCAGTCATTCTGGGATGTGTTAATAGGATCAGTGTGGATTGTGGTTAATTTTCGATAAAAAAGTGGGTAAATATCATTTTTTTTAATATATTACTACCCCCAAAAAATATTTCTTCAAAAATCAGGACAACCCACCCCAAAGACCTGGGGCGGGTTGTCCCTGATCCGTTTAACACTCTAATTTCGTGACGATGTTTTGTTTTGTTTTGAAAGGTGCCTCATGTCATGTTTACTTAAAATTGCAGAAGCAGAAGGAACTCTGATGTTAACTTTTTTCGGTAGATATCTCTTACTGGATCTCAAAAGGGTGTTCTCGCATGAGCCAATTTTGTATGAGCTAAGCTTGAATAATTATGCGGGCCGAGTTTTCTTATGAACCAAATTTGTGTTGGACCGACTTTGTTTTCAGTCGCTTCTCCTGTATTCTGAATTTCCCCAACATCGTTACATGTACCGTAACCCTCACCACCGCAACTGACACGCACTAGTTTTATTTGACAGATCCTCACCGATGAATAAATCAAATTAACATTTTAAAAATAATTAATTGGCTTTTGCTAAGAATAATTTGTTCATTTTTTACCACAAAATTCCTCTTAATAATAGAAGGCCGAAATGTCCTAGGTCCAATTGTTCCCGGTTAAACGTATCAGTCCCGACGGAAACGTCTTTTGCCGTTTCAACAAAATGATGTTCTGCTCCGGGACACGATCCGTGTTTCTTTCTATTATTAAGATGGAGTTTTGTCAAGATAATGGTGGGATATTTTTTTAGCTGCGACTAGCAGCTCTATAAGTGGCAATGTCAGTCTGTCTGTGACCAACGAGTTTCAAAACTCAATAATTTTTGAAATACTTGATGGAATGACTGTATATTTGGCATGTAAGTGTATCTTATTGATGTCTAGCCACTGTTCAATGAATGTGTTGTTCCAGATATTTGTCTTGGAGTTATGGCTGTCGGTCTGTCTGTTGGTCTGTCTGTGACCATCGAGATTCAAAACTCAATAACTTTTGAAATACTTGATGGAATGACTTTATGTTTGGCATTTAGGTGTATCTTATTGATGTCTAGCCACTATTCAATGCATGTGTTGTTCCAAATATTTTTCTTGGAGTTATGGCCCTTGATGAACTTAGAATTTTGTGAGATTGCACCACCCTTCGCAGCTACGGCGTCGATGTCGCAATTTTTTTCTAAATTAATAGGGTATTTTGTCAAAAAGACATAGTCTTTTTAATCTGCATCTGTTGATCTGATAATTTTTGCCCATGCTCTGTTTTACTTTCAACGCACACGGACACACTGTTTAGCATCGGCATTATTTCTTCTGATGCAAAACAAAATCACCTCGGCTTTTGCCTCGGCATTGTCGAATGCCGACGCCAATTGCAAGGGCTGTACACTGATATTTATATAGGTTTTCACATTCAGAGAGTCAGTAATTGCTGAAGAATAAGGACCAATGAGGAGAAATCCAGGTGAAAAATCATTCATACAGATTACAATACTTACTGACACAGGCACTCGACGTATTATCAGATTTTATAAATTTTTCTGAAATGTATATTTTATCATCAATACTAAAAACTAGAGGGGTGTCATTTGTGTGCAAAGCACACTATAGTATATCCCCGCAATGCCCGCATTCGCATTTGTGATTATTGTCGGGGCCGAATCAAAATCCAAAACCTTTATGCACATCTACAGAACCTATGAATGAACATGAACACACTTTCAATGTTTTGAATTGAAACCCCTAGGAGTTTTTTGCCGGAAACCATTCCTCTAATGACAAAAGTGGTGCCCCTTGCGCTCCTCGGGGCCAAATCAAAAATCCAAGACCTTTATGCACATCTACAGACCCTATTGATTAACATGAACACACTTTTAGTGTTTCGAATTGAAACCCCTAGGAGTTTTTCTCCGGAAACCATTCCTCTAACGACAAAAAATGGCGCCCCTTGCACCCCTCAGGGCCGAATCAAAAATCCAAAACATTTATGCACATCTACAGACCCTACTAATGAACATGAACACACTTTCAATGTTTCGAATTGAAACCCCTAGGAGTTTTTCGCCAGAAACCATTCCTCTAACGACAAAAGTGGTGCCCCTTACGCCCCCGAGGGCCGAATCAAAATTCCAAAACCTGTATGCACATCTACAGACCCTATTGATTAACATGAACACACTTTTAGTGTTTCGAATTGAAACCCCTAGGAGTTTTTCGCCGGAAACCGTGCCCCTTGGGGCCGAATCAAAAATCCCAAACCTTTATGGACATCTACAGACCCTACTAATGAACATGAACACACTTTCAGTGTTTTGAATTGAAACTCCTAGCAGTTTTTCGCCGGAAACCATTCCTCTGACGACAAAAGTGGTGCCCCTTACGCCCCCGAGGGCCAAATCAAAAATCCAAAACCTTTATCCACATCTACAGACCCTATGAATGAACATGAACACACTTTCAGTGTTTCGAATTGAAACCCCTTGGAGTTTTTCGCCAGAAACCATTCCTCTAACAACAAAAGTGGTGCCCCTTACGCCCCTGAGAGCCGAATCAAAAATCCAAAACCTTTATGCACATCTACAGACCCTTTGAATGAACATGAACACACTTTCAATGTTTCGAATTGAAACCCCTAGGAGTTTTTCGCCGGAAACCATTCCTCTAATGACAAAAGTGGTTCCACTTACGCCCCCGAGGGCTGAATCAAAATTCCAAAACCTTTATACACATCTACAGACCCTATGAATGAACATGAACACACTTTCAATGTTTCGAATTGAAACCCCTAGGAGTTTTTCGCCGGAAACCATTCCCGGACGGACAGACAGAGACCACCAATATATCCCCGCATTTTTTCAAATGCGGGGATAAAAAGTAAAGGTATGACACTTCCCAGTTCAAAATTTTCAACAATCTCTAAAATAGCGAAGGTCTCATCGATCTCGCTCAAATAAACGACAAAATGCCATGTAATTCGAGAAGCTACTGCGATTTCGAGGTCCAGATTGACGAAAGTTGACATTTATTAGGGCCGAAACGGCTGGCTCATTTTCACAACCGACTAACTGAGAGCTATATCCGGTTCTCTGTAACCATTATTTCACCGAATCTGGGATCAAAACTATAGGAATTGGAAAGCAGTCTTCTCTGAAACTATTCCGTAGTGTGTATACAAACGAACGTTGTCGAGTACTCGACAACGTTCGTTGGTATACATACTACGGAATAGTTTCTGCAGTTTCTCAGTACTCGGGGAAATTGCAGATCATTAACAAAGTCTTGAAGCCAAAGTCAATTATTTCTCAATATACACATCGCTGCTTCGAAGTGTAATCTATCCCAAAGGAGAAGTGGCAGATTTACTATGTTTTAACCGTGGAATGACGATCATGATCGATATTTCGGATAACCAGTTGACATTTTTTTTCAAATCGGTTAGTTAGGTAACTGGTTTCAAACTGGTTATCCGGTTAACAATTTCAGTACTATTAAACATTTATTCACTTTTTTTCACTTTTTGTCAAGTGAATCGAGACTTCGGCTACCGGCAACTGCTGTTATCCGGTAACCAAATAATGAATGCCACGCCGCACGTTCATTGGTCAATATGAAATTCAACACATTATTTTTCTTTCAAAATATAATTCATAGTAAACAATAGAATGTGCTCCGTGTAAGCTGAAGTTCATTCAAAGTCGAAAATGCTGCTGAAAAGGCCACAACCTTATAACTGAATAGGCTGGTGTGGGGAAAACATTTTACCTTGGACTAACACATATGAACAAAAAAGTATTTACACTCGGCACAACTGGTTGGCAAGCACCAATATTCCTTGTGGTTCAATTAGCATGCAGAGATTTTTTGGTTTGATGGATGGCAGATTTTTCTGATATATTTTTGATAAAGAAAATCAAGTTTGATGACAATTATCATGATATAAAAAGAGGCTTTATCGGCAGATGTTATAATTATTAATGAAATATCTATGCGTGCGTTTCCTAAAACTTTTTCAATAAATCGACACAATCTGTAAGGAGATCAGATGAAATCACCGTAATGTTTTTGGAGGCATCCAGTTGATTTTATGTGAAAATTTCTTTTAGCTGTGACTGGCACGTACATAATGCAAATTATAATGACCCAGGAGACTTTATAATATCTGCAGAAGAACTTCGAATTCATGTGTTTAAACTGAACACTGAACGAGTGGTTATCTCAAAGGGCCTAAGTCTCAACATTTTATAAGTTGAAAAAAAAGCAAAGTTTCAGCTAATGGACCCCACCCCTTGTTTCTCTCAAGAGGTCTGCAGACTGAAACTTTGCTTCAATTTGGGCAATGAATGTACATGTAGGATGCACTGACACTGATGAACTGTCGAATGTGCCTACACAATGTGGGATGTAATTGTTTTGTTTGCATGTGTGTGTGGTGCACAATAATTGAAAAAAATGAAACATAAAATTGAAAATTTATCTTCAAATTTAAAACATTTTTCAGAGTAACATGAAAATTTAGCCATTTATTCTGAAATTAGTGACAATCGGAGAACTGAGGTTTTTATAAGGCCATAAAAAAAGGAACCTCTGTTTCTCAGGCCCACGTGCATGGTCATTTTTGCAGCGCATGCAACCTTTTTATCGCCTCAAAAAATCTTAAAATTCAAGTTATTGTGCTCATTTCGGTAGATACTCAAGTCAGAAAATGTTTTATACCGTAAAAAGTAAGTATAACGACAATCAGAGCGGCAGTGTCTTTCAGACTGACAAAAATTACAAAGGGGAATGGTTGATTTGCACCAACCCTGAGAAACTCTGCAGAGTCAGGCGCAGTGTTGAATGGAACACGTTCTCCAGACATTGTTTTTTTTGTAATGACCGTCATTGTGTTATTCGGAACTGTGTAGCGAGTTGACCAGTAATGGAATTAATTGAATTTTGGGAGCAGGATAATTGTTTGAATCAATGATATATCAAACAATAACCTTTGATTGATGTAAAAGTAACATTTGCATTTGAAAATAAATCGTATATTATCAGCTGTGTGCAGTTGAATTGGGAAAAAAACACGCAAACATTTATTCGTTTTGTATTTAATTTTTCAGAAAAATATGATTTATGGATGAACTGTTCGTTCAAATAGGTTGTTATAATTACAAATATATTGGGAAAAAATTCCGATTCATGATTTTCTTAGGCAAGTTGTGAGGGAAATCAGGGAATTTCATATTTTGATAAAATAAATCTGTGAAAGTTGGTAATTTACAGCACTTCGACATTTTTCCCAGAGACGTTCTGTCCCTGTAACGTTTCGCCCCGTGCCGTGGAATAATTTTCACGTTTCACTGAGAAAAAAAAACATTTCAAACACCCTTCATTTATTACCCAACACCCCTCCAGTGAATAACCAATGTGGCTGCATGGACTACCAGGACATTGGGTGGGGGCAAATTACCACAAACAATCTCTCGTCAGAAATAAAAAAAAAGTCGCCCACCCGCATCCTTTTTGGGGAAAAATGGCCTGAGAAACAGTCAATCAACTTTGTATGGCCTAAGGATACATTTTTTTAAATTTTTGTTGTTGTTGTTGGCTAATTCTGTTTATTTGTGTGGGACCAAAAAGGACTACCACCAAAAAAGTATTGTTGGGAGGTTATGAAATTTTTCCATGGTTTTGGTTTCTACTCGGTTTTTTTTTTTTTTAAAAACAGTTGAGTCCGGTTTCGGTTTTGTTTTTTTTTTAGAGAAAAATATTCCAGTATTAAACACTATAAACATTTGTGTTTTTTCCCAAATATTATTAGTTTTAATAAAAGTTCAAAGTGCAAGTACCTTGCCCTCTCTCTGAAATTATGAGATTATATATAGTACAGCACATGTACAGAGAACCATTAATCCAGAAGACAATGAAGATTGTTCACAGAGCCCTGAGTCAGCATATTTGCAAAAATTTAAAAAAATCTTTTCTCCAGAACCAATGGTCAGAATCTTTTGATATTCGGTATGTACAGCATCCATTGTGGAAGGGGGGGGGGGGGGGGGGGGGGGTACAAGTTTGATACAAGTTTGTTAAAATAAAGGCCATTGGTTCATATTTGGGCTCAATACAGAAGCCCACATTTTTAACTTAAGGCAATATGGGGAATATCTTTTTAAAATCTTCTTCTTCAGAACCACCAGTCACAATCTTTTAACTCCCAGCACTCTGGTGGTATTTCAAAATTTTCGACATTGACCGCATATTGCCGTGGCAGCATGAAAAATTTAACAAATTATATCTTGTTTGACAGAGCTCAATGAGCTCTGTCAAACAAGATATAATTTATTAAATTCTCGGTTGCACTGTGGGTAAAATTTGCTGCTGAAAACCTGTTATTTTGTCAACAGTGTGCAGAGAGTTAATGTTTGGTATACATTATTGTTATGAGGGTCAGATTCAAGATTGTTCAAACCAAGTCCCTAGGTTAATATTTTGGGCTTCCTACGGAAGCCCAAATTTTAACTTCATTCAATATGGTGGATAATTTTTAAAAATCTTCAGATCCACCAGTCAAAATACTTTCATATTTGGTATACAACATCTCTAGGGGGGGGGTCAGATTCAAGTTTGTTCAAATCAGATTGCTAGGTATATATTTGGGCTCGCTATAGTAGACCAAATTTTAACATAGTGCAATATGAGGAAATTTCTTAAAAAATCTTCTTCAGATCCACCAGTCAGAATGCTTTCATATTTCGTATACAACGTCTCTAGGGAGGTCAGATTCAAGTTGGTTCAATTTGAGTGCCTGGGTTAATATTTGGGCTCCATATGGGAACCTGAAATTTAACTCAATATGAGGGAATTTCTTCAAAAATCTTCTTCAGATTCACCTGTCAGAATCCTTTCATATTTGGTTTACAACATCTCTAGGGGAGTCAGATTCAAGTTTGTTCAAATTGGTTCCTTGGGTTAATATTTGGGCTCCCTATGGTAGTCTGAATTTGAACTTAATGCAATTTGAAGAAATTTCTTTAAAAATTTTCTTCTTCAGATCCAAAAGTCAGAATGCTTTCATATTTGGTATACCACATCTCTAGGGAAGTCAGATTCAACTTTGTTCAAATCAAGAGCTGGGGTTAATATTTGGGCTCCCTTATTGGAGCCAGAATTGGCCATGTAGGTGAAGAATTAGAAAACTTGTATTCAGTACTCTCTAGAGGTGTTCAACTAAGATTAACCCACATAGGTTGTATCAAGGGGCTTCATAGGGGAGCTCCACATTTTACATTATGATCAACTGAAGAAAAGGCATGATGCTCGGACTATTTTTGCCACTCCTGAGGGGCTTAAGGATTGACAGTGTATCCTACGAAGATGGATGGCTTAATGTAGACTCATTCTTGGACTCTGTTTATATCATGTTCTGTTCAAGCTGAATGCCTCAGGCCCCGTGGGACCTCATGTTTTAATTCCATTCTAACATATACCTAGAAATTACTGACAGTCGCCAGCAGATGCATGGATATTGCATTCAAGTGAAGTGTGTGGTCATTTTGGTAATTTGATGTTTGTTTTTATTTTTGTCCAAAGCCAGGTGGCACTTTCAATCTCGCACTGAATGGGGTGATTGTTACAGTATGGAAATATTATTGATATTGGTAACAGAAAGAAATCTGAGAATCAACAACAATAACTATGAATTTAACTATTCTGAAATTTAATTTAAAAAAATTAATAAAAAAAAATGATACAAAGATCTTTTACACTAATTGGTTTACACAAAATAAAAATAGTGGTACTTATCAATTATTGAATTAGTCCAAAATACAGTTTGACAGAATCCAGTAATCCAGTGGTGAAGAATCTTGTGAAGAAAGTTACCAGCTGGTAGTATTAAATCCAAGAATGTCTCTTCAGAAACAGTATCCCGTAGATTTGTAATAAAATTTTCACTAAGAAATTTCATCAGTCTCCAATAAAATATAATAAAATTCTCCTCAAAATTCAAATGGTGTAAAAATCCAAGAAGTATTTGTGCAACAGGTAATTTCCAAATAATCCAGTAGAATCCTGGCTTTTCACAAAAGAATATTCTGTTTCACAGAAAGTATAAATTCTTTTTTCCAAGACGAATAGATTCTCTTCAAAATTCTCTTTTGGAATCAATCTTTTTTAGATTCACAAAGAAGCAGTGCTTCAATAATAAATGCACTGTCCTAGAACAACAATAATTTCCAATGGAAACAACTGCTGTGAAAATAAGTTCTTCTGAAATGGCTTTCTAAAAAATGAGTTTTTTGAATTCTGTTGACAAACCTTTATATAGTAATCAGATAGAATGTCCTAGAAGGTGAAATGTCTACAAAGTTCTAACAGTTTCTAGGTGATTCTGTCATAATTCAAGTAAACAAGCTATATGTACAATATATTAGTGTAACAAAGATGTAAACAAAGGTCACTCAGTGCAAATGAGTCAGACCAGTCAGAAAATGCAAAAAAAATATATCAATCTCGATATAATATGGGGGCTATATAACAGTGATTTTTATCATTTCATTCATTTGTCATTCGAAAGGAAGTTTATTTTATACGTAAGTACAATTATATTATGGGACCCAAAAAGTTATTAATTAGGCATACCAGGCTCTGATTTTTTTTGTGTGATTTCAGCCCTTTTTATTAGCTCACCTGGCCCAAAAGGCCAGGTGAGCTTTTCTCATCACTTTGCGTCCGGCGTCCATAAACTTTTCACATTTTCATCTTCTCTGTAACCGCTGAGCCGGTGTGAACCAAACTTGGCAGGAATGGTCTATGGGAGGTCCTCTACAAATGATCCTCATTTTGTTCCCATGGGTTGAAAAACATGGCCGCCAGAGGCATTCTTTGATTCTGGTTGGTGGATTTTCAAAAATCTTCTCCTCTGAAACTGCCAGGCCAAATGTTTTGATACTTCACATAAATGATGACTGGGACACCCTCTACCAACGATTCTCCTTCACTGTTGATCGGGTTGTAAACATGGCCACAATTGCAGCTTATAGTTACTATAGAAACCCTATGGGAAATCACATATTTTTATACTGTACCAATGACCCAGACATAGCTGGTGCTAACTCTTAAAATATAGGGCCAAACACAAATTTTGCCCCCCAATCCCCAAAATTTGCATCTAAAACTAAAGAAAACATGTCCTGAAAGGCCCTCCACACTTCGCCCCTACTGCGCATGCGCAGTGTCAAGGACGTTCCGAAATTGGCGCCATTTATCATTCTAAGTTTGGCCCTTCATCAGTTAACATCTGACTGATCTTTGTGCTTTTAAATCTCAGTTTAAATGATGCCAGACACATAAATATTAGTGAAATGGTGATTCTAAGGAGGATAGAAAAGGAGGAGAGGAAAAGAATGTGTGACAGAATATTATCAGGGCTGTAACTTAAAATTTTTTAATGGAATTATGTTAAGTTACCTATTTTCAAGGCAGCAGCCATTTTGTTGTCATTCTGATTGTTTAGTTACACTGTTTTTTCAAGTGTTTTCCTCTCTCCCTGTCCTTTAAGTTCCCCCTTGCTATTCTCCCATGCTTTTGGCATAGTTTCTGTAATTATTATTACTAAAATTTCTTGGGAGTTTTAGCTGAATAACAGAATGAATTCTGTTCTTTCCCCATGTTTACGTCTTCACCTACGGGTGGTTAGGCGTTGTGTTCTGCATCTACCATCTGATGTTCTGCAGTTTCTTCCCTGGAAGTCTCTGTTTTGCATCAGATAGTGTATTTTTGGTAACTGACTTTGGGCCTGGGTGCCTGGAGTCTTATTTTAGTGTTTTTACACTCATTGTTTACATTTACAACAGCCCTCTGTGTGAGGGGGGGATTTCTAAATAATAATATCTTTATGTTATTTTAATCATAACTAGATACATTATTATTGTTCGTAAGTGTTGAATAAATTGTTTAAAATATTTTTAAAATTTTTGTCCACACTTAGGCTTGGGATCCATTGGGGCTCAACGTTACTTTTCAGAAACTTGGGCTGTTCTGAAAAAATATTTTTTCAAAATATTTTGATTTCAATTATTTTTTCTATATTAATGGATCATATTATTATTATGTATTTTGATTGCCAGGGGTTAGTGCGAGTACCAGGACTTGTTTTCTTTTCACATTGAAAGGATATTGATCAATTGTTTTAAGAGGAAGTCTTCCTCTGACCTTATTATCATTCTTTATGTGGTCAGTGTACTCGCATTAACTCCTGCTCTGTATCGTATGATTTCGATGACAATATGGGAAGCGTATGTCACGGTATGTTGTTGGGGATTTGGACACTCCGGTCCTTTCCCCGCAGGGTCACTCTACTTTATCAATTTCTATTTCAGACGATCAAGATTAGGGTGATGTATCTGTGATGTCTTCCAACAGTGTGCCTCCGTCGTCACAATTAATGAAGGGCTAGCGGAAAAGTGCTCATGTAATACGCCAATTGCCTAAGAGGACCCTAGTAGGTTCGACGGCCTTTGACGTCCGCTAGCTCGCCCGGTGTAGCGTCCATTCACCGAATGGTTCGGCAGCCGGGTTCGTCCGTTGCGGTCTAGAAGGAATTTTGGGGTGATGCGAGCACTATAAAATTAACTTAATGCACACCCAGTGACGGCGGATCGGAGGGAGAACGGAGGAAGCCTTTTAGTCCGGTTCATAGCTCGTTCCGGTCCATCCGGACGGCAAGCGAGAGAGGCCCCTCTCTCGTTCAACAACATCTGGCCCCAGATGTTGTGGTACAAATGTGTCGCTAGCGGAGCATACGTCCGTCGCTCGGGACGCTCCGTTGTATAGGCAGTCCGCTGAGACTGCTAAGGCTTCCTCTTCTCGTCAGCGCACACGACCGCACCTTGGCTGCGTGACCGCCGATATATTACCAGCTTCGCCGATCAAGGATTCTTCGGCGACCAGGTCACACCATCCGGCAGCCAGGGATTCGAGACCGATGGACTCCGGATGTTCGCATAGGAAAAGTATGCGGGAGCCATCTGATGCGGAGCTGCCCTCGGCGAAGCAGCGATAGACTGCGCCTCCGCAGGTCTCGACGCCGGACATTCTTGTGCACATAGCACAGCTTATCGCAGCATCCCAGCAGCCGACAGAAACGGTGTCGGATCGAGAATTATCCGACAGCGCTGGGTCGGTAGCCGGGGACTCGAGGCCTGCAGACTCCGGACGTTCGCATAGGAAGTGTGCGGGAGTCAACGTACACGGAGCTTCCAGCGGCAATGCTTCGTAAGTCCGCTACTGCACTGGCCTCGGGAACGGACGTGCTTTCCTTAATAGCACAGTTTATCGCAGCATCCCAGCATCAACTGAATCTGTCGCATATATTTTATCCGACGATGCTGGGTCGGGACGCTCCGCGGAAGCGGGTACGGACGTCCGAAAGTTTCATCCGGTCCGACGGGATACCGAAAGGGATTCGGAGGATTTCAAGCTTTCCCTTTTCGCGACAACATATGCTGCGATGCCGGATAAGAAACTGATAGCGTCGGTGGACTTAGAAATTTTTGGTTCGGTTCAGGGACATCGTCCCTCAGTTCCGACATAGTCCAATAATGTCACACAAACTTTCGAATTATTGAACGACGCTATATATATATTATTATTTTATGCTTGCTATCCAAGCATTTCTGGTTTCTTGTTCGAAGAGTTATGGAGATGTCTTTCAAAAGTGTGCCTCTGTCGTCATAGTTAATGAAGAGTTAGCGGCAATAAGTGCTCATGGAATATGTCTATCGCTTACGGAGTGACATTCGCTAGCTCACCCGGTGTAGCGTACATTCATCGAATGGTTCGGCTGCCGGGTTCGTCCGTTGCGGTCTAGGAAGGAGATTTGGGTGATGCGAGCACTTTAATTACTTTAGTACTCACCCAGTGACGGCAGATTGAGGACAGATCGGAGGAAGCCAACAACATAGGGGACCGCATGTTGTGGTTCAGATATTTTACATTCGGAGCATATGTCCGTTGCTCGGGACGCTCCGTTATATTGACAGTCCGAGAGACTGTCTTTAATGCTTCCTCATCCTCACAGCAGAGCACACGACCGCACATTGGCTACGTGACCTCGAGTATCCGATCAGTTTCGGCATTCAGTGATTCCACGGCGAATAGGTCGCGCCATCCGGTAGCCAAGGGACACGAGGCCTATACACTCCGTTCGCTCGCATATTGGAAGTATGCATGGGGTAACGATCTCGGAGCTTCCTGCGGCAATGCATCGTAAGACCGCTTCTCCTCAGGCCTCAGGGACGGACGTGCTATCCGAGTTAGCACAGTTGTTTCGCAGCATCCCAGCAATTGACAGTTTCTCGGTCGAATCAGGAATTATCCGACGGCGCTGGGTCGGTGCGGTCCGCGGTTGCATCAGCTACGGACGACCGAACGCTTTATAGGGTCCGACAGGATGGCGAAAGGGATTCGAAAGATTTCGAGTTTTCCCTTTAGTAGTATCGGAAGATGCCTTTCATATCTTCTGGCATTTCTTCCAGTGATTATTTTTCGGACTTCATTGCTGCGATCTTGGATAAGAGACTTATAGCGTCATTGGACTCGGATATTTTTATACTGTACCAATGACCCAGACATAGCTGGTGCTAACTCTTAAAATATAGGGCCAAACACAAATTTTGCCCCCCAATCCCCAAAATTTGCATCTAAAACTAAAGAAAACATGTCCTGAAAGGCCCTCCACACTTCGCCCCTACTGCGCATGCGCAGTGTCAAGGACGTTCCGAAATTGGCGCCATTAATCATTCTAAGTTTGGCCCTTCATCAGTTAACATCTGACTGATCTTTGTGCTTATAAATCTCAGTTTAAATGATGCCAGACACATAAATATTAGTGAAATGGTGATTCTAAGGAGGATAGAGAAGGAGGAGAGGAAAAGAATGTGTGACAGAATATTATCAGGGCTGTAACTTAAAATTTTTTAATGAAATTATGTTAAGTTACCTATTTTCAAGGCAGCAGCCATTTTGTTGTCATTCTGATTATTTAGTTACACTGTTTTTTAAGTGTTTTCCTCTCTCCCTGTCCTTTAAGTTCCCCCTTGCTATTCTCCCATGCTTTTGGCATAGTTTCTGTAATTATTATTACTAAAATTTCTTGGGAGTTTTAGCTGAATAACAGAATGAATTCTGTTCTTTCCCCATGTTTACGTCTTCACCTACGGGTGGTTAGGCGTTGTGTTCTGCATCTACCATCTGATGTTCTGCAGTTTCTTCCCTGGAAGTCTCTGTTTTGCATCAGATAGTGTATTTTTGGTAACTGATTTCGGGCCTGGGTGCATGGAGTCTTATTTCAGTGTTTTTACACTCATTGTTTACATTTACAACAGCCCTCTGTGTGAGGGGGGGATTTCTAAAAAATAATATCTTTGTTATTTTAATCATAACTAGATACATTATTATTGTTCGTAAGTGTTGAATAAATTGTTTAAAATATTTTTAAAATTTTTGTCCATACTTAGGCTTGGGATCCATTGGGGCTCAACGTTACTTTTCAGAAACTTGGGCTGTTCTGAAAAAATATTTTTTCAAAATATTTTGATTTCAATTATTTTTTCTATTTTAATGGATCATATTATTATTATGTATTTTGATTGCCAGGGGTTAGTGCGAGTACCAGGACTTGTTTTCTTTTCACATTGAAAGGATATTGATCAATTGTTTTAAGAGGAAGTCTTCCTCTGACTTTATTATCATTCTATATGTGGTCAGTGTACTCGCATTAACTCCTGTTCTGTATCGTATGATTTCGATGACAATATGGGAAGCGTATGTCACGGTATGTTGTTGGGGATTTGGACACTCCGGTCCTTTCCCCGCAGGGTCACTCTACTTTATCAATTTCTATTTCAGACGATCAAGATTAGGGTGATGTATCTGTGATGTCTTCCAACAGTGTGCCTCCGTCGTCACAATTAATGAAGGGCTAGCGGAAAAGTGCTCATGTAAATACGCCAATTGCCTAAGAGGACCCTAGTAGGTTCGACGGCCTTTGACGTCCGCTAGCTCGCCCGGTGTAGCGTCCATTCACCAAATGGTTCGGCAGCCGGGTTCGTCCGTTGCGGTCTAGAAGGAATTTTGGGGTGATGCGAGCACTATAAATTAACTTAATGCACACCCAGTGACGGCGGATCGGAGGGAGAACGCAGGAAGCCTTTTAGTCCGGTTCATAGCTCGTTCCGGTCCATCCGGACGGCAAGCGAGAGAGGCCCCTCTCTCGTTCAACAACATCTGGCCCCAGATGTTGTGGTACAAAATGTGTCGCAAGCGGAGCATACGTCCGTCGCTCGGGACGCTCCGTTGTATAGGCAGTCCGCTGAGACTGCTAAGGCTTCCTCTTCTCGTCAGCGCACACGACCGCACCTTGGCTGCGTGACCGCCGATATATTACCAGCTTCGCCGATCAAGGATTCTTCGGCGACCAGGTCACACCATCCGGTAGCCAGGGACACGAGGCCTGCAGACTCCGGACGTTCGCATAGGAAGTGTGCGGGAGTCAACGTACACGGAGCTTCCGGCGGCAATGCATCGTTAGACCGCTACTGCACAGGCCTCGGAAACGGACGTGCTTTCCTTAATAGCACAGTTTATCGCAGCATCCCAGCATCAACTGAATCTGTCGCATATATTTTATCCGACGATGCTGGGTCCGGACGCTCCGCGGAAGCGGGTACGGACGTCCGAAAGTTTCATCCGGTCCGACGGGATACCGAAAGGGATTCGGAGGATTTCGAGCTTTCCCTTTCGGAACAACATATGCTGTTGTGTATGTCATCTGACTTGGTCTTCTACAGCTTCTTTCGTCGGACCAGAGTGCTGCGATGCCGGATAAGAAACTGATAGCGTCGGTGGACTTAGAAATTTTTGGTTCGGTTCAGGGACATCGTCCCTCAGTTCCGACATAGTCCAATAATGTCACACAAACTTTCGAATTATTGAACGACGCTATATATATTATTATTTTATGCTTGCTATCCAAGCATTTCTGGTTTCTTGTTCGAAGAGTTATGGAGATGTCTTTCAAAAGTGTGCCTCTGTCGTCATAGTTAATGAAGAGTTAGCGGCAATAAGTGCTCATGGAATATGTCTATCGCCTACGGAGTGACATTCGCTAGCTCACCCGGTGTAGCGTACATTCATCGAATGGTTCGGCTGCCGGGTTCGTCCGTTGCGGTCTAGGAAGGAGATTTGGGTGATGCGAGCACTTTAATTACTTTAGTACTCACCCAGTGACGGCAGATTGAGGACAGATCGGAGGAAGCCTGTTAGTCCGGTTCCTGGCTTGTCCAGGTCCGTCCGGGCTGTGAGCAAGAGAGGTCCCTCTCTCGCCCAACAACATAGGGGACCGCATGTTGTGGTTCAGATATTTTACATTCGGAGCATATGTCCGTTGGTCGGGACGCTCCGTTATATTGACAGTCCGAGAGACTGTCTTTAATGCTTCCTCATCCTCACAGCAGGGCACACGACCGCACATTGGCTACGTGACCTCGAGTATCCGATCAGTTTCGGCATTCAGTGATTCCACGGCGAATAGGTCGCGCCATCCGGTAGCCAAGCGACACGAGGCCTATACACTCCGTTCGCTCGCATATTGGTAGTATGCACGGGGTAACGATCACGGAGCTTCCAGCGGCAATGCATCGTAAGACCGCTTCTTCTCAGGCCTCAGTGACGGACGTGCTATCCGAGTTAGCTCAGTTGTTTCGCAGCATCCCAGCAATTGACAGTTTCTCGGTCGAATCAGGAATTATCCGACGGCGCTGGGTCGGTGCGGTCCGCGGTTGCATCAGCTACGGACGACCGAACGCTTTATAGGGTCCGACAGGATGGCGAAAGGGATTCGAAAGATTTCGAGTTTTCCCTTTAGTAGTATCGGAAGATGCCTTTCATATCTTCTGGCATTATCTTCCAGTGATTATTATTTCGGACTTCATTGCTGCGATCTTGGATAAGAGACTTATAGCGTCATTGGACTCGGATTTTTCGATCGGTTCAGGGACATTGTCCCTGACTTACCGACGCAGTCCAATATTGTCATTACAACATGTGTTTTATTTTTCGACGCTATATATATATATATATTCAAGTCTGCTACTAAGCATGATAGTTTAGTTTCTTGTCCGCGTTGCTCATTTCTGCCATTTTATCATTTATACAAATAGTTTATTTTGGCAGAGCAGGGCATACCGAGAGTTCATATGCGTCTAGACGGTGTGATTAAAGACTGCATATATTCTTTTTCGCCGTTTATGTCTTTTCCAATTTCAATGTTGGGAACGACATTATGTATAGTAGACTTAACTTAGACGCTTTATTATACGTAATCCGCCTTACTGAGGCGTTATCATTACGTCTTCAAGAAAAGATTTACGGGATATTATTCTCAATGTAATTTCTTTTGAGGGCAGTAGTTTGTTCACGTATAACTCCGCCCTTCAGTGGCTGATTGGAGTTAGTTAGACGTGACGCAGCCCCAGCTACATCCACACGCGTGGATAGTAAGGTTAAGAACTCTCTCAGAGTCGCTTCGTTCTCGGAGGAGCTTCTCTTCGACGGCAACTTTTCGGCAATCCATGAATTGCTCGATTTATACGTTCTCTTGTCTATCTAGTGTTACAAGAGATTCAGACTGGGGCAAACTTTCGGTGGTTGACTCAGAGAGTGCCGCCGCAGTTGCCGGACCCGAGTGTGGCTGTTATGACGGTTGCCAGTCAAACAGATTGGGATATAATACTGATCCCTACGGATTCGAAGTGCCAGGGTCTTTGGGTTCCGCAGTCTTTTAGCAATCAGTTTAACTTCCGCGGAATAATGTTTTTTGGGCTTGCTTTATGTCATTGCATGAACATTATTCAGAAACGCATGCCCAAATTCCTGTCCTTTAATTCGACAGTAGTGGCGTATCTCCGGAACCAGGGAGGCACTCTTTCGTTTCCGTTATTCAATTTAATGGAAAGAATCCGTCTGTTGGTTATAGTACACCAAGTTCAGTTTTGGTCCGTCATATTCCGGGTCGTCTGATTGTTTTATCGGACTCCCGTTCTCTTACGGGTCGCTTGTTGCTGTCAGAATGGACTCTCAACAAACAAGTATTCAATCAGATTTGCTATCTATGGGAGCGCCCAATGATGATTTATTTATGACACAGCTTGCTAATCAATTGCAGACGTATGTGTTGGCTTGTCCAGATCTCTGAGCTAATATTGTTAACGCTCTATTGATCTATAGGACGGAATGATAGGATACGCGTATCCTCCGGAGCTGTTGTTTTAGCAGGTATTAATAAGATAAACAACCACAATACATTTCTGTTGATAGCATCTCTATCTTCACAGAGATCATGAGTAATTTACTCTCTTGTCTACTGTGGGTCTTAACGTGAAATCTTCCTCTATGTGAGGATCTTTTTCACTGGGTAAATCGTGTCATCTTTATCACAACCAGCAAGGTCGCAACCTTCATGTATTCCGTTGTGTGGTCCGTATTGCATTGTAAGCACTGTACTGGACGAGCTTTGGACGCGATTTCTTACTATAGGAGATCCTCTTCTTCGCTATTCTATGCGGCTAAAGTGGAGGCTCTTCCGTCGTTGGTGTAGGGATCATTATGTTCATATTGTTGATCCCTCCATACTACTCATTGCAACTTTTTAGTATACTTGTTTGACAAGATCTACTGCAGCCTGTTATTATTAAGGTTATAGGTTTATGTTACCTCATACCTATGCACTCTACGATAGTTTACAATTGAGTCTTTTGTCTCTTTATCTAAGTCAGTTAGTAACTTTTTGATAAATAGACTTAGAATCTTTAGATTAAATTCCTATACGGATTTTAACTTCGGTTCTTATTTAGCTAAGTAATCATTTGAGCCTCTGGAAACAGTAGTTTTCAAATTCTGACCTTTTAGACAGTAATTCTGTTGGTTTTTCTTTTACTGTAGAGTCAGTGAGTTTCATGCACTATCGATGGATGATTTTCACTTTCATAGTTTCGGAATCAATACTTCCGTTACTATTTAGGTTGGATTGTTGCATAAGAGTTAGGCTCCTATTATCCGGAACCTATTATTTTAAGGTCCTTCCGTCTTCGTATGGGCATAGGCCTTTACTCTTTCCTTGTACAGTTTATGTATTTATAAACAGATATCTGTTTATTACAAAGGGCGTAAGCTTCTTCTGTCTTTGATGTCTAGTAGAAGTACGTTACGCTCCATTTTATTGTTAATGGATTCTATTAACTATCGGTACTGCTTATGGTATATCATTGACTTAGCAGTTGTGCTTAAGATTTCGGCTCATGAAGTAAGAGTTCTTCTACTTCTTGGGCTTACATTAATAGTGTCGCTATTATAGATTTTTGAAGGCCGCTCATTGCGCTCAGCCATCCACATTCATGAATTTTATCTTAGAAATATCGAGTCCATTCCTGGAGGCCTCTATTATTAGGTCTATTATCTACTGCTCAGAATGTCATTCACTTAACAGTTGCTACTATAGCTAGGTAGGCTGTCTGTTTCGGCAGTGTCTCCGTTCGGCTGCCCTCTTCGCTCTGGGCTATTTGACCCAGGGCAAGAAAAAAGGGGGGGGGGGGGGAGGGTGTTCCCTTGGGTCACCTGTTTTACTATGAAAACAAGGGGATACCTCCTCCGGAGTTAGTAATTCTGAGCTGTTATTGGGATAGTTGTTTAGTGAGAAGTTTAGGTTTTTAAAATTCATTCAAGTCTTAGTTTTTAAAGTATAGCTTTTGAATATTGCATATGTCAACGGACATGATTATGCAATCCTCAGACACTTTTAGGAGTATAAGAGTCTCTATTCTCTAGACTTACTTTATTTATTGGCTTACTTTAAAAATTATTAGTATAAGGATTATATTGGATATTAATAGAGTACATGGATGTATGAAGCTCAATTTTGGAAGGTGTTGTATCTTTCTAATTTATCATAAATAAGAAAGATACATGTAAGGCCTATTACTTCTTTTTCCCTACAGGGGATGACTCTATTTTATTTTATTGAGCGTATTCCATTTTGCTCTATGTCCTTGGCCCTCCAGCCTTTTTACTATTCAGCTATGTCTGGGTCATTGGTACAGTATAAAAATGTTAAAAAATTTATAGTAATTTATATATTTTTTATACTTACCAATGACCCAGACGGGGATGGCCCTCCCAGGAGTTGGGAACTCTTGCCTCCCCGCTGAGTACATAGCGCTTACCAGGCACTGGTTATTAGAATGATTAATGGCGCCAATTTCGGAACGTCCTTGACACTGCGCTCGCGCAGTAGGGGCGAAGTGTGGAGGGCCTTTCAGGACATGTTTTCTTTAGTTTTAGATGCAAATTTTGGGGATTGGGGGGCAAAATTTGTGTTTGGCCCTATATTTTAAGAGTTAGCACCAGCTATGTCTGGGTCATTGGTAAGTATAAAAAATATATAAATTACTATAAATTTTTTAACTTTTCGATCGGTACAGGGACATTGTCCCTGACTTACCGACGCAGTCCAATATTGTCATTACCACATGTGTTTTATTTTTCGACGCTATATTTATATATATATACAAGCCTGCTACTAAGCAAGATAGTTTAGTTTCTTGTCCGCGTGGCTCATTTCTGCCATTTTATCATTTTTACAAATAGTTTATTTTGGCAGAGCAGGGCATACCGAGAGTTCATATGCGTCTAGACGGTGTGATTAAAGACTGCATATATTCTTTTTCGCCGTTTATGTCTTTTCCAATTTCAATGTTGGGAACGACATTATGTATAGTAGACTTAACTTAGACGCTTTATTATACGTAATCCGCCTTACTGAGGCGTTATCATTACGTCTTCAAGAAAAGATTTACGGGATATTATTCTCAATGTAATTTCTTTTGAGGGCAGTAGTTTGTTCACGTATAACTCCGCCCTTCAGTGGCTGATTGGAGTTGGTTAGACGTGACGCAGCCCTAGCTACATCCACGCGTGGATAGTAAGGTTAAGAACTCTCTCAGAGTCGCTTCGTTCTCGGAGGAGCTTCTCTTCGACGGCAACTTTCCGGCAATCCATGAATTGCTCGATTTATACATTCTCTTGTCTATCTAGTGTTACAAGAGATTCAGACTGGGGCAAACATTCGGTGGTTGACTCAGAGAGTGCCGCCGCAGTTGCCGGACCCGAGTGTGGCTGTTATGACGGTTGCCAGTCAAACAGATTGGGATATATACTGATCCCTACGGATTCGAAGTGCCAGGGTCTTTGGGTTCCGCAGTCTTTTAGCTATCAGTTTAACTTCCGCGGAATAATGTTTTTTAGGCTTGCTTTATGTCATTGCATGAACATTATTCAGAAACGCATGCCCAAATTCTTGTCCTTTAATTCGACAGTAGTGGCGTATCTCCGGAACCAGGGAGGCACTCTTTCGTTTCCGTTATTCAATTTAATGGAAAGAATCCGTCTGTTGGTTATAGTACACCAAGTTCAGTTTTGGTCCGTCATATTCTGGGTCGTCTGATTGTTTTATCGGACTCCCGTTCTCTTACGGGTCGCTTGTTGCTGTCAGAATGGACTCTCATCAAACAAGTATTCAATCAGATTTGCTATCTATGGGAGCGCCCAATGATGTTTTATTTATGACACAGCTTGCTAATCAATTGCAGACGTATGTGTTGGCTTGTCCAGATCTCTGAGCTAATACTGTTAACGCTCTATTGATCTATAGGACGGAATGATAGGATACGCGTATCCTCCGGCGCTGTTGTTTTAGCAGGTATTGCTAAGATAAACAACCACAATACATTTCTGTTGATAGCATCTCTATCTTCACAGAGATCATGAGTAATTTACTCTCTTGTCTACTGTGGATCTTAACGTGAAATCTTCCTCTATGTGAGGATCTTTTTTCACTGGGTAAATCGTGTCATCTTTATCACAACCAGCAAGGTCGCAACCTTCATGTATTCCGTTGTGTGGTCCGTATTGCATTGTAAGCACTGTACTGGACGAGCTTTGGACGCGATTTCTTACTATAGGAGATCCTCTTCTTCGCTATTCTATGCGACTAAAGTGGAGGCTCTTCCGTCGTGGTGTAGGGATCATTATGTTCATATTGTTGATCCCTCCATACTACTCATTGCTATTTTTTAGTATACTTGTTTCACAAGATCTACTGCAGCCTGTTATTATTTAGGTTATAGGTTTATGTTACCTCATACCTATGCACTCTACGATAGTTTACAATTGAGTCTTTTGTCTCTTTATCTAAGTCAGTTAGTAACTTTTTGATAAATAGACTTAGAATCTTTAGATTAAATTCCTATACGGATTTTAACTTCGGTTCTTATTTAGCTAAGTAATCATTTGAGCCTCTGGAAACAGTAGTTTTCAAATTCTGACCTTTTAGACAGTAATTCTGTTGGTTTCTCTTTTACTGTAGAGTCAGTGAGTTTCATGCACTATCGATGGATGATTTTCACTTTCATAGTTTCGGAATCAATACTTCCGTTACTATTTAGGTTGGATTGTTGCATAAGAGTTAGGCTCCTATTATCCGGAACCTATTATTTTAAGGTCCTTCCGTCTTCGTATGGGCATAGGCCTTTACTCTTTCCGGGTACAGTTTATGTATTTATAAACAGATATCTGTTTATTACAAGGGCGTAAGCTTCTTCTGTCTTTGATGTCTAGTAGAAGGACGTTACGCTCCATTTTATTGTTAATGGATTCTATTAACTAGCGTACTGCTTATGGTATATCATTGACTTAGCAGTTGTGCTTAAGATTTCGGCTCATGAAGTAAGAGTTCTTCTACTTCTTGGGCTTACATTAATAGTGTTGCTATTATAGATTTTTGAAGGCTGCTCATTGCTCTCAGCCATCCACATTCATGAATTTTATCTCAGAAATATCGAGTCCATTTCTGGAGGCCTCTATTGTTAGGTCTATTATCTACTGCTCAGAATGTCATTCACTTAACAGTTGCTACTATAGCTAGGTAGGCTGTCTGTTTCGGCAGTGTCTCCGTTCGGCTGCCCTCTTCGCTCTGGGCTATTTGACCCAGGGCAAGAAAAAGGCGGGGGGGGGAGGGTGTTCCCTTGGGTCACCTGTTTTTACTATGAAAACAAGGGGATACCTCCTCCGGAGTTAGTAATTCTGAGCTGTTATTGGAATGGTTGTTTAGTGAGAAGTTTAAGTTTATAAAATTCATTCAAGTCTTAGTTTTTAAAGTATAGCTTTTGAATATTGCATATGTCAACGGACATGATTATGCAATTCTCAGACACTTTTAGGAGTATAAGAGTCTCTATTCTCTAGACTTACTTTATTATTGGCTTACTTTAAAAATTATTAGTATAAGGATTATTGGATATTAATAGAGTACATGGATGTATGAAGCTCAATTTTTGGAAGGTGTTGTATCTTTCTAATTTATCATAAATAAGAAAGATACATGTAAGGCCTATTACTTCTTTTCCCTACAGGGGATGACTCTATTTTATTTTATTGAGCGTATTCCATTTTGCTCTATGTCCTTGGCCCTCCAGCCTTTTTACTATTCAGCTATGTCTGGGTCATTGGTACAGTATAAAAATGTTAAAAAATTTATAGTAATTTATATATTTTTTATACTTACCAATGACCCAGACGGGGATGGCCCTCCCAGGAGTTGGGAACTCTTGCCTCCCCGCTGAGTACATAGCGCTTACCAGGCACTGGTTATTAGAATGATAAATGGCGCCAATTTCGGAACGTCCTTGACACTGCGCATGCGCAGTAGGGGCGAAGTGTGGAGGGCCTTTCAGGACATGTTTTCTTTAGTTTTAGATGCAAATTTTGGGGATTGGGGGGCAAAATTTGTGTTTGGCCCTATATTTTAAGAGTTAGCACCAGCTATGTCTGGGTCATTGGTAAGTATAAAAAATATATAAATTACTATAAATTTTTTAACTTTCATCTTCTTCTCTGGAACTTCTGATCCGACGTGAACCAAACTTGGCAGGAATGGTCTATGGGACGTCCTCTACAAATGATCCTCATTTTGTTCCCGTGGGTTGTAAAACATGGCCGCCAGAGGCATTCTTTGATTCTGGATGGTAGATTTTCTGAAATCTTCTCTTCTGAAACTGCCAGGCCAAATGTTTTGATACTTCACATAAATGATGACTGGGACACCCTCTACCAACGGTCCTCATTTAATGTTGATCGGGTCACAAACATGGCTGCAATTGCGGCTTATATTTACTATAGAAACCCTATGGGAAATCACATTTTCATCATCTTCTCTGGAACTACTGAGTTGACATGAACCAAACCTGGCAGGGATAGTCTATGGGAGGTCCTCTACAAACGATCCTCATTTTGATCCCATGGGTTTGAAAACATGGCCGCCAGAGGCATTCTTTGATTCTGATTGGTGGATTTTGAAAACTCTTCTCTGAAACCACGTGACCAAATGTTTTGAAACTTTGCATGGTTGATGACTGGGACCCCCTCTACCAACGATCTTCATTTGTTGATCGGGTTGCAAACATGGCTGCAATTGCGGCTTATATTTACTATAGAAACCCTTTGGGAAATCACATTTTCATCTTCTTTGGAACTTCTAAGCCGACATGAACCAAACTTGGCAGGAATGGTCTATGAGAGGTCCTCTACAAACTGTCCTCATTTTGTTCCCGTCGGTTGAAAAACATGGCCGCCAGAGGCATTCTTTGATTCTGATTGGTGGATTTTCAAAAATCTTCTCTGAAACTCCCAGGCCAAATTTTTTGATACTTCACATATGTAATGACTGGGACCCCCTCTACCAACGATCCTCATTTAATGTTGATTGGTTGTAAACATGGCTGTAATTGCGGCTTATAGTTACTGTAGAAACCCTATGGGAAATCACATTTTCATCATCTTCTCTGGAACTACTGAGCTGACATGAACCAAACCTGGCGGGGATAGTCTATGGGAGGTCTTCTACAAATGCTCCTCATTTTTGTTGCCGTGCATCGAAAAACATGGCTGTCCGAAGCAGTTTTTGATTCTGATTGGTGGATTTTGAAAAATCTTCTCCTCTGAAACCACAGGGCCAAATGTTTTGAAACTTTGCAGGGTAGCATCACTAAATTCACTCTCTGGGGACCTCATTTTGCAGATGACAGTCTGCTTATTTTCTAGCTTGGGTATGTCAGCACTCAGCAGAGAGTTTTATGAGGTGGGGAGATGTCCAATGCCTTTAAATCATTGAAGCTTTTTAAACTGTAGTCCAAAAGTTGGAAGCTGAAAATATTAATTTATCCGTACCTAAAAACCTTTCGTAGAAAGCTTTGCACAAATAATAAAGCTGTTCATTTTAATTTGAATGAAAAAACTGAGGTATTCAGTTCATTGTTCCAGCTGCTATAATTTGTGATTATATTATTGTCTCCCGCTTTTTGAAAAAAATTGGAGATATTAAATTCGGGGTGTCCTTCCATCCTTCCATGTTTTTCATTTCCAGACTCTTAACTTTCCTTACAGTGACTGGATTTCGATGAAATTTGGGTAGTAGATCACTTTCATCAATTGTGGGGCCAAGTTCGAATATGGGCATTTTCCACACATATTTAATTAAGTTGCTGAAATTTGATTGGCTGACAGTTTCCAGACTCTAACTTTCCTAAAAATCAGCCAATTTTGATGAAATTTCATATTTGCATTACTTTTATCAAACCTGTCCGCCTGCCTGTCCGTCTGCCCCGTGCATCAACGCACCTCAGACTAAAAGCCGTATTTATGAACCGATCTTCACAAAACTTCTTGGGTATCTTTGTTATCATTGTGAGACCAGAATGTGTTTTGGGGTTTGGTCCAAAATTCAAGATGGCCACCAGTGGCCATTTTGTTCCGAAATTGGGTGTTATCAGTTCTTTGTACAGAACTTCTATATGAAAGGTCGGATTTGAATAAATTTTTGTACGAATGTTTAGTAACATGCAATACATCACATATAATACGGTTTTTGTTCTCGTGCAAAAATTATGCAAACTAGGGAAACTTTGATTTATTCAGTGCTACTACTAATACACAGTGAGTGCACACCTTCCGTGTTTTTCGTTTCCAGACTCTAACTTTCCTTACAGTCAGTCGATTTCGATGAAATTTGTGTAGTAGATCACTTTCATCAATTGTGGGTCCAAGTTCAAACATGGGCATTTTCCGCACATATTTAATTAGGTTGCTTAAATTTGATTGGCTGATGGTTTCCAGACTCTAACTTTCCTTAGAGTCAACCGATTTCAATGAAATTTCATATATGGATTACTTTTCACATCAGTTTAATGTAATATGTCTTATCATACAGTCTTAATTTTTAGTGATTCTCACAGTTATACTCCACATCACTTTACTTGCTTTGACAGTGACCTCCGTGAAAATAAATCTGATAACCACTGTCTGAAGCACTGTCATACATACAGTACCAGCTGAGATATCAGATTAGCTTGAGGTTTTTTTTGTAGTTAGCATGTGGATGACATGCATCATGTGCCCCATCCCCTCACCTCCACCGCATCCCCATCACCCTCCAGTTAAAATATTAATAACATGACTAGTAATGTTAATTTTAAGTATCTGTATATGACATGTTACTATGGCACCATCATTGGTTGGTGGTGTTGTAGGATTAGACATCTTTTTTCGATCACTTAAAAATGTTTTTCATTGAAGTTCAGTTGTCATCTTGTCTTGTATCCAGTAATACATAAACAGATTGTTGAATTCCACGAAGTTTTGGCTATATGTAGATGACCAATGAACGTGTGGCATGGCATTCATTGTTCGGTTATCGGATAACAGCGGTTGCCGATAGCCAAAAGTCTCAATTCACTCGATAAAAAGTGAAAAAATGTGAAAATGATTTCTTGTTTTCTTCTAACCAAATGTTCGACCAAAACAAACATGCTGGCGTGCGTTTTGGGGGACTTTTGTGAAGGGGCACATTTTTTGAAGGGGAGCCGTAGAAGTCAGCATTCTGGAATTATTTGGGTTTTTAAAAAAATATTTTTAGGCAGGCATGAATTCGAGAGGAGAGGGGTGACGTCCAATCAGTAAACAACACACATCTTCACATGCATGGAAATGTCTTGTTTTTAGCAATGGAAATCAAGGGACTTAATGTTCGCTGTTCGCTGTATCAGCTTTACATTTACTGTCTAGTTTGAGGATGAAAAGTCCAGACTCTATATGGGAAAATATTTGCAGACGGTAATCTTTTTAGCACTACTGTTCCAATGTTACATGGGTCATCTCATTTCTTTAGTGGAGATGAAAATTTCCTAACCCCTGAGAATTTGCGACTACAAACTATTGTTAGAATTTAGAACGGTTTTGTTGCTCGCAGCACTGGCCTTAAGAAAAAAATATATTTTAGTGCTCAGGGAAAAGGCCCATCCTGTCGCATATCCATTACATTAAACTGTCTGTATTTTGGCATTTTCTGCACGAGTATATTAAAAGGATGCATGTAATAAAGAACTGACGAACCTATACACAATGGCAACTTTAGATGTTTTCATTGAAACTTGTCGCTTTCAGTTTAATTTTGTTATTTTTCTGCACAAAACAGTACTTAAAATGATTGATGCATTAACCCTTTACCTAACGTAACGGCCAAAACCGGCCAGCGATATTCTAAAAAATCGCCATTTAATTTTCACTATTTTTTTCATTTTTTGTCTCAAAAACATAGGTTATGACCCCTCGTTGGAACGAGCTCGTCGAGCTCGTTCCAACGAGGGGTCATAACCTATGTTTTTGAGACAAAAAATGAAAAAAATTAGTTATTCAAGAATTTTTTTGGCAAGTGTCGTCTGCTTTTCACGTTAAGTAAAGGGTTAACTGAGATGTCATTAAGACTATCTAGTGTTGGGAGGACTATCAAATTTCCCTGTCGACTAGTCGTCAGCTATTAGTCGCCGACTAGTCGATCTGCTACACATGCAGCAATCAAAACGTCCAAACTGGTTAGGGGTAGGCCATTATTTTGACCTTATAAACCGAAATAATCACAACAAAACTAGAAACCGCTATCGTCTCAACTCGTCGATATTATACTTGATAATGCCTCACTGTAACAGCTTCTGTCCAAAAGTACACAAGAGAACCACCGAGCAACGATGAGCACCCGCCCACTCCCCAGCATCATAAACCCCGGTTTCATATCCCCCAGGGGTCGAAATAACATTTGTTGCCGACAAGTAATTTCTACCAGCAACAGCCAAAAAATAGAATCACTTGTCCCAGGCGACAAGTGCTATTTTTGGCTTGAGTTTCATAATAAACTTGAAAAGCTATGTGCTGTTAAAATCATTAAATAGTTGCCTAATGTATTGAGACATCTATTATACGGTCTATCAATAATGATACTATGACATTTTTTTACCACAAGGGCGAATCCAGGCATCGGTGCACTTGGTGTGCTTCCCCCCTTCCCCACTAGTTTTCCCCGGAGATGGGTTGTTCATTGTGGATATCTGCATGGGTGCTTCATTGTGGATATCTGCATGGGTGCAAGGTAATCGCATCTTTTCAGATTAAATTTCAAAATTTGGTTGCCCTCTTTGCCCCGGCCCCACAGTTTTTCGTAAAGTCGTTCATCCGCCACTCAACCAACTCACAACCGGTATTGGGATGTAATGACTGTGCGAATGAACTCACCAGAAGCATAAAAATGTCTAATGTAGAAAGGTAATTCTAGTCTAAGGGAGGTAATCAAATTAGCTATCAAAGAACTCGTCTATTTTCGAAATTGCTGACAGGGCTTTCGCCATACGTGATGTCCCATATCTCTCACCAAATTTAATTTGCTTCATTCCATGGCTGATTTTAATTAAATAATATATAAAGTGATCTCAGACTTTAATATCACAAACCTTTTCAATTTTTAGCTCAACTTTGACGAAGTCAAATTTGAGCTATTGTCATGGCCCGTCGTCCGTCTGTCCATCCATCTGTCCGTCTATCCGCCTGTCCGTCTGTCCGTACGTCAACAATTGGCTATGGCTCGGGCTAGAGGTCGTATTTATGAACCGATCTTTACGAAACTTCTTGTGTACCTTTGTTATGACCCTGGGACAGGAACGAGTGTTTTTAGGTGTGGTCCGAAATTCAAGATGGCTGCCAGCCACCATTTTGTACCGACGATGCAGAAATCTATTTTTTGTACAGAACTTCCATATGAAAGCTATGATTTGAATAATTTTTTGTATGAATGTTTAGTACCATGGGATACATCACATATAATACAGGTTTTTTTCTCGTGCGTAAATTATGCAAATTAGACTAACTTTGATGTTTTTTGGTGTTACTTTCAGCACTGTAAGTGCAAATGCCAATACGGCTCGGGCTAGAGACCGTATTTAAGAACCGATCTTTACGAAACTCCATGGGTACCTTTGTTATCACCGTGGGACGAGAACGAGTGTTTTGGGGTCCGGTCCGAAATTCAAGATGGCCGATGGCAGCCATTTTGTACAAAATTTGGTGCAATCAGATTTTTGCACAGAACTTCCAGATGAAAGCGCTGATTTGAATAATTTTTTGTGTGAATGTTTAGTACCATGGGATACATCACATATAATACGGGTTTTTTTCTCGTGCAGAAATTATGCAAATTAGATGAACTTTGATTTTTTCAGTGCTACTTACACACAGTAAGTACACATGTCAATACGCCTCGGGCTAGAGTCTGTAGTTATGAACCGATCTTCACGAAACGTCTTGGGTACCTTTGTTATCACCTTGGGACGAGAACGAGTGTTTCTGGGTGCGGTCCAAAATTCAAGATGGCTGCCAGTGGCCATTTTGTACCGAAATTAGGTCTAATCAGTTTTTTGTACACAACTTCTATACGGCTCAGGCTAGAGGCTGTATTTATGAACCGATCTTTACGAAACTTCTTGGGTACCTTTGTTATCACCGTGGGATGAGAACGAGTGTTTGTGGGTGTGGTCCGAAATTCAAGATGGCCACCAGCAGCCATTTTGTACCAAAATTAGTACAATCAGTCTTTTGTACAGAACTTCTGTATGAAAGTTCTGATTTGAATAAATTTTTGTATGAATGTTTAGTAACATGGAATACATCACATATAGTACGGGTATTTTTCTCGTGCAGAAATTATGCAAATTAGATGAACTTTGATTTATTCAGTGCTACTTATACACTGTAGGTGCACATGTCAATATGGCTAGGGCAAGAGGCTGTATTTATGAACCGATCTTCACAAAACTTCTTGGGTACCTTTGTTATCACCTTGGGACGAGAACGAGTGTTTCTGGGTGCGGTCCAGAATTCAAGATGGCTGCCAGTGGCCATTTTGTACCGAAATTAGGTCCAAACAGTTTTTTGTCACAACTTCTACACAGCTCATATTTGTGAACTGATCTTCACGAAAATTCTTGGGTACCTTTGTTTTCACCTTGGGACAGGAATGAGTGTGTTTTGTGGTGCCTTTGTTATCACTGTGCTATGAGAACAAATATTTTGGGGTTCAGTCAGACCCACTCTAGGACTCAAAGATTTCTTTTCTAGTTTAGCATCTGACTGTCACCCACCTTTACAATACTTTACCTATACATTTGTTACAGGCAACGGTCAGTATTTATGTACAGACCGTTACAATACTTTATATGTACCTTTGTTATCAGGTCATTACCTAGATGTTTGTCATTGCTGTGTCACATACTTTACATGTACAAGTCTTTGTCTAGACAAGTTGAGCTACAGTGTCATTGACACTTTCATTTATTGAGTTTTGGTCATTAAAGCCTTTAAGGTCATGCTGGTCACCATTGCAGTGTCCGTAAGCTGACAAGTCAAAACAACAGAACAAGCCTTTTCACCTCAAGCAAAGTTTAAGATGCCAGTATTGCAGTCTCTCTGGCAGATTGCTGGTTTGGGGTTCCAGCCTTAAAACGTCCCCTGCGCAGTCACTTAACTGTGGCTTAATTTATTCTTTTTTTCAGATGAAAGAAATATACTTGAAATTTTATCGAGTAGCAAAAGCAAGTGAATCGCCAATTTATTGTATCATTGAACAGAAAATACCCATCAAACGACTAGTCGACTACCGATTTTCTTGTCGACTACGGCATAAAAAATAATCGGTAACAATTAGTCGACTAGTCGTCCCAACACTAAGACTATCTAATAATTGCTTGACTTTGTGAAGATCATCAGTAATCTTTCGGCATGGCTTTTAATCCCCAACATATTCATGGAACGTATTAACGCCGTAGGCTTTTGTGCAAGATGCCCACACCATACATTTCATTCAGTCCATGGTCACTTACCATAGACAAATTGTTATATTTTCACATGCTTGTTCGTGCCCACTGTGGGCCAAGATAATCTCTATCAATCATTGAGGTGGCGGATTCGCTTGAACCATCAAATTAACTGTTGATTTCATAACCTGATCGCTAACCCCGTCACTCGATTTTGCAAGCACTGTAGTTGTTGCTGAGCCGTGTTGCCGCAGGTTTTAATCCTTTATGTTTGCAGTCGCTCATGCGGTGATGGGCGTTTTGGTGGTAATCCTCCCTCCATGTACTGTACCCAAATTACAACACCTGGGTAGGGAATTGGCAAACAAAAGATATTTTTAATACCAGCCCAATTAGATCTGCAGGCCTTACTTTGCTAACACATTGCTTTTCGGCATGTTTCTTTTCAGCCTCAAGTGTTGATGCTTTCAAGTTTTCAAACGCATCGACACACAAGGCTGTAAAACAATGGGCAAAAATATAAAGGGCCTAAAAGCCTTATTGGTCTCAAGGTATTTAGAGTGCATTCATTCAAGCTGTTTTCCAGACTTTTAATGACTGGAAACAGTTTGAAGGAACACACTCTGTGATTTCCAATGTCAGCAGGCCACTTCAAATTAATCAAACAAAAAAGGGTTGAAATTCAATGAATACAGATACATCATATCTGAATCTATTGAAATTCCAACCCTTTCTTGTTTTTTAACAATTAAATTTATTTCATATTCATAATTATGTTACACTGGGCCATACTGTGATAACTGATAGAAATTATCAATATTTTATCTCCCGCCCCCCCCCCCCCCCCCCCCCCCCCAATTGGTGTTCAACCGATTACCAAAAATGGTTGTTGAGCGATTACCGGTTATTTGAGCTTACAATCGGTCGATTCCGATGCCGATTCTGATTGTAATACCGTGCACTGGACAAATCGAGTCTCGAAAGAACTACATTAAACTGAACATTTTTCGTTGTTAAACTTTGTTGACTGGAGTCGAAATAAAATTACCAGTCGCGCACACTCAGAGCCACGTTTACCACCCAAGTGCGTGCGACTGGTAATTTTACTTCTGCCTGAGTCAGTGGAGTGTAACCGTCACTTTTCCGGTATGAACTAGCGATTTCGCTCAGTTGTAAGCTTTGCATGTTGTTTTACTTGTTTGTCCCGTAAAGGGATGTCTAGAGAGATTAAGAATACACATTGTGGTTGTTTCTCAACTTTATTGAATGGTATCATTTTACGTCAACAATTAAACAATTGCAGAAGAGAATAAAATGCGGTTAATGAATCATCTCAAAATGTTTGGCAACAATCGGTTGAACCGATATTCCAGGAGCCGTTGCCGTTGTCATCCGATTGCCCACAATCAGCCGATTGTGGTGGCCGTTTCCGATCATCGGTTGAACACTACCCCCAATAACTACAAAATATATTGGAATATCTATGCTACAATTTTGCTTTAAAAGAATTATTTTGCAGTTATTTTTGCAAAGCACCAGTTGTTGCTTTGAAGTATATAATTGCAAATTAATATGAATAGAGGGAGTCTCATTAATCCGCTATAAAGTATCACTTAATTCCCGCTCTTGCCTGCCAATTGACGAATGATGACACAGCGGCGATACTGAACAGTAACAGATTGGCCTGGTGACTGTGGTCTACTGATAAGACTGTCTGTTACATTCAAGGCATTGCCACGTCCTTAGTAGCGATCTTGTTGGCAAGACCATGAACAACTTTGATAGATATTCTGTGGCCACAATACTGGGGATACCCACAAATGTTGAGTGGAATGAAGAGAACTCATCAGTGCAGCCCTGGTAATTCACCCTCGGCAATAAGCAGTGCCGAGGAAAATGCTGAGAAAACAAAAAATATCCACAGCAAAAATACTGCCGAGGATGGCTTCTTCAGAAAGCCTTGTGGTGGCAGAAATTGCACAACTACCAGGTTACACAAGAAATCAAACCATGTGGGTTGCACTACAGTACATGTTGCAACATAACCACTAGAAACTATGTGTTCTGCTTCTTCTATGTTGATAACAGGGGCGGTGGTGTTGTAACCGGTTCTCGTCAGATCACTGAAGTGAAGCAACGTCGAGCCCGGTTAGCCCTCATTTGGGTGACCGTCTGGACGATCGATTCAGACTCCCACGTTGTGTCCTTGGGCAAGGCACTTAACCTCGATTGTCCACATGGGGGCACGAGGATGCCGTGTACTGAGGCATACTGCGCGTCGATGGAGCACATGTCTTCAACCAATCTAACCCTGCCTGTGCTGCTGTGCGGAGTTACGATGTTGGGGAGCTGGCGGCTGCTCGTCGTTGCTCGGTGGTTCTCTCTGGGCACGCTGGCTTCCTCCACCCGTAAAACTGTCACAGTCGTAATTAGCCATTGTGCATAAGTTTGTGACCTTAAACACCAATAAATAAATAATGTTGATAACACCAGATTCTGACATCACTGATGTCAGATTCTGGTGTTATCAACACAGAAGCAGTGAGATACTTAGTTTGTGGTTATGCTGCATCTTATTTTCACTCATACTCTTCATATTGAGCAAGTCGCCTGCCGACATCCAAGGTTTTTTCTCCGCATTAACTGTGGTTTTGTTGCTCGAATCATAATTCATTGCATAAAACGATTCTCGGATTCTCATTGAAATACAGTGGAGCTCAATTGTGTATCTCTTAATTGTATATCCCTGTTAAATTGAATATAATTTCCCAACACAAAACCATTTACCATAACTCCAGTACAAATTTGACCTGTGAATTGAATATAGGTTAAAGAGTAAACCCCTGTTATTTAAATAAAAAATCTTGTAACCTGTTGAGAAATTACCCTGGCTCTCCCTGGTTTTCCTTTGTTTATAGACCTATTTGGCCTTAGTACATGTACCTCCAATACAGGCATTTAATCTATTATATCTTGTTTGGCAGAGCTCATGGAGCTCTGTCAAACAAGATATAATGGAATAAATAAGTTTATCTCTAGAATACAGGAAAGTGACACAATCCCTTTTAATTGAATACTCCTGTTAATTGAATAATTTTCATTAGTGAAGTGGCTAATCAATTATCAGGGTTCCATGTATAAACCCTGTACTATTATTTTCTTCACAAGAGTAGCTAGGCTCCCATAATAATAATTCCTGAATCCAACACTGCATTGTCATGTGTTCATGGACATAATAACACCAACATTTTTCCACATTTGAATTATTTGTCCTCGATGAAACTAGTGCTCAAACGACTAGTGAATTCCAAAGTCTACTAGTCAATACCCAAAAGTCGACTTCGACTAGTCATTGGTGATAACCTGTCTCCTTATAACAACAGTGTTGGTGGTCCGGTAGAGTGTTGAAGGTCCAAATTTGGCTTCACTTGGGCATTCATATACAGCAACTTACTGGAACATTATTCTGTTAATGTGCTTCTAATTATGCTAAGAGTGAAATTATATACTCTTATTTAATTTGCCTTGTTGCGATTTATGGGAGAGTGCCTATAGGCACTCTCCCATAAATTGCAACAAGGCAAATTAATAACATATCCTGATAGCCCAAAATAATTCAGCACTCTACTATACTGTCACTACTATCAGATGGCAATAGATATATACATTGATTGCCCAATATTGCTGTTCAAACTGTCTGACAGTGGCACAGAAGGGATACTATTTACCTAAAAGCTTGAACTCCTCCGACTTGTCGACTGCACAATTGAGAGTCGACTACTGGTTTGCCCCGAGTCGACATCGACTAGTCGACTAATCGTTTGAGTACTAGATGAAACAATAATTCATGTCGTGACACTGTCTTGGTTTTATTCCATCAATTGATTTTTAGCCCAGTGGGAACCTGGGAAGTGGAACAGTGCTTGTTTATTGTGGTAACAAGTTCTTCTTTTTGTGTCACCGCCTTCGTGGGGAGCGACATATAGGGATTACTTTTGTCGTCTGCGTCGTCGTTCGCGTCACACTTTCTCTTATCCGCCACTCCTCTTTAACCTATGAATGGATTTTGGTGAAACTTTCAGTGATTCTTTATCACATAATGGCATTGTGCACCTCCTATTTTATTTTTTGATCCGCTGTATTTTTTCAGGGTTATGCCCCTTTTCCACTTAGAATTCTGTCTGAAATATTAAAATATAGAGCAGGCGACACACGTCTTCCATGGAAGACTCACATCTAAGTCTGGTAAAATAGGACCTGGCAGTGGTAATTAACCCTCTGTACTCCGATATCAAAATGGCAAAGTTTTCAGCAGCAAATGTTTCCCATAATGCTGGTTGATATTTAACCCTTTGAACCCTTTGACTGCTATGTGACTGCAGGCCACGCAATCTAGAAAATCACGGAGTGCAAAACAGTTGCACTCCTCAGATTGCTTGGGAGTGCAGTTGCACCTGAAATTTTCAGTGCAAAAACTTGTATGCTATTTTGGTTTTGTTCACTTCGAGGTATTAATATTGTGACTGAAAAATTGTACTACATTCAGTTACAGAGTGGAAAAATTGGCACACATATCTTCTCATTATTCAAAATGTTGTATTCAATTCTTATGCGGCTGTCTTCTACACTCAAAATGTATCGAAATGCGACACAGAATGGGTCATGAATTATTGCGAATCAGTGCAACATTGACAAATCGTCCCAAGTTCCAATGTGTTCCCTGTGACTATAGGCACAGAGAACGCATTGGAACTCGGATGAAATGGTAATAGATTTTAAAGCAGTCCCAACAGGTCCGGCATTCCTGAAACTCATGGGGTGCAAAAAATTGCCCTCCTCAATTTTTTTTAGGCATGCAGTAGGCATGCAGCACTCCTGTACTCCTAAAGAATACCAGGCCTGTGAATGTGTGTGGAAGATGAATCAATATTTTCAACGTGCAGCCCCAAGGCTGCACGTTGAAAGTAATAGTTGCTCTACCCCCAAATAATGAATGTGGACTCTTCCAACTGATATCATTGAACTGACATGAAATATACTACCAGGGTTCTAAGGGTTAACCAAATATACCTTGTTTGACAGAGCTCAATGAGCTCTGTCAAACAAGATATAATTGGTTAGGCCACACAAAGTAGATGTTCTGTTTCTCAGGCCAAGTTTTATAAAATTGCATGCGGGCGGGCGTTTTTTTATTTTATATTTTATTTTTGTAATTATTTCTTTGCCATCAGAAGTTCATATTCTTGGTTTATTTTAGGTTTTTGGCCTCATAATCAACATAATAGCCAGGGTGGTGGTGTATTTCGTCCCTTGGGTGCAACAAGGCTTTGCAATGCTAAATCATTGCAAAGCCTTGTTGCACTCAAGGGACAAATTTATCAATTTTATTAAATTGTGTAAAATATCACACATAAACCATTTAATTTTTATTTTTTCAAGTTTGCATTGGTTATAAAAAGAGAGCATGCGGCAGCCAAAAGGACCATGCGGGAGGGCCTGAGAAACAGATTTTTAATTTTATTAAGCCATAGTTTCATAGTTTCAGAAGAGAAAAACAATGACTGAGGAATAATTCTGTTGCACCACCAGTACTAGTGTGCTAGGGGTTAACACCTGGGGTGGAAGTCCTCTGGTTTTGGCAGCATCTAGGTACATGTTTAAATAATTGGTTTCATATCAGTGTTGTGCCAGTCATGATAAAGCCATTGATACAGAAAATGATATTAAACTAAGCTGCTATTGTTTGTCTTAAAAATTAGATTGTCAGATTTACTCTGAATGTTTCTGTGAATCGATTCGTAAAAATTCCATCACACTGAGTAAGGTAGAAATAACAGGATTTTTTGTTTGTTTTCAGAGAATGGCACCTCCATCATATTCAGATCTTGGAAAATCAGCAAGAGATTTATTTTCAAAAGGATATAGTAAGTTTTGAAGTATTTTAAGTTTTTAATCCTTAGATACCTGCAGATTTTTATTCATTTTTGCCACACATTGACAGATACATCCTGTGGCTTTGCCTTTTTCCCAGGTAGCCAAGAAACCACTGCCAGTGTACTTAGAGTGTAACTTGCAAGTTACATCCTCACATCTCTCATCATCTAACATATTTTTCATATATGTAGGGGAACATCAAATTCTAAACAAGTTTAGGGCTTGAGGTGTGATTAGGCCTGCAAACTGAACAAATTTACATTGGAAAAACAATAGCGTGATAAAATGACTGTGCCTCGGCAAAAACACTTTCTGCTTCAGCAGTTTTGCATCACCATTTTAGATTCAAGTATTCTTTGTGAATGAAGCATCTGCAACACAATCACAAAAGACCTACTCGGAGATCACCAAATGGGGTTGAACCAGGTGTAAGCCCACAGTAGTCCGTCAGTGGTGGTCATGTTAATCCGACACTTTTTCATTTCTGACCACAACTTCAGTTGAAAATGCTATAATGTCCACTACTAATTCTTCACTGTGCCATTCACAGAGGAGACTCCTGTTTTGTAATTGTTCAGCAATCTTGGACTTCAAACCAAAAGGTCCATGGTTCAATCCCTACCTGTAGCAACCATGTTGTGTCCTGGTGGTTCTCTCTGGGTACTTCGGCTTTCTCCACCCATAAACCTGTCTGACAAGAGGTGACTCTGGCTGTTGAAAGTGCCACTAAACCTCAATAAATAAATAAATAAATAAATAAATTGTTTGGCATTCGAAAAAATTATGGACAGTACCCAGATGAACACAAGTGAAGTTTATTAATTCGCTAAAGGGCCATTGCTCTAGGTCTGACAATGAAACACCATAATGATACTGAGCCTCAAACTGAGGTAATACTTTAATATCAGAACCAAACCTGAATGTTAATAGCTATGTACGGTGATATTTTTAGCTCACCTGAGCACAGCTCAAGGGGAGCATTACTAATCACTTTCCATCCGTCATCCCGTGTCCGTCGTCTGTCCGACGCTAACTTTACAATATCGACTTCTTCTAATAAACTACTGGACCAAATTCAACAAAATTTGCTGTGCATGTACCTTATCATATGTCAATACAAGTTTGTTCAAATCAAGTTGACCCGCCCCTCGGTAGGGCCATGCCCAAAAAGTGTGCTTAAATCTTAAAAAATCTTCTCATGAACCAGCAGTAGCAGAGACTTGATATTTGGTGTGCAGCTTCCTTTTGAGGTGGACTCAGTTTTGTTCAAGAGAAGTTTGTGGGGCTATATTTGCCGTCGTTATGGGAGGGGCAAGAATTTTTGCCCCTCCCAAAATTTCTATTTTCCAAACCGAGTGGCAGATTTGGACCATATTGATATGAGGGCTTATTGGGTCATAAGTACTTAAATTATGCCCCAATTTTTTTTCCCGTCGCCCCATGGGAACCACAGGAGCTAAAAATAGAAAAAAAATTAAAACGCCCATATCTACAAAACTACACAGCACTGAGAATTCTTATCTGGTTTGAAGCTTCCTTAGGACCAACAGAATGGAATGGTCAAAAAAAATTGCTATCGGTTTTATCATGGGGTACTTTTCTGGGCCTTTGCAAATGTGCTGAGTCAGCATTCTTTAACACTGTGGGTAATGGGAAAAACATTTAAGACTACTTTTCTCCCAAACCACTGCTCCAAAAGATTTCAAATTTCACATATAACATCTTTGGAAGATTGTTTCACAGGTTTATTGAAATCAATTCCCTGGGTCCATATTTGGGCTCTCTGTGGGAGCCCAGATGTTTAAATTAGTGCAGCATGAGGAATATTTTTCAAAAATCTTCTTCTTCAGATCTGCCAATAAGAATCTTTTGATATTTGGTATTCAGCATCCTTAGGGGGGTGAAATTCAAGTTTGAGCAAGCCAAGTCCCTGGGTTCATATTTAGGCTGAAAATTTGGGGTCCCGTTCCGGACTTAGAAATTTTGGACCAAAATCCGGAAATTTTTTTTTTGTTTTTTTTATGTGTTTAGGTCAATTTTAAGACAAACAATTTTTTTTTTTTTTTACCCTGAAAATTTGGGGGCCGGGTGGGAAATTTTGGACCAAAATCCAGAAATTAGTTTTTTGTTTTTTTAGACATTTTGGTCAATTTTAAGAAGAAAAAAAAATTTTAGGCTGAAAATATTTTGTGTGGGACTTTGAAAATGTCCGAACAAAAATAAAAAAAACCTGTTTTTTATGCGTTTATCTCAATTTTGGGACGTAAAAGTGCAGGAACTGAAAATAGAAGGAAAATCCTGTGTATTGTGTGGGCCCAACTGCTTCATCTAGTCCCTGGTTTGATATTTAGACTACCATGTCAGGTGAGTGCCCTTAGGCCCCCTGGGGCCTCTTGTTTATTTTTTTCCATCTGCAGTTTTATTGCCGAGGAAAATTTACTTTTCGACTTTTACCTCGGCACTGCTGACAGCCGATACTAATTGACATGGTTGTGTGAGGGCATCTGTGTGCAAGAGCAGATGATCACATTGTGCATTTTGACCAATGGTGTTCTGCGATTTACAACTTAGGGAAAACTCTACCTGGGGATTTTTTTATATTTAATGAATTATTACAATGAACCTGCGAACATCATGATGTCATGAAAACAACGTGACTGTACATGTTTCAGTTGAGATGCTTTAGGCCTAAAAAAATAAAAAATCTGTTTCTCAGGCCCTCCCGCATGGTCCTTTTGGCTGCCGCATGCTCTCTTTTTATAACCAATTTAAACTTTAAAAAAATTAAAATTAAATGGTTTATGTCTGATATTTTACCCAAGTTAAAAAAATTGATGAATTTGTCCCTTGAGTGCAAGAAGGCTTTGCAATGCTTTAGCATTGCAAAGCCTTCTTGCACTCAAGGGATGAAATACACCACCACCCATGCTATTCTGTAGATTATGAGGCCTAAAACTTGAACCAAGAACATGAACTTTTGATGGCTAAGAAGTAATTACTGAAATAAAAAATAAAATAAAAAAAGGCTCGCCCGCATGCAATTTCACAAATAATGGCCTGAGAAACAGAAGATCTACTTTGTGTGGCCTTATTATACAGTTTATTGATATAACTCTTCGGCAGCAACTATTTTCCATAATGCTGTTTGATATTTAACCAAATATACCTTGTTTGACAGAGCTCATTGAGTTCTGTCAAACAAGATATAATTGGCTAAATTCAGAATTAAAGAAGAGAAAAACAGAGTGATTGGAGAAAGTTCTGACACACTACCAGAGTACTAGGGATTAATATATGAATGGGGGAGTGGGGAATTCTCTAATTACATTACTCAACCGATAACCCTTGTTGAGGTAGTGTTTACTACTCTTGTATTTTTTAAAGCAAACAGCTTAGTCACATGATTGACAGTAGCAAATTATTGTCAAATAACGGCCCATTCAGAATGCTTGCATCAACAGTTTTATGCCAACACATCCCATGGGAACCCTGGGAAGTGAAGCAGTGCTTGTTTACTGTGGTAGACAAGCTCTGTTTTACCTGTAAAATATGACCTGATAACCAGTGCCTGGGGTGGAAGGCTTCTAAAATGGGCAACATGGGTAAAAACGATTGGCTGCACTTGACTTTATATCCATGTTGTGGTTATGATTAGTCAGTAATAAATAAATTATGCACACCAATAAATAAATAAATAAATTATGCCAGTGCAAAACAGTTTTTTGCCAAATGTTGACAAAATTCTTTAAATACCCCCAAATTCAAGAAATGTCAGTAATTTTATTTGTTAAATCTCCCTGTGGGAACCCTGGGTTGTGGAGCCGTGCATGTACACTGCGGTAAACAAGTTATGCTTTACTGTTAAATAGGACCTGGAACCAACCTTGGGATGTAGGCCTCTAAAGTGGGAAGCACAGGTAAAAATAATTGGCTAAACTTGACCTCTTAAATAAATAAATAAATTTATTGAGTCGTCAGTATAATGCCGTATGTATCACTTCCTGTGGATTGAAACACTGTTAATATTTAAGTCCGCTAAATAAACAATGCCCTAGTCAACTATCTAGACACCAATATGGATTAAAATACAGTTAGACACAACACTGTGACAATACACAACAATGTTAACTGGTTGAGTGTTAGAAGCCACTATCCTGGCTTTATTGAAAAGTGCTGATAGCCACTTTATTGGCTTCACATTGTATGCATTAGCTTGATGTTTGCTCAGCAGTAGAACAAAAAATATAAGAAATTGTTTTGTAACAATTTATTGGAGAGCAGGGTTTAATCTAGGTAATTTTAGGGGCCGAAATAAGGCCCCTTTCTCAATGGGGTGCATGCTATAACATTCCCAGTTTCTGACAAAAAACACTATTATCTCGTATCTTATACAGCATAATCTGTTTACGTAGCCATTGTGCTCTTCTGATAGTTAATTCTAATAAAGTGGTACCAGTTTTAACCTGTATTCTTTCTGGAAAAGTGCTTCCAGGTGGATTTATGTTTTGAAGACCAATTGAATAATATCCCCCAAACCAAAAAAAAAGGCCCCTTCCCCAATCTACTTGGATCAAACCCTGGGAGAGTGCGAATAGCTACTCTCCAATAAATTATAAAAGTTCTTTTTTATGAACAAATTTCTTGCCAAACTAAGGCTCCCCATGCTAGTAGCAATATAACCTTGAGAAAATACTCAGGTTACGAATCGCATATGAAAAATAATTTAGCACCAGTTAAGTAATGTTTTACAGCTGACAACGTCCTGCTCTGAGTCCTTTGGTGAAGGCATGGAAGCACAGATTGGATAACCGTGCTTGAAGTTTCTCCAAAGGTTGCCCAAAAGCTTTTAGGATAACTCTTTCTCATTCCTGTAAAATTACTCAGTTCAAAATTAGAGTTTTAACCCTTTACCCAACGAATCGGTCGCATCCGCCCGCATGATATGCAAATTCAGCAGTTGAAAAAATAGTATATTTTTATACTGTACCAATGACCCAGACATAGCTGGTGCTAACTCTTAAAATATAGGGCCAAACACAAATTTTGCCCCCCAATCCCCAAAATTTGCATCTAAAACTAAAGAAAACATGTCCTGAAAGGCCCTCCACACTTCGCCCCTACTGCGCATGCGCAGTGTCAAGGACGTTCCGAAATTGGCGCCATTTATCATTCTAAGTTTGGCCCTTCATCAGTTAACATCTGACTGATCTTTGTGCTTTTAAATCTCAGTTTAAATGATGCCAGACACATAAATATTAGTGAAATGGTGATTCTAAGGAGGATAGAAAAGGAGGAGAGGAAAAGAATGTGTGACAGAATATTATCAGGGCTGTAACTTAAAATTTTTTAATGAAATTATGTTAAGTTACCTATTTTCAAGGCAGCAGCCATTTTGTTGTCATTCTGATTATTTAGTTACACTGTTTTTTCAAGTGTTTTTCCTCTCTCCCTGTCCTTTAAGTTCCCCCTTGCTATTCTCCCATGCTTTGGCATAGTTTCTGTAATTATTATTACTAAAATTTCTTGGGAGTTTTAGCTGAATAACAGAATGAATTCTGTTCTTTCCCCATGTTTACGTCTTCACCTACGGGTGGTTAGGCGTTGTGTTCTGCATCTACCATCTGATGTTCTGCAGTTTCTTCCCTGGAAGTCTCTGTTTTGCATCAGATGGTGTATTTTTGGTAACTGATTTCGGGCCTGGGTGCCTGGAGTCTTATTTTAGTGTTTTTACACTCATTGTTTACATTTACAACAGCCCTCTGTGTGAGGGGGGGATTTCTAAATAATAATATCTTTATGTTATTTTAATCATAACTAGATACATTATTATTGTTCGTAAGTGTTGAATAAATTGTTTAAAATATTTTTAAAATTTTTGTCCACACTTAGGCTTGGGATCCATTGGGGCTCAACGTTACTTTTCAGAAACTTGGGCTGTTCTGAAAAAATATTTTTTTCAAAATATTTTGATTTCAATTATTTTTTCTATATTAATGGATCATATTATTATTATGTATTTTGATTGCCAGGGGTTAGTGCGAGTACCAGGACTTGTTTTCTTTTCACATTGAAAGGATATTGATCAATTGTTTTAAGAGGAAGTCTTCCTCTGACCTTATTATCATTCTATATGTGGTCAGTGTACTCGCATTAACTCCTGTTCTGTATCGTATGATTTCGATGACAATATGGGAAGCGTATGTCACGGTATGTTGTTGGGGATTTGGACACTCCGGTCCTTTCCCCGCAGGGTCACTCTACTTTATCAATTTCTATTTCAGACGATCAAGATTAGGGTGATGTATCTGTGATGTCTTCCAACAGTGTGCCTCCGTCGTCACAATTAATGAAGGGCTAGCGGAAAAGTGCTCATGTAATACGCCAATTGCCTAAGAGGACCCTAGTAGGTTCGACGGCCTTTGACGTCCGCTAGCTCGCCCGGTGTAGCGTCCATTCACCGAATGGTTCGGCAGCCGGGTTCGTCCGTTGCGGTCTAGAAGGAATTTTGGGGTGATGCGAGCACTATAAAATTAACTTAATGCACACCCAGTGACGGCGGATCGGAGGGAGAACGGAGGAAGCCTTTTAGTCCGGTTCATAGCTCGTTCCGGTCCATCCGGACGGCAAGCGAGAGAGGCCCCTCTCTCGTTCAACAACATCTGGCCCCAGATGTTGTGGTACAAATGTGTCGTTAGCGGAGCATACGTCCGTCGCTCGGGACGCTCCGTTGTATAGGCAGTCCGCTGAGACTGCTAAGGCTTCCTCTTCTCGTCAGCGCACACGACCGCACCTTGGCTGCGTGACCGCCGATATATTACCAGCTTCGCCGATCAAGGATTCTTCGGCGACCAGGTCACACCATCCGGCAGCCAGGGATTCGAGACCGATGGACTCCGGACGTTCGCATAGGAAAAGTATGCGGGAGCCATCTGATGCGGAGCTGCCCTCGGCGAAGCAGCGATAGACTGCGCCTCCGCAGGTCTCGACGCCGGACATTCTTGTGCACATAGCACAGCTTATCGCAGCATCCCAGCAGCCGACAGAAACGGTGTCGGATCGAGAATTATCCGACAGCGCTGGGTCGGTAGCCGGGGACTCGAGGCCTGCAGACTCCGGACGTTCGCATAGGAAGTGTGCGGGAGTCAACGTACACGGAGCTTCCAGCGGCAATGCATCGTAAGTCCGCTACTGCACAGGCCTCGGGAACGGATGTGCTTTCCTTAATAGCACAGTTTATCGCAGCATCCCAGCATCAACTGAATCTGTCGCATATATTTTATCCGACGATGCTGGGTCGGGACGCTCCGCGGAAGCGGGTACGGACGTCCGAAAGTTTCATCCGGTCCGACGGGATACCGAAAGGGATTCGGTGGATTTCAAGCTTTCCCTTTCGGAACAACATATGCTGCGATGCCGGATAAGAAACTGATAGCGTCGGTGGACTTAGAAATTTTTTGGTTCGGTTCAGGGACATCGTCCCTCAGTTCCGACATAGTCCAATAATGTCACACAAACTTTCGAATTATTGAACGACGCTATATATATTATTATTTTATGCTTGCTATCCAAGCATTTCTGGTTTCTTGTTCGAAGAGTTATGGAGATGTCTTTCAAAAGTGTGCCTCTGTCGTCATAGTTAATGAGGAGTTAGCGGCAATAAGTGCTCATGGAATATGTCTATTGCTTACGGAGTGACATTCGCTAGCTCACCCGGTGTAGCGTACATTCATCGAATGGTTCGGCTGCCGGGTTCGTCCGTTGCGGTCTAGGAAGGAGATTTGGGTGATGCGAGCACTTTAATTACTTTAGTACTCACCCAGTGACGGCAGATTGAGGACAGATCGGAGGAAGCCAACAACATAGGGGACCGCATGTTGTGGTTCAGATATTTTACATTCGGAGCATATGTCCGTTGCTCGGGACGCTCCGTTATATTGACAGTCCGAGAGACTGTCTTTAATGCTTCCTCATCCTCACAGCAGGGCACACGACCGCACATTGGCTACGTGACCTCGAGTATCCGATCAGTTTCGGCATTCAGTGATTCCACAGCGAATAGGTCGCGCCATCCGGTAGCCAAGGGACACGAGGCCTATACACTCCGTTCGCTCGCATATTGGAAGTATGCACGGGGTAACGATCTCGGAGCTTCCTGCGGCAATGCATCGTAAGACCGCTGCTCCTCAGGCCTCAGTGACGGACGTGCTATCCGAGTTAGCACAGTTGTTTCGCAGCATCCCAGCAATTGACGGTTTCTCGGTCGAATCAGGAATTATCCGACGGCGCTGGGTCGGTGCGGTCCGCGGTTGCATCAAGCTACGGACGACCGAACGCTTTATAGGGTCCGACAGGATGGCGAAAGGGATTCGAAAGATTTCGAGTTTTCCCTTTAGTAGTATCGGAAGATGTCTTTCATATCTTCTGGCATTTCTTCCAGTGATTATTTTTCGGACTTCATTGCTGCGATCTTGGATAAGAGACTTATAGCGTCATTGGACTCGGATTTTTCGATCGGTACAGGGACTTTGTCCCTGACTTACCGAAGCAGTCCAATATTGTCATTACAACATGTGTTTTATTTTTCGACGCTATATATTTATATATATATACAAGCCTGCTACTAAGCATGATAGTTTAGTTTCTTGTCCGCGTGGCTCATTTCTGCCATTTTATCTTTTTTACATATAGTTTATTTTGGCAGAGCAGGGCATACCGAGAGTTCATATGCGTCTAGACGGTGTGATTAAAGACTGCATATATTCTTTTTCGCCGTTTATGTCTTTTCCAATTTCAATGTTGGGAACGACATTATGTATAGTAGACTTAACTTAGACGCTTTATTATACGTAATCCGCCTTACTGAGGCGTTATCATTACGTCTTCAAGAAAAGATTTACGGGATATTATTCTCAATGTAATTTCTTTTGAGGGCAGTAGTTTGTTCACGTATAACTCCGCCCTTCAGTGGCTGATTGGAGTTGGTTAGACGTGATGCAGCCCTAGCTACATCCACGCGTGGATAGTAGGTTAAGAACTCTCTCAGAGTCGCTTCGTTCTCGGAGGAGCTTCTCTTCGACGGCAACTTTCCGGCAATCCATGAATTGCTTGATTTTTACATTCTCTTGTCTATCTAGTGTTACAAGAGATTCAGACTGGGGCAAACATTCGGTGGTTGACTCAGAGAGTGCCGCCGCAGTTGCCGGACCCGAGTGTGGCTGTTATGACGGTTGCCAGTCAAACAGATTGGGATATATACTGATCCCTACGGATTCGAAGTGCCAGGGTCTTTGGGTTCCGCAGTTTTTTAGCTATCAGTTTAACTTCCGCGGAATAATGTTTTTTAGGCTTGCTTTATGTCATTGCATGAACATTATTCAGAAACGCATGCCCAAATTCCTGTCCTTTAATTCGACAGTAGTGGCGTATCTCCGGAACCAGGGAGGCACTCTTTCGTTTCCGTTATTCAATTTAATGGAAAGAATCCGTCTGTTGGTTATAGTACACCAAGTTCAGTTTTGATCCGTCATATTCTGGGTCGTCTGATTGTTTTATCGCACTCCCGTTCTCTTACGGGTCGCTTGTTGCTGTCAGAATGGACTCTCAACAAACAAGTATTCAATCAGATTTGCTATCTATGGGAGCGCCCAATGATGTTTTATTTATGACACAGCTTGCTAATCATTTGCAGACGTATGTGTTGGCTTGTCCAGATCTCTGAGCTAATACTGTTAACGCTCTATTGATCTATAGGACGGAATGATAGGATACGCGTATCCTCCGGCGCTGTTGTTTTAGCAGGTATTGCTAAGATAAACAACCACAATACATTTCTGTTGATAGCATCTCTATCTTCACAGAGATCATGAGTAATTTACTCTCTTGTCTACTGTGGATCTTAACGTGAAATCTTCCTCTATGTGAGGATCTTTTTTCACTGGGTAAATCGTGTCATCTTTATCACAACCAGCAAGGTCGCAACCTTCATGTATTCCGTTGTGTGGTCCGTATTGCATTGTAAGCACTGTACTGGACGAGCTTTGGACGCGATTTCTTACTATAGGAGATCCTCTTCTTCGCTATTCTATGCGACTAAAGTGGAGGCTCTTCCGTCGTGGTGTAGGGATCATTATGTTCATATGGTTGATCCCTCCATACTACTCATTGCTTTTTTTTTTTAGGATACTTGTTTCACAAGATCTACTGCAGCCTGTTGTTATTTAGGTTATAGGTTTATGTTACCTCATACCTATGCACTCTACGATAGTTTACAATTGAGTCTTTTGTCTCTTTATCTAAGTCAGTTAGTAACTTTTTGATAAATAGACTTAGAATCTTTAGATTAAATTCCTATACGGATTTTAACTTCAGGTTCTTATTTAGCTAAGTTATCATTTGAGCCTCTGGAAACAGTAGTTTTCAAATTCTGACCTTTTAGACAGTAATTCTGTTGATTTCTCTTTTACTGTAGAGTCAGTGAGTTTCATGCACTATCGATGGATGATTTTCACTTTCATAGTTTCGGAATCAATACTTCCGTTACTATTTAGGTTGGATTGTTGCATAAGAGTTAGGCTCCTATTATCCGGAACCTATTATTTTAAGGTCCTTCCGTCTTCGTATGGGCATAGGCCTTTACTCTTTCCGGGTACAGTTTATGTATTTATAAACAGATATCTGTTTATTACAAGGGCGTAAGCTTCTTCTGTCTTTGATGTCTAGTAGAAGGACGTTACGCTCCATTTTATTGTTAATGGATTCTATTAACTAGCGTACTGCTTATGGTATATCATTGGCTTAGCAGTTGTGCTTAAGATTTCGGCTCATGAAGTAAGAGTTCTTCTACTTCTTGGGCTTACATTAATAGTGTTGCTATTATAGATTTTTGAAGGCTGCTCTTTGCGCTCAGCCATCCATTCATGAATTTTATCTCAGAAATATCGAGTCCATTTCTGGAGGCCTCTATTGTTAGGTCTATTATCTACTGCTCAGAATGTCATTCACTTAACAGTTGCTACTATAGCTAGGTAGGCTGTCTGTTTCGGCAGTGTCTCCGTTCGGCTGCCCTCTTCGCTCTGGGCTATTTGACCCAGGGCAAGAAAAAGGGGGGGGGAGGGTGTTCCCTTGGGTCACCTGTTTTTACTATGAAAACAAGGGGATACCTCCTCCGGAGTTAGTAATTCTGAGCTGTTATTGGGATGGTTGTTTAGTGAGAAGTTTAAGTTATAAAATTCATTCAAGTCTTAGTTTTTAAAGTATAGCTTTTGAATATTGCATATGTCAACAGACATGATTATGCAATTCTCACACACTTTTAGGAGTATAAGAGTCTCTATTCTCTAGACTTACTTTATTATTGGCTTACTTTAAAAATTATTAGTATAAGGATTATTGGTTATTAATAGAGTACATGGATGTATGAAGCTCAATTTTTGGAAGGTGTTGTATCTTTCTAATTTATCATAAATAAGAAAGATACATGTAAGGCCTATTACTTCTTTTCCCTACAGGGGATGACTCTATTTTATTTTATTGAGCGTATTCCATTTTGCTCTATGTCCTTGGCCCTCCAGCCTTTTTACTATTCAGCTATGTCTGGGTCATTGGTACAGTATAAAAATGTTAAAAAATTTATAGTAATTTATATATTTTTTATACTTACCAATGACCCAGACGGGGATGGCCCTCCCAGGAGTTGGGAACTCTTGCCTCCCCACTGAGTACATAGCGCTTACCAGGCACTGGTTATTAGAATGATAAATGGCGCCAATTTCGGAACGTCCTTGACACTGCGCATGCGCAGTAGGGGCGAAGTGTGGAGGGCCTTTCAGGACATGTTTTCTTTAGTTTTAGATGCAAATTTTGGGGATTGGGGGGCAAAATTTGTGTTTGGCCCTATATTTTAAGAGTTAGCACCAGCTATGTCTGGGTCATTGGTAAGTATAAAAAATATATAAATTACTATAAATTTTTTAACTTTTCAAAACAAATTCAACATACCTAAGTTATACATCTGATCAGTTATATACTTGGTCGGTGATGGTTGAAGGGGTAGGTGGTGGAGACATCACATTGTACTCATGGAAGAAAGATCAACTGAACAATGCTAGAGATAGACATTTTATTTTTGTGTTCATTAACCCTTTACCCAATGGAACGACCAAACGCAGCCAGCACTATTCTGAAAAATCGCCAATTAATTTTCATTATTTTTTCATTTTTTGTCTCAAAAACATAGGTTATGACTCCTCGTTCCAATGAGGGGTCACAACCTATGTTTTTGTGACAAAAATTGAAAAAAAATAGTTATGGCCTAAAAAAATAATGGTCCTTTTTGCTGCCATATGCTCTCTTTTTATAACCTTTCCAAACTTAAAAAAAATCAAAATCGAATCGATTATGTCTAATATTTTACCCAAATTAATAAAATTGTCCCTTGAGTGCAAGAAGCCTTCTTGCACTCAAGGGACGTAATACACCACCACCCATGCCATTATGTAGATTATGGGACCTAAAACATAAAACAAACCAAGAACATGAATTTTTAATCGCAAAGAAATAATTACAAAAATAAAAAATAAAATAAAAAACCGACCGCACGCATGCAATTTTACAAAAAATGGCCTGAGAAACAGAGGATCTACTTTGTGAGGCCTATTCAAGAATTTTTTTTGCAAGTGTCGTCTGCTTTTCATGTTAGGTAAAGGGTTAACTGGTAGAGTGCTTGGTGTTCATTCCGAAGTGCAGTTGCCACGATTTGAAGGCTTCATATTCCATGGATTTGCTTTAAGTTCATATTATCTTTGAAGTGGAATTATTAAGTCTGTGTGGATTGCCTTGTTGCAATTTATGGGACAGACCTGTGTGGATTACCTTGTTGTTGTTGCAATTTATGGGACAGTGCCTCTGGGCACTCTCACAAATCATAAGTCAGTGACATGTGAGCAAATTTGATGGCCAAAAATAATGCAGCACTCTACCGGTTATAAAAAGACACTGGCAACAGAGAGTACAATTGGATTGGGGTTATCTTGCCTCAAAAGGGTTATGCAGATTTTGTTTGCATAACCTTTGTAGCCAAATTGTGGGGTTATCTTAAATTTTCAATTTGTGCTTCCCTGTGAAGTGTGAACAATGATGATACTTTGATCTTTAGTGATGAACCAACTATGAAATAAAAGGTACATTGCTATTATCACAAATTGATATTCTGGCCTCACATGTGTGATGTTGTTGCAAACATGTCCCAAGTCTGACATTTGTCAGTTGTTTTCAAGTTTTCCTTGAACAAAACTGTGTGTGGTGAAATCGTTTGGGGTGGTTTAGGTGATATTTTCTAGTGATGAACTGATAATCGTTATTGGCAGTCGGAACCGGCGGGTTATGGGGCATTGGCCGATTATGACAAGCAGCAGTTAAAAACTGGCAGTTTCCCATTATTCTGTATTTAACACTGCCTATTAAAATCTGTTTGATATCTGGCCTTTTCAATAAAGTTTCCCCATTAAAAACATGTGGAGTGCATATCAGGATATTTAGGGATTTGCAGAGACAAGACATTATGGAATTTACCATCTGCAATCGGTACGAGATCGCCACGATTCCCAGCTGATCGAAGTCACTGGTGTCCATTCATGGTGCTGTACACCGTTGCATTGAGTACATGTATCAATAAAATGTGTTCAGTCGCGAGTCTGTAGTACTTCATGATGCAGGCATCACAATACAATAAGAAATTAAAATTGGAGAAAAACTACAAAAACACTCTTTTTGTTTGTTATGCAACATACATGTATAAGTCGCATGACTGTCACAAACACATTTTCAGTTTGTCAAGTTCATTTTTTAACACTGAAGAAACACATCAAGGGAGGTAACAAGTTGAACAATGAACATTAAATAATATATTCTGACGTCACGTGAGTTTTGTAATCAAGGCATCAAATAACTTCACAGTAACGAATGGGAGCAAAATGGAGGCGAGTGGAAAATTGCTCACCTCAAATAAAGTTTGCGGTTTTATTTTTTTAAAACCTCGGTTTCGGTTCTGTTTTTCGGTATTTCCAGGCCCTTCAATTAATCTAAATCACTATCATCTTACTAGAAAACACCATAGAAATGTCACCCGAGAGCTATTTAAAGCGCGCTACGTCCTACTGGCAGTACTGGGACATAGCACACTTCACTAGCACTGAGTTGATGAAGGGTTAATATAAATTTGGGGTAGATTGCATGTCATTTGATTATTTTCCTATTGTCTATGTTCTATTTGGTAAATGCTATACCTCAGTGGTGGCGCCATGGGGTGGGGGGGGGGGGTTAGTGCCTCACCACCTGGGTGCCTTTGAAGACCACGTTAGGCGTTATAGAAATGCTCAGATATCGCTCTGATGGCATCCAAATTATTCAAATGTGATTATTTATTTCCTTGGGCATGGCTCACAGATCCCAAACCAACGGGTGGGGGCACACTCTCCCATGCCCACACTCCTGGCTCAGGCCTACGACCCTCGGGAGATGCCGTAAGCATCTTGACCTTGGACCCCCACAGGTTGCCAATATTCTCTGGTCCACCCAACGTGGTCCATGGCCCATTCATATCGTGCCTGGCGGTGGTTCTGGGACAGCGGAATAGGAATACATGGTCTGCTCGAGCGGAGATCGACTTCGTGCAACCTTGCCTGGATAGTCTGCATCAAAACATTTACCCCGGATGCATTCTGAAGGTCACTTCGAAGCTGTGTTGCTGTAGCAAAAGCGGTTCCTACGGGCCTGAATGATCAAAAACCGGTCTTCAGCTGCAGATGTTGCCCTGTTTCTGCCACCACCATGCCGTCGTATTGGTGTGCCATACTGCTGAAGTCTTGCCCAGGCTCTGGTGATCACTGTATAGAGCACACCAAGGGCTTCACCAACCTGACGATGGGTAGCCTCTTGCTCCACCATCCCTACAACCCGCCACATTTCTGCTTCAGACAAATGTCTTCTAACATTTGCCATATTCAGTCATTAAATCACAGGAGTTTGTGTTGAAATGAAGATTGAATACTCTATGCATGTCACATACATGTAGACAGTACACGAAAACATAATGAAAATCGAGGGGTACATGCTTTCCACGAAAAGTCTGCCTGCCAAGAGAGCTAATGTAAACACTGGGGACCATCTCAATACATCCCTCAATCATATCCACTAAAAATATCGCAAATATGTCACAAGCAAATTTCACAATGATGTGTCAAATATTTGGTGCTTAGCAAACTTTGAGTAATATATATTCAATTGTATATATTCAAACAATTGAATTCCTTTTTTCTTGTTTGACAGAGCTCTATGAGCTCTGTCAAACAAGATATAATGGATTAACTCAATAATATTAAGCAAATTAGGAGGAATTCACCAAATTTTGGTTAACTGAATAATCCTGTGTTAATGGCATGTTTATCACACTATCTATGCTGGTATGCAAAAAAAAAACAGGGTTTCATTACACCAGCCAGTGCTGGTGCAGTTTTAAGCTCCCACAAAATCGTAGACAAGAGTAAATTGCACCCAGTAAAATGTTAGTATATGAATTTTCGAGGGAATACTGTCACCAAACACCAGAAACCTTAACCCTTTGAACCAGAGTAGCCACTTTTCCAGCCAGGAACATGATACGTCATAATGCCATTAAATAGGATGGCTGTTCAGTAAGTGTGTGGGGTAGACCAATCAGTATTTTCAAAGTGCAGCTCCGAGGCTGCACGTTGAAAATATTGTTTGATCTACCCCAAATAATGAATATGGACTCTTCTAATTGCTGCCATTGAGCAGGCATGGCAGATACCACTAGTGTTCAAAGGGTTAAATGTAATAGGAATTGCTGAATTATGACCGTAACTTGCCACTGGCCACAGTGTGCTGCTTTCTCAAAACAACACACATTTATATGCCCTCACAGAATATTAGTGACCCACAATATTTTTCAACGAGGGCATTTTTTAGCTCCTGAAAAAAAGAAAACACGGGTGCTGAAGTGAGCAATTGCACTCGCACCTGTCTCATTTCCAGGACTGACCAGCTTTCAAAATCTAAGAAATTGTTTTGCTAGATATTATTTATATTTATTACATTCCTCAGTTCGTTTTGCATTGAATTTAATGTTGATTAAAAAGTGGTAATGTCACGAGTGAATTATGTCACTTCAATCATAACTTTGGAACGACTGACGTATATAAGCCACGCCCCCACCGATTTGTTGATGTTTTGTTTTCCAGTTCCACATCAGTTAATTAAAATGAATTTTCCTTCTGAATATTTTTAAAAATCCTTTCTTTCCTCTATGAACAGGTTCGTTAGCACAGAAATGTTTTATCTTATGGCTGAATGCCATTCCCCAAATGCGACTGGAACACCACATAAAATAGTAAAATATCGAACGAAAGTCACAAAAATAAAACTGGGCCATTTCCAATCGAAGATTTGACACAGAAAGTGATGTATTCATACGTGCTAATTTCAGAAGTATTTCAGAGTTGCATTTGCAAATATTTTGTGTTGAATTATTTTTAATGAAAGACATTTTGGTCTAAATGTCATTTACTAAAGAGAATGACCCATTCTTACGGCAAGTTAGGGTATATAATTCGCCTCGAGACAGGACTATTTCTTATTTCCTTCCTGCTAATTTTAGAAATGTTTCCGTGTTTACACTAAATTGGATTATATCTGACAATAGTTTGGGTTGAATTATTATAGTAAAAGACCTCTTTATTCCAAATATCATGTAATAAACAGAGTAATCAATTTGTTTTGAGCGTTACGGTAAATAATTCATCTCGAGACGGGACTGTTTCGTAAATCACTCGGGCTACGTCCTCGTGATTTACTCAAGTCCCGTCTCTCGATGAATTATTTACCGTAACGCTCAAAACAAATTGATTACTCTCTATTTATCGTATTGTGTGACAAATTACACCCATTTAACCCTTTTTGCAACACAAAAACCAGACAACACTTGCAAACCAAATTCTTGAATAACTCAATAAGCTCGTTGCAGTGAGGGGTTATAAGTTATATTTTTGTTACAAAAAACTGAAAAAATAATGAAAATTGAATGGTGCATTTTGTGTTTAGTGCTCGTTGGTTTTGGATGTTACGTTTGCAAAGGGTTAAAATTAATTGACACTTGATGACTCTGTTGATCTGCTGTTCACTTTCGTGACCATCCACCAACAAAATTACGTCTATTTTAAAAATGCATGTTTGTGCTAAATAGTGAATATCACTTATTGGTAAATGGCTGAATTTGTAAGGACGGTGACACTTATAAATTTGCAGTTGCAAAGTGAACTTGTGATTTTTTTTTTGTGCTGCCACAAACTTTATCAAATTCTAAGGACCTGTCAAAATCTCCAGCGAAAAAAAATGTTAAATGTTGCCTGAATATACTTGAGTTTCATTTTTCAAACTGTGTGGGAACACCAGAACCAGATAAAATGGATGTCCTTTCAACACCTTTTGCCCATGTTTATATACATGTAGTGTGTGCATGGTGTTTTTTTTTTATTTCAGACTATGGATTTTTTAAATTAGAATGTAAAACAAAAACTGACAATGATGTTGAATTCACAGTAAATGGTAGTTCAAATTCTGATAGTGGAAAAGTGAATGGTAGCTTAGAAACAAAATACAAATGGAGTGAATATGGTAAGTATTAATAGAGTAGCAGAGCTTTCTCACCTCAGAAATAATGTTTCATACCACTTGTCCAGCAGGTAAGTGCATGTCAAAAAGTACTTGTGCAAGTCCCAAAACTACTCAGACGAAAGTATGTTGCTGTACTGTGATTATGAAAGTACAATTAACTTTAACCGGATCATGACTAGTAAGGCTGGCACAATTATGAAATTTCATAATCAATTTTGAAGAAGAATAATTGATTAAAGTCAACTTTAATCACACTCTGACCTCTAGAAACTACTCTATTGAAAACACTATTTTTAGTCATTAGTTCCATGGGCAGGACATTTTTTGGACAAGCCACACACCTACTTCTCTCCGAGGAAAGGTCAGACTCCTGACAAGCTCAGGTTCAAACCTGAGCCTAGGCTCTGGTATGGGCCTGAGGTAGTCAATAATCTATAATCGCTGCATTGAGATTTAAGAAGGCATTTGCCCTCCCGAGCAAAGCGGGAAGGGCAATTATTTGTACTTTAATACTTTCTAAAATGCCAGACCTAATGTCATGTGTTGTATCTTTATACTTTCTTCCCATATCAATTACAATGCATTTTGCCATTCTACAGCCTCTGACACTTCTTACGAGTCCAATGGGGAGGTGGGTAATAACTAATAATTCATCAGTAATGGAGTGATGAAACCCATAATTGCCAGCTTTGTAATTGTAGTCTATTATGGGTGTTTCTTATCAACCTACCTTACAATTGTTTACTACAGGCTTGCACTACAGTGGAAGACCCTAACTCGGAAAATATACTCTGTATTTTGATCTTTCCCAAGGGATTTGGGAAAGAAAAGTGGTGCAAAAGCACCAAGAAAAAATAAGCCAAAACTGGGGCGAGTGCTACCGGCACACACCCAGTAGGGGACGCTCTTCTCCTAGTACAGATCCACGGCGCTTACGGTACCAGTGCGCAGGCAGTAACTAATGAATCATTCTTTTTTCGTCCGTCCGCGTTGCGAGACGTCCATTTGCATTAAGAAACGGTGATAATTCAACTTGTTGATAATGGTTACCTGTGACTGGAATTATGGATCTGAGGATCATATAACAAGTATCAGGATTTCAGACGTCAACGGAACCGAAAAATCGTTTCCGTGGTTTAAGAGACACGGAACCTGCCGGTAACGAAATTTAGGTACCGTCTGTGAGCAGTTATGGGAACCTTTTTGAAGTTTTTCCGAATCGAGGGAATTTTATATCATTCGTAGCTTTTTAGATGTCAGACACGTTTCACTCCTAGATAAAATTGCCTGCATACATTGATATACTTGTAAGTTATATGTGAAATGATATTGGGACGTTTCGGCCCAGAGACGTTTCAGCCTCCTATATTAACAGTCCGGAGTGAAGGGAAATTACCCCCGGCACGATAGATACCAAACAGAGGTTATTGGGATGTTGATTTTTTAATATATATTTATTGTTTTAGATATTATAACGCCAGTAAACCTGTGCATGATACCTTTGTTCAAAAAACTGCTTTTCAGTTTTCAACATATATTGAACACAGGCGCTTGTTATTTTATCTTACTTAAAACAATTCTCAGACACACAATGAAATTACTTGTGATAATGTCACTGATGAAAAAAACGTCAAGATGTTTACAGAATGAGCCAATCACATTCACTTCAGCAAAAGGGTCCCGCAATTTACTCATTCCAAGAATGTTATTGGTTGAAATGTCTAACATGTGCAAACGGTACACACATGTTTTTCCCACTTCAACTTGTTTCTGTATTCGATGTAAACAGCATTTCGTTTGTATCACAGTGATGATTGTTTACCAACGAGCAGCTCTTATGAGCATTTCTTTCAACAACAAATGTTTCAATGTCTTTAGTGACAGATTGAGTGGGTAACGATATTTCGGTTCCGTCATTTTGTGACCACGGTACCGACACGCTACCGGTAACGATCGTTACCGTGAAATCCTGACACTTGTATAATAACAGGACTGTGTTTTATATATTCTCGTTATTATTTTCAACCACATTTTCATTGCGCACGACTTTCGCGTACCGTGTGGTTCGAACATAAAATGTTTTGGTTGATAAATTTATGTTATCCTTTTGGATATTATTATTATTATTATTATTATTGGAGTTAGGTGTCGATGGGGGGCTGTATGGACAGGATTTCTCATCTCTGTTGAGGGCAGAATTTCTGTTTTTTTGGGTCCCTGTCGGCCGTCTGGGTTCAGTTGTGTTTCCGCCGGTTTGTAGTTGGGGGTGTTCTTCTACTTTCTACATCTGTTCAGTTCACCTTTTCTTCTACTGCTCTCACCTCTGTTATGCCCAGGACTATTCCTTGAGGGCAGTGCCTTTTGCCCAAGCATGTGGGGCATTCTCGTGGCCATTCCCTCCACACCCACAGGGAGGGGCAACACTGTCGTTTGGGGCCTCCCAACACGACCACGTCTGGTGAGAGTTATATCCCCTCCATGGGGGATGTGCAGTCTTTAACTGTGGTGGATACTGCCAGAGCTGTTGAGTTGTCTGGTGAAGAGATGCCTGGTTCCGGGACTGGGGTCCCTCTCCAGTCGACATCGGAGGCTGTCACTAGGGTTGTGACTCCTCCTTTGGAGCCGAGCTCGATTGCTCTAAGTTCCACTTTTCCACCAGTTTCAGCAGCTCCTGTCGTATCTGCTGCTACTGCTGTTGCGTCTACTACGTCATCGGTCACCGTTTCAGCCGGCTTCGGCTTATTCCTGCAGGGGTCTGCATATATGTCTGGTTGTGTGGACGTGGGGTATCAGCCCCAGCCTTCCCTGACTTCAACTCGGCAAAGTCGAAATGGGCTGCCGACCGAATCTTCTGCTGTGGTCTCTCAGCCGTCGAGCCCAGCAGTTTTCTCATTGGATTCGGATGTTCATGGTGGGGTCACCATGGACTCTGTTGCATTTCAATCCACGCACTCTGGTCCCATGGCCAGTTTTGCGAGGACCGACGCTTTTTGTGCAGCCTGGACCTTCTGTCTCTCAGAGGTTCTCGACGACTCTCCTGAGTTCCCACACTGTAGATCCTCGGGGTATGTCGTACCCCTATACGCATCTGCCTTCAAGTGTTTCGGCTGCCACCTGTCACCCCACCTCGTCTGTATTTGAGGATCGTGATCCTTCGCTGGTTAAAAGGGTCAGGAGTGAAGCCACTTTGCCAGTTCGTTCCCAAGTCCAACCAGCCACACGGGCCGTGAGTTTAGGGAGGCTCTCTCCTTTCTCACTCAGGTTCGTTCCAAGAGCCTTGCTGTTGCCTCCAGTGAGGCTACTAGTGGTTTCCAGACACCTCCCACAGCGCCGCCTCCCGGGATTGGAAGCAGGCCAATTTGTGATCCCTCAGGGGTGCCTAAACCATGGGGGCATCAGCTGGTTTGCCCATGATGGGCTATGTGTCTTCCGACCCAGAGGATGGGTCAGACATACCTGATGTCAAGAGCCAACAATCTTCTGACTTTGGGGCAGCTCTTGACTTTGTGTTTGAGTTCCTTCCAGATATGAAACCGTCAGACCAGTAGATGGTGTCCGCCAGGCCGCGATCATCGGTCGCGCGCATACAGCCTGTGGAGCAACCCGCTTCCGGGCACCTTCGACCGTGCCAGTCGGTACAGGTGGTTGAAGCATTTACAGCTTTGGACTCTAAGCTGAGTTCCAAGGCTATGAGGTCTTCGTTCTTCACCAGGGCTGACACTTTTTTGCCTCCAGTGCATTATCGTTCTACGATTCCGCCAATCCGTCAGTCTGCCAGACTTTGACGGTCTTGGATCAGGACTCCACCTCCCTCGGGCTTTCCAAGCCCAAGTCGGCCGTTATTCCTATGGCGACTCTGCAGTCCCTGTTGGGCTTATCGAGAGAGATGCTGGGCATGCTTTCTTTCTCAGATCTCGTCTCTGCTTTAGCTGCTTATCTTCCTCCAGATAAATTTGACGACATACAAGCTCCTTTGCGTTCTTCCTTTAGCCAGTCTTACAGTTTACATTTAAAAATGCATGGATTACTCTGACGTTGTGTGCACACAGTGCTGTTATGTTGAAATTTCATCAAATAACATTGGTACCAATGATCTTCAATTTTGCCATTTCATTTATAACTTACCAAGTTCAAGTTTGTCAAGTTGAGCTACAGTGTCATTGACACTTTCATTTAATTCCTTTTCATATATTTTATTTACCCAAAAACTGCATTTAAATGAAGATGGAGTTTTCAATTTTTTGAAAGTAAGTCACCTATTTTCACTTCGACGCTCGCACATTGATCACGAATCTCCGGTTGCGAAGAAAAAAACAAAAGTAAACATGAACATAGCTGAAATATATATCATAAAATACCCTTTTCTTAAGTAAATTTAACTTAAATCCATATTTTACTGCTCCGTGAGTTTTTACCAGAGTTTGAAATGCATGTGATTTGACTCCGTACATTGTACGTAAGTTACAAAAGGAAGAATTCTTCGACTGTTGTTTTCCGGGATTTTTGGTCCAAAACTGATTCCCGTCTGGGAGGACGGGAACTACACTGAAATTTCATGATTTTCCCGGATGCCTGGGAGAGTTAACATGTCTGACTGGGATATTATAAATGTTTCCAACTAGTCCAGCAATTTTCTAGTTAACTAATGACATTAATCACGTCAATGTCAACTAATCAATGAATCACTTCAACACTAGTATGAATGCAGTAAGCGCAGCTGTATTAACCAGAAATATACTGAGCACATATACTTTGTGTCTGAGTTTAATAATAACTTTGATTTAAAATGTGTGTTGTGAACTTGTGTCCATGCATAGTATACAGGTAGAAGGAACATATTAGAATGTAATGCTCATTTTTCAACTTTTTAACTCCCTTGATGTGTTTCTGCAATGTTAACTGGAATGCAGTCAACATTGGAGAGACACATCAAAGAAGGTAACAGAATTGAACAATAAACTTTTCATACTGCAAACGTGTCCACATGTATTACTGCAGTGGATTAGTTCTGTTAACATATTAATTATACCCCAGGCAACGAAGTTGCAGGGGTATAATGTTTTTGACTGGTCCGTCCGTCAGTCCGTCAGTCAGTCCTACTTGTTTTCCGAACTTTTTTTCTACACACTTCCAGATATTGAGCTAATTTTTGGTATGTGAGTCTAACATGGTGGCCTACAGATCAAGTTTGCATTTTGTTCCGCTTCACTGATTTTTACCAAAATTACAGCCCTTGGACTCTGAAAAATGCATCAAAATTACAGTTTTCCGGACTTTTTTTTCTACACGCTTCCAGATATTGAGCTGATTTTTGGTATGTTAGTCTGACATGGTGGCCTACAGATCAAGTTTGCATTTTGTTCCACTCCACTGATTTTTACCAAAATTACGGCCCTTCAACTTTGAAAAGTTCATCAAAATTACAGTTTTGCAGACTTTTTTCCTACACGCTTCCAGATATTGATCTGATTTTTGGTATGTTAAACTACAGAACACTGTTTTTTGCAGTATTCCTAGAATCTGTTTATTTTAAAAAAAATGATTAGAGCTTGAAATATCGGGGCGCATGGGGTATGTGAGTGTGCTCACTAAGGTTCTATATTTAAACATGTTAAGTAAACTAACATGAGGCTTTCAAATTTTTTCAAGAAAACTCTTCTTAAAAGTTTTTTACAAAATTTCACAATTTTGTTCCTCATGACTCAAAAATTCCCTATTGTAAAGTACCCAGACCCTTTCCCAATCAGGGTGTGTGGACCCCTAACATTTCTACCGGTGGTTTTGTTGAACTTTTTGTGAGCTATTGGCAACAGTAATTAAAAGTATGTAAATGTTGGGATTTCCAGTTACTACAGTGTGCAAAATTTAATGAGAACGTTCATTTCGTTCACGTGGTGGTTTCGCAAATTTAAATCTCTGTGAACGGATGACCGGTTAGCCAAAAGTTGAATCTTGAATCTTAAAGCCTGAGTAACTTAACTGGTAGAGTGCTAAAGTTTTTTACCTCAAGATTTGTTCACAGATTTTTGTCTTTTTACAATTAATGGGAGAGTGCCTATAGGCACTCTCCCATAAATTGTAACAATGCAAATTGATGTAGAGGAAGTAATTTTACTTCCAAGATAATATGAAAGACATCCACAGAATATTAAGCCTTTAACTTTAGGTTTCTGCAGTTCAGAAGAAAGCCCAAATATGGGCTTCTAGCACTGTACCAGTTAACCAGCCTTTTTTGTATCTTGAAAGATTTTTAGCTCACCTTGACAAAGTCAAGCTGAGCTAATCTCATTGCTCTACGTCCATTGTCTGTCTGTCCGTCCCTCCATCATCCATTAACACCATGTTTTGGTCTTCTCCTCCAAAACCACTGGGCCAATTCAAGTGAAAGTTTGTGTGAGTGATGGTCCCAAAGGGGCATTGCAGTTTTGTTCAACTCAGCATGCCCAGCCCCATAGGGAGGGAGTGGGAGAAAATGCTCCAAAATATTTTTAACATCTTCTCATGAACCATTGGGTAAAATGACTTGATATTTGTTATGGAGGTTCCTTTTGAGGTGTAGAATCAAGTTTGTTCAAACGAAGTTTGTGAAGCAATATTTGGCTTTGTAATGGTAGGGGTAAGATTTTTGGCCCCACCCAAAATTTCAATTTTCTGAACCGATTATTCGATTTGAACCAAATTTGATATGTGGTATTACTGGGTCATAAGTACTTGACTCTGTCAAAAAAAAAATCCTGCATCCCCATGGGAAACCCAGGATCTAAAAATAAAAATATTTTCAAGCGCCCATATTTCCCAAACAACACTGAACAGAGAGTTGTTATTTGGTATGAAGCATCCTTAGGACCAGTAGAATTGAATGGTCAGATTCAAATTTGTTCAAATTGGTTCCTCAGGTTAAAATTTGGGCTTGCTATGGTAGCCCATATTTTAACTTAGTGCAATATGAAGAAATTTCTTTAAAATTTTTCTCTTCTTCAGATCCAACAGTCAGAATGCTTCATATTTGGTATACAACATCTCTAGGGAGGTCAGCTTCAACTGTGTTCAAATCGGGAGCCTGGGTTGATATTCCGGCTCCCTATGGGAACCGGAATTGGCCATGTAGCTGAAGAATTATAAATTTTGTATTCAGTACCCTCTGGAGGTGTGTAACTAAGATTAATCCATATAGGTTGCATCAAGGGGCTTCATAGGAGAGTTCCACATTTTACATTATGATCAACTGAAGAAAAGGCATGATGCTCACACTATGTTTATCACTCCTGAGGGGAATTGACAGTGTATCCTATGGAGATAGATTGCTTAATGTCGCCTCATTCTTGGACTCTGTTTATATCGTGTTCTGTTCAAGATGAGCACTTCAGGCCCCATGGGGCCTCTTGTTTCTATTTTAAAAAGGTATATTAATTAGTGCAGAGATTAATGATATGATATTCACATATTTCATGATGTTGACATTCATTTGTTTTCAGGCCTTACATTCAAAGAAAACTGGAATACAGATAATGTTCTAGCCACTGAGATAACAATTGAAGATCAAATAGCAAAAGGCTTGAAACTGTCATTTGATACATCATTTGCTCCCCAGACTGGGTGTGTATTATTATATAAACAGGACACAACATTGCAACTAGACGGGTTACATGGACCAGATATGACTATTCAGCTGACCTTCTAGTCAATCAATTTTCATGATCATTGTACCTGCTTGTTTTAGTAGGACTCTGTCCATCCATCCATCCATCCATCAGCCTGTGTTTCTCTGTCTGTACATTCACATTTACTTGCACGAGTGGCCATCCATACATCAGTTCATCTGCCCATCCATCCATCTGTCCATCCATCCATCCATCCATCCATCCATCCATCCATCCCATCCATCCATCCATCCATCCATCCATCCATCCATCCATCCGTCCGTCCGTCCATCCATCCCCATCCATCCAATTCATCCATCCATCCGTCTGTTCATCTGTCTGTCCATCTGTTCACCCATCCATCAATCTGCCCATCTGCTCTCAGCAGAGGTACATTGTGGGGGTTATTTGTAAGTACAGTGCTACATGCAGTGTTTTTTCCTGGGTTAACCCCACAATAAACATTTCTGTTAATTTTATTCACCTATAGGGGGTTGATCTCTATTTTAGATTTAACCCCATAGTGCTATTTCTAAAATTTCTGAAAATATAATTTGTAATTGGACAGTAAAACCCCACAATGTAGGTTTATACAAGTAAATAATGTCACATGGGGCTGCTATACTGACGAAACTATAAACCCACAATGATCTGGATAAAAAACTTGCTTGGGTGGTCAGCATTTTTTAAGAAAAAATGTCTAATTCAGTAAGTGGACTCTCTTGAGAGAACATTTTTTACCTCGGGTGGAGAGTTTTAACCCCGGTTGAAAATTTAGCTTAGGATAGTTTCACATTGGGAGGAAAAGGTTTAAATTCTGGTTGAGAGTTTTCACATCAACTGAAATGTTCCCATACTGGATAGAAAATTTCCACCTGAGGTGTAAAATAAGCAAAAAAGAGTGAAAATTCAATTAAATTTTATTTATTGGAATAAGATGAAAAGCTTTCAGCCCAGGTGGAGACTTTCTACCCATTGTGAAAACTTCCCAGCCAATGGTGAAAATTTCATTCGAAGTGAAAACGTTCCATCTAAGGGGAGACAATAAAAAATAAAAATTAAAAGGGGTTCTGAAATATTTGAAAGAAAAAAAAACTTAAAATGTGTCTGAATATGAATAATTTTGCTACGGAATATGTTCTTTAGAAATAACCATGGTTTCCATTGCTCGATGCCTGAATCCAGTTCATTACAGGGCACATCTGAAACCATCAGCAAGGTGTCTAAGTGGTTATTGTACTTGACTTTTGGTCAAAACTGAGATGGTTATTTCTAAAGAACAAGATGTTCTATAGCAAAATTATTCATAGTAAATATGCTATGTACCGTCCGTACGTCCATACAAACATTTTAGATTATAACTCTGGCATCGATTGTTGGATTTTGATGTCCTTTGGTATGATGATAGACCAGTAGGGGGGGAAAGGATATCCACAAATCATGGGTTTTGTCCACACATTCATACCAGAGTTATGGTCCTTGTAGAAAACTGGTAAAATGAATGTTTTGCGTTATAACTCTGGCATCGGTTGTCAGATTTTGATATGCTTTGGTATGATGATAGACCAGCATTGGGGACATGATATCCAGGGGTCGATTTAATTTTAAAAATTGAATAGCAGTTTTCTAACTTGGATAAATTTTCATTAGCATTTCCTGTTACAGTGGAGCCCACTTAATTGGATATCTCTTAATTGTATATCCCTGTTAATTGAATATAATTTTCAAACACAAAACCATTTACCATACCTTCAGTACAAATTTGATCTGTTAATTGCATATGGGTTGTAGAATAAACTCCTGTTAATTGTATATAAATTTTTGTAATATGTCGAAAAATTTACTGTGACAGGCACCAAATTCCTCTTATTTATCAACCTTTTTGGCCTCACAACATCCAATACAGACATTTGATTTATTCTATTATATCTTGTTTGACAGAGCTCTATGAGCTCTGTCAAACAAGATATAATAGAATAAATGCTCAGTTTACCTCCAGAACACAGGAAACTGACCAAATCCCTGTTAATTCTATACTCCTGTTAATTGAATAATTTTCACTGGCAAAATGGATATTCAGTTAAGAGGTTTCTACTGTATTTACATGATTTTTCATTTGAAATTGGTTAGCTATAGTTGAAAATTGTTTCAAAAACTGCTATGTGAATCCAGATAAATCAAGCCTTAATGATATCCACTTATCATGGGTTTCGTTCGTACTTTCCTACCAGAGTTATGCTTAGAAAACTCTGTACGAACGTTTTGCATTATAACTCAGTCATTTGTGTGCGCATTTTGATGTTCTTTGGTATGATGACTAGCATGGGGGAGAACACAACTACATATTGCAGGTTTCGCCTGTGAATTCAGACCAGAGTTATTGCCCTTGTGACACAAAAATTTTCATAAGAACATTTTGCATTATAACTCAGACTTGGATTGTTGGATTTTGATGTCCTTTGGTGTGGTGATGGACTATTTGGGGGGGGGGGGGGGGGGGAAGGATATCTGCATGTTGTGGGTTATGCCCATGCATGCTTACCACACATATGACAGTCATGTCCCTTTTTAGCAAGGTTGGGCGGTTAAAACCGCCCCCGGTTTTAACCGGCGGTTTTAACCGGTTTTAACCGCCCCGGTCAATACTCCCTCAAGTGGTCAATACTGGTCAATACTGGTCAATTGAAATTTTGTAAAAGACAATCAAGTAGTTTTAGTAAAAGAATGTCATATAATATTTGAAAAAACATTTTTTTTATTTATCTCAGTGGTATTTTTATATTAAAGTTGCTATTTATATGAAATATGAAAGAAATTGTATTGTATGTAAATCCTAATAAGGCTGAAAACTTAGTGGTCAATACTTGATACTGGTCTATTTAAATATTTTAAAATATTAAAAAGGTGGATAAAATTTTTAAAGTTTATGGAATAGTATTTGTGCATGTATCACAAATGTCATTTTTACAGGTAAATTACAGGTATCACACAGGTACATGTAAGTACATGACAATTAATTAAACACCTGGATGACAGATGGTCAATTAGAGATTTGATTGTTAAAACAACACCCCTTCAGTACAAGGAAAAGGGGTAATAAAAAAGTGGCTTTAATCCATTGTAATGTGATAATTTATAATTAAGGTAATAAAAACTTTTATAAGTTCTTTCATGTACTAGGTTGTCTAGACAAATTTTAGTCCAAATGCAGGAAATGGATTGTCCTCATGGATATACTCTTCATGGCTTCTTATATGTAGGGTTTCTTTATTTTTCTTTTATAATGAAGTCCAAAACCAACACTTTCATTCTCAGTTTTACACTGCTATTGAAAACGTCACTCAAAGAAAATTCACTGTTCACCAAGATGAAACCTAAAGATCCCATTTGGAACTTTTACAACTTAGGTGATTCCAGTAAAACAACTGCAACATGTAAAGACTGTAATGCTGTAGTCAGTGCCAAAGTACTCAGACTGATAATACTATATTTTTATACTGTACCAATGACCCAGACTTAGCTGGTGCTAACTCCACAAAAACCAGGGCCAAACACAAATTTTGCCCCCCAATCCCCAAAATTTGCATCCAAAACAAAAAGAAATAATGTCCTAAAGGACCTCCATAGTACGACTCTACTGCGCATGCGCAGTGACGCAGTCGTCCCGAAATTGGCGCCAAATATCATTCTCTGTTTGGCCCTTCATCAGTCAACATCTCACTGATCTTTGTGCTTGTAAATCTCAGTTTAAAGGATGCCAGACACGTAATTCTTGGAGAAAATGTGATTCTAAGGAGGATAGAAGGAGGAGAGGAAAAAAGAAGTGGCAAAAAATAATCAGGGCTGTACTTAAAATTTTTTGTTAAAATTATGTTAAGTTGCCTATTTTCGAGGCAAACGCCTCTTGTTGTCATTCTTGCTAATTGTTGCACTGCTTATTCAGTGTTTCCTCTCCCCTAACCTTCTAAAGTCCCCCCTTGCAATTCTCCCATGCTTTTGGCATATTTTTGAGAAGTTTCATTTCTAAAATTTCCCTGGGAGAGTTGCTTGGTTACAGAATGTTTTCTGTTATTTTCCCCATAGTTACGTTTTCACCCATGGGTGTATAACGTTTGTGTTCTGCATCTTCCATCTGATGTTCTGCAGATTCTCCCCTGGGAGTCTCTGTTTTGCATCAGATAGAGTGTAATTGAGGACTGATTCCGGGCCAGTTTTGTCAGTGCCTGGAGTCATGTTTTCTTCTGTGTTTACACTGTTTGTTTTCATTGGCAACAGCCTTTTTTGAGGGGGGCTGTTTGCCTTTGAGGTAGTTTATCTCATTATAAGATACATTTATATTATCCGAAAGTGTCTCATTAATTATTTTATATAATTTTAAAATTTTTGACCACACTTTGCCATCGGATCCATCGGGGCTCAACGTTACTTTTCAGCAACTTGGGCTTCTCTGAAAAAATATTTTTTCAAAATTATTTTGTTTTGCAATTGTTTTTTCATTTATTAATGGATCATGTTATTATGTATCTTTGTGTCAGGGGTTTTTGCGAGTAACTAGGACTTATTGTTGTTCCTTCACAATGAAAGGAACTTGTTCAAATTGTAATAGGAAGAAATCTTCCTCTGACTTTCATGATTATTGCATAAATTGTAGTCAGTGTTCTCGCATTAATCCCTGTCCTGTATGTGAACATTGGGATGAGAAACATTGGAAACGTGTGTCACGATATGTTGTTTCGGGAGAAAGAGCGATGCCGGCTCTTTCTCCACAAGGTCACTCTACTCTCTCAGTTTCTATTTCAGAGGAACCAGAACAGGGTGATGTTTCCATGTTATCTTCTTCAAGTGTGCGTCCGTCGTCACAATTAAATACAGAGCTAGCGGCAAAAGTGCTCATGGAAATTAGACAAATGTCGTCCGCTAGCTCGCCCGGTGTAGCGTCCATTCACCGAATGGTTCGGCAGCCGGGTTCGTCCGATGCGGTCCAAGAGGAAATTTTGGGTGATGCGAGCACTATAAAAATAATAGATGCACACCCAGTGACGGCGGATAGTGAACGAGAACGGAGGAAGCCTTTTAGTCCGGTTCCTAGCTCGTCCAGGTCCAGCCGGGCCGCGAGCGAGAGAGGCCCCTCTCTCGTACAACAACATCTGGGACCAGATGTTGTGGTACAAAATGTGTCTTTAGCGGAGCATACGTCCGTCGCTCGGGACGCTCCGTTGTATAAGCAGTCCGCAGAGACTGTTAAGGCTTCCTCTTCTCGCCGGCGCACACGACCGCACCTTGGCTGCGTGACCTCCGATATCTTGCCAGCTTCGCCGAGGAAGGATTATTCGGCGACCAGGTCACACCATCCGGCAGCCAGGGACTCGAGACCGATGGACTCCGGACGTTCGCATAGGAAAAGTATGCGGGAGCCATCCGATGCGGAGCTGCCCTCGGCAAAGCAGCGAAAGACCGCTCCTCCGCAGGTCTCGACGTCGGACATTCTAGTGCAGATAGCACAGCTTATCGCAGCATCCCAGCAGCCGACAGAGACGGTGTCGGATCGAGAATTATCCGACGGCGCTGGGTCGGTACGCTCCGCCGAAGCATCGGGGGCGGACGACCGGGAACATCGGGAGGTCCGACCGGATGGTGAAAGGGATACGGATGAATTGGAGCTATCCCTTTCGGAACAACACAAAGCTGCCGTAGACTTCATCCGGCACTTTCTTCCTCAAGTTGTTCCGTCGGGCCAGACTGCTGCGCTTCCGGACAGGAGAATTATAGCGTCATTGGACTCTGATTTTTTCGAGCGGTTCAGGGACATCGCTCCCGAGTTTCCGTCGCAGTCCAATAATGTTGCAAGAACATTTGAATTATTGAACGACGCTATTTTTAAACTTGCTTCCAGGACAGGGAAAGCAGGCTTCTTGTCCGCAAATACTCTCAACCTGCCTTTCATTAATGCAAGGAATAAATTCGACACGGCAGGTCAGGGTATACCGAGAGTTCCTCTGCGTATGGACGACGAGGCGGAAGACTTAGAGCTATCATTACCGTCGTCAGCTTCTATTCCAACCGCAGTGTTGGAAACAGCTATTGCGTCTAACAGAGCCAATTTAGATGCCTTATCTTACGCAGATCACCTTACGAAGGCGTTATCACTGCGTCTTCAAGGGGAAGAGTTTCAGGATATACAATCCTCCTTAAGACTTCTTTCAAGGGCAGTAGCTTATTCCACGTGTAACTCCGCCCTTTCAGTGGCTAATCTGGAGTTGGTTAGACGTGACGCAGCCCTGTCTACATCCACACTAGTGGATTCTAAGGTGAAGAACTCTCTTAGAGTCGCTTCGGTCTCAGGAGATCTTCTCTTTGACGGCAAGCTTTCCGCTATTTATGATAATATTAAAAAGAAAGCTAGTGATTCTCTGTTGTTTAGATCCGCTCCTAAAAGGTCGGATTCAGCAGACACGAATAAGGCAGGCACTTCTGGGTCTTATCCGCCCAAGAGAGGTTCCTATAGAGGTTCCGGTGCGTCCTCTAGCTCTTATTCGAGAGACCGTCAGGATAGCGACTCTCGTTCGGGACGTCCTTCAGGCCGGGACAATCGGTCGGACGCCCCGAGGTCGACGAGGCGAGGTGCGGGTCGTGGAAGACGTGGTTTCTCCTACCGCAGGCCTCGCAGATCCAGGAGGTGATGGCTCAAACCTCTATCGCGTTCCGGTTGGCGGAAGGTTGTCGAGTTTTTCTCAAGAGTGGGCGTCGATTACGGACGACCCTTGGGTGAGAGGAGTGACTTCGGAAGGTCTAAAGATATCCTTCAAACGAAAGCCTCCATTAACTCGAAGTCCAAAGTGGACTCATCTTCCGTCAAACCCTCAGAAAAGAGACGCTCTGCTATCAGAGGTGCAGTCTCTTTTAATGAAGAACGCGGTAGAGGTCGTAGAAAACCAGGAATCGCTGGGATTCTACAGCCATCTGTTTCTGGTTCCGAAACCAGACGGCTCGTTCCGTCCAGTCATAGATTTGAGCTGGATAAACAAGCTGATCATCGCTCCGAAGTTTTATATGGAGACGATTCGATCGGTCAGAGCGAGTATTCGGGTGAACGATTATGCAACGAGCATAGATCTCAAAGATGCGTACTTTCACGTCATGGTACATCCGACATTCCGAAAGTATCTACGCTTCGCAGTCCTAGGAGTGGTGTATCAGTTCCGGGCCATGTGCTTCGGATTGAATCTAGCACCCTGGGCTTTCACTCGAGTAATGAACTCGGTAATGATTTACTTCCGAGCTCATTCGTCTGCGGTAACGTCGGCCTACCTGGACGACATTCTTCAGAGGTACGGCAACGAGTTAACGCTTCAGAACGATGTTCAGAATCTTCTTCTATTGCTCCGACGTCTCGGTTTCATAGTAAACGAGGAGAAGTCGGATCTGGTGCCGTCCAAGTCATTCACTCATCTGGGAATGAGCTTCGAGACGCACAACAATCTCGTTCGTCTGCCGTTAACCAGAGCGAAATTAGTCAGTTGTTACGCTCGCTATTGTCTAAATACAGACAAAGTCACAGCGAGAGAATTTATGAGACTGATAGGTCTGTGCGGAGCCGCTGCGGATCTCATTCCGATGGGACGGCTACGCACACGGCCTCTTCAAATTTTCTTGACTCAGAATTGGAGTGTGAAAATTCATTCGCTCGATGTAGACGTTCTCTTGTCAGATCAAGTGAAACAAGAGATTCAGACTTGGGCAAACATTCAGTGGTTAACTCAAGGAGTTCCGCTGCAGTTGCCGGATCCGAGTTTTACCATTATGACGGATGCCAGTCAAACAGGTTGGGGTGCATCATTAATCCCAACGGATTCGAGATGCCAGGGTCTTTGGGATCCGCAATTCCTGTGCAAGCACATAAACATCAAGGAAATGATGTCAATTTGGCTTGCGTTACGTCACTGGATGGACATTATTCACGATGCTCATGTCCAAATCCTATCCGACAATACGACAGTAGTGGCGTATATACGGAATCAGGGAGGCACTCATTCAGTTCCGTTGTTCAATCTAACGGAAAGAATCCTTCTGTTTGCGTTGGAACATCACGTTCTTCTTTCGGTCCGTCACATACCGGGTCGTCTGAATGTGCTAGCAGACTCCCTTTCTCGAAAGGGTCGCTTGTTGCCGTCGGAGTGGACTCTCAACAAACAAGTATTCAATCAGATTTGCTACCAATGGGAACGGCCAATGATAGACTTATTTGCGACACATCTCAACAATCAGTTGCAGACGTATGTGTCCCCGTGTCCGGATCCAAGAGCATTTGCTGTAGACGCTCTATCGATCCCTTGGGACGGAATGATAGGATATGCGTATCCTCCAGCGCCGTTAATTCAACAAGTATTGCTAAAGATAAAACAATCTCAATGCAAGATTCTGTTGGTAGCATCTCTGTCGCCACAGAGACCGTGGATAAATCTACTCAGGTGTCTGTTGTGGGACCTACCGCGGAAGCTCCCTCCACGAGAGGATCTTCTTTGGCAGGGGAAATCGCGCCAACTGCATCACAACCCGCAAGGTCTCAACCTTCACGTTTTTCCGTTGTGCGGTCCTTCTTGCATGGCAAGCACTTTTCAGGACGAGCAGTGGACGCGATTTCTAACTGTAGGAGGACCTCCTCTTCGCTAAACTATGCGGCTAAGTGGAAGGTTTTCCGTCGTTGGTGTAGGGATCATTCTGTTGATATATTTGATCCCTCTATACCAGACATTGCTAACTTTCTAGTATACTTGTTTGACGAAATCAAACTGCAACCGGTTACTATAAAGGGTTATAGATCTATGTTATCTGATACCTATGCACATCATGATAGTTTACAAATTGGATCTAATGTCTCTTTATCGAAATTGGTTAGAAACTTTTCGATAAATAGACCCAGAACTCTTAGATTAATTCCTAAGTGGAATTTAGCTTGGGTTCTCCTTAAATTGAAGGAAAAGCCATTTGAACCTCTTGGGACAGTAGATTTCAAATTCTTATCTTATAAGACAGCTTTTCTCTTAGCTTTCTCTTCTGCCAGAAGAGTCAGTGAGCTTCATGCACTATCGGTGGATGATTCTCATTATCGTAGTGTTGGGAACACTATCACCTTCACTACTAACGTCGGTTTTTTAGCTAAGAATCAGGCTCCTAATAAATATCCGGAACCTATTGTTATTAAGGCTCTTCCGTCTTCAGACGGGCGTAGGCCTTTACTCTGTCCTGTTAGAGCACTACGTATCTATAAACAGAGATCTCAGTTCATCAGAAAGGGACGGAAACGTTTCTTTCTGTCTTTGATGCCTAATAGAAAGGACATTTCAGTCCATTCTATTGCTAGATGGATTCAGTTAACTATCCGTACTGCGTATGAAGATTTATCTTCTTCTCAGCAGTCTGTGCTTAAGATTTCTGCTCATGAAGTAAGAGCTCTTTCTACTTCCTGGGCTTATGCTAATAGTGTTGCTATTACAGATTTAATGAAGGCTGCTTATTGGTCTCAGCCATCCACATTTACTAATTTTTATCTCAGAAATATTGAGTCCATTTCTGGAGACCTGCATTGTTTAGGTCCGTTATCTGTTGCTCAGAATGTCGTCCACTAAACGGTTGCAACTATAGTTATGCAGGCTTTCTGTTCCGGCAGTGACTCCGTCCGGCTGCCCTCTTCGCTCTGGGCTATTTGACCCAGGGCAAGGGGAAGGGGGGGGGCGGGTGTTCCCTTAGGTCACCTGCTTTATAGTGAAAAGCAAGGGAATGCCTCCTCCAAGACAGTATTTCTGAGTCGCTTCCGGGATGGTTTTAAAGTGTAATATTAATGTTTAATTTCATTCATGTCTTACTTTTAAAGTGTAGCTCGGTGTGAAGCATTTGTATATGTCAAGTGTCAAACGGGCTTTAATATACAATACTCGGACACTTTTAAACGATTATAAAGAGTCTCAATTCTCTGGACTACTTTATTTATTGGCTTGTTTTAATAATAATTAGTATAAAGGTTATACTGGATATTAATAGAGAACATGAATGTTATTGTGCTCAATTATTAAGGGTAGTGTATCTTTCTAATTTAAATATTAAATAAGAAAGATACATGTAAAGCCTAATACTCCTTTTCTCCTTAAGGGGTTATCTCTTTATTTTATAATTGAGCTTATTGGATTTTCCTCTATGTCCTAGGCCCTCCAGCCTGTTTACTATTCAGCTAAGTCTGGGTCATTGGTACAGTATAAAAATGTTAAAAAATTTATAGTAATTTATATATTTTTTATACTTACCAATGACCCAGACGGGGATGGCCCTCCCGGAGTTGGGAACTCTTGCCTCCCCGCTGAGTACATAGCGCTGACCAGGCACTGCCAGTAAGAATGATATTTGGCGCCAATTTCGGGACGACTGCGTCACTGCGCATGCGCAGTAGAGTCGTACTATGGAGGTCCTTTAGGACATTATTTCTTTTTGTTTTGGATGCAAATTTTGGGGATTGGGGGGCAAAATTTGTGTTTGGCCCTGGTTTTTGTGGAGTTAGCACCAGCTAAGTCTGGGTCATTGGTAAGTATAAAAAATATATAAATTACTATAAATTTTTTAACTTTGATATCATTTGTATGTACATGTAACCTCTTTTGTCCCTCTACAATAATAGATTTATGATTTATAAAGTTCAATTGGTCAATAATCCAATCGACCAGTATTGACCAGTATTGACCGGTTAAAACCAGTATTGACCACTGGTCTGGTCAATACTAGTATTGACCGGTTTTTTGCCAACCTTGCTTTTTAGATTCAGAAAAACTGTCCATGCTTTGTATTGTATGTTGACATTGCAGGAAGGGGCATATGCAATGCCACATGTTGCACTATTTTCTTGTTGGAGTAGATTCAGGTTTGTTCAATTAAATTTTTTCAGTGGTACTGGGCTTGTTCTAGCAGGAGCAAAACTTGCAACCCCACTTCCGTATTTCATTGATTAGCTGATTTGATCCAAATTTGCTCTGTAGGTAAGATATATTCTAAAGAACTTTTTCATCCTTTTTTCCATTCTTCCATACATACAAGGTGATGAGGCAAAGCTGAACCTGATATGAACATTCCAAGTCTTGTATGGAAATGTATTGGCCAGCTACAAACCATATAACACATTTATTATGTAGACGGTCCATGTGAATCAAGGGATTAATAAATTTTCACAAGAAACTAAGAATGACTGAACATTTATTTTTAACTTAACTTGACAAAGTCAAGATAAGCTATTGCCATCACGCATGCGGAAGTCTTAGTCCGTGAGTCTGTAAGTCTGTTCACATTTTCCTTTAGCACAGGCTACACCCCATAGTTCTTATCCGATCATCACAAAATTTCATATGCAGGTTTGGGGTCATGTCTAGATGAGAACGTCCCCTTTTGGTCGCGATCAGTCAACCATGATGGCTGCCCGAGCCGAAAACCTTTCGCACAGTCTACAGGTTGTATTTATAAAGGGATTTCATTGTAACTTGGTAGGATGCCTCTGTATAATATCTAGATGAGAACGTCCCCTTTTGGTCATGATCTGTCAACCGTGACAGCTGGCCAAGCCCGAAACACAAAAATATTTAGCCCAGACTGCAGGTCATATTTATTATGGAGGGATTTCATTGAAACTTGGTAGGATGACTCTGTATGATGTCTAGGTGAGAACTTCTCCATTTGGTTGCGATCTGCGAGCCGTGAGGACTGCCCTAGCCCAAAACCCCAAAACCTTTAGCACAGTCTACAGGTAATATTTCTAGAGGGATTTCATTGTAACTTGGCAGGTTGACTCCATATAATGTCTATATGAGAACGTCCCCTTTTGGTCGTGATTGGTCAACTGTGATGGCTACAGGGGCCCAAAGTCCAAAAACCTTTAGCACAGTCTATAGGTCATATTTATGAAGGGATTTCATTGTAACTTGGTAGGATGACTCCAGATAATGCCTAGATGAGAACGTCCCTTTTATTCACAATCATTCAACCATGATGGCTGGCCAAGCCCAAAACCCGAAAAGCCTTAACCCTTTCGTGACTCGTCGGTGCACACCGCGCCAGTGGTAAACTGACACTACAAACCTGTCGGTGCGCTGCGCGCCGATGGCATAGTAATACATCTATTCTCACCTCAGTCCACGTGTGCTATCTCTATCGGTCCACAGAAGTAATTTCATGCCCGAATGAATTTAGAGTTGTTTCCCTTTAGTTGATTGGCTACAGTTTTAGTGCATATTGCACCTAACAGTAATACCACGGACGAAGATGACAATTGATAGCAACGTGGAAAAAGGATTCTGCGGTACAGTCTGGCTCAAATCAAGCTGACACATATGACACTACTATGAGTGCTGGACGTTCAGATGATGTTGCCAGTAGTAATCCAGATGACGGAGTGGCATAGGACTGGCCAGTGGGAGGGGATGTGGCAGAAAAAGAAGTGCTGGTCAGGGACATGGCAGAATACGAGGGAGTTGGCGTGGTCGTGGAATTGGTCCAATTTTTCAATGGGGAAAATGTATAAATTTTGTTGCACTAGATATCCCATGTTCTGAAGCTAGGAAGATAAATCTTGACTTACCTGACAATCCAAATGAATGGAACGTTTTATACCTTTATCTAACGGATGAGATGATCCTGAAATTAACCCAAATATCCAAGTCTGGGGGGGTCGGTTTGGTTTAGTCGCGAAAGGGTTAACACAGACTACAGGTCATATTTATGAAGGGACTTCATTGTAACTTGGTAGGATGACTCAGTATAATGTCTAGATGAGGACGTCCCCTTTTGGTTGCGATCGGTCAACCATGATGGCTGCACAGGCCTGAGGCCCAAAAACCTTTAGCACAGTCTAAAAGGCTGTATTTATGAAGGAATTTCGTTGTAACTTGATAGGATGACTCGTTTTCGAATAATTTCACTGTAAATTGGTAACTTTCGATGATATACATTAACTGTGAGGGACACGTTAACCCACCCCTCTATTCTTTAGTACAGTCTACACCTCATTATTTTTATTGAAAACATAGCATACAGGGCAGAGAAATTAACATATTCCCAATTATCACAATTCTTGTCTTATTTCATAATCGTTTCATAAACATTGAACATTATCCTTTTCATCAAACATAACACACAGACAAGTTAAGCTACAGTGTCATTGACACTTTCATTTAGAAATCCCTATTGACAGCACCGTACAGAAGCATCAACAGTAACTGGCACCCGTATATATCCATGGTGACAGTAAACAATCGTCAATGTTCGAAATGTGATATTTGTTTACAAAATAAAACATATCGCAACAAGCATATCTGAAATACCCTTACATACATTCAGTGTCATTACAACAGTCATCCAACAATGAAATGACATCTGTGCTTTAAAATTTCCTTTTTTGAGGATGCCAGACACAAATCAGTGCAAGAATTGGTGGATACAAGACTGTTATTGGATGAAGGAAGTGTTCAACGGTAGTTTTGGACGTTCAGGGCTGTAACTTTATAATATTTAATAAAAAAATTATTTTATGTTTCCCAATTTCGGGACATATGCCTGACGTCATCATTTTTATAAATGATTATTCCACTGTGTGTTAAGTATTCCTTCCCTATCCTTCCATGAACCCTTCCTGTTAAACTCTTAAGCTTTTTGGCTATATTTTTATACTGTACCAATGACCCAGACTTAGCTGGTGCTAACTCTAACAAAACCAGGGCCAAACATAAATTTTGCCCCCAATCCCCCAAATTTGCATCCAAAACAAAAAGAAATCATGTCCTAAAGGACCTCCATACTACGCCTCTACTGCGCATGCGCAGTGACGCAGTCGTCCCGAAATTGGCGCCAATTATCATTCTCTGTTTGGCCCTTCATCAGTCAACATCTCACTGATCTTTGTGCTTGTAAATCTCAGTTTAAAGGATGCCAGACACGTAATTTTTGGAGAAAATGTGATTCTAAGGAGGATAGAAGGAGGAGAGGAAAAAGAAGTGACAAAAAATAATCAGGGCTGTACTTAAAATTTTTTGATGAAATTATGTTAAGTTGCCTATTTTCGAGGCATGGGCCTCTTGTTGTCATTCTTGCTAATTGTTGCTCTGCTTATTCAGTGTTTCCTCTCCCCTAGCCTTCTAAAGTCCCCCCTTGCAATTCTCCCATGCTTTTGGCATATTTTTGAGAAATTTCATTTCTAAAATTTCCTGGGAGAGTTGCTTGGTTACAGAATGTTTTCTGTTATTTTCCCCATAGTTACGTTTTCACCCATGGGTGTATAACGTTTGTGTTCTGCATCTTCCATCTGATGTTCTACAGATTCTCCCCTGGGAGTCTCTGTTTTGCATCAGATAGAGTGTAATTGATGACTGATTCCGGGCCAGTTTTTTCAGTGCCTGGAGTCATGTTTTCTGGTGTTTTTACACTGTTTGTTTTCATTGGCAACAGCCTTTTTTGAGGGGGGCTGTTTGCCTTTGCTGTAGTTTATCTCACTATAAGATACATTTATATTATCCGAAAGTGTCTCATTAATTATTTTATATAAATTTAAAATTTTTGACCACACTTTGCCATCGGATCCATTGGGGCTCAACGTTACTTTTCAGCAACTTGGGCTTCGCTGAAAAAATATTTTTTCAAAATTATTTTGTTTTGCAATTGTTTTTTCATTTATTAATGGATCATGTTATTATGTATCTTTGTGTCAGGGGTTTTTGCGAGTAACTAGGACTTATTGCTGTTCTTTCACAATGAAGGGACGTTGTTCAAATTGTAATAGGAAGAAATCTTCCTCTGACTTTCATGATCATTGTATTAATTGTAGTCAGTGTTCTCGCATTAATCCCTGTCCTATATGTGAACATTGGGATGAGAAACATTGGAAACGTGTGTCACGATATGTTGTTTCTAGAGAAAGAGCGATGCCGGCTCTTTCTCCGCAAGGTCACTCTACTCTCTCAGTTTCTGTTTCAGAGGAACCAGAACAGGGTGATGTTTCCATGTTATCTTCTTCAAGTGTGCGTCCGTCGTCACAAATGAATTCAGAGCTAGCGGCAAAAGTGCTCATGGAGATTAGACAAATGTCGTCCGCTAGCCCGCCCGGTGTAGCGTCCATTCACCGAATGGTTCGGCAGCCGGGTTCGTCCGATGCGGTCCAAGAGGAAATTTTGGGTGATGCGAGCACTATAAACATAATAGATGCACACCCAGTGACGGCGGATAGTAAGCGAGAACGGAGGAAGCCTTTTAGTCCGGTTCCTAGCTCGTCCAGGTCCAGCCGGGCCGCGAGCGAGAGAGGTCCCTCTCTCGTACAACAACATCTGGGACCAGATGTTGTGGTACAAAATGTGTCTTTAGCAGAGCATACGTCCGTCGCTCGGGACGCTCCGTTGTATAAGCAGTCCGCAGAGACTGTTAAGGCTTCCTCTTCTCGTCATCGCACACGACCGCACCTTGGCTGCGTGACCGCCGATATATTACCAGCTTCGCCGATGAAGGATTCTTCGGCGACCAGGTCACACCATCCGGCAGCCAGGGATTCGAGACTGATGGACTCTGGACGTTCGCATAGGAAAAGTATGCGGGAGCCATCTGATGCGGAGCTGCCCTCGGCGAAGCAGCGAAAGACTGCGCCTCCGCAGGTCTCGACGCCGGACATTCTTGTGCAGATAGCACAGCTTATCGCAGCATCCCAGCAGCCGACAGAAACGGTGTCGGATAGAGAATTATCCGACGGCGCTGGGTCGGTACGCTCCGCCGAAGCATCGGGGGCGGACAACCGGGAACATCATGAGGTCCGACCGGATGGTGAAAGGGATACGGATGACTTGGAGCTATCCCTTTCGGAACAACATAAAGCTGCCGTGGACTTCATCCGGCACTTTCTCCCTCAAGTTGTTCCGTCGGGCCAGACTGCTGCGCTTCCGGACAAGAGAATTATAGCGTCATTGGACTCTGAATTTTTTGAGCGGTTCAGGGACATCGCTCCCGAGTTTCCGTCGCAGTCCAATAATGTTGCTAGAACATTTGAATTATTGAACAACGCTATATTTAAACTTGCTTCCAGGACGGGGAAAGCAGGTTTCTTGTCCGCTAATACTCTCAACCTGCCTTTCATTAATGCAAGGAATAAATTCGATATGGCAGGACAGGGTATACCGAGAGTTCCTCTGCGTATGGACGACGAGGCGGAAGACTTAGAGCTATCATTACCGTCGTCAGCTTCTATTCCAACCGCGGTGTTGGAAACAGCTATTGCGTCTAACAGAGCCAATTTAGATGCCTTATCTTACGCAGATCACCTTACTAAGGCGTTATCACTGCGCCTTCAAGGGGAAGAGTTTCAGGATATACAATCCTCTTTAAGACTTCTTTCAAGGGCAGTAGCTTATTCCACGTGTAACTCCGCCCTTTCAGTGGCAAATCTGGAGTTGGTTAGACGTTACGCAGCCCTAGCTACATCCACACTAGTGGATTCTAAGGTGAAGAACTCTCTTAGAGTCGCTTCGGTCTCAGGAGAACTTCTCTTTGACGGCAAGCTTTCCGCTATTTATGATAAAATTAAAAAGAAAGCTAATGATTCTCTGTTGTTCAGATCTGCTCCTAAGAAGTCGGATACAGCAGACACGAATAAGACAGGCACTTCTGGGTCTAATGCGCCCAAGAGAGGTTCCTATAGAGGTTCCGGTGCGTCCTCTTGGTCTTATTCGAGAGACCGTCAGGATAGCGACTCTCGTTCGGGACGTCCTTCAGGCCGGGACAATCGGTCGGACGCCCCGAGGTCGACGAGGCGAGGTGCGGGTCGTGGAAGACGTGGTTTCTCCTACCGCAGGCCTCGCAGGTCCAGGAGGTGATGGCTTAAACCTCTATCGCGTTCCGGTTGGCGGAAGGTTGTCGAGTTTTTCACAAGAGTGGGCGTCGATTACGGACGACCCTTGGGTGAGAGGAGTGACTTCGGAAGGTCTGAAGATATCCTTCAAACGAAAGCCTCCATTAACTCGAAGTCCAAAGTGGACTCATCTTCCGTCAAATCCACAGAAAAGAGACGCTCTGTTATCAGAGGTGCAGTCTCTTTTAATGAAGAACGCGGTAGAGGTCGTAGAAAACCAGGAATCTCTGGGATTCTACAGCCATCTGTTTCTGGTTCCGAAACCAGACGGCTCGTTCCGTCCAGTCATAGATTTGAGCTGGATAAACAAGCTGATCGTCGCTCCAAAGTTTTATATGGAGACGATTCGATCGGTCAGAGCGAGTATTCGGGTGAACGATTATGCAACGAGCATAGATCTCAAAGATGCGTACTTTCACGTCATGGTACATCCGACATTCCGAAAGTATCTACGCTTCGCAGTCCTTGGAGTGGTGTATCAATTCCGGGCGATGTGCTTCGGATTGAATCTAGCACCCTGGGCTTTCACTCGGGTAATGAACTCGTAATGATCTACTTCCGAGCTCATTCGTCTGCGGTAACGTCGGCCTACCTGGACGACATTCTTCAGAGGTATGGCAACGAGTTAACGCTTCAGAACGATGTTCAGAATCTTCTTCTATTGCTCCGACGTCTCGGTTTTATAGTAAACGAGGAGAAGTCGGATCTGGTGCCGTCCAAGTCATTCACTCATCTGGGAATGAGCTTCGAGACGCACAACAATCTCGTTCGTCTGCCGTTAACCAGAGCGAAATTAGTCAGTTGTTACGCTCGCTATTGTCTACACGCAGACAAAGTCACGGCGAGAGAATTTATGAGACTGATAGGTCTGTGCGGAGCCGCCGCGGATCTCATTCCGATGGGGCGGTTACGCACACGTCCTCTTCAAATTTTCCTGACTCAGAATTGGAGTGTGAAAATTCATTCGCTCGATGTAGACGTTCTCTTGTCAGATCAAGTGAAACAAGAGATTCAGACTTGGGCAAACATTCAGTGGTTAACTCAAGGAGTTCCGCTGCAGTTGCCGGATCCGAGTTTTACCGTTATGACGGATGCCAGTCAAACAGGTTGGGGTGCATCATTAATCCCAACGGATTCGAGATGCCAGGGTCTTTGGGATCCGCAATTCCTGTGCAAGCACATAAACATCAAGGAAATGATGTCAATTTGGCTTGCGTTACGTCACTGGATGGACATTATTCAAGATGCTCATGTCCAAATCCTATCCGACAATACGACAGTAGTGGCGTATATACAGAATCAGGGAGGCACTCATTCAGTTCCGTTGTTCAATCTAACGGAAAGAATCCTTCTGTTTGCGTTAGAACATCACGTTCTTCTTTCGGTCCTTCACATACCGGGTCGTCTGAATGTGCTAGCAGACTCCCCTTCACGAAAGGGTCGTTTGTTGCCGTCGGAGTGGACTCTCAACAAACAAGTATTCAATCAGATTTGCTACCAATGGGAATGGCCAATGATAGACTTATTTGCGACACATCTCAACAATCAGTTGCAGACGTATGTGTCTCCGTGTCCGGATCCAAGAGCATTTGCGGTAGACGCTCTGTCGATCCCTTGGGACGGAATGATAGGATATGCGTATCCTCCAGCGCCGTTAATTCAACAAGTATTGCTAAAGATAAAACAATCTCAATGCAAGATTCTGTTGGTAGCATCTCTGTCGCCACAGAGACCGTGGATAAATCTACTCAGGTGTCTGTTGTGGGACCTACCGTGGAAGCTTCCTCCACGAGAGGATCTTCTTTCGCAGGGGAAATCGCGCCAACTCCATCACAACCCGCAAGGTCTCAACCTTCACGTTTTTCCGTTGTGCGGTCCTTCTTGCATGGAAAGCACTTTACAGGACGAGCAGTGGACGCGATTTCTAACTGTAGGAGGACCTCCTCTTCGCTAAACTATGCGGCTAAGTGGAAGGTTTTTCGTCGTTGGTGTAGGGATCATTCTGTAGATATATTTGATCCCTCTATACCAGACATTGCAAACTTTCTAGTATACTTGTTTGACGAAATCAAACTGCAGCCTGTTACTATAAAGGGTTATAGATCTATGTTATCTGATACCTATGCACATCATGATAGTTTACAAATTGGATCTAATGTCTCTTTATCGAAGTTGGTTAGAAACTTTTCGATAAAAAGACCCAGAACTCTTAGATTAATTCCTAAGTGGAATTTAGCTTGGGTTCTCCTTAAATTGAAGGAAAAGCCATTTGAACCTCTTGGGACAGTAGATTTCAAATTCTTATCTTATAAGATAGCTTTTCTCTTAGCTTTCTCTTCTGCCAGAAGAGTCAGTGAGCTTCATGCACTATCGGTGGATGATTCTCATTATCGTAGTGTTGGGAACGCTATCACCTTCACTACTAATGTGGGTTTTTTAGCTAAGAATCAGGCTCCTAATAAATATCCGGAACCTATTGTTATTAAGGCTCTTCCGTCTTCAGACGGGCGTAGGCCTTTACTCTGTCCTGTTAGAGCACTACGTATCTATAAACAGAGATCTCAGTTTATCAGAAAGGGACGGAAACGTTTCTTTCTGTCTTTGATGCCTAATAGAAAGGACATTTCAGTCCATTCTATTGCTAGATGGATTCAGTTAACTATCCGTACTGCTTATGAAGATTTATCTTCTTCTCAGCAGTCTGTGCTTAAGATTTCTGCTCATGAAGTAAGAGCTCTTTCTACTTCCTGGGCTTATGCTAATAGTGTTGCTATTACAGATTTAATGAAGGCTGCTTATTGGTCTCAGCCATCCACATTTACGAATTTTTATCTCAGAAATATTGAGTCCATTTCTGGAGACCTGCATTGTTTAGGTCCGTTATCTGTTGCTCAGAATGTCGTCCACTAAACAGTTGCAACTATAGTTATGCAGGCTTTCTGTTCCGGCAGTGACTCCGTCCGGCTGCCCTCTTCGCTCTGGGCTATTTGACCCAGGGCAAGGGGAAGGGGGGGGGGGGGGCAGGTGTTCCCTTAGGTCACCTGCTTTATAGTGAAAAGCAAGGGAATGCCTCCTCCAAGTCAGTATTTCTGAGTCGCTTCTGGGATGGTTTTAAAGTGTAATATTAATGTTTAAATTCATTCATGTCTTATTTTTAAAGTGTAGCTCGGTGTGAAGCATTTGTATATGTCAAGTGTCAAACGGGCTTTAATATACAATACTCGGACACTTTTAAATGACTATAAAGAGTCTCAATTCTCTGGACTACTTTATTTATTGGCTTGCTTTAAAAATAATTAGTATAAGGGTTATACTGGATGTTAATAGAGAACATGAATGTTATTGTGCTCAATTATTAAGGGTAGTGTATCTTTCTAATTTAATATTAAATAAGAAAGATACATGTAAAGCCTAATACTCCTTTTCTCCTTAAGGGGTTACCTCTTTACTATATAGTTGAGCTTATTGGATTTTCCTCTATGTCCTAGGCCCTCCAGCCTGTTTACTATTCAGCTAAGTCTGGGTCATTGGTACAGTATAAAAATGTTAAAAAATTTATAGTAATTTATATATTTTTTATACTTACCAATGACCCAGACGGGGATGGCCCTCCCTGGAGTTGGGAACTCTTGCCTCCCCGCTGAGTACATAGCGCTGACCAGGCACTGCCAGTAAGAATGATAATTGGCGCCAATTTCGGGACGACTGCGTCACTGCGCATGCGCAGTAGAGGCGTAGTATGGAGGTCCTTTAGGATATGATTTCTTTTTGTTTTGGATGCAAATTTTGGGGATTGGGGGGCAAAATTTGTGTTTGGCCCTGGTTTAGTTAGAGTTAGCACCAGCTAAGTCTGGGTCATTGGTAAGTATAAAAAATATATAAATTACTATAAATTTTTTAACTTTTTATTGAATTTTTTTATTAAATTTCTTGGGAGTTGAACATTTATTACAGAATATTATTCTGTTTCTTCCCCAGGGTTACGTCCTCACCCTAGGGGTGTTGGGCCGTTTAGTCTTGCATCTTCTATCCAATGTATCGTTTTTTCTTCGTATGAAGATCCAGCTTTGCATTTGATAGCATTTCAATTGGTTCAGATCTTGGGCCTTTTTGTGTGCCTGATGTCTTGTTTACATTGACGTTGTTTACATTATCAGCGTCCTCATATATAGGTAGTTTCTTATATTTTATTACTGTAATATACTGTAGAATACATGGATTATTATTCCAGTAGTGTAGCTCAAAAAATTTTGGATTTTGTCCACACTTAGGCTCCATCGGTATATCCTTCAGTCCTTGGGCTCTTCATGTTCCCTTTGGGAACTTGGGGGGGGGGGGGTTCGAAATTTTTTTTTGTTTACAAAAAATATTTTGAATTTAATTATGATTGCTATTATTCATGTATCTCAGTTATATATATATATTCTTGTGGGGTTTGGAGGACTGATATTGAATTTAGTTGATACACTCCTGCGGACTCTTGTCATTCTTGTGGTGCACTGGGATGACTGATGTTGGAGTCAGGTGTCGGGTACGTTGTTGGCGGTGAGGTTCTGAGGATCGGAGTCTCTTACCACATTTAATTCATTCTGTCAGTTTCTATTTCAGAGGAACATGAACATGGTGTTGATTTTCTGACACCCATCCAAGTGTGCTACTGTCATCGCACTCCATGAAACATATAGAGCTAGCTGCAATGCTCATTATTGCAAGAGTTAGGGCCTTTGGGTAAAGGTTTTAATCTCTTGCAAGCAGCTAGCTCGACCAGTGAAGCGGTACTCCGTCTGTGGGTGCCGTGACGCTGGGTAAGTCTGTTGCGGCCTATGAGGTGGATTGGGTAGAGCGAGCACTATAATATAAATACCTCACCCAGCGACGACGGAAATAGGGAGGAAGTCTGCAAGTTCTTGTACTCGGCGAGGTCTGATAGACCTTGAGCGGGAGAGGCCCCCCTCTCTAATATAGCAGCATCTGGGGTAAGATGTTGTTTTGAGAAACTTGCACAAGCTGAAGCATATGTCTGCCCTCCACTCGGGAGTCGGCTTCAGCCAAGGCTTCCTCCGCTACGTTTCACAAGGCCGAAATGAAGTTTTCTGGTTGGAAACTTGCACGAGACGGAGCATATGTCCGCCTGCCGCTCTGGACACTCCGTCTAGTCTGCAGCCGGGGTCGGCTTCAGTCAGGGCTTCCTCTGCTACGTTATTTAAGCACACACGATCGCATCCTAGCTACCCGACTTCGGATATCCAGCCTGCTGCATGAAGAAGGAACCACTCTTCGCCCGTGAAGTCGGACCATCTGGTAGCTAGGGAGACTAGGCCTTGATCATCGGGACGCTCCGAGAAAGGATCCGTTTCCGACACACCGTCCCAGGAGCAGCATGCGGCTAAGGAACGGAAATCCGCTGCTCCTCAGGCCTCGATGACGGACTATGCTGCCACAGATTGCGTAGCCAGTCGCAGCATCCCAGCAAGTGCAGATGCATCCTCCCTCAGACTCAGAATCTGAGCTGTCAGACGGTGCTGGGTAGGTCCAGTCATCTGTTCGCGCAGATGCAATGGACCGAGATTCGCAACTGATTCTCTAAGATGGTGAAAGGGTTAAAGAAGAGGATTACCCTTCCCTTTCGGAACAGTACATGGTTGCGATGACTTTCATCCATCAATACTACCCTGCTTTTGTTCCGCCAAATCAGAATGCTGCGACAAGAGAGAAACTGCTGGCGTCGTTAGGCGCAGACTTTATCTGGACAAAGGAGGAAGTTCTTTCTTTTCCAGTTCACTTTATGCAGGTGTTGCAGGCCTTCGGCCATATAGACTCCGTATTTATCCTCTTGAGTGCAAGGAAGAAGGCGGTTTCTTATCTTCATCTTCCGTATACATACCGTTTTTTGGACCACGTTCATTTAAAAACGATCAGGGAAGATGTTTAGAGAGTTCTTCTGCGTTTGGATGAGCAGGCCGGGGATCTAGAGGTATCCTTACCTGTATCATTCACTATTGAGACAGCAATTTCTTCAAATAGAGCAAATTTGGATGTTTTGTCTTACGCAGATCACCTTACAAGAGCTATGGTGCAACGTCTCAAGGGAAAGGAATTTTGAGGACGTTCGTACCTCTCTTAGAGTTCTTTCCAGGGCAATTATGTATACCACGTATAACTCCGCCCTAACAGTGGCTAATCTGGAGTTAATCAGATGTGATGCTGCCCTTGCGTCGTCCTCACTGATAAGATGACAAGATGAAAAGCTCTCTCCGAGACGCTCCAGTTTCCAGACATTTTATTTTCATTGACTAGCTTTCGTTAGTCTATGAACAGGCTACTAAGAAAGTGTCTAGTGCTCTGCTTTTGAAGTTGGCATATCAACGACCCGCTTCAGCAGACAAGAGTAAAGGAGGGCATTCCAGACAAAAATCGTCAAAAGGAAACTCCTCACGAGGGTACAAGATACCCTCTTATAATTACTCTGGAGGTCGTCAGTATAGCGACTCGGAAAAGGGGCTTAGGTCTGATCGGGACTATAGGTCAGACGCCCCTAGGCTGACGAGATGAGGTTTTTCGTGGGGAGGACGTGGTTCCTCCTCCCATAGGCCTTGCAGGTCATACAGGTGATGGTTTCAGGGTTTCCGCTATACCGGCCCAGCGTCCGGTAAACGGCTGCATTCCCCTCCCCACAAAACTTTAATCTCACCACCAAAATGGTTAAATGTTCAGGTAGGTGACCTGATTCTTAAAGCCTTTTTTTTGTATATCTGTTTCTACGGTCGTAACATCTTTGCAAAGTTTTCCCCCACTGCAATGTTCATTTGAGTTGATTGACGTTTTGTTTCCATGGAATGCGCACCAAGGGGCATTACCGGTCAGTGTGATTTGCATGAAGTAAGAACGGCTGTGTTTGCTTATGTTGACTGTTCTGTGATTGACGTTCAATTGGGTGGAGTGTAATTGAGAAAAAGTGGGTGATCATTTATGTAGGAACTCTGATTGGATATTTTAAAAAGTGCCAGTTCGCCTGCACTAATTGACATCCATCACCTCGTGTCACGACACTTGGCGCAATAATAAACTGGGTCACTGGTGCCTGGTGATAGAATATTGTCTTACAAAAAGTAGAAAGTTTAAAACAATTCACAAAAATTTCCTAGGTTGACGGATCAGTTATTTTTATTTGTGCCAGAAGTATGACTTTGAATTATTTTCTGACTCGGCGACCATCTTCTCTTTAGTTATTACTCACTGGAAATAACTGGCTGTCAATGTGTGAAATCTTGACGGAATATATCTCCGTGAAAAAAGCACAAAATATCCTCTCAGGTGCAAGGAAATAGGGGTTTTGGGGTCCCGGAATTCAATTTTTTATACTGTACCAATGACCCAGACATAGCTGGTGCTAACTCTTAAAATATAGGGCCAAACACAAATTTTGCCCCCCAATCCCCAAAATTTGCATCTAAAACTAAAGAAAACATGTCCTGAAAGGCCCTCCACACTTCGCCCCTACTGCGCATGCGCAGTGTCAAGGACGTTCCGAAATTGGCGCCATTAATCATTCTAAGTTTGGCCCTTCATCAGTTAACATCTGACTGATCTTTGTGCTTATAAATCTCAGTTTAAATGATGCCAGACACATAAATATTAGTGAAATGGTGATTCTAAGGAGGATAGAGAAGGAGGAGAGGAAAAGAATGTGTGACAGAATATTATCAGGGCTGTAACTTAAAATTTTTTAATGAAATTATGTTAAGTTACCTATTTTCAAGGCAGCAGCCATTTTGTTGTCATTCTGATTATTTAGTTACACTGTTTTTTAAGTGTTTTCCTCTCTCCCTGTCCTTTAAGTTCCCCCTTGCTATTCTCCCATGCTTTTGGCATAGTTTCTGTAATTATTATTACTAAAATTTCTTGGGAGTTTTAGCTGATTAACAGAATGAATTCTGTTCTTTCCCCATGTTTACGTCTTCACCTACGGGTGGTTAGGCGTTGTGTTCTGCATCTACCATCTGATGTTCTGCAGTTTCTTCCCTGGAAGTCTCTGTTTTGCATCAGATAGTGTATTTTTGGTAACTGATTTCGGGCCTGGGTGCCTGGAGTCTTATTTTAGTGTTTTTACACTCATTGTTTACATTTACAACAGCCCTCTGTGTGAGGGGGGGATTTCTAAAAAATAATATCTTTGTTATTTTAATCATAACTAGATACATTATTATTGTTCGTAAGTGTTGAATAAATTGTTTAAAATATTTTTAAAATTTTTGTCCACACTTAGGCTTGGGATCCATTGGGGCTCAACGTTACTTTTCAGAAACTTGGGCTGTTCTGAAAAAATATATTTTTATACTGTACCAATGACCCAGACATAGCTGGCTGGTGCTAACTCTTAAAATATAGGGCCAAACACAAATTTTGCCCCCCAATCCCCAAAATTTGCATCTAAAACTAAAGAAAACATGTCCAGAGAGGCCCTCCACACCTCGCCCCCACTGCGCATGCGCAGTGTCAAGGACGTTCCGAAATTGGCGCCATTTATCATTCTAAGTTTGGCCCTTCATCAGTTAACATCTGACTGATCTTTGTGCTTTTAAATCTCAGTTTAAATGATGCCAGACAAATAAATATTAGTGAAATGGTGATTCTAAGGAGGATAGAAAAGGAGGAGAGGAAAAGAATGTGTGACAGAATATTATCAGGGCTGTAACTTAAAATTTTTTAATGAAATTATGTTAAGTTACCTATTTTCAAGGCAGCAGCCATTTTGTTGTCATTCTGATTATTTAGTTACACTGTTTTTACAAGTGTTTTTCCTCTCTCCCTGTCCTTTAAGTTCCCCCTTGCTATTCTCCCATGCTTTTGGCATAATTTCTGTAATTATTATTACTAAAATTTCTTGGGAGTTTAGCTGAATAACAGAATGAATTCTGTTCTTTCCCCATGTTTACGTCTTCACCTACGGGTGGTTAGGCGTTGTGTTCTGCATCTACCATCTGATGTTCTGCAGTTTCTTCCCTGGAAGTCTCTGTTTTGCATCAGATGGTGTATTTTTGGTAACTGATTTCGGGCCTGGGTGCCTGGAGTCTTATTTTAGTGTTTTTACACTCATTGTTTACATTTACAACAGCCCTCTGTGTGAGGGGGGGATTTCTAAATAATAATATCTTTATGTTATTTCAATCATAACTAGATACATTATTATTGTTCGTAAGTGTTGAATAAATTGTTTAAAATATTTTTAAAATTTTTGTCCACACTTAGGCTTGGGATCCATTGGGGCTCAACGTTACTTTTCAGAAACTTGGGCTGTTCTGAAAAAATATTTTTTCAAAATATTTTGATTTCAATTATTTTTTCTATATTAATGGATCATATTATTATTATGTATTTTGATTGCCAGGGGTTAGTGCGAGTACCAGGACTTGTTTTCTTTTCACATTGAAAGGATATTGATCAATTGTTTTAAGAGGAAGTCTTCCTCTGACCTTATTATCATTCTATATGTGGTCAGTGTACTCGCATTAACTCCGGTTCTGTATCGTATGATTTCGATGACAATATGGGAAGCGTATGTCACGGTATGTTGTTGGGGATTTGGACACTCCGGTCCTTTCCCCGCAGGGTCACTCTACTTTATCAATTTCTATTTCAGACGATCAAGATTAGGGTGATGTATCTGTGATGTCTTCCAACAGTGTGCCTCTGTCGTCACAATTAATGAAGGGCTAGCGGAAAAGTGCTCATGTAATACGCCAATTGCCTAAGAGGACCCTAGTAGGTTCGACGGCCTTTGACGTCCGCTAGCTCGCCCGGTGTAGCGTCCATTCACCGAATGGTTCGGCAGCCGGGTTCGTCCGTTGCGGTCTAGAAGGAATTTTGGGGTGATGCGAGCACTATAAAATTAACTTAATGCACACCCAGTGACGGCGGATCGGAGGGAGAACGGAGGAAGCCTTTTAGTCCGGTTCATAGCTCGTTCCGGTCCATCCGGACGGCAAGCGAGAGAGGCCCCTCTCTCGTTCAACAACATCTGGCCCCAGATGTTGTGGTACAAATGTGTCGTTAGCGGAGCATACGTCCGTCGCTCGGGACGCTCCGTTGTATAGGCAGTCCGCTGAGACTGCTAAGGCTTCCTCTTCTCGTCAGCGCACACGACCGCACCTTGGCTGCGTGACCGCCGATATATTACCAGCTTCGCTGATCAAGGATTCTTCGGCGACCAGGTCACACCATCCGGCAGCCAGGGATTCGAGACCGATGGACTCCGGACGTTCGCATAGGAAAAGTATGCGGGAGCCATCTGATGCGGAGCTGCCCTCGGCGAAGCAGCGATAGACTGCGCCTCCGCAGGTCTCGACGCCGGACATTCTTGTGCACATAGCACAGCTTATCGCAGCATCCCAGCAGCCGACAGAAACGGTGTCGGATCGAGAATTATCCGACAGCGCTGGGTCGGTAGCCGGGGACTCGAGGCCTGCAGACTCCGGACGTTCGCATAGGAAGTATGCGGGAGTCAACGTACACGGAGCTTCCAGCGGCAATGCATCGTAAGTCCGCTACTGCACAGGCCTCGGGAACGAACGTGCTTTCCTTAATAGCACAGTTTATCGCAGCATCCCAGCATCAACTGAATCTGTCGCATATATTTTATCCGACGATGCTGGGTCGGGACGCTCCGCGGAAGCGGGTACGGACGTCCGAAAGTTTCATCCGGTCCGACGGGATACCGAAAGGGATTCGGTGGATTTCAAGCTTTCCCTTTCGGAACAACATATGCTGCGATGCCGGATAAGAAACTGATAGCGTCGGTGGACTTAGAAATTTTTGGTTCGGTTCAGGGACATCGTCCCTCAGTTCCGACATAGTCCAATAATGTCACACAAACTTTCGAATTATTGAACGACGCTATATATTTTATTATTTTATGCTTGCTATCCAAGCATTTCTGGTTTCTTGTTCGAAGAGTTATGGAGATGTCTTTCAAAAGTGTGCCTCTGTCGTCATAGTTAATGAAGAGTTAGCGGCAATAAGTGCTCATGGAATATGTCTATCGCTTACGGAGTGACATTCGCTAGCTCACCCGGTGTAGCGTACATTCATCGAATGGTTCGGCTGCCGGGTTCGTCCGTTGCGGTCTAGGAAGGAGATTTGGGTGATGCGAGCACTTTAATTACTTTAGTACTCACCCAGTGACGGCAGATTGAGGACAGATCGGAGGAAGCCAACAACATAGGGGACCGCATGTTGTGGTTCAGATATTTTACATTCGGAGCATATGTCCGTTGCTCGGGACGCTCCGTTATATTGACAGTCCGAGAGACTGTCTTTAATGCTTCCTCATCCTCACAGCAGGGCACACGACCGCACATTGGCTACGTGACCTCGAGTATCCGATCAGTTTCGGCATTCAGTGATTCCACAGCGAATAGGTCGCGCCATCCGGTAGCCAAGGGACACGAGGCCTATACACTCCGTTCGCTCGCATATTGGAAGTATGCACGGGGTAACGATCTCGGAGCTTCCTGCGGCAATGCATCGTAAGACCGCTGCTCCTCAGGCCTCAGTTACGGACGTGCTATCCGAGTTAGCACAGTTGTTTCGCAGCATCCCAGCAATTGACGGTTTCTCGGTCGAATCAGGAATTATCCGACGGCGCTGGGTCGGTGCGCTCCGCGGTTGCATCAAGCTACGGACGACCGAACGCTTTATAGGGTCCGACAGGATGGCGAAAGGGATTCGAAAGATTTCGAGTTTTCCCTTTAGTAGTATCGGAAGATGCCTTTCATATCTTCTGGCATTTCTTCCAGTGATTATTTTTCGGACTTCATTGCTGCGATCTTGGATAAGAGACTTATAGCGTCATTGGACTCGGATTTTTCGATCGGTACAGGGACTTTGTCCCTGACTTACCGACGCAGTCCAATATTGTCATTACAACATGTGTTTTATTTTTCGACGCTATATATTTATATATATATACAAGACGGCTACTAAGCATGATAGTTTAGTTTCTTGTCCGCGTGGCTCATTTCTGCCATTTTATCTTTTTTACATATAGTTTATTTTGGCAGAGCAGGGCATACCGAGAGTTCATATGCGTCTAGACGGTGTGATTAAAGACTGCATATATTCTTTTTCACCGTTTATGTCTTTTCCAATTTCAATGTTGGGAACGACATTATGTATATTAGACTTAACTTAGACGCTTTATTATACGTAATCCGCCTTACTGAGGCGTTATCATTACGTCTTCAAGAAAAGATTTACGGGATATTATTCTCAATGTAATTTCTTTTGAGGGCAGTAGTTTGTTCACGTATAACTCCGCCCTTCAGTGGCTGATTGGAGTTGGTTAGACGTGAGGCAGCCCTAGCTACATCCACGCGTGGATAGTAGGTTAAGAACTCTCTCAGAGTCGCTTCGTTCTCGGAGGAGCTTCTCTTCGACGGCAACTTTCCGGCAATCCATGAATTGCTTGATTTTTACATTCTCTTGTCTATCTAGTGTTACAAGAGATTCAGACTGGGGCAAACATTCGGTGGTTGACTCAGAGAGTGCCGCCGCAGTTGCCGGACCAGAGTGTGGCTGTTATGACGGTTGCCAGTCAAACAGATTGGGATATATACTGATCCCTACGGATTCGAAGTGCCAGGGTCTTTGGGTTCCGCAGTCTTTTAGCTATCAGTTAACTTCCGCGGAATAATGTTTTTTAGGCTTGCTTTATGTCATTGCATGAACATTATTCAGAAACGCATGCCCAAATTCCTGTCCTTTAATTCGACAGTAGTGGCGTATCTCCGGAACCAGGGAGGCACTCTTTCGTTTCCGTTATTCAATTTAATGGAAAGAATCCGTCTGTTGGTTATAGTACACCAAGTTCAGTTTTGGTCCGTCATATTCTGGGTCGTCTGATTGTTTTGTCGCACTCCCGTTCTCTTACGGGTCGCTTGTTGCTGTCAGAATGGACTCTCAACAAACAAGTATTCAATCAGATTTGCTATCTATGGGAGCGCCCAATGATGTTTTATTTATGACACAGTTGGCTAATCAATTGCAGACGTATGTGTTGGCTTGTCCAGATCTCTGAGCTAATACTGTTAACGCTCTATTGATCTATAGGACAGAATGATAGGATACGCGTATCCTCCGGCGCTGTTGTTTTTAGCAGGTATTGCTAAGATAAACAACCACAATATATTTCTGTTGATAGCATCTCTATCTTCACAGAGATCATGAGTTATTTACTCTCTTGTCTACTGTGGATCTTAACGTGAAATCTTCCTCTATGTGAGGATCTTTTTTCACTGGGTAAATCGTGTCATTTTTATCACAACCAGCAAGGTCGCAACCTTCATGTTTTCCGTTGTGTGGTCCATATTGCATTGTAAGCACTGTACTGGACGAGCTTTGGACGCGATTTCTTACTATAGGAGATCCTCTTCTTCGCTATTCTATGCGACTAAAGTGGAGGCTCTTCCGTCGTGGTGTAGGGATCATTATGTTCATATGGTTGATCCCTCCATACTACTCATTGCTATTTTTTAGTATACTTGTTTCACAAGATCTACTGCAGCCTGTTGTTATTTAGGTTATAGGTTTATGTTACCTCATACCTATGCACTCTACGATAGTTTACAATTGAGTCTTTTGTCTCTTTATCTAAGTCAGTTAGTAACTTTTTGATAAATAGACTTAGAATCTTTAGATTAAATTCCTATACGGATTTTAACTTCAGGTTCTTATTTAGCTAAGTAATCATTTGAGCCTCTGGAAACAGTAGTTTTCAAATTCTGGCCTTTTAGACAGTAATTCTGTTGGTTTCTCTTTTACTGTAGAGTCAGTGAGTTTCATGCACTATCGATGGATGATTTTCACTTTCATAGTTTCGGAATCAATACTTCCGTTACTATTTAGGTTGGATTGTTGCATAAGAGTTAGGCTCCTATTATCCGGAACCTATTATTTTAAGGTCCTTCCGTCTTCGTATGGGCATAGGCCTTTACTCTTTCCGGGTACAGTTTATGTATTTATAAACAGATATCTGTTTATTACAAGGGCGTAAGCTTCTTCTGTCTTTGATGTCTAGTAGAAGGACGTTACGCTCCATTTTATTGTTAATGGATTCTATTAACTAGCGTACTGCTTATGGTATATCATTGGCTTAGCAGTTGTGCTTAAGATTTCGGCTCATGAAGTAAGAGTTCTTCTACTTCTTGGGCTTACATTAATAGTGTTCTATTATAGATTTTTGAAGGCTGCTCATTGCGCTCAGCCATCCATTCATGAATTTTATCTCAGAAATATCGAGTCCATTTCTGGAGGCCTCTATTGTTAGGTCTATTATCTACTGCTCAGAATGTCATTCACTTAACAGTTGCTACTATAGCTAGGTAGGCTGTCTGTTTCGGCAGTGTCTCCGTTCGGCTGCCCTCTTCGCTCTGGGCTATTTGACCCAGGGCAAGAAAAAGGGGGGGGGGGAGGGTGTTCCCTTGGGTCACCTGTTTTTACTATGAAAACAAGGGGATACCTCCTCCGGAGTTAGTAATTCTGAGCTGTTTTTAGGATGGTTGTTTAGTGAGAAGTTTAAGTTTATAAAATTCATTCAAGTCTTAGTTTTTAAAGTATAGCTTTTGAATATTGCATATGTCAACGGACATGATTATGCAATTCTCACACACTTTTAGGAGTATAAGAGTCTCTATTCTCTAGACTTACTTTATTATTGGCTTACTTTAAAAATTATTAGTATAAGGATTATTGGATATTAATAGAGTACATGGATGTATGAAGCTCAATTTTTGGAAGGTGTTGTATCTTTCTAATTTATCATAAATAAGAAAGATACATGTAAGGCCTATTACTTCTTTTCCCTACAGGGGATGACTCTATTTTATTTTATTGAGCGTATTCCATTTTGCTCTATGTCCTTGGCCCTCCAGCCTTTTTACTATTCAGCTATGTCTGGGTCATTGGTACAGTATAAAAATGTTAAAAAATTTATAGTAATTTATATATTTTTTATACTTACCAATGACCCAGACGGGGATGGCCCTCCCAGGAGTTGGGAACTCTTGCCTCCCCGCTGAGTACATAGCGCTTACCAGGCACTGGTTATTAGAATGATAAATGGCGCCAATTTCGGAACGTCCTTGACACTGCGCATGCGCAGTGGGGGCGAGGTGTGGAGGGCCTCTCTGGACATGTTTTCTTTAGTTTTAGATGCAAATTTTGGGGATTGGGGGGCAAAATTTGTGTTTGGCCCTATATTTTAAGAGTTAGCACCAGCCAGCTATGTCTGGGTCATTGGTAAGTATAAAAAATATATAAATTACTATAAATTTTTTAACTTTTTCAAAATATTTTGATTTCAATTATTTTTTCTATATTAATGGATCATATTATTATTATGTATTTTGATTGCCAGGGGTTAGTGCGAGTACCAGGACTTGTTTTCTTTTCACATTGAAAGGATATTGATCAATTGTTTTAAGAGGAAGTCTTCCTCTGACTTTATTATCATTCTATATGTGGTCAGTGTACTCGCATTAACTCCTGTTCTGTATCGTATGATTTCGATGACAATATGGGAAGCGTATGTCACGGTATGTTGTTGGGGATTTGGACACTCCGGTCCTTTCCCCGCAGGGTCACTCTACTTTATCAATTTCTATTTCAGACGATCAAGATTAGGGTGATGTATCTGTGATGTCTTCCAACAGTGTGCCTCCGTCGTCACAATTAATGAAGGGCTAGCGGAAAAGTGCTCATGTAAATACGCCAATTGCCTAAGAGGACCCTAGTAGGTTCGATGGCCTTTGACGTCCGCTAGCTCGCCCGGTGTAGCGTCCATTCACCGAATGGTTCGGCAGCCGGGTTCGTCCGTTGCGGTCTAGAAGGAATTTTGGGGTGATGCGAGCACTATAAATTAACTTAATGCACACCCAGTGACGGCGGATCGGAGGGAGAACGCAGGAAGCCTTTTAGTCCGGTTCATAGCTCGTTCCGGTCCATCCGGACGGCAAGCGAGAGAGGCCCCTCTCTCGTTCAACAACATCTGGCCCCAGATGTTGTGGTACAAAATGTGTCGCAAGCGGAGCTTACGTCCGTCGCTCGGGACGCTCCGTTGTATAGGCAGTCCGCTGAGACTGCTAAGGCTTCCTCTTCTCGTCAGCGCACACGACCGCACCTTGGCTGCGTGACCGCCGATATATTACCAGCTTCGCCGATGAAGGATTCTTCGGCGACCAGGTCACACCATCCGGTAGCCAGGGACACGAGGCCTGCAGACTCCGGACGTTCGCATAGGAAGTGTGCGGGAGTCAACGTACACGGAGCTTCCGGCGGCAATGCATCGTAAGACCGCTACTGCACAGGCCTCGGGAACGGACGTGCTTTCCTTAATAGCACAGTTTATCGCAGCATCCCAGCATCAACTGAATCTGTCGCTTATATTTTATCCGACGATGCTGGGTCGGGACGCTCCGCGGAAGCGGGTACGGACGTCCGAAAGTTTCATCCGGTCCGACGGGATACCGAAAGGGATTCGGAGGATTTCGAGCTTTCCATTTCGGAACAACATATGCTGTTGTGTATGTCATCTGACTTGGTCTTCTACAGCTTCTTTCGTCGGACCAGAATGCTGCGATGCCGGATAAGAAACTGAAAGCGTCGGTGGACTTAGAAATTTTTGGTTCGGTTCAGGGACATCGTCCCTCAGTTCCGACATAGTCCAATAATGTCACACAAACTTTCGAATTATTGAACAACGCTATATATATTATTATTTTATGCTTGCTATCCAAGCATTTCTGGTTTCTTGTTCGAAGAGTTATGGAGATGTCTTTCAAAAGTGTGCCTCTGTCGTCATAGTTAATGAAGAGTTAGCGGCAATAAGTGCTCATGGAATATGTCTATCGCCTACGGAGTGACATTCGCTAGCTCACCCGGTGTAGCGTACATTCATCGAATGGTTCGGCTGCCGGGTACGTCCGTTGCGGTCTAGGAAGGAGATTTGGGTGATGCGAGCACTTTAATTACTTTAGTACTCACCCAGTGACGGCAGATTGAGGACAGATCGGAGGAAGCCTGTTAGTCCGGTTCCTGGCTTGTCCAGGTCCGTCCGGGCTGTGAGCGAGAGAGGTCCCTCTCTCGCCCAACAACATAGGGGACCGCATGTTGTGGTTCAGATATTTTACATTCGGAGCATATGTCCGTTGGTCGGGACGCTCCGTTATATTGACAGTCCGAGAGACTGTCTTTAATGCTTCCTCATCCTCACAGCAGGGCACACGACCGCACATTGGCTACGTGACCTCGAGTATCCGATCAGTTTCGGCATTCAGTGATTCCACGGCGAATAGGTCGCGCCATCCGGTAGCCAAGGGACACGAGGCCTATACACTCCGTTCGCTCGCATATTGGTAGTATGCACGGGGTAACGATCACGGAGCTTTCAGCGGCAATGCTTCGTAAGACCGCTTCTCCTCAGGCCTCAGTGACGGACGTGCTATCCGAGTTAGCACAGTTGTTTCGCAGCATCCCAGCAATTGACAGTTTCTCGGTCGAATCAGGAATTATCCGACGGCGCTGGGTCGGTGCGGTCCGCGGTTGCATCAGCTACGGACGACCGAACGCTTTATAGGGTCCGACAGGATGGCGAAAGGGATTCGAAAGATTTCGAGTTTTCCCTTTAGTAGTATCGGAAGATGCCTTTCATATCTTCTGGCATTATCTTCCAGTGATTATTATTTCGGACTTCATTGCTGCGATCTTGGATAAGAGACTTATAGCGTCATTGGACTCGGATTTTTCGATCGGTTCAGGGACATTGTCCCTGACTGACCGACGCAGTCCAATATTGTCATTACAACATGTGTTTTATTTTTCGACGCTATATATATATATATATACAAGCCTGCTACTAAGCATGATAGTTTAGTTTCTTGTCTGCGTTGCTCATTTCTGCCATTTTATCATTTATACAAATAGTTTATTTTGGCAGAGCAGGGCATACCGAGAGTTCATATGCGTCTAGACGGTGTGATTAAAGACTGCATATATTCTTTTTCGCCGTTTATGTCTTTTCCAATTTCAATGTTGGGAACGACATTTTGTATAGTAGACTTAACTTAGACGCTTTATTATACGTAATCCGCCTTACTGAGGCGTTATCATTACGTCTTCAAGAAAAGATTTACGGGATATTATTCTCAATGTAATTTCTTTTGAGGGCAGTAGTTTGTTCACGTATAACTCCGCCCTTCAGTGGCTGATTGGAGTTAGTTAGACGTGACGCAGCCCTAGCTACATCCACACGCGTGGATAGTAAGGTTAAGAACTCTCTCAGAGTCGCTTCGTTCTCGGAGGAGCTTCTCTTCGACGGCAACTTTTCGGCAATCCATGAATTGCTCGATTTATACGTTCTCTTGTCTATCTAGTGTTACAAGAGATTCAGACTGGGGCAAACATTCGGTGGTTGACTCAGAGAGTGCCGCCGCAGTTGCTGGACCCGAGTGTGGCTGTTATGACGGTTGCCAGTCAAACAGATTGGGATATAATACTGATCCCTACGGATTCGAAGTGCCAGGGTTTTTGGGTTCCGCAGTCTTTTAGCAATCAGTTTAACTTCTGCGGAATAATGTTTTTTAGGCTTACTTTATGTCATTGCATGAACATTATTCAGAAACGCATGCCCAAATTCCTGTCCTTTAATTCGACAGTAGTGGCGTATCTCCGGAACCAGGGAGGCACTCTTTCGTTTCCGTTATTCAATTTAATGGAAAGAATCCGTCTGTTGGTTATAGTACACCAAGTTCAGTTTTGGTCCGTCATATTCCGGGTCGTCTGATTGTTTTATCGGACTCCCGTTCTCTTACGGGTCGCTTGTTGCTGTCAGAATGGACTCTCAACAAACAAGTATTCAATCAGATTTGCTATCTATGGGAGCGCCCAATGATGATTTATTTATGACACAGCTTGCTAATCAATTGCAGACGTATGTGTTGGCTTGTCCAGATCTCTGAGCTAATATTGTTAACGCTCTATTGATCTATAGGACGGAATGATAGGATACGCGTATCCTCCGGCGCTGTTGTTTTAGCAGGTATTGCTAAGATAAACAACCACAATACATTTCTGTTGATAGCATCTCTATCTTCACAGAGATCATGAGTAATTTACTCTCTTGTCTACTGTGGGTCTTAACGTGAAATCTTCCTCTATGTGAGGATCTTTTTCACTGGGTAAATCGTGTCATCTTTATCACAACCAGCAAGGTCGCAACCTTCATGTATTCCGTTGTGTGGTCCGTATTGCATTGTAAGCACTGTACTGGACGAGCTTTGGACGCGATTTCTTACTATAGGAGATCCTCTTCTTCGCTATTCTATGCGGCTAATGTGGAGGCTCTTCCGTCGTGGTGTAGGGATCATTATGTTCATATTGTTGATCCCTCCATACTACTCATTGATATTTTTTAGTATACTTGTTTCACAAGATCTACTGCAGCCTGTTATTATTTAGGTTATAGGTTTATGTTACCTCATACCTATGCACTCTACGATAGTTTACAATTGAGTCTTTTGTCTCTTTATCTAAGTCAGTTAGTAACTTTTTGATAAATAGACTTAGAATCTTTAGATTAAATTCCTATATGGATTTTAACTTCGGTTCTTATTTAGCTAAGTAATCATTTGAGCCTCTGGAAACAGTAGTTTTCAAATTCTGACCTTTTAGACAGTAATTCTGTTGGTTTCTCTTTTACTGTAGAGTCAGTGAGTTTCATGCACTATCGATGGATGATTTTCACTTTCATAGTTTCGGAATCAATACTTCCGTTACTATTTAGGTTGGATTGTTGCATAAGAGTTAGGCTCCTATTATCCGGAACCTATTATTTTAAGGTCCTTCCGTCTTCGTATGGGCATAGGCCTTTACTCTTTCCGGGTACAGTTTATGTATTTATAAACAGATATCTGTTTATTACAAAGGGCGTAAGCTTCTTCTGTCTTTGATGTCTAGTAGAAGGACGTTACGCTCCATTTTATTGTTAATGGATTCTATTAACTATCGGTACTGCTTATGGTATATCATTGACTTAGCAGTTGTGCTTAAGATTTCGGCTCATGAAGTAAGAGTTCTTCTACTTCTTGGGCTTACATTAATAGTGTCGCTATTATAGATTTTTGAAGGCCGCTCATTGCGCTCAGCCATCCACATTCATGAATTTTATCTTAGAAATATCGAGTCCATTTCTGGAGGCCTCTATTGTTAGGTCTATTATCTACTGCTCAGAATGTCATTCACTTAACAGTTGCTACTATAGCTAGGTAGGCTGTCTGTTTCGGCAGTGTCTCCGTTCGGCTGCCCTCTTCGCTCTGGGCTATTTGACCCAGGGCAAGAAAAAGGGGGGGGGGGGAGGGTGTTCCCTTGGGTCACCTGTTTTACTATGAAAACAAGGGGATACCTCCTCCGGAGTTAGTAATTCTGAGCTGTTATTGGGATGGTTGTTTAGTGAGAAGTTTAGGTTTTTAAAAATTCATTCAAGTCTTAGTTTTTAAAGTATAGCTTTTGAATATTGCATATGTCAACGGACATGATTATGCAATCCTCAGACACTTTTAGGAGTATAAGAGTCTCTATTCTCTAGACTTACTTTATTTATTGGCTTACTTTAAAAATTATTAGTATAAGGATTATATTGGATATTAATAGAGTACATGGATGTATGAAGCTCAATTTTGGAAGGTGTTGTATCTTTCTAATTTATCATAAATAAGAAAGATACATGTAAGGCCTATTACTTCTTTTCCCCACAGGGGATGACTCTATTTTATTTTATTGAGCGTATTCCATTTTGCTCTATGTCCTTGGCCCTCCAGCCTTTTTACTATTCAGCTATGTCTGGGTCATTGGTACAGTATAAAAATGTTAAAAAATTTATAGTAATTTATATATTTTTTATACTTACCAATGACCCAGACGGGGATGGCCCTCCCAGGAGTTGGGAACTCTTGCCTCCCCGCTGAGTACATAGCGCTTACCAGGCACTGGTTATTAGAATGATTAATGGCGCCAATTTCGGAACGTCCTTGACACTGCGCATGCGCAGTAGGGGCGAAGTGTGGAGGGCCTTTCAGGACATGTTTTCTTTAGTTTTAGATGCAAATTTTGGGGATTGGGGGGCAAAATTTGTGTTTGGCCCTATATTTTAAGAGTTAGCACCAGCTATGTCTGGGTCATTGGTAAGTATAAAAAATATATAAATTACTATAAATTTTTTAACTTTTCATACCACAGGCCCAACCATGGTCGGCCTGTGGTACCAGCGATCATCACTCGCCACACTAACGGCTTCATTTCTTTTCCCTTAGCGGAAACCCTGGGTTTAGACCTCTATTGCTGGCCAGTTGGCGGAAGGTTATCAAGCTCCACAAAAAACTGGATAACAATCTTGGAAGATCAGTGGGTGAGAAGTGTAGTCTCGGACGGCTTACAACCATCATTCTGAGTAAAACCCCACTAACAAGTTGTCCGCGTTGGACAAATCTTCCATTAAATTCTTGCATAAGAGAGTTTCTCCTACCGGAGGTATAAGCTCTCTTATCAAAGGAAGCAATGCAAGTCATTGAGAATCAGGATTCTCAAGATTTTTACAGTCACCTGTTCCTTGTACCAATCCAGACGGCCCGTTCCGACCGGTAATAGACTTGAGCTGGATAACAAGTTTATCATGGCTCTAAAAGTTTATTTATGGAAATCATTCATTCGGTAAAAGTGAGCGTTCGAGTGATCAACTATGCGGCAAGCATAGATCTAAGGATCCGTACTTTCATGTCCTGGTACATCCAGCATTCTAAAAGTACCTGCGGTCTGCCATACAAGGGAAGGTGTATCAGTTCAGAACAATATGCTATGGTCTGGATCTGGCCTCCTGGGCGTTTCACTCGAATGATGAACTCGGTAATGTCTTACTTATGAGCTCATTTGTCTGCAGTAACGTCGGCTTACTTGGACGACCTTCTACAGGGATACAGCAACAGAATTAGACTTCAGAACGATGTTCAGAGTCTTCTTCTATTACTCCGACGTCTCGGTTTCATTGTAAACGAGAAAAAGTCGGATCTAGCTCCGTATTAGTTGTCGATTCACTGGGAATTGAGCTTTGAGACTCACAACAATTTGGTTTGCCTGCTGTTACCCAGAGTGAAATTAGTCAGTTGTTATGCTCGCTTTTGTCTGCACTCCGACTCATTAACAGTGAGGGAATTCATGCAATTTGTTTACAAAAAATATTTTGAATTTAATTATGATTGCTATTATTCATGTATCTCAGTTATATATATATATTCTTGTGGGGTTTGGAGGACTGATATTGAATTTAGTTGATACACTCCTGCGGACTCTTGTCATTCTTGTGTTGCACTGGGATGACTGATGTTGGAGTCAGGTGTCGGGTACGTTGTTGGCGGTGAGGTTCTGAGGATCGGAGTCTCTTACCACATTTAATTCATTCTGTCAGTTTCTATTTCAGAGGAACATGAACATGGTGTTGATTTTCTGACACCCATCCAAGTGTGCTACTGTCATCGCACTCCATGAAACATATAGAGCTAGCTGCAGTGCTCATTATTGCAAGAGTTAGGGCCTTTGGGTAAAGGTTTTAATCTCTTGCAAGCAGCTAGCTCGACCAGTGAAGCGGTACTCCGTCTGTGGGTGCCGTGACGCTGGGTAAGTCTGTTGCGGCCTAAGAGGTGGATTGGGTAGAGCGAGCACTATAATATAAATACCTCACCCAGCGACGACGGAAATAGGGAGGAAGTCTGCAAGTTCTTGTACTCGGCGAGGTCTGATAGACCTTGAGCGGGAGAGGCCCCCCTCTCTAATATAGCAGCATCTGGGGTAAGATGTTGTTTTGAGAAACTTGCACAAGCTGAAGCATATGTCTGCCCTCCACTCGGGAGTCGGCTTCAGCCAAGGCTTCCTCCGCTACGTTTCACAAGGCCGAAATGAAGTTTTCTGGTTGGAAACTTGCACGAGACGGAGCATATGTCTGCCTGCCGCTCTGGACACTCCGTCTAGTCTGCAGCCGGGGTCGGCTTCAGTCAGGGCTTCCTCTGCTACGTTATTTAAGCACACACGATCGCATCCTAGCTACCCGACTTCGGATATCCAGCCTGCTGCATGAAGAAGGAACCACTCTTCGCCCGTGAAGTCGGACCATCTGGTAGCTAGGGAGACTAGGCCTTGATCATCGGGACGCTCCGAGAAAGGATCCGTTTCCGACACACCGTCCCAGGAGCAGCATGCGGCTAAGGAACGGAAATCCGCTGCTCCTCAGGCCTCGATGACGGACTATGCTGCCACAGATTGCGTAGCCAGTCGCAGCATCCCAGCAAGTGCAGATGCATCCTCCCTCAGACTCAGAATCTGAGCTGTCAGACGGTGCTGGGTAGGTCCAGTCATCTGTTCGCGCAGATGCAATGGACCGAGATTCGCAACTGATTCTCTAAGATGGTGAAAGGGTTAAAGAAGAGGATTACCCTTCCCTTTCGGAACAGTACATGGTTGCGATGACTTTCATCCATCAATACTACCCTGCTTTTGTTCCGCCAAATCAGAATGCTGCGACAAGAGAGAAACTGCTGGCGTCGTTAGGCGCAGACTTTATCTGGACAAAGGAGGAAGTTCTTTCTTTTCCAGTTCACTTTATGCAGGTGTTGCAGGCCTTCGGCCATATAGACTCCGTATTTATCCTCTTGAGTGCAAGGAAGAAGGCGGTTTCTTATCTTCATCTTCCGTATACATACCGTTTTTTGGACCACGTTCATTTAAAAACGATCAGGGAAGATGTTTAGAGAGTTCTTCTGCGTTTGGATGAGCAGGCCGGGGATCTAGAGGTATCCTTACCTGTATCATTCACTATTGAGACAGCAATTTCTTCAAATAGAGCAAATTTGGATGTTTTGTCTTACGCAGATCACCTTACAAGAGCTATGGTGCAACGTCTCAAGGGAAAGGAATTTTGAGGACGTTCGTACCTCTCTTAGAGTTCTTTCCAGGGCAATTATGTATACCACGTATAACTCCGCCCTAACAGTGGCTAATCTGGAGTTAATCAGATGTGATGCTGCCCTTGCGTCGTCCTCACTGATAAGATGACAAGATGAAAAGCTCTCTCCGAGACGCTCCAGTTTCCAGACATTTTATTTTCATTGACTAGCTTTCGTTAGTCTATGAACAGGCTACTAAGAAAGTGTCTAGTGCTCTGCTTTTGAAGTCGGCATATCAACGACCCGCTTCAGCAGACAAGAGTAAAGGAGGGCATTCCAGAAAAAAATCGTCAAAAGGAAACTCCTCACGAGGGTACAAGATACCCTCTTATAATTACTCTGGAGGTCGTCAGTATAGCGACTCGGAAAAGGGGCTTAGGTCTGATCGGGACTATAGGTCAGACGCCCCTAGGCTGACGAGATGAGGTTTTTCGTGGGGAGGACGTGGTTCCTCCTCCCATAGGCCTTGCAGGTCATACAGGTGATGGTTTCAGGGTTTCCGCTATACCGGCCCAGCGTCCGGTAAACGGCTGCATTCCCCTCCCCACAAAACTTTAATCTCACCACCAAAATGGTTAAATGTTCAGGTAGGTGACCTGATTCTTAAAGCCTTTTTTTTGTATATCTGTTTCTACGGTCGTAACATCTTTGCAAAGTTTTCCCCCACTGCAATGTTCATTTGAGTTGATTGACGTTTTGTTTCCATGGAATGCGCACCAAGGGGCATTACCGGTCAGTGTGATTTGCATGAAGTAAGAACGGCTGTGTTTGCTTATGTTGACTGTTCTGTGATTGACGTTCAATTGGGTGGAGTGTAATTGAGAAAAAGTGGGTGATCATTTATGTAGGAACTCTGATTGGATATTTTAAAAAGTGCCAGTTCGCCTGCACTAATTGACATCCATCACCTCGTGTCACGACACTTGGCGCAATAATAAACTGGGTCACTGGTGCCTGGTGATAGAATATTGTCTTACAAAAAGTAGAAAGTTTAAAACAATTCACAAAAATTTCATAGGTTGACGGATCAGTTATTTTTATTTGTGCCAGAAGTATGACTTTGAATTATTTTCTGACTCGGCGACCATCTTCTCTTTAGTTATTACTCACTGGAAATAACTGGCTGTCAATGTGTGAAATCTTGACGGAATATATCTCCGTGAAAAAAGCACAAAATATCCTCTCAGGTGCAAGGAAATAGGGGTTTTGGGGTCCCAGAATTCAATTTTTCATACCACAGGCCCAACCATGGTCGGCCTGTGGTACCAGCGATCATCACTCGCCACACTAACGGCTTCATTTCTTTTCCCTTAGCGGAAACCCTGGGTTTAGACCTCTATTGCTGGCCAGTTGGCGGAAGGTTATCAAGCTCCACAAAAAACTGGATAACAATCTTGGAAGATCAGTGGGTGAGAAGTGTAGTCTCGGACGGCTTACAACCATCATTCTGAGTAAAACCCCACTAACAAGTTGTCCGCGTTGGACAAATCTTCCATTAAATTCTTGCATAAGAGAGTTTCTCCTACCGGAGGTATAAGCTCTCTTATCAAAGGAAGCAATGCAAGTCATTGAGAATCAGGATTCTCAAGATTTTTACAGTCACCTGTTCCTTGTACCAATCCAGACGGCCCGTTCCGACCGGTAATAGACTTGAGCTGGATAACAAGTTTATCATGGCTCTAAAAGTTTATTTATGGAAATCATTCATTCGGTAAAAGTGAGCGTTCGAGTGATCAACTATGCGGCAAGCATAGATCTAAGGATCCGTACTTTCATGTCCTGGTACATCCAGCATTCTAAAAGTACCTGCGGTCTGCCATACAAGGGAAGGTGTATCAGTTCAGAACAATATGCTATGGTCTGGATCTGGCCCCCTGGGCGTTTCACTCGAATGATGAACTCGGTAATGTCTTACTTATGAGCTCATTTGTCTGCAGTAACGTCGGCTTACTTGGACGACCTTCTACAGGGATACAGCAACAGAATTAGACTTCAGAACGATGTTCAGAGTCTTCTTCTATTACTCCGACGTCTCGGTTTCATTGTAAACGAGAAAAAGTCGGATCTAGCTCCGTATTAGTTGTCGATTCACTGGGAATTGAGCTTTGAGACTCACAACAATTTGGTTTGCCTGCTGTTACCCAGAGTGAAATTAGTCAGTTGTTATGCTCGCTTTTGTCTGCACTCCGACTCATTAACAGTGAGGGAATTCATGCGACTGTTGGAGCTGTGTGGAGCAGCTGTGAATCTCATTCCGATGGGCCGCCTGCGCAGACGTCCCCTCCAGATATTCTTCACTGAGAACTGGAGTGTTAAGACGCTTTTGCTTGAACCAGTATTGTCTTAACGGACCTAGTAAAACAAAGGTTCAAATTGGGCAGATATTCAATGGTTAACTCAGAGAGTTACGCTGCAACTGCCAGATCCGGCTTTTCAGGATTATGACGGATGTGTGTCAGACGGGTTGGGACGCGACCCCAAGTCCCGCAGTCTTGAGGTGTCAGGGTCTTTGGGACCCTCGGTTCCATTAGAAATACATAAACATCAACGAGATGATGTTAATTAGCTAGCGCTACAACATTGGATTCACATAATAACAGACATCCATGTTCAATTTGGTCAGATAGTAGTAGCGTACATCGGGAACCAGGGCGGCACCCATTCATTCATTTCCGTTATGCCAACTAATGGAGAAGATTTTCCTAATACGTCATGAATCATCATGTTCATCTTTTCATCCGTCATATACCAGGTCGTCTGAACATACTAGCAGACTCACTCTCTCGGAAAGGTTGCCTGTTGCAATTGGAATGGACGCTCAACAAGCGAGTATTTGGACAGTTTTGCTACCAGAGGGATCGCCCCATGATAGATACGTTTGCGACGCACCAGAACAATCAGTTACCGTCGTTGGTGTCGCCATGCCCAGACCATTGAGCGCATGAAGTAGATGCTCTGCCGATCTCATGTGGGTGGATGATAGGATACACGTATCCTCCAATTCTTTTGATTCAGTAGATTATGTTTAAAATCAAACAGTCTCGTTGTGAATCCTACTGGTAGCACCTCTGTCGTCACAGAAACCTTGGATCAGTCTTCTCAAGTGTCTGTTTTGGGACATTCCCTGGAAGCTTCCTCCACGAGTTTTTGTTCTTCCAGTCCTACGTCCATAGTGGCATAATGAAGTTGGTTAGACGTGGGGGAACCATTGCGGTTCCTATATTATTTTATGACTAACATAAGAACAATTAAGTAATGCGGGTGTGGAGGGTTCGATATGACTTCGAATCCCCCCCCCCCCCCCACCCACCCACCACCAACAATGTGTTTAAGAGGCGATTACCGGGTAAGACGTAGTTTTGTTCTCGCAAGCCTCATATAAGTTTAAATACATACATGCATTTCTTCTTCGATTGGCGGCTGGGTCATGTTCTGTTGCGACCTCATGGGCACATTCACTTTTAGTTGGACTGGTTTCCTGTGATTATTCGCCTATATGTCATATACATGTGCATATTTCATCCTAATTAATTGCTAGTCTTTGGGTACCTCGGAGGCTGCATAACCAGTTAACTGGTATTCAGATGATTACCTGCATTATTTTAATGCTCACGCGCATAATAATTATTAGGCTGACGCTTTATTGTATATTATGGACCTTTGAAATTATGAATTATTTCGGGGGCGGTCCGTGTCGGAGCCTGTTAATCATACCTACATCCATTTCTAGATCCTGGTTTCTATTAATGTCGGTACTCAACTCGTACATTCCCACCTTTATAGCGTCTTTGATATCAGATAGTACACGTCGGGGAGTGTTACTGGAATTTATTGTACACCTGAATGGGGTCGCCTGTGGGTTACCTCGGAAGTGTGTTTACTCTCAGAGATCGTTCATTGTGGTTCGATTGGTCATGTGTATGTTAAATATTATATCACCGGTTTTCGACCTATCTGCGTATACCGTTATATAGCGGGCAATATTAATTACCGGGATCGTCGCTATAGCCTTAACTTCTGAAGTGGCATTAAGCTCCATTTATTAATAATAAATTAATACCTGAGTGCCTTTTTGATGAATATTTATATTGTTTTTTGGTACCGCTTTTACTGATTCCAGAGCACACCCCTCTTTCTTTTTGGAGATTCCTTCAAAAGAAAAGTGGGGGGGGGGGGGGGGGGGGGGATTTTTTACCTCTTCTCCGGCTTGTTAGGTATGTAACTATGAGGGAAGATGTTTTGTCCGTAATTATATCCTGCATACAGCTGGAGTTTTATTGTGCATGGCGTATGTTTGTGGGGGATGTTCGCTCATTCTCAAATACGCCATTCTAATTTTGGGGGCTTAGTCCGGGCTAACCTTAAAAATTGGGAACTTGTTACATCCAATTAGCATAGTCTTCATGCTAAGTATACGGAATTACTTGAACTGGGCTCCTTTTGTATGATATGTCTTTTCTATTACTGTTTTGAGAGAAATACATGTAATTCCTAATAATTTTAATTTCCTTTCACCTTGGATTACAGGATTGGAACTATGTTGATATACTAATTCTGAAGTCCTAGGCCTTCCACCTTTTTTAGCTCACCGAAGGGAGCTTAACTTATCACCGGCAGGCCTGCCGTCGTCCGGTGTCCGTCGTCGTGAAAATTTTTCAAACGACTTCTCCTCTGAAACCACTGGTCCGATTTTCACGAAACTTCATGTGGATGTTCCTTACTATATGGCAATTCATGTTTGTTCAAATGAAATGGCCACGTCCCATGGGGGCTCTGTACGGGGCATAACACTGATAGCACCATATGAATTATAGAAAAATTATTAAAAAATCTTCTTCTCCAGAACCAGTGGGCAGAATCTTTTGATACTTGGTATGCAGCATCTTGGTATGGGTCTGATTCAAGTTTGTTCAAATTGGCCCCCTGGATTCATATTTGGGTTCACTACAGAAGCCTAAATTCGAACTTAGTGCATTTCAGGCAAATTTCTTAAAAAATCATCTTCTCCAGATCCAGCAGGCAGAATCTTTTGATATTTGGTATGCAACATTGTGGGGTGGATCTGATTCAAATTTGTTCAAATCGGCCCCCTGGATTCACATTTGGGCTCAATATAGAAGCCCGAATTCGAACTTAGTGCATTTCAGGCAAATTTCTTAAAAAATCTTCTTCAGATCCAGCAGGCAGAATCTTTTGATATTTGGTATGCAGCATTGTGGAGTGGGTCTGATTCAAGTTTGTTCAAATCGGCCCCTCTGGATTCATATTTGGGCTCACTATAGAAGCTCGATTTTGAACTTAGTGCATTTCAGGCAAAAAATCTTCTCCAGATCCAGCAGGCAGAATCTTTTGATATTTGGTATGCAACATTGTGGGGTGGATCTGATTCAAGTTTGTTCAAATCGGCCCCCTGGGTTCATATTTGGGCTCAGTATAGGAGCCCAAATTTGAACTAAGTGCATTTCAGGCAAATTTCTTTAAAAATCTCCTTCTCAAGATCCAGCAGGCAGAATCTTTTGATATTAGGTATGCAGCATGCTTAGGGGGGTGGGTGAGATTTAAGTTTGTTCAAGAAAAGTCCCTGGGTTCATATTTGGGCTCACTGTGGTAGCCCGAATTATAACTCAGTTCAAAATGAGGAATTTTCTTTAAAAATCTTCTTCAGATCCAGCAGTCGGAATGTTTTGATATTTGGTATGCAGCATCCTTATGGGGTGAGATTCAAGTTTGTTCAAGCCATGTTCCTAGGTCCATATTTGGGCTCACTGTGGGAGCCCGAATGATAACTTAGTTCAAAATGAGGATTTTTAAAAAAAAATCTTCTTCAGATCCAGCAGTCGGAATGTTTTGATATTTGGTATGCAGCATCCTTAGGGGGGTGAGATTCAAGTTTGTTGAAGCAATGTCCCCAGGTCCATATATTTGGGCTCACTGTGGAAGCTTGAATTGTAACTTAGTTCAAAATGAGGAATTTTCTTTAAAAATCTTCTTCTTCACATCCAGCAGTCGGAATGTTTTGATATTTGGTATGCAGCATCCTTAGGGGGGTGAGATTCAAGTTTGTTCAAGCAATGTCCCCAGGTCCATATATTTGGGCTCACTGTGGAAGCTTGAATTGTAACTTAGTTCAAAATGAGGAATTGTCTTAAAAAATCTTCTTCTTCAGATCCAGCAGTCGGAATGTTTTTGATATGTGGTGTGTAGCATCCTTAGGTGGGTGAGATTCAAGTTTGTTAAAGCCAAGTCCCTGGGTTCTTATTTGGGCTTACTGTGGGAGCCTGAATGATAACTTAGTTCAAAATGAGGAATTTTCTTTAAAATCTTCTTCTTCAGATCCAGCAGATGAATGCTTTTGGTATTTGGTATGCAGTATCCTTAGGGTGGTGAGATTCCAGTTTGTTTAAGCCATGTCCCTAGTTCCATAAAATTTGTCTCTCATGACTTCATTCCTTTGTAGTGTTGATGAACCATGTCTAACTGAATGTAACCCCAAATACTTTTTTGAACCACTTTGGCCGGTGAGCGATTAAGACCCCATGGGGCCTCTTGTTTCATTTTTTGTCTCAAAAACATCGGTTATGACCCTCGTTGGAATGAGCTCATCAAGCTCATTCAAATGAGGGGTCATAACCTATGTTTATGAGACAAAAAATTAGTTATTCAAGAATTTTGTTTGCATGTGTCGTCTGCTTTTCATGTTAAAGGGATAAACAAACAATAGGTCACCCGGAAAAAAAAGAATCGAACCTAAAAAAAATGTTTTGTTGGGTAATCCACCACCCATTGGCTGGACTTGACTTTATATCCATGTTGAGTTCATGATTAGCCATTGTGCAGAAATATGGACCTTGAACACCAATAAATAAATAATAAATAACGTGAAGTAGAGGAGAGAACATGAAAATGTCTTTATATTACAAAAAAGTAACTTGTTATTTTTTAGAATTGTTTCCCCTTAATTGAAGATTAATTACCGGTATCTCTTATGGAAACAAAGTTTACTTTTAGTTTGTTTGTCGATGTTTGATGCAATTATATATATGAATGTGAGTTTAACATGTACTCTCATCTGATTTACTGTTAATTCCCATATACCTTCTAGTATAACAAGAAATGTTTTCCACATTACATTGACGCCAAAGCTGCTCACATCTATCACTTACTATTGGCGTGTGTGTGGACTCAGTGGTTAGAACATTAAACTTTAAACCGAAAGGTCCACCGTTCAATACTAACCAGTGGTAATTGCTTTGTGTCCTTGGACAAGGCAATTAGTCCCAATTGCCCATGTAGGGGCACTGTTTTCTCAGGCATACTGCTCATTGATGGTGTACTTGCCTTTAAATAACCAATGCTAACCATGCTTGTACAGAGTTAATATGTTTTAGAGTCTGACAGTTGCTCACCACTGCTTGGTGGTTCTCTCTAGGTACTCCAGCTTCCTCCACCCGTAAAACTGTATTACACAAGATCATTACTGTCAAAAGTGTAATTAAACCTTAAGGGCCTGGAGGTTTTTATACGTTTTTGCTATTTGTTTGAAAGTCTACCGCCAGTGGCTTGTCAGTTCTTTCTAGTCAAGTCTTTGCTGGCAACAGAGGCAGCCAAGACTTACCTAGAAACAACAGACAAGGTACTTAGAAAATAAGTTTTGAATTTACCCAAATCATGCATGTTGGGGTACCTGTTCTTTTCCATTAAAAAGTTATCAAAGTCGGAATTAGGCCCCTAAGGGTTATACTAGAGTTGTGCGGTTAACCAAAAATTCAGTTCGGTTTTGGTTTTCTTATCAATTACAGAAAACCTGTTGTCGCGGTTTTCAACTTCAGTGTTGAAAAACTCAAATCATGTCTTCGTTTCTCACAATAAAAAGAGAAACAACCTAAAATTAATCTTGTTTTCAACCTTTAGAGTCATGATACCCCTTTTTCAGAACAGCTGCACTAATTGGTATTGCATTCAAGCGTGGCATTTACCGTGAAAAATAGGAGGCAAAATTACTTCTAATGCATTATGTTTTAAACGTTCATCTCTGTATCAAATGCGATTTCCTTTGCAGAACTGGAACTTGTTACTTGTTCCACATAAATTTATAATGACAAATATATTTTTTTTCTACAGGAAATTTTGAAAGCATGAACTCCAAAGCCGGCATCAAAATCACTGTTGAAGTTGGATGGAAATTTGGGGTTACAATGACCTATTTGAGCGACTTTTACTTGATAAGATTTTTATGGTCAGGATAATTTTTTCAAGTCGGCTGGGTTACCCTAAACACAGGTATTGGGGTGGGGGGGGGGGGGGGGGGAGCTAATTTTGCAACAAACTCGAGGCAAAAATCATGTTTCTCAGACTTGAAACTCTTGAGATAATTTATGCAAATACAGTGTGCTCAGGAAATCAGAGTACTGGTATATTACACAGTTGCGTTGCCCTGGAAAGTTTTTCCCTGTGACACTCTTGCGCCAAATACATCTTCCTATATGCAAATGCAATGTATTGTTATGTTTGCACAATGAAAACCGAAACCAAAAACCTGACTCTTTCAATGAAACCGAAACCTGAACTTACATGAAATTTGAAAACCGCTCATCTCTAGGTTATACCCCAATAAAAAAAATAAATAAATCACTTACTACAGTCAATAGTATTTAACTGTATACACACTGGGTATATTTTTATACTGTACCAATGACCCAGACTTAGCTGGTGCTAATCTCCATAATTCAGGGCCAAACACAAATTTTGCCCCCCCAATCCCCAAAATTTGCATCAGAAACCGAAAAATACATGTCCTATATGGCCCTCCATACATCGACTCCTCTGCGCATGCGCAGTGTCGAGGAGGTCCCGAAATTGGCGCCAATTATCATTCTTAGTTTGGCCCTCAAAACAGTCACACTTCTCTGTTATTTGTGCTTTCAAATCTCAGTTTTTATGATGCCAGACACATATTCATGAGTGAAATGGTGGAAATAAAGAGGATACATTTGGAGGAGAGGAAAATATTTAGTGCAAGAAAATGTTCAGGGCTGTAACTTAAAATTATTTTATGAAATTATTTCTAGTTGCCTTTTTTCAAGGCATAGCCCTGATGTTGTCATTCTTGCTATGAAGTACCATTGTTTGATCAGTGTTTCCTCTCTACCTTCCTTATTCCCCCCTAGCTATTCTCCCATGTTTTGGCTTAATTTTGTGTAATGTTTATTACTAAAATTTCTTGGGAGTTTTGGCTTCGTAACAGATTTATTTCTGTTTTTTCCCCATGTTTACGTCCTCACCCTAGGGGTGTTTAGGCGTTTTGGTCTGCATCTACCATCTGATGTTCTACAGTTTCTTCTGTGGAAGCCTCTGTTTTGCATCAGATAGTGTTTTAATTGGTGACTGATTTCGGGCCATGTTGTTTCAGTGCCTGGAGTCATGTTTCCGGTTTGTTGACACTTTTGCTTAGGTTGACAACAGTTACTGCTGATAGTGATTTTTTGTCTTCTGCATCTCTTATTCATAGTAAGATACATTATTATTGTCCGTAAGTGTCTCATTAATTTTTTCAAAATGAATTTAAATTTTTGTCCACACTTAGGCTTTTTTGGGATCCATTGGGCTCAGGGTTCCCTTTGGGAACTTGGGCTCTTCTGAAAAAAATTTTTTTTTTTAAAAAAAAAAAAAAAAAAAATTTTTTTCTTTTCAAATCATTATTTATTAATGAATATAATGGATTGTTGTATTATGTATCTTTATTTTCAAGGATTAGTGCGAGTACTTTGATTGTTTACATTTCAACTATGAATGATTATTGTTCAAATTGTAATAGGAGGAAGTCTTCCTATGATTCTCATGATCTCTGTATTAATTGTTCTCTCTGTACTCGTACTGATCTTTGTTCTGTGTGTTTCAAATGGGATGAAAAACGTTGGAAACGTGTGTCACGGTATGTTGTTCCTGGAGAAAGATCCATTCCGGTTCTTTCTCCTCAGAGTCACTCTAGTGTTTCACTCTCTTTTTCAGAGGAACAAGAACAGGGTGATGTTTCCGTGATGTCGTCCAGAAGTGTGCCTCCGTCGTCACATACAAGTGAAGAGCTAGCGGCAAAAGTGCTCATGGAGATTCGTCAATTCCCTGAAAGGAACCCGAAGGGATTGACGTCTGCTAGCTCGACCGGGGCTGCGTCCATTCACCGAATGGGGCAGCACTCTGGTTCATCCGTTGCGGTCCAGCAGAGAGAGTCGGGTGTTGCGAGCACTATAAAACATCCACGTGCACACCCAGTGACGACGGAAAGGAGGATGGATCGGAGGAAGCCTGACAGTCCGGTGTTTAGCTTGTCTAGTTCGACACGGGCTGCAAGCGAGAGAGGTCCCTCTCTCAGACAACAGCATCTGGGACCAGATGTTGTAGTCCGTAGTGTTACGCAGTCGGAGCATACGTCCGCTGCTCGGGATGCTCCGGTATATAGGCAGTCCGCCGAGACTACCTATAAGGCTTCCATATCCTCTCAGCAGCACACTCGACCGCACCTTGGCTATGTGACCAGTGAATTACAGTCAGCTTCGCCGACCAGGGATTCCTCGGCGATCAGGTCACGCCATCCGGTAGCCAGGGATTCGAGGCCTTCTTCATCCAGTCGTTCGCATAAAAGATGTATGCAGGATGCAACGTCCAGGGAGCTTCCGGCGGCTAAATCCAGTAAGACCGCCGCTCCCCAGGCCTCTGTAACGGATGTGCTATCACAGATAGCAAGGTTAATCGCAGCATGCCAGCAACCGTCAGAACCTCTGTCGGAACATGAAATGTCAGAAGATGCTGGGTCGGTAGGTTCCGCCGCTGGATCCGGTGCGGATGACCGAGATTTACATGATTTGCATGAGGTCCGGCAGGATGGCGAAAGGGATTCTGATGAATTAGATATTTCCCTTTCGGAACAACATAAAATAGCCGTAGAATTCATCCGGTATTATCTTCCAGAAGTTGTTCCGCCAGACCAAAATGCTGCGCAGCCGGATAGGAGGGTGATAGCGCCACTGGACACCGAGTTTTTTAATCGGTTTAGGGACATTGTCCCGGAATTTCCATCACAATCCAGGAATGTCTCTCGGATTTTTGAGTTATTGAATGACGCTATTGATAAGCTTGCCAACAAGACGGGCAGGTCAGCCTTCCTACCGGCATCTGCTCTACAGCTGCCGTTTATTAATCAAAGGAACAAGTTTGATACGGCAGGTCAGGGCATCCAGAGAGTTCCTCTGCGTTTAGACGACCAGGCTGAAGACCTTGATATATCCATGCCGTCGTCTATGTCACTTCCGTCGTCTACGATGGAAACGACGATATCGTCTAACAGAGCTAGTTTAGACGCTCTTTCCTATGCAGATCACCTTACTAGAGCGTTGTCATTACGCTTTGAAGGACCTGAATTTCAAGACGTACAAACGTCTTTAAGAGTTCTGTCCAGGGCCATAGCGTTTTCCACTTATAACTCCACCCTTTCAGTGGCAAATCTGGAGTTAGCTCGACGTGACGCGGCCTTGGCTACTTCCACACGCGTGGACAGTAAGGTGAAAAACTCTCTTAGAGTCGCTCCGGTCTCTGGAGAGTTTCTCTTCAGTGGCAAGCTTTCTGATATATATGATAAATTAACAAAGAAAGCTTCGGACTCTCTGTTGTTTAAGTCTGCTTCCAAGAAATCGGAACCAGCAGACAAGAGTAGGCCAGGCACTTCCGGGACGAGCTCGTCCAGGGGAAGTTCCTATAGAGGTTCCTATGCGTCCTCTAGGGCTTACTCTAGAGACCGGCAGAGTAGCGACTCGACTAGGGGCCGTTATGCTGGCCGAAATAACCGGTCAGACGCCCCTAGGCCGACGGGGCGAGGTTCGGGGTCGCGGAGGACGTGGTTTCTCCTACCGCAAGCCTCGCGGATCCAGGAAGTGATGGTCTAGACCTCTGTCGCGTTCCGGTGGGCGGAAGACTGTCGAGTTTCTCAAGCAATTGGGAATCAGTTACGGAGGACCCTTGGGTTCTAGGGGTTATTTCAGAAGGACTAAAACTGTCCTTCAAAGGCAAGCCTCCGTTAACTCGAAGTCCAAGATGGACTCAGCTTCCGTCAAATTGTCAGAAAAGAACGGCACTTCTATCAGAAGTCCAGTCTCTTTTAACGAAGAACGCGATAGAGGTCGTAGAAAACCAGGAATCTCCAGGTTTCTACAGCCATCTTTTTCTGGTTCCGAAGCCAGACGGCTCGTTCCGTCCAGTGATCGACTTAAGCTGGATAAACAAGCTGATCGTGGCTCCAAAGTTTTATATGGAGACCATTCGATCGGTCAGAGCGAGCATTCGAGTGAACGACTATGCTGCGAGCATAGACCTCAAGGATGCATACTTTCACGTCATGGTACATCCGGCGTTCAGAAAGTATCTTCGCTTCGCTGTCCTAGGTGTTGTTTATCAGTTCCGAGCGATGTGCTTTGGTCTGAATCTAGCGCCCTGGGCATTCACTCGAGTAATGAACTCGGTAATGACTCATTTCCGAGCTCATTCGTCTGTGGTAACGTCGGCTTACCTGGACGATATTCTTCAGAGATACGGCAACGAGTTAACGCTTCAGAACGACATGCACAATCTGCTTCTATTGCTCCGACGTCTCGGTTTCATAGTAAACGAAGAGAAGTCGGATCTGGTGCCGTCCAAGTCATTTACCCACCTGGGAATGAGCTTCGGGACGCACAACAATCTCGTTCGTCTGCCGTTAACCAGAGCGAAATTAGTCAGTTGTTATGCTCGCTATTGTCTTCACTCAGACAAAGTGTCAGCGAGGGAATTCATGAGACTAATAGGTCTGTGCGGAGCTGCCTCGGATCTCATTCCGATGGGGCGGCTACGCACTCGTCCTCTCCAGGTCTATCTGACTCAGAATTGGAGAGTGAAGATTCATTCGCTCGAAACGGACATACTCTTGTCAAGCCAAGTGAAACAAGAGATTCAGACTTGGGCAGACATACAGTGGTTAACTCAGGGAGTTCCACTGCAGTTGCCAGATCCGAGCTTTACGATTATGACGGATGCCAGTCAAACAGGCTGGGGCGCGACACTGAGCCCATCGGATTTGAAGTGCCAGGGTCTTTGGGATCCGCAGTTTCTGAGCAAGCACATCAACATCAAAGAGATGATGTCGATTTGGCTTGCTCTACGTCATTGGATAGACGTGATTCAGAATGCACATGTGCAAATTATGTCCGACAATACGACAGTAGTTGCGTATATTCGGAACCAAGGCGGCACTCATTCCATTCCGTTGCTCAATCTAACGGAAAGAATTCTGTTTGTACTAGAACATCAGATTCTTCTCTCCGTCCGTCATATTCCGGGTCGTCTGAACGTCTTAGCAGACTCCCTTTCACGGAGGGGTCGCCTGTTGCCGTCAGAATGGACTCTCAACAAGCAAGTATTCAATCAGATTTGCTACCAACGGGAATGGCCAATGATAGATTTATTTGCGACACATCTCAACAATCAGTTGCAGACGTATGTGTCACCTTGTCCGGATCCTCGAGCGTTTGCAGTAGACGCTCTCTCGATCTCTTGGGACGGAATGATAGGATATGCGTATCCTCCAGTGCCGTTGATTCAGCAGATATTGCTCAAGATAAAACAATCGCAATGCAAGATTCTGTTGGTAGCATCTCTGTCTCCACAGAGACCGTGGATAAATCTACTCAGGTGTCTGTTGTGGGACATGCCGAGGAAGCTTCCTCCACGGGAGGATCTTCTTTCGCAAGGGAAATCGCGCATCCTCCATCACAATCTGCAAGGTCTAAACCTTCGCGTATTTCCATTGTGCGGTCCTTCTTGCACGGAAAACATTTTACAGGACGAGCAGTGGACGCGATTTCTAACTGCAGGAGGACCTCCTCTTCGCTAAACTATGCTGCTAAGTGGAGGGTCTTTTGTCAGTGGTGTGAGGATCATTCAGTAGATATTTATGATCCCTCCATTCCAGACATAGCAAACTTTCTAGTATACTTGTTTGATGAGATTAATCTGCAGCCTATCACCATTAAGGGTTATAGGTCTATGCTATCTGATACATATGCACATCATGATAGCTTGAGAATTGGAACTAATGTCTCTTTATCAAAGTTAGTTAGGAATTTTTCGATAAATAGACCTAGAACCCTTAGATTAATTCCGAAGTGGAATTTGGCCTGGGTTCTTCTTAAGCTAAAAGAAGCACCTTTTGAGCCTCTTGACACAGTTGACTTCAAATTCTTAACATATAAGACAGCTTTTCTCTTAGCTTTCTCTTCTGCTAGAAGAGTTAGTGAGCTTCATGCACTATCTGTGGAGGATTCTGACTACCGTAGTGTCGGTAATACTATTACCTTTACCACTAATGTTGGATTTTTGGCTAAGAATCAGGCTCCTAATAAGTATCCTGAACCTATTATTATTAAGGCCCTTCCATCATCTGATGGGCGTAGGCCTCTACTGTGTCCTGTTAGAGCAATACGTATTTACAGACGTAGGTCTGAGTTTATCAGAAAGGGACGTAAATGTTTCTTTCTGTCTTTGATGCCTAATAGAAAGGATATTATGGTCCATTCTATTGCTAGATGGATTCAATTAACTATTCGAACTGCTTATGAAAAATTATCTTCTCAGCAGTCGGCACTCAAGATCTCAGCCCATGAAGTAAGAGCTCTTTCTACTTCTTGGGCCTATGCTAATTGTATTGCTATTACTGATCTAATGAAGGCTGCATATTGGTCTCAACCTTCCACATTCACTAATTTTTATCTCAGAAATATTGAGTCCATTTCTGGAGACCTCCATTGTTTAGGTCCGTTATCAGTTGCTCAGAATATCGTCCACTAAACAGTTGCAACTATAGTTATGTAGGCTTTCTGTTCCGGCAGTGACTCTGTCCTGCTGCCCTCTTCGCTCTGGGGTATTTGACCCAGGGCAAGGGGAAGGGGGGGGGGGGGGGGTGTTCCCTTAGGTCACCTGCTTTATAGTGAAAAGCAAGGGAATACCTCCCCCAGAGTCAGTAATTCTGAGTCGGTACCGGGATGGTTTTAAAGTGTAAAGATAATGTTTAATCATCCATGTAATATTTTTAAAGTGTAGCTCGGTGTGAAGCATTTGTATATGTCATGTGTCAAACGAGCGTTAATATACAATCCTCGGACACTTTTAATGAATATAAAGAGTCTCATTTCTCTGGACTTCCTTTATTTATTGGCTTACCTTTAAAAATATTAGTATAAAGGGTTATACTGGATGTTAATAGAGATCATTGATTATTATGCTCAATTACTGATCGGTGTTGTGTCTTTCTTCTTTATTATAAATAGGAAAGATACATGTAAAGCCTATCTCTTCTTTTCTCCTGGAGAGGATATTCTATTATACATAATTGAGCTTATTGGATTTTCCTTTATGTCCTAGGCCCTCCAGCCTATTTACTATTCAGCTAAGTCTGGGTCATTGGTACAGTATAAAAATGTTAAAAAATTTATAGTAATTTATATATTTTTTATACTTACCAATGACCCAGACGGGGATGGCCCTCCCAGGAGTTGGGAACTCATACCTCCCCGCTGAGTACATAATGCTTACCAGGCACTGGTTGTAAGAATGATAATTGGCGCCAATTTCGGGACCTCCTCGACACTGCGCATGCGCAGAGGAGTCGATGTATGGAGGGCCATATAGGACATGTATTTTTCGGTTTCTGATGCAAATTTTGGGGATTGGGGGGGGGGGCAAAATTTGTGTTTGGCCCTGAATTATGGAGATTAGCACCAGCTAAGTCTGGGTCATTGGTAAGTATAAAAAATATATAAATTACTATAAATTTTTTAACTTTCTTGAATTTCTCATAAAATCAGGTCATGACTGCTGTATAATCATTGATAGGATGACTGCAGCTATTTGTAGTGCATACTTTGAAAACAGGAACCAGGAGTATATCTTTACTTGGTAATACAGTCGTGTTGTACTGGCCAGGAAAATCGGTCTGCAGCAGGCAAAGAGTTAAGTGCCAAAAATTTCTCTTGCAGTAATTAAATTGATGACAGATAGATCAAGTGTAATGTAATGTTCACTGATTTTAAGAATGCTTCATGTGAAATATTTATATTTCAGTAAGAAGAGTGGAAAAATTAAGTCAGGATTCAAGAATGATTATGTGAATGTGAATGCTGATGTGGACTTTGACTTTGCCGGACCAACTGTACATGGAGCAGCTGTTCTAGGGTTAGTACCAAATCATTTTATACTCTGTATGCAAACACTATTTGGTTTTTAGTTCACCTTAATGTGGTCAGGCTGAGCTTATCTAATCGTTCTCTGCCCGTTGTCCGTCCGTCCATCAATACTGTGTTTTGGACTTCACCTCCAAAACTGGGCCAATTCAAGTGAATGTTTGTGTGAGTGATGGTCCCGATGGGGCATTGCATTTTTGTTCAACTCAACATGCCCAGCCCCATAGGGAGGGAGAGTGGGGAAATGCTCCAAAATTTTTTTCAAATCTTCTTATGAACTAGCGGGTACAATGATTGTTGTGTCACCACCCCACGAAGTGGGGAGCGACATACAGGGATTACTTTTGTCGTCTTGCGTCGTTGTCCGCGTCACCCTTTCTCTTATCCGCCACTCCTCTTTAACCTATGAATGGATTTTGATGAAACTTTCAGTGATTCTTTATCACATAATGGCATTCTGCACCTCCTATTTTATTTTTTGATCCGCTGTATTTTTTCCAGAGTTATGCCCCGTCGTCTTGCGTCGTCCGCGTCACACTTTCTCTTATCCGCCACTCCTCTTTAACCTATGAATGGATTTTGATGAAACTTTCAGTGATTCTTTATCACATAATGGCATTGTGCACCTCCTATTTTATTTTTTGATCCCCTGTATTTTTTCCAGAGTTATGCCCCTTTTCCACTTAGAATTCTGTCTGAAACGCCAGGCGACACACGTCTTCCATGGAAGACTCACATCTAAGTTATTTGTTATGGAGCTTCCTTTTGAGGTGTAGAATGAAGTTTGTTCAAACGAAGTTCGTGAAGCAGTATTTAGCTTTGTAATGGGAGAGGTAAGATTTTTGGCCTCACCGAAAATTTGTATTTTTTGAACAGATGGTCCGATTTGAACCAAATTTTGTATGTGGTATTATTAGCTCACATGACTGCAAGTCAGTGTGAGCTATTGCCATCACTTGACGTCCATCGTCTGTTAACTTTTGGAAACTTGTCTTCACAACCATTAAGCCAAATTCAAACATATATTGCACAGACCATATTTAGAGTATACCCTTTCTATTTTGTTCAAATGAAGCAGTTGCCATCTTCAGGCTCTGGTTAATTTCCCAAAAGCCTAAAAATCATTAAAAATCTTCTTCTCATGAACCACCAGAAAGAATGCCCTGATATTTGGGATGGAACTTCCCTTGGTGTTGAAGATTGAAGTTTGTTCAAGGGAAGTTGGTAGATCAATATTTGGGTCTGTGGGAGTATATCCATTTTGGGCTCCGCCCAGAATTTGTATTTCAAGAACCAGTGGGCCGATTTGAACCAAATTTGGCATGTAGTATAAGTGGGTCCTAAGTAATTGATTGGTGCCTGAAAATTGTTTTTTTAAAAGCCCTGTGGCAACCCCAGGGGCTAAAAATATAAAAAAATTAAAACGCCCATATTTCCCAAACAACACGGTACAGAGAACTGTTATTTTGTATGGAACATCCTTAGGACCAGTAGAATGGAATCGTAAAAAAAAATTGCCATCTGTGGTGTCAGGCTGTTCTGTATGGGGCATTGAAAAAATGCTGAGTCCGCATATTTGCAAACATTGAACAAAACTTTTTCTTCAGAACCACTGATCAGAATCTGTTGGTAATTGGTATACAGATCCATAGTAGTGCTGGGAGGTTAACCAAAAATTCAACTCTTTTGGTTATTTAAAAACACCGACCGACCTGAATGTGAGATAACTGTCAGTTGGAACACGCATGGTTATTTAACTGCACAATCTTGAATGCTGTCACTTCGTGTAATGTGTTAAATAAAAAGGGCGGAAATCACAGAAAAAAATCAGAGCCTTGTAGGCCTAATTAATAACTTTTTTGGTTCCATAATATAATTGTATTTACGTATTAAATAAACTTTCTTTCGAATGACAAATGAATGAAATGATAAAAATCACCTTATTCAGGGTGAGATTGAAAGCGCCACCTGGCTTTGGAAAAAAATAAAACAAACATCGAATTACCAAAATTACCACGCACTTCACATGAATGCAATATCCATGCATCTCCTGGCCACTGTCAGTAATTTCTATGTATATGTTTGAATGGAATTTAAAAAAAACGTTGTACACTATACTTGCACCAATAACATTTTCAAGACTGCAGGCCAAGATTCAGGGCTTTCAGTATCAATACACGAAACTCCACACGATATTCATTAATTTTCATGACCTTCAACACCAAGGGTTAAACACTGTATCTTTTAAATGATCAATTTATCAAATGCGGTTTCCTTTACTGAACTGGAACTTACCACTTGGTCCGCATTTATACTGTCCGATATATCTATTTCTACATGTATTTTTGAAAGCTTTAACTTCAAAATAGGTTTCAAATTCACAGTTGAAGTCTGATAAAATTAGGGTTACAGTGACCTAAATGAGCGACTTTTACTTTGTAAAATGTTTAGGGTCGGCACAATTGTTTAGGATAGGTAGGGGTACCCCAAACAAAGGGATTTCTTTTCTTTGGTCTGACATTTCACAACATTACATCTTCTGCATTTTTTACCCAAATTGTACATTGCTACCATAGCATTTCCCTCTTGTCTTGGGGGGGGGAGGGGGGGGGGGGGGCTGCCAATGCTATTCAACTGTATATCCAGGTCTCTGAGAACAATCTTCATTGTCTTCTGGATTAATGGTTCTCTGTACATGTGCTGCGCTATATATAATCTCGTAATTTTAGAGAGAGGGGAAGGCTCTTGCACTTTGAACTTTTATTAAAACTAATATTTGGGAAAAACCCCAAGGGTTTATAGTGTTTAATACTTGAATATTTTTCTCTAAAAAAAACCCCCGAAAGCGGACTCAACTCTTTTTTTTTTTTTTTAAAAAACGAGTAGAAACCGAAACCGTGGAAAATTTTTATAACCTCCCAGCACTAATCTATAGGGGGGGGGGGGGGGGGGGGGGGGGGGGGGGGGGGGGGGTCAGATACAAGTGTGTTCAAATTAAACCCCTTGTTTAATATTTGGGCGCAATACAGGAGCCTGAATAATTAACTTAGGGCAATATGGGAAATCAGCTTTAAACATCTTCTTCAGATCAAACAGTGCAATTCTTTTGATATTTGGTATACAACATCACTAGGTGGGGTCAGATTCAAATTTGTTCCAGTTGAGACCCGTGGGTTAATATTTGGGCTCCCTATGGGAGCTCAATGGGCAATAATCTTTAAAAATCTTCGTCTTCTTGGATCCACCAATCAGATTCTTTTGATATTTGGTATACAACATCTCTAGGGGAGGGGGGGGGGGGGGTGGTCAGATTCAAGTTTGTTCAAATCGAATCGCTGCGTTGATATTTGGGTGATTTATTGGAGCCCAAAGTTTAACTTATTGCAGTGTGAGAAAATTTCTTACAAAATCTTCTTCAGATCCACAAGCCAGAATGCTTTCATATTTGGTACACAACATCTCTAGCAGGGACCGATCAGGACTATTTAAAATACGCTCTAGCCTCGGAGCCTATTTTTTTCAATTCATGCGCCAGATTTCAATTTACGGAGTCACACTGCTGTTTGTAACCCCTTGTTTAATATTTGGGCGCAATACAGGAGCCTGAATAATTAACTTAGGGCAATATGGGAAATCAGCTTTAAAAATCTTCTTCAGATCAAACAGTCCAATTCTTTTGATATTTGGTATACAACATCACTAGGTGGGGTCAGATTCAAATTTGTTCCAGTTGAGACCCGTGGGTTAATATTTGGGCTCCCTATGGGAGCTCAATGGGCAATAATCTTTAAAAATCTTCGTCTTCTTGGATCCACCAATCAGATTCTTTTGATATTTGGTATACAACATCTCTAGGGGAGGGGGGGGGGGGGGTGGTCAGATTCAAGTTTGTTCAAATCGAATCGCTGCGTTGATATTTGGGTGATTTATTGGAGCCCAAAGTTTAACTTATTGTAGTGTGAGAAAATTTCTTACAAAATCTTCTTCAGATCCACAAGCCAGAATGCTTTCATATTTGGTACACAACATCTCTAGCAGGGACCGATCAGGACTATTTAAAATACGCTCTAGCCTCGGAGCCTATTTTTTTCAATTCATGCGCCAGATTTCAATTTACGGAGTCACACTGCTGTTTGTAACACACACTGCAAGTATGTAATAGCTCTCATCATTTTCATTTACTACACTGTAGCAAACATTAATCTTCACTGTGGTTTCTGATCAAGTCTTGGCTGCCTATTTAGGCAGCCAAGACTTGATCAGAAACCACAGTGAAGATTAATGCTTGGTAATTAAGACTTGAAGTATTAACTTAAGCACTCTACAACAATGATAAATGATAATCATATATATAATACATGTAAGAGTGTGTCTCTCGATTATCCATCGAAAAAATATCAAAATATGATCTGAGAAGTTACACGCCAACTGAGAAGCCTATTTCTGAGATTTGAGAGCCAGGTCCTCATGTTTCAGAACCAAATACGCTCTGGCGCATGCCCAGGTCGGTCCCTGCTCTAGAGGGTCAAATTCAAGTTTGTTCAAATCGAGTCCTGTGGCAATATTTGGGCTCCCATTGGAGTCCGAATTTTAACGGTTTAGTATGGGGAATAATCTTTAAAAATCTTCTTCTTTAGATCCACCAGTCAGATTCTTTTGATATTTGGTATACAACATCTCTAGGGAGGTCAGATTCAATTTTGTTCAAATAGGATGCCTGGGTTGATATTTGAGCTGTTTATTGGAGCCCAAAGTTGAATTCATTTCAATATGAGAAAATTTCTTTTAAAATCATCTTCAGATCCACCAGTCAGAATCTTTTCATATTTGCTATACAACATTTCTAGGGGGATCGGATTCAAGTGTGTTCAAATCAAGTCCCTGGGTCAATATTTGGGCTCCACATGGGAGTCCGAATTTTAACTTAGTGCAATATGTGGAATAATCTTTAAAAATCTTCATCAGATCCACCAGTCAGGTTGTTTTGATATTTGGAACACAACATCTCTATGGGGGTTAGATTCAAGTTTGTTCAAATCAAGTCCCTGGGTTAATATTTATGCTCCCTATGGGAGCCCAAATTGTAACAGTATCATATGAGGGAATTTCTTTTAAGATCTTCTTTTTCACATCCACCAGTCAGAATATTTTCATATTTGGTACACAACATCTCTAGAGGGGGTCAGATTCAAGTTTGTTCAAATCAGGCCTTTGGATTAATATTTGGGCTCTTTATTGGGCCCATAGTTTAACTCTATGCAATGTGAGAAAATTTCTTGAAAAATCTTCTTCTTTGGATCCACCAGTTTGAATCTTTTCATACTGGGTGTCTGACATCTCTAGGGGTGTGAGATTCAAGTTTGTTCAAATTGAGTCCCTGGGTTAATATTTGAGCTCTGTATGCCGGTCACTTACTGTTAAACTCATCTCTTTTTTAACACTTGATGAGCCAGATGAGCGTTTTAGGCTCACTTGAGCCTCTGGTTGGGTCAAAAGTACCTGACTTCTGCAAAAAAAAAAATGTTCCTATGCCCCTGTGGGAACCCCAGGAGCTAATAATAGAAATATTTTCAAATGCCCATATGTCCCAAACCACACAGAACAGAGAACTGTTATTTGGTATGAATCATCCTGAGGACCGTCAAAGTTGAATGGTAAAAAAAATTGGGGAGGGGGGATTGAAAAAATGCTGAGTCCGCATATTCGCAGAAATGTTTAAAATATTTTTCTCCAGAACCTAAGATTAGAATCTTTTGATATTTATATACAGCATTCATAAGGGGTCAGATATAAGTTTGTTAAAATGAAGCCCCTTGGTTCTTATTTAGGATCAATACAGGAGCCCAAATATTTAACTTAGGGCAATATGAGGAATAATCTTCAAAAGTCTTCTTTTCAGATCCACCAGTCAGAATGCTTTAATATTTGGGGGGGAGGGAGGGGGTCAGTTTCAAGTTTGTTCAAATCAGTTCCCTGGGTTCATATTTGGGCCCTCTATGGTAGCCCAAAATTTTAACTGCAATATGAGCAGATTTGTTCAAAAATCTTCTTCTTCAGAACCACCAGTCAAAATCCTTTGATATTTGGTATACAACATCTCTAGGGAGGTCAGATTCAAGTTTGTTCAAATTGCATCCCTGGATTAATATCTGGGCTCCCTATGGCAGCCTGAAGTTTAAGTTGGTGCACTATGAGGAAATTTCTTTAAAAATCTTCTTCAGATCCACCAGTCAAGAATCCTTTCATATTTGGTATACAACATCTCTAGTTCACTACTCAGAACTCTTTATCCAATTTTAATAAAATTTGGTGTGCAGAATAAGCGGGAAACGGATATTTGATTTATATGAAAAAAATTAACCCTAGCTATCGTTGGACTCACTCTGTGCTAAAAATAGAAACATAATTCCAAGTTAATTTTATAAGGAGCCATGTAACTGAAGAATTAGAAATTTTTTTTATTAAGTACCCTCTAGAGGTGTGTAACTGAGATTAATCCACATTGGTTGTATCAGGGGGCTCCATAGGGGAGCTTAACTTTTTACATTATGGCTTAAGTGAAGAAAAGGAATAATGCTTGGACTATTTTTGTCACTCCTGAGGGGCTCATGGATTGACAATGGATCCTATAGAGATTAATTACTTAATGTAGGTTCATTCTTGGCCTTGGTTTATATCGGGTTCTGTTCAAGGTGAGTGCTTCAGGCCCTGTGGGGCCTCTTGTTAGTTTTACTGGAGTAGTTTACTGTTCTCATCTTGTCCATCTATCCATTCATGTGAATGAGCGGTGTTTAAATGGGTGGAAATTTTTTGTGTGCATAAAATCACTTTGAATCCTTCAGAGCTCTTTCTGAAGCGAGAAAAAAGGAATTATTGACATGCTGCATGTATGAAAACATTTTAAAAGACTTTTCAATCATGTCTACATCAGATATGTGTTGGATGTTAAAGGTTTGGGGTTTTTTTGACTGAGTGCTAGGTTAATTGTGGTTGTTAAAATTGATTTATATGGATTTGCCTTTTACCAATATTTTGAAGCGTGCATATAGGTTCCCGCCAATAAACTGTGACACAGCAACAGGGATTCTTCCACCCTCTTTGGGAAAGGGTCTGGGGCCCATGCCATGGGGAAAACTTGCGCCACAGGGGGGCTGCAATTGGGATTTTGTTTGGAGGGGAAACACATATGAACATCATTAGGCAAGCAATTTAACCCTTTACCCAACGCAGACGATATCAAAATTTATTATTTTAAATACCATTTTTTTAAATTTTTCTAAAAATATCAACAAAACCATATCATGTGACCCCTCATTGGAACGAGCTCGTTCCAATGAGGGGTCACATGATATGGTTTTGTTGAAATATTTTGAAAAATTCAATTTTTTCAACTGCTCAATTTGCATATTACGCGGACGGATGCGGGCAGATGCAGGCGATTCGTTGGGTAAAGGGTTAAATTTAATGTACAATTGGTGTCCTGAAATGAGTGGTCACAAGGCCACAGAAAACCAATGGTTTTTTGAAGCCTTATGATTGCCCAGTTTAGGGCAGCAAACGTCTTTGTGAAAGGGCTACATAAATGGCCCCCATATATACCCAAAAGAATCCCTGAGACAAATCCATATAAGCAAAGAAATTTTATTTCAAAATAATATGAAGGACATTGAGGGAATCGGGAGTCTTTTAATTCAGACACCAGCTCTTATCAGTAGAGTCCAAATTAGGGCACAGCTAACTAGATTCGATTGGTTTCGAATCTTTTAACTGTACGATTGGATTCAAAATCATTTCAATTATTCGAAAAAATCGACTCCCATAGAATTTTGTCGGACATATTTTTCTTTTTGTCGACTTTGAAGATGACAACTCACTGTGCAGTTTTCTGAAGAAAGAGGTTGAGGGTGGTCAGACTAACGAGATAACACAAATTTAGTCAGAAAATTCCTTAACTGGTTGAGTGCTGGAAGCCACTATCATGGCTTTAAAGAAAAGTGAGGGTACCATTTTAAAGTCTTCATATTCTTTTGTCCAGGTTCATATTCTGTCACCTGTTAATACAGTTTTGTTCATTAAAATTTGCTTTATTATAAATTATTGAAGAGTGCCTGTAGGCACTCTCCAATAATTTATAATAGAGCAAATTTTAATGAACAAATTCTGTGTTCCAAAAATAATCTAGCGCTCAACCAGTTAATATATCATTTGAAGAGATAGAGATCACATTATGTCTTTGCACAATATATCGCCCAGTGAGTGAATCAAGGCTAAAGCATTGCAGATGGCCCCTTGTTCCACTCCAAGGGGTCAATTAAACGGAAGAAAAAAAATGCAATGTGAAGGAATTTTTAGCTGCGACGAGCAGCTCTATTTGTGGCAATGTTGGTCGGTCGGTCTGTCTGTAGGTCTGTCACCAACGAGTTTAAAAAACACCATAACTCCTAAATACTTGAGGGAATGACACCATACTTGGTATGCAAGTGTATCTTCATGATGTCTACACCCTCTCAATAGTGCATGTCATTCGGATAATTTCTGTCACATTTATGGACTTGTCACCGAGTTTTTTTGTCACCAACAAGTTTTTTTGTCACCGAGTTTAAAAAACACCATAACTCCTAAAATACTTGATGGAATGACACCATACTTGGTATGCAAGTGTATCTTCATTATGTCCACACCCTCTCAATAGTGCATGTCATTTAGATAATTTGTCACAACTTATGGACTTGTCACCAACAAGTTTTTTTTGTCACCAGCGAGTTTTAAAACATCATTGGCATTGCACGAATCGTCGCAGCTTCGGCACTGTGCAGTGCGCTCTAGTTTAAAAAATCTTCTCTAGAACCATCAGTTAGAATCTTTTGATATTTGGTATACAATATCTCTATGGGGGGGGGGGGGGGGGGGGGGGGGGGGGGGGGGGAAGCGGGGGAGGGGGGCAGATTCAAGTTTGTTTGAATTGCATCCCTGGGTAAATATTTGAGCCTGAATTTTAACTTAGTGCAATATGATGAAATTTAATTGAAAATCTTCAGATCCACCATCCGAATATTTGGTATACAGCATCTGGGGGGGGGGGGGGGGGGGAAGGGTGTAAGATTTAAGTTTGTTCAGATTGGGTCCCTGGGTTAATATTCATGCTCTATTTGATAGGGGGTCAGTGACATAACAACCCTTGGAAATTTGGCAGTGCTAGTCTACAGCTGATAGAATTGGAAGCAGTCAGGAAGACCCAGGATAATAATCCTCTGACATGGACACTAGAGTTATGAATAATTTCATGACTTCATTCCTCTGTAGTGTTGATGAACCATGACTAACTGAATGTGATCCAAAATAGTTCTTTGAACCACTTTTGTCAGATGAGTGATTAAGGCCTCTTGGGGGCTCTTGTTCTTGATGTCTTCACTCCTTCTCTAATTCGGGCACACCTGTAAATGGTGTGAAATTTGGGGAATCTAAAGGCCTGTCCACTGAAATTTTAAGAACAGAAAATTCAAAACTCAAGCATTTTGGTAGTTATACATTCAAAGCGATAGCTTCAAGTAATTTGAATGTCAAAGTATCGTAACTCCACTCTATACGATTCTAATATTAGTGAAAGTATGTTGCACATTTGATCTGTTACTTGGTCCATGCCAAAATCTCTGCATGGAATTACCTTTGGTTGTCATATGAATAAATTGCTCAACCTTTCAGAAACATGAAAATTGTACCTGTGGCTGGATGGTACGAAATAGTCTAACCAGTTCACGTATTGATACGGCTTCACAGGGTAGGTGGACAGCCAGGGACCGACCTAGTAAGTAGCCAGTGTGAATTTGACAACCAAAATTCTGATTTGGCTCCTGAATTTTAGATATAGGCTTCTAAGTTGACTTGTAACCATAAGACCCCAGTTCCTCCATTGGTTACTTTGGTATCCAAGACTTGACTTGGAAGTATTGTGAAATGAATGGTTATTGTGGTAAAATAAAATTATTTTTCAATCGTTTTGAGGATCAGCTTTAATTATGCAAAAAAAAGAAAAAAAGATGGAATTAAATGTACAAAAGTATGTCCTACATTGCTGAAAGCTTCCAAAGAGAAGATCGTTATCAAAAAGTATTATAACTGCAGTTAACTGGTAGAGTGGCTGATTCCAGACCTTTAGATCAGTCTAATTTGGGTACAATGGCAAATATGGATGTTGTCTGCATTGTTGGAGAAAAAGCACCGGTATTTCCTTCTTCTTGGTGTCTGTTTTAGGTTTTAGGTCCCCCATCTTAAAATGCTAGTTTACAACTCTTTGTTATAGGCCTTCACCATTATCACCGGTTCCCTCCCACCACCCTTTGATGTAAGTTGACTCGACTAACTCAAGAAGACTTCTTAATTTCCCAGTGTCGAGCCAAAGGTCTATTTGAATGAAAATGCCACAAACATGAATATAATAGATTTCAAGCTTTAAGTGCCTGATCATATGGAATTTACCACAGAAAAGCAATCGGCGTCGACAGTGTCGTATACGACACTGTCGACGTCGATTGCTTTTCTATGGCAAACGCTATGGGTTTTTGAAAAAAATTATTTGTTGCATTGTTTGATTCGAAGGTAAGCTCCAAGCTATACTGCAAGCATCTGGGAAACCTGGCCAAACTATATATTGCCGAAACAAAACTTTGGAAAGAGTTTCAAACTACGCATAATTTTAATTCTTATTTGGGCACAGCATTTACCATCGTTAGTTGGGAAGAATTTAAAGGCCTGGCTGATACCCATATTTGGGCTTTATGATAAAGGTGCAGCAACTTGAAGACTTCATGTTCTGTACATGTACTTCATATTATCATTGAAGTAGAATTATTTCATCCGTGTCGATTTGCCTTGTTACAATCTATGGGAGAGTGCCTATAGGCACTCTCCCATAAATTGTAAAAAGGCAAAACACATGAACAAATTTTTTACAATCAACAATAATTTAGCACTCTACAGTTAAGAAGTAAATCTGGCTTCTGCATTTCAAAAGTAGGCTCCAAGTCTGGCTCTTATTCTTAAATGCTCAGGTCAGCCCCTGTGGACAGCACTAGTACAATGACTGTAGTATTGCAACAGTTTCGAAGGGGATTCCGTTCGATTTCAAACCATTTATCTGATTTGATTCGAGGTTCAATTCGAGTGAAAAGTTGTGATTCGCCAGGCCCTTGACCAAATATGGTCTTTGAGCACTCATCCTGTTAAAATGACACTATTGCAAGTAAGCTCCTACAATATGCCTTGTTCACTACTTCCAGGGTCAAATTGTTTATTACACCAGTTGGAATAATACAGGGCACACCAATGTTAAAATAATGCTATTTTATTTGTTTCTTTTCTTGATATAGGCATGTATGCTGGAAGTAAGGTTACACTCCAAACATTACCTTTTCTCTTTTCAGATATAATGGCTGGCTTGGCGGTTACCAAATGTCTTTTGATACCTCTAAATCCAAATTGGCCAAGAGTAATTTTGCCGTTGGTTATTCAACTGGTGACTTCACCCTACATACCAGTGTGTAAGTGAATAAATCCTCCTAGGTTTATAAACTGATTTTGATGAAACTTCTCAAACATGATTTCAAGCAAGTCGGCATGCATGTACTCCCACATTTTCCAGTTGTGACAGTAAATTATCTTCCCTTAAACTCTGATTTAACATTAGAAGTTATTGTGATGAATTGACAGTAACATGGTATAAGTTTTGCAGCTCAGAGCTTATGTTCAACTTCGCATCTCGGTTAAACATATGCTCCGAGCGGCAGACTTCAGACCATGTTACTTTCGGTTCATCACAATAACATATATGTTCCAGTAAGACCTTCCCCAAAGCCCCAAACCCACATCATGAAATAAACAAGGCAACTTTTATCATGAAGTTTCTGGAAAAAGAGATCGATAATGACTGATTTGGGTGTACTTATGGTCAGAGAAAAAATGTTTTTGCTACTTAATTCACTTTGAGTACTTAGCAGCTGTATAACTTGGCATGTGAAGATAATCTAGGAAAGAAATATGATTCGTTAGTGCAGCAGAAAATGTCCCCACCCTTTCTACCAGATTTTGGTTTACAGATTCAATAATGACTCCCCAACATATCAGTTCTAGTTATGTTGTAGAATGCCCCTTGTATTCTGTGAGAGAAATTTACATAAAACCAAATTCGCACAGTTAACCCTTTACCTATCGTGAAAAGCAGACGACACTTGCAAACAAAATTCTTGAATAACTAATTTTTTTCATTTTTTGTCTGAAAAACATAGGTTATGACCCCTCGTTGGAACGAGCTCGACGAGCTCGTTCCAACGAGGGGTCATAACCTATGTTTTTGAGACAAAAAATGAAAAAAATAGTGAAAATTAATTGGCGATTTTTGAGAATAGTGCTGGCCGGTTTTGCCCATTATGTTGGGTAAAGGGTTAACCAGTTAAAGTAAATCTACCAACAAATTTGGGGCTTGAAATTTTGATATTTTAATATCAGAAAGCAGAGGGTTAAAAATCTGCTGTGATCTCTTAACAACTGTATTTCTTAGCAAGTGTTGCAGGATAGGGGTGGTTAACATACCTTTCAGGAGGTGGGAGATCTACATTTTTGCTAGCAGAATAGTCAACACCCATAGGTTATCATCTGGATCCCAGTTTGAAAGAATGCCTTGCTACATTATCAACACACTATCTGTTTGGGACCGTTCATACTCCTGAAGGGGTCAGTGACTTAAATATTTAAAGGTCGTCCTCTGCAGCTAGCTGTGTCAAGCATACACCTCCCGCTTCGTCAGTGTCTCTGCACGGTTTTGGTCCAATTAATTAAAATAAAATTTATGCACATTTTTTCTGATACTTCTTCCACGGGGTTAAACCAAAGCACCTGGGTCCTGTATTTTCTAGAATTGTATTTTCTACTTATTAAAATAACTGACTGAAATAAATCATTAGCATTTTAAAATATATGGCAATTTGCCAACTGGCAAATTGCCACATCTTTGAAAATGCCAGTGGTTCATTTAAACCCATTTAAAGTCATACCGGGTAACTAGAAAATACAATTTTAGAAAATACAATTGTAAAAGTTTTATAGTATTGGGCCCTGGACTCACTTTGCTTAAAGTTCTGCTTATGGTACGCCCCCATCACCCCATCAGCATTTTCACACTCTTGCTAGCTTCACTGCCACAGTTCAGTGATAGATCTACTGGTCTTGCCCTTGCAAGCTTAACTTGGCCTTCACCTATCAAGCAATAACTTTTCAAAATTCTCGTATAAAGTTCTCACAGTTTTTTATCAACAGCTCTCACCCGCCAAGCTGTTCTATAACATATAATATCTCACAAACCCAACCAGCTCTTCACAGCTCTTGGCTAATCAGCAATTACAAATGACACTCATGAACCCTCTGCAGTTCATTGATGTTCACTACACAACTTCATAGACCTTCACAGATCTCCTGGTAGCTATATGTGGCCTTCTGAGTTCTCGAGGGAACGAGATACTGCCCACCCTGGGTCTACTCCCTAAATATATACAGTTTGGAAGAAATTTGGAAGCATTCGATTCTAGCCATAATTGTTTCCTTTGAAATGTCTTCCCTTGGGCCAATATAAATATTTATTTAAAAGCTTACTTATGTGGTAGATACTTTGACAAAATCTCGACATTTTATTGATGTTCTGGCAATATAATATTGTTTTCTGGTATTGACTTGCATTAGATGATTTATGCGAGATGCAAATTTTCTGGATGTTACTGGGTTTTATCTATTTACAGAAAAGTATGCAGAACAGAGCTTTCCTTTGATTTGAATAATTTGATACTAAACAGATGATTACATATTGCTTTTAGAATTTCAATTACCAGAACATTCCCAACCCTATCTGGACTAATATCTTTAATTTGGCATTTGTTGAATGCTCACTTACATTATTTAAGGACTTGTCTCTTCGCTAATCATTACCACACTTCTCTGAGACAAATTGACATAGATCGATTAACTCCTTGCATGCTGCTGGCGGCTATTCCTGCCCAGGACACATAATTTCTTGCCATTTAAATAGGAAAGATTTGGGCAGTTTTTACCCTATACCTAACATGAAAAGCACACTTGTAAAAAAAAATCTTGAAACAACTAATTTGTTTCATTTTTTGTCTCAAAAACATAGGTTATGACCCCTCATTGGAACGAGCTCAAGGAGCTCATTCTAGTGAGATGTCATAACCTATGTTTTTGAGACAAATAATGAAAATTAATTGGCGATTTTTTAGATTAGTGCTGGCTGGTTTTGGCCGTTACGTTGGGTAAAGGGTTGATTAAATTTATCTCCTGTAAATTGAATGTGCTTTTGTCTTAAGTTAAATTTAGATAAATTTTCATCAAACCTAGTCATGGCTGCTTCACAGCAGCCACAACTAGATTTGATGAAAAATATTTTTAAAATACCCAGAGGGTTTAGAGTTAACCCTTCACATATCATGCCATTTAGGAGCTTCACAGTGTTTGCTACTTTACACTGTTTTTTTGTGTCAGACATCAGAATATATAGAAAATTATCCCAACATACTTACAAAAACAAAGACATCTTGTCTTGACATCTCTTAACTCCTTGACAGTAGAGCTGAAATGGTTAACCAATTAATCGATTAACCAATGATTAACATCTTGATCAATCAAAAAATTAATTGATCGATTAACTGTTAATTGTGAACTACTGTATTATATGGGTTAACAAAGGAACAAACTTGCTTCAAAGCAGACAAACATTGTCAGGCTGACTCCCATCAATTATATGAGATGGAGTAAAGAATGCAAGTTATGTGCTGACATTCTTGTTCAATTGCATGTTCATTATACTTATCAGTAGCTGGAAATGTCCATTCTTAACCCTTTACTCAATGAGCCCGTTCCAATGAGGGATCATAAGCTATGTTTTTGAGACAAAAATTGAAAACATAATGAAATATGAATGGAGATTTTTGTATACAGCGCTGTCTGGTTTTGTCCGTTATGTTGGTTAAAGGGTTGATGCTGTAAATCATCAACGGTAAGGGAATTATTCAGCTACCTTTTAGAGCAAGTGATTAATCGGTTAACCAAGGTTAATCCATGTGAGTAAGTGATTAGTGTCCAACCATTTACCCAAAATAGCTGCTGACCGATTACCGGTTATTTGAGCTCACATTCGGATGTTTTCGGTGCTGATTCTGATTGTAATACTGTGCACTACTAGCCAAGTCAAGGCTCGAAAGAACTACATTAAACCAAACATTTTTCACAGTGTTAAACTTTGTTGACTCAGGTCGCAGTAAAATTACCAGTCGCGCACACTTGTGCGGTAAATGTGGCTTGCAGAGGCATGTGTAGATCCCAAGTGCACACGATTGGTAATTTTATGGCACCTGGGTCACTGGAGTGCAACCTTCACATTTTTATACTGTACCAATGACCCAGACATAGCTGGTGCTAACTCTTAAAATATAGGGCCAAACACAAAATTTTGCCCCCCAATCCCCAAAATTTGCATCTAAAACTAAAGAAAACATGTCCTGAAAGGCCCTCCACACTTCGCCCCTACTGCGCATGCGCAGTGTCAAGGACGTTCCGAAATTGGCGCCATTTATCATTCTAAGTTTGGCCCTTCATCAGTTAACATCTGACTGATCTTTGTGCTTTTAAATCTCAGTTTAAATGATGCCAGACACATAAATATTAGTGAAATGGTGATTCTAAGGAGGATAGAAAAGGAGGAGAGGAAAAGAATGTGTGACAGAATATTATCAGGGCTGTAACTTAAAATTTTTTAATGAAATTATGTTAAGTTACCTATTTTCAAGGCAGCAGCCATTTTGTTGTCATTCTGATTATTTAGTTACACTGTTTTTTCAAGTGTTTTTCCTCTCTCCCTGTCCTTTAAGTTCCCCCTTGCTATTCTCCCATGCTTTTGGCATAGTTTCTGTAATTATTATTACTAAAATTTCTTGGGAGTTTTAGCTGTATAACAGAATGAATTCTGTTCTTTCCCCATGTTTACGTCTTCACCTACGGGTGGTTAGGCGTTGTGTTCTGCATCTACCATCTGATGTTCTGCAGTTTCTTCCCTGGAAGTCTCTGTTTTGCATCAGATGGTGTATTTTTGGTAACTGATTTCGGGCCTGGGTGCCTGGAGTCTTATTTTAGTGTTTTTACACTCATTGTTTACATTTACAACAGCCCTCTGTGTGAGGGGGGGATTTCTAAATGATAATATCTTTATGTTATTTTAATCATAACTAGATACATTATTATTGTTCGTAAGTGTTGAATAAATTGTTTAAAATATTTTTAAAATTTTTGTCCACACTTAGGCTTGGGATCCATTGGGGCTCAACGTTACTTTTCAGAAACTTGGGCTGTTCTGAAAAAATATTTTTTCAAAATATTTTGATTTCAATTATTTTTTCTATATTAATGGATCATATTATTATTATGTATTTTGATTGCCAGGGGTTAGTGCGAGTACCAGGACTTGTTTTCTTTTCACATTGAAAGGATATTGATCAATTGTTTTAAGAGGAAGTCTTCCTCTGACCTTATTATCATTCTATATGTGGTCAGTGTACTCGCATTAACTCCTGTTCTGTATCGTATGATTTCGATGACAATATGGGAAGCGTATGTCACGGTATGTTGTTGGGGATTTGGACACACCGGTCCTTTCCCCGCAGGGTCACTCTACTTTATCAATTTCTATTTCAGACGATCAAGATTAGGGTGATGTATCTGTGATGTCTTCCAACAGTGTGCCTCCGTCGTCACAATTAATGAAGGGCTAGCGGAAAAGTGCTCATGTAATACGCCAATTGCCTAAGAGGACCCTAGTAGGTTCGACGGCCTTTGACGTCCGCTAGCTCGCCCGGTGTAGCGTCCATTCACCGAATGGTTCGGCAGCCGGGTTCGTCCGTTGCGGTCTAGAAGGAATTTTGGGGTGATGCGAGCACTATAAAATTAACTTAATGCACACCCAGTGACGGCGGATCGGAGGGAGAACGGAGGAAGCCTTTTAGTCCGGTTTATAGCTCGTTCCGGTCCATCCGGACGGCAAGCGAGAGAGGCCCCTCTCTCGTTCAACAACATCTGGCCCCAGATGTTGTGGTACAAATGTGTAGTTAGCGGAGCATACGTCCGTCGCTCGGGACGCTCCGTTGTATAGGCAGTCCGCTGAGACTGCTAAGGCTTCCTCTTCTCGTCAGCGCACACGACCGCACCTTGGCTGCGTGACCGCCGATATATTACCAGCTTCGCCGATCAAGGATTCTTCGGCGACCAGGTCACACCATCCGGCAGCCAGGGATTCGAGACCGATGGACTCCGGACGTTCGCATAGGAAAAGTATGCGGGAGCCATCTGATGCGGAGCTGCCCTCGGCGAAGCAGCGATAGACTGCGCCTCCGCAGGTCTCGACGCCGGACATTCTTGTGCACATAGCACAGCTTATCGCAGCATCCCAGCAGCCGACAGGAACGGGTCGGATCGAGAATTATCCGACAGCGCTGGGTCGGTAGCCGGGGACTCGAGGCCTGCAGACTCCGGACGTTCGCATAGGAAGTGTGCGGGAGTCAACGTACACGGAGCTTCCAGCGGCAATGCATCGTAAGTCCGCTACTGCACAGGCCTCGGGAACGGACGTGCTTTCCTTAATAGCACAGTTTATCGCAGCATCCCAGCATCAACTGAATCTGTTGCATATATTTTATCCGACGATGCTGGGTCGGGACGCTCCGCGGAAGCGGGTACGGACGTCCGAAAGTTTCATCCGGTCCGATGGGATACCGAAAGGGATTCGGTGGATTTCAAGCTTTCCCTTTCGGAACAACATATGCTGCGATGCCGGATAAGAAACTGATAGCGTCGGTGGACTTAGAAATTTTTGGTTCGGTTCAGGGACATCGTCCCTCAGTTCCGACATAGTCCAATAATGTCACACAAACTTTCGAATTATTGAACGACGCTATATATATTATTATTTTATGCTTGCTATCCAAGCATTTCTGGTTTCTTGTTCGAAGAGTTATGGGGATGTCTTTCAAAAGTGTGCCTCTGTCGTCATAGTTAATGAAGAGTTAGCGGCAATAAGTGCTCATGGAATATGTCTATCGCTTACGGAGTGACATTCGCTAGCTCACCCGGTGTAGCGTACATTCATCGAATGGTTCGGCTGCTGGGTTCGTCCGTTGCGGTCTAGGAAGGAGATTTGGGTGATGCGAGCACTTTAATTACTTTAGTACTCACCAGTGACGGTAGATTGAGGACAGATCGGAGGAAGCCAACAACATAGGGGACCGCATGTTGTGGTTCAGATATTTTACATTCGGAGCATATGTCCGTTGCTCGGGACGCTCCGTTATATTGACAGTCCGAGAGACTGTCTTTAATGCTTCCTCATCCTCTCAGCAGGGCACACGACCGCACATTGGCTACGTGACCTCGAGTATCCGATCAGTTTCGGCATTCAGTGATTCCACAGCGAATAGGTCGCGCCATCCGGTAGCCAAGGGACACGAGGCCTATACACTCCGTTCGCTCGCATATTGGAAGTATGCACGGGGTAACGATCTCAGAGCTTCCTGCGGCAGTGCATCGTAAGACCGCTGCTCCTCAGGCCTCAGTGACGGACGTGCTATCCGAGTTAGCACAGTTGTTTCGCAGCATCCCAGCAATTGACGGTTTCTCGGTCGAATCAGGAATTATCCGACGGCGCTGGGTCGGTGCGGTCCGCGGTTGCATCAAGCTACGGACGACCGAACGCTTATAGGGTCCGACAGGATGGCGAAAGGGATTCGAAAGATTTCGAGTTTTCCCTTTAGTAGTATCGGAAGATGCCTTTCATATCTTCTGGCATTTCTTCCAGTGATTTTTTTTCGGACTTCATTGCTGCGATCTTGGATAAGAGACTTATAGCGTCATTGGACTCGGATTTTTCGATCGGTACAGGGACTTTGTCCCTGACTTACCGACGCAGTCCAATATTGTGATTACAACATGTGTTTATTTTTCGACGCTATATATTTATATATATATACAAGCCTGCTACTAAGCATGATAGTTTAGTCTCTTGTCCGCGTGGCTCATTTCTGCCATTTTATCTTTTTTACATATAGTTTATTTTGGCAGAGCAGGGCATACCGAGAGTTCATATGCGTCTAGACGGTGTGATTAAAGACTGCATATATTCTTTTCGCCGTTTATGTCTTTTCCAATTTCAATGTTGGGAACGACATTATGTATAGTAGACTTAACTTAGACGCTTTATTATACGTAATCCGCCTTACTGAGGCGTTATCATTACGTCTTCAAGAAAAGAATTACGGGATATTATTCTCAATGTAATTTCTTTTCAGGGCAGTAGTTTGTTTACGTATAACTCCGCCCTTCAGTGGCTGATTGGAGTTGGTTAGACGTGATGCAGCCCTAGCTACATCCACGCGTGGATAGTAGGTTAAGAACTCTCTCAGAGTCGCTTCGTTCTCGGAGGAGCTTCTCTTCGACGGCAACTTTCCGGCAATCCATGAATTGCTTGATTTATACATTCTCTTGTCTATCTAGTGTTACAAGAGATTCAGACTGGGGCAAACATTCGGTGGTTGACTCAGAGAGTGCCGCCGCAGTTGCCGGACCCGAGTGTGGCTGTTATGACGGTTGCCAGTCAAACAGATTGGGATATATACTGATCCCTACGGATTCGAAGTGCCAGGGTCTTTGGGTTCCGCAGTCTTTTAACTATCAGTTTAACTTCCGCGGAATAATGTTTTTTAGGCTTGCTTTATGTCATTGCATGAACATTATTCAGAAACGCATGCCCAAATTCCTGTCCTTTAATTCGACAGTAGTGGCGTATCTCCGGAACCAGGGAGGCACTCTTTCGTTTCCGTTATTCAATTTAATGGAAAGAATCCGTCTGTTGGTTATACTACACCAAGTTCAGTTTTGGTCCGTCATATTCTGGGTCGTCTGATTGTTTTATCGCACTCCCGTTCTCTTACGGGTCGCTTGTTGCTGTCAGAATGGACTCTCAACAAACAAGTATTTAATCAGATTTGCTATCTATGGGAGCGCCCAATGATGTTTTATTTATGACACAGCTTGCTAATCAATTGCAGACGTATGTGTTGGCTTGTCCAGATCTCTGAGCTAATACTGTTAACGCTCTATTGATCTATAGGACGGAATGATAGGATACGCGTATCCTCCGGCGCTGTTGTTTTAGCAGGTATTGCTAAGATAAACAACCACAATACATTTCTGTTGATAGCATCTCTATCTTCACAGAGATCATGAGTAATTTACTCTCTTGTCTACTGTGGATCTTAACGTGAAATCTTCCTCTATGTGAGGATCTTTTTTCACTGGGTAAATCGTGTCATTTTTATCACAACCAGCAAGGTCGCAACCTTCATGTATTCCGTTGTGTGGTCCGTATTGCATTGTAAGCACTGTACTGGACGAGCTTTGGACGCGATTTCTTACTATAGGAGATCCTCTTCTTCGCTATTCTATGCGACTAAAGTGGAGGCTCTTCCGTCGTGGTGTAGGGATCATTATGTTCATATGGTTGATCCCTCCATACTACTCATTGCTATTTTTTAGTATACTTGTTTCACAAGATCTACTGCAGCCTGTTGTTATTTAGGTTATAGGTTTATGTTACCTCATACCTATGCACTCTACGATAGTTTACATTTGAGTCTTTTGTCTCTTTATCTAAGTCAGTTAGTAACTTTTTGATAAATAGACTTAGAATCTTTAGATTAAATTCCTATACGGATTTTAACTTCGGTTCTTATTTAGCTAAGTAATCATTTGAGCCTCTGGAAACAGTAGTTTTCAAATTCTGACCTTTTAGACAGTAATTCTGTTGGTTTCTCTTTTACTGTAGAGTCAGTGAGTTTCATGCACTATCGATGGATGATTTTCACTTTCATAGTTTCGGAATCAATACTTCCGTTACTATTTAGGTTGGATTGTTGCATAAGAGTTAGGCTCCTATTATCCGGAACCTATTATTTTAAGGTCCTTCCGTCTTCGTATGGGCATAGGCCTTTACTCTTTCCGGGTACAGTTTATGTATTTATAAACAGATATCTGTTTATTACAAGGGCGTAAGCTTCTTCTGTCTTTGATGTCTAGTAGAAGGACGTTACGCTCCATTTTATTGTTAATGGATTCTATTAACTAGCGTACTGCTTATGGTATATCATTGGCTTAGCAGTTGTGCTTAAGATTTCGGCTCATGAAGTAAGAGTTCTTCTACTTCTTGGGCTTACATTAATAGTGTTGCTATTATAGATTTTTGAAGGCTGCTCATTGCGCTCAGCCATCCATTCATGAATTTTATCTCAGAAATATCGAGTCCATTTCTGGAGGCCTCTATTGTTAGGTCTATTCTCTACTGCTCAGAATGTCATTCACTTAACAGTTGCTACTATAGCTAGGTAGGCTGTCTGTTTCGGCAGTGTCTCCGTTCGGCTGCCCTCTTCGCTCTGGGCTATTTGACCCAGGGCAAGAAAAAGGGGGGGGGGGGGGAGGGTGTTCCCTTGGGTCACCTGTTTTTTACTATGAAAACAAGGGGATACCTCCTCCGGAGTTAGTAATTCTGAGCTGTTATTGGGATGGTTGTTTAGTGAGAAGTTTAAGTTTATAAAATTCATTCAAGTCTTAGTTTTTAAAGTATAGCTTTTGAATATTGCATATGTCAACGGACATGATTATGCAATTCTCACACACTTTTAGGAGTATAAGAGTCTCTATTCTCTAGACTTACTTTATTATTGGCTTACTTTAAAAATTATTAGTATAAGGATTATTGGATATTAATAGAGTACATGGATGTATGAAGCTCAATTTTTGGAAGGTGTTGTATCTTTCTAATTTATCATAAATAAGAAAGATACATGTAAGGCCTATTACTTCTTTTCCCTACAGGGGATGACTCTATTTTATTTTATTGAGCGTATTCCATTTTGCTCTATGTCCTTGGCCCTCCAGCCTTTTTACTATTCAGCTATGTCTGGGTCATTGGTACAGTATAAAAATGTTAAAAAATTTATAGTAATTTATATATTTTTTATACTTACCAATGACCCAGACGGGGATGGCCCTCCCAGGAGTTGGGAACTCTTGCCTCCCCGCTGAGTACATAGCGCTTACCAGGCACTGGTTATTAGAATGATAAATGGCGCCAATTTCGGAACGTCCTTGACACTGCGCATGCGCAGTAGGGGCGAAGTGTGGAGGGCCTTTCAGGACATGTTTTCTTTAGTTTTAGATGCAAATTTTGGGGATTGGGGGGCAAAATTTTGTGTTTGGCCCTATATTTTAAGAGTTAGCACCAGCTATGTCTGGGTCATTGGTAAGTATAAAAAATATATAAATTACTATAAATTTTTTAACTTTTCCGGTATGAACTGGCGATTGCCGCAAGTACGCTCAGTTGTAAGCTTTACATGTCGTTAAACTTATATGTCCCATAAACGGGCGTCTCGAGAGATCAGAATAGACATTGTGGTTATTTGTCAACTTTATTGAATGGTATCACTGACATCATTTTACATTAACAATTGAACAACTGCAGAAGATAATAAAATGCGGTTAATTAATCATCACAAACTGCTTGGAAACAAACTTTTGAACCGATGTTCCAGGAGCCATTGTCATTGTCATCTGATTGCCCACAATCTGCCGATTGTGGTGGCCAGTTCCGATCATCAGTTGAACACTATAAGTGATCAGGAAAACTCTTTAACTGTTTCAGCTCTACTTGACAACAAGTCCATAACAGGTAACACATGCTCAGAATCTGACTTGATCTTACTTATTATAACATCACAGTCATGGCAACAAGGGCTTGTAACCCGTCAAATTATCTAATTTTCGGGAGCTTCCAAACTAATTTGCTATATTATTCCCAGCCATAGATGCTGAAAGTAACCCTAACCTTGCCTTTGTCTAAATATTCCTATGGAAAATATTTTGAAATCAGGCTATTAAAACAAAAAATCATGATCCTCGAGTACCTCCCTCGTCATAGAAAATCTGCCTCATCATCTTTTTTTTCACCTGGAAATCTCTTCTATGACATTATTAAAATTGCACTTCCAGAACAAATATTTGGGGCGCGGTGGCTCAGTTGGTAGAGGTGCAGGCTGCAAGCCGAAAGGTCCTGGGTTCGAATCCCACCTGCGGCAAAAGCGTTGTGTCCTTGGGCAAGACACTTCACCCCGATTGCCTACATGGGGGCACGATGACGCTGTGTACTGAGGCGTACTGCACGTCGATGGTGTGCATGTCTTCAACCAATCCAACCCTGCCTGTGCTGCGGTGCGGAGTTCAGAGTTACGATGTTGGAGAGCTGACATCTGCTCGTTGTTGCTCGGTGGTTCTCTCCGGGTACTCCGGCTTCCTGCACCCGTAAAACTGTCATGGTCACGATTAGCCATTGTGCATAAGTATGTGACCTTAAACACCAATAAATAAATAAATAGAACAACCAACTGTCTGTTGTTTGACAGAGCTCCCAGAGCTCTGTCAAACAAGATATAGTTGGTTAAATTTTCAACTACATTATGGGAAATTTTCACTGCTGAAAACATTGGTTTGCCATATAGTAGTGTCAGTAGTTAAATATTTATGCTTCTGTTTTCAGAACTGTTGTGTGAATAAACAAATAAAAAAACAAGCATCCCTCCCTCATCATAAAATTGAGGAAAAATTGCCTGAGAATCAAGAATTTTTTTTCATAGACCTCACTTAACCTTTTCTCTTAACCCTTCCCTGATGCAACTGAGAAGAAACGTGCAAAAAAAAAAAAATAATTGAATTGAATTGGGCCAATAAAAACATTTTCCTCCATTTTATGATGAGGGAGATATACTTTTTTAGCTCACCTGAGCGAAGCTCAAGGGGAGCTTTACTAATCACTTTCTGTCCGTCGTCCGGCGTCCGTCGTCCGTCGTCCGTCGTCGTCCGTCCGGCGTTAACTTTACATTATCGACTTCTCCTCCTAAACCACTAGCCCAATTTTATTCAAATGTTGGCCAAATGTTTATTACCTAATGCCAATTCAGATTTGTTCAAATGAAGTTGCCCCTCCTCCTGGGTGGTGCCACGCCCCCAAGGGGCACCAAAATCTTTGTAAATCTTCTTCTCATGAACCAGCAGTAGCAGAGACTTGATATTTGGTGTGCAGCTTCCTTTTGAGGTGTAGACTCAGATTTGTTCAAGAGAAGTTTGTGGGGCTATACTTGGCGTTGTTATGAGAGGGGCAAAATTTTTTGCCCCGCCCAAAATTTCTATTTTCCAAACCGAGAGGCTGATTTGAACCAAATTTTATGTGAGGGCTTATTGGGTCATGAGTACTTGATTTATGCAAAAAAAAATTTTCCTGCAGCCCCGTGGGAACCGCAGGAGCTAAAAATAGAAAAAATTTAAAACGCCCATATCTCCAAAACTGCACGGCACTGAGAATTTTTATTTGGTGTGCAGCTTCCTTAGGACCAACAGAAAGGATTGGTAAAAAAAAATTGCCATCGGTTTTATCATAGGGTACAATTTCGGGACTTTGAAAAAGTGCTGAGTCAGCACTTTTTAACACTGTAGGCAATGGAAAAAACATTAAAAAATCTTCTTCTCCAGATCCAGCAGGCAGAATCTTTTGATATTTGGTATGCAACATTGTAGGGTGGATCTGATTCAAGTTTGTTCAAATCGGCCCCCTGGGTTCATATTTGGGCTCAGTATAGGAGCCCGATTTCGAACTTAGTGCATTTCACGCAAATTTCTTAAAAAATCTTCTTCTCCAGATCCAGCAGGCAGAATCTTTTGATATTTGGTATGCAACATTGTGGGGTGGATCTGATTCAAGTTTGTTCAAATCGGCCCCCTGGGTTTATATTTGGGCTCAGTATAGGAGCCCAAATTTGAACTTACTGCATTTCAGGCAAATTTCTTTGAAAATCTTCTTCTCCAGATCCAGCAGGCAGAATCTTTTGATATTTGGTATGCAACATTGTAGGGTGGATCTGATTCAAGTTTGTTCAAATCGGCTCCCTTGATTCATATTTGGGCTCACTATAGGAGCTCGAATTCGAATTTAGTGCATTTCAGGCAAATTTCTTCAAAAATCTTCTTCTCCAGATCCAGCAGGCAGAATCTTTTGATATTTGGTATGCAACGTTGCGGGGTAGATCTGATTCAAGTTTGTTCAAATCGGCCCCCTGGATACATATTTGGGCTTACTATAGAAGCCCGAATTCGAACTTAGTGCATTTCAGGCAAATTTCTTAAAAAATCTTCTTCTCCAGATCCAGCTGGCAGAATCTTTTGATATTTGGTAAGCAACATTGTGGGGTGGATCTGATTCAAGATTGTTCAAATCGGCCCCCTGGGTTAATATTTGGGCTCAGTATAGGAGCCCGATTTCAAACTTAGTACATTTCAGGCAAATTTCTTAAAATATCTTCTTCTCCAGATCCAGCAGGCAGAATCTTTTGATATTTGGTATGCAACATTGTAGGGTGGATCTGATTCAAGTTTGTTCAAATCGGCCCCCTGGGTTCATATTTGGGCTCAGTATAGGAGCCCGATTTCGAACTTAGTGCATTTAGGCAAATTTCTTAAAAAATCTTCTTCTCCAGATCCAGAAGGCAGAATCTTTTGATATTTGGTATGCAACATTGTGGGGTGGATCTGATTCAAGTTTGTTCAAATCGGCTTCCTAGATTCATATTTGGACTCACTATAGAAGCTCGAATTTGAACTTAGTGCATTTCATGCAAATTTCTTAAAAAATCTTCTTCTCCAGATCCAGCAGGCAGAATCTTTTCATATTTGGTAAGCAACATTGCGGGGTGGATCTGATTCAAGTTTGTTCAAATCGGCCCCCTGTGTTTATATTTGGGCTCAGTATAGGAGCCCAAATTTGAACTTAGTGCATTTCAAGCAAATTTATTAAAAAATCTTCTTCTCCAGATCCAGCAGGCAGAATCTTTTGATATTTGGTATGCAACATTGTGGGGTGGATCTGATTCAAGTTTGTTCAAATCGGCTTCCTAGATTCATATTTGGGCTCACTATAGAAGCTCGAATTCGAACTTAGTGCATTTCAGGCAAATTTCTTAAAAAATTTTCTTCTCCAGATCCAGCAGGCAGAATCTTTTGATATTTGGTATGCAACATTGTGGGATGGATCTGATGCAAATTTGTTTAAATCGGCTCCCTAGATTCATATTTGAGCTTACTATAGAAGCTCGAATTCGAACTTAGTGCATTTCAGGCAAATTTCTTAAAAAATCATCTTCTCCAGATCCAGCAGGCAGAATCTTTTGATATTTGGTATGCAACATTGCGGGGTGGATCTGATTCAAGTTTGTTCAAATCGGCCCCCTGAATTCATATTTGGGCTCACTATAGAAGCTCGAATTCAAACTTAGTGCATTTCGGGCAAATTTCTTCAAAAATCTTCTTCTCCAGATCCAGCAGGCAGAATCTTTTGATATTTGGTATGCAACATTGCGGGGTGGATCTGATTCAAGTTTGTTCAAATCGGCCCCCTGGATTCATATTTGGGCTTAATATAGAAGCCCGAATTCGGACTTAGTGCATGTCGGGCAAATTTATTAAAAAATCTTCTTCTCCAGATCCAGCAGGCAGAATCTTTTGATATTTGGTATGCAACATTGTGGGGTGGATCTGATTCAAGTCTGTTCAAATCGGCTTCCTAGATTCATATTTGGGCTCACTATAGAAGCTTGAATTCGAACTTAGTGCATTTCAGGCAAATTTCTTAAAAAATCATCTTCTCCAGATCCAGCAGGCAGAATCTTTTGATATTTGGTATGCAACATTGCGGGGTGGATCTGATTCAAGTTTGTTCAAATCGGCCCCCTGGATTCATATTTGGGCTCACTATAGAAGCTCGAATTCAAACTTAGTGCATTTCGGGCAAATTTCTTCAAAAATCTTCTTCTCCAGATCCAGCAGGCAGAATCTTTTGATATTTGGTATGCAACATTGCGGGGTGGATCTGATTCAAGTTTGTTCAAATCGGCCCCCTGGATTCATATTTGGGCTTAATATAGAAGCCCGAATTCGCACTTAGTGCATTTCAAGCAAATTTATTAAAAAATCTTCTTCTCCAGATCCAGCAGGCAGAATCTTTTGATATTTGGTATGCAACATTGTGGGGTGGATCTGATTCAAGTTTGTTCAAATCGGCTTCCTAGTTTCATATTTGGGCTCACTATAGAAGCTCGAATTCGAACTTAGTGCATTTCACGCAAATTTCTTAAAAAATCTTCTTCTCCAGATCCAGCTTCAGAATCTTTTCATATTTGGTAAGCAACATTGTGGGGTGGATCTGATTGTGATTCATGAACGTATTTATTTGTAAAGTTGATAGAATCTTAGACAAAATTTGCAGAAAAGATCTACTATAGAAGGGGTGGTATCCAGGGTGAACCGTTTACCCAAATCTAGCAGTACTAATGCATTATTCACACAAATCTCCGTTCAAATTTTATGACCCCTCATTGGAACACACGCATTCAGCTCATTCGAACAAAGGTCATATGCCATGTTTTCGAGACAAAGGAATAAAAATTTTAGTTATTCATGAAATTTTTAGGCAACTGTTGTCTGTTATTCACATTGCTTCATGAAATTTCAGTACTTTTAGAAGTTACCTCAGTAATCAAGGGTTAATTCCCCTTAATTAAATGTCGCCTCTAAAAAACAACCACTTTGCATATCTTACCTTTTTACCAGCATAACTGCCAAAACTTGTCAGCATTCTTCGCAAAAATCACTATTCAAATTTTAATTTTTGTCTCTTAAACATACATGTACTTATCGCTTGTAAATACCCCATTGGAATGAGCTTTTTGAGCTCATTCCAATGAGAGGTCGCACACCATGCTTTTTGAGTCAAAAAAGCAATTTTTTTAGTTATTCCAGAATTTCGTACGTAAAACACAGCTTTATGACTTCACATTAAAATGAGCTCTCTAAGCTTGTTCCAATCAACATTCACGCACTATGTCTTTCACACAAAAAATAAAATTTTCCATTTATTCAGGAATTTTGTTTGCAAGAACACTTTTACCCCCCCCCCCCCCACACACACACACAAACACACACACACACACACAAACACAGACACACACATCTAAAAGTTTGTCAGCAAAAAAACAGTTACTTCAATTTTTAAATGCATTATAGGAACAACTTGCCTAATCAAATTTAAATACTTTTGCATCATTCTGTATCTAGAACAAACCATTTACCATATCTTTACGCAAAATTCTCCAGCATCATTCACAAAAAAACACCATTATTTATATATTCACATTTCTGTCTCAAAAATATACCTGATCTTCCCATACCCCTATTGGAATAAGCTGTTTGAGCTTGTTCCAATGATGATAAAAAAAACTAATATTTTGGAAAATTTGTGAAAATTTTTGTTTTCTTGCATGCAAATATATACATGTAGCACATGGAAGATATCCACAGTTGGGGAGAGATGTCCAAGGCTATCTCTTCACATTCCTTGTTTGTGCTTCATGCTAACCAGTTTGTCTGCAGAGATAAATTTGCTTTATTAAAAATCATTGGAGATTGGCCACACACCAACGATTTTAAATAAAACTAATTTTAGGTAACAAATGTTGAACTTCAAACAAAATCTATCACTCAACCAGTTAATGTTGATGAGGCATGACATGGTGAAGGTGACCTAAAATACTTCTTAGAGTCACTTTGTCAGGTGAGCGATTAAGGCCACGTGGGGCCTCTTGTTTCTTCCTTTGTTAATCTACAAAACAGTCCTCAATATAGTTGGAATTTAAATTTAGAAATAACTCCTTCCACAATTATGTGGAAAAATCAATGTTTTCAGCAATGAAAATTTCCATGTAATGCAGTTGCAAATTTAACCAAGTCTATCTTGTTTGACAGAGGTCACGGAACTCAGTGAAACAAGGTAGAGTTTGTTAATTTTTAGTTCTACAAATGTAAAATGGTGTCGAGAGATTTCCAGAGTTAAAAAAGAGAGTGGTGAGGCAGATTTTCAGTGATGAGGGAGGTGCATCTGATAAACAAATATTTTTTTAGTAGTCTTACTAAAAAAACTTTCATTTTTTTCTCAAAAACATAACTTATTGCTTCTCATTGGAAGGAACTCGAACAAGCTCATTTCATTGAGGTGTTGAAAGCTATGTTTGGTTGCAAAGATTGAAGAAATTCTCAAATTTCAATGGTGATTTTTTGTAAGTAGCACCAACAAGATATGGCTGTTTCGCTAGGTAATTAGAGCTGGTCGGTTCAACTGAACCGAAACTCGTTTTTTTAGTGGAAACCAAACCGAAGAAGAGATTAAAAACCGTACTTTTTCGGTTTTGCTTAACTTTTGAATATTCACATTTAGCACGCCACAGATTTTGTATAATCAACAAAATGTCAGCTAAAACGCATGATAGCATATCAATAAGAAACGACCATAGAAATTCCAAATGCCAATTATGCAATAAGTCAGTCATCGCCCAGTGCATAAATACCTCCAACCTATATCACCACATACAGAATCATCAGGCCGAAGAGTACAACACTGTTATTGAAAAAGAACGGACTGTGACACCTGCAAAGTATCAGTTTGCTCAAAGCTCAGTTGATGTTGGGGAACCCTTTTTTGCAGGAAGGGGGTTAAATTAATATTAATAAAACGTTAGCTGCACATACCTGTCATACATAGTGTCAAGCAGAAATTTGAATAGAATGAATGTAAAAATCCAAAATACACTTATACATGCAAAACGCACTTGGCTGGGTTGTTTTTCGAAGTAATGAGAATTCTCAAAATTCGGTGACTCTCTGACAATGATATTTCAATGCAAACTGAAAAGAATAATGGTCATGGAAATCAGGTCAGATGACGATCTTGTCGGTAATTTGCATAACCTCTTCAGTGCTTTGCAAATGAATGATTCTGTGATAGAGTTTGCTCCTTTCGGGTACAAATGTCAACTTGTCAAGTTAGTTAGATTGTGAAATGGGTATCTGTTTTACTGAAAGTAAATGGTGTATTCTAAAGTTCACAACTTCTACTGGAAATTGGGCATTTGCTTTCTCAAATTCTGACCCTTTTCACTTATTTTCATGTCAGGCAACACGTCAATGCTGTGAATGGAAATGAAAAACGAATCTGACAGGATGGTGGAATCATTAAGTTTCCGTCTCAAACGGCATCTTTGTGACTAACTATTTGAGCCCCCCCCCCCCCCCTCCTCTTCCCCATTACACACACTCCCCGAGTCCCGTATCCTCGCCCTTGGACTTGAATGTTTTTTTATGAAGTCGTATGCAGATTGCAGATAGAATTTTTTGTTCATTAAATTTACAGGAAACAATTGCAATACAGTTTTACTTCATTTCAAGTTCACTTGTTTGTTATTTAACATGTTTTAGTACCATCCTGTCCTAGTTTAATACATAAGATATGGAAAATGTGTATTGTGTTACAAAAACCGAAAACCAATTTTTTTCGTCCAAAACTGAACCGAGGGAAAATTTCAAAACCGACCAGCTCTATAGGTAATGGAATAAATTGGATTGGAAATGTATTTAATGAAGATGACGGGAGCGCAGTGGCTCAGTGGTAGACTGTTGGACTTCTATGCTAGGGGTCCCGAGTTTGATCCTCGTCCAAGACGACCCGCATTGTGTCCTTGGGCCGGGCACTTTATCCCGGTTGCCTACATGGTGGCATGATGATGCCGTGTACTAAGGCGTATTGCACGTCGATGGTTCACATGTCTTCAACCGCTGTAAACCTGCTTGAGCGAAGTTTGAACAGAGTTAGAATGTTGAGGGCTGACAGTTGCTCATTGATGCTCGGTTCTCTCCGGGTACTCCAGCGTCCTCCACCCGTAAACCTGTCACGGTCATGAGTAGCCATTGTGCATAAGTATGTGTCCTTAAACACCAATAAATAAATACATAATAAATAAATAAATGAAGATGACAGGTTCATTGTCGGCCTCCAAATTCTATTTTTAGGAATGATGGTTCTGAATTTGGTGGATCTATTCACCAGAAGGTCAGCAAGGATTTAGAAACTGGCGTTACTTTATCTTGGACATCTGGTAGTAATGCAACTAGATTCGCACTTGGTGCAAAATATATTTTAGATAAAGATTCATCAATTTCGGTAAGTATTAACTGGTTGGGTTAACCCTTTATCTAACATGAAAAGCAGACGACACTTGCAAGCCAAATTCTTGAATAACTCATTTTTTTCTCAAAAACATAGGTTATGACCCCTCTTTGGAACGAACTCGACAAGCTCATTCCAAAGAGGGGTCATAACCTATGTTTTGAGACAAAAATAAAAAAAAATAATGAAAATTAATTGAGGATTTTTGTGAATAGCGCTGGCCAGTTTTGGCCGCTACTTTGGGTAAAGGGTTAACTGATAGACTGCAAAATTACTTTTAGTTGTAAGATTTGTTCACTTGTGTTTGCTGTGGTACAATTTATGAGAGTGCTAAATTACTTTGTTTGTAAAATTTGTTCACTTGTGTTTGCTGTGTTACAATTTATGGGAGAGTGCCTTGAAACAGCTCAAATCCATACAAATTAACTGGTTGAGTGCTAGAAGCCCCCATCATGGCTCTATTGAAAAGTGCTGAAAGCCACTACAGTGGCTTTAAGCTGCATGTGTTAGCTTGTTGTTTGCTCAGCAGTAGAAAAAAAGTATCAATACAAAACTGTTTAGTTACAATTTATTGGAGAGTACCTGGAGCGTGGTGGCTCAGTGGTAGACTGTTGGACTTCTATGCTAGAGGTCCCGAGTTCAATCCCCATCCGGAACGACCTGTGTTGTGTCCTTGGGCAAGGCACTTCATCCTGGTTGCCCACATGGGATCACGATGATGCCATGAACTAAGGCGTACTGCATGTCGATGGTGCACATGTCTTCAACCGCTTTAACCCTACTTGAGCAGAGCATGGACAGAGTTAGAATGTTGAGGAGCTGACAGTTGCTCATCGATGCTTGGTGGTTCTCTCGAGGTACTCATGCTTTCTCCACCCTTAAAACTGTCATGGACACAATTAGCCATTGTGCATAAGTACGTGACCTTAAACACCAATAAAGAAAGAAATAAAGATTGGAGAGTACCAACTGGCACTGTCCAATAAATTGTAACAAGGCAAATATCTGTTGATAAACTCTTGTTAAAACTAAGCCTCCCCTTGGTTGTAGGATGGTATCTTTGAAAAAATGCTCGTGTTACAAATCACTTTTGAAAATTAATTTAGAACTCGACCAGTTAAACAGTTTCAAGTCAGAGATATGAAGTGGATCCAAAGGCATTAGGAAGCCTTTAAGTTCTATGAATCTGCTCTTCTTAATGAAGCCCAAGTCGCTCTACACCAGTTAACCCTTGAATGCCTAATTCCGACTTTATACACCTTTTGCTGCCTCATAACAGCTACTCAAACATGCAGTTGTTGGGTAAACTTGCAAGTTACTTTCCAAGTTCCTTGTCAGTTGTTCCAAGGAAAGTCTTTGCTGCCTGAAAACAACTGTACAGCAAAACGATGTAGACTGTCTGAATGTAGCAAAAATGTCTGAAAGTCTCCAGGATTTTTAGGGCTAAGGGAAGTTTAGTTTCTTACCTCAGCATTATGGGGTCTTGTATGTCACGTTTTATCTTTGTGGGCAAAAAGGCCATGTGATTGAAAAAATCAGATAAGGCCTAAAAAAAGTTCAAAATCTGTTTCTCAAGCCCTCCCACATGGTCTTTTTGGCTGCCACATGCTTTCTTTTTATAACCAATGCAAACTTTAAAAAATAAAAATATTTTTCCCAAGTTTATAAAATTGATAAATTTGTCCCTTGAGTGCAAGAAGGCATTAACCCTTTACCTAACATGAAAAGCAGGCGACACTTGCTAACAAAATTCTTAAATTACTAATTTTTTATACTGTACCAATGACCCAGACATAGCTGGTGCTAACTCTTAAAACATAGGGCCAAACACAAATTTTGCCCCCCAATCCCCAAAATTTGCATCTAAAACTAAAGAAAACATGTCCTGAAAGGCCCTCCACACCTCGCCCCTACTGCGCATGCGCAGTGTCAAGGACGTTCCGAAATTGGCGCCATTTATCATTCTAAGTTTGGCCCTTCATCAGTTAACATCTGACTGATCTTTGTGCTTTTAAATCTCAGTTTAAATGATGCCAGACACATAAATATTAGTGAAATGGTGATTCTAAGGAGGATAGAAAAGGAGGAGAGGAAAAGAATGTGTGACAGAATATTATCAGGGCTGTAACTTAAAATTTTTTAATGAAATTATGTTAAGTTACCTATTTTCAAGGCAGCAGCCATTTTGTTGTCATTCTGATTATTTAGTTACACTGTTTTTTCAAGTGTTTTTCCTCTCTCCCTGTCCTTTAAGTTCCCCCTTGCTATTCTCCCATGCTTTTGGCATAGTTTCTGTAATTATTATTACTAAAATTTCTTGGGAGTTTTAGCTGAATAACAGAATGAATTCTGTTCTTTCCCCATGTTTACGTCTTCACCTACGGGTGGTTAGGCGTTGTGTTCTGCATCTACCATCTGATGTTCTGCAGTTTCTTCCCTGGAAGTCTCTGTTTTGCATCAGATGGTGTATTTTTGGTAACTGATTTCGGGCCTGGGTGCCTGGAGTCTTATTTTAGTGTTTTTACACTCATTGTTTACATTTACAACAGCCCTCTGTGTGAGGGGGGGATTTCTAAATAATAATATCTTTATGTTATTTTAATCATAACTAGATACATTATTATTGTTCGTAAGTGTTGAATAAATTGTTTAAAATATTTTTAAAATTTTTGTCCACACTTAGGCTTGGGATCCATTGGGGCTCAACGTTACTTTTCAGAAACTTGGGCTGTTCTGAAAAAATATTTTTTCAAAATATTTTGATTTCAATTATTTTTTCTATATTAATGGATCATATTATTATTATGTATTTTGATTGCCAGGGGTTAGTGCGAGTACCAGGACTTGTTTTCTTTTCACATTGAAAGGATATTGATCAATTGTTTTAAGAGGAAGTCTTCCTCTGACCTTATTATCATTCTATATGTGGTCAGTGTACTCGCATTAACTCCTGTTCTGTATCGTATGATTTCGATGACAATATGGGAAGCGTATGTCACGGTATGTTGTTGGGGATTTGGACACTCCGGTCCTTTCCCCGCAGGGTCACTCTACTTTATCAATTTCTATTTCAGACGATCAAGATTAGGGTGATGTATCTGTGATGTCTTCCAACAGTGTGCCTCCGTCGTCACAATTAATGAAGGGCTAGCGGAAAAGTGCTCATGTAATACGCCAATTGCCTAAGAGGACCCTAGTAGGTTCGACGGCCTTTGACGTCCGCTAGCTCGCCCGGTGTAGCGTCCATTCACCGAATGGTTCGGCAGCCGGGTTCGTCCGTTGCGGTCTAGAAGGAATTTTGGGGTGATGCGAGCACTATAAAATTAACTTAATGCACACCCAGTGACGGCGGATCGGAGGGAGAACGGAGGAAGCCTTTTAGTCCGGTTCATAGCTCGTTCCGGTCCATCCGGACGGCAAGCGAGAGAGGCCCCTCTCTCGTTCAACAACATCTGGCCCCAGATGTTGTGGTACAAATGTGTCGCTAGCGGAGCATACGTCCTTCGCTCGGGACGCTCCGTTGTATAGGCAGTCCGCTGAGACTGCTAAGGCTTCCTCTTCTCGTCAGCGCACACGACCGCACCTTGGCTGCGTGACCGCCGATATATTACCAGCTTCGCCGATCAAGGATTCTTCGGCGACCAGGTCACACCATCCGGCAGCCAGGGATTCGAGACCGATGGACTCCGGACGTTCACATAGGAAAAGTATGCGGGAGCCATCTGATGCGGAGCTGCCCTCGGCGAAGCAGCGATAGACTGCGCCTCCGCAGGTCTCGACGCCGGACATTCTTGTGCACATAGCACAGCTTATCGCAGCATCCCAGCAGCCGACAGAAACGGTGTCGGATCGAGAATTATCCGACAGCGCTGGGTCGGTAGCCGGGGACTCGAGGCCTGCAGACTCCGGACGTTCGCATAGGAAGTGTGCGGGAGTCAACGTACACGGAGCTTCCAGCGGCAATGCATCGTAAGTCCGCTACTGCACAGGCCTCGGGAACGGACGTGCTTTCCTTAATAGCACAGTTTATCGCAGCATCCCAGCATCAACTGAATCTGTCGCATATATTTTATCCGACGATGCTGGGTCGGGACGCTCCGCGGAAGCGGGTACGGACGTCCGAAAGTTTCATCCGGTCCGACGGGATACCGAAAGGGATTCGGAGGATTTCAAGCTTTCCCTTTCGGAACAACATATGCTGCGATGCCGGATAAGAAACTGATAGCGTCGGTGGACTTAGAAATTTTTGGTTCGGTTCAGGGACATCGTCCCTCAGTTCCGACATAGTCCAATAATGTCACACAAACTTTCGAATTATTGAACGACGCTATATATATTATTATTTTATGCTTGCTATCCAAGCATTTCTGGTTTCTTGTTCGAAGAGTTATGGAGATGTCTTTCAAAAGTGTGCCTCTGTCGTCATAGTTAATGAAGAGTTAGCGGCAATAAGTGCTCATGGAATATGTCTATCGCTTACGGAGTGACATTCGCTAGCTCACCCGGTGTAGCGTACATTCATCGAATGGTTCGGCTGCCGGGTTCGTCCGTTGCGGTCTAGGAAGGAGATTTGGGTGATGCGAGCACTTTAATTACTTTAGTACTCACCCAGTGACGGCAGATTGAGGACAGATCGGAGGAAGCCAACAACATAGGGGACCGCATGTTGTGGTTCAGATATTTTACATTCGGAGCATATGTCCGTTGCTCGGGACGCTCCGTTATATTGACAGTCCGAGAGACTGTCTTTAATGCTTCCTCATCCTCACAGCAGGGCACACGACCGCACATTGGCTACGTGACCTCGAGTATCCGATCAGTTTCGGCATTCAGTAATTCCACAGCGAATAGGTCGCGCCATCTGGTAGCCAAGGGACACAAGGCCTATACACTCCGTTCGCTCGCATATTGGAAGTATGCTCGGGGTAACGATCTCGGAGCTTCCTGCAGCAATGCATCGTAAGACCGCTGCTCCTCAGGCCTCAGTGACGGACGTGCTATCCGAGTTAGCACAGTTGTTTCGCAGCATCCCAGCAATTGACAGTTTCTCGGTCGAATCAGGAATTATCCGACGGCGCTGGGTCGGTGCGGTCCGCGGTTGCATCAAGCTACGGACGACCGAACGCTTTATAGGGTCCGACAGGATGGCGAAAGGGATTCGAAAGATTTTGAGTTTTCCCTTTAGTAGTATCGGAAGATGCCTTTCATATCTTCTGGCATTTCTTCCAGAAATTATTTTTCGGACTTCATTGCTGCGATCTTGGATAAGAGACTTATAGCGTCATTGGACTCGGATTTTTCGATCGGTACAGGGACTTTGTCCCTGACTTACCGACGCAGTCCAATATTGTCATTACAACATGTGTTTTATTTTTCGACGCTATATATTTATATATATATACAAGCCTGCTACTAAGCATGATAGTTTAGTTTCTTGTCCGCGTGGCTCATTTCTGCCATTTTATCTTTTTTACATATAGTTTATTTTGGCAGAGCAGGGCATACCGAGAGTTCATATGCGTCTAGACGGTGTGATTAAAGACTGCATATATTCTTTTTCGCCGTTTATGTCTTTTCCAATTTCAATGTTGGGAACGACATTATGTATAGTAGACTTAACTTAGACGCTTTATTATACGTAATCTGCCTTACTGAGGCGTTATCATTACGTCTTCAAGAAAAGATTTACGGGATATTATTCTCAATGTAATTTCTTTTGAGGGCAGTAGTTTGTTCACGTATAACTCCACCCTTCAGTGGCTGATTGGAGTTGGTTAGACGTGATGCAGCCCTAGCTACATCCACGCGTGGATAGTAGGTTAAGAACTCTCTCAGAGTCGCTTCGTTCTCGGAGGAGCTTCTCTTCGACGGCAACTTTCCGGCAATCCAGGAATTGCTTGATTTATACATTCTCTTGTCTATCTAGTGTTACAAGAGATTCAGACTGGGGCAAACATTCGGTGGTTGACTCAGAGAGTGCCGCCGCAGTTGCCGGACCCGAGTGTGGCTGTTATGACGGTTGCCAGTCAAACAGATTGGGATATATACTGATCCCTACGGATTCGAAGTGCCAGGGTCTTTGGGTTCCGCAGTCTTTTAGCTATCAGTTTAACTTCCGCGGAATAATGTTTTTTAGGCTTGCTTTATGTCATTGCATGAACATTATTCAGAAACGCATGCCCAAATTCCTGTCCTTTAATTCGACAGTAGTGGCGTATCTCCGGAACCAGGGAGGCACTCTTTCGTTTCCATTATTCAATTTAATGGAAAGAATCCGTCTGTTGGTTATAGTACACCAAGTTCAGTTTTGGTCCGTCATATTCTGGGTCGTCTGATTGTTTTATCGCACTCCCGTTCTCTTACGGGTCGCTTGTTGCTGTCAGAATGGACTCTCAACAAACAAGTATTCAATCAGATTTGCTATCTATGGGAGCGCCCAATGATGTTTTATTTATGACACAGCTTGCTAATCAATTGCAGACGTATGTGTTGGCTTGTCCAGATCTCTGAGCTAATACTGTTAACGCTCTATTGATCTATAGGACGGAATGATAGGATACGCGTATCCTCCGGCGCTGTTGTTTTAGCAGGTATTGCTAAGATAAACAACCACAATACATTTCTGTTGATAGCATCTCTATCTTCACAGAGATCATGAGTAATTTACTCTCTTGTCTACTGTGGATCTTAACGTGAAATCTTCCTCTATGTGAGGATCTTTTTTCACTGGGTAAATCGTGTCATCTTTATCACAACCAGCAAGGTCGCAACCTTCATGTATTCCGTTGTGTGGTCCGTATTGCATTGTAAGCACTGTACTGGACGAGCTTTGGACGCGATTTCTTACTATAGGAGATCCTCTTCTTCGCTATTCTATGCGACTAAAGTGGAGGCTCTTCCGTCGTGGTGTAGGGATCATTATGTTCATATGGTTGATCCCTCCATACTACTCATTGCTATTTTTTTAGTATACTTGTTTCACAAGATCTACTGCAGCCTGTTGTTATTTAGGTTATAGGTTTATGTTACCTCATACCTATGCACTCTACGATAGTTTACAATTGAGTCTTTTGTCTCTTTATCTAAGTCAGTTAGTAACTTTTTGATAAATAGACTTAGAATCTTTAGATTAAATTCCTATACGGATTTTAACTTCGGTTCTTATTTAGCTAAGTAATCATTTGAGCCTCTGGAAACAGTAGTTTTCAAATTCTGACCTTTTAGACAGTAATTCTGTTGGTTTCTCTTTTACTGTAGAGTCAGTGAGTTTCATGCACTATCGATGGATGATTTTCACTTTCATAGTTTCGGAATCAATACTTCCGTTACTATTTAGGTTGGATTGTTGCATAAGAGTTAGGCTCCTATTATCCGGAACCTATTATTTTAAGGTCCTTCCGTCTTCGTATGGGCATAGGCCTTTACTCTTTCCGGGTACAGTTTATGTATTTATAAACAGATATCTGTTTATTACAAGGGCGTAAGCTTCTTCTGTCTTTGATGTCTAGTAGAAGGACGTTACGCTCCATTTTATTGTTAATGGATTCTATTAACTAGCGGACTGCTTATGGTATATCATTGGCTTAGCAGTTGTGCTTAAGATTTCGGCTCATGAAGTAAGAGTTCTTCTACTTCTTGGGCTTACATTAATAGTGTTGCTATTATAGATTTTTGAAGGCTGCTCATTGCGCTCAGCCATCCATTCATGAATTTTATCTCAGAAATATCGAGTCCATTTCTGGAGGCCTCTATTGTTAGGTCTATTATCTACTGCTCAGAATGTCATTCACTTAACGGTTGCTACTATAGCTAGGTAGGCTGTCTGTTTCGGCAGTGTCTCCGTTCGGCTGCCCTCTTCGCTCTGGGCTATTTGACCCAGGGCAAGAAAAAGGGGGGGGGGGGGGGGGGGAGGGTGTTCCCTTGGGTCACCTGTTTTTACTATGAAAACAAGGGGATACCTCCTCCGGAGTTAGTAATTCTGAGCTGTTATTGGGATGGTTGTTTAGTGAGAAGTTTAAGTTTATAAAATGCATTCAAGTCTTAGTTTTTAAAGTATAGCTTTTGAATATTGCATATGTCAACGGACATGATTATGCAATTCTCACACACTTTTAGGAGTATAAGAGTCTCTATTCTCTAGACTTACTTTATTATTGGCTTACTTTAAAAATTATTAGTATAAGGATTATTGGATATTAATAGAGTACATGGATGTATGAAGCTCAATTTTTGGAAGGTGTTGTATCTTTCTAATTTATCATAAATAAGAAAGATACATGTAAGGCCTATTACTTCTTTTCCCTACAGGGGATGACTCTATTTTATTTTATTGAGCGTATTCCATTTTGCTCTATGTCCTTGGCCCTCCAGCCTTTTTACTATTCAGCTATGCCTGGGTCATTGGTACAGTATAAAAATGTTAAAAAATTTATAGTAATTTATATATTTTTTATACTTACCAATGACCCAGATGGGGATGGCCCTCCCAGGAGTTGGGAACTCTTGCCTCCCCGCTGAGTACATAGCGCTTACCAGGCACTGGTTATTAGAATGATAAATGGCGCCAATTTCGGAACGTCCTTGACACTGCGCGATGCGCAGTAGGGGCGAGGTGTGGAGGGCCTTTCAGGACATGTTTTCTTTAGTTTTAGATGCAAATTTTGGGGATTGGGGGGCAAAATTTGTGTTTGGCCCTATATTTTAAGAGTTAGCACCAGCTATGTCTGGGTCATTGGTAAGTATAAAAAATATATAAATTACTATAAATTTTTTAACTTTTTTCATTTTTTGTCTCAAAAATATAGGTTATACCCCCTCTTTGGAACGAGCTCAACGAGCTCGTTCCAAAGAGGGGTCATAACCTTTGTTCTTGAGACAAAAAAATTAAAAATATAATGAAAATTAATTGGCGATTTTTGTGAATAGCGCTGGCCGGTTTTGGCCGTTACGTTGGGTAAAGGGTTAACATTGCAAAGCCTTCTTGCACTCAAGAGACGAAATACAGCACCACCCATGCTGTTTGGTAGATTATAAGGCCTAAAACATAAAAGAAACCAACAACATCAACTTTTGATGGCAAAGAAATAATTACAAAAATAAAAAATAAAATAAAAAAAATGCCATCTGCGTGCGATTTTACCAAATATGACCTGAGAAACAGAAGATCTACTTTATGGGGCCTAAAGCAGCTCACAGGGCTACTACACAAGCAGTGGTTATAAGGAAATAGATAATGCATGTTTTGTTCCTCTCAAGACAGATGGTTTCTGCTTCAGGAAAACAATTTTTGTCGTCTCATTTGCTTCATGTCTTCAATTGGTAGGCCTTTTTCAAGTGTTTTCCAGTTCATTCCAATTCATTGGAGAGTTCAAAGACTTGATTTGGTGGCTTCCAACAAGAAAGTGAAAACTAACTTGATAGAGTCCGAGAGGACCTGTATTGAATTTTTTCCTAATGTGATGTTAAAGGTCATCACATTAGGGTTAACTTCACAACGGCTGCTCTCCGACTCTGTCAGTTCTCACTTTATATATATACCAGACCTGCTGTTCGAGTTATGTCTTAACTAGTTTGGCCATTAGCACTTTCAGTGATCTGAACCCAGGCTGTGGCTTCAGTACCACCACAGTGATAGATACAAACAGTGAAAAGAAGGTCAAAAAGACCCTCTCAAGAGAACGCAGTGCCAACATCCGAGTTAGTGAAAGAGTTGAACCTACCTGCCTATAGACTGGTCTGCAATCTTACTCGAAAGAAACTTAAATTGGAACTGCAGGGTCTATTCTTGAAACAGTGTATCAACCTGAACATGCCACGTAAAGGCCTTCATGCATCACTTCTGGCACAACAGAGCCCATGCACAGACATCACTAAAGCCAGGTTGCAAGACATCTTGATTGAATCTACTGGCAAGACATTGCAAATAACAATTGACTAAATTGAATTGGACCACTCCAACACCATTGAATGACTGGAAAAGAATTGTAAACATTTCCTGCAAACAACCACAGCACCAGTGACCAGATCCAAGTCATAGAGCCATGGATTAATACTCTCTTTAACTGATACACCATAACTTAATCTTCTGCAACCGTTGCAAAAAACAGTATGTCGATAAAACCAAATGTCACTTCAAACCTCTGATCAAGAACATTTTGCAGCCATTTATTTATTTATTTATTTATTGGTCGAGTTGTGACGAAGTCAAACTCCACTTATAGTTTGATGAATGGTGGGCGGGTGGTTGGGCATAAACAATTAGTTTCCGAATGATAACCTGATAATGGTTCGACCCACGTTCATGAAACTTCATAGGTAGGTTGGCCTCGGTGAGAGGAAGAACCCTATTTATTTTGGACTCACTAGGTCAAAGGTCAAGGTCACAGTGACCTTGAAAATAGTAAATCCTAAACAGTTGTTTCCGGATGATAACTTGACTATGGTTCAGCCCACATTTATGAAACTTCATATGTAGGGTGGCCTTCTCGAGAGGAAGAACCCTATTTATTTTGGACTCGCTAGGTGAAAGGTCAAGGTCACAGTGATCTTTAACACAGTAAATCATAAACAATTGGTTCCGGATGATAACTTGATAAGGGTTTGACCCATGTTCATGAAACTTCATAGGTAGGTTGGCATCAGTGAGAGGAAGAACCCTATATATTTTGGACTTGCTAGGTCAAAGGTCAAGGTCACAGTGACCTTGAAAATAGTAAATCATAATTGTTTCCGGATGATAACTTGACTATGGTTCAACCCACATTTATGAAACTTCATATGTAGGTTGGCCTAGGTGAGTGGAAGACCCCTATATATTTTAGACTCGCTAGGTCAAAGGTCAAGACACAGTGACCTTGAACATAATAAATCGTAAACAATTGGTTTCTGGATGATAACTTGACAATGGTTCCACCCACTTTAATGAAACTTCATAGGTAGGTTGGCATTGGTGCAAGAAAGAGCTCTATTTATTTTGGAATCACTAGGTCAAGGTCACAGTGACCCTTCACATAGTAAATTGTAAACAACTGGTTTCCTGATGATAAGTTGATAATGATTAAACCCACTTTTGTGCTGACACAACTCGACATTGGCTCAGTGATCCTATCGTCATTTTCTATTTATCTATATGGGTTTCATGACACTTTTGATGACCAGGGTCACCTCGTGTTGGACAGTTTTACGGGTAGAGGAAGCTGGAATGCCCGGAGAGAACAACCGAGCAGCGGTGAACAACTGTCAGACTTCTCAACGTACTATCTCCACACAAGCAGGGCTAGCATTGGTTGAAGACAAGTGCACCATCGACAAGCAGTACGCCTAAGTACACAGTGCCGCCGTGACCCCACATGGGCAGTTATGTTACCCCTGGCATGGATCGAACCATGGACATTTTGGTTTGAAGTCCAGTGCTAAAACTGTCGAGCCACCATGCTCTTTGTGCAGCCATTCAACACAAGTGTAACATACCGTTAGCAACACATCTTAATAACCATTCAAACATGATTATGGACATCTGCTACTGCATTATTCAGGTACTCGACTCCAACCCAGATGGACCGAATGTCACAGTAAAATGCTGTCAAACTGAAATCAACTGGATTTATGAACTCAAAATGCTACAACCATATGACCTGAATAGAAATAACTTTTAACCCTTTACCTAACATGAAAAGCAGACGACACTTGCAAAAAAAATTCTTGAATAACTCATTTTTTTCATTTTTTGTCTCAAAAACATAGGTTATGACCCCTCGTTGGAACGAGCTTGATGAGCTCGTTCCAACGAGGGGTCATAACCTATGTTTTTGAGACAAAAAATGAAAATATTTTGAAAATGAATTGGCGATTTTTGAGAATAGCACTGGCCGGTTTTGGCCGTTACGTTGGGTAAAGGGTTAATTAACCCTTTGAACTTGAGAGGCTGTTTTTTCTGGGCCAGGAACATGATAATTTCATTAATATTAAATATTAATCGTGCTACTCCCAAATAATGAATATGGATTCTTCCAATCAATTGCTGCCATTGAACTGGCATGGAAGATACCACCAGGATTCAAAGGTTAAAGTAATTGTATCTGGCTTCCAACAATAATAACTGAATACTTGATGCCCATTTTTAGCTCATCTTGACAAAGTCAAGCTGATCTAATCTCATCACTCTCCATCCGTCCGTCGTCCATAAACACCATGTTTTGGTCTTCTCCAAAGCCACTGGAGCAATTCAAGTGAAAGTTTGTGTGAGTGATGGTCCCGAAGGGGCAATAGAATTTTTGTTCAACTCAACATGCCCAGCTCCATAGGGAGGGAGTGGGGGAAAATGCTCCAAAATATTTTTAAAATCTTCTTCTCATGAACCAGTGTGCACAATGACTTGATATTTGCTATGGAGCTTCCTTTTGGGGTGTAGAATCAAGTTTGTTCAAACAATGTTCGTGAAGCAATATTTGGCTTTGTAATGGGAGGGGTAAGATTTTTGGCCCCGTCCAAAATTCTATTTTCTGAACCGATGGTCCAGTTTGAACCAAATTTGGTATGTGGTATTATTGAGTCATAAGTACTTGACTCATGCAAAAAAAAATTCATGCATCCCCATGGGAACCCTGGTAGCTAAAAATAGAAATATTTTCAAACGCCCATATTTCCCAAACCACATGGAACAGAGAGCTGTTATTTAGTATGGTGTATCCTTAGGACCAGTAGAATTGAAAGGTAAAAAAAAATTGCCATCTGTTATGTTAGGGTGTTCTGTAATGGGCATCGAAAAAATGCTGAGTCAGCATATTTGCAAAAATTTTTAAAAATCTTTTCTCCAGAACCAATCATCAGAATCTTTTGATATTTGGTATACAGCATTCATAGGGGGGATCAGATGCAAGTTTGTTGAAATAAAGCTCATTGGTTCATAGTTGGGCTTGAATACAGGAGCCCAAATTTTTAACATAGGGTAATATGGGGAATATTCTTTAAAAGTCTTCTTGTTCAGAACCACCAGTCAGAATCGTTTAATGTTTGGTATACATCATTGTTATGAGGGTCAGATTCAAAATTGTTCAAACCAAGTCCCTAGGTTAATATTTGGGCTTCCTACAAAAGCCCAAATTTTAACTTGGTTCAATATGGGGGATAATTTTAAAAAATCTTCTTCAGATTCACTAGTCAGAATGCTTTCATATTTGGTATGCAACATCTGTAGGGGGGAGGGGCAGATTCAAGGTTGTTCAAATCAGATTCCTAGGTATATATTTGGGCCCGCTATGGTAGCCCAAATTTCTTCAAAAATCTTCTTCAGATCCACAAGTCGGAATGCTTTCATATTTGGTATACAACATCTCTAGGAGGGGGGGGGGGGGGGGGGGGGGGGGGGGGGGGGGGGGGGGGGGGGGGGGGGCTGTCAGATTAAAGTTTGTTCAAATCGGATCCATAAGTTAATATTTGGGCTCGCTGTGGTAGCCCAAATTTTAACTTGGTGCAATATGAAGAAATTTCTTTAAAATTTCTCTTCTTCATATCCAACAGTTAGAATGCTTTCATATTTGGTACACAACATCTCTAGGGAAGTCAGATTCAACAGTGTTCAAATCGAGAGCCTGGGTTAATATTTGGGCTCCCTATGGGAGCCGGAATTGGCCATGTTGCTGAATGATTAAAAATTTTGTATTCAGTACCCTCCAGAGGTGTGTAACTAAGATTAATCCACATAGGTTATATGAAGGGGCGTCATAGGGGAGCTTGACATTTTTCATAATGATCAACTGAAGATAAAGGCATGATGCCCAGATTATTTTTGTCACTCCTGAGGGACTCAAGGATTGACAGTGTGTCCTATGAAGATAGATTGCTTAATGTAGACTCATTCTTGGACTCTGTTTATATTGTGTTCTGTTCAAGATGAGTGCTTCAGGCCCCGTGGGGCCTCTTGTTTGAAGTGTCAGTTCGCTAAATGAAAAATCACGACAGTGATCCTCAATGCCATTTACTCTGCACATTATGGTGGCCTTTTGCTATGGAACAATTGATGGAGAAACATACAATGCATATTATTTCCTGGAAAAGTCTGATCAAATATGGAGGGTAACTGTTCTTTTATTGCTAGGTTAATGTTGATATTTTTATATTTCAGGCAAAAGTAAATAATTCTAGCCAAATTGGATTGGGATACTCCCAGATGTTACGAGATGGTACGTTGTACTAACTTCAGTCTAACTTGTTCTTTCTAATCAATCTGTCAGTTTTTACCTGATCAACTATTGAAAGCTCTAACTGAACTGTGTTACCAATTTTTGCCCCCCCCCCCCCCTCCCCCCACGATGTTCCTGCAGAGGACTATAGAAATGACCTTCATCCATCTGCATTTGGTACCTTTGCAGTGCAATCAAGTCCTCCTACAGTTTTAAATGTAGACATTTGAAACTTTTGGGCATTATTATCCATATTTAACTTCTGAAAAAAGTTTTTGGATGACAACAAATTAGTTTTTATACACCCGGCATTTTTTGACGGACGTATTATGTTATGGCATTGTCTGTCTGTCTGTCTGTCTGTCTGTCTGTCTGTCCGTAAACAATCTTTGTGTCGCCTACTCCTCCAAAGGTTTACATGCTACATCGTTGAAACTTTACAAACATGTTGACCAGTAATTGCCGTTGTGCATGAGACAAGAGCAGGTAACTGTGTTTTGAATTTCCAGAGTTATGCCCCCTTTTAATACTTGAAACATCACACTGTTGTGTCGCCTACTCCTTCAACATTTTACATGCTGTATTGTTCAAGCTTTGCACACATAGTGATCACCAATTGCCATTGTGCATGTGACAAGAGCAGGTAACTCCATTTTTTTATTTCCAGAGTTATGCCCCTTTTAGTACTTAAAACATTACAGTAACAACATTTTACATGCTATATTGTTCAGACTGTGCACACATGTTGATCACCAATTGCCATTGTGCATGTGACAACAGCAGGTAACTCTGTTTTGTATTTCCAGAGTTATGTCCCCCTTTTAGTACTTAAACATTACAGTATTGTGTCGCCTACTCCTTCAACATTTTACATGCTATATTCTTCAAACTTTGCACACATGGTGATCACCATTTGCGAAATGTTTTGCATGTGACAATAGCAGGTAACTCCATTTTGTATTTCCAGAGTTATGCCCCTTTTAGTACTTAAAACATTTCAGTATTGTGTCGCCTTCTCCTTCAACATTTTACATGCTATATTGTTCAAACTTTGCACACATGTTGATCACCAATTGCCGTTGTGCATGTGACAAGAGCAGGTGACTCTGTTTTGTATTTCCAGAGTTATGCCCCTTCTCGTACTAAAAACATTACACTTTTCTGTCGCCTACTCCTTCAACATTTTACTTGCTTTATTAGTCCCCTACGGGAACCGTAAGGGAACTATAGGATTGCACTCCGTCCGTCTGTCGGTCTGTCTGTCCATCCATCTGTCCGTCCGTCCATCCATCCATCCATCTGTCTGTCTGTTTTTAGCTCACCTGAGCGAAGCTCAGCGGGAGCTTTACTGATCGTGATCCGTCCGTCGTCCATCGTCCGTCGTCCGTCCGGCGTTAACTTTACATTATCGACTTCTCCTCCTAAATCTCTAGCCCAATTTTATTCAAATGTTGGCTTAATACTTATTACCTAATGCCAATTCAGATTTGTTGAAATGAAGTTGCCCCTCCTCCTGGGTGGGGCCACGCCCCCAAGGGGCACCAAAATCTTTGAAAATCTTCTTCTCAAGAACCAGCAGTAGCTGACACTTGATATATGGTATGCAGCTTCCTCTTGAGGTGTAGACTCAGATTTGTTCAAGAGAAGTTCGAGGGATAATATTTGGCGTTGTTATGGGAGGGGCAAAAATTTTGGCCCCGCCCTAAATTTCTATTTTCTGAACCGAGAGGCCGATTTGAACCAAATTTAATGTGAGGACTTATTGGGTCATAAGTACTTGATTTATGCAAAAAAAAATTTTCCCGCAGCCCCGTGGGAACCGCAGAAGCTAAAAATAGAAAAAAATTAAAACGCCCATATCTCCAAAACTGCACGGCACCGAGAATTTTTATTTCGTGTGAAGCTTCCTTAGGACCAACAGAAAGAATTGGTAAAAAAAAATTGCCATCGATTTTATCATAGGGTACAGTTTCGGGACTTTGAAAAAGTGCTGAATCAGCACTTTTTAACACTGTTGGCAATGGGAAAAAACATTAAAAATCTTCTCCAGATCCAGCAGGCAGAATCTTTTGATATTTGGTATGCAACATTGTAGGGTGGATCTGATTCAAGTTTGTTCAAATCGGCCCCCTGGGTTCATATTTGGGCTCAGTATAGGAGCCCAATTTCGAACTTAGTGCATTTCAGACAAATTTCTTAAAAAATCTTCTTCTCCAAATCCAGCAGGCAGAATCTTTTGATATTTGGCATGCAACATTGTGGGGTGGATCTGATTCAAGTTTGTTCGAATCGGCCCCCTGGGTTTATATTTGGGCTCAGTATAGGAGCCCAAATTTGAACTTACTGCATTTCAGGCAAATTTCTTTGAAAATCTTCTTCTCCACATCCAGCAGGCAGAATCTTTTGATATTTGGTATACAACATTGTGGGGTGGATCTGATTCAAGTTTGTTCAAATCGGCCCCTTGGGTTTATATTTGGGCTCAGTATAGGAGCTCAAATTTGAACTTAGTGCATTTCAGGCAAATTTCTTTGAAAATCTTCTCCAGATCCAGCAGGCCGAATCTTTTGATATTGGGTATGCAACATTGTGGGGTGGATCTGATTCAAGTTTGTTCAAATCGGCTCCCTGGGTTTATATTTGGGCTCAGTATAGGAGCCCAAATTTGAACTTGGTGCTTTTCAGGCAAATTTCTTAAAAAATCTTCTTCTCCAGATCCAGCAGGCAGAATCTTTTGATATTTGGTATGCAACATTGTGGGGTGGATCTGATTCTATTTTGTTCAAATCGGCTCCTTAGATTCATATTTGGGCTCACTATAGAAGCTCGAATTCGAACTTAGTGCATTTCAGGCAAATTTCTTCAAAAATCTTCTTCTCCAGATCCTGCAGGCAGAATCTTTTGATATTTGGTATGCAACATTGTGGGGTGGATCTGATTCCAATTTGTTCAAATTGGCCACCTGTATTCATATTTGGGCTCACTATAGAAGCCCAAATTCAAACTTAGTGCATTTCAGGCAAATTTCTTCAAAAATCTTCTCCAGATCCAGCAGGCAGAATCTTGTGATATTTGGTATGCAACATTGTGGGGTGGATCTGATTCAAGTTTGTTCAAATCGGCCCCCTGGGTTTATATTTGTGCTCAGTATAGGAGCCCAAATTTGAACTTAGTGCATTTCAGGCAAATCTTCTTCTCAAGATCCAGCAGGCAGAATCTTGTGATATTTGGTATGCAGCATACTTAGGGGGTGAGATGCAAGTTTGTTCAAGCCATGTCCCTAGGTCCATATTTGGGCTCACTGTGGGAGCTTGAATTGTAACTTTGTTCGAAATGAGGAATTTTCTTAAAAAATCTTCTTCTTCAGATCCAGCACTCGGAATGGTTTGATATGTGGTGAGTAGCATCCTTGGGGAGGGGGGATTCAAGTGTGTTAAAGCCAAGTCCATGGGTCTATATTTGGGCTCCCTGTGGGAGCCCAAATTATAACGTAGTCAATATGAGGAATTTTTCTTTAAAAATCTTCTTCTTCAGATTCAGCAGTTGGAATGTTTTGATATTTGGCATGGAGCAACCTTAGGGGGCTGAGATTCAAATTTGTTCAAGCCAAGTCCCTTGGTTCATATTTGGGCTCACTATGGGAGCCTGAATGACAACTTAGTTCAAAATGAGGAATTTTCTTTAAAAATCTTCAGATCCAGCAGATGAATGCTTTTGATATTTTTTATGCAGCATCCTTAGGGGGTAAGATTCAAGTTTGTTCAAGCCATGTCCCTAGGTCCATATTTGGGCTGATTGTGGGAGCTCGAATTGTAACTTGGTTCAAAATGAGGAATTTTCTTTAAAAATCTTCTTCTTCAGATCCAGCAGTCGGAATGTTTTGATAATTGGTGTGCAGAATCCTTAGGGGTGTGAGTTTCAGGTTTGTTAAAGCCAAGTCCCTGGGTTCATATATGGGCTCCCTGTGGGAGCCCGAATTATGACTTAGTTCAATATGAGGAATATTCTTTAAAAATCTTTTTTTTAGATCCACTGGTCAGAATATTTGGATATTTGGTTTCAGCTTTTATTAGGAGGAGCAGATGCAACTTGTGGAAATCAATTCTCTGGGTTGATATTTAGGCTACCATGTCAGGTGAGCGCCCTCAGGCCCCCTGGGGCCTCTTGTTTCTGTTTAGACTGGCCATAAGCTTGTATATGTTGCCACTGATCACACCCTGCTGTTAGGCAAAAAAAAAACCCTGTGTTTAGGGTAATCTGTAGAAAGAAACTAGGGTAGGTAGGTAGAGATTTTTTTTTATTTTATTAATTTTTTACCTCACTGAAGGGAGCTTAACTTCTCACTTGCCGTCCGTCGGCGTCCGGTGTTATCCATCGTCGTCCATCAAGAACTTTACATTATCGACTTCTCCTCCCAAACTACTGAACCAAATTTGGTGTGCATGTTCCTTTATCATATGTCAATTCAAGTTTGTACAAATAAACTTGCCCCGTCCACAGGGGGCACCATTACTCTGATAGCACCCATAAATTTTTTTTTTTGAAATTAAAAAAATCTTCTCCAGAACCATCATTTAGAATCTTTTGATATTTGGTATATAACATCTCTATTTGGGGTCAGATTCAAGTTTGTTCAAATCGAGTCCCTGGGTTAATAATTGGGCTCCCTGTAGGAGCCCGAATTATAACTTAGTGAAATATGAGGAAATTTCTTTAAAAATCTTCTTCTTCAGATCCACTAGTCAGAATCCTTTCATATTTGGTATGCAACATCTATTTGGGGGTCAGATTCCAGTTTGTACAAATCAGGTCCCTGAGTTAGTATTTGGGCCCTCTATTGAAGCCCAAAGTTTAACTTCATGCAATTTGAGGAATTTTCTTTAAAAATCTTCTTCTTCAGATCCACCAGTCAGAATCCTTTCATGTTTGGTTTACAACTTCTATAGGGGGGTCAGATTCAAGTTTGTTCAAATCGAGTCCCTGGGTTTATATTTGGGCTCCCTATGGGAGCCTGAATTTTAACTTAGTGAAATATGAGGAAATTTCTTTAAAAATCTTCTTCTTCAGATCCACCAGTGAGAATGCATTCATATTTGGTATACAACATCTTGAGGTGGGTCAGTTTCAGGTTTGTTCAAATTGGTTACCTGGGTAAATATTTGGGCACCCTATGGGAGCTTGAATATCAACTTAGTGCAATATAGGGAATTTTTTTTAAAAATCCTCTTCGTTAGACCCTGTAGTCAGAATGTTTTCATATTTGGTGTACAACATCTCTAGGAAGGTCCGATTCAAGTTTGTTCAAATCTGGTCTCTGGGTTGATATTTGGCTTCCTATGGGAGCCCGAATTTTAACTTTGTGCAATATGAGGAAATTTCTTTTAAAAGCCTTCTTCTTCAGATCCACCAATCAGAATCCTTTCATATTTGGTATACAACATCTCTAGGTGGGTCAGATTCAAGTTTGTTCAAATCGGGTCTCTGGGTAAATATTTTGGCTCCCTGTTTGAGCCCAAAGTTTAACTTAATGCAATGTGAGGACATTTCTTTTAAAACCTTCTTGTTCAGACCCACCAGTCAGAATTCTTTCATATTTAGAATATACATTTGTAGCATCTCAAGTGGGATCAGATTCAAGTTTGTTCAATTTGAGTCCCTGGCTTATTATTTGGTATCTCTATGGGCAGGGTTGGGGGAGCATGTTAGGTTTATATTTGTTCAAATCCATTCCTTAGTGTTTTTCCATAAAATTTGCCTTTGCATGGCTTCACTCCCTTGTAGTGTTCATGAACCATGTCTAACTGAATGTGACCCCAAACACTTCTTTGAACCACTTTGGCCGGTGAGCGATTAAGGTCCCTTGAGGCCTCTTGTTTTTGTTTTTTTTAAATCATGTTCTATTTTGCAGGAGAGGAAATCTCCACTGATGTATAACGTTTACATACATTTCTTGTTCTGTACTGGCCTTTTTTAAATATTAATAAAGTTTCGTAGAAACATGCATTCTGAGGTTTTTTTTTATAGATTTACCAAATATATACACTTTATATCAAAGTTATGATTATTGATAGAAATAATCAAATTAAGCAGATCCTGTTGGCTGACACTTCTGTATTTTTTAGAATTTAAGGAGATGCAATATAAATCTCTTAATACGTTTGTCAACTTCCATACTTGATATATTTTTGCATGCATGCACCTGTTAGCTAACTGTAAAATACATTATATGTGGCGGGCAAAGTACCATTAAGATATTTAGTGAGGCGTTACTACTCTGACATATTAAAACTAGTGCTAGTAAGGCCACACAAAGTAGATCTTCTGTTTCTCAGGCCATTATTTGTAAAATTTCATGCGGGCGAGCGGGTTTTTATTTTATTTTTTATTACTGTAATTATTTCTTTGCCACCAAAAGTTCATGTCCTTGGTATGTTTTAGGTCTCATAATCTACGGAGAAGCATGGGTGGTGGTGTTTTCGTCCCTTGAGAGCAAGAAGGCTTTGCAATGCTAAAGCATTGCAAAGCTTTCTTGCACTCAAGGGACAAATTTATCAATTTTTTTTAACTTTGGTAAAATATCAGCCATAAACCATTTAATTTTTTTTTTTTTTCAAGTTTGCATTGGTTATAAAAAGAGAGCATGCGGCAGCCAAAAGGACCATGCGGGAGGGCCTGAGAAACAGGTTTTTAATTTTTTGGGGCCTAAGTTGCAAATCCTATGAAAACTTAAAAACATTTTTAAGCACTGAACTTCTGCTATTACAAATCTAAGGGTTTAAAATTAATTTCATCAGTTTCAACAGTTCTATTTCAGTATGATCGACGTAGAAACCCAGGATTTTCCCCACATCTGCAGGATCCCATACACACGTTGCACAGCATATTGTCTGTGTTATAAGCCTTTACTATTACCGTATTTATTCTATGTATTGGGACAGCTAAAAATAATTATTTTCACAGGTGTCCCAATTCTTAGAAAATGGGAAAGAGCAGAGCCTGGTCTTGATTTAATGCTGAATAAAGTTGTGTGTGATTTGTTTTCCATCACTATATACGAAAATCGCCGTCCAATTTTTTTTTATATTTTCATTTTTTGCTTCCAAAACATAGCTTATGATCCCTCATTGGAACGAGTGCATTGCGCTTGTTTCAATGAGGGATCATAAGCTATGTTTTGGAAGCAAAAAATGAAAATTTTTAGTTACTCAAGAATTTTTTTTTTATGAGTGTCGTCTGCTACTAGCGACGGACCAACTGGAAACAAATCTCCTGAATGTCCCAATCTTTGGAGCATAAAACAAATATAGTTATCTGGAAAAAATGTGTGTCCCAAATCATAGAGTGTCCCAATACATAGAGTAAATAAATACGGTAAACAGAATGCTACATGGTAATCAAAAGTGACTTTTAATACTCCAAACAAGATATAGGAAGTGCAGTAGCTCACTGGTTACGACTCTGGACTTCAAACCAAAAGGTCCACAATTCGATGCCCACCAGGGCTGACTGCAATGTGTCCTTGAGAAAGGTGCTAAATCCCACTTGCTTCTCCCACCCCCAAATTTGAAAAGATTTTTTTTTGATTTCCTGCCATAAGTACAAATACAGTGCCCTCAGTCCTGAGATCCCCCCTCCCTCCCTTCTCTCTACAAGCATGATCCACCAGGATTTCAGCAGGGAAAAGTAAAATTTCTAAAGAAATACTGAGAAGAGAATTTAATTGAATATCTCAAAATTGGTCACGAGACCTGTCAAACACTGAAAATCAAGTTAGTGGGATCCTGTGAAAGACTTATGGGATTTCTAGGGAGCCCAGCAGTCCAGAATCTACAACTCCCCACCGTCAATACCACTTGCTCCTCTCACCCCCTAATTTGAAAATATTTTTTTGGTTTTGAGGAATTATATGCAATTGTTGTGCTTATTTCGGTAATTAGACATCGCTTTAAAATTCGCAAAAAATGGCCCGGTTTCTTGTTGCCGCTTCAAATGCCAGTGAAATAGATGAAACATAACATAAATCATATTTCTTGTGGTTTTGTTAACTTTTATTAAGTAGGTCATGATTTTCCAATCACTTTTGTTGGTCACTTAGTCCAATGTTGCAATATCTCTCCTAATTTCGACTGTAGAGCTTCGTTTTTTTACAGAATTATTTTTTTAATTTCATTTCTTTATGTTTATAATCAGTTCTTTGATTCTCAAACTTACGTTTGTTTTTAAAATAGTTTTTATAGTTATTTTTTTATATCCTTTGTTATACCCCCGCTTCGAAGAAGTGGGGGCTATATAGGAATCGCCCTGTACGTCCGTACGTCCGTCCGTCCGTCCGTCCGTCCGTCCGTCCGTCCGTACGTCCGTCCGTACGTCTTTCCGGACATGAAATTCTTGTGTGCGCAACTCCTCCTACATTTATCAATCAATTTGGACAAAACTTTTCAGACATCATCACTACTAAGTGAACATGCGCATATTCCAAGATTTTTGATCTGCGACAATTTAAACCAGGTTTTCTCCCTTTGACTTAGATTTATTGTGTCTTTCCATCCGCACAAATTCTTGTGTGCGCAACTCCTCCTACATTAATGAACCGATTTTGATGAAACCTTTCAAACATCATCTCTACTAAGTGAACATGTGCATATTCCAAACTTTTTAATCTGCGACAATTTTAACCAGGTTATCTCTCTTGAACTTTGATTTAATATGGGTTTCTACATGAAATTCTTGTGTGCGCAACTCCTCCTACATTTATCAATCAATTTGGACAAAACTTTTCAGACATCATCACTACTAAGTGAACATGCGCATATTCCAAGATTTTTGATCTGCGACAATTTTAACCAGGTTATCTCCCTTTGACTTAGATTTATTATGTCTTTCCGTTTGAACAAATTCTTGTGTGCGCAACTCCTCCTACATTAATGAACCGATTTTGATGAAACCTTTCAAACATCATCTCTACTAAGTGAACATGTGCATATTCCAACCTTTTTGATCTGCGACAATTTTAACCAGGTTATCTCTCTTGAACTTTGATTTAATATGGGTTTCGGCATGAAATTCTTGTGTGCGCAACTCCTCCTACATTTATCAATCAATTTGGACAAAAGTTTACAGACATCATCACTACTAAGTAAACATGCGCATATTCCAAAATTTTTGAGCGGTGGCAATTTTAACTAGGTTATCTCCCTTTAACTTAGATTTATTATGGGTTTCTACATGAAATTCTTGTGCGTGCAACTCCTCCTACATTTATCTATCAATTTTGACGAAACCTTTCAAACATTATCACAACTAAGTGAACATACGCATATTCCCAAATTTTTGATCTACGACAATTTTAACCAGGTTATCTCCCTTTAACTTGGATTTATTATGGGTTTTCAAATGGGATTCTTGTGTGTGCAACTCCTCCTACATTAATGAACCGATTTTGAATACATGTTGCACATTGTAAATGTGTTTTTCCAAATGTAAACCATATATGTGTGGGCTCTTTAAGTATTCAGTGCTGTTCTGTGGAAGGCCACATGCAAATACAAATTTCAACAACAAAAAATGATCTTTATGTATACATTTCCTTAAGGCCTTCGCCTACATGATCAGAAGTGCATTCCTCTAAAAACCCAAAGCGGGGGTATTAATCACCTTCAGTGATAGTTCTAGTTTTGTCACCTAACTGTAAACACAAGAGTTGCAGTGAAATGTCTCAAGACAAACCACTTTTCTTGCAGCAACTTCTTTAAATCACATGGCAACTTGGATTTCGCCCAAACTTAGGAATTAGGCAAAGTGAGCCCATTTGCCCTCTTGGATGTTCCTTGATTGCAACACATAATTTTGAAACATTGAACTCCAAAATCGGTTTCAAATTCACAGTTGAAGTCGGATGGAAACTTACAGTTACAATGAACTAAATGAGCGACTTTCACTCAATAAAATTTTTAAGGTCGGCATAATTTTTTTAGGGTCGGTCGGGTTACCCTAAACACAGGTAATTTTTTTTTTAGCCTTATCTAAAATATATTCCTAACCAATATACCCAGAAAATCCTTGTTTGCACTATAACAGTTCAAATATTGAATTAAGGTTTTGTTGTCCCCAAAAGCCTCATTAAATTGAGAACATCTAGACTACTTACTGGATCGTATCTCGAGTCCTCAGGAAGTTGCTGTTCTTGAAATTTCAAAAAAATAATGTGGGAAATTATGTAAATCCCCAGTACACTTGGACTTGTCTTTCTCTCTTTCAGGTGTGAAGCTAACTCTATCTTCTCTAATAGAAGGCAAGAATTTCAATGCTGGTGGTCATAAAATTGGTTTAGGACTGAATTTGGAAGCCTAAATTTGGACTTCCCTCACTGAGGCAATCAAGGAATAATTTTTATCCATATACCTTAAAATCACACATACATGTATGCCATCTTGACAGTGGAAAATAATGATCAGGTTCATTATTTCAGGTGTATTTACAGGCAGGACTTTTTATGATATTCAGTTGTTTGATGATTAATGTGAAATATTATGTGACGAACTGTGTTAACCAATATTTTTCTTCACTGTATTGAATGGTGTGTATGTGAATGATAAAAAAAGATGTACTATTATAGAAAAGATGTCATATTATAGATAAACTAACAGATCTTTTCTTATTTCTTCATATTTTCTCTGTAATCCCTGTATGACCCAAATTAGTCTGTTCTCTAGCATTTAACTGGTTCACTGCAAAATTTTATTTGGAATGACCATCAAAAAGAATTATATTTTTCTCTGCATTTCTATAGGAATGGTTATCAGAATGTTATCGGGTATTTTGATCAGTTATTTAGGGCCGATCTCAATTTTTGAGTCGAACCAAATCTTGAATCGAATCAAGCAAAGGATTTTGAATTGAATCAAATCTCACAGCTCTTCAAATTGTAAATATTGCATCTTCTTACAACCATAAATATTACAAGTCTCAACTCAGGTATTGTATTCAGTGCCAACTAGGCCTGTTTGGGCAAGTCAATCAAAAAAGTAGAACATTCCAGGATGGAATCAAATTGGTTAAGGAAGTGGTACCTCCTTGAATTCTTCTATCGTCAGGTTTCCTGTTGGGGAGACCTAACTCTTTGCATGCTGCAGGCGGATATTCCTGCCCAGCACAGAATTTCTCTTGTCACTTTAAGTATAATTTGGAAATATTTAAACATATTTTCCCCTGTAAATTGAATGGATTTTTTCACCTATGAATTCTTGTTATATTTAGATTAATTTTTCATCAACTCTAGTCATGGCTGCTTTACAGCAGCCATGACTAGATTTGATGAAAAGACATCTTTAAAATACTCAGTGGGTTAAGAGTTAATCATAGAAGATGAGCTCAAGAGGAGACACTTGGCAGGATTTTGAAAACATCTCAGCAGTGCAGTAATTTTCAAATTAGTGTGATTCGAATCCTCTGGCTAATTTTGAGTTGAATCAAATTTTGAAGTATCACTTGAACCAAAAGTAAATTTCATACCTAGAATTTAAAATTTGAGACCACTGGGCAGTAGATCATCAAAAAGAGATAAAAAACACAGGCTTACGAATAAATTTACTGATATTTACCCTGGAACAAACACTAAATTCTGTCGAGCATTATACGCAAAAACAGCCATTCAAGTTTTGCTTTTTTTTGGTCTAATTTTTGCTTCGCAATCACAGCTAATGACACCTCATTTGATCAGTTCATTGTTTCCTGTATTTTACATTAAAATCACAACTTACAACTCATCATTGAACAGTTCATTGTATCCTGTAAACAAGAGCAGAGTGAAAGGTGGCATATGCCCCCTCCTGCAATATCATGGATAGAATTACAAAAAAAAACAAGATCAGTCTTGCAGAACTTTAGTTATAGAGCGGAAACCAATTTCAAGTGTATTTAACATTGGAGTTCACTGTGACGGCACATCATGGTAAAAATAAATAGGCTTCTTCCACTCATCATACATAACTCACATATGAAATTTGCTAAAGATCCTGTTGGTAGATAAAATCACTGGTGGAGATGCCTATCACATAAAAGAATGCTTGCCATTACTTGACTGAAAACCACTGTCAGTAAGCTTTCAATTCAGTCGACAAGTTTGCACAAAGACATTGGGTTGGAACACCTCTTCCTGAGTAGAATTTCTGTCCAGAATCTGAATTGGGTCTCTATGGGCTAATAGAATTCATTGGCGAGTGTCAACATGCACTCTCAAACAAATCCTTCCAGAATACAATTTCTGAACAGAAAATATTTTAAATTTGGGTTAGTTAATTATAAAAAATATTTATTAGGCCACACACAGTAGATCTTCTGTTTCTCAGGCCATTATTTGTGAAATTGCATGCGGGCGAGCATTTTTTTATTTTATTTTTTATTTCAGTAATTACTTCTTTGCCATCAAAAGTTCATGTTCTTGGTTCAAGTTTTAGGCCTCATAATCTACAGAATAGCACGGGTGGTGGTGTATTTCATCCCTTGAGTGCAAGAAGGCTTTGCAATGCTAAAGCATTGCAAAGCCATCTTGCACTCAAGGGACAAATTCATCAAATTTTTTAACTTGGGTAAAATATCAGACAGAAACCATTTAATTTTTGGTTTTTTTTTAAGTTTAAATTGGTTATAAAAAGAGAGCATGTGGCAGCCAAAAGGACCATGTGGGAGGGCCTGAGAAACAGATTTTTAATTTTTTTAGGCCTTATATGACTACCAGAAATAGCCCCTCAATACCACAGTGGTTTGCCCATCAAATCCAGCTCTCCGGAAAACAAGAGTGTCAAGTTTTCCAGATCGTTATTATGCCTGTCTCAAAAGAGGTGCACGTGAATGGACTATTTCTACCAATGGCCTATAAATAAATATAGAACATAAGCACACAACATAAACACGAGTGCCTCCTCATTAAATTCGATTGACAAACATTCTAGTTGAGGTCTATTTTAAAATGCCGTGCTGAACAATTGCAAAATACCAATAACTATTTTCAAGATGCGAATCCAACAAAACGTAAGAGAATCTGTGTCATCGAAAGTGATTCTGATTGAAATTCAAGTCTTGCCTCCATTGTTTTGACTTTCAAGTTTCATGTTCGACATGAACTATAATATTACTATGTGTTTGGGCTTCCCCAATTCCATCAATTGTTAATGGTTATTTGGCTAATATAATTCTGGTTGTTTTTTGATTTTTCAGGTGTTGTGATCAGTTTAAACTACTAATTGTTGTATAATAAACAAATTACTACAACAGTCAATTGATCTGTGTTATTCTATCTCATTGACGAGATGAGATCGGCCAGATCAAACCTGCGGCATCTCGTTTGTTCTGGCCAGTCTCATCTCATCAACTGGATGGAATACAACAACACAGATCACTTGACTGTTGTAGTAATTTGTATATATCTTTGAATAAGAATAATTTATTAACTGACCTAAATTCATAGAAGTGAATGTATGATGCTTTGAAAACTAAGCGTGGGTTTTTTGCTGGTTGCCTAGCACTGAACCAGTTAGTTTTTTTCAGCGGGTAGAGTGCTGGAAGCCCATATTTGGGCTTGATTCTGAAGTGCAGGTTGCACAATATCCAGGATTCATATTCTGTGAATGTGATTCATATTATCTTTGAAGTGAAATTATTAAGTCTGTGGATTTGCCTTGTCACAATTTATGGGAGAGTGCCTCTAGGCACACTCCCATAAATTGTAACAAGGCATCGACAAGTAAGCAATTTTGATGACCAAAATTAATTCAGCACTGTACCAGTTAAATTGTGTGATCCTCTTACTTTCAATATATTTGTGCAAGAATACTGGGGGGTATTCATTTTTGCTTAGATGACCCCTTTTTCTTCGCTGTTACCCCAAATGATGTATAATCAAGTTTTTACAGGAATCTGTGAAAGAAGTATGTCACCCCCACCCTCTCAATCCATGGTTCAATCCCCACCAGGGGAAACTGCATTGTGTCCTTGCGCAAGGCACTAAATCCAGATTGCCAATGTTTGTGCATGGTGGCACTGTGTATTAAGGCATACTGCCCTTGTTGGTGCACTTGTCTTCAACCAATGATACGTCTGCTTGTGGGTTACGACATTTGGGAGACGGACACTTGCTCACCGCTGCTCAATGGTTCTCTCCAGGTACTCTGGTTTCCTCCACCTGTAAAGCTGTCTGACACGAGGTGACCCTGGCTGTTGAAAGTGTCACTGAAAAAAATAAAAATGAATAAATGTTTCTACACCAATGTTTCTACATGTACAGACAGCCAACAATGATGTAAAAACATTGTTAGTTAAATGCAGCCTAACAGTGGAATTTGTGAGGTAGAATACACTTGGCAACGTATTCAAAGTAATATGAAAGTGGAAGTTATGGGTTAAAGAAATGGAAGGTCCTACAACAGTCAAAATTTAATGTATTTCCCATACAACGTAGGAAGAGATTTTTCAAGTTCATGTGTTTGTTCAGATATTTTTTCCCTCATTGGGGGTTTGATGACACTTTCAACAGTCAGGGTTATATCAAATTGGAATTTGCTCAAGCATTCAACAAGTCTCGTAAGAATTCAGTAAGCATCCCAGTAACCCCCACCCCCACCCCCACCACTCTTTCTCCACATTCATCCAGAATTATTGTATAAACCAGGCCAGGCTGTTTAAGTTAACATAACCCAGAGTCACATACACAGGCTTTACTGATTTGAATCCTTAAGCCAACACAAGGAGCAGCTGACACTTCAAAGAAATATCATTAATTTTTAAACATGTTTACAGTTTGCCTCAAAAAAATATGTTTATCACCTCTTCAGTGGAATGAGTTTGTTCCAATGAAGAGTCCTAAACTATGTTTCTGATGCAATTTTTTTAAAAATTTGAATGCTGATTTCTGTGAATAGTGCTAGCCACTTATGAAAATAGTGCCACTTATGAAAATTGTGTTAGCAAAGGGGTTAAGACAAGAGAATAATGTGTAGTACTTAGCTGCCACCACCTATAGAATAGATCCTATAATGCATGTAACACTTGTTAGTGCTTGACTAGACTTGACTGCATCTTTGTCATCACCGTCTTACTGTAGATTCTAACAGTTATACTTGTCATCAACATAAGCTGTAATTATTACCAAGAAATAAGACAGGCCTTTTTCATTAACCTATCAATCCTGATCTTAAAGAATGGTATATTCTACATGGTCTGTATAGTATGGATTAATGGAAGGTTCCATATCAAACGGATAGAGTACTAGATAAATTTTGGTAGTCACAATTTGTCACATAGATTTGTTTTGTTATATTGTGGAGTATTGGGAGCATTCTCTGATAAATTCTGTGGAGACATATCCATTATTGATCTGCAGCATACTTCATCTAGTGTTGTACCCCATTTTTTCCAACAATTCTTTACTTTTGAACTCAATATCTGTGTTATGTAGATTTGTTTTAATGAAATAATCAACAGAAATTCATGTTCAAAAATGAACCCTAATAGCATTCCTTTTTGCAGATTCTGTTTTTACACAGTCTGTCAGTATGATTGCAAAGATGTATTAACCCTTTACCCAACGCAGATGATTTCAAAATTTATTATTTTAAATATATTCTTTTCAATTTTTTCAAAAAATTTCAACAAAGCCATATCATGTGACCCCTCTTGGGAATGAGCTCGATGAGCTCATTCCAAAGAGGGGTCACATGATATGGTTTTGTTGAAATTTTTTGAAAAATATAATTTTTTCAGCTTCTGAATTTGCATATTACGCGGGCGGATGCGGGCGATTTGTTGGGTAAAGGGTTAAGCACATGTAAATGACAGACTGTTCAGGGGTCTTAGTTGTAGAGATTTTCGCACACACACACTTTCGTCTTGGTAATGTTAAAATTTATTCCAAGAAATGATCCTTGAGCAGTCTGGGGTTTGTTTTTTTTTTCATTTGTAAATGTTTGGTGTTGTGATTTTTATCTTTTTGTAGTCATGGCTGTGATGAAAGATAAATTTGGCAGATGCCTTGTTTCCCATATATTTGCTTTGTTACAATTTATGGGCAAGTTCCCACAGACACTCTCTTATAAATTGTAATAAGGTAGATCCATACAAACTGTGGGGTAGCCACCAGTCATTGAAAGTCTTTGAAGGTCCTTTAATCCAACAATTTATTTTCAAGGCTTTGAAAATGGGCCTGAAATCCCAAAGGTATCTAAAGGCATTTGAAAATGTTTGCAGTTAGCCAGTGCCCTAAAGCCTTTCTGGGAGCGAAATGTGAGAGAAATATTCTTAGAGGTTATCCTGAAACTTAATTTCAGGAGGTACTGTACATGAACCCCAATTTTGTAGTTCATAGATTCCTTGGTAGTCCCTGAAATCGGTGCTGTGTGGTTCTTGAAAATCCATGATTTAAACCCCAAAGTCCTTGAAATTGGTTCTGGAAATTGTGGTAGTGCCCTGTATTAAGTAATTTCACTTCAGAGATATGATATACATCTACAGAAGTCTTCAAGTTGTAATACATGCTCTTCTGAATGGAACTCAAATATGGACTTTCAACACTCAACCACTTGATACAGTGTGTGAGGGTATAATACTTGCAAATGTGATCAGTGCTCTTCTGTGGTGGATTACTGCACTAGATGAAAAAATTGACCTTGTATCCAACACATGGGGTGCAAACCCTATTCTTGAGCGACACATGTGTAAATAATTGGCCAGAGATGGCTTTATAACTATGCTAAAGACATATAAAGTGATACACGACATACTGAAAATGACAACAAACATCTACTCACATCAGTTGGTAATACAATAGTATCTTCCAAACATGTTCTGAATGTTTAAGTAGTTGGTGGTCATGTAAATATAGATTGTTCTGACATAAATCCCTAGGAAGCATAAACCTTTGACATCTGCCGTAAGCTGTTCTCACATTTTTAGCTCATCTTGACAAAGTCAAGCTGAGCTAATCTAATCGCTTCCCGTCCGTCGTCCGTCATCTGTCGTCCGTCGTCTGTCGTCCGTCAACACCATGTTTTGGTCTTCTCCTCCAAAGCCACTGGGCCAATTCAAGTGAAAGTTTGTGTGAGTGATGGTCCCAAAGGGGCATTTCATTTTTGTTCAACTCAGCATGCCCAGCCCCATAGGGAGGGAGTGGAGGAAAATGCTCCAAAATATTTTTAAAATCTTCTTCTCAAGAACCAGTGTGTGCAATGACTTGATATTTGCTATGGAGCTTCCATATGAGGTGTAGAATCAAGTTTGTTCAAACGAAGTTCGTAAAGTAATATTTGGCTTTGTAATAGGAGGGGTAAGATTTTTGGCCCCGCCCAAAATTTCTATTTTCTGAAACGATGGTCCGGTATGAACCAAATTTGGTTTGTGGTAGTATTGGGTCATAAGTACTTGACCCATGCAAAAAAAAAAAATTATCGCATCCCCATGGGAACCCTGGGAGCTAAAAATAGAAATATTTTCAAATGCCCATATTTCCCAAATCCCACGGAACAGAGAGCTTTTATTTGGTATGAAGTATCCTTACGACCAGTAGAATTGAATGGTAAAAAAAAATTGCCATCGGTTATGTTAGGGTGTTCTGTAATGGGCATCGAAAAAATGCTGAGTCAGCATATTTGCAAAAATTTTTAAAAATCTTTTCTCCAGAACCAACCATCAGAATCTTTTGATATTTGGTATACAGCATTCATAGGGGGGTCAGATAAAAGTTTGTAGAAATAAAGCTCATTGGTTCATATTTGGGCTCTCTACAGGAGCACGAAGTTTTAACATAGGGTAATATGGGGAATATTCTTTAAAAATCTTCTTCTTCAGAACCACCAGTCAGAATCTTTTAATATTTGGTATACATCATTGTTATGAGGGTCAGATTCTAGATTGTTCAAACCAAGTCCCTAGGTTAATATTTGGGCTTCCTACGAAGCCCAAATTTTATCTTTGTTCAATATGGAGGGTAATTTAAAAAAATCTTCTTCTTCAGATCCATCAGTCAGAATGCTTTGATATTTGGTATGCAACATCTCTATGGGGGTCAGATTCAAGTTTGTTCAAATCAAATTCCTAGGTATATATTTGGGCTCACTATGGTAGCCCAAATATTTACTTAGTGCAATATGAGAAAATTTCTTTAAAAATCTTCTTCTTCAGATGCACCAGTCGGAATGCTTTTATATTTGGTATACAACATCTCTAGGGGGGTCAGATTCCAGGTTGTTCAATTCGAGTGCCTAGGTTAATATTTGGGCTCCATATGGGAGCATGAAATTTAACTTAGTACAATATGAGGGAATTTCTTCAAAAATCTTCTTCTTCAGATTCACTTGTCAGAATGCTTTCACATTTGGTATACAACATCTCTAGGTGGGGGGGGGGGGGGGGCAGATTCAAGTTTGTTCAAATCGGATCCATAGGTCAATATTGGGGCTCGCTATGGTAGCCCAAATTTGAACTTAGTGCAATTCGAAGAAATTTCTTTACAATTTCTCTTCTTCAGATCCAACAGTCAGAATGCTTTCATATTTGGTACACAACATCTCTAGGGAAGTCAGATTTAACTGTGTTCAAATCAAGAGCCTGGGTTAATATTTGGGCTCTCTATGGGAGCCGGAATTGGCCATTTTGCTGAAGAATTAAAAATTTTGTATTTTTATACTGTACCAATGACCCAGACATAGCTGGTGCTAACTCTTAAAATATAGGGCCAAACACAAATTTTGCCCCCCAATCCCCAAAATTTGCATCTAAAACTAAAGAAAACATGTCCTGAAAGGCCCTCCACACTTCGCCCCTACTGCGCATGCGCAGTGTCAAGGACGTTCCGAAATTGGCGCCATTAATCATTCTAAGTTTGGCCCTTCATCAGTTAACATCTGACTGATCTTTGTGCTTATAAATCTCAGTTTAAATGATGCCAGACACATAAATATTAGTGAAATGGTGATTCTAAGGAGGATATAGAAGGAGGAGAGGAAAAGAATGTGTGACAGAATATTATCAGGGCTGTAACTTAAAATTTTTTAATGAAATTATGTTAAGTTACCTATTTTCAAGGCAGCAGCCATTTTGTTGTCATTCTGATTATTTAGTTACACTGTTTTTTAAGTGTTTTCCTCTCTCCCTGTCCTTTAAGTTCCCCCTTGCTATTCTCCCATGCTTTTGGCATAGTTTCTGTAATTATTATTACTAAAATTTCTTGGGAGTTTTAGCTGAATAACAGAATGAATTCTGTTCTTTCCCCATGTTTACGTCTTCACCTACGGGTGGTTAGGCGTTGTGTTCTGCATCTACCATCTGATGTTCTGCAGTTTCTTCCCTGGAAGTCTCTGTTTTGCATCAGATAGTGTATTTTTGGTAACTGATTTCGGGCCTGGGTGCCTGGAGTCTTATTTTAGTGTTTTTACACTCATTGTTTACATTTACAACAGCCCTCTGTGTGAGGGGGGGATTTCTAAAAAATAATATCTTGATGTTATTTTAATCATAACTAGATACATTATTATTGTTCGTAAGTGTTGAATAAATTGTTTAAAATATTTTTAAAATTTTTGTCCACACTTAGGCTTGGGATCCATTGGGGCTCAACGTTACTTTTCAGAAACTTGGGCTGTTCTGAAAAAATATTTTTTCAAAATATTTTGATTTCAATTATTTTTTCTATATTAATGGATCATATTATTATTATGTATTTTGATTGCCAGGGGTTAGTGCGAGTACCAGGACTTGTTTTCTTTTCACATTGAAAGGATATTGATCAATTGTTTTAAGAGGAAGTCTTCCTCTGACTTTATTATCATTCTATATGTGGTCAGTGTACTCGCATTAACTCCTGTTCTGTATCGTATGATTTCGATGACAATATGGGAAGCGTATGTCACGTTATGTTGTTGGGGATTTGGACACTCCGGTCCTTTCCCCGCAGGGTCACTCTACTTTATCAATTTCTATTTCAGACGATCAAGATTAGGGTGATGTATCTGTGATGTCTTCCAACAGTGTGCCTCCGTCATCACAATTAATGAAGGGCTAGCGGAAAAGTGCTCATGTAAATACGCCAATTGCCTAAGAGGACCCTAGTAGGTTCGACGGCCTTTGACGTCCGCTAGCTCGCCCGGTGTAGCGTCCATTCACCGAATGGTTCGGCAGCTGGGTTCGTCCGTTGCGGTCTAGAAGGAATTTTGGGGTGATGCGAGCACTATAAATTAACCTAATGCACACCCAGTGACGGCGGATCGGAGGGAGAATGCAGGAAGCCTTTTAGTCCGGTTCATAGCTCGCTCCGGTCCATCCGGACGGCAAGCGAGAGAGGCCCCTCTCTCGTTCAACAACATCTGGCCCCAGATGTTGTGGTACAAAATGTGTCGTAAGCGGAGCATACGTCCGTCGCTCGGGACGCTCCGTTGTATAGGCAGTCCGCTGATCCGCTGAGACTGCTAAGGCTTCCTCTTCTCGTCAGCGCACACGACCGCACCTTGGCTGCGTGACCGCCGATATATTACCAGCTTCGCCGATCAAGGATTCTTCGGCGACCAGGTCACACCATCCGGTAGCCAGGGACACGAGGCCTGCAGACTCCGGACGTTCGCATAGGAAGTGTGCGGGAGTCAACGTACACGGAGCTTCCGGCGGCAATGCGGGAACGGACGTGCTTTCCTTAATAGCACAGTTTATCGCAGCATCCCAGCATCAACTGAATCTGTCGCATATATTTTATCCGACGATGCTGGGTCGGGACGCTCCGCGGAAGCGGGTACGGACGTCCGAAAGTTTCATCCGGTCCGACGGGATACCGAAAGGGATTCGGAGGATTTCGAGCTTTCCCTCTCGGAACAACATATGCTGTTGTGTATGTCATCTGACTTGGTCTTCTACAGCTTCTTTCGTCGGACCAGAATGCTGCGATGCCGGATAAGAAACTGATAGCGTCGGTGGACTTAGAAATTTTTGGTTCGGTTCAGGGACATCGTCCCTCAGTTCCGACATAGTCCAATAATGTCACACAAACTTTCGAATTATTGAACGACGCTATATATATTATTATTTTATGCTTGCTAACCAAGCATTTCTGGTTTCTTGTTCGAAGAGTTATGGAGATGTCTTTCAAAAGTGTGCCTCTGTCGTCATAGTTAATGAAGAGTTAGCGGCAATAAGTGCTCATGGAATATGTCTATCGCCTACGGAGTGACATTCGCTAGCTCACCCGGTGTAGCGTACATTCATCGAATGGTTTGGCTGCCGGGTTCGTCCGTTGCGGTCTAGGAAGGAGATTTGGGTTTTGCGAGCACTTTAATTACTTTAGTACTCACCCAGTGACGGCAGATTGAGGACAGATCGGAGGAAGCCTGTTAGTCCGGTTCCTGGCTTGTCCAGGTCCGTCCGGGCTGTGAGCGAGAGAGGTCCCTCTCTCGCCCAACAACATAGGGGACCGCTTGTTGTGGTTCAGATATTTTACATTCGGAGCATATGTCCGTTGGTCGGGACGCTCCGTTATATTGACAGTCCGAGAGACTGTCTTTAATGCTTCCTCATCCTCACAGCAGGGCACACGACCGCACATTGGCTACGTGACCTCGAGTATCCGATCAGTTTCGGCATTCAGTGATTCCACGGCGAATAGGTCGCGCCATCCGGTAGCCAAGGGACACGAGGCCTATACACTCCGTTCGCTCGCATATTGGTAGTATGCACGGGGTAACGATCATGGAGCTTCCAGCGGCAATGCATCGTAAGACCGCTTCTCCTCAGGCCTCAGTGACAGACGTGCTATCCGAGTTAGCACAGTTGTTTCGCAGCATCCCAGCAATTGACAGTTTCTCGGTCGAATCAGGAATTATCCGACGGCGCTGGGTCGGTGCGGTCCGCGGTTGCACCAGGTACGGACGACCGAACGCTTTATAGGGTCCGACAGGATGGTGAAAGGGATTCGAAAGATTTTGAGTTTTCCCTTTAGTAGTATCGGAAGATGCCTTTCATATCTTCTGGCATTATCTTCTAGTGATTATTATTTCGGACTTCATTGCTGCGATCTTGGATAAGAGACTTATAGCGTCATTGGACTCGGATTTTTCGATCGGTTCAGGGACATTGTCCCTGACTTACCGACGCAGTCCAATATTGTCATTACAACATGTGTTTTATTTTTTGACGCTATATATATATATATATACAAGCCTGCTACTAAGCATGATAGTTTAGTTTCTTGTCCGCGTTGCTCATTTCTGCCATTTTATCATTTATACAAATAGTTTATTTTGGCAGAGCAGGGCATACCGAGAGTTCATATGCGTCTAGACGGTGTGATTAAAGACTGCATATATTCTTTTTCGCCGTTTATGTCTTTTCCAATTTCAATGTTGGGAACGACATTATGTATAGTAGACTTAACTTAGACGCTTTATTATACGTAATCCGCCTTACTGAGGCGTTATCATTACGTCTTCAAGAAAAGATTTACGGGATATTATTCTCAATGTAATTTCTTTTGAGGGCAGTAGATTGTTCACGTATAACTCCGCCCTTCAGTGGCTGATTGGAGTTAGTTAGACGTGACGCAGCCCTAGCTACATCCACACGCGTGGATAGTAAGATTAAGAACTCTCTCAGAGTCGCTTCGTTCTCGGAGGAGCTTCTCTTCGACGGCAACTTTTCGGCAATCCATGAATTGCTCGATTTACACGTTCTCTTGTCTATCTTGTGTTACAAGAGATTCAGACTGGGGCAAACATTCGGTGGTTGACTCAGAGAGTGCCGCCGCAGTTGCCGGACCCGAGTGTGGCTGTTATGACGGTTACCAGTCAAACAGATTGGGATATAATACTGATCCCTACGGATTCGAAGTGCCAGGGTCTTTGGGTTCCGCAGTCTTTTAGCAATCAGTTTTCTTCCGCGGAATAATGTTTTTTAGGCTTGCTTTATGTCATTGCATGAACATTATTCAGAAACGCATGCCCAAATTCCTGTCCTTTAATTCGACAGTAGTGGCGTATCTCCGGAACCAGGGAGGCACTCTTTCGTTTCCGTTATTCAATTTAATGGAAAGAATCCGTCTGTTGGTTATAGTACACCAAGTTCAGTTTTGGTCCGTCATATTCCGGGTCGTCTGATTGTTTTATCGGACTCCCGTTCTCTTACGGGTCGCTTGTTGCTGTCAGAATGGACTCTCAACAAACAAGTATTCAATCAGATTTGCTATCTATGGGAGCGCCCAATGATGATTTATTTATGACACAGCTTGCTAATCAATTGCAGACGTATGTGTTGGCTTGTCCAGATCTCTGAGCTAATATTGTTAACGCTCTATTGATCTATAGGACGGAATGATAGGATACGCGTATCCTCCGGCGCTGTTGTTTTAGCAGGTATTGCTAAGATAAACAACCACAATACATTTCTGTTGATAGCATCTCTATCTTCACAGAGATCATGAGTAATTTACTCTCTTGTCTACTGTGGGTCTTAACGTGAAATCTTCCTCTATGTGAGGATCTTTTTCACTGGGTAAATCGTGTCATCTTTATCACAACCAGCAAGGTCGCAACCTTCATGTATTCCGTTGTGTGGTCCGTATTGCATTGTAAGCACTGTACTGGACGAGCTTTGGACGCGATTTCTTACTATAGGAGATCCTCTTCTTCGCTATTCTATGCGGCTAAAGTGGAGGCTCTTCCGTCGTGGTGTAGGGATCATTATGTTCATATTGTTGATCCCTCCATACTACTCATTGCTATTTTTTAGTATACTTGTTTCACAAGATCTACTGCAGCCTGTTATTATTTAGGTTATAGGTTTATGTTACCTCATACCTATGCACTCTACGATAGTTTACAATTGAGTCTTTTGTCTCTTTATCTAAGTCAGTTAGTAACTTTTTGATAAATAGACTTAGAATCTTTAGATTAAATTCCTATACGGATTTTAACTTCGGTTCTTATTTAGCTAAGTAATCATTTGAGCCTCTGGAAACAGTAGTTTTCAAATTCTGACCTTTTAGACAGTAATTCTGTTGGTTTCTCTTTTACTGTAGAGTCAGTGAGTTTCATGCACTATCGATGGATGATTTTCACTTTCATAGTTTCGGAATCAATACTTCCGTTACTATTTAGGTTGGATTGTTGCATAAGAGTTAGGCTCCTATTATCCGGAACCTATTATTTTAAGGTCCTTCCGTCTTCGTATGGGCATAGGCCTTTACTCTTTCCGGGTACAGTTTATGTATTTATAAACAGATATCTGTTTATTACTATGGGCGTAAGCTTCTTCTGTCTTTGATGTCTAGTAGAAGGACGTTACGCTCCATTTTATTGTTAATGGATTCTATTAACTATCGGTACTGCTTATGGTATATCATTGACTTAGCAGTTGTGCTTAAGATTTCGGCTCATGAAGTAAGAGTTCTTCTACTTCTTGGGCTTACATTAATAGTGTCGCTATTATAGATTTTTGAAGGCCGCTCATTGCGCTCAGCCATCCACATTCATGAATTTTATCTCAGAAATATCGAGTCCATTTCTGGAGGCCTCTATTGTTAGGTCTATTATCTACTGCTCAGAATGTCATTCACTTAACAGTTGCTACTATAGCTAGGTAGGCTGTCTGTTTCGGCAGTGTCTCCGTTCGGCTGCCCTCTTTGCTCTGGGCTATTTGACCCAGGGCAAGAAAAAGGGGGGGGGGGGGGGAGGGTGTTCCCTTGGGTCACCTGTTTTACTATGAAAACAAGGGGATACCTCCTCCGGAGTTAGTAATTCTGAGCTGTTATTGGGATGGTTGTTTAGTGAGAAGTTTAGGTTTTTAAAATTCATTCAAGTCTTAGTTTTTAAAGTATAGCTTTTGAATATTGCATATGTCAACGGACATGATTATGCAATCCTCAGACACTTTTAGGAGTATAAGAGTCTCTATTCTCTAGACTTACTTTATTTATTGGCTTACTTTAAAAATTATTAGTATAAGGATTATATTGGATATTAATAGAGTACATGGATGTATGAAGCTCAATTTTGGAAGGTGTTGTATCTTTCTAATTTATCATAAATAAGAAAGATACATGTAAGGCCTATTACTTCTTTTTCCCTACAGGGGATGACTCTATTTTATTTTATTGAGCGTATTCCATTTTGCTCTATGTCCTTGGCCCTCCAGCCTTTTTACTATTCAGCTATGTCTGGGTCATTGGTACAGTATAAAAATGTTAAAAAATTTATAGTAATTTATATATTTTTTATACTTACCAATGACCCAGACGGGGATGGCCCTCCCAGGAGTTGGGAACTCTTGCCTCCCCGCTGAGTACATAGCGCTTACCAGGCACTGGTTATTAGAATGATTAATGGCGCCAATTTCGGAACGTCCTTGACACTGCGCATGCGCAGTAGGGGCGAAGTGTGGAGGGCCTTTCAGGACATGTTTTCTTTAGTTTTAGATGCAAATTTTGGGGATTGGGGGGCAAAATTTGTGTTTGGCCCTATATTTTAAGAGTTAGCACCAGCTATGTCTGGGTCATTGGTAAGTATAAAAAATATATAAATTACTATAAATTTTTTAACATTCAGTACCCTCTAGAGGTACTAAGATTAATCCACATAGGTTGTATCAAGGGGCTTCATAGGGGAGCTCTACATTTTACTTATGATCAACTGAAGAAAAGGCATGATGCCCAGATTATTTTTGTCACTCCTGAGGGACTCAAGGATTGACAGTGTAGCCTATGGAGATGGCTTGCTTAATGTAGACTCATTCTTGGACTCTGTTTAAATTGTGTTCTGTACAAGATGAGCGCTTCAGGCCCCGTGGGGCCTCTTGTTTTTTTAACCCTTTACCTAATATGAAAAGCAGACGACACTTGCAAAAAAAATTCTTGATTAACTAATATTTTTATACTGTACCAATGACCCAGACTTAGCTGGTGCTAACTCTAAAAAATCCAGGGCCAAACACAAATTTTGCCCCCCAATCCCCAAAATTTGCATCCAAAACCAAAAGAAATCATGTCCTATAGGACCTCCATACTTCGCCCCTACTGCGCATGCACAGTGTCAAGGACGTTCCGAAATTGGCGCCAATTATCATTCTCTGTTTGGCCCTTCATCAGTCAACATCTCACTGATCTTTGTGCTTGTAAATCTCAGTTTAAAGGATGCCAGACACGTAATTATTGGAGAAATGGTGATTCTAAGGAGGATATAGAAGGAGGAGAGGAAAAAGGAGTGACAAAAAATAATCAGGGCTGTACTTAAAATTTTTTATGAAATTATGTTAAGTTGCCTATTTTCGAGGCATGGGCCTCTTGTTGTCATTCTTGCTAAAAAGTTGCACTGCTCATTCAGTGTTTCCTCTCCCCTGGTCTTCTAAGTCCCCCCTTGCAATTATCCCATGCTTTTGGCATATTTTTGAGAAAGATCATTTCTAAATTCTCTTGGGAGAGTTGCTTGGTTACAGAATGTTTTCTGTTATTTTCCCCATAGTTACGTTTTCACCCATGGGTGTATAAACGTTGTGTTCTGCATCTTCCATCTGATGTTCTGCAGATTCTCCCCTGGGAGTCTCTGTCTTGCATCAGAGAGAGTGTAATTTTGATGACTGATTTCGGGCCAGTTTTTTCAGTGCCTGGAGTCATGTTTTCTGGTGTTTTACACTGTTTGTTTACATTGGCAACAGTCTCTTTTGAGGGGGGCTGTTTGCCTTTGGTGTAGTTTATCTCACTATAAGATACATTTTTATTATCCGTAAGTGTTGCATTAATTATTTAATATAAATTTAAAATTTTTGACCACACTTAGCCATCGGATCCATCGGGGCTCAACGTTACTTTTCAGAAACTTGGGCTTCGCTGAAAAAATATTTTTCAAAAATTATTTTGATTTGCAATTGTTTTTTCATTATTAATGGATCATGTTATTATGTATCTTTGTGTCAGGGGTTTGTGCGAGTAACTAGGACTTGTTGACTTTTCACAATGAAATTGTAATAGGAAGAAATCTTCCTCTGACTTTCATGATCATTGCATTAATTGTAGTCAGTGTTCTCGCACTAATCCCTGTTCTATATGTCAATATTGGGATGACAAACATTGGAAACGTGTGTCACGATATGTTGTTAGTGGAGAAAGGGCTATGCCGGCTCTTTCTCCGCAAGGTCACTCTACTCTCTCAGTTTCTATTTCAGAGGAACAAGAACAGGGTGATGTTTCCATGTTATCTTCCGCAAGTGCGCTTCCGTCGTCACAAATGAATACAGAGCTAGCGGCAAAAGTGCTCATGGAGATTAAACAAATGTCGTCCGCTAGCTCGCCCGGTGTAGCGTCCATTCACCGAATGGTTCGGCAGCCGGGTTCGTCCGATGCGGTCCAGGAGGAAATGTTGGGTGATGCGAGCACTATAAACATTCAACGTGCACACCCAGTGACGGCGGATAGTAGGCGAGATCGGAGGAAGCCTTTGAGTCCGGTTCCTAGCTCGTCCAGGTCCAGCCGGGCCGCGAGCGAGAGAGGCCCCTCTCGCGTACAACAACATCTGGGACCAGATGTTGTGGTACAAAATGTGTCGCAAGTGGAGCATACGTCCGTCGCTCGGGACGCTCCTTTGTATAGGCAGTCCGCGGAGACTGCTCAGGCTTCTTCCTCTCGTCAGCGCACACGACCGCACCTTGGCTACGTGACCGCCGATATTTTACCAGCTTCGGCGATCAGGGATTCTTCGGCGACCAGGTCACACCATCCGGTAGCCAGGGACACGAGGCCGATGGACTCCGGACATTCGCATAGGAAAAGTATGCGGGAGTCATCAGATGCGGAGCTGCCCTCGGCGAAGCAGTGAAAGACTGCGCCTCCGCAGGCCTCGATGTCGGACGTACTTGTGCAGATAGTACAACTTATCGCAGCATCCCAGCAGCCGACAGAAACGGTGTCGGATCGGGAATTATCCGCCGGCGCTGGGTCGGTACGCTCCGCCGAAGCATCGGGGGCGGACGACCGGGAGCATCATGAGGTCCGACCGGATGGTGAAAGGGATACGGATGACTTGGAGCTTTCCCTTTCGGAACAACATAAAGCTGCCGTGGACTTCATCCGGCACTTTCTCCCTCAAGTTGTTCCGTCGGGCCAGACTGCTGCGGTTCCGGACAAGAGAATTATAGCGTCATTGGACTCTGATTTCTTTGAGCGGTTCAGGGACATCGCTCCCGAGTTTCCGTCTCAGTCCAATAATGTTGCAAGAACATTTGAATTATTGAACGACGCTATATTCAAACTTGCTTCCAAAACGGGGAAAGCAGGTTTCATGTCAGCCAATACTCTCAACCTGCCTTTCATTAATGCAAGGAATAAATTCGACACGGCAGGACAGGGTATTCCGAGAGTTCCTCTGCGTATGGACGACGAGGCGGAAGACTTAGAGTTATCATTACCGTCGTCGGCATCTATTCCAACCGCGGTGTTGGAAACAACTATTTCGTCTAACAGAGCCAGTTTAGATGCCTTATCTTACGCAGATCACCTTACTAAGGCGTTATCACTGCGCCTTCAAGGGAAAGAATTTCAGGATATACAATCCTCTTTAAGACTTCTTTCAAGGGCAGTAGCTTATTCCACGTGTAACTCCGCCCTTTCAGTGGCAAACCTGGAGTTGGTTAGACGTGACACAGCCCTAGCTACATCCACACTCGTGGATACTAAGGTGAAGAACTCTCTCAGAGTCGCTTCGGTCTCCGGAGAACTTCTCTTTGACGGCAAACTTTCTGCAATTTATGATAAAATTACAAAGAAAGCTTCGGATTCTCTGCTGTTCAAATCTGCTTCTAAGAAGTCGGACACGGCAGACAAGAGTAAGACAGGCACTTCTGGGTCTAATGCGCCCAAGAGAGGTTCCTATAGAGGTTCCGGTGCGTCCTCTTGGTCTTATTCAAGAGACCGTCAAGGTAGCGACTCTCGTTCGGGACGTCCTTCGGGCCGGGACAACCGGTCGGACGCCCCGAGGTCGACGGGACGAGGTGCGGGTCGTGGAGGACGTGGTTTCTCCTACCGCAGGCCTCGCAGGTCCAGGAGGTGAAGGCTTAAACCTCTATCGCGTACCGGTTGGCGGAAGGTTGTCGAGCTTTTCACAAGAGTGGGCGTCGATTACGGACGACCCTTGGGTGAGAGGAGTGACTTCGGAAGGTCTAAAGATATCCTTCAAACGAAAGCCTCCATTAACTCGAAGTCCAAAATGGACTCAACTTCCGTCAAATCCGCAGAAAAGAGACGCTCTATTATCAGAGGTGCAGTCTCTTTTAATGAAGAACGCGGTAGAGGTCGTAGAAAACCAGGAGACTCCGGGATTCTACAGCCATCTGTTTCTGGTTCCAAAACCAGATGGCTCGTTCCGTCCAGTCATAGATTTGAGCTGGATAAACAAGCTGTTCGTCGCTCCGAAGTTTTATATGGAGACGATTCGGTCGGTCAGAGCGAGTATTCGGGTGAACGATTATGCAACGAGCATAGATCTCAAAGATGCGTACTTTCACGTCATGGTACATCAGAAAGTATCTACGCTTGGCAGTCCTAGGAGTGTTGTATCAATTCCAGGCGATGTGCTTCGGATTGAATCTAGCACCCTGGGCTTTCACTCGGGTAATGAACTCGGTAATGATCTATTTCCGAGCTCATTCGTCTGCGGTAACGTCGGCCTACCTGGACGACAGTCTAAAGAGGTACGGCAAGGAGTTAACGCTTCAGAACGATGATCAGAATCTACTTCTATTGCTCCGACGTCTCGGTTTTATAGTAAACGAGGAGAAGTCGGATCTGGTGCCGTCCAAGTCATTCACACATCTGGGAATGAGCTTCGAGATGCACAACAATCTCGTTCGTCTGCCATTAACCAGAGCGAAATTAGTCAGTTGTTACGCTCGCTATTGTCTGCACGCAGACAAAGTCACGGCGAGAGAATTTATGAGACTGATAGGTCTGTGCGGAGCCTCTGCGGATCTCATTCCGATGGGGCGGTTACGCACGCGTCCTCTCCAAATTTTCTTGACTCAGAATTGGAGTGTGAAAATTCATTCGCTCGACATAGACGTTCTCTTGTCAGATCAAGTGAAACAAGAGATTCAGACTTGGGCAAACATTCAGTGGTTAACTCAGGGAGTTCCGCTGCAGTTGCCGGATCCGAGTTTTACCATTATGACGGATGCCAGTCAAACAGGTTGGGGTGCATCATTGATCCCAACGGATTCGAGATGCCAGGGTCTTTGGGATCCGCAATTCCTGGGCAAGCACATAAACATCAAGGAAATGATGTCAATTTGGCTTGCGTTACGTCATTGGATGGACATTATTCACAATGCTCATGTCCAAATCCTATCCGACAATACGACAGTAGTGGCGTATATACGGAATCAGGGAGGCACTCATTCAGTTCCGTTGTTCAATCTAACGGAAAGAATCCTTCTGTTTGCGCTAGAACATCAGGTTCTTCTTTCGGTCCGTCACATACCGGGTCGTCTGAATGTACTAGCAGACTCCCTTTCACGAAAGGGTCGCTTGTTGCCGTCGGAGTGGACTCTCAACAAACAAGTATTCAATCAGATTTGCTACCAATGGGAACGGCCAATGATAGATTTATTTGCGACACATCTCAACAATCAGTTGCAGACGTATGTGTCTCCGTGTCCGGATCCAAGAGCATTTGCAGTAGACGCTCTGTCGATCCCTTGGGACGGAATGATAGGATATGCGTATCCTCCAGCGCCGTTAATTCAGCAAGTATTGCTAAAGATAAAACAATCTCAATGCAAGATTCTGTTGGTAGCATCTCTGTCTCCACAGAGACCGTGGATAAATCTACTCAGGTGTCTGTTGTGGGACCTACCGCGAAAGCTTCCTCCACGGGAGGATCTTCTTTCGCAGGGGAAATCGCGTCAACTCCATCACAACCCGCAAGGTCTCAACCTTCACGTTTTTCCGTTGTGCGGTCCTTCTTGCATGGCAAGCACATTACAGGACGAGCAGTGGACGTGATTTCTAACTGTAGGAGGACCTCCTCTTCGCTAAGCTATGCAGCTAAGTGGAAGGTTTTGCGTCGTTGGTGTAGGGATCATTCTGTGGATATTTTTGATCCCTCTATACCAGACATTGCAAACTTTCTAGTATACTTGTTTGACAAAATCAAACTGCAGCCTGTTACTATTAAGGGTTATAGGTCTATTGTTATCTGATACCTATGCACATCATGATAGTTTACAAATTGGATCTAATGTCTCTTTATCTAAGTTGGTTAGAAACTTCTCGATAAATAGACCCAGAACTCTTAGGTTAATTCCTAAATGGAATTTAGCTTGGGTTCTTCTTAAACTGAAGGAAAAGCCATTTGAACCTCTTGGGACAGTAGATTTCAAATTCTTATCTTATAAGACAGCTTTTCTCTTAGCTTTCTCTTCTGCTAGAAGAGTCAGTGAGCTTCATGCACTGTCGGTGGATGATTCTCACTATCGTAGTGTCGGGAACACTATCACCTTCACTACTAATGTGGGTTTTTTAGCTAAGAATCAGGCTCCTAATAAATATCCGGAACCTATTGTTATTAAGGCTCTTCTGTCTTCAGACGGGCGTAGGCCTTTACTCTGTCCTGTTAGAGCATTACGTATCTATAAACAGAGATCTCAGTTTATCAGAAAGGGACGAAAACGTTTCTTTCTGTCTTTGATGCCTAATAGAAGGGACATCTCGGTCCATTCTATTGCTAGATGGATTCAATTAACTATCCGTACTGCTTATGAGAGTTTATCTTCTTCTCAGCAGTCTGTGCTTAAGATTTCGGCTCATGAAGTAAGAGCTCTTGCTACTTCTTGGGCTTACGCTAATAGTATTGCTATTACAGATTTAATGAAGGCTGCTTATTGGTCTCAGCCATCCACATTCACGATTTTTATCCCAGAAATATTGAGTCCATTTCTGGAGACCTGCATTGTTTAGGTCCGTTATCTGTTGCTCAGAATGTCGTCCACTAAACAGTTGCAACTATAGTTATGCAGGCTTTCTGTTCCGGCAGTGACTCCGTCCGGCTGCCCTCTTCGCTCTGGGCTATTTGACCCAGGGCAAGGGGAAGGGGGGGGGGGGAGGGTGTTCCCTTGGGGGGGTGGGGAGGGTGTTCCCTTAAGTCACCTGCTTTATAGTGAAAAGCAAGGGAATGCCTCCTCCGAAGTCAGTATTTCTGAGTCGTTTCCGGGATGGTTTTAAAGTGTAATATTAATGTTAAAAATTCATTCATGTCATATTTTTAAAGTGTAGCTCGGTGTGAAGCATTTGTATATGTCAAATGTCAAAGGGGCGTTAATATACAATCCTCGGACACTTTTAAAAGAATATAAAGAGTCTCAATTCTCTGGACTAACTTTATTTATTGGCTTACTTTAAAAATAATTAGTATAAAGGGTTATACTGGATGTTAATAGAGAACATGAATGTTATTGTGCTCAATTATGAAGGGTATTGTATCTTTCTAATTTAACATAAAATAAGAAAGATACATGTAAAGCCTAATACTCCTTTTCTCCTTGAGGGGTTGCCTCTATATTATATAGTTGAGCTTATTGGATTTTCCTCTATGTCCTAGGCCCTCCAGCCTTTTTAATATTCAGCTAAGTCTGGGTCATTGGTACAGTATAAAAATGTTAAAAAATTTATAGTAATTTATATATTTTTTATACTTACCAATGACCCAGACGGGGATGGCCCTCCCAGGAGTTGGGAACTCTTACCTCCCCGCTGAGTACATAGTGCTGACCAGGCACTGCCAGTAAGAATGATAATTGGCGCCAATTTCGGAACGTCCTTGACACTGCGCATGCGCAGTAGGGGCGAAGTATGGAGGTCCTATAGGACATGATTTCTTTTGGTTTTGGATGCAAATTTTGGGGATTGGGGGGCAAAATTTGTGTTTGGCCCTGGATTTTTTAGAGTTAGCACCAGCTAAGTCTGGGTCATTGGTAAGTATAAAAAATATATAAATTACTATAAATTTTTTAACTTTTTTCATTTTTTGTCTCAAAAACATAAGATATGACCCCTCGTTGGAACGAGCTCGTTCCAACGAGGGGTCATAACCTATGTTTTTGAGACACACAATGAAAATTAATTGCCGATTTTTTAGGATAGCGCTGGCCGGATTTGGGCGTTACGTTGGGTAATGGGTTAAAATACTGATTATAAATAGTACTGAAATGGATAATCGGTTTGAAACCAGTTAGCTACCTAACCGATTAGAAAAACCGTCAACCGATTATCCGAAATATAGATAGTGATGTCAAATTCCACATTTAAAGCGTAGTAAATCTGCCGCTTCTCCTTTGTGATAGATTACACATCAAAGCTGCATTGTATATATTGAGAAATAAATGACTTTGGCATTCAAGACTCCGTTAATGATCGGTAGTTTCCATGCGAAATGAGTAATCGCAGAAACTATTCCGTAGTGTGTATACAAACGAATGTTGTCGAGTACTCGACAACATTTGCTTTGTACACACTATGGAATAGTTTGAGAATACTGCTTTCCAATTCCTATAGTTTTGATCCCATATTCGGTGAAATAATGGCCACGGATGACCGGATATTATCCAGTTTTTGCTCTTGGTTATTCGGTTATGAAAATGAGCCAACCGTTTCAGCCCTAATTATAAATTGTGTTTTTCCTCCTGAAACATAATTTATTTCCCCTGAATGTAATGAAGTCAACAAGCTTGCTCCACTGTATGTCATAAGCTCTGGCTTGGTAGGAAAAAAGAGAAAGTAAACAAACACTAAAGCTTTCTGATAATTTGTTACTGGAATGTACATACAAGAAGAATCAATCCCTTGATAACACCTTATTTTTGGGGTAGATTTGTTTGGGTAGTGAAGTTAACTCTTTACCCAATGCAGACGATATCAAAATTTATTATTTTAAATATCATTTTTTCAAAACATTTCAACAAAACCATATTGTGTGACCCCTCGTTGGAACGACTTCGACAAGCTCGTTCCAACGAGGGGTCACATGATATGGTTTTGTTGAAATTTTTGCAAAAATAATATTTTTTCAACTACTGAATTTGCATATTACGTGGGTGGATGCGGCCGATTCGTTGGGTAAAGGGTTGAGGCACAATCTGATTGGATAATATGAAAATCCATGTAAGAGTGAATTTGTTACAACAGAGTTAATAAATTGTATTTATCCCATAAATGGAAGTTTATTCGAACAATAAAAGTCTTGGATACATTTTTGCTTTGTTCACCTAGTAGCAGCTGCTAGTAGGTTGATAAATTTTCCCCATAGGTTTAACCCTGAAAGAATTTATTCCTACAGTAGAGACAGACTTATTGACCTCTACCGCATTTGTCTTGTCATGACCTGTTTTCTGTTTGTGGGAGACAAAATAAACCAACATTATCAAACGTTGACTGTCACTGAAATGTTTCGTTTCAGAATAAATGACACATTTCAATTTTGTCTAACAATAAAACGAACAACAATTAACAAAGAAAACAGAAAGTAAATGAATCGAAACCAAGCGTTGAAAAGCATACAAGTTCGATTGTGAAAAGCGGTGGCATGATGATTGATGTTTCATTTTCCAAATTAGGAAAGTGTAAGTAAACAAATGCATGCGTGTCATCTGCTTTGTTTATAAAACTCAAGTTGAATCGATGACAAAAAGAATAACAATAAACAACAAAAATAAGAAAGATAAACAATGTTCATTTAATAAAGTATTTTTGCAAGTTTAGCTAAAGTTAGTAGGGGAATTTATTTTTGGCAGTTTTGCTTGTCGATGGAATTGAACCAATGTGCTTCTCACTTCTCGCAGTGTTTTGTAGCGAGTAACAGCACGATTTCACCATGACTCTGCTTTAAATGATTTATGGGATAAACAAAATAAACGTATAGTGTTTTCAAGTAAAAAATTTATTCTACTCGTAGGATTAAGAATGAAACCGACGAGCCAAAGTCTCGTCGGTTTCATTCTTAATCCTACGAGTAGAATAAATTTTTTATTTGAAAACACTATACGTTTATTCTATATTTCTGGGTTTTGCATTCTTTACAGTTTAAGTGTATTGGAATAATTTGTGTTCAATTACTGCCATAAACTGCACATAAAATTCCCGTGAATAAGTTTACAAACAAGCATGGAGTACTGCTTTTATTATTAATACCAGATTTATTGTATTTTGCCATTCAAGTCTTTTTGTAAACATCGGGTAACACTCAACATGTTCATCCTTATACACGGCCTCGTTGAATTTCTTGAAAGTCCAGAAATTTAGGAATCTCATGTCAAGGGTATGGAAAGAATAGTGGAACATTCTTTGTAAACCCTGGAACATCAAATGCAACTGCAAATCAGAGGGCTTTATTCTGGAAATATTCAGCTGGCCCCATGTTGAACTTGTGTCAGTGATGCCTTGTTTATTCAGGTCACATACTTCTGCATAAATGCTAATCATGACCACAACATGGAGATAAAGTCAAGTTCAATTAATTGTTTATACCCATGTTGCACATTTTGGATGACTTCTACCCCAATCTTTGAGGACTGGGTTCTATTTTACCAGTAAAACAGCTTGTTTGTCACAGTACGCAAGCACTGCTTCACTTCTTGGGGGTTCCCACGGAGGAGTTATCCCTTGGACCACAGATAGAATTGCGAAACAATTTTAAAATTGGCAGTGTTGAACACAAAACCCTTAACCTTTGAGGGCTTGAATAATTTCTAACAAATGTCCATCCATCTACATCTGCAGATGCTGAGGCTTGGCATTGAATTTTAGCTGGGTCTTGGCTGCCAATATTGGCCACCAAGACATTACCCTAGTTCCTCATGGGAACCCATGAAGTGAAGTAAATCTTGTTTACTGTGATAAACAAGCTCTCTTTTACTGGTAAAATAGGACCTGGTAACCATTGCCTGGGGTGGACGTCCTCAAAAATGGGCAACATGGGTATAAATGATTGGCTGGACTTCACTTTATATCCATGTTGCAGTCATAATTACCCATTGTAAACAAATGTGTGACCTTAAACACTAAGAAATAAATAAGACTACACGAAAGTACTGCCAGTGCAGCTTGATTATCATCTGTCAGACTCCATCTTGATTCCATGTCAGAAAGCCCATCAAAAGTTGGAATAAGGTAGGTGCTACCCTTGAACTAACATGGATGCATAAATGTGTGCAGACTTGCTCTTGTTGAAGAGTTCCTGTGTTTTTTGCTTGAAAACCTTTTAGTGTTTTAGGAATGTTGAGTTTGTATTAGATGACAAAATGCATGTTGACCCTTCACCTGACATAACTGTAATATCCCACCAGCACTGTACTAAATCTCGCATTTCAAATTTTAATATTTTTCTTTAAATTTGGCCTCCAAAACATAGTTTATGACCTCTCACTGGAACGATCTTGCTGAGCTCTTTCCAATGAGGTGCAATAAGTTATGTTTTTGGTGGATATAAAAAAATTGCATATTTATTCAAGAACATTACTTGCAAGTTTTGAGGTTGTCCCAGGGAAGGATAGTTCACCACTGGAACCCTAGGAAGTGAAGCTGTGTTTGATTACTGTGGTAAGCCAGCTGTGTTTTACTAATGAAATAGGGCCTGGTCACCAAAGCCTGGGGTGGAAGTCCTCTTAAATGGGTGACATGGGTATAAACGACTGCCTGGACTTGACAGGACCCATTTGCTGATGTCTGGGATGGGTGTCCTCCAAGTAGGTAGCACAGGTAGAAATGAATGCATTGACTTTGCACCTGTGTTTTGATCATGATATAGCTATCGATGTTGAAGGTGATATTAAACACCAATATATAATAATACATAAGGCCACACAAAGTATATCTTCTGTTTCTCAGGCCATTATTTGTGAAATTGCATGCAGGTGAGCGTTTTTTTATTTTATTTTTTATTTCAGTAATTACTTCTTTGCCATCAAAAGTTCATGTTCTTGGTTCAAGTTTTAGGCCTCATAATCTACAGAATAGCATGGGTGGTGGTGTATTTCATCCCTTGAGTGCAAGAAGTCTTTGCAATGCTAAAGCATTGCAAAGCCTTCTTGCACTCAAGGGACAAATTCATCAATTTTTTTAACTTGGGTAAAATATCAAACATAAACCATTTAATTTTAATTTTTTTAAGTTTAAATTGGTTATAAAAAGAGAGCATGAGCAGCCAAAAGGACCATGCGGGAGGGCCTGAGAAACAGATTTTTTATTTTTTTAGGCCTAATCTTGAGTTTATATTGAAATTGTTTTTGTGATGTAGCCATGTTTTCCACACAGAAAATTAAACCCCGATAAATAATTAGGTTTTAATAAATAAATAACAGCAAAGCTAAGCTTAATGAACATGTCATCGGGAAATTAAAGAACGCAAGAAAATTTTACCTTTGTTTTGAATTCACCCAAAGATGTGTGTTTGTGTCTAAAATGGCAGCTTTCAACATTATTTGACTCAAGCTTTGATGAAAAAAATACTACCATTCACATTTCAAAAATATCTTGCATGCGAATGACAGTAATGCCATATGCACATCTCACAGTAAGTGCCTTTTTTCGTTTAATGAGTTTTTTTGTTTTTTATTCTTGTAATTTTTTGTTAGGGCATCTGAGCTCTATCCAATAAATAGTAATAATATATTTCTATGAACAAAATTTTAATGCATTGTATACAACATTGCTAATGGCAAACTATCAACAAAAATACTCCTTTCAAAATACATTGTATAAAATCATCCAAATGTAAAAATTCAAAGTACGAAGCCTGATTAATATATTAGAATATTGAGGGTATTAAATTTTAGATTTTATATAGGGACTACTTCCTATAAGTTATTCAATCAAATTATCAAATAAATTTTATGGATAGATGTTTTTGTTATGAAATAGAATTATGTGATCAAATAAAACAAAATAGAAGAAAATTATTGTAATTTTTCTGTTTTGGGGAATTTTTTGGTTCATATTTTGTCTAGACACAAAAGTAAGATTGGCACAAGCTGTTTATACGCACCAAAGTTATTCACTGTCATGAAGTTGTTCCCTGAGGAAGTGTCACATGATGATTTAGCTTCCTGTCTTTTGACTTGATAGAACCCTGGCTACTGAAGAGTAGTTAGTCATGTTAACCCTTGGAACTCTTGTTGCATCTTCCAAGTCAATTCTGTGGAAGCAGTTGGAACAGGTAACATTTATTATTTGGTGGTAGCCCAATTAATATTTTCAACGGGTAGCCTTGTAATATTGATTGGTCGACCCCACTCTTTAACTTAGCAGCAACCTACTTAATGGAAATATGACGTATTGTGTTTCAGTATCGGAAAAACGTCCTCGTGTGGTCAAAGGGTTAAGATTAACTTCACAAGTATTGATGGGGATGTTCTATGGCCATTGTTAACCCTTCAGCTTGCCTCTGTGATGTGGTTATGTAGCGTGACCAGCGTTGTTTTCTTCATTCTTCTCAAATACAACGTGAATATTTTTAACTTACACCGAATGTGCTTTGGTAACCCAAAATAACAAACAATTTTAAAAATGTGCAACTGGCACGCAGCTGCGGCTATTTAACCCTTTACCCAATGTAACTGCCAAAACCGTCCAGCGCTATTCACAAAAATCGCTAATTAATTTTCATTATTTTTTTCATTTTTTGTCTCAAACACATAGGTTATGACCCCTCATTGGAACGAGCTCGTTCCAAAGAGGGGTCATAACCTATGTTTTTGAGTTATTCAAGAATTTTGTTTGCAAGTATCATCTGCTTTTCATGTTAACTGGTAGAGTGCTGGAAGCCCATATTTGGGCTTTATTCTGAAGTACAGGTACCACCGCTTGAAGGCTCATATTCAGTCAATGTGCTCTGTATTATCTTTGAGGTGATATCATTTAGTCTGTAAGGGTTTGCCTTGTTAAAATTTATGGGAGAGTGCCCAAGGGCACTCTCCCATAAATTGTAACAAGGCAAAGACATGTGTACAAGATTTGAAGGCCGAAAATAATTTAGCACTCTACCAGTTAAGTAAAGGGTTAAAAACGATCACACAAACTGTCATTCTTGCACTACTGGATACATAACTCTACTCACATAGTAATGTACACTGAAAAGTAATATGTTTGATCACAGGCAGAACATTTGATCACGGACAAACAAACGTGCAGACCGTAAATTTAACATCCTTACTTTTTGGGCTGCTCAACATCCGCTCGCAGCTACAAAGATGTTTTAATCAATTCTGTGTTGTCCAATATATTCTGCTCGACACAGTGACACAGGTAGCCTTTTTATGGTCGTGTTGAGGTGGGTGGGTGAAAACTGATGAATTTCCGACAATTTAGCGGTGCAAATAATTGCCGTCTGCTATTAGCGGTGATGCAATGCATAACTAATATCTGTCTGAATTAGAGATTCCCATAATTATGATGGACATCCCCACATTAACTAGATAAATTATGTCTGACAAGCGGAAAAATATATTTTATTAGCTCACCTGGCCCCAAGGGCCATGTGAGCTATTGCCATCACTTGGCGTCTGTCGTCTAAACTTTTCACATTTTCATCCTCTCTGGAACTACTGAGCGAATGGTCTATGGGAGGTCCCCTGCAAACGATCCTCATTTTGTTCCCGTCAGACGAAAAACGTGGCTGCTCAAGGCATTCTTTGATTTTGATTGGTCGATTTTCAAAAATCTTCTCGGAAACTACATGGCCAAATGTTTTGAAACTTCACATGATTCATGACTGGGATACCCTCTACCAACGGTCCTCATTTAATGTTGATCAGGTTGGAAACATGGCCGGGATTGCAGCTCATAGTTACTATGGAAACCCTATGGGAAATCACATTTTCATCTTACCTGAATCTACTTGGCCAATGTGAACCAAACTAGGCACAAATAATGTATGGGAAGACCTCTGAAAACAGTCATCATTTGGTTTCGCTCAGATGAAGGCGCATGGCAGCCAGCTGAATTCTTTGATTCTGATTAGAATAATTGGGGGATATGAAATTAGTTCTTCCAGGTGAGCGATTGTAGGCTCTTTAGAGCCTCTTGTTTAAACATTGGTGACCCAAGTCGGAAGTGGAAAAGAAAAAAAAAAACGACGTTTCGTTTAAGACCAAATTCTACGAATTTCGGACTAAAACCAATGCCACTTTTCACTTGTATTGTTTCGCTTGCTGCCCAGAACACCAAGAAGTGAAGCACAGCATATGCCCTATGGGAAACTCATCCTGTGTTATTGGTAGAACATCCCGGTGAAGTAAAGCAGTTTTTGTTTGCCGTGGTAAACAAGCTGTCTTACTAGTAAAATAGGACCCGGTCACCAATACCTGGGGTGGAAGTCCTCTAAAATGGGCAACTTTGATATAAACGATTGTTTGGACTTTGTTTATTTACATCAATGTTGCGGTTACGATTAGCCATTGTGCAGAAATATGTGATCTTAAGACATCAGTAAATAAATAAATACTAGTAAAACAGGACCTGGTACCAACACCCCTGGTATGTCTAAAGTGACAGAAAGGTATTAACAGTTTGCCAAAACATTACTGAACACTTGTGTTGCTGAGTTGATTTGCCATAGATGCTGAATGTGACAAATACAAATAATCACTCGTTGCCATTAACCCATTGAACACGGGTGGTATCTTCCATGTCAGTTGAAATGCAGCAATTAGAAGAGTCCATATTCTTTATTTGGGGGTAGATCAATCAATATTTTCAGCGTGCAGCCTTGGGGCTGCACGTTTGAAATATCGATTGGTCTACACCATCCTTAACTTAGCAGGCATCCTACTCAATGAAAGTATGACGTACCATGACCCTGGGCCGGTAAAAAGGGCTCTCGGTTTCAAAGGGTTAATCTGTCATTTAGAGTACATGCTGTCTCGAAATTAAACGGGTGTTGATTTCTTTTTCATGAACAATAGTCACAACTGAATCGGATTTTAAAAACCATTTACTATTTGCATGTGGGATTTTTGAAGGTGTAGTGCATGTTGCATGTGATTAGATAGATCCGTTTTAACCTCACTGCTGCTTTGTTCTATATTCTTATAACCAAGCCAGAAAATAAGCAGACTGTCATCTGCAAAATGAGGTCCCCAGAGGGTGAATTTAGTGATGCTACCCTGCACAGCAGGGTAGCATCACTAAATTTACCCTCTGTGAACCTCAACCTGAATCAAGGTCTCAAAACTAAAAAAGAGTACCCAGAGGATAAATTGGCCCACTGTATGGGATAGCATCATCAAATTTACCCTCTGGAGACCTCATTTTGCAAATGTCCGACTGCTTATTTTCAGGCCTGCTTATAACAAGGCATACCATTGTAATAGCTGGACAATTTACTGTTGTAGATAAAATTCTACCTTATTGGTAGAGTGGAATACTGTTAGTGATAGCCAGCCACATGACTGGGGGAAAATATTCAATTAACAGAAATTTGGGTCATTTTCCTATCTCTCAGTTATAAATTGAGTATTTAATCTATTCAATCTGGATTGGCAGAGCTCTCTGAGGTCTGTCAAACAAGATATAATAGATTAAATGCCTATTTGAATGTAGTGAGGACAAAAATGTTAATGAATGTGGGGAATTCTTTGGATGCCTCAGTAATTCTTGGACAGATTTTTAGTTCAATTAACAGAAGTTTACTCTATAACCTTTTTTGCACAGGTGGGATTTGTACTGAAGGTATGGTGAATGGTTTTGGTTTTTGTAAGTTATATACAGTTAACAGAATTATTCAATTAAAGGTTATACAGTTAAGTGGGCCCCACTGTATAGCAAGTCTGTAACCAAAGTCTGGAGTGCAAGTCATCAGAAATGGCAACCTGTAAACAACTGGCTAAACTTGACTCTAGTGCAGGACGTCATTTTCAAACCCATTAACTGGTAGAGTTCTAAATTATTTTTGTTTGTCAGAATTTATTGACATGTCTTTGCCTTATTACCATTTGTGGGAGGTGCCAACAGCCACTTTCCCATAAATTGTAAGAAAGCAACTCCACACAGAGTAAATAATTTCTCTTCAAAGGTAAAATGAAGCACATCTACGGAATATGGAGCCTTCAAGTTCTGGAACCTGTATTTCTGAGTAAAGCCCAAATATGGGCTTCCAACACTCTACCAGTTAAACACCTATTGTGACTTGCAGGCCCGAAGCTAGGAGCTTAAAATCACCCGACATAGTGGACGAACAGACATACCCGGAGTGCGTAGTGGGGGAGTGTATGGGAGTGGGCGACCCCCTCCCATACTCTCCCCACCTAGGTGCGTAGCCCCCTCCCATTGGTGGGGATTGGGGACCTCCCCCGAGAAAATTTTGTAAAAGACAAGCCTTTGATAACGATTCTAGAGTATCTTGGCTTATGAGATCCGGCTTTTCTAGCAGCTCAATAGGGCATGATTAAGATGTTCCATTTCCGACAGATTTTCTCGATATTTCGGCAATATTCGGAATATTGCCGAAAGATGGAGAGAATCTGTCAGAAAGGGACATCCGTACGACTAGGCTTTGTCGGTCAGAATTTTATTTTCGACGGCTATTGAAAATTTCTGACGGAGTCGGTCATATGGAGGCGGTTCGGCCGCTTCCCCTTTCTTCGGCCCTGATGACTTGTAAACCTTGTTTCTTGGAAGAATGCAGTAATTTCATGTGGTCAGAATCACCTGCATTGACATTTTACCTAACCCGACATGTAGTGTTGTGGGGGTATGTATGGTCCCTTGCTTCGGCCCTGATGACTTGTAAACCTTGTTTCTTGGAAGAGTGCAGTAATTTCATGTGGTCAGAATCACCTGCATTGACATTTTACCCAACCCGACATGTAGTGTTGTGGGGGTATGTATGGTTGTCTAGAGAGGTAATTTAGGGAGGCGTGTATGTACCCTGTTCTTCTAGTCTTGCGGTGTTGTGGGGGCATTTCTTGTCAAGTATGGTAGTATATAATGCACTATAGGTACCCTGGTGGTCTACTGTTATTCCCCAGTACTACAAAACCACCTGATAGGTTGTACTATCCTATCGGAATACTAGGTCATGAGGTTGTGTATCGTATGCTTGGTTTCTAGTACCGTAGAAGTCAGTAGCAATTGAACATGGCTGAAAGGGTGGTAGAAGGATGTAGTATTGGGTAAATACAGGGGAAACTTATTAAAGGATAGATAAGCGAAGTCGTATTAGAAGCCTACGGCGAAACTACCCGCATAGGAGCTAGGAATCTCACTTATGGAATCCCTTTTACGATATCCCACTATGAGAATCCCCTTTTAGGATATGTCTGTGGTTACAGAATCCATATTTTCGTTGTATATGCCGCATGTGTTGTGCGCACACTGTGCATTTTCACATGCGCACATACCGGCACATTTGACATGTGTTACATGCGATGAACACGCATTGTGACACATGGTGCACTAGCAAACAAGCAAATTCCACCAAACATCAACCCCACGTTTCGTGGAAACCCTTTCTAATACCCGACTGTGCTTAAAGAATCCTTTTTTCATCACGTGCTGCATGTGGTGTGTATTTTCACACAATTACACGTGCTGTCTGCAAGGCTAAGGGGTGATTGAAGACTATAGTATCGGTTGACTGCAGTGGAAGTTGATTATAGGATAGATTATGGTGAATATGGGTAAGTCATCAGCAGAGTTCTAAGACCAATGGAGGCCAAGGTGTGGTCTGGAAGCCATGCGTCGTACTAGGAGCGACGACAATCGTGATGAGATAGATATCCTCGAGAAGATATCCAAAAGGTACCCTCCAACAAATATTCCCCAACGCCCGTATGTGCTTCATGTGTTGTGCGCACATTGTGCACTAGCACATGCTGGGAGCGCCAATATTTGAGGAATAGTGCATGGCTTGTCGTTGACTACGCCCATTTTGTGCCCAGTGAGGTCGTGTAGTTCCCGACGCGAAGCGGAGGGAACTACACCACCTCACTGGGCACTGTATGGGCGCAGTCAACGACAAGCCATGCACTAGTCCTTATATTATATCGAAGAACACAAAATTGCAAATTAACCAAATCTACAATCCAAATTGTAAACATGTAATGGTGTTTTTATTTTAAACAATAAAGGAGAAATGAGAATAATGTGTGAATATTGATAATTGTTCGACACAATGATACCATTCCTCGCCTCTGTCAAAGTCTCACTCCGGGTTCTAAGGGCAGATCACGACTCGTCTTCGACTGTCGTGATCTGCTCTTAGAACCCGGAGCTCGACTCGGATACATATTTTGTACATCCACATTATGGTAATAATCTCTATTTATCGGAACGTATCACCTCGGAAAACTTTGCGTCTATTCTTGCGACACTTAAAAAAAAACAAGTGTATATTTTTTTTTATGTAAATCGAATTGTCTAATTGGTGGCCGCGATTTTCTGCCACCATTTTGGATAAATCGTTGCTTTGTACGTTTTTATAACCAGAAAATGCATATATTGCCCGTGCTGAAAATAGAAAACATATAGTGCCCTCATGTGGTGACCCTTCAGCTCTGTGCTGGACAACTACACGAAATAGAGTATCACCTTGCAGCCAATCAGAATGCAAGGAAGTCACGTGAGGTATAATATATGTCTATGTACTGCACAATGTGCGCACAACACATGCAGTACCTCTGCACATTCGACAAAAGAAGGATTCTCTAACTACAGAGATACCCTAAAAAGGGATTCTCCAAGTGGGATTCCGTAAAAGGGATTCCATAAGAATACAGAAAATCAGAACAAAGTGAATACATGTCTTTTCTATACATACAACACCACAACGCCCAAGAACGTGGTTGAATGAGTGCTATTTTTTCTGCAGATAATGTTGCCAAAAACGGAAGCGGAAGAGAGAAACAATATAAGAAAAGCGATTCTTGTGGAGGGATATTGTCAAGTAACAAAGAAAGGTTCATACAACTATTGGATACATTAAAGGGGTTAGAAATTCCCATCCTGTGTTTGAATACCTCAGTTTATTTTCTGGATACATGTAAATCGAGCATAATTCCATTTCCCTATATTCTCGGAGCACTTCTAAGAAACCGTGCAAACGTGGCTGACACTTTTTCACCCTGCAGGAATAAAGAAACTTAGAAACGGGTATTATTATACCCCCGCAAACAAAGTTTGGGGGGTATATAGGAATCACCCTGGCCGTCCGTCCGTCCGTCTGTCGTCCGTCTGTCTGTCTGTCCATCCTTATAAGCGCAACTCCTCCTAAACCGTTTGAAGAATTTTCTTGAAACTTTACACAATGGAAGAACTCCATATGAAGATGTGCATGAAGCAATATAATTCCGTTGACATTTCCAAGGGGAGATAATCTAACTTATACATTTCTGTCCATCCTTATAAGCGCATCTCCTCCTAAACCGTTTGAAGAATTTTCATGAAACTTTACACAATGGAAGAACTCCATATGAAGATGTGCATGAAGCAATATAATTCCGTTCTGACATTTCCAAGGGGAGATAATCTTACTGATACATTTCAGGTGCGGGGGGTATCACTTTGTGAGCTTGCTCACAGTATCTCTAGTTATTATTATTATTACTGTTATTGTATTATTATTATTGTTATTATTTTTATTATTATTATTATTATTATTATTATTATTATTATTATTATTATTATTATTATTATTATTATAGCCGATAAGAATAAAAAGGGGTGCATCTGTCTTGCAATAGGTCTGCATGTTGCACCAAGATTGTCTTGGATGGTGAACTCTCAAAGAACAAATACAATACTGTCAGTATAAAAACAAAATGTACAAAATTAAGTTTCTCATAATTTATATGTAAAAAGTTCGTAAGTAATGTTCTTTGTAAATTTTATGTTGGACAGTTTGGTGATATGTGTCGTCAGTGATTGGGAGGGGGGGGGGGGGGCTGTATAATATTCCCTAGCCCCCAGACCGGAGACTGGTATGTAAAAGTCGCTTGACCTAACATTTCTTTTGCGACTGAATCGGATATGAAGCGGTTCTATGTAAAAAAAAAACTCTGCGTAAAAAGTTTTATTCGCCGATTTCGTTTCTTTCTGTTTTTCTATCACTGGATTTTTGATGCTTTCGATTTTTTTTTTTTTTTTTTGTATTTCTCAGTTCACTTTTCCAATATTTGGGTGTAGCATTTTTTATTCCCAGGTAAACTGTGAAAGGAGTTTTTATGTTGAATCGTGTGGGAAAAGCTTCAAAGGTCAGGAAGCCTCTGTCATTGAAGAAGAAAAACCCTTGTGCCACCAGTTCGGTTGAAAACAGTTCATTCCTAATTTTGATATTTTCGTTAAAGAAAACTGGCTGGGACCCAAAAATTTCGGAATCGGAATGCTTTTTCGTTTTATTAAACCTTCTTTTGTGCAAGAACCAGATTTTGCAATCGCTGTGCTTTTGCAGATCGTCCAAATCAGGGGGTTTCCAAAAAGCTGCATTGTTGGAGTCAGTCAGCTTCTTTATCCAAATCATTTTTGATGAGTGGGAATATACCAAATGCTTGGACATTTAAGCACCCCCCCCCCCCCCCCCGACTGTCAGTTTGATTTATAAGAACACTCCGTTTAACCTTTTCGTTTCTCTCGTCGCCCATAAGTAATTGAATTAACTTTTAGAAGCCGGGAGACGAGTTTTCTTGCCTTTGATGTAATACGGTAGGTAATCTGGCTGTGACGGTTCGGCTATCGTTGGGCTGGGAGGGGGGATAAAACACTGAGCAGGTGCTTCTAGTCATGTGTCGTCTGCCTGAATAGGCAGACGACACTTGACTAGAAGCACCTGCTTTACTGTAAGTTTTTAGTGGTACGTCAAGTTCAATAAATTCATTCTGATTCCCAGGGTTCTAAGAGTTAAGTGTTGATTGTATAGTTTCTAGCACGTTTTCGGGTGGACTTTGTCAGTACTGATACACAGTGTATTAATATTGGAAGGGCCATGGTTTTCACAGAAATGGCTTTTCCAATTAGGGTACGATTTCTAAAGGACTAGTCATTGAGAAGCGCTTTCATCTTAGAGGTGGGGGCGCGGTGGCGTTGCGGTAACCGGTTCTCGTCAGATCACCGAAGTTAAGCAACGTCGAGCCCGGATAATCCTCGGATGGGTGGCCGTCTGGGCGATCGATTCGGACTCTCTCGTTGTGTCCTCGGGCAAGGCACTTCACTCCGACTGTCCACATGGGGGTACGATGACGCCGTGTACTAAGGCGTACTGCACGTCGATGGTGCGCATGTCTTCAACCAATCTAACCCTGCCTGTGCTACAGTGCGGAGTTACGATGTTTGGGAGCTGGCAGCTGCTCGTCGTTGCTCGGTGGTTGTCACCGGGTACTCGGCTTCCTCCACCCGTAAAAACTGTCACGGTCATGATTAGCCATTGTGCATAAGTATGTGATCTTGAACACCAATAAAAAAATAAATAAATCTTAGAGGTTTTTTCCATGTAATTTTAAAAATACATATTATCGTCACTAAATAGATTGTAAGTATATACCTAAAAATTTGAACTTACCTCTGTAGTTCCATTGTATGTGACGATTTGGGATCACTTTTTCATTCCATCCTTTTTTGGATCCTATCCATATAATCTGGATTTTCTCGAAATTGACTGCTCTGCAAGCGAGTTGGGGAGCCCAAAAGCAGAATTCTGTGTGTCCATCATCACTCAGAAATAATGTTGTGTCGTCTGCATATTGACTAATGAGATGTTCGGACTTGTTTATTTTGATTCCATTGATATCGTGGTGGTATTGTATTGCTGAACTGGATATCCCAACGCGTAAAATTATTAGATGAGGGGGGGGGGGGGGGGGGGGGGGGGGATAACGGGTTAACCTGTCTTACTCCTCTCTGTAAATCGATTTTTTTTTGCGAACAGTGTCCATTGTTTAACATGTAGCTGGAGATATTACTGTAAAAGGTGTTAAACCGGTTTATGATGGAGGGACCAAAGTTAAAGAAATTCCACGGAGTTAAAAATTTATTCAAAATCGCGTTATGATAAAATTCCGGCAATGTTTTGTTTCTCACATTTTCTATCAAGTCAAAAGTTAAACGGATGGATTCTCTGATATATCTTTCTTTTCATAAACCCAAGCTGAGTTCCCGATATTAGTTTGGGTAGGGCTGTTTTAACCCTTTATCTAACATGAAAAGCAGACGACACTTGCAATAAAAATTCTTGAATAACTAGTTTTTTTAAATTTTTTGTCTCAAAAACATAGGTTATGACCCCTCGTTGGAACGAGCTCGACGAGCTCGTTCCAACGAGGGGCCATAACCTATGTTTTTGAGACAAAAAATTAAAAAATACTGAAAATTAATTGGCGAATTTTGAGAATAGCGCTGGCCAGTTTTGGACGTTTAGTTGGGTAAAGGGTTAAACCATTTGCTGTGGCTGTTGAGGCTATTTTTAGTGTCAACATTAATTAGGGATATTGGCGTCCATTCTTTATGAACTCCTTTGGTTTGTTTTGTGTTGAGATACAGGTAATTGTACCGGTTCGTTGAGTGATAGATAGTTGTTTAACAGTGTTTGTAACTGTAGATTGTTGAGCTCATCAGGAACCTACCGATATATCCATGGTTTTGTAGCAGTTAGGGACACCAGCAGACCACCAGGGTACCTGCAGTACATCCTATACTACCGTACACGACAACGAAAACACACCCTACCGCACCGCAAGACTGGTAGAATAACAGGGTACATACAGTACGCCCTAAAGTACCGCACAGGACAACCATGCATACCCCACAACACTGTATTACGTACTACCTACTGATAGTGGTACCAAGGGGTAACATTGAACCAGCAGGGGTACAGACCTCAAATCCTGTACTACTGCACTTGACAACAATCCATTACCCCCACCCCCACGTCGCAATACCGCTTGACCTAACATAACGTACAAACCATACCAGTTATATAGGATAACACACAGCCTTCGGCAGGTAAATAGTATAAAGGGTTAAGATGGGACCTACAGGTGTATATACCGCCCAGACTATACAACCGTTTTAAACTACCAGGCATTACCCCCACCCACAATATCGCTTGGTCTAGCATTACGTTTTACCTATTATGTAGGGGCATAATAACACCTTGAGTGGATCAATAATACTAAAGGCTAACAATGGGCCTACAGGGATACAGTCCATACATCATATATTACAATTCTAAACTACCAAGGACTACCTCACAATGCCACATTAGATAACCATGTATTACCCCCACCCACCCACAATACCACATGGCATAGCATTACGTACTACCTATACCAGTCACAGGATAGTTTAAAGCATTAGGTGGATCAGTAGTACCAATGGCCAACGAGAGACCTACGGGGGTATAAAAATACCGCCCCTGCTATACTACCTTTCAGTCCAGTCCGAGAAGCCCCACACCCCTGACCCGAACAACATTATGTCGGATCTGGTTATACAGTGGACAACAACAGCAGTCAACGTCTTTATGACGCCGAGTGCGTATCATGGCGTCACGACGTAATTGGCAATGCCAACCGTTTCGCGGGAACCTGTTTGAAGAAAAATCTCACCTTTCTCATCAATTTTCCCCTCACATGCCCATACCATATACCCCAGGTCATACCTATGCACATATCACGAGATATACCAAAGCATGCTATATATGCAGTGCGTCCCCCATTTGCCGTATCTAGCTGGTTGGAGCCGAAGATTTTCTCATGAAAAAGAACCCCCCCCCCCCCCCAACAAAGCTTCGAACGGTTCCTCTGGAAATTTAACACCAGTTTCTCCCCAAAGCTCCGGGTACTGGAGCAATATCGGGTACATGCTCTACCACTTTCGTACATTTTGTGCGGAGCAACAACCCGCAGTTTGAGATCTTCTTGAAAAAAAATGAAATTTATTTTAGAAGAGTCAAATTTCACGTAAACGAACTGAAATTGCCCTAAATAATCAGAAAAAAGTACTATTACGAACATCCCTTAAAATATATATCATATATGCTGTGGGTGGGTGGCACCGACGGCCTCATTGGAATCGGGCATAATCTGCATTAACTTAACCCTTTACCTAACATGACGGCCAAAACCGGCCAGCGCTATTCACAAAAATACTATCCAATTTTCATTATTTTTAATTTTTTATCACAAAAACATAGCTTATGACCCCTCCAATGAGAGGTCATAAGCTACGTTTTTGTGATAAAAAAATTAAAAGAATTAGTTGTTCAAGTATTTTATTTGCAAGTGTCGTCTGCTTTTTTGTTAGTTAAAGGGTTAAAACGAAAATGACAAAAGATAATATAGGAAGTGAAGCATACGCCCAATGATTCGGCGATGAACCGAAATCCCTTCTCATCCCACACCTCTCGATCGTTTCTGGAGTCCACATTACTGCAACAATTTTTCACCAATAGAAAAGAAATGTCACCATTTCCAAGTCGTGGATGAATATCCCAGCATTATTAGCTCCTCTGATTGAAAGTCCGGATGAGCTATTGTGATTACTCACCGTCTGTCGCCTGTCGTCCGTGAACATAGTGTTTGCACCTTCTCCTCCAAAACCGCTGAACCGATATAAGTCAAATTTGAGGTGATTGCGTGTTCTGACATCGCATTTTGTTTCAGTTCAAATCAACTTGCCCTGCCCCATAGGACGGATTGGTACCAAGCCTGGAAATTTTCCAAAATTTCAAAAACTCTTCTTCTCCTGAACCAGTGGGTATAATGACTTGATATTTGGCACGGGACTTCCATTTGAGATGTAGAATCAAATTTGTTCATAAGAAGTTTGTGGATCTAAATTTGCGTTTGTAGTGGGAGGGGCAAGATTTTGGCCCACCCGTATCTTTTGATATATGGTATATACCATCCTTAGTAGAGTTAAAGTGAAGCCCCTGTGTTAATATTTGGGCTCCCTATTGGAGCCCGAATTTTAACTTCGTCCAAAATGAGGAGTAATCTATAAAAATCTGTTGCTTGAGATAAGTCAGAATCTTTTGATATTTGGTATGCAACATCCTTTAAGGGTTCAGATTCAATCTGTTCAAATAAAGTCCCTGGGTTGATATTTGTGATCGGTTGGGGAGGGGGAGGGGATCAATTTCAAGTTTGTTTTCAAATAAAGTGCACGGGTTGATATTTGGGCTCCCTATGGAGTCTTATTTTAACTTCGTGCAAAAGAGGAATGTTCTTTGAAATCTTCACGAGAATCACCATTCAGAATGCTTTGATACTTGGTATACAACACCCGCCCTAGCCAGACTCAGATTCAAGTTTGTTCGAATTACGTCCCTCTGTTAATATTTGGTCTCCATATGGGGTGGGGTTTAACTCCGTGCAAAAGAGGAATGTTCTTTGAAATCTTCATGAGAACCACCATTCAGAATGCTTCGATACTTGGTATACAAAACCCGCCCTAGCCAGACTCAGATTCAAGTTTGTTCGAATTACGTCCCTCTGTTAATATTTGGGCTCCATATGGGGTAGGGTGCAAAACTTAACTTAGTGTAATATGTTCAATAATCTTTGATAAGACTCCTCCTTCAGATCCACCATTCAGGCTCTATTAATATTTGGTATACGGCATCCTGGGGAGGAGGGGGAGGGGACAGATTCCAGTTTGTTCAAGTTAAGTCCCTAGGTTGATATTTGGACTCCCTAGTTTTGCATTATTGGAAATCTGGGCATTATTTCTCAAGTAGCATCCCAGTACTAGAAAAATCATCTGGCATGGACAACAGAGTTATACATAATTAAATATCTTCATTCCTCCGTAGTGCTAACTAGCCATAGATGTCAATTAAATCCTTCTTTAACCCTTTATCCAACGTAACGGCCAAAACCGGCCAGCGCTATTCACAAAAATCATTTAATTTTCATTATTGTTTTCATTTTTTGTCTCAAAAACACAGGTCATGACCCCCTCTCTGGAACGAGCTCGTTCCAATGAGGGGTCATAACCTATATTTTTGAGACAAAAATGAAAAAAATTAGTTATTCAAGAATATTGTCTACAAGTGTCGTCTGCTTTTCATGTTGGGTAAAGGGTGTGAAGGTGATAGCTAAAAGTAGCAATTTTCTTGTTTAAAAAGTGTAAATATTTTCGATAGTCTTTTTGGCTGGGTTAAACATAAAACGTAAAGATAGGTATATAACGGACCCCGAAAACCGATTTGTCATTTAAAACAGACCGGCAATAATTCAATGGCTTCCAAATTAAGCATGAAGTTTAATGTCCATTATGGCACACTTGTTGAACGCCACATGGGCTATCTGACAACAGATCAATAGCAAGAGAGACAATATTATCCTGCAAATCGTTATCTATGTAATTATGGCCAGTTAATAGCTAATTATTGGGAAACAGTGCATCACATATGTTCTGGACATACACCCATATTACGCATCTATCCTGTCACCGAATGTCACGAAGATACCAAAATTCGAGTCTTTCAAAGGAACTTTAAAGCGAATATTAAATTAAGATAGATCTAAGCGGCCAAGTTCAATAGAGGCTTTAAACTGAGAATTAATGTTCTGGCTATGGAAATAAATATCGGAGAGTTTCTCGAAAAATTCATTCCAGCCAATTCCAGTGTGAAAGTGTGTAAGGCTGTGGGTCGTTGCGTGTAGATGGGGAGGTCCCATTCTATAGCTTAGAGGAGGTGCCGCATCGGTGCGAAAGTATAGGCACGTTGTGAAGTAGGGGAACCACAGAGCTCATATTTAGAATAGGAGCAGTCGCGGACCATGTCGGTGGCCACATATGAGAATACGATCAGAAACACGAAGTACGAGCTCAGGGAGCTGATTTGCATTTAGGTAAACGGCATTACCTGTTTTAGAAGGCAAGCCATACATATGCAGGGGAGGCTTTGCCTGTATGAACATTATTATTCTGAGACAAACGTAAGGGAGAATTTAACCCCATTGGTGGCGACTGCTTGTGTGTGAAAAGCGTCAAGTAAAGTGACAATAACCTAGTGGCCGTGCGACGGCAGTAGTAGAGTGACATTCCGTCACATGTTAGAGCAGAGGCGTCCGATAAAGTGACAATACGTTAGTGGCCGTGCGACGGCAGTGAAAGGAGTGAAGTGAAGAGGCGACCAAGGAAGAAATACCAGCGAAAAGGAGAAAAAACCAGCGACAACAGAGAATGCGGGCCCGCAAGTGTCTCAAAAACTGTGTGGGTAGGGGGTGACTGACGTTTTGTTTTCTTATTCTTTTGGATTCCATGTAAGTCACAAATTATCATATTTATTTTTTTTATATATATATACGTGCTAAATTGTTGTTTTCAGTGAACCTTTGTTGATATATGCTTTTCGAGGAAAAGTTATTAACCCCTTCAGGATAAGAACCACCCCAACAAAAGTGAAACGGGCGGGTTCGTCACGGTGAGACATACGTTCACGCATGGATTCAGGCGACACTCCTCGAGTTTGGCTGAATACGCGGCGTGAATCTATTTCTTCCAGTAGCGACAAAGCCCGGTTTCCCACAAAGGGTTAAAGAACTTTGGTCAGGCGAGTCTCTCAGGGCCTCTTGTTCTTCCACTGACAAAACTGATGAGGCGAAAGAAAGAAAAAAAATGAATGTGAGAAAAAATAGAAAGGCGGACAGTTGGAGAGTAAAACTAGAGAGAATGTCGCAAGATCGAACAGAAGGAAGGTAAGCAACAAATACACTGATCACACAGACACATACAGATAACAGAATCACTATTTCATCATAAAATGGACAATCACCCGAATGGATCAGTTGGCCAAATAAATAGGAAAAAACGCTTATATCGTCAATCGGCCCGCTTCATTTCCTTTGCGGTATGGTACTCACACTGGACCGAGCGGAGTCTGTCCGATCAATTTTGTTTTGAATATGTCTATTTTAAGGGTAATTTCAAACAGTGTGTCGCGTGGCAACAGTTTTTTATTTATCTATTTATTGGGGTTTAACGCTCTTTCAACGGCCAGGTTCATATCATGTAGGACAGTTTCACAGATGGTGGGAGCTCGAGTATTCGCTGAAAACCACCAAGCAGCGGCGAGTAACTATCCGACTCTCCAACGCACCAAACCCACACCCTACGAAGGGGACTTCCATTGGTTGAAGACATGTGTACCCTCCAAACCTGGAAACAAGCGACCTGTCATTTGCAGAATGAGATCCCCAGAGGGTGAATTTGTTCGTGCTGTCCTATATAGTGGGCCAATTTATCCTCTTTCTGTTTAGGCCGGAGACCTTGATTCAGGCTGAGGTTCACACAGGGTAAATATAATGATGCTACCCTGCGGTTTCATGGTAGCATCACCAAATTCACCCTCTGGGGACCTCATTCTGCAGATGACTGTCTGCTTATTTCCAGGCTTTGTACCATCCACGTGTTTCACGCTTTATAACACACCGCGCCACCTTGCTCCCACCTGGGCAGTTGGGATCAAGTGTCTTGCCCAAGGACCAAACGTAGATAGGTTGGAATCGAACCTACGACCCTCCGTTCTGAAATACATGCTCTAACCAATGAACAGTGGCGGCGCCAGAAATTTTTTTGTGGGGGGGGGGGGGGGAGGGGGCAACTAGGGGGGGGGGCAGACTCCCATGAAGGGGGGCAAATACGTAAAGGATCATATCATTACTTTGTTATGAGGTAGTCCAAACTTGGACCCAAAGTCCGTAATATACTTTTTTGGTTTGGTACGTCCTGTGGACGTACCAAACCAAAAAATTATATTACGGACTTTGGGTCCAAGTTTCGACTAAATGTAATGGTAATTAGCGGTCCTCCTTTCAAAAAATCCTGGGTCCGCGTCTGGTGGGTCTGTGCGTGAGAGAGAGAGAGAGAGAGAGAGAAGAGAGAGAGAGAGAGAGAGAGACTTCAAATAATTGAACAGTACAAGGGAGATAATGCCCGTCTGTCATAATGCGAAATCCATGAATTTTTTTAGACAAGGGATATGGATAGACATGCCTTTGTTGGCTCATAACTTAATTATAACTTATACGCATCTGCATCCGAGTCTTTAAATCTCTACTGCCTGGATGTGTTCATCAGCTAGCCTGAGGCTTTGGGGTAAGTGTGTATGGGGAATTATTGGGAATAAAAAAGAGAGGGGTGTGTGTGTGAGAGAGAGTGACTGAATGTGTTTGTGTGTGAGGGTGGATGGAAATGCATGCGAGATGGTTGGGGGGGGGGGGGGGCAAAGCCTTCGTTGGGGGGGGGGGCAAATGCCCCCCATGCCCCCCCCCCCCCCCCCCGTAGCGCCGCCACTGCCAATGAACCATCGTGCTCAGCGCGTTTCAGAATAGCATCGACTCAGTAATCTTCTGTGATGGTCCTGGTACAGGATCAGTTAATAATAATTTCATAATTTGTCGTTTTAAAGTTAATCCCTTCGGTACCCTCAAATAGACAAGTATCTTGCTCAAATGTCATACGGACTTTTATAATCACTCATAGCTCATAAACAAAATTAATTAACTTGATCTTCTTTAATGGCATATATAATGTACGCCAAATTAGATTACTGTCGATTTTCCACGCATTTTATTGATACAGAAGGAGCGTCGATGAACAAATTTCAGAGAACACAGTTTTATGAACCAAATGAAATAAAGTTTCAATTGCCATTCCCACAGAAAATTGTCGGAAAATGAGTTCCATTATAGCTTATATACGCGACATTCTTTTCGTTCAGAACAGTTTCAGCCATAAAATAGCAAGACAATGAATTTTTATCCTCTTAGTAAATTGTGCAACATTGTGTGTAGTTTCCTACCAATAAAGGACTGCTGCTTTCCGAAATTAAGGAGTAAGGAAACGGTCCGCGGCGCACAGCTGCCATAACTCCGCGTCGTCCATATCCGCACATTGAGCACCCATCAGCTTTTCTTCAAACAACGAGCGTTAAGGCTTATAGTCAACAATAATCAGTGACTACTCAAAGTATTCAACTATCATCACACTTTGTGTGTGTGTGTGTGTGTGTGCGTGTGCGTGCGCGCGCGTGCGTGCGTGCGTGCGTGCGCGCGCGCGTGCGTGCCTGTGTGTGTGTTTTTAAGGTTAAAAAATCGCACTGGCACAGACATTTCCTACTGAAACGTTTTTTTTCTTTTAATATGCCGCCGAAAAATTGTTTTCATTTACTAAACCCTGATGGGTTTCAAACATGACAAAAAATTACATAAAATTGATTTAAACTAAGTGATGAGCTCAGGAACTGGTTAAACTGACTGGCAATAATTGATGTTATTCATTGATGGGCTCTAATTTAGTCCTTACAAGGATGTTACGCAAGCTTTTGTTTTTCTTGTAGGCGATGACAGGTCGAAGATTCAAAGGTTCATTTAATTTAGCATTGGTAAAATTGAATTCATCTTTTAACATTTTTGCTATTTCGATATTCATTCTGTTGTACGTTAAAGTGAAAGGAATGATGGACCTCCTTTCGCATTCGCCCTCTGATATGTTCATACCAAATGGCCAGAGGGTTTGAAGCGCATTGATCCAAAAAGCTTCACTTTTTTTTCTAAATTCATCCGTTTTTTTAATGTGTCTTTTTGGTGGTTGTTCAATAGGATGAATTTCGAAATCGTCCAAAGAATGGCCAGGGAGGTTAAAATGTTGTGCTACTGGGGCATCAGCATTATGTTTTATATCCTGTCTGTGTCTAGTAGCACGTTCTCGGAAAGGATTTTGACTTTGATCAACATACTGTTTCCAACAGCGCTTACATGTGATAAGGTAAATAATGTTTGGTGAATCACAATGGAGGGTGTGTGTGTGTGCTATTTCTCTCATTTAATAATACATAACTTTCAGATATTAATTCAACAATACCAAATACAAATCAAAATTTTCAGTCTGGCTATATTTGTCTTTCATGAGAGTACAGAGCAAAAGAAAACTGTGCACAATTTTGGTAGTAACTTAAAAAATTCCAGAACACAGCCTCACAGAGGGCACATTTTGAGTCCTAATACAAACTGCAGTCTGTGAGTGCATTGCATACAGAAGAGAACAAAATGCGTAACACGAACACGGTTGTGGAATTAACATTGGAGCCGTTAAGTAATCGGAAAATCTTGTGTTGTTCGATCACAAGTCTGTATTTGGCGGTTGGAATTTTCGTGGAAATGTAATACCACAGTTGGAAAAAACCACGGTTACAACAATGCTTCGAATTTCCAACTGTTGGAATTTTTGACTGAACACGACCCTGTGTGTAGGGGACCACATAGGTCCCGGTAACAGTTTGCTGAAATTGCTCATGCATGCATGGTTAACTTGAGAAATAGTTGGCGACAAAATATATATTATCTCACTATATCAGTGTATGAAACTAAAATTTTTTCACCATTCATGAAAAAAAAAATGTGATTAGATAAGACCCACTCAATAATTATGTGAACGTTGGGAGAGAACGCTAGAATACATCAGCATAGGTGGCAAGAGTCTTCAGGTAATGCTAAAGGCTGACAACTCAATCCATAGATATGTGCCACATTCCTAGCCCCTCCTCTATTGTTTCTATCGAGTTCAGTATTACGATACTGTACTATTTTCCTTAAAAGAACTGCAGTAAAACAAGAGAAACGGGGATGGGTACATGAAGTTTTGGAGCCTTTTTTATTTTGGGATCTAGCAACACCTTTGAGGGTCACTTCGTGTCGGACTGTTTTACGGATGGAAGAAGCCGGACTACCCAGAGAGAACTACCGAACAGCGTTGAGCAACTGTCAGACTCCCCAACATACTAACTCAACACAAGCAGGGTTAGCACTGGCTGAAGGTATGGGTACCATCGATGTGCAGAACGCTTTTGCGCCCCGCGCCACCGTGCGCCCCCCCTCCACCAACACATTTAAACAATCCCCAAACAATATCATGTAACCCGTCATTGGTTACGAGCTCGTTTCTATGAGGGGTTACATGATATGATTGTGTTGAAATTCTTTGAAAATTTATATATGTTTTTTTAACTACTGAATTTGTAAATTCCGGAGAGCAGATGCTGCTGACTCGTTAGATAAAGGGTTGAGGTGGAGAATTTTATTTGTAACCCCCCCCCCCCCCCTGTGGTACTAATACGTGGGTGGGGGTGGTGGGCGTGTACAAATAGCATTAAGGCTCTTGGTAGTCATAAATCCAACTACAAATCAATATTGGGTGGATTTTTACGACTTTTCAATCAAAAATTGAAATATCTTTACTACTTTTCAGTCCACAAACTCCATATTTTGGCCAAATTCTACACATGTTTCGGAAATTCCACTAGGGCCCTGGGACGCGGTGGCGTAGCGGTAACCGGTTTTCGACTGATCACCGAAGTTAAGCAACGTCGAGCGCGGTTAGTAGTTGGATGGGTGACCATTTCAGCGACTGATTCGTGCTCCCGCGTTGTGTCCTTGGGCAAGGCACTTAACCCCGATTGCCTACATGGGGGCACGATGACGCTGTGTACTAAGGCGTACTGCACGTTGATGGTGCGCATGTCTTCAACCAATCTAACCCTGCCTCTGCCACAGTGCAGAGTTCAGAGTTACGATGTTGGAGAGCTGACAGCTGCTCGTTGTTGCTCGGTGGTTCTCTCCGGGTACTCCGGCTTCCTCCACCCGTAAAACTGTCACCGACATGATGTGACCCTGGCTGTTAATGTGTCGTTAAACTCTAATTAAAAAAAAAAACTAGCGCCCTGTCTGAAATGGCCAACGTTTTCCAATTTAGAGCTTCGAATTTCCAACTATTGCAATTTGACGAACGATGAGGGGATGAGTCCCCCCCTCTCCACCCCACCCCCATAGCACACAATTATAACATCAAATTTTGTCCAAATTGCAAGCAGAGAAAAAAATATGCTTTTATCTCATCGTTCCCTTAGCTGACGTCACATGCAGAGTGCACAGGCCTTGACTTTTCCAACTAATGTCGAGCCGATGATGCTGGGACCAAAACATCTCAAGAATCAATTTGTGACAAAGAAGGAAAATTGTTTAACCCTATAAACACTGGTGGTATCTTCCATATCAGTTCAATAGCAGCAATTGGAAGAGTCCATATTCATTATTTGGGGAAAGACCAATTAACATTTTTAACGTGGCTCAGCAGCCATCCTCCTTAATTAAATTATGGCGTATCATGTGCCTGGGCCGAAAAAGCGGCCGCTCGGGTTCAAAGGGTTAAGCTTTTCTTTTCGAAGCCCCCCCCCCCCCCCCCTCCCCTTTGGAAAAAAATAGTCGATCTCTCTCGTAGAACAGAAGAGTTATTATCACAAAAGCAATTTACTGTTCCCCACAGCAAACAGCCACATGCACAGACAATATTGAGTCGTCATTGTCCACTTGAAAGATTCTCTTATAACTTAATGAGGTTAGAAGCAGAGATTAGAGCCCGGAGTCATCAGACACTTCACACTACTTCCGTTCGCATATTCTAAATTGATCAGATGCGACCGTTAACAGTGCCAGGGGTTATTTTGGTTGCACTTTCTCGTTCCGTCTCTCTAACTTCACTAAACCATGCATCTGGTGTTTTGTAAGAAGACCACTGGCTTCCTCACCAGTTATTAAAATTCCAATCTCACCATCACTTCCCAGCATCCCGATTTCACTGTGAAGGGCCTTTTCACGCCCTCTATACACTCTAAAGTCAGTTGGGTTAAAAATCAACCCGAGTCAACTGAGTTGAGTGAATGTGAACCCAACTGGGTTCATATTCACTCAACCCAGTTGATTTCGGTTTATTGATTTTAGAGTGTATATTGCTATCTCACAAATAATTATGCTGACCCTCTCACTCATGCTGCCTCCACTCATTTGTTCCCAACGTTACACCCTCAGTTGCTCGTCATGTAGCCTACACGATGTAGGTTTTTGGTCCCTGCTGAACTGGACGTTTAATATTTTCTGTATTGCTCACATAATATATTCGCTCACTGCGACATTCAATGGCTTTTAATACTTCCACATAGCTATTACAGCCATTCCACTTAACGCTTCTAAATCGTGCTCAGGGTTTTGTAAACTGTAGATTTGTTTGGCTGTTTGTTGGGGTTTAACGACACTTTAAACAATAAATGTCACATCGTATATGACAGTATACGGGTGGGGAAAGCTTGAGAAAACCCCCAGCAGCGGCGAACAGTTGTTAGACTCCCTAAACGTATTAACCCGGGACAAGCAGAGTTGGTGGGGTGATTGAAACAAGTGCACCACCGACGTGCAGTACGCATTAGGACATAACGTCACCGTGCCACCGCGTGGATAGTCGGGATTAAGTATTTTGCCCAAAGTCTTGACGCAGATGTCGTGGGTCAGGATCGTACCATCGACCTCTCGTTTTAAAACCCAAATGCTTTAACGAATAGGCCACCATGCTCTCTTGTAAATCGTAAAAATAAAATAAAATAATAAAAAACAAACAAAAACAAAACTAGGAAAGATGAAACAGAAGCACGGGTTTAATATACTTCAGGTGTTAGACAAGTGACATTTGGGAATTTTCTGCTTGAGAAAAGAAATAGCAGTCTAAAGTCACTTGCCATTTTTATCCCTTTACCTTACACGAAGAGCAGACGACACCTGCAAACAAAATTCTTGAATAACTAAATATTTTTTCATTTTTTGTCTCAAAAACATAGCTTATGACCCCTCATTCGAACGAGCTCATATAGCTCGTTCCAATGAGGGGTCATAAGCTATGTTTTTGAGACAAAAAATAAAAAGAATAATGAAAATTGAATGGCGGTTTTTGTAAATAGCGCTGGCCGGTTTTGGCCGTTACGATTGGTAAAGGGTTAATTCCCGTTGTGTTCATCAGGGGAACCCTGATAATTTGAAAGATCATCCGCTATTTATTTATTTATTTATTTATTTATTTATTTATTTATTTATTTATTTATTTATTTATTTGTTTATTGGTGTTTAAGGTCACATACTTATGCACAATGGCTAATCGTGAACGTAACAGCTTTACGGGTGAAGGAAGCCGGAGTACCCGGTGAGAACCATCGAGCATCGGCGAACAACTGTCAGCTCCTCAAAATCCTAACTATGTTCAAGCTCCGCTCAAGCAGGATAACAGCGGTTGAAGACGTGCACTATCGACGTGCAGTAGGCCGTAGTACACGGCGTCATCGTCGAATTAAACGATGGTTTGGGGGAAAATCCAAGTCAGAAAATTACTCTAGTTCAATCGAACTCACCCCGGGGCCCAGCGGTACTATAGCACTACGTGATAAGCCGATAAAATGGGGAATCCGTAGTGAATAAAGTCGTTTTTGGTAATTTGGAGGGATTGTCGGGTTTATTTAGGTATTTCGTGATACTGTGATTCAATCGAACATACCCTCTGAACATACCCCTGTCCTATAATAAGGTTTTAGGTCACATAGCAACCACGTGCTACCATAGAAACCAAGATGGCGGCATCCAGTATACAAAATGAACGACGGAAACACGTATCACCCTCACTTCACGAGCTGCGCATGCGCACTCACATCATGTATCACTATGGGGATGACGTCACAAGATGGCCGCTCACGCGAGCTACCATGACAACCAAACATAATGCAACTAGGTCACGTGACATGACGTCACTTCCAGGGTCCCCGCCGAGGTCCCCCCAAACAGGCCCGGTTCATCCCTCTCCTAATACTGACAGTGAAAAGGAGTGCCAAATGTGTAATTTAGGCGTAATGGAGACCCTGGAACATTTTCTATTAGCATGTCCAAAATACCAGTCTAACAGAATAAGATTCACCGAGATTATGATGGGGAAGTGGGATGGTGGAATGAAGGACATGTTGTTAGTGAGTGACACTAAGGAGAGGGTTAGTATGCTTATCGGAGAGATTGGGAAGAAACGGATATGAGATGCCATCAATCAGTTCGTCTCCGAGTGTTGGGGGAGAGAAGAGGCTTGGGAACAAGGAGGCATTTAGGAGAACAGGGATAACCAAGGCCTTCTCACTTGAGAATCGCGATAAATCAGTGGCCGGCCAAAGTGTTATTATTATATTATATTCTTTTTTTATTTATTTTTTTTTTATTTACAGTTTTCACATTCAATTAAATTTAACACATGTATATGGACAAAAATACAATGTGTAAAGAATAAGTACAATCTTCTGATCTAGATTCAACAGAGGCCTGTGTAGTTATAGAAGACATTTACATGTAGATTAAACTAATTATTTTAGATATTGTTTCCCACCTCAGTTTGATTTTGTTTGCCTTGCTGAACGAGTATAAATAGAATGAGTATATATCGATAGCTCTGTAAATCTCTAAAGCTTTTAAATACGCTGTATAGTTGGGTAGCCGGTTTTCAAGACTACATGCATATATCTAGATTATATCTGACAATAGTTTGGGTTGAATTATTATAGTAAAAGACCTCTTTACTCCAAATGCCATGTAATAAACAGAGTAATCAATTTGTTTTGAGCGTTACGGTAAATGATTCATCGAGAGACGGGACGTGAGTAAATCACGAGGACGTAGCCCGAGTGATTTACGAAACAGTCCCGTCTCGACAAATTGATTACTCTGTTTACTACATGATATTTGGAATAAAGAGGTCTTTTACTATAATAATTCAACCCAAACTATTGTCAGATATAATTCAATTTAGTGTAAACACGGAAACATTTCTAAAATTAGCAGGAAGGAAATACGAAATAGTCCTGTCTCGAGGCGAATTATATACCGTAACTTGCCGTAAGAATGGGTCACTCTCTTTAGTAAATGACATTCAGGAAAATCCATTTTAATTAACTGTTTACCAGCGATAAACAAAAACAAAAATAGTTCCGGTGGGGGCGTGGCTTATATACGTCAGTCGTTCCAAAGTTACTATTGAAGTGACATAATTCACTCGTGACATTACCACTTTTTAATCAACATTAAATTCAATGAAAACGAACTGAGGAATGTAATAAATATAGATTTTTTTTTTTAGTTTGTAAACATGTATTCAATATGTCGGATAACTGAGGTTCTATTTGCCTTCCTAATATTACTTCTTTAAGACTGACCTGGACTTTTGAATTACAAACAATATTGGCCTTTTCTGTGAGTTGGAGTAAAACCGTTTTTGAATATGAACAATCGTAAAAGAGATGTCTTAAGTTAAAACAAAAGCTACACAGATGAGTTTGTGAAAGACCACTACGAAATAGTTTAGAACTGGTGTATAGGATACGGTGATTTATTTTGAACTGTATAGTGTCTGTAAATATGTGTCACTGGTAAAAGTGAATGTTGTCTTGTATACATATTGCTATATTGCCATTCATATGTGCTTATATCATATCTAAGCTCACCGCTCCATTTAGCTTCGGATTTCATTGCAGGTACAGCTATCTTGTCCAGAAAAAGACTGTAAAAATCTTTATTAACTCTGGCAGTTGACTTTAAGCGGGATACTAATGAATTCTCCACATCATTTATAGTGTACATTCTTGGATTATTGTTTTCCAGTTTTGGGGTACTGCATTTATCACTCCCAAATATGTAGTAAACGGGATATCTAAGTTATGTTTGGTTTTAAAAGCACCATGTGTTAAGATCTACAATATGGTTTATAAAAAACATACCAGCTGCAAACATTTTTTATAAATGATAACATACATTGTTTAATTTGATACTTTTATTACAAAATATTGGTTGTGATAAAATATCTTTATATGTTGATATAGAATAGTTTTGAAGGAGTGAGCACGAAATTACAACATTTCGCCAGAATGGGGGCATTGATTCCGATAATCTTTGTAAACCGTCTTTTGTAAGTGTTTTCCACTGTGATGAGTTTTCCGGGTCTAAGAGCTTCTTAACCCAAACAAGTTTTAATGAATTACATAGGGTTTTAATATGCGGGATTTTGAGACCATTTTTCTCCACTGGGCTTATCATGGTAGATCGTTTGACTTTGTCCTTCTTATGTGGACAAAGGAATGTGAAAACTATTCGCTGAAGTTTATCGATAATCCTATCATTTTCGGTAGGACTATGAGAGAGTGTATGATAATTGGAAGAGCAAGAGTTTTTAACACCGTAGCTTTTCCGACAAGGGTAAGATTTCTCAATGACCAGTCATTTAATAGTTTCTGCATTTTTCTATAAATTATTTTTCCAGGTAATTTGTATCACTTAAGTTGTACTTTATTCCCAAAATGGTAAAATCTTCACCGTGATTCCGTTTTATCGGTTTGTCTGTTTTTAGTTCCACACTGCAACCATTACGAGAACCGATCCATACTATATAAGTTTTCTCAAAATTTACCTTTAGACCTGATAAGTGAGAAAACTCGTCCACAACATTTAAGGCCGCATTCAGTGATCTTTGATCATCGTCAAGAAATAAGGTACTGTCGTCTGCATACTGGTTAATTATATATTCAGAATTGTTTATTTTTATACCATTTATTTCCGGACTAAATTTTAACCTAGCACTCAATATTTCTACACACAGGATAAACAGGTACGGGGAGAGTGGGTCCCCTTGTCTTACACCTCTTTCCACTTTGAAAAACTCTGAAAGATTACCATTGTTTAAGACACAGCTGGAAACGTCACTACAGAAAACCTTAAACCAATGAATGATTGATGGGCTGAAATTGTAAAATTTTAGGGTTTTCTCAATATAGTTCCATTCAAGAGAGTCGAAGGCTTTTTCGAAATCCAGTAATAGTACCATTCCCGGAATATTACTTGATTTGCACTTGTCGATTAGATCGGTAATTAGACGTGTAGATTCCCCAATAACCCCCCCCCCCCCCTTTTTTTTTACAAAACCCAACTGACTTTCAGAGATACGTTTTGGTAGGACCGTTTTTATACGAGTTGCTGTTGCAGAAGAGTCAATTTTAAAATCAACGTTTAGAAGAGAAATAGGTCGCCAATTTTTAATGTACAATTTAGATTTTCTTTCCTTTGGAATACATGTTATTATACCTTGTCTTTGTGTAATTGAGAATGTAGTGTTTTCGTAACCAACATTTAGAGATATAACCAAAAAAGGACCGAGATCGTTCCAGAAAATATTTGTACAATTCGGGAGTAAATCCATCCGAGCCGGGAATTATTTACTTTACTCGGTCTGAGTAAACGAACACCTGCCTGGCCCGACACACATACAGTGGTGCACACCAAAACTGAAAATAATGCACATGGAACGTTTGATCATGAAAACAAAAGTTCTCAGTATCACAGATGAACGGACGGACAAACTAATACCAGTACTTTACTTCTTGAATGGTTCACCTTTCGGACAAAGCTAAAATATGCTACGAAAGACATAAATACGCCCTTTTCAAGCGATATATCACATTCTAACCAGTTAGGAACAATATTAATAATAAATTATACTCAGTTGAGGGGAAAGCTCTTGAAAACTGACCCGCTCAATACACCCCTTTGAAACAATATATTCTTTTGAGTCAATTAGTATCAACAATATTATTAGCTAATTATCTACATGCCATATTTTATCTTCAAATTAATGGAAAAACCGGTCTGGTTATCTCCCCTAAAAATGTCGTATCAGGGATTTGTAAATTAGCATTAGGGATGTGGGAAAGTTTTACAATTCCTAAGATTAAATAAAATGTTCGAAAGTTACATTATGGAAGCACATGGCATCTGAAAGTTCAATATATTTTTTTATCGTGATTGTTGAATGTTACCAGTTTACCATCTGCGTTTTGCTCGCCTGGCATTTATAAAATATTCTGTTTTCTCTAGTGCAATCATTCTAAAAATGTTTAAAAATAGTGTTTCCATTGACATTTGGACATCGATGTACGCTTTTTGGTTTGACAGATGACTGGGAAGCGCATCAATTCGGAAAATTTGATCTTGTGTCTACTCTCGGGTAAAAGTATCTATCAGACACAAGTCTTGACATTTGTTCCTTTGATGTGCAAATTCTGTATAATCTGATTACTTTTCTCACACCTTGGCTGATTATCTGTGAAGTAATTCGCTGATCGGTTCTGACAGTCTATAAGGGGAGATAACCGTCCACTTGAACCAGTCAGCTGAAGTGGAAAGCTGGGTATGACCCTTCTTCGGTTATTAAACTCATTCATTAAAATTGGTAATGCTCGCCATGCGTTAATAGAAATATCACCAGGAATACTTTAATGTATTTAAGTTCATGGTGGGAACCTCGAGGAGAGAAACAGTGCTTGATTACGTTGGTAAACAAGCTCTGTTTTACTGGTAAAATAGGACCCGGTTACCAATGCCCGGGGTGGGAGTCCTTTAAAATGGGCAACATAGGTATACACGATTGACTGGACTTGACTTTATATCCATGTTGCGGTCAAGATTAGCCATTGCGCAGAAATATGTGACCGTAAACACCAATGTATAAATAAATACTGTATTTAAGTCTCTTTCGTGGGGTTTTTGATCATATAATAAATATTGACTCATATCCTGCTAAAATACAACATTACTGAGGTTGACCAGCTACTTTATGGAGTGGCGACCTTGCCAAACAAAGATAACGAGGTTATATTTCAAGCAGTCCAAAAATTTATACACGAATCCAAACGCTTTGAATAGAAGTCGAACATTAATACATTCAACATCCTCTACAACTGAAGCAACTGCAAATCTTAACAAGAGGGATGTTACATCCCAACGCTCACCTACATTCGCGCTTGATAATGTCGTTCCAATGTAACATGCCTAATATTTAGTTAATATAAATCATTAACTAGGCATCAAATGATTAATGTGGTTTATGTGATGGCTTTGGAAAGTCTATATTTCTGCATTTATTTTTTTCAATTCAACATAGAATCATTGGATATAAAAAAAAAAATCAGTTATATTTCTGTTTACAGCAGGGTTAGTACCTAAAGTAGTTTTTGAAAAGACAAAAATAAAGAGTAATGATAAGTGAAGGCACCACAATGTGCACAAAAGATGACTTTAACGCAAAATCTTAAACCTAAACACAAATTCTTACAAGTTTTGGCAGAAAATCAGGCTCAAATTCCTCAAATATGCATGTAACGAGGGTTAAATAATGGAGTTCAGTAACCCAAGTGTAGAATATTAATCGGCTGGAAAGACACATAGAACCCCAAGTCACCTGAACGGAAACTTTAAGAACTTAAAATTGACTAAGTTCGAGAAAGGCATGGAAATGTTTACTGAAAGAAGAAGAAATTGCAGTTAAATATCTGCATACAGTCGGGTTAATACGTACAGTTGTTATTGAAATATGAAAATCAACAGTAATGAGAAGTTAAAGCAGCACAATCTGCACAAAAGCTGACTTTAACGAACGCAAATTCTTACAACACCTAAACGCAAATTCTTACAAGTTTTGGCTGAAAATTGTAGGTGAAATTTGAAAGAAAGTCGTAGTATCAGGGTTAATAATGTGCTGATAGTCGCCTACAACGTACATGCAATATGAAAGGCCTGAGGCCAGTGATCTTTGAAAAAATAACCTTAACATTAAATCTTACAATATTGGACACGCCGGATGCCGGACGCCGACGCTGACGCCCGAGCTCCTCATATAAGCTCACCACTTAAATAGAAGTAGGTGAGCTAATAAAAATACATCAGATCAAAAAATAAAATAGGAGGTGCAAAATGGCATTATGTAATGAAGAATCACTGAAATTGTAATTGAAGTACATTCATTGGTTAAAGAGGAGTTGCGGAAAAAAATTCGTTCAAAAAAGTGACTATAAGTCCCAACAAAAATACATCACATCAACAACTAAAATAAGCCTTAATGTTACTAGTAACATGTATGAGAAAGTATTAAATATAAAAAAAAAGTAAAAAAAAAAATTTTTTAAAGAAAGTGAATATAAGTCCCAAAAATCCCCCTCAAATTCCTCAAATATGCATGTAATGAGGGCGCAACGTTACCGCAATGTAGTTCAGTAACCCATGTGTACAATATCAATTGCCTGGAAAGACACATAGAAACAGAACTCACCTTAACACAAACTTTTAGAACTTAAAATTGACTAAGTCAGAGAAAAACGTGAACATTGTGACTGAAAAAAAGAAAAGGAATCAGTTAAATTTCTGCATACAGTAGAGTTAATATACCTAAAGTAGTTATTGAAATGAGAAAATAAACAGTAATGAGAGGTGAAGGCACCACAATCTGCACAAAAGCTGACTTTAACGCAAATTCTTACAACACCTAAACGCTAATTCTTACAACAAGTTTTGGCAGAAAACCAGCCTCAAATTCCTCAAATATACATGTAATGAGGGTTAAATATTACTGCAATGGAATTCAGTAACCCAAGTGTAGAATATTAATCGCCTGGAAAGACACACAGAAACACAACTCACCTGAACACAAAGTTTGCAAAGTTTTACAACTTAAAATTTACTAATTCCGAGAAAAACATGAAAATTTTGACTGAAAAAAAAGAAAATTTCCATTACATTTCTGCATACAGTAGGGTTAATACCTACAGTTGTTATTGAAATATGAAAATCAACAGTAATGAGATGTTAAAGCAGCACAATCTGTAAATTCTTACAACACCTAACGCAAATTCTTACAACAAGTTTTGGCAGAAAATTTTAGGTGAAATTTGGAAAAAAGTCGTAGTATCAGGGCTAAATACTGTTCTGATAGTCCCCTACAACCTACATATGCAATATCAAAGGTCTGAGCCCACTCATCTTTGAGAAATTAACCTTAACATTAAATCTTACAATATTGGACACGCCGGACGCCAACGCCGACACCGACGCCGACGCTGACGCCCGAGGTCATGACAATAGCTCACCACTTCTAATAGAAGTAGGTGAGCAGAAAATTAAATAATAATTATGCCGAACAAGTTGCTGTCTCAGATTTCCTCCACCTGTCTGTTACATTTCACAACATTTCCCCAATCACACGCGGTTATTTTCTTTCTACCATAATTGCGCAACAGTTACATTGTCAATGTTACCCACTTATACGTGAATCGGAACTCAGCACCATACTTCATACTTCGAATCTGACTGAACTTACAGACCCTTCAGTAAACATGAACAGAGGATGACCTCTGCAAATATTTATAAGAACAAAAAATCAAGATTTGCTTTCATGCCAGGGATTACGACCCCTCGGTGTAAGTAGCTCCACGAGGTCCTTGCAACGAGGGGCCGTTGACCCTGAGAACCAGGCATTGGAAACTGAAAACATAATAAAATTTAAATTTTGATTACAACTTCATGCGGATTGAGTCAAGTTATATGAAGATAAAGGGTTAAATCCTACCGAGCATACAGTGTAGGGCAAGCTATTGTAAACTGCTGCAATCTATCCCTTTTCCATTTCCCCTTTCAAGGTTATTGCATACTTTACTGTTACATTAATTACTTTTTTCCTTTTTGTTATTATGCACGTTAGATTGGATTATTTTGTTCGCTGCCTCATATTTGAATTGTAAAATGTCCGGAAAAGAGAGTCTTCTAGGTGGAAAGCACTTGTTCCCTGATCCCTTTGCATTTTTACTAATTTGCAAATAAAATACGTTTAATCTAATCTAATAAATAGAATTTCAACTCGTCCCCAGTTTTATTGAATTTACAAGACTCGTCCAGTAAATTCGGTCTGGACCGAGCTCGGCCCAGATCTAATTTACCGAACTCGTTTTATAAATTTCGATATAAACTGGTTACGAGTTGGAGATCCTCTATATATTATACCCCACTGAAAAGAAGTATAGGAGAATCCTTCACTTTCCTCGTGTCCTTGGGCAGTGGAAGATCGATAAAAGTAGAGGGGCACAAATGTTCAAGGCCACCATGGTTCGGCCCAGTGGGAGAAAAGTTACAATCGTATAACAGTAAATGTATCATGACACACAATAGGCTTTCGTTTAGATGCACGGCGCGGTCACTGTCCAGCCCCTTTCCTCTACTTAAATCATCTTCCAGCCCGAAGGCTTGCCTTCGGGTTGGAAGATGAATGAAGTAGAAGAAAACGGACCGAAGGTGGAATTCTTTGGCCAAATGTCGTTTGGATTTAAAAATATTATATTACAGGATGCCTGTATATTGACACGTTTGTACGCTCCCATTTTAATTCACTGTGTAACCGCCTAACGCCTCAATGGAAAAAAGTGGACGGGCATGCGTCCTGTCTGGTTGCGTCGCCTCTGCTCTTGTCCGGGTTGTTTGTGAGATCTTTTGGCACTAAATACATGAAAGGGCATAATCTGTTTTATTCTTCCTCTTTTTCCATTAGAGCTTGTAGAAAATTGATTTTCTAATGTCTGGTCGTCTTGGGGCTATTACATATTTGTGTTTTTGCTCCACAACAATGTGTTTATCATGTAATGGTCTCGCTGTTGACTTATTTGCTTCATCGACTTAGGAACTATTCACACGACACTATGATAACTTAGTAAATGTTACTGTTTTCTATAAATGATGATTAATGATATTTCGTTCCCCCGGGCCTATTTTAGGACATTGCCTGAGACAAACTAAACCTAATCAAAGAAATTATATATTTTCCAATTATTTATGAATGGCCACGAGAGGAAAGAACATATCCAGTACGCACTAATAGACTAGGCACTTGGCAAATTTCCAGGTGGACATCGAATCACACCCCTACTTTCTATTCCAAAAGAAACTTTAGGTATCAGCAATAAAGTTTGAGTTCTTGGACCACTGAGTAACCTACCAAGTGGTCACTGAAGTGCAAATATGCTTGTTGGATCCCCAAGTTTCCAAAGGTTTAATAAATAAGGGCGATAGCTGATGCCTATCTGCTGCCGAGTTGGCCTACTATTGGTACTATTGGTATATGTTGTGTCAGTTAATTCCATATATATCATATTATATCACTAATAAACCGCGTGTCGAATATATTTGAACGACAACTCTTTCTGTGTACTGAACCATCAATTGTGATTAATAATAAAGGATAGAATTCTTACTTGTTTACCGCGAAGCGGTCATCGTCTGTCCTGCCACCATTTCGATAGATGAATAAACAAAGGGAAGACCACTCTAACTGCTGGACGCGTATCGATTTGAACTGACTGTGTGCGGTGTTTACGCTGCTTGCATAATTATTATGACGTCTTCAATCCAAAGAAATTCTGTGTAGTTTAATGGAGGTAAGATAGATAAGCATATCACAGTATGTACACTTTGCTTTTCGTGACACAATAATACTACTTCTTATAGTTTACAAGACATACACTCTAAAACACGCTGGTCAAAAATGAACCCAAATCAACTGGGTTGAGTGAATATGAACTCAATTGGGTTCATATTCACTCAACCCAGTCGATCTGGGTTGAATATTAACCCAACTGATTTTAGAGTGTAAAATTAAGACTGATCGACCCGGATACAGAAAGGTATCAAACTTACGATAGGCAGTCGCTATCGCTGAGTACCAAAGTGATGTCTCCTCTTGTTGGTAGCGTCAGAGGGGATTGGGTTTTTTTCGAGACAGAATAAATGTAAAAATCAAAATAGATCCATGGCCTCTGAATACGCGCAGGAATATTTGAGCGTGAAAGGGCAACAAGGACAGGAACAACCAATAAGGAGTGCGCCAACAGGGCCTTCCCCTTATAATCCGAATAGCTTCCAATGCTCATCCTGTCAGTGACCACATATAATATATATATATATTCACTAGCGGGCCCACCTGTCTCAGGACCGGTAGCCACGCCCGCGCGACGGAAAATTGTATTTCATTGCATATCAAGGGAGATAATCAAACCTTGAACTTCCAGCTGGAGAGAATGGAGGGATGACTGAATGGCGGAATCACAGACTGATGAGACGTTCTTGGTTTTTTGTGCTAAAATGAAACATTTTTTCATAACTGCAAGCACATAAGTTATCTATAAGATGACATAAATATCCAGTCAGCATGGTATGAGAAAGTAGAAATGGCCTCGTGAATTTCAAAATCGACATTCCAACCAAATAAATACAGTCAGAATAGGCTTTGGGATTTAAAATGTTTCGGAAGGGAGCATACACCCACCGCAAAACACCCCCTCCCCTACAACATTTTCTCAAACGATCACGCTTTGACCTACGTGCTTTCGTACTTCATCCGCAGTATTGAAAGTATTTAATTGACTGTAGAATGTTTCACTTTACCCCCAAATCGAAGATCCGTCCACGGCTGTGCACTCCAACCTGCGTTACGGCATGCAAGAGCAAGGCTAAGAAACGACGTCATAACTCCGTGTGTGAGTGATTTGTTGCTGGCTCATACAAAGCTTCAGCTGATGGGGAACAATTTATTGGCATAAATAGCAATGACGTCCAGGGGGTAGTGACAAAATGGCAGTAGCGAAATGGCAGAAAAACAATGGTGTGGCAGAGAGCAGGAATAAAACCACTTATGATAAAAAACTATTTGAAAAATAAGAAATGCAAGAAGAGATCTTTTCACTTAACCCTTTAAAATGAAATTCCGCTTTTCTGGTCCAGGGTCACAGTGCGTTCTGATCTTATAAAGTGAAAGGCCGCTCAGTGGATTTGTGGGAGTATACCAATCAATATTTACAACGTGCAGCCCTAAGGCTGCACATTGAAAATATTAATTGTTCTACCCCCAAATACGAATGTGGGCTCTTTCAACTGACGTCACTGGTCTGACATGGAAAATACCACCAGAGTTTAAAGGTTAAAATATTTTTGTTAATGGAAAGTAACCCGATAAAATTAAACTTTGTGAGATTGATACCTTTGCATTGGGCATAACCTCAAGAGAACCGGATATTTTTCAGAACTTGCTCTTTACAACAAATCTCAAAACCCCCTCTCTCTCTCTCTCTCTCTCTCTCACAATGTCTGTTTCTGAAGCATTCACAGTATTTTCGAGACGTGAAGCCCAAATTTAGAACTTGAAGAAAATTATGATCCAAGGGTGCCGACGGTTGCACCTTCGTGGGGTTTTGTGCACGAATTTTAGTTCTTCGGGTATTTCCGTTAGTACGAACATTCACGAGGTAAAGTAATTTGCATATTTTGTTTACTCGCCTGTGGTAACATGTTGAAAACTGCGATGGACGGGAAGGACATCGTATGATTTTATTTTTCTCAATTACATATGTATGTGTCTGTTCTTGTTTGGTTGCCCGTTTATACTTTGGAACGAACAAAATTTATTTTTCTTTACCAGAGATAAACCTTCGTTAGTTGGATTTTATTACACAATTTTTAATTTGTTTCCTTCAGTTGAACGAAAATCGTAACATTTTCAGGCATAGGAAAGTATTATTCTCCTTTATAATTCTATATATTCTTTTGCAGCCCACTTTCGTTTGAGGATACCTCAAATTTGCTTACCCGGACGTATATGACTCCATAATAGCTCAGATGCTGATGGAGCAGGACTCCTTATTAACGAAACGGTTTAATTAAATTCTTGAGGGTACTGAAACATGCAGATATCAGCTCGTCGAATTCGTGAGTACTACTGCCTAATGTTTACGAAATTGCTCATTATTCAGTGGAGACTTTTTCAAGAGACTTCAGAATTTGAATGTTATTACTGGGAAATCATCGTATAAATGTCTCCAATTAATTCACATTCACAGATGATAAATCTTCTCTGGAAGGTCAATGAAAGTGTGTGTGGGTGAAGGGACGTGGGAGAGGGCACGCATATAGGCCTATATAGCCAAGGCGCAACGAAATTACTATTGTTCGAGCAAGTGAAAGAAAGTTGGAGAGATAGATCCACGAAAATTCCATTTCCTTGATTCTTAGGTCCTGGCAACTGCGACTAAAGGTGTTAAAATTGTGCGTGTGTGCGGAGGGAGGGATGTGAAGGTTGGGGGGGGGGGGAGGGGCAAAAAATATAATCTCTTTCGGCCCTAAAATTTATCCCGATTCGGAAAAATCGGTTTTGATTCTCGCGAACTCCTGCCGCGACAATCAGTTTTCAGTGCTCAAATTATTTGGAATTTGAGAGTACTTTTATACCTCTGTGAATGCAACCAATACATATTCCAAAGTACAAAACAATCTCATATTTATATATTTACTAGGGTTTAACATTTAAATTCAAATTTTGGTGAGATTCTGGCCTCACATGCACATGTAGAACACATATTCCAACATACAGGTTTTAAGTAGTCTTGCTGAAGGAAGGTACACTACAAAGGCAGCAAAGACTTCACTGGACACCAAGACAGTACTACCGAGTAAAAAATGTTACCTTATTATGAGGGAACAAAAAATAAATATAGGATATCTAATGTTTTTGAGTGTATACCGAAAATTATCTCATGAGTGACGGATACTAAATGTTTCTTTTTCGCGAGCGCTTGCGCGAGCGAAAATAATCATTTATCTCGGTCACAAGTGAGATAATTTTCGGTATCCACTCAAAAAGACTAGATTTTCTTTTTATTATACGCTTTTTATAAGAATTTGATAATTCCAAATTCCACTCTTTTCAACCATGAATTGATGAATGAAACTAAACAACGCATTGAATCATTGATACGCGGAAGTGATTTGATCGATACTCGGAACAGATGCTGTCTTGCAATCTGATGCAGTTGGCAGGTGTCTAGTCCAAACAAGGCGTGAAAGTCGTAATATAAGTTTTTTGGTTTGGTACGTCCTTTGAACTTCAGGCCATGTTTGGACTACCGGGTTTCATGCATCAATTCAAGGTGAATACGTGTTGAATTATTGCTGGAAATGATCGGTATCCACTCAGAAACAAACATTAATTAGGTTTTCTTTTTATTATACGTTTCTAGAACAAATTGATCAATTCCAGTGATAATTTGACTCGTATTCACCTTGAAGTGATGCTTTGAAAGCCGCCATTTTGATTGATACCGTGAAAGTGAAAATTTCTATATCCTCACGGTGGGGGATACGATTTCTATCTTTCCACAATTTCTTCGATAATCTATCGTTTAGCATAATAAATAGGAGTATCCGGGCACTATAAGAATCCTTGACACGAATAAAATTAACGTTCTGCGAGAATTAAAGCTGATTTTCTTTGTTTTCCTTGTGATAATCATTTGAGAGAATCGATTATGATTTTCGCATGAATTTTGAGCCCTGATATCTTGAAACAGCTGACTACTTTCGTAATAGATTGTTAATTTATTTGACGGTGTAAGCGTTTACAGCGCAATACATTTCAAGATGGTAAATGTCCATAACAAGTATCCTTTACTGTTGGGAGATGTCATAGCCAGATTTCCTGTCTACCTGGCAACTCCCCATAAAATGAATAATGAGAAGAAAAATATATATATACCGAGTCAAAAAAGAAAGTATAATTGAAACAAATGTGAAAAAATAGCATAAAGGATGAAATATAATAGTTCTAGTGTTGCATGTTTGTGCACAAGAAGTCGTGCAAAGAGTTTTATGACATGTTGTTGTTGTCCACCCAGCAGTATGTACAATTTTGCTACGGATTTCAAAATAGCACGTGCTACCCGAGAATGTCAAATTGAATGGGTGGCCGACGATTTTCTTTGTGTTATGTTGTGCTGGAGAGCCTGAGCTATTGAGAAAACACGCTAGTTTTTGTCTTCCGACTTTTTAAAAAATGCCAAGGTTAACCGAAAATCAGAGGTTGCGTGCCACTGGTATGCATGAGGCTGGGATACCTCCAGATGAGCTCGTTGCTGAGTTCGGAGTCACTGAGACCACTATTTACCGTCTCATTGGAAGGTATAGAACCACTGGATCTACTGCCGACCGACCGCGTTCAGGCCGACAAAGAGTTACGACCCCTGCACAAGACCGACACATCAGGACGTCTCACTTGCGGGATCGCTTTCTTCCGGCGACGAGGACAGCAGCAATTACTTCTGGTAGAACTAACAATAGAATCAGTGCACAAACAGTCCGCAACAGACTCGCTGAACACGGCATAAGAAGTAGGCGCCCATACCACGGACCAATCCTTACCCAACGTCATCGTACTGTCAGAATGGAATGGATATGTCAGCGTGTTCGCTGGACTCAGCAGTGTTGGAGTACAGTTCTTTTTAGTGATGAATCACGATTTGTCTACTGCGCGCTGATGGTAGGGCAAGAGTGTATCGCCGACACGGAGAACGGTTTTTGGTGCTTGCATGCGGGAATGCGACCGGTTCGGTGGGTGTAGTGTAATGGTTTGGGCAGGAATATCCTTGCGCCATCGAACGCAGTTGATCTTCATCTATGGTAATCTGAATGTACAGCCATATAGGGACGAAATTCTTAACGCTGTTGCTGTCCCGTTGTTCAACGCTAACGTCGGATTGCAGTTATTCCAGCAAGACAATGCCCGATGTCACGTGGCGTGTATCTGTCGTGACTTTCTTGAGGAGCAGAGCATCGAAATTCTTCCCTGGCCCCCACTTTCGCCAGATTTGTTGCCAATCGATCATCTTTGGGATGAATTGGACCGTCGGGTACGACTTCATGACCTTCAGTCGTTAGGCGATTTACGTAATGTTTTTTAAGGCAGGAGTGGAACGGAATACCACAGGGTGGCATCCAGAGACTTATCAGGTCCATGCGCCGTCGATGTCTTGCTACCCACGAGGCAAACGGTGGACATACACGCTGTTGACTGCATGTGTGAACTTTTCATTTCACGCCATGTCTGAATTGCGACGTCCTGACGTGACGCTGACAACAGTAAGAGCATGAAATTATGCAAATTTGTACAGCTAGACTCGAAATATGAATTTACAATAATTTGTTTGGGAAAAAAAATTGCTCCTCAAAGTTTATTATACTTTCTTTTTTGACCAGAGGAAACTCATTTGGTTTATGTGAGGTTATTTATAATCATACGCAGCAGATTAAATGAGAGTCAGTGGCGTACAATAGGCAGGGAACATCCGAGGACAAATTAGACAATCATCACGCTGGTCATCCTGTAAAACCTGAATCGGACAAATACCATGTAAACCCTTTACCTAACATGAAAAGCAGACAACACTTGCAAAAGAAATTCTTGAATAACTATTTTTTTTCATTTTTTGTCTCAAAAACATAGGTTGTTACCCCTCGTTGGAACGAGCTCGACGAGCTCGTTCCAACGAGGGGTCATAACCTATGTTTTTGAGACAAAAAATAAAAAAAATAATGAAAATTAATTGGCGATTTTTGAAAATAGCGCTGGCATGTTTTGGCCGTTACGTTGGATAAAGGGTAAAACCCGGCGCGGGGCAGCCTTTTGACGATAGTGTTTTACGTGAAATTTTGTGACTAATACCTTTTTCTCTGAAAAAAATCCGAGTTACCATTATTGACTGATAAATTCCGCATCGACAGCATTTCAATAGTTTGTTGAAGAAGTCTCCGTTTTGGTTACAAAACTAAATGGATGGTGATAATAATCATTCTGTATCTCATTCTCAATGCTGTGTTTTTCGTTTCAAAATAGAGCAGTGAGTCATGGATTAGACAATTGGACAGTGTTCCATTGATAAAGACATTTTAGGAAACTAAATCTTACTTCATAACAAAATGTGCCGTATTTAAGTAAAAACATACCGTCGATTTATTGTGACACTGCCCACTGTTTTTGTAAAACCCGTGACTGGCACGACGCAGCCCGGTAGGCGGTTTACTGCATGTCCGCTTCCAGTGGCGGTGGTGGTGGTGGTGTGTGTGTGGGGGGGGGGGGGGGGGGGGGGGGCTAGGTGGCACTATCCCCCCAAATGTTTCTGCCCCCCCCCCACCCAACCCACAAAAAGTTATGAAGATTGTGTTGGCAATTGCATGCATAGGCCTAAATATTTGTGTTCAATTCTGCCCAATACATGTATGCAATAACTAATTCTATAAAACTTCAAGTGACCAACATTTAATTAAACAAACATCTGGGTGGGGGGGGGGGGGGGGGGGGCAGGAGTATAAATGCCAGCAAAGAGAAGATATGGCCCGATAGCAAACTCTTCAGACTACTGTACAATATCATCACATTGGCATTGTTCGTCCAGAATACAGGTTATTTATTTTCCTTCAAAAGATTTTTCTGCAGGCGAGAAATTGTCTCAGAATCACTCTCAATGCATCAAAATTCTGAATTTTTTTCCTGGGGACACCCCCCCCCCCCCCCTTCTACATTCTCCCTCCTCTCAGGCCTTCGGGATATGCCTTCGGCATATCATGTTATAACTTTGAAATTTCTATGCCCATCCCCCCCCCCCAAAAAAAAAAATCGCTCCCCCCCGCCCCCCCCCCCCCCCCCAATCGGAAATCCTAGCTCCGCTACCGCCCGCTTCGGGGATTAGTTTATAATTTTCTACGATACATGGTCAGAAAGACGTCTTTTCGGGTAACTAGTATGGGATTCTGGCTGCTTCCTTTCAAAACTCGCATGTAGATTATTATCAAAGACACCTTGGTCCATAGGTGTCAATTTATAAACATTTAAATTACTGACGCCCACAGCGGAGTTTTACTGCCCGTAGCGGGTATTATGCATAAGGGGGGCTAACTTTTCCGTAAATCGCTTCCAATGACAAAAAGTGTCAGCCGGGTTCGTACCAGCGGTCATCAACACGGGAACACAATCGGAAAAGTTCAGCTCTCGCCTCATCATGTCGAGGAATTTTTAGATCCTAGCTTCGGGCCTGCACACTTCTGTGCGTAAGAAAATTGTCACCCGCACCAGGAAAGAGGTTAATACTGATGATACTTTTGCGACATGAGCGATTTTAATCGTGATGTTTCATCTTATTGAATTGTTCATAATATGAATATAGATGGGAATATTTGTGGAGGCATCATTTGAAGTGACTCTTCTGGAGGAGTATGTCCACAATGAAGTCATTAACATGGTGGGTGAGAGTGGTGATAATTGCTTCAATTCGTGATCGGGAAAGTAATTGTTCAGCTATTGCTTTTCATGAATTTCATATAACGCTCTGTCTGAAGAGAAAAAGCAAGTGTAGGTAGACATGCATGTGGAAATCCCCCAAGGGCACCGGAAACATCCAAGGGCAAGAGTATGGAGTGCATGGGTATTGAAAGGGCACTCGACTTTGGGTATGAGTTGAGACTGGGAATTTATAATGTATCACAAATCGTAATGTGCTACTTAATAGTTATGACATTATGCATCGTCCCTTGAGTGGAACAAGGTGACAACTGCAATGCTAAAGCATTGCAGATGGCACTTTTTTCCACTCAAGGGATGATATTATATATATAAAGCTTCAGAAAACACCGCGCCGATTGTATAGCTTCTTTGTTTTGTTTGATGATTATCGACCAGCCTCCGTGATTATACCGGTCCCCGTCCCCCTCTCCCTTTGTTATTACGTACACGTACCGGTACATTAGAAACGAATACACGAGAGTTTCTCAGTCACTGTCCTCTGAAAGTAAAGTATTTCTCACTAGTGAAAAAGTGCTCGTACTGCCCCCTTGCCCCCTAGTCTCAAGGTCAGGGGCAGCTGCCTCTTCTGCTTCCAGTTCCATTGTATCCCTCAATACCCCAATTACCCACAATAACGCTAACGGAGAATTAAATGTTACTCAAAATCGAACTTCATTATCAGAAGAGTGCGTTACCAACGAGACCGTGGGGGGGGGGGGGGGGGGTGGTGGTGGTGGTGGTGGTGGTGAATGTGTGTTAGGCTCGACAGATAGTTACGGTTTCGGAAAAAAATAAGGATCAGTACCGATACCAAACCTTTACCAAATGAGATAGAGAGTGAAGGCCCGATGGTCCATTAGATAAATGTAATCCACCGGGCAGCAACTCAGTGAGCGCTTGCAAGTGCTTTTTGTGCGTTATCTACAAACTGGGAGCGCGGTGGAGCAGTTGTTAGAACAATGAACTTTAAACCGAAAGGTCGACGGTTCAGTCCTGACTGATACTTAATCTTGGTTTCCCTAACGTGGGTACGGTACCAAACCTTTACCAAATGAGATAGAGGACGAAGGCCCGATGGTTCATTAGATGAATGTAATCCACCGGGCAGCAACTCAGTGAGCGCTTGAAAGTGCTTTTTGTGTGCTATCTACAATTTGGGAGCGCGGTGGCGCAGTTGTTAGAACAATGAACTTTAAACTGAAAGGTCGACGGTTCGGTCCTGACTGATACTTAATCTTGGTTTCCCTAAGGCGGGTACGGTTGCGCGCTGCGTACCAAGGAAGATGTACTATATGTCGATGGTGCGCATGCCTTCAACCACTGAATACAATGCTTGTACAGCATTAAAAAGTTGGAGAGCCTGGCAGTTGCTCGCTGCTGCTCAGTGATTCTCTCTGTATACTTCGGCTTACTCCACCGGTAAGCAGAGTGACTCTTCGACATGATGTGACCCTAAGTTCTGAAAGTGTCGTTAAACCCTATCCACAAATCATGTACACGCAGGGACGTGGCTAGAGGTTTTCGACTGGGGGGTGTAGGGTAGTGAACTAGGGGGGGGGGGACATCCCCTCCCGGTCCCTCCCCCACTTGGAAATTCACTATCGAGAAAGATTTTGAAAATAAAGCCATGAAAGGGGGCATAAAATTGATTCTAGTAACTGAAATGCCAACACATTTATGATAGAATTATCAGGTTATTATTGTTTGGTATTCTTCTGGGAAATGAATATGTGCTAAACAAATGCTCAAGCTGAGAACTTCGAGCAATTCACACTGTCCTAACATTAAATCAGGTCTTATGCAGGAATGATCAATTTTCGATGTTTCATTATTTTGTAACTCTGAAGGATGGAATTAACCCAGAATAACGAATTTACATGATGTGATTTTCTTGAAGTGCATTTCGAGGATTTCTTTTTTATTACGATAAGTAAACGTACTATAGAAATCTCGTACCGATTGACATCATGCATACTCATGAAGCTCGATATTGTGTACACTGTAGTTGTAAATTGTAACAGTTAGAATTTTTGCTGATTTGAAACCGAGTTGGGATTTTGGGTAGTGAAGGAGACATCAGCATCACCAAAGAAGCTCTAAAATCGAGATAGATGGAATTTCCAACTACTCATGACTTGCCCTTCGAATTTCCAAATATAGGAAATTTTGTCCAGGATTGGGGGGACGACACCCCCACGCACCCCCTGTTGCTGCGTCCCTGTGTACACGTACGTATCTGACAGCTGTAAAGTGAACCCTTTAGTGTTCGGGAAGTAATCCACTCGTCCTATATGCACAACCGAACGTAGAAAACCCCATTATTTTCCGCCCTCTTTAGTTGATGCCAGTCTAAATTTCTGAAGCTTGGCGGAGTTTCGCCTTCTGCGTTCGTGAAATACGTGAAAAACTCCACCTCGAGTCGTTTCTTCCAGTTCCCGTACTACAACCTCGTTGTGTTCTGTCTTATTACACACCCGTTAGTGATGCGTCTGTCACGCAGTTTGTCTTCTCTGTTTATAATGTCTGCAGTATTGTACCTTACATTTGAGCCTTGCTGTAAAAAGGGAAAACCACATATATTGACAACACTGAAAACAATGTGCAAAATGAAACATAATATCACCGACTAAAACTTCGACTCGCCGAATCATTGCGTCAAAATTATATTCAGTGATTTTTTTTTCTTTCACTTTGAGCCTTGGAATCAATATATATTGTATATATAGTACGTATTGTCTTTGTTCGATTGCAAGGTTCATATCCGCGGTTCACACGTTGTCGAAATTTCAATAAGAAGAAAAATCGTTAATTACAAATACTCATCTCGAGCAACATCCGCTTCGCATCCAGTGTGAAACGGCCAAAACATTTGCTGTGCCAAAACACAAGCGTCACGTCAGAAGAAGGGTAAAATAAAATCTTTGATCTCAGCTATTGAAATGAATTCGTTCGAAACGTTACTATCAGTGACTGAATACCACAGTGTTGCGAGAAGAGGTTTTACAAATGTAATTTGTTATTTTGATGATAAAATTCCAGATTAATCTTGCTGCCTTTCGGGGAAATTTCCCTGGAGACGTTATGATTTGGAAACAATGCGGAACGATCAACTCACTGCCCAAGCCACTGAACGATTTCATTGAGTGTTTCAGAAGAATTGAGTCTGGACCCCATTAAAATTATTCCGTTCACTCCAGCCAACATATGTTTCAGGATTTTTGTCCCAAATTCAGTTTTAAGGTTTACATTTGTCACTTTTAACCCTTTACCTAATATGAAAAGCAGACGACACTTGCAAACAAAATACTTGAATTACTAATTTTGTTTATGTTTTGTCTCAAAAACATATGTTATGACCCCTCATTGGAACGAGCTGTGTTTGAGACAAAAAATGAAAATATAATCAAAATTAATTGGCGATTTTTGAGAATATAGCGCTGACCGGTTTTGGTCACGTTGGGTAAAGGGTTAACACAAATCTTATTGCCAAAAGGAAATGGCTCATTGGTCAGCGCAGTGGACTTGTGATCGAGAGGATGTAAGTTCAGTCATGCTTCAGTAGTAGGAGAGCGATGGATCGTCCCCTGTTGGCAGGACCTAGTGCAGGATCTAGGAAGTGACGTCATGTCACGTGACCCAGTGGCGTCATGTTTGGTTGTCTTGGTAACCCACGTGAGCAGCCATCTTGTGACGTCATCCCCATAGTGATACGTGGAGTCAGTGCGCATGCGCAGCGCGTGTTGTTAGGATGATACGTGTTTCGGTCGTCCATTTTGTATACTGGAGGCCGCCATCTTGGTTTCTAGGGTAGCACGTGGTTGCTATGTTACCCAAAGACTTATAATAGGACAGGGGTATGTTCGGAGGGTATGTTCCTTAGTACAAGAGTAATTTCCTGATTCGCGGAATTACCCAAATAAACCCGACAATCCCTACTAATCACCAAAAACGACTTTATTTACTACGGATTCTTCAAGAATCCTTTTTGGGACCGCCATACCATGGTACCGAGGGGTCACCGGGGGAAAGTTCGATTGAATTAGAGTTGTTTTTCTCGTTAGGATTCCCCCCAAGATCCCTTTGTAGGACCGCCATACCATCGCTTATAATAGTAGCACGCAGTGCTATAGTACTGAGGGACCCCTTTGGATTATAGCCAACGGATAGACAACCTCCATGAAAGCCTATATCATTCCTAATGCCAAGAATCTATCGAGTAGTTACTGATAAGTCATTGCTCGAACGACTCGAATCCCATCGAACAAATGTGCTATAGAGCAACTGCTCGATCGAGTGACTCCACATACTGCTCGAACGACTCGAATCCCATCGAGCAAATGTGCTATCGAGCAATTGCTCGTTCGAGTGACTCGCACATGCGACTCTTAGTCTCATTTCGGTATTTGAGGATACCTCTGACCTGGTATTGTATTATTTTCAATATATCTTGTGGAGAATCCCTTTTTTGTCAAATGTGCTTTTGTGAAAAGGCTCAATGTGACGCATTGTGCACTAGCACATAGGCATATGCTGGATGTGCCGATATGTGCTTATGTGAAAAGGTTCAATGTGACACGTGCACTAGCAAATAGGCACATACGGATATTTGAGGATACCTATGACCTGGTATTGTATTATTTGAGGATACCTTCTGGAGAATCCCTTTTTTGTAATATGTGCTTATGTGAAAAGGCACAATGTGACACATTGTGCACTAGCACATAGGCACATGCTGGATGTGCCGATATGTACTTGTGTAAAAAAGGCGCAGTGTGACACAGTGTGCACTAGCAAATAGGCACATACGGGTATTTGAGGATACATATGACCTGGTATTGTATTATTTGAGGATATCTTCTGGGGAATCCCTTTTTTGTCATATGTGCTTATGTGAAACGGCACAATGTGACACATTGTGCACTAGCACTTAGGCACATGCTGGATGTGCCGATGTGTGAAAATGCACATTGTGTCACATTGTGCACTAGCACATAGGCACATACGGGTAATTGAGGATACCTATGACCCAGCTCCTATACAGATCCTAAATGGCTCCTATATGTCTCCTATGCAGGTAGTCTTACCAACGGCTTCCATCTTATATCCAAAGTTCCAAACCCACTACTTGTTTATGGTCTATCTGTCATATCATTAGCTTCTACAGCAGTCTTGTGCCATTGCGGCCTTGTGTCAGTACTATTGGCTATACTATCATCTATTCATATTGACTTGTAACACTACTTCCTAGCTATACCTTCGCTCGTACCTTCAAAATGTTTTTGGTGATTTGTAGGGATTGTCGTGTTTATTTCGGTAATTCTACGAATCGGGAAATTATTCTTGTACTAAGGAACATACCCTCCGAACATACCCCTGTCCTATAATAATCCTTTATGTAACATAGCAACCACGTGCTACCATAGAAACCAAGATGGCGGCCTCCAGTATACAAAATGGCCGACTTAAACACGTATCACCCTAACAACACGCGCTGCGCATGCACGCTAACATCACTTATCACTATAGGGACGCCGTCACAAGATGGCCACTCACGCGGGTTACCATGGCAGCCAAACATGGCGCCACTGGGTCACTTGACATAACGTCACTTCCTAGGTCCTGCACTAGGTCCTGCCAACGGGGGGCGATCCATCGCTCTCCTACTACCTGTCTCTACTGTTTTATCCGTGCTGTTGAACAGGACACTCAATATTGCATTGCTTGCTAAAAGGACATGCGATAAAACAGGGTGGCTTTAACTAATGCGATCTGAACCAGGCCCGTTTAGGACGTTGCTCACCTCGGCTTGTTCAGCCGATGTGGTTCTCTTCGGGTACTCCGATTTCATCCACATATTGACTAGTCCATATTAAAAATAATGTAGGGGTCGCGAAGGACTTAACATCACAGAAAGTGGTTCTCTCCGAGTTATCCGACTTTTTCACAAGTACCGTATAGTACTGTGAAAGGCAAATGCAAGAGGCTTTGCCTCGTAACACGTTCTCCGAGAGCGTAGATCTCGTAAAATGTCATCCCATCCCATATCGCATTTCGTTCAAATATGTGGATCGAGGAACAATATCTATCTTTTAAATATATCATGATTTTTTTTTTCTCAAATAGGCAAGGGATGGCAGCAAAAGAAAACTGTAGACACACTTCTTAAGACCCATCCACCCCTAACTGCAATTGTTTCCATAAAGTTTTGGACACCCATCACTACTGGAAAATAAAAATCTACTCTCTTAGCGTTGCATGCTGACATGGAGATAGGAAAATCACAAAGTACTCAAGTTGTTGGAATAATAGATGGAAGGATGGGTGGACAGATTGATGCATATAATCCAGTGGATTACCAATCTCTTCGAGAGTTCAGCCTAGAATATAACACCACCAGTATAGATGTATGGTATGCTCCTTCAGACACATAAGAGATGGAGCCCACACATTGTGCTAATGAGTTATGACCCTTATTTCATTAATTAAATTTTCTGCCTAGCCAACTCAGCTTGGATAATGCCATACTGGGCTGTATACGATGGAGTGGGTGGTATGCCCAGAGTATTCCCAGGGCAGTTGCCCTATTCTGGTTTTTCAGGACCCATATTAATACAATTAATTTAGGTCATCTTTAACTGTAAGATCATTTGCTTAAATCTTTAAACAGAGTGATGGTCATAGATTACATCAACTTGATTATTGATTCAGAACTGGGATATGGAAACCTAAGAAAATAAGAAGAAAAAGTACGCCCCAATTATTTTCCCTTATTATTTTGGTCATCATATTGACTGACACTTTTGTAGTGAAGACATTGCAGGCTGTTGAGCTACAGCAGTGACCACAAGATCAGACCATCTTCATTGATGTCACTTTTTCTTGTTTGCAGTGATAGATCCCAGACATGAACACAAATTTTCTTGAACGCGTCGGAATGTGTGACAATGCAGTTCTTACCATACACTTACTTGCTCCCTCCCCATAGTCTGTTTAATGACCGGAGAGTGTTTTTTGGGGGGGGTGGGGGTGGGGTGGGGGGGGTGGGGAGGGGGTGGGGAGGGGGTTATAACATGGTGAAATGAATTTCTCATAATGTTCTCTATAATGGACCGCGAGAAGGCATTTGTGTCTTTGTATAAAAAAAGCATGGTGAAAATGTTGCGGACATCTTAGATGAGATGATAAAACAGGGTCAGTGTCACAAATGTACCATGGTACATTAAGTCACCAGAAGTGGTGTTATTTTGTTTATTTAACATTCTGTGAATGTGATGCTAGGTTTTAATGAGACAAAAGGCAAAAAAAAAAAACAAAGTATATTACAATAGGAAGGCATATCGTCATCTGAGTTTCAATGTGTTCCATGTGCCTACTGGCACATAGAACACATTGGAACTCAAGGGGACGATATATTTTCAAAAAAGCTGTTATGCAGAATTTTTTCCGCTTTCCAACCAAAACCCACCCCTGTGTGAACACTGGTTTTAGTGGAATTTAGCGGAATTTAGCCAGCTGTTACACCAATATAAGGGTGAAAACTATTCAGAATGCTTCATACTGTTGATGAATCCTGTTCACCAGTTAATGTGAATGGACAACGACCCAATCACCAACTTTTTGCCGATGACCTGATAATGTTATCACAGTCTCCATCAGGATTGAATAAATGTGTTCATAAGTTAGAACACTACACTGCAAAAAATATAGGTTCTCTTCAGAACCAAAACCGTTTCTAATCTTGTCGCTGAGATGGAACCAGTTCTGTTTAAACAGTATTTATTTCAAATCAAATAAATTTACCAAGATTAGCATTCAATTTTAACAGAATATTACATGAACTGAGGTAGATTCAGCAGTAAACTTGGAGCTTATTCAACGCAGTCGCCAAACATTTTGAAACAAAGGAGATATGAACAGTTGGCATATCGAACCAGTTTTGGTTCTGAAGAGAACCAAAACTGGTTCGATATGCCAACTGTTCATAACTCCTTTGCTTAATAATGATTTGAGACAACCTCGTATAAGCTCTAAACTTACGGCTGAAATCACCTCAATTTATGTTTACTTCTGTTAATATTTAAGGTTAATCTTTATAAATTTATTTGATTTGAAATAAATACTGTTTAAACAGAACTGGTTCCATCTCAGGGACAAGATTAGAATCAGTTTTGGTTCTAAAGAGAACCTATATTTTTTGCAGTGTATGCGGATAAAAACAAACTTAGTGTCATTATTAATAAAACAAAATGCATGATTTTCAAAAATAGAAAAGATATTAAAAAGATCCTACGTTTTGTATTGGAACAGCGAAATTAGATACCGTAGGTCAATATAAATACTTTGGTCTTGATTTCACATATATACAATGGAAACACAAAACAAGTTCAAGAGAATTTAAGTACAAAGGATCGAAAGCAATGTTTTTCCTTACAAATTCTCTCAGAAAGTCACTTGACTTAACTCTTGATGTGAAATGTAAACTTTTTGATAAATCGATTAAGCCTATTTTATTATATGGTCCCCTGACCTTATTACTCCTTTTGCGGACACTGCAGCCTGTGAATAAGTCCACTTGAATTTTGTAAACAAATATTAATGTTGAATAGAAAAGCATCTAATCACGCAGCACGAGGAGAGTTGGGTAGATATCCTATTGTGAACGATAATATCTTACATCTCCATAAATATGTCGATAAATTATCCAAAATTGCAGGCGATAACATACTCTCCAACTCATTCAAGGAGCCACTCAAATGTAAACTTCCGAAAACTTGGTAACTCAGTTATCTCGTGACAATATCAAAGTTTCCGATTCTAATACGTTAACCAATAGTAATTAAAAATGCCTGAAAGATGTACTAGAATCTCAGCATAGAGAAAGATTTACTAAAGATATGTTTAATGATGACAAAATGAAAGGCAGTAATAAGTTACGAACGTATCGATTAGTTAAAAATACAAGCTTGAACCTTATCTGAAAATCACCAGATCTCGACAGGCCCGTGAACAGTTTACTAGACTTAGGGTTAGTGTCGCGGGACAATGGGGTTAAATTGATGTTCGAATGATGGAGGAAAATTTATGTTCTTATCAGTGCTCAGCCGACAGCCAGTGACTGCCGTCTGAACCCCATTTCGAACGTAAACCTTGCCACCTTATCAATGCCCTATCCGCTTGGCACTCTTAGGATTCCTGAAGGTGCCTGTGGCTTACAACGCCAAAAGCTGATCAACGATAATTCACTGAAAAGATTATTTATTTACATGTACGAAGAAATATAATATGAAACAAATTACTCACAAATTATCCATAAGAAAACACTAATTACGCGGATAAAGGTGTATTTTTAGGGCCCTCGACGTCTCCCACAGCTAGCTGTGTCCGCTGGATCAACCTCACATCATCTTCATCTTCTCACGGTTTTTAATAAATACAAAGTGTCTATTCACTTCTCGTTGCTTTCTCCTCGCAGGGTTAACTTCACCGTCAGTCGGGCTTAACACATATAATGATCTGCTTATGTGACTCTATCAGCGTTCTCACAGTTCAATCACGATTCAATCGGCGTCTATCACAGTTCCCGATCACTTTGCGCCTTGCCTGGCTCTCACGGGGTTAAGTTATTCTTCGCCTTCAGATATATACTTAACAAAGCTTACATAATAATATTCTGCAAAGTGTTCTCAACATCACCAATTCTCGCACCGCCTAAAACTATCTTAACTCGCGAGCTATTCAAGCGCTTACTCAAGCTCTTAATACGGTTTCTAGACTTCAACGTCACAGCTCTTGCTTCTTTGGTTACTATGCCACCACAGTTCGCAACAGTCAACAAACTACTATCGGTTCCTTACAACCCTCACAGGGTTACGACAATACGCGGACTTTCAATCTCTGTGCCTATGACCCTCGGCGGCCAAGCTAAGTTCGGACCTTCTCTGAGTGCCCTCAGGCCAACTGCCTCTCAGAATTCTGCTTCACTCTTTATACAGTCGGAACTCAAAGTTTAAACATATTAATTCTGATTTAACGAGTGCTTTGTAATTCGATATGGATAGAGATATAAATGCGAATTTTGTTTGAGGTAAACACTTTTGACATTTCGGACATTTTTGGAAAATGCCTGTGGCTATGGAATCCCTTTTGTCGTATGAGGCCATGAGGGCTATGTAAATCCCTCAATGAGGCCTCATTTATTATCCCTCATACCTTCACTGAATTTTGAGGTCATGAGGGCCATGGAAAATCCCTCAATGATGTCTAATCTCCATCCCTCTTAGCCTCATATGGGTATTTTAGGATACCTGTCGTATTGCATTATTGGAGCATACTTGACATTGGACTTTACATCCGGGTACTTCGTGCTACATCCGGGTACTTCTGTTGGGAAAGGTATAAAAAGGGTGTTGGTACGAAAATAAATTCATTTGTGTCCTGACCGTCGTCGAGTGAAGACATGTTACCAGTTCGATGCAGATACTGTTCCAAGTTATTTTCGACATCGGATCATGCTAGAAGACACGCGAAGACCCATCATCGGCTCCACTGTAGATATTGTACGAAGTTGTTTACCCGATCATTCAGTGCTCGTAGGCATGAAGAACATTACTGTCCAAGAAGAACAGAAGAGGAGAGAGATACTGGAGATTTAATGACTGACCAAAATAAAGCACTTTTAGAATTTTTACGGTATGCTGACAAGGAGGAAATCGATGGCGTTCTACGTGCTGCTGATGAAGATTTGATTACCTGTTTATGCAAATGTGCTACCAACATCGTCGAAGATAAGATACCACTGAATTTAGCTGCATTTGATGACCTGCGAAAATACGAACATATATTGAAGCTACTAACAGATGATGGAATTTCTCTCGATATAAAAATAAGTATATTACGAAAGAGTTGCTTTCTCTCGGCGCTTATCAACCCAGTCCTATCACTGAAAAAAAGTATAAAAGGAGTGTTGATGTGAAAATAAACTCATTTGTTCTACGACCACGAAAGACTGAAGTCATGAAAGTCCATTGCTGCAGATATTGTGAAAAGGCCTTTTCCAGATCGGACAACATGAACAGACACGAAAATGCTTACTGTCCCATGAGGAAATCCGAAAAATCGAGCAACACTACAAGATTAGAAAGAAATTTAGATACACTGCGAATCCTATCTGATGCGGATCGATCGAAGCCAAGACTATACTCAAGACGGCCAGTGATGATTTGATACAATGTATATGTGATTGTGCCTCGAATATCTTGAAGGGAGCAGTACCTATAATCAAATCTGAGAGAGCTAAGCTGATTCTATACAAACACCAGATTAGGAGAATTGCCTCACCAAAGACAGAACTATCTTATCGGAAACGAAGACGGCTCATACAGAAAGGAGGATTTTTAGGAAAGTTAATCAAACCCGTCATCAATGCTCTGTCCGATATCCTATAAAAGGGTCGTGCTCATTTGTAATCTGACCTTCGCAGAGAGCGGACACAATGCAATCCTGCTGTGCACCAATAAATTGGTCAATAGATTCAGACACCGATGAGTAGTCGGAACTATCAGAAGATATGGAATATGAAGAAGGAGATGAAGAGGAAGAAGAAGACGTTTCGGTGATGGGAACTACCGTCCAAAGTGCCTATGGCAAATACCAAGAAGATTTTGACAACCTCATGAACAAATATATCGATGATGGAATGGATAGAGATGATGCAGTTGAAACAGCATATAGAGCACTCCAAAAGAATGTCAGAGAAGCCATTAGTGAGAAATACATTAATACCCTTGTGTACATTACAAATTTTTGCAACGACTCAATTCACAAGAAAATTCAAGAAACAGCCAAGCGTCTTCGTGAAGAAGAGGATTATGACTTTGAAGAAGATGATTAGAAAAAAAATATAAAAGGAGTGTTGGTATGAAAATAAATTCATTTCCGTTTTGAACGTCGTAGAGTGAAGATGTCGGTGTCAACAACAGTGCTCAGATTCAAAGATAACTTACATATACAAATCTTCAAGAATGATACTGGATTAAAGCTGACTTCCCTAGAACTGGCTCAAGTGAATCGTGTAGTAAATGCAGCCAAGAGAAAAAATCTAGACATGGATGCTGGTGGAAAGAAACAAAGATGTGTGGATACTAACCGATCATTAACCAAAAGAATAAAGAGAGAACTGACTGATAATTCCAATACAAACAAGAATGAAGTTACTACTATGAACAAAGTTTCTACTGTGAAAGATGTTACGACTACGAAGGAAGTTTTTTACTAAAGACAAGAAAAAGATGCCAGCCCCCATAAAGAATGATGTTACCACTACGAATGAAGTTTCTACTGAAGACAAGAAAAAGATGCCAGCTCTCATAAAGAATGAAGTTACGAAGAAGCCTGAAGTTTTTACTGCAAATGAAGTTTCTTCTGAAACCAAGAAAGATGTTTCCATTGCAAATGAAGTTTCTACAAAGAATGATGTTCAGAAGACTGAAGTTACTACAATGAAACAGCTAGAGAAAGAGGAACCCAAAGATGACAGCCAGGAAGAAATTAAAGCAGCCAACAAAACCAAGTTATCAAATGAGAGATTTATCAAGAACCTAGTCATGCAATGGGAAAAAGCTCCAACCCACAAGAAGATGAAATGGTTAGCCCATGCGAGAAGAACTACAAAGACAAATACCTTGAGAAATGGAATTCTATACTTGAAGAAAAAATGAAATGTTATATATATTGTTGTTTGTTTTTTATCTACTACCCCAACAGAAGTACCCGGATGTAGCACGAAGTACCCGGATGTAAAGTCCAATGTCAGGTATCCTCCAATAATGCAATACGACAGGTATCCTAAAATACCCAGATGAGGCTAAGAGGGATGGTGAATTAGACCTCATTGAGGGATTTTTCATGGCCCTCATTACCTCAAAATTCAATGAGGGTATGAGGGATAATAAATGAGGCCTCATTGAGGGCTTTTACATAGCCCTCATGGCCTCATACGACAAAAAGGGATTCCATAGCCACAGGCATTTTCCAAAAAGGGATTCCATAGGATATACCTGTTAAATATCGAAATGAGGCTAAGAGTTGTAGTAAATTATACCTCATTGAGGGATGTTTCATGGCCCTCATCACCTCAAAATTCAATGAGGCTATGAGGGATAATAAATGAGGCCTCATCGAGGGCTTTTACATAGCCCTCATGGCCTCATACGACAAAAAAAGGATTCCATAGCCATGGGTGTTTCCCAAAAATGGTATTCCATGGGATATGGCCATTGGATATAGAGGCGATGAGAATTGGCTACAACTTCGTTGTAATAAGGGGAGATAACTCTGTACGATTAAGTACAGGTTATGGGAAATCAAGCAATTTGATTGGTTAGTTATAATTTATATAAATAATCTAGATACAGGAAACTACAAGAGTACTCAGAATAGGGTCAGAACTAACAAGAATAGACCAGAAATTGCTAAATATAGTAATAACAAGCAAAGCTGTTCCAACTAATAGGTTCTTCTACGCTACTGGAGTATACCCCAGAACAAAGGAACATGGCCAGATAGACGAAAACTATTGTATATATAGATAGAAGCAGAGAATTCTGAAAGAATTCGAAATAATAAAACTTGTCGGGTTGTTTGTGGTAATTCTACAAATCGGGAAATTACTCCTGTTCAAAGGCTCCGAACATACCCCTTCTTGTTGTAAGCCTTTCGGACACATAGCAACCACGTGCTACCATATAAACCAAGATGGCGGCCTCCAGTATACAAAATGGACGACGGAAACACGTATCACCCTAACAACACACGCTGCGCATGTGCACTCACACCACGTATCACTATGGAGATGACGTCACAAGATGGCCGCTCACGCGGATTACCATGCCATCACAACATGGCGTCACCAGGTCACGTGACTATGACGTCACTTCCCCCTCCGGCCAATGAAGGCCGATCCATCACTCTCCTACAGCTGGTGGCCATATTTGAGAATAGGATCAGAAACACGAAGTACGTGCTCAGGGAGCTAAATGCATTTAGGTAAACGGCATCACCTGTTTTGGAAGGCAAGCCATACGTGGGCAGATTAGACTTTGCCTGTATGAACATTATCCTGAGATAGACGTAGGGGAGAGATTAACCCCATTGGTGGCGACCGCTTGTGTGAAAAGCGTCAAGTAAAGTGACAATAAGCCAGTGGCCGTGCGACGGCAGTAGTGAAGTGACATTCCGTCACCTGTTTGAGCAGAGGCGTCCGATAAAGTGACAATACGCTAGTGGCCGTGCGACGGCAGTGAAAGGGTGAAGAGAGGAGGCGATCAAGGAACCAATACCAGCGAAGAAGAGAAAAAAACAGCAACATCAGAGAATGCTGGCCCGCAAGTGACTCAAAAATTGTGGGTAGGGGTGATTGATGTTTTGTATTCTTATTCTTATGGATTCCATGTAAGTCACAAGTTATCATATTTATTTTTCTTATATATGTATTAAAATTGTTGTTTTCAGCGAACCCCTGTTGATTTATGCTTTTCGAGGAAAAGTTATTAACCCCTTCAGGATAAGAACCACCCCAACAAAAGTTAAACGGGCGGGTTCGTCACGGTGAGACATACGTTCACGCACGGATTCAGGCGACACTCCTTGAGTTTGGCTCAATACGCGGCGTGAATCTATTTCCCCCAGCAACGAAAAATCCCAGGTTTCCGACATTGGGTAAAGGGTTAAACTAAACTACTGGGCACTGGGACTGATTTGTATCATTCCGAGCTTATTTGGGACCAAATCTAGTCATTAGTATAAATAAGGAAACAATTTACATCATGTGAGAAAACACATTTTTTAAATTTTGAAAACCCTCACATACACCCACGTTCAGTCTACACCCCCCCCCCCCCCCCCCTTCCTCCGAAATAGGGCCTTTGCGATTCAAATTTGAACGACCTCAATGTGATCCTTGAAACGATGGCTCATAAGCTTCGGAACTGGAACGAATCGGAAAAGGTCGTTTGATCGACGGGTACCCAAACTACGTTTCGAGGCCAGAGAAAAGAAGAGAAAAAGTGGGAACGGCTTTTTACATAAACAAGCGAATAGATTTGGGCACAGTTTGGCCATTTTAGGGGTATGCATGGTATATAAGATTTTAACCCTTTACACAACGTACAGAGTATCACAATTTGCTATTTTAATAATTGATTGTCCAAATTTTCCCCAAAATTTCGACAAAAGCCATATCATGTGACCCCTTATTGGGACGAACTCGCCCCAAATGAGGGATCGCATGCTATGGTTTTGTTGAAATCTTTTGAAAGATTTTTTCAACCGCTCAATTTGCATACTACGCGGGCGGATGCGGTTGATTCATTCGGTACAAGGTTAATCTGTCTCCGTGAAACAGTTCACAGGACAAATAGCTCAAGAAGGATATATACTAACAGTAATCTGCCATTTATTTATTTATTTATTTATTTATTTATTTATTTATTTATTTATTTATTTATTTATTTGATGTGGCATCATCCAATTTAACACCATCTATTACGAGTTGACGAGTTCATTCGGGCCTGTTAGAGGGAGCAAAACTAGTTTATTCCCACAACCCCGAGGTAGTGATATTATGTCATTATATTGGGGACACAGGTTTTCGACTCCATTTTGTCACGGGTATTAAAAGACCTGTTCCTCCACCCCAACATCAGCATTCGACCAACCCAACTATCTATGAAATATTTCAGTGATGAAACACGACGTGGTAGGGAGCCCGGTAGGTGACAGGTTTCACTCTTATTTTATTTCGTTTTAACGAAATAATATTTCGAAATAACGAAATAATATTTAGTTTTAACGAAATAATATTTAGTTTTAACGAAATAATATTTCGAAATAACGAAATATTATTTCCTTTTAACTAAATAATTATTTCGTTTTAACGAAATAATATTTCGAAATAACGAAATATTATTTCGTTTTAACAATATAATTATTTCGTTTTAACGAAATGTTCTTTCGAAATAACGAAATATGTCGTCTTAAAGAAATAATATTTCGTCTTAACGAAATAATTATTTCGTTTTAAAGAAATAACATTTAAACTGTGTCTGTTTATTCATGTTGCAAAATAGCTGCAAACGTCCCCAGATTCAGGTTAAACAAGTAAGAACTTTATACCTTTTATTATAATCAATGCATTTTCTAGTTTCGAGTGTGGAAGAAGTATTCACTGAAATATATTCGTTACACAGTTTGTTAGTAACCTGAAATGGAATGTATATGGTTTAATTTAATTCCACACTTGGTTCGGACTTTTATGGAGTACAATTTGGAACTACACGACACTGTGTATACGGTATACCAGAAGATCTAACCCACACAAACTGTGTAAATAATATTATTTGATAGTATGCCCAAAACTATATAAAGAAATCATATACCAATCAAGCACTGCTTGCATATCTATCAGCCACCAACTTTTGTATAAATTGTATTGACGAATCTGCATAATTTATTCGATGATACAATACCACAATACTTGCGTTTCTGAAAACACGTTACTACTACTATCATGTTCTCATAAATATGGAATGTGCTGCATTTTCAGTCATAGGGTATAACAGTACTAAATATTAGAATTAGAGTTACCCGCCTTGAAAAGTGACTGGGTAGTCGGAAATGATGCACAATTCAAAACTGAGCAGCCTGGAAAACATTTCGTCCCCTGAGTTCCAATGTGTTCTATGTGCCAGTAGGCACATAGAACACATTGGAACTCAGGGGACGATTTGTTCAAAAAAACTTTTGAGCATTGTACTGAAATTTTGTATCTTTGCTGCATATTCCATAGAGAAAATAGGATGATATGATGAATTTTGGGACCTGACGGACAAAATTGACTATTTGTGTATCTTTGTTGGGAATTCTTGCCAAAAATGTTTACATGACCGGGTGTCAAATTCCTGTCATTTTCTTTCTTATTTGATGCATGACCGCTACTTTTTAGAACAGTACTGAAATTTTGTATCTTTGCTGCATATTCCATAGAGAAAATAGGATGATATGATGAATTTTGGGACCTGACGGACAAAATTGACTATTTGTGTATCTTTGTTGGGAATTCTTGCCAAAAATGTTTACATGACCGGGTGTCAAATTCCTGTCATTTTCTTTCTTATTTGATGCATGACCGCTACTTTTTAGAACAGAAGAATTTGTTCTGAAGGGCTACATTTGACAAAGATATTTAAATGCCCAAATTAAAATGATGCGATCATATTTTTTTCACAGGAACTTTATGGTGGTTACCTATGGGAAATATTTAGCACTCTTATACCAGAAGAAAATGATGTTTTTGTTGATGTGAATTTCGTCTCCAGAATGCATCAAGGTTCCATCTGCAATGCTGATCGCGCTGTGATGAATTCAGGGGACGATTTGTTTGTGTTCAGTAAACTGTTTCAAAACAGCTTCTGAACACCAAAAATACCCTAGCATTTACCAATTAAAATAGTTGACACAAAAACGCTAAGAAATACGAGAAGAATGAGCAACTTCTGTCTCCACTTAATGGAGCCCGGTAGGTGACAGGTTTCACTCTTATTTTATTCCACAATAAAGTGAAGTCATTCACTATGGAAGAATATCCCCAGCCTTTTTGTGCTACTCCGTACATTATAGAGTGGTTTATCGGTAGAGAAAAAAATGAAGTGGCGGAATGTCCATGGGTGCCTCCCCCCACCCCCCGCCCTACATGGCTTGTCGTCTCTCAATCCTAAAAACATTCTGATTGAAGGCCCGATACCGATAGACTATAAATGACCGACAAAAACAGAAAAGGAAAATAGAGAACGACATTATAAGATGCATAGATAGACGGCCATGGGGGCCCGGGGGGGGGGGGGGTGTAATGTCGGGGAAAACCAATTTTTTTTCTGGCAGTTTTCAGAATATTTTGAGCCAATGTTCAATGGCCTTCCTGTAGTTTCAAACACCCAGTCTATTGTTTTCATATAAAGGGTACCGCCCTATAAGACCAAACTTGGAACCAAAGTGTGTAATATAATATTTTGGGGCGTGGTACGTCTCACAGGACGTGCCGCACCAGAAAATTATATTACGGTCTTCGGGTGCTTGTTTAGACTACAATCTTAACGTGAAAACGCGTCTAATGACTTTGGATACACAGGCGTAACAACAATTTATTTTAAAACATTTCCCGGGAGAGCATGACCCCATGCTGTTTGAGGTGCGTGGGAGGGGGGTGGGGATGGGGGTAGGGGCAAACCGCCGCCGACGCCGCCGCCTATAAACATTTCTGTCGGAAATTTTCACATTCTGTCTGAAAATAATTGCTTAATTTGTTTGAATCGAAAGCAAACAGCTTCAGATTTTGGGATGTCAAACATTATATTGTTAACGTTATTGACTAAAATCAGCAGCTGGACAAGTCACAATTGAGGCACCAGGAGGCTCTAGAATCTCTCCCACCTCGGTTCCACGTCCCACAATGATGCCGGAAAAATCTTCCAGCTCCTTCTAAACAAAATTTCTCGTACGATTATGATAAAATGACGTTCCCCCTTAAATTCTGGGGAAAAAATTCAATTTGGGTTCATATTCACTCAACCCAGTCGATTTGGGTTGATTTTTAACCCAACCGATTTTAGAGTGTAACGTTTGTTTAAAAGGCCTAATTTTCCTGAGTCTGATTGTAAGTAATGGAAGATAACAATTATTCATAGCATTTTCTGACATGTTTGCAACCTCCATCACCGCATGTACTAACTTATTTATTTCATTTTTATGAAATGATTATTTCCTTTCAACTTTTAAGTACAATTGCAGCTCACCAAGAATATTTTCTGTACACTATAAAACTGGTTTTAGCGCCCCCGCCGCCACGAAACCTTCCCTACCACCGCCGTCCCTACCAATACTGCGGACTCAATGCAACACTAAATTGAAAAGATTCACAACTTCACGACGATCAGAAGGTATTTTGATTCGATGATATTTTTAATACACTGCGCGGGAGCGCGATAGCTCAGTGGTAACGACTTGGACTTTAAACCGAAAGGTCCACGGTTCGATCGCCGCCAGGGGTTACTGCGTTGTGTCCTTGGGCAAGGAACATCATCCCGACTGCCCACGTGGAGGCACGGTGGCGCCATGTACGTCGATGGCGCACTTGTCTTCAACCATTACTTTCCCTGCTTAAGTGGAGTTAGTAGCCTACGTTGGATAGTCTGGCAGTTGTTCGCCGTGGCTCGGTGGTTCTCTCCAGGTACTCCGGCTTCCTCCACCCGTAAAACTGTCCGACACGAGGTAACCATGGCTGTCGAAAGTGTCGTTAAAATCCCAATAAATAAATAAGTAAATAAATACACTACGCCCTGAATCAGCCGAGGAATGCTTGTCTCTGCAACTGCTACTTTCTCCCAATCTGTCTGTCGTCAAAACTTTCGAATGCAGGCAAATCGAGTTTTTAACTACACCCGCCCGACAATCCGTGAGTCATCATTGTCAGGACACCTGAGGCCCCGTAAGGCCTGAGCTGACGTGGGGTTATTTAGTCCCGCTGATGAAGTTGCGGTTAAATTAGACCAACGTGGAGGGTCGGAATCCAAGTGTCGCGAACTCGGCGCAGGGAGCTGAGTTTGACCGACGCCGTGATTCCTTCTCTGCAAATTGGACTGAAATAGGTTCGATTTCCGTTAGGTGTGATTCCTAATCACTTCAGGCTGTGTATTGGAAAGAATGACTTAAAGTAACAACGATTCTTTTATTTACACATAAAAATAAAGCCGTTTCAATATTTCAACAATCAACAATTCGATTCTTTTCACAGAAATTTAGTTGCTAGGGTTAAATAATTCTCAACAAGCATATAGTCATTCTATAGTCCTGTACTGGCACTATAGTCTACACACTGGAAATGTTACTACCGTGAGCTCGCCATAAGAGCTTCACAAATCTGAAATGTTACTACTGTGAGCTCGCCATAAGAGCTTCACCCGCTTAGGCTCAAATGTCAACGTCTACGCGTAACTGTACCTCTGGCTGTCGGAGGGTTCCGACCAGCAATGTTCGTCATCTATAAAGCCACCGTACTTCTGATTTGGGTCAGATATTGTCTACTCATACCTTATGTGCCTTTTGAAAGTCCTCCGTGAAAGTCCTATTGAAATATTCACCGTTCCTGGTTGAATTCACGATTCACAAATGCCCCTTTTTGTGCTAGGGCGAAATTGTCACTCACACCGATCTCCAGTCGGTATTACGATGTTTCGACAGCAAAACAAACTACTCACAACGCAATCAGTCTGACGCTTCAAAGGGTTAATACGCACAATACAATTAACCTACACTTCTGACTATTGCAGGCTGATACCTGCTACTCGACAATCTAAACTTTAACGTTCCACCTGGGTTTTCCTTCTCAACGAATTTGGCACTGACGCCGCCTATCCACCTTAAGCTAAATCAATCGTGGAATGCCCTCTCTGGCGATTCCAGCTGTTTCAGGGACCTGTGGTCGAAGGTACCCCTATGCCAGGAAACAGAGTCCGCCTGTCCTGGACTTCACCAACGTGTGTGTGACCCCAGTTGTGTATCTAATGCTCTGCTCTTCAAGGTATATATACTTTTTACCCTAAACTGTCAGGTGGACGGACGCTCATTTGTCCATCTGTCAAAAACGGTGGGAGATGACGTATATCGAGACAGAATCAATACAAGTCATCTCGCGCGTGACTTAACGGTGATTTCACTTGTCGAGAAAACCGATTCGTTCCTGCCACGCATTTCTGTTACTAATGATGACACGACATTTCTATCTTTTAGAATCTCGTTTCTCAATTGGCCGTGACGATATCCTGCCACCAACCGATTACGTCTCGTAAGACTCGCGACTACTGTATAAATTAAATGAGATTAGACCTTATCTAACATACCGTTTCTCCCCTGGGTCCCTGCGCTGAAGCTGGATATACACCACGTGTGTTTTTTCCATGTCCAGCTTCACAGAGAAGTGAAATTCACGTAGGGTTTTCGCCTTGATGCGGAATATCTTTTGAACTTACACTATCTTTATATATGAGGCCCCTTACCCCTATATTTAGGCTGGCTTTGCCCTGACAATCATCGAGATACTTCTGGTAAAAAAGCCCTACCAACGTTTGACTATGACTGTCACAGAGTGTTATAAAAACGACCAGCCGAAATCACAAAACGGGGCCGATAACTGAAGCGCACGAGAAAGGAGGAACTAAAAATATTCTTCCATACACAAATCGCGAAATCTGAAAAGATTGTAATTATTTCCTTAAAAAATAATTGTTCACTTCCATTATTTGAGATAGAAAAATTATTGTGAACAATCAGACTCAGGAAAATTACGCCTATTAAACAACCGTTTTGAATTTTTCCCCCGACTTTATGGGGGAACGTCATTTGATCAAAGGCGTACGGGCATTTTTTAGAAGGGCTGAAGATTTGGGCCGAAAAGTGATGTTGCAGGCATCATTGAGGCACGTGGTACCAATGTGGGTGAGTGAGGGCTGGCGGCCCTCTCCCGCACGTCCGAGGCCAGCCGTATTTAAAAATTTGACATAAGGGAGGGGGGTGGACGGAAGTACGTTTGTGTGTGCCGATGGCATACTCGAGGTGTCCAACACCGAGGTGCGAGAGTGTGTGGCAGGGGTGTCCCCCTCCCGTTGGTGGGGATTGCCCCCCCCCCCCCCCAGAGAATTTCCTTTAAGTCTGAGGCTCTGAGAACACTTGCATTTGTACTTGTATACTGCTAAATAAAAATTCTAGAGCCCCCGGGTGCCTCAGTTGTGACTTGTCCAGTTGCTGATTTTAGTCAGTAACTTTAACAATATATTGTTTGACATTTCAAACTCTGAAGCTGTTTGCTTTCGATTCATAAAAATTCAACAATTATTTTCCGACAGAATGAGAAAATTTCCGACAGAAATGGTGAAAGGCGGCATGGGACATGCTCTCTCGGGAAATGTATTTAAAAAAAAAAAAAACTGTTAGGCCTGTGTATCCAAAGTCAGCAGACGAGTTATCCCCCAGATAAGCTTGGAGTCCAAACCAGCACCCAAACTCCGTAATATAATTTTTTGGCGTGGCACGTCCTGTGAGACTTACCAGACCAAAAAATATATTACGGACTTTGGTTCCAAGTTTGATCTTATAGGGCGGTATCCCTTATTTAAAGACAATAGATTGAATGTTTGACACTACAGGTAGGTCAGTGACTAAACTTGTCCCCCCAAAATTATGAAAACTGACAGAAAAAATAGATTTTCCCCAACTTTGCAGCCCCCAACCCCCCCCCCCCCCCCCCCCCCCCCTCGAATCACCATGGCCTTTACGCCTATGCATCTTACAATGTCGTTCTCTACTTTCCATTTCTACTTTTGTCGGCCATATATAGTCTATCGGTATCGGGCCTGCAATTATAAGTTTTTTTAGAAGGGAGGGGGGAAGGGGCGAGAAGCTCTGTAGGAGGTGGGGGTATCCATAGACTTACCGCCGCTTCATTTTCTTTCTGCACAAATAAACCACGCTATGATAAAAGAAACAGCACCCAAAAAAAAAACTCTTGTAATACACATATCGCAAAAAACGGAGAGATCATAACGTTAATTGATTAGAGAGTGTTTCAAGTGAATACCACTAAATTTATTCCACAATAAAGTGAAGTCATTAATTTTAATAAGTCATATTTTGCTACAATACGTAACCGTGTTACTTAGCTAAGTAGGCTGAATTTGCAATCCAAAAGTAGCGAGGCGTGTCATCTGGCCCTGCTTACCGCTACAGATACTTATTTCGTTAAAACGAAATATTATTTCGTTAAAACGAAAATTATTTCGTTAAAACGAAATAAAATAAGAGTGAAACCTGTCGCCTACCGAGCTCCATAAAGTGGAGACGGAAGTTTCTCATTCTTCACGCATTTCTTATCCTTTTTTGTGTTAACTATTTTAATTGGTAAATGCTAGGTTATTTTTGGTGTTCAGAAGCTGTTTTAAAACAGCGCGATCAGCATTGCAGATGGAACCTTGATGCACTCAGGAGATGAAATTCACATCAACAAAAACATCATTTTCTTCTGGTATAAGAGTGCTAAATATTTTCCCATAGGTAACCATCATAAAGTCCATGTGAAAAAAATATGATCGCATCATTTTAATTTTGGTATTTAAATATCTTTGTCAAATGTAGCCCTTCAGAATAACTTCTTTTGTTCTAAAAAACTGGCGGTCATGCAAGAAATAAGAAAGAAAATGACAGGAATTAGACATCCGGTCATGTAAACATTTTTGGCAGGAATTCCCAACTAAGATACACAAATAGTCAATTTTATCTGTTTGGCCCCAAAATTCATCATATCATCCTCTTATCATATCATATGGATTATTACACATCTATTCAACTTTAAACCCATGTATTTAACGGAATAGCCACTATGACATAAATGATTCTGTATTCAATGGGTGATGTACAAGCCGGAACTTTTTTCTCAGCACCGTTCATACTAGTTCCTTTCCCATCGAGTCATTAGTTACGCTTCGAAAAGTTTTCAAATTTCGTTACACAATTATAGATCGTCTGTCGCATTGTGTGAAAATGAAAACATCCAAAGCAAAATAAAGTCGGTTCACAAAAAATTAGTTAACCAAAAATAAGATAATATTTAAAAAAAACCCCATCATTTCCAAACAGAACTTTAACCCAGTCCCGTGGCCGTCACGTTTTGTGGATCCGTTATATCTAAATTGGTCAACTGTATTTCGGTAAATCTTCACATGTTTCGAACTTATTTCAAAAATAGTTCTCCCAGCTGTTTTGCAAATCCTGTGATATTCTCAGAAGTTTGTTAGATGCAAGATATATTGTTCTGTCTCGAGTTTGATATTTTCGAGCCGGCACGATAATATCCATAAATTTAGAAAGTGAATGAAGACAATTGGCCAGCAGATCACAGACGACTCATCGCAGATGGTGCCTTGTTCCACTCAGATTGAAATGTTTTCTTCAAATTATACATGAGTTGACTCAGTCCAGAATGTTTCCAATGTTAAGAGGAGTGGGGTGGGGGTGGAGTGGTATTTCCACTGATAGGAAACACGCCTTATTGTTCGGTTTTCCAACTTTGCAACCTATCGCACTGGAAGTGAAGCTGAACATAATGTTTACCGGTAACGTAGCACACCTCCTAGCAGGTCAAAAGGCTCACAGTTAGTTTGTTCAGTATTTCTATCAACTGAAATGAAAAAAAACTTGGCAATTTAGTGCACACACTTGTGACACAGGGGCAACCAGAGTACCTATAGGAATATGAAGCCGAAAGACGCAATTTCCTTGACTTTCGATGCCGCCATAGAAGAGACAAACGATACGGGTTGGGGGTGGGGGGGGGGGGGGGTGGGAATCTTCAGCCGGTTCTCTCGAGTAAAGCTCGAGGAGATGTGGTCGACAACATTTTGCTAGTCATCAATAACATTAATATGCTGGGGTCCTAAAAGAGAAATGCGAGTTTCTGGTGACTGCATACAAGTCGCAAGGGGGCCAGGGACATTGCTAAGGGTTCTCGGAATGGGGGAGCACGGCTAAATTTCCATCAATATATTTCATTAGTACCTTTAACTATAGGTTTTAACCCTTTCCCCAACACACATGACCTAAAATTTTATTATTTTTTGAAAAACATTTTTCCAAAAACTTCAACAAAACCATGTATAACCCCCTCATCGGAACAATCTCGGTGAGCTCGTTCCAATGAGGGGTCACATGATATGTTTCGTTGAAATTTTTTGAATTTTTTTTTCAGCTGCTGAATTTCTAAATTCCGTGGACAGATGCGGCCAATTCATCAGATCAATGATTAAGTTACAGAATTCCATTTATTCATCCCTTCACTAGGGGTGCACGATATTCAAAACTGAATACCGCTATCGGTATTCAAAAAAATACCGCGGTATACCGGTATATCGAAAATTGTTCAAATATATATGAACACAAGTACCGCAATCAAGACTCAAGGCATCGCAGTCGGAACGAATTAACATGCCTTGATGATGCGGTTCGAAACACCTTCACCCAGCGAAGACGATATCAAAAATCATTATTTTCAAAATTAATTTATCAGATTTTCCCCAAAGATTTCAAGAAAACTATATCATGTGACCCCTCATTGGAACGAGCTCGTTGAGCTCGTTCCAATGAGGGGTCACATGTAATAGTTTTGTTGAAATTTTTGAACATTATTTTTTCAACTGCTGAATTTGCATATTACGAGGGCGCAAGCAGACGATTCCTTGGATAAAGGGATAATATTATTCACTCGGGGCTACAGTTAAAAAAACTCAAGACATCTTGAAAATTAAACTGTGGGTAAATAAATAATGACGATAAACCGATATTTTTGTAATTACACCGGTATTCAATCGATATTGGTTTGAATACCGGTATATATCGGTTTATCGATATACCGTGCAGCCCTACTCTTCACTGTAAATTGTTCAACTGAGAATCTTGGCAGTCACAAATTCCAACGACAAATCAATAAGTGGGATGAGTTTTACTATTTTCAGTAGGCCTTTTTGTAGACTTTCACGACTTTTTCATTTTTTCCCTTCTAAAAACTCCTTATCTTGGCCTAAACGTGTTTGGAAAATTCCACTAGCACTCTGTCTGAAATTTCCAACTTTTCCCAATTTAGGGCATCGAATTCCAACTTTTGTAAAATTGACGAATGATTGGGGTGGAGGTGATATCCCTCGCCCCAATGGACTTGGGGGCACCTCCTGTTCGTGATGGGGTTATGGTGCTCTCTCCCCTCCCCTCTCTCTATTCCTTTTTTATACTGGATGTTATTCCTTTTTTGGACAAGAACTCTCCCAAGCAACATTTCTTTTCCACAGCAATATACGAAATGATTATCTCCCTTGATACGCTTTACTTGATCTTCTCGTGATTGGCGAGACTCTCACGGGAAGGGTTCAACTATTTTCGCATGAACGTTGAAGTGGAACACGAAGAGTTAAAAAGGATTTCCAAGTAACAGCTGTTGTTTCAGTCAAATAGCCACTGTTATTCGGAAACACTTCCAATCTGAAGGAAATTCCTCCACGAACCTCTTTACCGGATCTCATAAAGAAAATGACACAAGATGTTTATCATAATGATGGAGTATTCATTATTTTTCCTTCTTGCCCAACAGACGCGACATAATTCATTTTTCTGAAATAACAGACTATTCCGTAATCTGGTTTTAAAGTTAGATCTACAGATCTAGCTCCGTGTGCAATAATTGTCATTGATCGGTCCCAAAATACTCGAAAGACGAATTGAGTCCATTGCCACGTCTTCCAGTCACGGCAGCTATTTAATCTTCTCTCATATCCCCCGCCCTGGAAATGATTTGTAATCTCTCGAGTAGCTAACAGATCAGACCAAGGATGTTGGAAATACTCGTAACGCTGAATACATATATGGGGAAATCCAGGTATAAAAGAGATCACTGGAAGCATCCGAGGTGAAGTGGGGCAGGGATATCAAAAATGGCTCTGGGTAGTTGAGTTAAGACCGGAGTTTACAACGTATCATAAATTGTAATGTGACACTCGATAGTATTACAATTTTATATAGATAGTCCCTTGAGTGCAACGAGGCACCATATGCAATGCTTTTGCATTGCAGATGGGGCCTTGTTGCACCAAAGGGACATATAAACCTTTAGAACTCACCCCGCAGACAGATCGTATAGCCTATTTGTTTGATGATCATCGACCAGCCTCCGTCATTGTACCTGATGCCCCCCCCCCCCCCACCCCCACCCCACCTCCATTGCCAATGACACACGTAAAATACGTTAGAAACGAATACTCGGGGGTTTGTCAGTTACAGTTCTGATAAAGTCGTTTCCACCAGTGCATTTATGGCGAATAGGGCACGTGCTACCCCCTTGCTCCCCTAGACTCAAGGCAAGAGTGGGTATATGCCCCTCACTCCGTCGCCCTTGAAAATGAAACAGAACACACTACAAAAATAACTTCTAGACTTTAGGCCCGATGCAGTGATCAAAACAAACAATTCTTTGTGGACCGATTAACTGCGTCGGAGGGGAGGGGGAGGGGGGGGGCAGTTTCCCCTTATTTAATAACCTGCCCAACGAATACGATGAGAGTCATTTTAAAACATTTAACGGGGTCTTTTGGTAGGTCTTGCTCTAGTACCTACACTCTAAGGGCAGCTGAGTTAAAAATGAACCCAAACCAACTGGGTTGGGTGGATATGAATCCAATTGTGTTCATATTCACCCAACACAGTTGGTTTGGGTTGATTTTTAACCCAACTGATTTTGGATTGTAAAAGTGGTGCAATGACAACAAAAATGTCATTCCCATGGCAACGACCCTCAGCTTGGGAGAAAACGCAACGAAGAGTTAATAATTGATAACCAATAAGTTGCCAATTGCTCGTCCGAAGTATCTATAGACTCATAGTACATAACGTTCATAACGACTCTCAAATTGGGAAATGGAGAACATTCTCTGCAAGAGTATGTTGTTGCTTCAAAGTAACACATCGTGTCAACATGGTTCGCTGAGAGGGGATTCTGAGAGGGTGGTATACAGATTTTGGAACAGTACTGCACACGTGGTCCTTTGTTTGCACTTTTTAAAATGAACAGAATTGTCAATTTGAATATATGACCATCCTAACCATTTACCAAGACTATTCCAACTCGTTTAGTTGTATCATAGTGTACGAATCTAAAACATCTGAAAAAAGAAAAACAAACAAAAGAAAATTTAAAATCAGAAAACACACACACCCCTGTCGAATATCCAAATTTAAGGTGCCACAAGTCGAGTCACATAAGCATATAATTCACCAGACCAAAACTTCCCATTGGCAGAATCTTAGGATACCTTCTTTTCTATGTAATGAGTCGCACCACATTAACCCTTTACCCAACGTACCGTCAAAACCGGCCAGCGCTATTCTCAAAAATCGCCAATTAATTTTCAAAATATTTTCATTTTTTGTCTCAAAAACATAGGTTATGACCCCTCGTTGGAACGAGCTCGTCGAGCTCGTTCCAACGAGGGGTCATAACCTATGTTTTTGAGACAAAAAATGAAAAAAATTAGTTATTCAAGAATTTTTTTTGCAAGTGTCGTCTGCTTTTCATATTAGGTAAAGGGTTAAATTTTCGCATTCTATAATCATCCCTACTCTAGAGCTAAAACGGTTAAGGGGTTTTCTTGATCAATTAATCACGTGGATTAACCTTGGTTAACCGATTAATCACTTGTCTAAATAGATATCTGAATAATTGCCATACCGTTGATAATTTACAGCATGAACCCTTTACCCAACGTAACAAACAAACCCGACTAGGCCTATATACAAAAATCTCCATTCAAATTTATTATGTTTTAAATTTTGTCTCAAAAACATAGCCTATGACCCGTCATTGGGTCATAAACTATGTTTTTGAGACACAAATTGAAAATATTTAGTAATTCATGAATTTATTAAGCAAGTATCGTCTGCTACCCGCAATGGTAAAAGGTTAAGAATGACCTTTTCCAGCCACTGATACACTATGATGATCACGCAAGTAAACAAGTATGTCAGCAAGTAACTTGCATGCTTTACTCTGTCTCATATAATTGATGTGAGTCAGTGTGACAGTGTCTGCCTGTTTTGGAGCAAGTTTGTTCCTTTGTTAACCCATATAATACAGTAGTTCAAAAGTAACGGTTAATCGATCAATTACGTTTTGGATCGATCAAGATGTTGATCATTGATTAATCGATTAATCGGTTAACCGTTTCAGCTCTACTCTGCTCAAGAACTATGGTTTCGAGACGTGTTGTCTTTTACGCAATCAAACGCACTGAGTCGCCAGAGAACTGTGAGCTGCAAAAGATTCCATAACAATTTTACTCTCGACACGACTGATATGGGAGAAGTTTACAAAGCAAAATTTGATTTTTCTGTAAAATTTTGACGTAGACAAGGACGCCGGGAGCACGTGGGCAGAGGGGGCAGCTGCTCTCTCTGCCTTCGAACCACGGGTGCGAGAAGGGACAGACAATGTCCTTCCCAGGTTCGTCACTCAACAATTTTTTTCAATGATAAAGTGAAAATACACCCCAAAACCGTTCTGGGAGCTTCTGAAATTCAATGGGGGAGTTGGGCCTTCGAGACATGCATGCTTCGGCATGTCATGACGGGGTTCCTAGTGCGAGTAAATGCCCTTTTTGTGGGGTCTGACCCCCCCCCCCCCCCGCCCTGAGGTGCTTCCGGCGCACCTGGACGTAGATTTTCCGGTCTATGTGATCATGGGTCCTATCTAAACCTGATATGTTCAGTTGTCATCAAGTTTTCCAATAAGTGCATGCACACTTACACTGTTCGGCTGTTGGAACCCTGATTGCCAGGCGCCGTTGCCGAATATTCGATCCGCAGTGGGGCTAAGAAACCAACATTTTAAATTCCTCCAAAATATGATTGTGTCCTTCAAAAGACACACAAACACACCTCAACCCGCACACACAATAGAGTTCACCCCACACTCATGCATGCACACTTGTCTTGTTTCGCAGTCGTTATCGTTTCATCGTTTATTTAAGCTTTTCACCATTGTTTCAGTAATAAACTTACAGTCTGTATTTATTTATTTATTTATTTATTTATTTATTTATTTATTTATTTATTTATTTATTTATTTATTTATTTATTAGGGTTTAACGACACTTTAACAGCCAAGGTCATATCGTGTCGGTGACAGTTTTAAGGGTGGAGGAAACCGGTGTACCCGGAGAGAACCACCGATCAACGACGAGCAGCTGCCAGCTCCCCAACATCGTAACTCCACACTGCAGCACAGGCAGAGTTAGATTGGATGAAGCCATGCGCACCATCGACGTGCAGTACGTCTTAGTACACGGCGTCATCGTGCCCCCGTGTGGACAATCGGGGTTAAGTGCCTTGCCGAAGGACACAACGCGGGATTCCGAATCCATCGCTCAGACGGTCACCCATCCAAGGACTAACCGGGCTCGTCGTTGCTCAACTTCGGTGATCTGACGAGAACTACAATCTATATGCAAGAGAAAAAGAAATGATTACATGGACATGTTACGGGGGGCGGGGGAGGGGGTTCTTGTTTTTTTTCGTTTGTCCTCGGTGACAAACAATGAAAAATTCCTCACAAAATCAGCAAGACAAACCCTAACCCAGTGTTTTCTTTGTGGGGAACTGGAAAATTAAAGGAAAAGGAAATCCTAGTGGGGACGCAAACACTATTGTCAAAGTCGGGAAGACAGACCCACCATTGTCATCACCTGCACTCACAAACCCAAGCAAAAGAAAATTCTGTTCATGCTGCCACTATTCCTTTCTTTTTTGGACACAAAAAGAACAACGTGGTCAAAGGATCAGTAATAATTTAATTCTACAGCCCTTTTGGGCTGTAGGATTAAATCATTACCTGAACCCCCTACACATGCAGAATCGACTCGTCTATTCTGCTGCAGGCAAGAAGATAACGTATAGGGGGCCAGAGTTGAAAAGGTTAACACATGAACTTTGTTTAGCACTTCAATGTCGTTGCAACCAGCTGGCTTCAGAAGGGGAGAAATATTTTATATTAATTGAGTTCTTGTTGCCAGTGAAGTACTTTATTTTGGGGTGGCAAAATCTGTTAATGCAGCAGTTAATCTTCAATTATGAATGTCCGAATACGAACAAAATCAATACCATTTGTAGAGAGACGCAGTCTGAAGAGTGGAATTACGATATGTCCACAGATGTCCAGACTTGGTAGGAATATGCTAACATAATTAACGGGATTTAGTGCCGCTGTCGTTGTCTGTCCTTTTATGTCAATTACGGAAATATAAGGACAACAATTTGGAATCAATATACAACTTCTAGATATTATATTGACCCCCCGAATTGTGACAAGTCAGCTTGAATTACTTTCAATACAAGGCGACATACGCTATAGGATTACAGAAAAGATATTACTCTGTTATTTTTTCACTGATTAAATCAAATTCTACCATCGATTCGTGTAGAGGTTTTCTTCCCTACCCCATCCATTAAGTAATTGATGGCTCGCCTTTTGCTTGGCCGGAAGTTAAAACAAAATTGCAACAAAAATGTATGCATACGGAATAAAATAATATTTGCCTTTTTCCACCCACTAAAGCGATCACATGGAATCCTTTAGAACCCATGTGTCGTAAACGTAAGAAGCCAAAGTGCAATTTGTTTTTGTTTGATACATCGCTTGTAACCACAACTGTCAATGATTATTAATTATTAATGTATGGTTATTATTCTTCATAACAAATTTTTGTGTCCGTAGCTAATTAAAAGTCCGCTATCTACCTTTTGAATTGGAAGGATACCTGTAATGTTTGTTTTTGAAACGTATGTATGTTTTGTTGCGTGTTTATCTACACACTGTGAAAACATACCGTTAAAAGTACAGCAATTGGACGGCACATCCACCATTAGTATCACTTCTACCGACAATTCTATCGTTTGTTTGTTTATTGAAAGTTAACGACACTTTCAACAGCCAGGGTCATATTGTGACTGACAGTTTTGCGGGTGATGGAAGGCGGGGTACCCGGAGAAAACCACCGAGCAGCGGGGAGTAACTGTAGACTCTCCAACTTAATATAGCCCGACACGAGCTGGTTATGCAGTATGGCTCAGAACACAGCGCCACCAAGCCCTCACGTGGGCAATCAAGGTTAAGTTTCTTATCCTAGGGCACAACGCAGATGACAGGAGTCAGGATCGAGCTTAAGACACTTTGATCTCAGGTTCAGTCCTCTGACCAATGCAGGGACCGACCTGGACAAGCGCCAGTGCACATTTGACTCCCAAACACAATAATCTGGCTCTTAAATCTCAAATGTAGGCTTTTTAATTGGCTCTGAACTTCTAAAACTGCATTTCCATTTTCAACATTTCTTTCTATGGATAGGGCTGCTCTTATAGTATATGGTTATCATTTACCGGTATTAAGGAGTGTCAGGGGGCGCGGTGGCTCAGTTGGTAGAGGTGCAGGCTGCAAGCCGAGAGGTCCTCGGTTCGAATCCCACCTGCGGCAACCGCGTTGTGTCCTTGGGCAAGACACTTCACCCCGATTGCCTACATGGGGGCACGATGACGCTGTGTACTGAGGCGTACTGCACGTCGATGGTGCGCATGTCTTCAACCAATCTAACCCTGCCTGTGCTGCGGTGCAGAGTTCAGAGTTACGATGTTGGAGAGCTGACAGCTGCTCGTTGTTGCTCGGTGGTTCTCTCCGGGTACTCCGGCTTCCTCCACCCGTAAAACTGTCACGGTCACGATTAGCCATTGTGCATAGGTATGTGACCTTAAACACCAATAAATAAATTAAGGAGTGTCTTAGTACTTCAAGTCCTGGTTAAGTAAATCTTCACATTGGTTTCTGATCAAGTCTTGGCTGCCTAAATAGGCAGCCATGACATGATCAGAAACAAATGTGAAGATTGATGTTTGCTGTGGTGTACCAAATTTAGCCCCATGGGTCAAAATTTGACGTGTACATTTTCATAATAGGCTCCAAGGCTGGTGTGTATTTTAAACAGTTCTGGTCGGTCCCTGCAATGAAGCATCGCGAATCCATGTAAGTTCTGTGGTCAAGATTGTTACTGTTTAATGTGTAATCATACGAAGTACTAAAAGAAGATGCCCATGTTCACTTGAACAAACATTGTTCAGAACTAACGCATTATTCAGCTCCTTTATTATTGCTTTGTGGATCGCGGTGGCTCAGTTGTTAGAGCATTGAGCTTGTCAATGTGATAGCTTAAAGTTGCGATATTTTTTGTTTAAAAGTGTGTATATTTCTGATAATCTTTCTCACTGGGCTAAATATAAAGTGTAAAGATAGGCATATGACGGACCCCAAAAACCGATCTTTCACTTAAACATACCAGCAATAATTCAAGCGCTGCTAATTGAGCATGGAATTTTATGTCCATTACCGCATTTCTGTTAAACTCCATAATGGGCGATCTGGTAAGAGATTAAAGCGGAGAGGTCGGGGATTTCCCGATTCGTTTATGTTGGGGTGGTTCTTATCCTAAAGGGGTCAATGACTTTTCCTCGAAAAGCATAAATCAACAGGGGTTCACTGAAAACAATAAGTTTAATACATATATATATACATTAATATGGTAATTTGTGACTTACATGAAATCCAAATGAATAAGAAAAACAAAACGTCAATCACACCCCACCCACACAGTATTTGAGTCACTTGCGGGCCCGCATTCTCTGTTGTCGCTGGTGTTTGGACTTTGGTCGTCTTTTCACTTCACTCCTTCACCGCCGTCGCACGGCCACTAACGTATTGTCACTTTATCGGACGCCTTTGCTCTAACATGTGACGGAATGTAACTCTACAACTGTCGTCGCACGGCCACTAACGTAGTGTCACTTCACTATATCGCATTCACTTCAACAAGTGACGGAATGTCACTCTACCACTTCCGTCGCACGGCCACTAGCTAAGTGTCACTTTATTGGGCGCTTTTCACTCAAGCAGTCGCCACCAATGGGGTTAAACGCTCCCCTCCATTTATCTCAGAATAATGTTTATACAGGCAAAGCCTACTCTGCCTACGTATGACTTGCCTTCTAGAACAGGTAATGCCGTTTACCTAAATGAAAATAGCTCCCTGAGCTCGTACTTCGTGTTTCTGATCCTATTCTCATATATGGCCACCGACTTGGCCCGCGACTGCTCCTATTCTAAACATGAGCTCTGTGGCTTCCCTACATCACAACGTGCCTATATACTTTCGCACCAATGCAGCACCTCCTCTAACCTATAGCATGGGACATCCCCATCTACTCGCAACGACCCACAGTCTTACATACCTTGAGACTGGAATGAATTTTCGAGAAATTCCCCGATTTTTATTTCGAGAGCTAGAACATTACTTCTCAGTTTAATTGCTTCTCTTGAACTTGGCCGCTTAGATCTATCTATCTTAATTGAATATTCGCTTTTAAGTTACTCTGAAAGTATTGCATTTTGGTATATGTTGACATTCGGTGAACGGCCAGACACGTAATATGGGTATGTGTTCAGAATCTGTGGGATGTACTGTTTTTACAACAGTTACCTATTAATTGGTTTATGTCGGCCCAGTAGTTCCAGAGAAGGTGATGAAAATGTGATTTCTCATAGGGTTTCTATAGTAACTGTAAGCCGCAATTGCGGCCATGTTTGTAACCCGATCAACATTAAATGAGGATCGTTGGTAGAGGGGTTCCCAGTCATCATTTTTCTGAAGTTTAAAAACATTTGGCATAGCAGTTTCAGAGGAGAAGATTTTTGAAAATCCACCAACCAGAATCAAAGAATGCCTTTGGAAGACATGGTTTTCATCCGACGGGAACAAAAAGAGGATCATTTGTAGAGGACCTCCCATAAACCATTCCTGCCAGGTGCGATTCACACCGCCTCAGCGGTTACAGAGAAGAAGATGAAAATGTGAAAAGTTTACAGACGCCGGACGACAAACGACGACGGACGCCAAGTGATAGTAAAAGCTCACATGGCCTTTTAGGCCAGGTGAGCTAAAAATCGCAACTTTAAGCTATTACCTTGACAAATTTAACAATAAGGGTGTGGGAATGTCATATAAAAACTGAAATTTCGAATTGCTAGAGAATTTGTATCATCGATGTGTGCATCATTTCACAAACTTTAGGCATTTTTCTGCGGAATACTATAAAAATCCTATTCTAAATATGAGCTCTGTGGCTCCCCTACATCACAACGTGCCAATATACTTTCGCACCAATGCAGCACCTCCTCTAACCTATAGCATGGGACATCCCCATCTACTCGCAACGACCCACAGTCTTTCATACCTTCAGACTGGAATGAATTTTTCGAGAAATTCCCCGATTTTTATTTCAATAGCTAGAACATTAATTCTCAGTTTAATTGCTTCTCTTGAACTTGGCCGGTTAGATGTATCTTAATTAAATATTCGCTTTTAAGTTACTTTGAAAGTATTGCATTTTGGTATATGTTGACATTCGGTGAACGACCAGACACCTAATATGGGTGTTTGTTCAGAATCTGTGGGATGTACTGTTTTTACAACAATTACCTATTAACTGGCCATAATTACACAGATAATGGCTGCAAGAGAACCCTGGTCACTCTTTCTTTTAATCTTTATCTGATAGCTCCTAAATGGGTTCTCCAGACCCGCGATAATGGACATGAAATTTCACGCTTAATTAGCAGCGCATTTAAGTGGCAAATCGGTTTTAGGGGTTCGTCATATTCCTATCTTTACACTTTATATTTAGCCCATTGCGAAAGATTATCGACAATATATACATTTTTAAACAAACTAGAGGCTCTAAAGAGCCTGTAATCGCTCACCTGGAACTAGATATAAAAATGAGATTTCCCATAGGCTTTTCATGGTAACTATGAGCTGCAATTGTGGAGATGTTTGCAACATTACATCAACATTACATGGGGATCATTGGTAGAAGGTGTTCCAGTCCTCAATCATATGAAGTTTCAAAACATTTGACTTTATAGTTTCCGAGGGGAAGGAGGACCTCCTATAGATTATTCCTGCGAAGTTTGGTTCATGTCAGCTCAGTAGTTCCAGGTTTGGTTCACGTCGGCTCAGTAGTTTCAGAGAAGAAGATGAAAATGTGATTTTCCATAGGGTTTCTATAGTAACTATAAGCCACAGTTGCAGCCATGTTTACAACCCGATCAACATTACATGAGTATCGTTGGTAGAGGGAGTCTCAGTCATCAACCATGCAAAGTTTCAAAACATTTGGCCCTGTGGTTTCAGAGAATATTTTTCAAAATTCACCAATCAGAATCAAAAAATACTTGTGGCAGCCATTTTTTTGATGCACAGTAACAACAATGAGGAGCATTTGTAGAAGACCTTCCACAGACTATCCCTGCCAGGTTTGGTTCACGTCGGCTCAGTAGTTTCAGAGAAGAAGATGAAAATGTGATTTCCCATAGGGGTTCTATAGTAATTATAAGCCACAATAGCAGCCATGTTTGCAACCCGATCAGCATTACATGAGTATAGTTGGTAGAGGGAGTCTCAGTCATCAACCATGCAAAGTTTCAAAACATTTGGCCCTGTGGTTTCAGAGGAGAAGATTTTTCAAAATCCACCAATCAGAATCAAAGAATGCCTCTGGCGGCCACGTTTTCAAACCCATTGGATCAAAATGAGGATCGTTTGTAGAGGCCCTCCCATAGACTACCCCTGCTATGTTTGGTTCACGTCGGCTCAGTAGTTCCGAGAAGAAGATGAAAATGTGATTTCCCATAGGGTTTCTATAGTAAATATAAGCTGCAATTGAAGCCATGTTTGCAACCCGATCAACATTAAATGAGGATCGTTGGTAGAGGGGGTCCCAATCATCATTTATGTGAAGTATCAAAACATTTGCCCCGGCAGTTTCAGGAGGAGGAGAGTTTTGAAAATCCACCAACCAGAATCAAAGAATGCCTCTGGCGGACATGTTTTTCAACCCACCGGAACAAAATGAGGAGCATTTGTAGAGGACCTCCCATAGACTATTCCTGCCAAGTTTGGTTCACGTCGGCTCGGTAGTTCCAGAGAAGAAGATGAAAATGTGATTTCCCATAGGGTTTCTATGGTAATTATAAGCTGCATTTGAAGTCATGTGTGCAACCCGATCAACATTAAATGAGTATCGTTGGTAGAGGGAGTCTCAGTCATTAACCATGCAGAGTTTCAAAACATTTGGCCCTGTGGTTTCAGAGGAGAAGAATTTTCAAAATCCACCAATCAGAATCCAAGAATACCTCTGGCGGCCATGTTTGCAAACCCATGGGAACAAAATGAGGATCTTTTGTAGAGGACCTCCCATAGACTATACCTGCTAGGTTTGGTTCACGTTGGCTCAGTAGTTCCAGAGAAGAAGATGAAAATGTCATTTCTCATAGAGTTTCTATAGTAACTGTAAGCCGCAGTTGCGGACATGTTTGCAACCCGTTCAACATTAAATGAGGATCGTTCGTAGAGGGGATTCCAGTCATCATTGATGTGAAGTTTCAAAACATTTGGCCTCGCGGTTTCAGAGGAGAAGATTTTTGAAAATCCAACCAGAATCAAAGAATGCCTGTGGAAGCCATGTTTTTCATCCGACGGAAACAAAATGAGGATCATTTGTAGACGACCTCCCATAGACCATTTCTGCCAAGTTTGGTTCACATCGCCTCAGCGGTTACAGAGACGAAGATGAGGATCATTGGTTGAGGGTGTCCCGGTCATCAATCAAGTGAAGTTTCAAAACATTTGGCCTTGCAGTTTCAGAGGAGAAGATTTTTCAAAATCCTCCTATCAGACCAATCCAGCACGTCGGCAGGCATATGGGCGGGTGCGTGGGTGGGCACGTGGGCCGACAGGCAGGCAGGCAGGCAGGCAGGCAATCTTTCAGGCACAGGCGGTCAGGCAGACAGGCGAACGAACGGAGGGACAGATGGATGGACAGATGGGGACAGACTGACTGCATTTCATAATATTCCAGCCATAATTGCTGAAAATCCATATCTACTTCTCTGAAACCATATGTGCAGGGTTAAGTTAGAAATCAACAGTATCATAGTAATGCTGTTTACCAAATAGTGCCAGCACACATTTATGGATTCTGTTTCAATAAAAATCAGTAAAAGAAGGTTAAAGAACATTTTGAAAATTACAGTTTTTCAGACAGTACCCTTTTTCAAAGAGCTTTGGATAGGTAAGGGGTTACTCAAAGAACAACATTTTATTCAAATGATTTGTCATTATGTCTGTCTTGAATGAATGATTAAATCAAACGAATAATAATGTGGGTAATGCTGACCAGTATAAAATTACACCAAGTTTTCCAAACACCTGTCATCAATCACAACTTGACAGTTTTTCTGATGACATATAGCAGCAAAGTTATTTCCAGTTACATCCCAACATAATACTGTACACAATATTTTATCATTGTCCAGTTGTCAGTGGAAACCATCCACTAAAACCATCACTAAAACCATCCACAGAGTGGAAATTCCACCCAAGCAACAACTGCAAATTTGTTGCAAAGCATAACAATCACAAGCAAAGTTCCAGCCAATGGACTTCCATGTTAAACCCAGAGGTCCATTGGCTGGCCCATTGCTTGTGGGTTTTTGGTAGGATGTATTTGAAACTGATACTTTGGGTGATTATTCCACTACACAGGTGATTTAGTTACAATCCACTCTCCACTTACTGTACTATTCAATCTACCCTGCCGGCATAGGGTTTATTTTTCATAATAGCATATAACAGCAAAATTTCAAAACATTTGGCCTAGCTTGTAGTTTCAGAAAACATTTTTCATACTTGACCAAAGAGAAAGAGAGAATGCCTCTGGCGGCCATGTTTTCCAACCGACAGGAACAAAAAGAGGATTGTTTGTAGAGGACCTCCCATAGACCATTCCCGCCAACTTTGGCTTAGTAGTTCGAGAGAAGAAGATGAAAATGTTATTTCCTATAGGGTTCTATAGTAACTATAAGCCGCAGTTTTGGCCATGTTTGCAACGCAATCACATTAAATGAGGATCGTTGGTAGAGGATGTCCCAGTCATTAACCATGCAAAGTTTCAGAACATTTGACCCCGTGGTTTCAGAGGAGAAGATTTTTCAACATCCACCAATCAGAATCAAAGAATGCCTCTGGCGGCCTTGTTTTCAAACCCATGGAATCAAAATGAGGATCGTTTGTAGAGGAACTCCCATAGATTATACGTGTCAGGTTTGGTTTATGTCGGCTCAGTCTTAATGTTCCAGAGAAGATGATGAAAATGTGATTTATCATAGGGTTTCTATAGTAACTGTAAGCCGCAATTGCGACCATGTTTGTAACCCGATCAACATTAAATGAGGATCGTTGGTAGAGGGGTTCCCAGTCATCATTTTTGTGAAGTTTCAAAACATTTGGCATAGCAGTTTCAGAGGAGAAGATTTTTGAAAATCCACCAACTAGAATCAAAGAATGCCTCTGGAAGCCATGTTTTTCATCCGACGGGAACAAAAAGAGGATCATTTGTAGAGGACCTCCCATAGACCATTCCTACCAAGTTTGATTCACACCGGCTCAGCGGTTACGGAGAAAAAGATGAAAATGTGAAAAGTTTACGGACGCAGGGCGACAAACGACGACGGACGCCAAGTGATAGCAAAAGCTCACATGGCCTTTTAGGCCAGGTGAGCTAAAAATCGCAACTTTAAGCTATCACCTTGACAAATTTAACAATAAGGGTGTGGGAATGTCATACAAAAACTGAAATTTCGAATTGCTAGAGAATTTGAATCATCGATGTGTGCATCATTTCACAAACTTTAGGCATTTTTCTGCAGAGTACTATAAAAATACAGAAGCTGGCTTTTTAGAAGTTTTTTCCCCAGTCATTTTGAACGTTTCACTGTTATTCTCTCTTGAAATCTATTTGAAACTAAGAAAACGGAGTTTTTACCATCTTTTGATGTTCTGTATTTTTTTCTGTTCATTATATCAACAGTGTGCGCGATGTGGCATATAATACTGACACTATACTTTCCATTAACATACAAGTCTAGGAGGTGAGATTTGCTAATTTTCTTCCTGGGAAGAATAAAAACTTGCAAATTACTATAAAAAACACATTCGCTAAACAAAGAGCGAAAGTGGCAGCTTTGGTGCTGGTAAGTTTAAAATTGATAGATAGTATTAACCCTTTACCTAACCTGAAAAGCAGACGACACTTGCAAAAACAAAAAAAATTCTTGAATAACTAATTTTTTTCATTTTTTGTCTCAAAAACATAGGTTATGACCCATCGTTGGAACGAGCTCGACGAGCTCGTTCCAACGAGGGGTCATAACCTATGTTTTTGAGACAAAAAATGAAAATATTTTGAAAATTAATTGGCGATTTTTGAGAATAGCGCTGACCGGTTTAGTCCGTTACGTTGTGTAAAGGGTTAACGGATTTATCTGTGAACTAGTTGCTTCTAATTAGCTTGCCATAAAAGTATGCGTTTCCTTTTGTTATTTTTAAAAAAACGAAAACAGAGCTATCTGTTGTTCTTGTTTATTAAAAGAAACAAAAGGAAACATGGATTTATTTTCCGCTGATATCATATGTGTTTAACAATTACTTGTTTCTTAACTGGATTTTCCTCGCGCGTCTAATAATCTCAGGGAAGGTAACTTTATCGAGAGTCGATTTTCAGGACAATATAAGTTAGGGATGGAAAAAAGAATAACAACAAAATTTGAATAATTCTTGTCTATAATTTTTGGCGGCTTGGTGGTACATCAAGACAATAGACAGAACAAACAAAACAAACAAAAACAGCATAGAGCCATAACACTTTTTAACGTCTGCATTACATAACTTCTATCCTTTGTATAGTTTTGATGCATTACATTCCACATAAATGACGTAAACGTAAAATCCAACACCTTTGATCCAAACTTTATAAAACAGTAATTCACAAAAAAAAAAAAAATTATAGCAACGTGCTCAGCATGTATCCTGTTTGAGGTATTGGGTGCTATCTGAATACATGCTCACGGTTGGTACGTTACAATGGCGGGCTGGGGATTTTGGTTTGTTGGGAGACCACATTTAAAGCACGGGCCATGATGTCGAGCATCACCCGAAGCGCATAACGTCGAGTTGGGGTGTGCACAAGATTGGCTATTTCACTCTCGCCTGCTGGGCCCGGTGACCACCCTTGGACATATTTTGGAAATTGGAAGCAAGCACTCAGGCCGGCCACCAGTCTAATTCTGAAAGAAATTCGACTAGGTCACAGCTTATGTTTAGATTCACTCGTCTCGAATATTTCAGGTGATTGGAAAGGCGAACCTATGGTTCGCCTTTCCAACCACCTGATATATACTGGACGACTGAATCTCAAAAATGTTACAAATATTCATTTCTCGTGAATCAAAGCACTTGATTTGATCGACATCTTGATGACATTACAATCAGAAATGAGGGGGCGCGGTGGCATTGCGGTAACCGGTTCTCGTCAGATCACCGAGGTTCAGCAACGTCGAGTCCGGTTAGTTATTGGATGGGTGACCGTCTGAGCGATCGATTCGGACTCCCGCGTTGTGTCCTTGGGCAAGGCACTTAACTCCGATTGTCCACATGGGGGCACGTTGACGCCGTGCACTAAGGCGTACTGCACGTCGATGGTGCTCATGTCTTCAACCAATCTAACCCTGCCTGTGCTGCAGAGCAGAGCTACGGTGTTGGGGAGCTGGCAGCTGCTCGTCGTTGCCCGGTGGTTCTCTCCGGGTACTCCGGCTTCCTCCGCCCGTAAAAGTTCCGCTCTACAGTTTCGCACTATTAGTGAAATTCTAAACATAGGGCATATGTTGAAACTAATGCTATGTAAATTGGAGATACATTTTTAGTATCAGATATATGATTACATTAGGCTATTTGTTGGACAAGACAATTTGAAGTTTTGGTTCCAAAGTTGGAGTCTGATGCATAGGGGTAAATTACCAGATGTATTATGGGAAACAGTGGCTTCGAAAAAGTGGCTATTTTTTAAAATGTCATTTTTACACGGGTTTGTTACCAGACATGTAACTAAAAATGAAATGGAAACATATAAAAAATTTATTTGCTTTTTAGAAACAGGGGATGCTATGCTTCTCAGGGGTAGGTAGGTGGGGATTTTGCATTTGAGTCTGCTGGGTGGCTGAAAATGACTGGTTTCGGCATTTTTTCATGCAATTTTGCAGGTTGAAGTCTTGCCTTTGACAATAAATTATTTCATCCACATTCAGATTGTTTATATCTACTTAGTCAGATAATGTTATATGTTTTTTATGGATTTGGGAAATGTAATACATGTTAGGTGTTAGATAACTAAGTTACAGAATATTTGCATTTGAAGAGAGTGTATGGCTTGTCATTTTTGTAAATGCGTGGAAAATAGTGGAGCGGAACCATAAGAGCATTTTGACGTCGGTGTCAACTCTCAAACCAGGAAGTTCTTTATTTGTGTTTGAGTTATAAATACACCATTTTTCAAAAAAAACTTTTCATTATTTCTGGTTTGTGTGCAATTTTTAGTGATAGTTAACATTCACCAAGTGATATCTCAGCACAACGGGAAGGAAATAAGTGGAAATTTTGAGAAATTTGCTGATGTAGCCTAACTTCGCACTGTTTTGACTTGACGTCAAATATCGAAAACACATTGAGATAAAGCACTGCCTTTCCTAAACACCGAGCTTTGTATTCATGATAGATATATGCAATTATGAACAGCCCGGTTGTTATTATTCACCACAGAATTACAGTCATGGTGTCTACATTTTCATTTTGGTCACTGGTGTCATGTCTGTGTGTCATCCGTCCGTTAATCGGCTTGCACTTTTATATCTAGAGAGCAACACCCCACAGCCAAAGCAGTGGTTGTTATTGCTTATTGTTTTACATTTTGATTGTATTTAACAAAGCTATTGACAGAACCTAGGTAGTAATCGTGGCTGGTGAAAATAACAAAAATGCTCTCTCAAGTGGCTCAGAAAAGTGTGAGGGTTCAGGAGGTGTGGTGTGGTTGTGAAAATCAGGCAAACACTGGCCGCAAAAGCTAGTCGGCAGTCAGAAAGGCCATTCTGTATCTTTTTACTGGTTGAAAATAGAGACCTGTGGGTATTGTTCATTCAACTCAGGATAGACTCCAGATTCTTTTGCCTGAATGAAATCCAAGGGGAGATCACTCTTGTTTTCTTTTAAGGTTCCGCTCCACAGTTTCGCACTATTGCACATATTTTTAGTATCAGACATATGATTACATTAGGCTATTTGTTGGGCAAGAGAGTTTGAAGTTTTGGTCCCAGAGTTGGAGTCTGGTGCATAGGGGTAAATTACTAGATGTATTATGGGAAACAGTGGCTTCGAAAAATTGGCTATTTTTTAAAATGTCATTTTTATACGGGTTTGTTACCAGACATGTAACTAAAAAATGAAATGGAAACATATACAATTTTTTTTTTGCATTTTAGAAACAGGGGATGCAATGCCCCAGGGGGTAGGTAGGTGGGGGTGGTGGGAAAATTCTGTTTTTGAGGCTGCTGGGTGGCAGAAAATGACTGGTTTCGGCATTTTTTCATGCAATTTTTCTGGTTAAGTCTTGCCTTTGACAATAAATTATTTCACTCACATTCAGATTGTTTATTTCTACTTTATTTCTACTTAGTCAGATAGTGTTAAATGTTTTTTTGTGGATTTGGGAAATGTAATACATGTTATGTGTTAGATAACTAAGTTACAGAATATTTGCATTTGAAGAGAGTGTATGGCATGTCATTTTTGTAAATGCCTGGAAAAATGTGGAGGGGAACCAAAACTGTCACCGACACGATATGACCTTGGCTGTTAAAGTTTCGTTAAACCTTAATAAATAAATAAATAAATAAATAATGAAAACTCACCACCGCCGTTGTGTTATGATTACGACGGATAGTTCCCCAAATTATGTTAATATCTTGACGTTTTCAAGGAGGATTAAACACACATTGCTTGGAATATTTATAAATGGAGCAAGAAGGAATATCTGTATAAACCTGTATATCATTGTAAGTAAAGGCACATCAAATTAAATCAAGAGTCGTTTGTTCGCAAATTTTCACAAAAACTTCACAAACAAACAGCCCATAACAGCGTCGAATTCCGGGCAGAATGAACATGTTGGCCTGAGAGATTAAAATGGAAGGTCAGTGTGACCTTTCAGTAGCTTCGTTTCACTTGACCAGAATGTTTTCTAACCAAACCATTCCCACAATTTTGTACAGACTCATTCAAATCTTGGAAAAGATTATTATCTCGATAACGCATTCGCTAGTGGATATCTATTTGTTATAGAGGATAATACAATGTCCCCTGGCCTGGGTAGCGCCAATGGGGGTGGGGGGGGGGGGGGGTACCCCCCCCCCCCCCCCCCCCCCCCGTCAGGGAAATTGGTTACATTCGTTGGGGAGTTGAAATTATGCAAATACCATGAAGATAGTGATAATACTCCCGAAGACGTAGATATACGCACACAATACGAATAACCCGATGGGTGTATAATCACTGTTACAACAAGGCATGTTACAACTGATAATGTTACAACTCCCCATAATGTTACAACAACGCATAATGTAACAAAAAATGTAAGTCGCGTAGCTGCCAGTTACCATCTTAAACACTTATGTAGTATATGAGATGGGTTTCTTGCCCAGTTAGGGGGACCTCAGTGTGGGACCCCGCGCGGGGGACGTCTTTTGTCGCGTGACATACATTCAGGTAGCCCTAGTAACCCTCTATCTCCTGACGTCACCACCAGGGTGATACGCGCGCACGTGCATCAAGGGTGTCAGGTTAAAGAAATGACCAGTTTTGGTAAATGTTTTGAGCCGGATCAGAATCGCGCGAGATTTCCCTCCACTGAAACCATGATGGGGGTGCGCGGGGTGTGTGTGTGTGGGGGGGGGGGGGGCGCTGCAGGGGGGGGGGGGGGGCTATGTTATCCGAAGGGTATGTTTACACGCACACGTAGTCTCCTCTTCCAGGAAAGTAGTATATCATAGTCGTCTCACCTCTTTTTTTTTAAATCCCAATTTTCGTATATTTCTCTCGTTATAGCAATATCCTACTATTTGTTTATTTTGCTAAATGTTTTTTCTAAAAGTTAAGACTGAACAAACAAGAGGTGGAGTTGGAGGTGGTAGTGATGGTGGAGGTGGTGGAGATTGTGGATGATGTTGTGGAGGTGAGAGTACAGGTGGTGGGGGTGGTGGGGTCACTTGGAGTATTTATTTATTTATATATTTATTTATTTAATTGGGTTTAACGACACTTTCGACAACCAGGGTCACAGTTTTAAGGGTGAGGAAGCCGAAGTACCCGGAAACAACCACCGAGCAACGGCGAGCTACGTCAGACACCCCAACGTACTAACTCCACACAAGCAGGGTTAGCATTGGTTGAAGACAAGTGCACCATCAACGTTCAGTACGCTTTAGTACACAACGCCATTGTGCCCCTATGTGGGCAGTTAGGATGAAGTGTCTTGCTCAAGTTGCCGTTGCCGCAGGTGGGATTCGAACCGAGGACCGCTCGGCTTACGGTCTGCATCTCTACCTACTGAGCCACCGCGCGCCCGAGCTGAGTATATATTTACCTATTAATGCCTTCCGTTGAGGGCACTATGCTCTCATAGTGTTGCTGAGGGATGCAATAGTGCCCGAGCGATAGCGAGGGCACTATTTGGTTCCCGAAGCAACATTATGAGAGCATAGTGCCCGAAACGGAAGGCATTAATGGGTTTAGTACATCACACCCAGACCATCTCCACAAAATATTAAAGAAGGAACGGAGAGATAACTAACACTTTACTATCCAAAATAAAGCAATGAAATTAATAACATGAAAATGTCAGGAAAACATTAAACTATCAACTGGATTCGAACTCAACGGGTGAAGTAGAATAATGTAAATAAACACATGAAACCGATCAACCATTCATGTGGCACATAACTGGTTAACACGAGATATCATACAACAGAATCAACGTCTCACATATGGTGGTATTAACAGAGCTTGTGAGGCACTATAGAAATTCCATTATTCATGGCACTAAAGTTTTATTAACGTTCACCCCATTGAACGTGTTATGGGTACTTCCTCTGATGTACGAGCACATTTTAATTTTTGTAAATATTTACAACACAATTGCTGAAATTGAATTTTGGGGCACAATACTGCATTTTGTTGCATATTTCTTTGGATTGCTTTCGAATGTCAATTGATGTTGAGTTTTTTGAACACTCGATTTCCTCCAACGCACTTATCAGATCGTCGTCATCAATATCGGTATCTAATAATTCGGGTGCTGATACTGTGGAATTTGCTGACTGGAAAGAGAGTTGCGTTGTTGCGCAGCATTCCTCGCTGCAGGCATTTCTGAATGTTCAGCATCTGCATTATCGACAATGGAACTCAAGCTCTCTGACATACCTCGTTTGACATCAGCTCTTGTGTCCGAAACGTAACTTGACAATGATTTTTCATTTCTGTGTCCCGATAAAGAAATAATATCGCGATCTTTGAATCCACAATCATTAAGAATTGTTATGGTCGTAGCACGCACACAGTGGTTGGTATATGTATCAGAAAGACCAACTTATTTAGACATTTTTACCATGAACTCTCCTATGGAATTTTTTCCCATTGCCCTTCGCTCAAACCAACATTTGTCATTCTCGTGGTATGAATTTTTGGAAATTTGAAAGAACGCATCACACTCATGGTTTCGTTTCATAAGATATCGTTGAAAACTATTAACAGGGCACATTTTTGTGCCAGTTTCATACATTCTAGGTCCATCACCTTCATCCTCATTCGTTACACCTGTGTGATTTTTTGTTCGCTCAGAAGTAGTTTTCAGAATGTATTTTCTTCCAGTGTCATCAGTTTTAACTACAAAATCACAAGCTTTAATTTCTCGAATGTTTTCTCTCCCTCTCCGACAAAAGTAAAATAAAAGCTCAAACATTACTTTATTCAAAAGACCTCTTGGAATGTCCGGCTTAAACACAATTGGGTGCTGATATAATTTCCTTAGATCGCCTGAAATAGAATGAAACACTAAGCATCAAAGCAGAATAAACGTTTACACGGTCAATCACAATCGTTTATTGTGATCGAAGATAAATAATATTCAGTGCCCTCTCTAACACTCTTATTCAAAACTATTTAATTGATAGGTCTACAATTTATTTATTTATTCATGTTTATGATAACTTTCAACATACATTGCTCCCCGTAATTTATCTATTTATTTTTTCATGTTTATGATAACTTTCAGCAAACATTGCTGCCCGTTATTTATTTACTTTCTCTCACAACTGTTCTTTTGTGTCTCTTGTCGATTTGAGTAATAAACAACACTCGTCTATTTCATGTAATTAACAAGACTGTGTATTTATACGAGAACAAATAATTACAACACCACTGTCTATTGCAGACACTGACTTGTTCACTTTCTAGTTTTGTTGTGTTTGATTTTATTATGTATTTTTTATAGTTACCTGGCGGAATGGGTTTTTTGTGTCGGACTGTTCCTTTTCCGTCTTCTCTTGTTTTCTTCAACATGCTGTCGAATACACGATTAGCACCTTTGAAAGCTGGGTCTGTTATTATATCAAAGTGTCTCTCATGTGGGGGTTCTTGCAAATATCTTCTTATTCCTTGACGAATGGCACAAATACTGCTTTTGGAATACAAATCACCATCGCGATTTCTAACGTTTGTATAAAAGTCTTTCAATAGTTCCGTTAATCTTCCAACATCTTACGTTTCAAATGCACCATTCCTTTTTCTGTCAGAACAGAACTGCCGGAGAATATTGACAGCATATTTGGTTAAACTAACAGTCTTTCGGCTCTGATGTTGTTCAAGAAAACAATTAACATTCTCGTTTGCGAATCTCGAAACGCTCATTTTATTTCTATTCGTCTCCACATTTGCAGTCTGCTCAGAAGAAAAGGGGAATCCCCTCGGGATTCTGTTTGCAATGCGTGCGCACTATTTCATGACTCCGGGCACTATGCTTGACTCCGGGCACTATGCTTTCATAGTCCCTATCAATACAGCCAATGAGAGTACGGGGATTTGTCACGTGATGTACTAAAAAGTTATTAACATTATCGGTTAATTTGTTTAACATTATGCGTTAAAAAATTGTAACAAGGTGCGTTGGTTTTTATAACATTAAGCGTTAGAAAAAGTTATAAAATTATGCAGAATTTACAACATAATCGGTTCTTTACAACATTTTTTGTAACATTTTGCGTTGGTGTAACATTATGCGGAGTTGTATCATTTTAGTTCGAACCAGAAACTTTCTATTCAATCACTGGTCGACACACATCTAGTCTCTGTTGTGAGTTTCATCGCACTTATTAGCCCTTTACCTAACATGAAAAGCAGACGACACTTGCAAAAAAAGAATTCTTGAATAACTAATCTTTTTCATTTTTTGTCTCAAAAACATAGGTTATGACCCCTCATTGGAACGAGCTCGACGAGCTCATTCCAAAGAGGGGTCATAACCTATGTTTTTGAGACAAAAAATGAAAAAATAATGAAAATTAATTGGCGATTTTTGTGAATAGCGCTGGCCGGTTTTGGCCGTTACGTTGGGTAAAGGGTTAAATTTGTGGCTTGTGGAACTAGGGTACCAAAAACAGGTGTTTCGTTTGACTCTCTCAAAGTCTCTAGCGTCACGATTATTGCGACTTTTTCCCAATTAAAACAAAAATTTCTCCCACCGGGCCCATCACGGATCGGTGATTCTTTAACTCCTCCGGGGATCATAGCCACCCCTGTTCGGTGCCTTTGAAAGAACTTGAGTGACAAAAAAATACGGGGTTGGGGCGGAGGTATACTATTATAACATCCCTAACCTTCATTTCATTTCACAGTGTTTCACAAAAGTGACAAGGTATACATCATGTTTGTACCCCTGAGTTCCGATTCTGGTAAAATCTCGCGCACTCTGTAACGTTGCATTCTAAAGAATAATTGTTAAGACTGGTATTAAGAATAAAACATGGAATACCAACGGAAATAATTTGTAGAGTAACAAAAAAATATTTCCTTTTTGTCCTTCATCGATAACGCCTGTTTCAAATATTAATTAATTCTTGGAATGCTCTCCACAGAGCGTTCGCCGGACCAAAGTCGCTGGTCTGTATTGTCAATGAATGAAAAATCAAGTGAGAACTTTTTGCGATTAACCCTTTACCTAACGAATCTGAACATCCGTCCGTGTAATATGCAAATTTAGCAGTTAAAACATAAATATTTCAAACCTTTTCAACAAAACCATATCATATGACCCCGTCATTGGAACGAGCTCACCGAGCTCGTTCCAATAAGGGATCACATGATACGTTTTTTTTTTAAATTTTTGAAAACATTGACAAACTAATATTTAAAATAATAAATTTTGATATCGTCTGCGTTGGGTAAAGGGTTAACCCGAACCGTTTTTCCGCCACTCGCCACAACAACAACCACCCAAAAGTGTGTTAGAAATATGGAATTCTGTTAGATTTCTAAAAATTTATTCTATGGTCCGAGCAGGCTGTGAAATTCTTAGGATCAAGCTGATTTTATATTTTAAACGTCCATTTTCTTTCAAAACTGTGAACACTTTTTCTACTGAGAGGGTAGGCGAGATCGTAAAATGTCCGATAGTAATTAACGATGCAAAGCCACTTTTGACTCCTAGCGATGTTTTCATAGGTAATTTCTGTTGCAAATAACATGGCCTCCCTCCCCTTTTTTCCCACCATTTCCAACACCAGACGAATCTGCCCACCCTCTACATTTTTCCGCACGTACATATACATACACACAGAGGGGTGAGCTTGGGTGGATGAGGATCAAGGACATGATAGACTTAATGAAAATTTGGAATTCAAACACAAAGACAGGATGGATGGACCAAGAGAGGGAGTCAACAGAGAACTCTTTAATGGAGATCTTGGATTTAGAGTGTGCACAACTCAGGGTAACAAAATCGTCAGAGAAAGAGTCCTGGCGGATTGTAACCTGTACTGGAGGTCTTTGGGTGGCCTGCGTGATAAAGAAAAGCCAGGTTTTGAAGAGTACCACAATCATACCCTGAGGAAGGGGGGTGGGGTGGGGGGCTGTATGTCTCTGCTGTTCAAGATAAGTTCGCGATCGCTAGAACTTGGGGAAAAATTGGAAAAGGGCTGTGAAAGGGAGTGCCAAGAGTAGTGGAGACCATGGAGCACTTTCTATTAAAATGTCCAAAATACCAGTCTAAGAGAATAAACTTCACTGGGAGTATAATGGGGAAGTGGGGCGGAAGAATGAATGACATTGTAGATGGTTAGTATGCTTATTGGAGAGATTGGGAAGAATGGAGAATGGAATGTCATCAAACAGTTCGTTTCCGAGTGTTGTGAGGAGAGAAGAGGCGTGGGGATATGGAGGCATTTGGGAGCACAGAGCCAATCAAGGACTTCTCGAGGACCGCGACAAATCAGCGGTCGGCCAAACTGTTATGATTATTACATTCGATAACATACCGACTTCATCAAGAATGGCAAGCGTAATGGAGTGTAACCCAAGATGCCATTGTCCGTTACAGGACGGAAACCTGTTACATTCATGGTTGATTTAAAATACTTCAATATGGATTACTGAAATATGAATAGAGGATATTAACTGTAACGAATGGTTTATCCGAGTCCATGTTTACAGAATCATTGTTCCCGACTTTCAAGAAAATTTAATATGTTTGCATACCAGTCTCAGAGCTTTTTCGCAAACACGACAGCCTGCTGCTTGTTTTTTTGAATGGAAATATGATAAAAACTTAAATCTGTTTATAATTCTAAGGTCAAACAAGTCATGGGCAGGTTAAATGAATTTATGGAACAGTTCAAATATCACACAGGCTTGGTTTACAGTGGACGTATAATTTGCAGGTGTTTGCAAGAAAGACTTTCTTCGTTTTTTAATCCCGAATGTCCACTTTGAAATTTTAGAGGCTATTTGTATTTGCACTGGACTCTAAAATTTCAATTATAGGTTAATTTTTAAAACATTCAGTGCCAGATTTTCTTACATACGGCCAGGGAATTGCTGTTCAAGAAAACTCAACACCCGTATGTCCTGTTCGATACTTCTGAACATTTGGAAACATTCAACAGAGTTAATAGGTTTTCCGTCCTCCTTTTAACATTTTACCCACGGAACGTAAGGGCCAAAACCGGCTTGCGCTATTCTCAAAAATCGCCATCAATTTTCAATATTTTTCTTTCATTTTTTGTCTCAAAACATAGCTTATAATCCTTCATTGGAACGAGCTCGTTGTGCTCATTCCAATGAAGGGGCGTAAGCAATGTTTTTGACGCCAAAAATAAAAAAATAAGTTATTCAAGAATTTTGTTTTCCAGTGTCCTTTAATTTTAACAGTGTTTCAGTCAGCAAGTGATTCATTCTTTCAATCGTTATATTTTTAGCACACAGTGTTGATGATGTTCAGAAAAAAGCAATTGGTCCTCACTATCCTGCGATAAATTCCATTTAATGTGCATGTCAGTGACTGGGTTATTCATTTTGATGAATGTCACTTACAAAACTACGGGCACGAATCATCTATAAATCTCTTCTTCGCAGGTACCCCGCAACTCTACGCCCCTGATCGCCCTTCTCCCACCACACACACGTCATTCAAGTATAGGTATGCGACATTTAACCCTTTGACTACCGAAACGGAAATATCTGACCAATGATATTCATAGAAATCACCATTCCAGTTTCTATGTTTTCAATTTTTTCCTCCTAAACATAGTTCATGGCCTTTAGTTGGAACGAGTTCGTGGAACTAGGCTATGTTTTGAGCTCAAAAATGGAAATATTTAGTTATTCAAAAACATTCCTTTGCAGGTGTCGTCTGCTAGTAGTATTGGATAGAGAGTTAAGTGAGAGGTCCCATCCAGGGCGCCACTAAGGGGTTTTTTGGAGTGTAAACAGGTGTGAACCCCCAAATAATTTTTCCAATCGGAACATTTTCGTCAGGGTTGGAGACTAAGATATCAATTATCTTTTGCTTTTAATCGTGTACTTTCTTAACCATTTACCTAACATGAAAAGCAGACGACACTTACAAACAAAATTCTTGAATAATTATTTTTTCATTTTTTGTCTCAAAACCATAGGTTATGACCCGTCATTGGAACGAGCTCGACGAGCTCGTTCCAAAGAGGGGTCATAACCTATGTTTTTGAGACAAAAAATGAAAATATAATGACAATTAATTGGCGATTTTATTTTTGAGAATAGCGCTGACCGGTTTTGGCCATTACGTTAGGTTAGGTTAAAAGACAAGATCCGATACTTGGACTTGTGTTCTGCACACAGTTGCTCTCAGATATGGAGATCTGTAGTACGGACTGTTCTGGATCAAGCATGGCCAATTTGCAGGGCCGGCGAGAACGAAGACGGGCTTCGGGGGTAATGTGTAGAACGGGCGTTACGGGCCCCGCGAGCGACGAATGGCGCGAGGCGACAGTGGGGGGGGGGGGGGGGGGGGAGGGGAGTCGTCTGGGGGCCTTCCCCAGACTTTTTGTAAATTAGTGCTAGGAGAAGCATTCTCCTGTAATTTCTTGACAATATCTATTCAATTATTTCTTACAATTTGGGTAAGTTATTACCTGTATTTCCGTGCGTATGATGCATTTTTCTCCAAAGATAATCGTGATCACCACGATGCAGGAAAGACCGATGGAAAACAAACAAATTGGATATGTGTTTTTTTTATATGGAACCTGGTCATTAATGCAACTACGTACTTTAGTCACCTCCACCAGCGTCGGAGACCATACCAAAGCCTTCCCTTGACTTTCAGCTTTTTAAAACACCAAAAATCCCGGAGCAGTTGTCCTCTTAGCCCCCCCCCCCCCCCCCCCCGGCGCTATAGTGTCAATTTGGAGTATTTTTACAGTACGTGTTAATACGTGTCGCGACTACTGCATGTATCTGTTATTTATTCACTGATCATTTCCAAGAAGTCTTCAGTTTTTCAAATGTACTTCCGACTGACTAATATTCCAACTGCATCGTCAAGGCATGCCTTCGTCGAAGGCATGCCTTGATGGTGTAGCTGGAATATTAGTCGGTTGGGACTTAACTCATCATAGTCCAGACAAATCAGCTTTACACCCTCAAAATCCGCCATATTCGCGACGACCCTGGGCCAAATCATTATTATCCCAATCCCATCAACCAGCATTCCTTCTCAGTTTCCGAAACGGGTTTTGATCAGAATCGAGATCAAATAGCAGAGATCGCTTGGTGCACTTCATCGTGGTTTTAATTTTGCCCTCCCTCTGGGAAAACAATAAACTTTTACGCGAACACAATCAAACAATTCATCTGATTGATATCTTCTGCCCCATCGACTTCAAGCAGGCTCTTAGTTTAATAAATTTTTAAACAATCTTCAGCAATATTAGCAACCGAATCTAAACTTCACTCTGTGGGAGAGTCTTTAATTTATAACACTGAGTCTCCTCGAGCACAGTGAGGAATTAAGAAGATAAACATTTTTCTATCACTGCATCCCATTTAATACTGAATTTCGCGCCCCGGGGTTTCTTAAAATTTTCTTTTTTGATGAAATGGATTTATCTAATAGAACCTTTTTGTGTGTGTCCAGGGAACTCCAGCCATGTGTCACCATTATTTTAGTGCTGACGCAGTGTGAACTCTATTGCAAGCGACTTCCTGGTTTCATTTAGTTTGCTTGTCAAATAAAAGCTATGGATATAAAAATGTGAATTTCACGTTAGGATTTTCTTTCTTCTTCAGTGGGCTATCACTTTTAAATAGCTGCTTTGTAAACGCGATTCGCAACTTTGGAAATCCTTAATGGTAAGTGAATCTTTTAAAGGACTGTGGACCCTCTCCTTTGAAGGATGAAGTTCTTATGAGGGTATGGTAAGTACGACGAGCTCGTAAAAGTCATTTTGCTTTTTCGATAATCAAGGTTTTCACAGGGTTGTTTATGTGTAATCATGCGCATAGCCAGGATATCAAAGTTGGGGACAAGAGTAATATCTAGAGAGGAGGGTGGGGGGGGGGGGGCTAGTTCAGCGATCTGAACATAGCGGCTACCCACGTAGGGGGTAGCCATTACGTTCAGACCGCTGAACTACTAGGGAGCATACAGAATAGGATGTGCAGCATAATCCGAGCCTCGGAGAAGCTGGGGTTGAGCACTAGAGGTGAGTGGGCGGGGGGGGGGGACTCTCTTTCGCTGGAAGGGGGCCTTCGCGACAAAAAAACCTCGCAATTTCCTGGACTTTGAGTCCGTTTGTGTCAATAATTTATAAGTTGTGAAAGGCATCAATGAATAGGCCACGTCACCTGGGTGGGAGGAGATCATGGCTGAAATTGGGAGGGTGGTGGCATGTCCCCCCCCCCCCCCAAGCCCTTCATGGCTACGCCGCTGTGTGTAATAGATTGAGAAAGAAGTGCGGTGGCCGAGAATCGAACTCCGCGATCTCGATCACACAACGAGACTAAGATATCTCGAGCAACCGGTCTGTTTGATAAAAGGCCTTTGCACCGCGATCGCTACAATCAATACACTGCCTTCACGTTCTATTACGACAAACCATCCGTAAACGGTATCCCATATTCCACCTCGGAGCGGTCGAAACATCCGAGGCGCATCGTCACAACACCGGAGATACCACTAACTACTATGGACAAGCCAACGGCACCAATATAAGAGGTAGAGAGAGAGAGGTGTGGGTCGAGGCTCGAACCAACGCCCTCAAAGTGAGCGGCTGGTTGGTGAAAGACCATAATACCTTGTCTGTTACATATGTTTTGGACAAAATAAGTCGTATCTTCCTATTTTCAGTACCTACCCAATCACTTGTGAAATACAGCATGGGAACGGCCAGGGGCGTTCCTAACGGGGGTATGGGATGTGTCGGAAGCCGGGCTTGTCGCTGCTGGAAGAAATAGATTCACGCCGCGTATTCAGCCAAAACTCAAGGAGTGTTGCCTGAATCCGTACGTGAACGTATGTCTCACCATGACGAACCCGCCCGTTTCACTTTTGTTGGGGTGGTTCTTATCCTGAAGGGGTTAATAGCTTTTCCTCGAAAAGCATAAATAACTGAAAACAACAATTTTAATACATATATAAAAAATAAATATGATAATTTGTGACGTACATGGAATCCACAAGAATAAGAATACAAAACGTCAATCACCCACTACCCACAGTTTTTGAGTCACTTAAATTGACGCTTTTCACACAAGCAGTCGCCACCAATGGGGTTAACCCCCCCCCCCCCCCCCTTACGTTTGTCTCAGAATAATGTTCATAACAGACAAAGCCTACTCTGCCTATGTGTGGCTTGCCTTCTAAAACGGGTAATAGCGTTACCTAAATGCAAATTAGCTACCTGAGCTCGTACTTCGTGTTTCTGATCCTATTCTCATGTATGGCCACCGGCTTGGCCCGCGACTGCTCCTATTCTAAATATGAGCTCTGTGGCTCCCCTTCATAACAAAGTGCCTATACTTTCGCACCGATGCGGCATAATGATAGAGGCCAAAAACATTACATTTTATTTGCCAATGTCAGAATTAAATTGAGATCATGGAGAAATTTTCTTTATTATTTTAATAACTACGTGTAAATTGTGCTATTTTTAATATATCAGGACGAATGGATTTTGAAAATATAATTACGGGGAAAGATAAAAGTGAACAAAATGGCATTATAACTGAATTTTATAAGTTTTAAACTGGTGATTTTGGAAAAGGAGGCGATAAGATATTCTACCTTTCACAAAACTAGTTATCCCTTTGTCAATTAGAACACAAGGGAACATTTGGGCCCCACAAAGTAGATTTCCTGTTTCGCAGGCCATTATTTGTAAAATTGCATGCGGGCGAGCGGTTCGTATTTTATTTTTTATTTCTGTAATTATTTCTTCGCCTTCAAAAGTTCATGTTCTGGGTTTATATACTCGCCCAAAAAAGAAAGTGTGCATTGCAGAAATTGATCAAACTCCATAAAAATAATTTCGTAGGTGTAAAGAGTGTTAACCTGTTCATGAATAAGTTATATTGAACACAAAAACAGCTTTCCCCGTTAAAATTGCATTAACGTAAAATGACGTCCTGCACGTTTGTGAAAAGGCATGTTTTGCACGTGGAGAGTCTGAAAATGCATGCAGCAGTGTGAATCCTTGGGTATTTAAACACTAAAGTAAGGCCTTCCTATCGTTCACATTCAAACTTGCGCTGCTGTTAAAACGACTCCTCATTAGCATGCCAAGATTGACAATGAATCAACGTCTCCTTGCCCTGGGTATGATTAGAGCTGGCAGAACACACAGAGAGGTTGCCCATCATTTGAACTGCCACCGTAACACTGTAGACAGGCTAGTCCATCGACATGCACAACATGATGACGTTCGAGACCGACCCCGCTCCGGGAGACCCCGAGTTACCACCCCTGCACAAGATCGGTATATCCGTGTCGTCCATCTCCGGAATCGGCAACAAACGGCAACGACGACAGCCAGGAACATACCTAACCTGAGACGGATACATCCTCAAACAGTAATCAACCGGCTGAGAGAATACGGCTTACATCCTCGAAGACCTGCAATTCGTCCGATTTTGACGTTACGTCATCGTCGTGCTCGAATGCAGTGGTGTAGAGTAGGGTTATGTTAAGGTTAGCCTAACCTAACCCTAACCCTACCCCTACCCTAACCCTAACCTAACCCTAACCCTAACCTAACCTAACCCTACCCTAACCTAAACCTACCCTAACCCTAACCCTACCTAACCTAACCCTAACCCTACCTAACCCTAACCTAACCCTACCCCAACCCACTTCCATGCTAACTTGTTCGCTTCCATGAGGCGTAGATGCACAGCAGTAGTCGATGCAGACGGAGGTCATACCAGATATTGAGTGTGTGACTTTTGTGTTTGACCCTTAGTGTCTTTGACTCTCCATGGCACCAAGAGTATTCGTCGTAGCGTAATGAAATTTCTCGTGTTGATCACAAATTGATTCATCTGTGATTGAATAAAATTTCCATGAATGAAAATGATATATATCTTTTTTTAGTGTTATTTTTTAGCATGCACACTTTCTTTTTTGGGAGAGTATATTTTAGGCCTCAAAATCTACGGAATAGCATGGGTGGGGATGTATTTCGTCCCTTGAGGGCAAGAAGGCTTTGCAATGCTAAAGCACTGCAAAGAGTTCTTGCACTAAAGGGAAAAAATTATCAATTTTATTAACTTTGGGTAAAATATCAGACATGAACCATTTAATTATTATTTTATGGTTATAAAAAGATAGCATGCGGCAGCCAAAAGATCCATGCGGGAGGGCCTGAGAAACCGATTTTTATTTTTTTAGGCTTTATTTAGTTAAATTAGAATGTGACAGCCACGTGTTGTGAGATAATGGCGTTCGATGTACACGTTATCGAGACCAAAAAGTGATTTTACCACTAAGCAGTTTAAACTTGTAAGCCGTATGGTCACGTCTATGTAGTGATCTTCAAATTAAAAGTAGATTTGTCATTGGTTCGAAGTTTTAATTACGGTGACGTAGTCAACTTGAGCTTGCAATCGCGTACATCACCATTTAATTCCGTAACAAAACACAAATTTATTTTTCAAGGGCAGCGCAGAACGCCAGTGGCGTAGCCAAGGAGGAGGGTGGGAGGGAGGGGGTACAATGGCGCAATGTAACTGTCACGTGACTCACGTAACATTACAAGCTACTGCGATGAATTGACGGTAATATGGTCTGAGGTTTGCGGCTCGAAGCTTATGTTCAACCGAGACAGTGAGACAGTTGAGCATATACTCCGCGCCCCAAACCTCAGACCATGTTACCGTCAATTCATCGCAATAACGTATATGTTCCAATAAGATCCCACCCAAGGGCCCAAACACACATCATGAAATGGATAAGACAACTTCAATGAACAAGGTAACTTTTACAAATTTAGCAAATAAATCCCTCGTGTACCCCGCGACGTCAGTGGGCAACAGAAAATCAATAATTTAGATAAAAGTGGGGGTTACATCTCAGAACAAGAGCATGATTTGAAGTGGGATGGAGTAACCTTGACTTTTTTATTAGTTTCGTTGTGAGTATACATTCATAGAATGATCACTGGCCTCGAAAAATCCGATTTCATAGGCAGTATGTACTCCTCCCATTGTTTTCATCTTTTCACTTGGTGACGTCAAACCGTAATATATGCCGCTGGAGCCGTGAATATAGACTAAACTAAGCGAGCTCTCCTCCAATCAGAGGACGAGGATTTTAGTCTTATTTGAACATAGAGCCGTAATATGGTCTCTCACCAAAGGGAGTGGTGATCGAGTGGATAAGTGCCAAGAGGTTTCCGAACACTCTCTGTCAGCATCAATTGAGGGTTGATGCTGTCACAGCGTACCGTCCTATCGGGCGGGGACGTAAATGGCTGTCCTCTGTGTGGACAAGACACATTCCGCGCAGGCTAAAGATCCCTTCGTGGTATTCGAGAAGAGCGAGACCACGAAGCTGCCGCTACGAAGGACATCCCACATACCTGCGCCATTGGACCAACGAGAGGCGCTAATATAAGTTGCATAACTTGTTCGCCAATCCTTATAAAACAAATAATCTTAAAATGGTCTCCAATAATATAGGAATACACACGCTACAAGTTCCTCAGATTTGCCCCACTCTTAAAATTTTCCGTCTTTGGTGGTTTTCATCAAAACCCCAGGATTGTACTTCGCATTTGAGAACACCACCCTAAGCCACATATCAAAACCGAAACTAGATCTGAGCTTGCCCTCGAGAGTTGTCGTACTTGGACGAACGCGCACAGCTGAATGTTTTGTTTTTCGCGCCAAAGACGATACCAAGAAACCGGCGATGGCCGAAGCGTATCCTACTTCTTACCCTGGAAAGCCTTTTGCTGATTCATGGACAGTGCCAGATGTCTCAAAATGGTCGCTGCAGCAAGGCCTGCAAATTCTCCTGGATATATTCAAAAGTATGGTTTGCTAAAATGTAATTGCTGCTAGCGCCTGCAGAAATTGATTTAAAGCAAACATCGAACTTCGTTTTCCAATTTTTCGAAAACGAAGGCGAAGAGAATGAATCATCTCCGGATCTCGATAGTTCTCCGAAGGGATTGGGGGGGGGGGGTCGTTTTTAGCAATGTCCATGGCCACTGAAAATGATTTTCATTGAAAACTGGTTCTGATCAGAACCTGATTTGGTTTTCATCATCCATCCCAAATATAGAACAATTATGGGCATTTGGTTCGTATCAAGATTTGTTTTTGATTAAATCCAGTTGGTTTTGAACATTTGGTCTCATCAAATCAAGTTATGTTCTATTCAAATCCATTTGGTTTTGAACATTTGGTTCTGATCAAATCCCAGATTGGTTGCATATATGGGATAATACTGAAAATCAAATTTAGTTCTTAAAAACCAAAATTTTTTAGAGTGTAGACCACTAAAATTTGTAACATTTTCTCGAGGGGAGGGGGTGGGTGGGGGTGGGGGGGGGGGGCGGGGGCTAGTCTAATTAGGACTTTCAAGTTCTTACCCCCGCAAAATATTGTTCTCCTTCACTTCACCTCGTGCTGGGTAGTGAGTGTGTATCTGTCATGGTGATGGCTTAAAGTTGCTATTTTCTTGTTTAAAAATGCATATATTTTTGATAATCTTTCTCACTCGAGCAAAATGTAAGACATGAAGATAGCTATATGACGGACACCGAAAACCGATTTGTCACTTAAACAGACCAGCAATAATCCATGCGCTGCTAATTAAGCATGGCATTTTATGTCCATTATCGCGTTTCTTTTAACGCCATAATGGGATGTGTGGTAATGGATTAAACGTAGTGGAAGACAGTGGTCTCCTGCAGTCATTATCTACGGAATTATGGCCAGTTAATAGGCAATTGTTGTAAAAACAGTACATCGCACATGTTCTGGACACACACCCATATTATGCATCTAGCCTGTCACCGAATGTCAGGATATACCAAAATTCGAGACTTTCAAAGGAACTTAAAGGCGAATATTAAATTAATATAGATCTAAGCGGCCAAGTTCAAGAGAAGCAATTAAAATGATAATTAATGTTCTTGCTATCGAAATAAAAATCGGGGTATTTCTCGAAAAATTCATTCCAGTCTGAAGGCGTGTAAGACTGTGGGTCGCAGGCGAGGATATTTGGATGCCCCAGGAGATGCCGCATCGGTGCGAGAGTAAAGGCACGTTGTAGTGTTGACACTATCGTTTTACAAGGTCCGAGTATTCATTATGCGTATGAACTATGAGCTCTCATGCCCCTTGCCCCTCGATGCTCACAACGATCGACTTTCTCGACGGCACAAAACGCGGCTTATCCGGTGCACTTTAGATTCCACCCTCTCTGTAAAAAGAAATAATGATAAAGTAATAATTTATTAACCCTCTACCCAACGTAAAGGCCAAAACCGGCCAGCGCTATTCACAAAAATCGCCAATTAACTTTCATGATTTTTTTATATTTTTCTCTCAAAAACGTAGGCTATGACTCCTCTTTCGAACGATCACGTGGACCTCGTTCCAAAGAGGGGTCATAACCTATGTTTTTGAGACAAAAAATGAAAAAAAGTAGATATTCAAGAATTTTGTTTTCAAGTGTCGTCTGCTTTTCATGTTTGGCAAAGGGTTGATACATTACTTCATTTTAACTACATTATTACTCAGCATCTTCATATACTAGCGGAAAAACGAAACGCAAGTTTTATTCTGTAGTAAATATTTCAAATGTGTTTTGCATGATTATTTCATTGTTTGGATTTTGATGTTATTTCTTCATTACTGATTAAATTTTGACGAGTTTTGTTGTCTCATCAAAGTCAGCGTTTGCGTGGATAACGTACAAACGCAGACATCCTACGCCATTTCCTGATCAAAATCAATAGCGAGTGTGCTCATCCCGGGCTGCAGTCGCTGCACTAACTCTCCTTACCATTGACCCCATCAAGTTATTCATGGTCCTTTGTGGGATGTTATTCTACTCCCGAAGAAGGGCTTGCGTTAGCTGAGCGACGTTGTTTGGGGCGCTGATACGCTTTCTGACCCTCCAGTTCAGCTCATGCCATAAATGCACGATCGGGGACAAATCGAGAACTGGGACATTGTTTTGGTTGAGGAAGTCACTACAAACACTAGAAACGTGCGGTCTCGCATTATCCTGCTGCAACGTAAGGTTACGCGCATGGATACGTGGAAGGACATGGGGAATGAGAACCTGATCGAGATATCTTACGGCTGTAAAATTGCCTTGGATGACCACGAGAGGTGTTTTTACGCCATGAGAAATGCTCCACCCCCCCCCCCCCCCTCCAAACCATAACATACCCTCCTCCGAATCTGTCGTTTTCCTTAACGCACGCATCAGAATATCGCTCACCTCGACATCAATAGCAAAGTTATTGGACATCTTACCTGCAAAGCGTGAACCGAGACTCGTCAGTGGTGAATAACACACGTCTCTGGTGGGCCAAGTGAAACCGGTTTTCTGCATGTGCCCACAGCCATTGCAATCTACGTTGACGTTGCCTGGGTGTAAGTTGCGCACCAACATAGGGATGTCGTGGCCTTCAGTTGAACTCCCGCAACCGATTCCTAACTGTTCTTGGACACACTCGGCGACCATGAGTTTCTACAACCTGACTCACAGTTTCCGTCGCCGTCTGAAATCGGTTACGAGGTGTGTGAGACGTATACCTCTATCTTGACGTGGCAACGTAATGCGCGGACGATCGCTCCTGGGACGATCATCTAATCTTCCTGTGGCTTTAAGACGAACAGCTATACAAGCTATCGTTGACTCATGGATCCCAAAATGCTGGGCGACGAGACGTTGCGATTGGCCCTGCATAATTAGAGCAATATCCCTACCCCTATCAACTTAGGACATTCGCGGCATTTTGCTTTTAAATCGAGTTGAATCGATGTGTACTGTTCGAAACTTCGATTTGATATGGTTTTCTAGCCCATAGCACGTAGGAGTGCCCTGGATGCACGCTTTGGCGAAAAATCAGTTGAAGGCATTCTGCGTCGCACGTGATCATGGTTGACTCTTTGGACAGTACACTGAGGAAGTTATGTGTCAAATTTTACTACATTGGGTCTTTGGATAAAAAAAATTATATTACCAAAACTGAACTTGCGTTTCTTTTTTCCGTCAGAATACTTGAAATGCAATCGTTAAGTCGTATTCCGTGTTGTTTTTGTTTGACGCGATTCAACGGGGCGCGGAGGGTATTGGAAAGTGAATTATTCAGACTCTGTGAAGAGAAATGAAATGACTTAAGATTAATATTGAATCAACATCTAACAAAAACAAAATGTTCAAATCAAACAAAGGAATCAACAACCAAACGTTTGAATCTGCGGCCTTTGTACCTTCAAATACTCTCGTCTCAGTTATAGAATTTCGTTTTTTTTTTTGGGGGGGGGGGGGGGATTTAGCACACACCCTCCTTCACTCGCCATTCTACCACACTCAAACCCTTCTACCGCGCTCCTTTCTACCCATTCGCTTACAGTACAGTCGCAGTGGACTGGTCGTAATCCACGCGTGGGCAGTGATGTCCACGTACGCGTTTACCAGGTAATAAAAATCATCAGAATCACAATTTTAATGAATGAAGCACCGGGTTGTATCCGGTGCTTCATTAATTAAAATTTTGATGATTATCCCTATAATTTGTGTTTGGAATCTAATATTATTGCTTCCGTGGAAATATTGCCCACCCGTGGAAAGTGACCAGTCCATGGCGGCCGTATTCTAGTGTCGGGACAGTATTGTACCAGACCTGTTATGTAAGCATGATGATAAATTGCTGTCAGAATCTGGGTGCAACTGTACATGACTATCGGATCATTACAGTTAGCAACCGTAGTAAGTATACACTTTAACCTTTTTACAGAATTATTGTCGATCAGTGTCTGTTCGCCGACCAGTACTAGGTACTAATTCACAGTCGGTAATGAAAAAACGCCAGTGATGTTAATTTAAACACCAAGTATCTTCACACCAGCAAATTAAACTAACAGCAAAATCCAATAAAACCCAACAGTCTTAAAAAGAATGAAAGCCCTGACTAATGACTTCAAAATTAGTTTGAAGGTTGGCAGCTACGTGCGGTCGTAGGTCAGAATTATTCTAATTAAGGAAATCAAAAGAAAATTTTAAAACTCTTTTTGTCAAATCAACTTAATTTTTCTTCTCTTTTCAGAATGTGTTTAATATCTCCCGGTGTGGCCATATGGGGTGTCCAGACTAAATAAGATTTTTCCAAGACCTCTGTACGTTGTATCGATTACCACACCGTCGTCTAAGAGAAAATCAGGAAATTGCTCACTGGCAGACTGGTTTGAGTGTGTATTCTATTTTATTACACGTAAAGACAAAAATATGATCTAAGGAGGGGCTATTAGGACACGCTTACTAATCGCTTCCACATCAGTCGCGTCGAGAAAATGAGTAGAAAATGCCCAAGCGCGAATAACCGGACAAATTTTGGTTATATTCACCTATTGAGTTAAAGTGCTGCTGCCCAATTAAAGCTTAACCCTTCGAACACGAGCAGACATTTTTCCGGCCCAGGAACATGATGCGTCATAATTGCATTAACCCTTTACCCAACGTAACGGCCAAAACCGACCAGCGCTATTCTCAAACATCGGCAATTAATTTTCATTATTTTTTCATTTTTTGTCTCAAAAACATACCCCTCGTTGGAACGAGCTCGTCCAGCTCGTTCCAACGAGGGGGTCATAACCTATGTTTTTGAGACAAAAAATGAAAAAAAAAATAGTTATTTTAAAAGTCACAGACGAAATGTGGATAAAGTATATATTTTTATTTGGGTTTAATGACACTCTAGACAGCCATGGCCACCTCGTGTCGGACAGTTTTACGGATGGGGGGAAGCCGGAATATGCGGAGAGAACCCCCCAGCAACGGCGAGCAACTGCCATACCCCACAACGTACTACTACTAACTTCACTCAAGCAGGGTTAGCATCGGATGAAGACAAGTGCACCATCGACGTGCAGTACGCCTTAATACACAGCGCTACCGTGCCCCCACGTTGGCAGTCGGGATTAAGTTCCTTGCCCAGGTCCACAACGCAGTTACCTCTGGTGTGTGTGTGTGTGAGGGGGGGGGGGGGGGTCGAACCATGGAACTTACGGTTTGAAGTAGAATGCCGTAACCGCCAAACCACCGCGCTCCCGGATAAGGTATATACAGTTAGTCACAATCTTTTCTCGGCTGACTGGGAGAGTGATTCTTTTGTTCTTTCTTCTTTAAAATGTCGACAAGCAATAACCACCCCACGTTAAACACGTAAGAATCATTTATTATCATCGCAATTGCTAGTTCAGTGAAAACAAGTTGGTATGATATCATCGGAACATTATACGTTATTCTGTTTGTTGACAGGGGACATGGTCTCACGTTCCCTGCATGAAATTTATATTCAACCGGGCGTCAGCCGAGGTTGAATATATGTTTCATGCAGGGAACGTGGGACCATGTCCCCTGTCAACAAACAGAATAACGTTTATGTCCCGTTCTTACACAAGTAAAATTGAATTGGAAAAAAAATGATAAAAGTTAACACTTTACCGAAACAACGTCTGCTTTCTAATATTCGCTGTACAACAATAAATTTTAAAATGATCGAATGAAGCGAGGTTCCTTATAATCTACTCGGTTTCATAAATAATTACCCATGTTTACATAACTAATCTTTTTGTACTTAATGACGGTACTTTTGTGTGTATTTTACTTCAGTTAAATGTATTTGTCTCAGTTGATTTCAAGTGAAAAAGGACATTGCTATGAACCGTTGCTCATGGCAACGAGACGCTTTCCTTGACAGTGGACATAAGAATCGCTTACAGTAGACATATGCGCGTGTCCGGCGACATAAAATAAAATCAACGAGGCATTGATCAATCACTGCAAGGTATTGCGGTTGGTATCGGGACATAGTTTCTTAGTCACCTAATGTAACATACACAGTGTCAGGTGATTCCATAGTAAACGAGGGTGAAGCACATGCCCAAAATGGAATTATCTGACGCTATTTTTGCTATATTAGGTCACTCACAAACGGTACAATTAATTAAACAAACGACGATACCACCGGGGGGGGGGGGGGGGGGGGGGCTACATTAATTTGGCACATACTACGAGGGTTTCTTTCTCCAGTATACTCGTGTCTGGTCCCCTTGGCAGCAGCCCCCGATGGGAGCACACATCTAAGTCAAGACATACATCTTAACCCTTTGAACTCCTGAGGTCGCTTTTCCGGCCCGGGACCATGGTATGTCATAATTTCATTAAGTAGGATGGCTGCTATGTGAATGTATGGGAGGAAAATATTAATGGTCTACCCCAAATATTGAGCATGGACACTTCCAATTGTTGCCTTTGAACTAACATGGAAGATACCATCAGGATTAAAATGGTTAAGGCATGTCTACCAGGTCCCCACGATAATAAGTACATAACATTTTTCCCTTCTCTTTTATACTGATACATAACGACAATTGCGGGGCCTCTGGTTGACACCTTGGGTCCAGGAGCCCAATCTGAGAGCCCACAAGACCCATGTTCGGCCAGTGATTTACAAATCACATATGCAGCAAAAGATGATCGTTAAAATAACTAGCTACCAGTGCTAACGGTAACAGCTATTATATATAGTGTTTAACCCTTTACCCAACGCAGACGATATCAAAATTTATTATTTTAAATATCATTTTTCAAAAAAATTCAACAAAACCATATCATGTGACCCCTCGTTGGAACGAGCTCGACGAGCTCGTTTCTACGAGGGATGACATGATATGGTTTTGTTAAAAAACTTTGAAAAATAATATTTTTTCAAATGCTGAATTTGCATATTACGCGGGCGGATGCGGGCGATTCGTTGGGTAAAGGGTTAATGTGTATATAAAAAAATCCTAATAGAGGAGTGCTCACGTTCCGTGGAGTAAACTCTTTTCAGAGTGAGCACATATTTATTCAATTCCAGCTTTTGCAAAATGGCATCTTCCCAGGGGCGTGACTATGGGGGGGGGGGGGGGGGACTGTAGATACGCCTAATTAACGTTATTCGTGATTGCCTGTGGCGCTTTCGCAAATTATATATGTCGTGCGAGGTCATTCGGTAGTGTTGGTAAGGAAACGCGGTGTATCGGAGATGGGTAACAGTCAAGAAACATTCCCCAGTAACGTGCTATTAAAATGTCAGTAATAAACTCCTAACTTATTTAAGTATGGATGTGAAGTATTGTATTTTTTTGCGTTAAATTTGTCAGTGTCTCTATGGCATAATTCGAATTGAAATTGTGGTATTCACTCCTGTTTAGACGCCGTCTAGATAGAGGCGCCACTTGTGGTTTAATGTCACGGCACTCAAGTGATTTGCGAAGGAAGACCACCGCACTTGAAAGGCAATTTTCACACAGTGTCGTAAACTGTCGTTTGATAGCAGGACCGTAACTAACCTTTTCTTCTTCTTTTCCTTTTGTTTTTTTTTTGGGGGGGGGGGGGTGGGGGGGGGGGTTGTTGTAGGACGTCGGTACCTAACGGCCCGGTCATTTCGCCCAGCTATTTGGAACATACCTAATTGCTTGTATGAAAGACTGAACGCTACAGCCTACAAATATACTTTCCATTGATAAAATACTACATTTTACGCATACAGCAATTACACACCAACTTGGTAGAGGTGCCCGACCATCTGGGAGCTTTCAGTAGGTCATAGTCGTAAAAACGATTTGATTTTAGTTACTCTCTCTCTCTCTCTCCAGATGTGGAATTCTACCGACCTACTGAGTGTTGCATTTATTGCACTTTCTAATCTGTGTATATTTTCGTCGGGCGGGCAAGGACGTCTGCCCAACTTTGTTTTTTATAATTTCTCGCACACACAACCTCTGCCCGGCGAAACCCATGATCGGGATTTTTTTTGGTGTGGGGGGGGGGGGGGGTGGGGGAGGGGGCTGGATTTTCGTTCTTGGATGGCAGTTGAAAGCAACGCGAAGATAGTTAAGGCGCTGAGGCGCCACGCAACAAAGTGAGCGATTGATTTATTTATTTATTTATTGATGTTTGAGGTCACATATTTATACACAATGGCTAATCATGACCGTGACAGTTTTACGGGTGGAGGAAGCCGGAGTACCCGGAGAGAACCACCGAGCAACGACGAGCAGCTGCCAGCTCCCCAACATCGTAACTCCGCACTGCAGCACAGGCAGGGTTAGATTGGTTGAAGACATGCGTACCATCGACGTGCAGTACGCCTTAGTACACGGCGTCATCGTGCCCCCACATGGGCAATGGGGGTGAAGTGTCTTGCCCAAGGACACAACGCGGTTGCCGCAGGTGGGATTCGAACCGAGGACCTCTCGGCTTGCAGCCTGCACCTCTACCTACTGAGCCATCGCGCACCCGAGCGATTGATTGCTGAATCCTTTACCAGACGAATCTACCGCATCCGCTCGCATAATTTATCAATTGAGCAGATGAGAAAAAGTTTCATAACATTTCATCAGAACAATATCATGTGACCCCCATTGGAACGAGCTCGTCGAGCTCGTTCCAATGATGGATCACGTGATATGGTTTAGTTGAATTTTGGGGAAAACTTTGAAGAAAAAATAATTTAATAGCAAATGTTAATATCGTGTCCGTTGGGGTCTATGGTTACACACAGACTAACCATTTAGGTCTACCTAACACAACTGGAGAAGACACATGGGCAAATATTTTCTGGAATGACTAAACAGTTTCATTTTCGGCCTAAAATATAGCTTGTGGCTCATCGTTGGAACGAGGGATCATAAATAATATTAGTCGGGGAAGAAATCGAATATAAAAGAAAATTTTAAGGGAGATTCTGTAAATTGCACTAGCCGGGTATTGCTCTTAATTTGTGTTAACTGAAGTTAAGAACATCATTGTGAGACCCTCTGATTGGGGCTGCGAGGAGTATAAGCGAATTTATAAATTGTGGCCGCATAGATAAAAATTTAAATATTGAGAGGTGGTGCTCTCTTTGAAATCGGAGATACCCAGCTGGAACGATGCACTTTCAATTGGACTTCGTTTCAAGTTATGGGTCTTAAATATTCCCTGACCATAACGGACGACATTTATGGGTGCCTGGCGAGATAATTTTGATTTTTGGTATTATTGGCTTGCATTTGGTGATCTATACGATGTGCGAATCTTCTGGACGTTTCTGACTTTATCTGTTCACAGAAAAGCACGAAGAACTGAGCTTTTCTTTGATTTGAACGACGCGACACTAAACAAACGGTTGTTATAAAAAGCTTTTAGAATTTTCAATGACCGAAACATTCCCAAACTTATCTGAACGAATGTCTTTAAATGCCGTTTGTTGGAAGCGCCGTTTACATTATCCAGTGACCGCTCTGTTCGCTAATTATCGCCACACCTTTTCTATAACAAATGTTTTTTCTCTTCATGGACATAAACTATCAAGCCTTCGTGTATCCTGTCGTTTATAAGCTTCACAATATTGGCTACTTTCGTATTGCCGTTTTCATGTAAGACATAGAAATATATAAAAATTACCCCAAGATAAATTTTACACAAACAAAGACATCTTGTCATGACGTCTCTTAACTCCATGTCAGTTTGTCTTTCTAGACCAAATACTTTTACGTAAACACGATTGGAAGGACTCTCTGTCCCACGACAGGATTTCATCAGCTTGCTGATTAAAAGTCACAAATGAGCTCTATTTTTTTCTTAGTTGCCTAAGTCGGCCTTGAAAATGAAGAAGTTAAAGACGGATGTACAGTCCATTGAATTCGAACCAAAGCACACGGACTAGAATTACCAAATTCCAAGTCGGCAGTCACGTTATGAAATATGAGAGGTTGCACGGTGGTCCGTTGGTTATGGTGTCGGATTTCCGATTGAGAGGTCGCGATTTCTAAACCACCCAGTGCCAGCGTTGCGTGGTGAACGAGATGCTGAACACCACAACCGTGTGTTGTGTGAGGGAGCGCGGTGACTCGATGAGCAAAGACGTATGGCATGGTCAGGGCACACGAACCCAATGCCAGTGAGATTCGAGCTGTAGCTTCGCTTGTGTTTAGTAGTGAGCGCGGAAAAGGTCTCCTGCTTGTCTTTACGGATGGAGAAGCCTGAATACCCGGATAGAACTACCATTCCATCCAAATATTACAACGTCTGCTTCTCCGTTCGTAAATCTTTTAGACACGATATAACCTTAGCTTTTGAAAGTCCCGTTAAAGCCGACTAAATAAAGTGTTGTATATAGCCTTCTCTGATGGTTGGGCAAGACCAAAATATTTCCCACAGAAATTAGCGACGCATCGCATCGTTGCGTCCCGTGAGTGGCAATGCGGTGATGCATTGCAACGCTGATTTCTGTCAGACATTCTGCGGTCTTGACCACCGTATTTAGAAACCGTGTATCGTCACATAACAAAGAACATGTTTGAAAAATTAATGTGTAAAAGGACGAAAACATGCAATCTCTGTCACTAACAAATGGCAACTGTCTCCGCCCTTTTACGTTTTATATCTGCCAAAACTACTGCCCTAAGGATATTTCCAAAAGGCCTAAAACAATTGTCGAACAGAACTCTTGGTGGGAGGATAGACCGACGCCAGAAGAGGAGTAACCAGGGTGGCACAGGGGGCACGTGCCCCTTAACTTTTTCCACAGACTTGTTGCGTGGTTACACAATGAGCCTTGTTAAAATGGGCGCATGCAAACGTGCCAACATACAGGCATTCCTCTGATATATTATTTGCAAATCCAAGCAACATTTGGCCAAAGAATCGCACCTTCGGTCGCTTCAGTCCGTTGCTTCTACCTCAACTATCTTCCAACCCGAAGGCTAGCCTTCGGGCTGGAAGATGATTGAAGTAGACGAAATGGACAGGACAGTGACCACACCGCGCCATGCTCATCTAAACGAGGCGCTATAGTGTGTCACGGTACATTTACCAACATACGATCAGCTGATACGATTGTAACTTTTTCTCACACTGAGCCGAACCACGATAGCCAGGGGGCGCGGTGGTGTTGCTGTAACCGGTTCTCGTCAGATCACCGAAGTTAAGCAACGTCGAGCCCAGTTAGTCCTCGGATGGGTGACCGTCTGAGCGATCGATTCGGACTCCCATGTTGTGTCCTTGGGCAAGGCACTTAACCCCGATTGTCCACATGGGGGCACGCTGACGCCGTGTACTAGGGCGTACTGCACGTCGATGGTGCGCATGTCTTCAACCAATCTAACCCTGTCTGTGCTGCAGTGCAGAGTTACGATGTTGGGGAGCTGGCAGCTGCTCGTCGTTGCTCGGTGGTTCTCTCCGGGTACTTCGGCTTACTCCACCCGTAAAACTGTCACGGTCATGATTAGTCATTGTGCATAAATATGTGACCTTAAACACCAATTAATAAATAAATAAATAAATAAATAAATAAATAATAACCACCATAGCCTTGAAAATTTGTGCCCCTCCACTTTTATCGAGCTTCCACCGCCTCTGACCGACGTCCCCAACCACCACCCATGTAAACAAATGATAGAAACACATCCATTGAACTTTGCCATTTTTAAGAAAAGGGCAGATTAACATTTCGAGAGTTTGTGTCGGCTGAAGGGTGTGTGCTGTTCTACATCTTTGAAAATCTCCAGCGGACTTTTGACCGACATTTCCCCGAGATTTTTATCGAATCACTGGAAATCGCGATAAACTTTATGTTTTATCAGAAGCAACAAAGAAGTACGAGTACATATAACATTACAAATATGCCTCGCCATGGTGCTTCACGCCGCAGAAATATTTGTGACCTGTTATCTTGGAGGTAGGAAACTAATTAAAACGTCAAGTACCCCGATAAAATAGTCAATAATTGCCTCATAAGTGTTTTATCATTACGGCAGGTTTTTTTGTTGGCGATGGGAGGAGTCGCTTGCAAACGGATCAGTTTCTTCGAGACGCATTTCCAATAAAAGGTGGGTTTTGTGAGATATAAAATGTCAATATATTGTCCCTCGCCAATGAGTATAAACCAAACACCATTTCCGCGACAGATGATCGTGTCAGATTGAGAGATTATTCTCACCATTTTGATAAAAGGGGAGGAGCTTCTGTCAGACAGCATTTGTTGATGATCTGAAGTTTGTCTTCTTGTTAAAAAATCCATTGACATCGTCACCCAAACAATGCAGACATTTCTATCGGAATCACTGAGGCGTTGTGAAAAAACATATGATTTCTCATGAAACACATGGGATTTTAGAGATCAATTCAAGCTTCTTGGTTCTGGAGTGCATGTCACTGCGCAAATTACTGGCAAGTTGACGCTGGGTTCAAAAAGGAGAGTTGAATAAATCTGAATTGCAGGGGCATTTTATTGAATTCAAGTTTCAGTGATTTAAAAAAAAAATAAAAATCAGGGATTTTAATTCTGTGAACGAGTGCTCCAAGGTAAGTAAACTAAAATTATAAAGACCAAAGGATAATTTTAACCCTTTACCTAACATGAAAAGCAGACGACACTTGCAAAAAAAATTCTTGAATAACTAATTTTTTTCATTTTTTGTCTCAAAAACATAGGTTATGAACCCTCATTGGAACGAGCTCGACGAGCTCGTTCCAATGAGGGGTCATAACCTATGTTTTTGAGACAAAAAATGAAAAAAATAATGAAAATTAATTGGCGATTTTTAAGAATAGCGCTGGCCGGTTTTGCCGTTACGTTGGGTAAAGGGTTAACCCGTTACGTAATGATTTTATCCAACCAGCGCTATTACAAACAAAATAATTAAAATTTTATTATTTATTTTTCTGCTTCCAAAATATAGCTTCTGGCCCTCATTGGAACGACCTCGTCGAGGTCGTTCCATTGAGAGACCACAAGCTATGTATCTTGAGGTATAATATGAACATATCACTTATGTAAGAAGTATGTACATAGGAACAAGCGCTCACGTTTTCAATCATTCGCACACACAAAAACACCAACCCCCTTCACGCCCATCCCTCCCTCACCCACCACCACCACCATTCGTACGCACAACTATACATCTTGACAAATAATACATTAAATTGATACAACTATATAAAATAGCATGAAACCCAGCCGTGAAGGCTTTAAGACACTTGAAAAAAGATATAAATTTCTATGCATAATATGAGCATAAGAATAGTCGTGCAGGGCAGAATTAATAGACAATCGCTTTGTTTAAAATAAATGTCACTTCAGCTCACGTTTGAAAGACGATTGCACTCTCCCTCCGTTCTATCCTCTGACCCCAGGTCATTACCATACCGAACTGATCCCATTCACGCCTTTGAACGATAACCAAATGGTTGTCCATGGGAGGGGTGTCTTCCCCATCTCCCCAGTATGATACAAATTGCTATGTGCAATTCTTATGTGTTCGTTTTGGGAGGTGGGAGGTCGCTCAAAAAATTTACCCGCGATTTACCACGTACAATGCACACGGGTCGTTTAATACTTGGGGGGGGGGGGGGGGGGTGTCAGGGCTTGCCTTGAGTCGGGGCTGATCAGCCCAGGCCCCGAGATCAACCCCGAGGAGCACTTGCTGGGGGCTTTTTTTCAAGCCCCGACATTTTCCACAAAAAAGCACTAACAATAATGGACACAATGGAAAATCAGCCCCGAAAAGGCCCCGACCTCAATATATGGGGCACTTTTTTTTTAGGCCCCGACCATTTTACTCAAGGCGAGCCCTGGGGTGTCATACAACGCAGTTTGTTTATGGTAAATCGACTTTATTTCATGAAATGAAATTATTATATGAAGGTTTCCATTCTATTGGTCTTAAAAAGTGCTATGATAGACAAAAGGCAGATTTAAAAAAAAAATGGAATTTATATCTTGTTATTAAGAAATTGGAATGTAAAATACTTTGTTGGGCGACATGGATGGATACTCACCCATCCCATCCCTTACCAGTACGAAAGATAATTAAGGACACACTGCTCATACTTCCAGTTAACTCTTTACCTACCATGAAAAGCAGACGACACTTGCAAATAAAATTCTTGAATAACTACTTTTTTGTCTCAAAAACATAGGTTATGACCCTGCATTGGAACGAGCTCGTCTAGCTCGTTCCAATGAAGGGTCATAACCTATGTTTTTGAGACAAAAAATGAAAAGATAATGAAAATTAATTGGTGATTTTTGAGAATAGCGCTGGCCGGTTTTAACCGTTACGTTGGGTAAAGGGTTAATGAACTACTGTGTCATCGACACGACAGTCTGTCGATTAAATTTGCTTATTACTGGATCCTCAAACTTATATTGGACAAACAAATGGAAGTATATGGGTGGATTTTGAACTGTTCAACTAATTTATACTATACAGTACCGACAAAAATAAGTTGTTGAATATTCAAAAGAAAAAATCAGTTATATTTTAACACCAACAATTCTAGAACCGAAACTGATTTTCTTGGAAAGGTCATTCAGAGAGCTCTCCAAGAAATTATGTTACGACTTGTTTTCTCGCTTTTGCTGTGTTATTTATCTGATAGAGGAAACTAGAACTGGCATTTTCTTGTGGTAATCTTACAAGTACAACTGATTTCATCTGGTATAATTCTGGAATTTCCTAGATCATAATATTACCACTCCCGGTGGAGTGGGGGTGGAGAAGGGGGGGGGGGGGGTTGTTGTACCGTCCCTTTCTCTCGCTGGTATGTGTTGAATCAGTGCTAGCGCCCGCATAGCGAGTCAACAAATCAATCATACTTTTTGAGTCAATGAGGTGGACCCATTTAATTTTTAATGCAAGCCTGGAAATAACACGCGAACGACCGTTTAGGTTACGTGGGGATTACGTCAGTTGTAAAGTACGCGAACGCAATACGGGAAGATTATGCTACCTGAATTTCCTGGTAAACCTTCCGAACTTCAAATGGTGTAAATCGACGTTTAACCATGTATGGAACCCCAACATTCAGACAGGGTGATAAAGGCAGACGAGGGAGCTAATTGAGAATTACTTTATAGAAACTGAAGATCCAGAAGGGTGACTGAAGCAGGGGAGTAGCCTTACCATGGGAAAGGTTGCTCGAGGATTGCAGTAGAAACTGGCGGGCTGAAATTACAACTAAAAGTTCCTGAGACGGGTCGTATAAAAAGATGCCCCAGCTTTTGAGGGGTACCAAGATAGTTTTTATGGGGCGAGGGGGTGAGGAGGTCTTTGACTGTTGTTTAAAGTGAGATCGAAGTCACTGGAGTTGATGATGAGGAGGGATCCGGAAAGGCAAGGAAAGAGTGTGCCTAATGTGTAATGTAGGAGTAACGGAGACCCAGGAACATTTTATTTTAGAATGCCTCAAATATTTGCCTAGCAGAACAAAGCTCCTTAGAAAACTAACGGAAAAATGTGATGAAAACATGAAGGATATAAAGTGGATGGGGGATGACATGGGGGAAAGAGGGGCTCGGTGGCTCAGTAGGTAGAGGTGCAGGTTGCAAGCCGAAAGGTCCTCGGTTCGAATCCCACCTGCGGCAACCGCGTTGTGTCCTTGGGCAAGACACTTCACCCCAGTTGCCCACGCGGGGACACGGTGGCGCTGTGTACTAAGGCGTACTGCACGTCGATGGTGCACTTGTCTTCAAGCAATGCTAACCTTGCTTGTGTGGAGTTAGTATGTTGGGGAACCCGACAGTTGCTCGCCATTGCTCGGTGGTTCTCTCCGGGTACTCCGGCTTCCTCCACCCGTAAAACTGTCATGGTCATGATTAGCCATTGTGCAGAAATATGTGACCTTAAACACCAATATATAAATAAAAAATACATGAGGGAAAGAGTCAATTTTATAGATGGGAAGATCGAGAAAGCGCCGATGGGAGGACTCCCGATACAGTTTTTGACTGCACGCTGGGAGATTTGGAGGGAGAGTGAATTGTTAGTAGTAGTACAGGTTTACTGGTGACGATAAAACGCGACATAAATGAACTTCCTAATCCCGCATGTTTTGCCCCCTCAGATACGACAATCTTTCGAAACAAACTCGACTGAAAGGCTGTGCATTGCATCCACATACGACCAAAGCGGCATGCCATTTACATCTTAAACAGAATTTCCGGCAAAATAAATAGCAGTAACTAACGAGTGATCTCGACAAAGCGAGAACGCCGTTATAGTTGTTGCTATTTATTTTGGTGCATTAAACACCCCTTCCCATGGGTAACCCCATTGTTAAAAAGCGTTACCTGCTAACAGGCTACGATGCGGACCTTTTATTTCCAGGCCTGTTAATGCAGTAATACAAGTTCAAACTAAAAGTTGCCTAAAATCAGGAGGCCACGTATCTGAGCTAGATTATGTTTCAAACATAAATGTTCCAAAGGTCGTTTGATCATATATACATAATAATGCAAAAAAAAAATAAATAAAAAAAAGACAGCACACAACAGAAAAGACCGCCTACATTAATGATCATCACAAAAAGCTGCTTAAGCAATTTGCAGGATACCACCAGCATGTGCATAATGCATATCGATGATTGCAAAGGATCTTTGCAGTGTTGCAGCCTGGAATGAAAGGATAAGTCCATCATTTTCTCATATTCACGGTAGGGCTGTCACGATTTTTAAATTTAGGAATCGATTAATCGCCGAAAATAATCGATAATAATCGATTAATCGTACCCAGATGATCCTCTCTCCCTCTCTCTGTAGTCGATAAAAAATGAAGTTCAAGTCAGTTGACCTACCTCCCTACGGTAAACAACGAAGACGATCCCCTTTTAGGTACACTCAGAGCCTTGATGTTCCGAACTTTTGAACCGTCAGTGCAATAACCAAGACCGGTCGGCAGTTGCGAACTTCGCAACTGCCGACCGGTCTTGATTATTACACTGACGGTTCAAAAGTTCAGAACATCAAAGCTTTGATGAATGTACCTGAAAGACAAATGCTTCCAACGGCTTCTTGGGGTTTAACATCGATGTTCTTAACTCTTTACCTTTAGAAACAATAGTCTTTTCATCCAGTTTTCTTTTAATTATTAAACGTCTTCAGCGGGATACAATTTACCGATTATTAGACAACAAAAATACTAATCGATTTCGCCGTGACCGATCAACAATCGATTAATCGATTAATCGTGACAGTCCTAATTCACGAACTGAGAATTGATGCAGCAGTTGGCACTTCCACCCACAGACACACCGACACTGTTCAAGTGCAGTCTATCGAACGAGGTATTCTGGTAATACCTGGGTATGGTGATGGATAGCCGAGCTGCGTGTTTCTTTGCAATCTCTTTTATACAGACTATGAGTTTATCTGACATAAAATATTCATTAAATTATTACTTCATCATATCAATATACATAACTAAATTCCTAAAATTAAGTAACTATTCTAGTGTATTGCAAACCCTTGCAAAAGTAAAATGAAAAATACTATTTGTTTGCATTGCAATATCCACAATGACCAACATTTAATATATAGAGGATATGGAATGAGTGTTTTTCTCATATAATATTTATGAAACGAGTCCAAGAATTTTCCGTTTTGGCGAGCCTCTGGCGAGACCAAACGAAACATTCGATCGAGTTTCATAAATATTATATGAGAAAAACACCCATTTCATATTCTATTTATGATATGACACACACACGCACAAATTAGCCACTTAGTGTGACTTTTTAACCCATCACCTAACTTGAGTTGCAGACGGCACTTGGAAAAAGATCCTCGTATAACTAAAAATATTCATTTTTTGCTTCCAAAACATAGGTTATGAGCTCATCGAGCTCGTTCCAATGAGAGGTCATAACCTACGTTTTGGAAGCAAAAAGTGAAAATATAAAAACAAATGAATGGCGTTTTTCTTGTAGGTAAAAGATTAATACAATATAACCCACCCAAAATAGGACAGATAACGTAAATTCTCCCTACTGAATGTATGCAAATGTGACCCAGTTGTATTTTGTTTAGCCAATCAATGTCCAGTTTTGAAATTGACCAATGAAAGCTCCCAACTCCAATTATGCAAATTATGAAAATGTGGCCCAGTTGTATTTTGTTCAGCAATCAAATTGTCTAGTTTTGAAATTGACTAATGAAATTGATGGAAGGCTTTATTTATCACTGATTAATATGAAAACAAAATATCAAATGTTTTAAAGTGAACAAAACGGACGAGTCATATGATAAATATATATATTTAGTTCAATAATAATGTTTTTGTTTTTTACCTTATGTAGCATTTTGGCTGATAAGAGAGTAACATATCAATACCAGGTTTCAGGGGCGACGGAAGCTCGATAAAAGTGGAGGGGCACAAATTTACAATGCTACCATGGTTCGACCCAGTGTGAGAAAGGTTACAACCGTACATCGGTAAATGTACCATGACTCGCTAGAGTCTCTCGTTTTGTTGAATATGCCGCTGTGCGGTCACTGTCCTGTTCGTTTCTTCTTCCAGCCTTCATGTTGGAAGATAATTGAAGTAAAAGAAAAGGACCGAAGCGACCGAAATTTGTATTCTTTGGCTAAATATTGCTTGGATTTGCAAATAATGTTACAGGAAAGCCGGTATATTGACACGTTTGCAGGCGCCCATTTTAACACATTGTGTAACGGCGAAACATATCTGTAGGAAAAAGTGGAGGGACGCGTGCCCCCTGGCCCCGCCGCCTCTGCCAAGCCTGTAATGTTGGAGCCTACCAACAGGCCCCGTAGAAGGGATTTAACACTACCGAGCCTATCTTCTTGTAACTCCTAACACTATTTTCCCAGTACAGTGGAGCCCACTTAATTGTATATCGTTTAACCGAATAACCCTGTTAATTGAATATAATTTCCCAACACAAAACCATTTACCATACCCCAATACACATTTGACCTGTTAATTGAATATAGGTTATAGAGTAAACTCCTGTTAATTGAATAAAAATTATTGTTACATGTCGAGAAATTACCAGTAACTCTCCCCAGTTTTCCCTTGTTTATAGACCTATTTTGCCTCAGTACATCCAATACATGCATTTAATCTATTATATCTTATTTGACAGAGCTCATGGAGCTCTGTCAAACAAGATATAATAGAATAAATGCTAAGTTTATCTCTAGAATACAGGAAAGTGACACAATCTCTGTTAATTGAATACTCCTGTTAATTGAATAATTTTCATTGGCAAATTGGCTATTCAGTTAACAGGGTTCGACTGTATCAAGATCATCTATGATGACTGACGACTGGCTGGACTTGACTTTATATCCACATTGCAGGCACGATTTATCATTGTGCAGAAATAAGTGACCTTAAACACCAATAAATAGATAAATTAATAATAATATCCATGTTGACTGTTTTTTGACAAGGTAGTACTAAAACATTAACCAATTTTATCTTGGGCAGTGCTCGAAATTTGTTGATTTCCCAGCTGCATTGTGGGAAAACCTCTCTGCTAAAAATATGATGTCTTGACAGATTGTAGAGTTAATGATATGTTATTCTTACAGGTCCTATTTATTGGCCTCGAGTTTCCCGCGTTGTGTCCTTGGGCAAGGCACTTAACCCCGATTGTCCACATGGGGGCATGATGACGCCGTGTACTAAGGTGTACTGCACATCGATGGTACGCATGTCTTCAACCAATCTAACTCTGCCTGTGCTGTAGTGCGGAGTTACGATGCCCGGGAGCTGGCAGCTGCTCGTCGTTGCTCGGTGGTTCTCTCCGGGTACCTCCACTCGTAAAACTGTCACGGTCATGATTAGCCATTGTGTATACGTATATGACCTTAAACACCAATAAATAAATAAATAAATTATATTTTGCCCCCGTGAAAAATACGAGGAATATCACGGGTCCTAATAGGCACAGTGGGCATAAAGAAATGCAAGGCCTGCAGTATCAGTATCGAACTACACCAGTGAGAACATGCAGACTGAATGTGTATATATATTAGAGATGACAAAAACAGAATTATTGTCGGCGAATGTGCAAGAATGCTTGAAAAGTTTCCCTGAACACTGAACCTTGAAATCCCAGGATTTCTTATCTCAGGTGTGTACGAACCCTGCCTTTATTTCTGTGAATGCAATTACTTTTATTCACCCTACAGCCATCTATTCCTAAATGACAACATATAACGTCATACTATCCAATGTAGATGAGCGAATTTAATTCGAATTAGTTGGAGTTAGTATGCACAGTGGCTAATCGTGACCGTGACAGTTTTATGGGTGGAGGAAGCCGGAGTGCCCGGAGAGAACAACCGAGCATCGACGAGCAACTGTCAGTTCCGCAACATTCTATAACTCTGTTCAAGCTCCGCTCAAACAGGGTTACAACGGTTGAAGACATGTGCACGACCGACGTGCAGTACGCCTTAGTACACGGCGTCATATAGCCCCCATGTAGGCAACCGGGATAAAGTGCCTTGCGCAAGGACACAACACGGGTCATCCCGGACGGGGATCGAACCTGGGACCTCCAGCATATAAGTCCAATAATCTACCACTGAGCCACCGCGATCCCCAAATATATTAATAGGTAGAAAATACAATTCTGCAAAAAAGTTTTATAGTATTGGCTCCTGGTTGAGAGTACGAAATAAGTAAGTATTTATTTATTGGTGTTTAAAGTCACATATTTCTGCACAATGGCTAATCATGACCGCGACAGTTTTACAGGTGGAGGAAGCCGGAGTACCCGGAGAGAACCACCGAGCAACGGCGAGCAACTGTCAGCTCCCCAACATACGAACTCCACACAAGCAGGGTTAGCATTGGTTGAAGACAGGTGCACCATCGACGTGCAGTACGCCTTAGTGCACAACGTGACCGTGCCCCCACGTAGGCAATGGGGGTGAAGTGTATATAAGTAAGTGGGCAGCATATAGCAAGCTTGACTGTATACTTGCTTAACCCTTTACCTAACGTAACGGTCAAAACCGGCCAGCGCTATTTTCAAAAATCTCCAATTAATTTTCATTATTTTTTTTCATTTTTTTGTCTCAAAAACATAGGTTATGATCCCTCGTTGGAACGAGCTCGTCGAGCTCGTTCCAACGAGGGGTCATAACCTATGTTTTTGAGACACAAAATGAAAAAAATAGTTATTCAAGAATTATTTTTGCAAGTGTCGTCTGTTTTTCAGGTTAGGTAAAGGGTTAAGGGAACAGGGAAGCCATATGTGCATAAATTGACCTTTTAAAACCCAATGAAATTAAAAGTTTATCGTGAATACAATTAATGATCGATCATGTTAGCTTTTGATTCAACACTATGCATGCACTTAACCTTACCAAACGTAAAAAACATAACAGGCCTTGTTATAAAAACTCCACATTCTAATTTCATTATCTTTTCAAATGTTGCCTCAGAAATATAGCCTTTGACCCTTCATTGAAACGATCCAGTCGAGATCTGTCCAATGAGGGGTGCATGAGCTGTGTTTTTGAGGCAAAAATGAAATTTCTTAATCATTCAAGATTTTTTTTTTGTCAAATGTAGCCTTCCATTTGTGTTCGGTAAAGGGTGGAAAATTAAATAAAAATGGCAAAACATTATTCAGCACGAGAGAGCGAATGAATATAACTCAGCAGTTTAACCCTTTACCTAACTCGAAACAAACAAAATTCTTGAATAACTTTTTTTTTTTCAATTTTTGCGTCAAAAACATAGGTTATGAACACTCATCGGGACGAGCTGAACGATCTCGGTCCAAAGAGGGGCCACAAGCTATGTTTTTGTGACAAAAATACTAAAAATTGAATGATGATTTTTGTGGATAGCGCTGGCCGGTTTTTGGACGTTACGTTGGGTAAAAGGTTAACCCTTTACCCAACGTAACGGCCAAAACCGGCCAGCGCTATTCTCAAAAATCGCCAATTAATTTTCACTATTTTTTTCATTTTTTGTCTCAAAAACATAGGTTATGACCCCTCGTTGGAACGAGCTCGTCGAGCTCGTTCCAACGAGGGGTCATAACCTATGTTTTTGAGACAAACAATGAAAAAAATTAGTTATTCAAGATTTTTTCTTGCAAGTGTCGTCTGCTTTTCACGTTAGGTAAAGGGTTAAATAACTGCAGAGGAGTCTTAATTTAAGCATCGAATTTCTGTTCTGCCAATCAGTTAATGACGTGACCGACAAACCGGCAATTTTAGTTGAAGGAACGTTTTGAATGTTGTGTCTATTTACTGCAACACCGCCATGTTCCTGTTGTTAGAAAAAGAGGCTTTATGTCGCCGATTACATTAATTATATACTTGTGATTTGTCAAAAGGTCATGTCTAGTGTTGCATTGTCCTTTGAACGCAATGTAAAATTGACAAATTTGGGGGGAAATCTGTCAATTTGTCATGGAGGAAAATCCTGTAAAAGTTCATGGTTTTTAACATTCTGCTTCCATGAGCGGTGACGGCCTGCATGTAGGCAGGCCCGTAACTACCGATTAATATATGGGGGGGGGGAGTGGAAGGGGCGGTGGGCCGGGGGGGGGGGGAGTTGGTTGTGTATCATCATTCTGCCCTACTGTCAGCGCATATTGTCCTGCATATATATATCACCTTTTCAGGTGCCTTCAACAGTACATATCCACAGTCTACACAGGAAGATAAATTAATATATTCTAAATAGAATTGTTGAATTTACCACCCCTCCATCCCCTCTCCCCCCCCCCCCCCCGGATGTACGCTCCTGCATGTCGGACAACCTTACTTGTTGCACTCAAGGGATGGTATATTTAACGACATTTTTGTATACTGCACCAGCAACTGCTATGAATATTAAATGATATAATTCTTTCTAGTTTTACGCGAAGCGTCATCGTGTTTCGAAGGTCAGTGAAGGAAGGGAGATCACTCTGATTGTCAGCCGTATATAGATTTCGACTGACTATATATATTTCATACACGGCTTGCAATTTTTCAGAACTTGAAATTCTCAGAAACCCACGGGAGGTAAGATAAATGCGAAAAAATACTATGCAACGTGAGTACGAGTACCAAAACAAGAAAGTTGCTGATTATGGACCACATACTTCGGATTTTTACATGACATGCAAGCGTGGATAGATGCCCACGCACTGTAAAAATCACCTTGTGTGTACTTCTGTATATAAACCCAAGTAAACCGCGATCAAACCCTATAGGTTCAGAAGTATATCGTGCACAGGAGCATAGCCAAATAAAATGAAGTGGGGGGTCTGGGCAAAATATTTTTGGCTGCAGAAAAATACTCCCCACTCCATTTTCTACTCCTGCTTGATAAAGAGTGTGTCTCCCCAAAAGATGCAGGATCTTCTTCAAATTAACTTTTCACGCCGAAAATTGGGGCACACTGAGTTCTTTTGAAGGATTAAGTACCCAGAAAGTGAAGGAATAACTAGGCCTGGAAATAACCCACGAACGACCATTTAGGTTACGTGTGGGTTACGCCAATTGCAAAATACGCGAACAAACTACAGGTTACGACAGAGTAATACAACACAACTTTGTTAATTGCTAATCTCGCATGTTTTACCAGAATGGCTTGACAATCTTCCGGGACTGTCTCGACTCAAAGGTTGAGATATGTGAGTAGATTGGCATGCTGTTCCCTCTTAAAAAAGAATTTCCGCCAACATAAATAGCAACAACTAACGCGCGATCTCGCTGAAGCGAGATCGCGCGTTAGTTGTTGATATTCATATAGGCGGATATTCCGTTAAGGCGTAAGATTACATGACATGAGGAGTAAAAACAGAGGAGGAGGAGGAGAAGCATCACAACGCCCTTCTCCTATGGGTTACCACCAATGCTACAGAGCCTAACCTATACACAAACGGGTTACGATATAACCCCTTTATATTTCCACGCCTGAATAATTAGCAAAATGACCCAAGCACATCAAGTTGAAATATTTGAACCAGTTTTAGTGATTTCAGGCATGAATGTATGTAAGGATGACATTTTTCAGGAAAAGGGGGTGGGAGGGACGAATCCACCCCCCCCCCCCATGGCTACGCCGTTGATTGTGCATTCCAGTAGTTTTATAATGCGCATATGATACACAAAATTTAGTGATCTATTCCGATTGCCTTTATTTACTTCACACAATGTCGTGAATTTCAAGTGCACTTTGCCGTCACTGTGAGCTGATGCTCAGGAAAAACTAACCTGTTTGAAACGATAAATCTGTTTCAACCCTGATGACAAGATGTGTTAAATTTCTTGGCCTTTTGTGTGATGAGATGCCAAGCAGACCATGTACATCAGAATTGTTTTCATTAGTCCAAACAATCTTTTGTACAATCTAAGTCTGTAACAATCAGGAAGACCAATAGACAAGACTCCAGGTGTCTGAGCATCAGCAAGAGTTGAGACGCCCGGTAGGGGCTAACCATTGACCAAACAGAGACAGGTTTAACGCAAGTTTAGTCGTCGCCAATCTTTCATCTAAGTAATTACTCAATTTAGTTTCAGTCTGTTAACTCGAACTGACCACCGAACAAACATCAAGTAAATCAACTTCTCGTCCGTTTCTCCAACCTGTGCTTATTCTCTCTTTCCAAACTTATCTCTTGCCTTTTTCATTCTTTCTTTTCCACGAAGTTTTCAACAGTCCTCAGTCGGCTATATGTGACTGCCTGTCACTGCCATGTTGTTGACGGTGACTCTAGCAAGCTGCATGTTGCGTGATGATGCGAACGATGCGATTAAGCAACCACCAACTTACGCTGCAAAGCGACGCCCTGTTGTTGGTTTGAAGATCCGTGGAAAAAATACTTCAGTGTAAATTTAACTCTTTCAACACTGACGCCCTGGATGGTATCGTCTCATCAGCTACTGTCTTCTGCGAAATGGGCTTGTTCATTCCGCGTTTGTATAGCGGTTCAGTAATAATCTAATCTATAGAGCTGTAGGATTAAATTATTACTGATTATTACTCCTGATTTATTGTTCATTGTGTCGTCTGCTCATCAGCTGTCAAAGTTTTATTCGTGAAATGGTTAATCACTGGGTCCACTTGGACTAAATAGGTACAATGTTTCCCAACCGCAACGATCAGTTCTCCATAGCGCACCTGCTGGATGTAAATTTTAGATGGCAGTAAAAATGAAAAAATGGACAGACAACTTTGTTTCAAATAGAAGGTTAATACCCAACACAATACACAAAAATACTCAGCAGAAAATCTTCCCACAATGCCCTTGTGAATTTAACTTCTCATAACTCGAATTCTAAGTTTTACCCTCGTAAAATAAGGTCAACAAATTTATTTTACGTATTTACTGCGGTACACAAGTCCTGCTGTAGTGGTAAAATACTTAATAAGACCCTGTAGCCAACGCTATTTATTACGACACTTTTGACAGCCAGTGTCACCTCGTGTCGGACAGTTTTACGGGCGGAGGAAGCCGGAGTACCCGGGGAGAACCACTGAGCAGCGGCGAGCGACTGTCAGACACCCCAACGTACTAACTTCACACAAGCGAGGTTATCATTGGTTGAAGACAAGTGCACCATCGACGTGCGGTACGCCTAAAGTACACGGCGCCACCGTGCCCCCACGTAACGCCTGGTAGTCTTCTAAAGTTGGGAGCATGGTATAAACGTTGGCGAAACTTAACTTCATACCTATGTTGTGGTCGTGATATAGCGATAGATGCTGAAAGTGACTTTGAACACCAATACACCAACGAAACAGCTACAGGCCTATCCACCTGGAGCTATTCAATAAATGCGCCAATCAGATTCTATTATTTTTTGTTCGAAATATAGCTCATGGCATCTTATTGGAACGAGCTCGACGAGCTCGTTCCAATAAGGTGTATGAGCAATATTTTCGAAGTTATCCAAAAAAACCTTTTTTTCAAGCATAGTCTTCGTGTCGTGTTTGGTTAAAGGTTAAGGAACAGTGACAAAACCAGGCTGTACAAATTATTGCTTCTCAGACAGTGCCGAGTGGTCTTCCATCAGACACTGGGGATTTATACGTAAACATGTTTGTCGTCGAGTTCTGTGTTGCGTTAATTGTCTATAGAATGCTTTACCAGAAGATATTAATTGGGCCTGGAGATTTCGTGGCTGTCTGGCCACTCTTAATACATTCATAAATGTCAGGAGTAAATGCCATATTAATTAACCACATCTTTTAGAGCTACGATTGTTTGCATCGATTCTCATTAGAGTTGGTCTGAGTTAAGTATATCCAACGGGGAACGTGACTAAAGACGAAGCGACCAGTAAGCGCAGAAAATAATTGCAGGTTAGTATTTTTTTCCCACCAGCATTGTTTTTCGTTTCACAAAGAAGCAGATACCCCAGATGCCATCTGTAAATGGGAAACAATGTTCTAAACATTGTTTCCCATTTGCAGATGGCATCTTGGGTTTTGCAGCTTTTAACGCCAGTATTATCCATTACGATACTGAGGGTCAAAGATTCATTCTCAGAATCACGTTTCGATCGCAACTGTAGCGTGAGGTCCTTGCACGATGGATATAATTTTGTTCGTAACATTCTGAATCAATATTTCATGAGCCAGTGGATTGCTCCTCATTGGAACAACTTTGGTCTTAGATATGAAAGTAACATATGCCATACTTGCTATCTCAGTAGATATTTCAAGGAATATCTTTGACATGAGAAGGCAGGGACAAATTATAATCTATTGAGAGAACGATTGCCTGCTGCTCACTCATTGTGAACGTAATTCGCTTCAGAAACTTACGCCCGATACTATTCTATTGTCCAGTAAAGGTGGACGGTGCTTCTGTTAAAGTAAGTTGTCTCAGTGATCAATTCAGGATTATGCTTCAGTTGTTGTGTCAGTTCATGATGAAGAAATCCAGCTGTACGTTTATCAGAGTTAGTTACTTTGTCCCCTACGGTAGGTGACGTTTCGCTAATGTGTTTAGACTCTCAGTATTCATTTTCAACGCATATATGTTGGTGGTTCATCTTCCAGATGGCCAAGCTTGTGTGGTATGTCGAGTTGGACCGTTTTCCGGGTGGAGGAACTTCGAGGGAGTCGAAATACCCGGAGCAAAACCACCGATCAACGTCAGGAAAGGGTGAATTGACACACTGTTCAACCGAAAAGCTGTACGATAACTTTTCACCCGTGCAAGTGGGAGGCCGGAAAAAAATGTGTGAACACAGGTGGAATTTTTTTATTTTGCAGATTTTTTGACCCACCCACCCCCCATTCATGCATATTTTTTAAATGACATTTATGGGACCCACCCCCCTTCTCATACATTTTTAGATACAGAACTTCGGCACTGGAATACCAACTCGTAACGCGTAATGCACACATGCAAAACTGGTAATCATTTACCATAGCACACATAATAAAGGAATACTCCAGGGGATTTCCCTGTTTACGCTGCTCCAGTGGTTTGTGGATTCCTTGGATTCCAGTGGATCTGTTTGAGTAATTCTCCCTTCATCTTGGGAACTAACAACGTCGTAAACTAAGCATCATATAACCATAGTTGTTGAAAGTGACGTAAAACCCCAATCAAACCAGATGAGACAAACTAAATGTATAGCTTAATATTCTTACAAATCTAGTTTCTTGGTGTGTACCTTGCAAATGAAACTCAGTTATTCTTTTTCCCAGAAACCTTTGATTTTAAATCAAATTTAAATAAGTTTCTCCTAATTTTATCTCTGACATGCAGTGATATGCACTTCGAACAGTCTAGTTTCGGTAAATCATGGCATATGCAGGCATATTTGAGCACTGTGCCCATAATTAATTTACTACTGCTTATACCGTAACCGACTTACCGTGTATATGTTGTAAATATTGGTTGAGTAGATGGGAACTGGTTTTGTTCTGGCTGAAGAAGAGCAAACCTTGTGCTGTTTATTTTTGTTATGGCATTTGCATAGCAGGATAGCTATCACAAAGACCTTTTTGTTTTTATTAAATCAGACTTTTTTGTTTTTGTTGAAATAAAAATTAATATTTTCCATTTTTTCATTTCACGTAGCTATTATGACTCATTAGACAGTATTATACATACTATGCTTCATTTTGAAGAATGTTCCATACAAAAACTGGAATATGAATGAATTATGTTGTGAATGGATATTTTAGTCGACTCTGGGAGAAAATTATCGGATAATTTGTTTGCGTTCAATATCGGACACCCACCCCCATCCTCAAGTCGGTTTTTGGTGAAATTCTCCAATATTTTTCATATTTAGGGGGTAACTTCTGTTAATAATGCTTCTAAATGGGCTTTTATGGTTAATTGGTGACATTTTTTCACTGTTTGGGGCGCAAAAGATGCATTAACTATTTATGCACATTTTTGGGGGCACTTGACCACCCACCCCCACCTATGTTTACGTACCCCCCCCCCCCCCCCTCCCCCTGCCAAAAGAAAAAAAATGAATGTTGACTCAGTAATCGAGCGTGGTGTAGGACGGACACGTCGCGTCGCAATCCTCTTTCTCAACTTTTGGCGATATGAGGCCTGCATTTGAAGCGTTCACATTTCTGTTTGAAGTTTGGCTCTTAAACATTGAAAATACAGCATGTGCCCCTTGACAATCTGTCTTTATTCAGAAACTGTGTTCAAAAACAGTCTTTTATCAGATAAAATATATTGCTAGGTTCAAAACAGTCTTATTGAAATTGACTAAACACTTGGGGATGTTTCCACAAATTTCAAGGACATCGTTAAATGTAAAGACGATGAGACGTATAAAATAACTTGTTTGTATTGAACAGCAAGAGGGGCTTTGAAAATCAAAAATCTTCAGAAATGAAACAGTCCATTTTCATTTTTGAAGATGCATTTAAGTTTTCTTTGTTAACTAAAGATTTCAATGGCATAGCACCGTAGATGGAGCATAAAGAATCAAACAGCCACTTACACACAATTGAGAATTGTTAACTGCACACTTCAAAAATCACAAAATAACATCGTAGAATTGTAGTTTAATGTTTCATGTTAAAAAAAACTGACCTTCAGTCTTTTTTGTGTGTGTGGCAATATTTGACAATTGATTAGCCTATTCTGAAGTTGTTCAGATTTTAACTCACGAGCTGCTAGTATTTTTAAAGCATTTAGCCGTTTACCAATGCTCTCTTTTGCGACACATACTCCGAAACCCAGGAAAGGGATTAGGGCCGACCCTTCACAAATTTTGGAAAATGGATGCAATGCTCGAAATTGCATTTTAGAACCCATCAAGTCCCATTCACTGCAGGCCTGGCGTTTTCAGGAGAACGATTTATTCGCTCGCCTACAGCTCGCCTTAAAAAAAATAGAGGAGGGCGAAAAATAGCCCTCCTAGCCTTAGAAAATAATGATTACCACAACAGCTTATTCCTAAAATCCACAGGTTTTCAGATCTCTGATATGTTAGTGGTCTCTACAATATGGCCACACTGCTCCTCCCACACCTCCGGGCCTTACCAAGGCCCGGAGGTGTGGGAGGGGCAGTGTAGCGGTCTCACAGAGACTACCTGATTAGCAGCACCAAATAAAATGTACAAAGCCCACAAGGCAGAATTCATTAGTAGTACAACTTCATTTTGCCACTTTTAGCTTTTATAAGCTTGAGGAGAGCTAATCGCTCCCCTAGGCCATGTGAGGACAGCGATTTTTAGCCCTCCTGCATTTTTAAGAATGCCAGGCCTGATTCAGAACATAAATTGTTCGCCACTTCTGAAGCTACGAACATCATCTTTTTATTCGTTTACCAGTTTTACGGCGAACTATTCTAATCTGATATATTTTCACGTAATTTACTATATAAATTTTCAACAATGTAAAATGCTCATACAATTTGCTACTAAACGCTTAAGGCTTAAACAAGTGTTTTGATTCTCAGGCAATCCCACATTGTATTTGAACCCCCCTCATTGGACATTTTTATTGCCTTTCAGTGTCTTCCAATATTATTACAAACTCACGGAGAGCCGAAACGTTTTACATTTTTTGATTGATGCATTTTAATTAGTTGCGTCTCCAATATGTTTGCCTTGTTGCAATTTATGGGAGAGTGCCTGTATGCACTCTCCGATAAATTGTAACGTGGAAATGCCCATAGTTTAAATACTTTTACTTCCAAGATAATATGAAGAGCATCGAAAGAATATGAAGCCTTTCAAATGCAGTAATACCTATACAGCGGCGCTCAAAATAACTTTTTTCTTTGCGTAGCAAAATGCTACGCATTTCCAAAAAATGAATAGCATTTTGTAAAAATTACATAGCTATTTTTGTATTCCAGAGTTATGTTATGCTGTTATATATTGAATTCTTCTAAGTAGATAGAATAGTTTCCATCCATTTCTGGGCATTTCCAAATGATCTGCAACACATGAAACATTTACTATGTTTTTTTTAACTGAACTGCCTTTAAGGGTTGCATGGACTTGTATACTGTTATAAATGGCGCCTTGGTTGTTTAATAGAGTTCTCTAAATGGAAGTTGGGATTTTTAATTTGATGGGCTTATAGTTATTTTTAATGGACATTTTATGCAAAATGTTGTAAAAACAGGAAGTATTTAAACCAACAGAACTCATCTTACATATGAAGTTGCTAATGATGCTTGATGGAGAGTTAATCTGAGTTATGCCTGGAATGTTCCACAATAATAAGTAAAGCATCAGTGAACTAGTTTTCAAATTTGTTTGCAAATTTTCAGTTACATTTTGCGATACAAGATAATCAACTGCAGCCTAATAGGCTGCAGTTGATTATCTTGTATCGCAAAGTGCTATACATAATTTAACATTGTGTAGCTTTTTGCAAGTTTTGCATAGCAAAAAGCGACGCGACACCGCTTATTTTGAGCTCTGCTATACAGTTTGTTTTTAGAGGAATGCTTTATTTTTCAAATTAAAAATTAATTTATTTGTGTGAATATGCACGTTCTATATTTATTTATGTGTGTAAAAAAGACAGCCGATATCCTCTCCATGTTTGCTCACTTTCTGCAAAAGAAAACTAAAAATTAAAAATAATCCCCCCCTCCCAAACTGATTTGAAGAAAACATGCCTGAGAATCAATTAATTTATTTTGTGTGGCCTTACCTGCTGAATATTGTTTGAAGTATTTTATCAAATCTTATCATGGCTGATATGTCCACAGAGTTTTTAGGGAATTAGCCCTTTTAATGCCATTCCGACTTTTACCATATATAGAGGAAATCTTTGTACGCCTGAATGCGAGGAAGTTTAATAAACTTCATGACATACTTGAAACTCTGTCATCTGAATATTTGTTTCTCGCAATTAATCGGTAAGTTTGATCTGCGCATGCCAAAACGTACAGATAATCATCATAAAATATGTGACAATAGTCGTCGCTTTCGGCAGATAAAATGTTAACTGTTTATTTTAAATTTTACAACAAAATGAAAATTCCGGTATATTTGGAAAGAACTACGAACTGTCGTGCCACCTACTGGAACGTTGACCGGTGACAACATGCAATAATCTCATCATGTAGGAAAATTCGATTGAATGTTCCCAAATTGGGGTTTCAGAAAAAAACATATGTTTAAAGTTGTATGTGAAAGTTTGCTGTTTCCTGTATCTCAGGTCATGTTCGACCTTTCACCTTTGAAGAAATGCATGCTGAAAATCCTGTATGAATTCCTGACAGCACCAAAAAAATTGTCACTACGACAGCAGCCATGACTAGATTTGATAAAAACTGGGAACACCGTGGCTCAGTGGTTACGGCATTGTACTACAAACCGAACGGTCCACGATTCGATCTCCACCAGGGGTAACTGCGTTGTGTTTTTGGACAAGGCGCTTCATCCCGAAGAGACGGGGGCCCTTTCATAATGGTGGTTGCCTTTAAAACGGGAGGAAATTTAGTGTTGTTACCGTGCACAGCATAAAGGATTTCACGTAGTACATACGCCATAAATTAAATGAAGGTATAGCCTATAGGATCGATTCTAAAAGTACGACTCTGTAGATGTTTTCATTACATGTTTTAAGTTTCACCCCCACCATCCAACGATACACACATGCACGCCCAACACGTGTGACTTGAGAGGTACCATGTATGTATTGTTCATTTCTCACCACTATCAGTTACAATGATGTAGCGTTCACTTAACCCTTTACCTAACATTAAAAGCTGACGACGCTTGCAAAAATAATTCTTGAATAACTAATTTTTTTTCATTTTTTGTCTCAGAAACATAGGTTATGACCCCTCGTTGGAACGAGCTCGACGACCTCGTTCCAACGAGGGGTCATAACCTATGTTTTTGAGACAAAAAATGAAAAAAATAATGAAAATTAATTGACGATTTTTGACATAGACAATGGGACCTCGAGTTTTTGTAATAAATCGGAGAATTGTCGCTCGTCACCCACTTTCCACTGAATAGCATCTTGTCCGACTAAATGTTTTTTCGGACTTTTCTGCGACTTCTCCCAGTTATTATGAACAACCCAAGAACACCCAATACACTATTGTAAAACGTATTCATTCCCCTTTCCACTGACACTGGGTACTGCTGGATACATTGTGTGAATCAAATTTGAGGGGATGGGGGGGGGGGGGGGGGCGGGGAGGGGGGGGGGGTGTAATGAAGATGAGTGCTATCGTTTTCGAAAAGCGATTTGTGTACCTTGTTAATATTTATATACCATTATGGGGCACGTCAGCATCGATTAAACATTGCTATCAGATATCATTTTTCTTTCGATTTCACAGCTTGTGCCGAGTACCTGTGACCTGTGTGTGTCATAGAAATTAGAGATGGCAATATACCGAAAAAAGAATCGATATCACCGTCCCCTTGGAAGCCCGGAAAGTGAAACGGTGCTTTTGTTTTACTCTGGTAAACAAGCTATGTTTTACTGGTAAATTATGACTCAATCACCAACGCTTGGGTGGAAGTCCTCTAAAATGGGCAACTTGCGTATAAACCATTAACTGAACTTAACTTTATCTCCGTCTTGTGATCACGATTAGCCATTGTGCAGAAGTATGTAACCTTAAACACCAATAAAAAAAAATAATAAATAAATAAATAAATTAATTAATAATCGATATCGCAGGGAAATCGAAAACCGAACCGAACCCATCATTGAATACAGAAACTGTCTACATTTTGACATTTTCCTCCATTTCCTACTTTTTAGGCCTTCACCAAAGTTAAGCAACGTCGAGCCCGGTTAATCAGTGGATGGGTGACCGTCTGAGTGATCAATTCGGACTCCCGCATTGTGTCCGTGGGTAAGGCACTTAACCCCGATTGTCCACATGCGGGCACGATCACGCCGTGTGCTAAGGCGTACAGCACGTCGATGGTATGCAGGTCTTCAACAAATCTAACCCTGCCTGCGCTGTGGTGCGGAGTTACGATGTTGGTGAGCTGGCAGCTACTCGTCGTTGCTCGTTGGTTCTCTCCGGGTTCTCCGGCTTCCTCCACCCGTAAAACTGTCACTGTCATGATTAGCCATTGTGCATAAGTATATGACCTTAAACACCAATAAATAAAAAAAATAATTTTAGGCCTTGCTGAGACTTGATAGCAGTAGATGTTTTCATTTTTATGAAAAGTGTCCGATTTTCTTTTCAGTTTTGTTAACTCTTAACCCTTTACCTAACACGAAAAGCAGACGACACGTTCAAATAAAATTCTTGAATAACTATTTTTTTCCATTTTTTGCGTCAAAAACATAGCTTATGACCCCTCATTGGAACGAGCTCAACGAGCTCGTTCCAATGAGGGGTCATAAGCTATGTTTTTGATGCAAAAAATGAAAAAAATAATGAAAATTGGATAGTACTTTTTGTGAATAGCGCTGGCCGGTTTTGGCCGTTACTTTGGGTAGAGGGTTAAGGACCCTGGCGGTTGTCCTGAAACCCACCAAGACTACAACATGTACATGTCTAGTTGCAGTGATTGCTACTCAAGTTTTGGCTGTCTGTTACGCAGCCAATAGGGGGCGCGGTGGCTCAGTTGGTAGAGGTGCAGGCTGCAAGCCGAGAGGTCCTCGGTTCGAATCCCACCTGCGGCAACCGCGTTGTGTCCTTGGGCAAGACACTTCACCCCGATTGCCTACATGGGGGCACGATGACGCTGTGTACTGAGGCGCACTGTACGTCGATGGTGTCTTCAACCACTCTAACCCTGCCTGTGCTGTGGTGCAGAGTTCAGAGTTACGATGTTGGAGAGCTGACAGCTGCTCGTCGTTGCTCGGTGGTTCTCTCCGGGTACTCCGGCTTCCTCCACCCGTAAAACTGTCACAGTCACGATTAGCCATTGTGCATAAGTATGTGACCTTAAACACCAATAAATAAATAAATAAATAAATAAATAAATAAATAAATACGCAGCCAATAATTGACAAGAATCACTGACCAGATGATTTGTCTATTGTCAGCAGGACCTCCTAATGGTGGCATGTTAAGAACATGTGCTCTGATATCGCAAAAAGCCTGACAGAGGCCTCTAAAGGTTAAGGTATATTTGGAACGTGTTACAAAATTTGTGTAGGTATAATTTGTGTTGGCAAAGGAATATCAAAGTTGAGCTTTTTGGTAGTAGCATTTGTGGTGCGGTGGAAGAATGATACAAGACAGATATATTCTGTGTATTCTGGTGCATGGGCGCAGATCATGGAGGGGACGGGGGGGACGTGCCCCCCCCCAGATCTCATCAAGGGGGGGGGGTGGTATGCCATGTCCCCCCACCACTGGGGGGACATGGTATGACATGTCCCCCACTATGCTCCCCCACTGCTGCACCCGCTCATCAATTTTAATGCGAGATTCACTTTTGATACACGTTCAACTAGTCCAAACTTGGACCCACAGTTCGTAATATAATTTTGGGGTTGATACGGCCTGTACTGTAGCCGTATCAACCACAAAAATTATATTACGGACTATGTCTGTGGGTCCATGTTTGGACTGACGTAACGTTCAACGAACAGAGTTGTTCAACACTGCGCCTTCAAATAAGTTGTTACTCAGCCAGACACAGCTGTGAGTAACGTTGCACGAATGCATAAGCAGCATAACTATTTGTTATCGGAATATCAATGTTGCAGACAGAATTCTTATGCAGAGAGAGTAATAGGCCGGTACTGAGCTCGTGAAAATGTGCAAGACAGTATCGTCTGCTTTGTTTACATTTTGAAAACGAAATTTATCGATCGAATTCATTCAATTCACGCGACTTGTTGATGACGTATGTGTCGGGCTGTTATTGGATCTGTTAAACCATTAACGGGCCCGACACATACGTCGTCGCTCCATCTGTTGGGCCCTTATGCTAATCCACCGCACAGTTGAATTGTGTTAATCTAATAGGGAACGCTCGGTATAGCGGGAACAATTATGGTTAAGCATTTTGACAAAATTACAACAGGCTGTTGAAAAACATATTTTTTTCTACTAAATAATTAAGAGAAATTATACCCCAGAGAGAACCAGAATGCACCATTTGAAAGCGCAATTTAAAAATTTTCTTGGGGGAGACCCCCCCCCCCCCCCAACCCCCCTCTGCCGGCTCGTGCCTGCGGCACTCGCTGCAGATGCCTTCGGCATCTGCCCGTCCCCCCCACTTTTTGGAAGAGATCTGCGCCCATGTTCTGGTGTGAATTCCCCTTTGGTTCTATCAGAAAATCTCAGATACCAAATACCGAACCGATAACGTGGAATACCCACCTTTAAAACTCTGAAACCGACACGAACTCAAAATTCCTATACTGCCCATCTGTAGTTACCATGCCTCGGAAATGAAGCACTGAACTGTGTCAATTCAGAAAGTCAACAAATTTTGTCGGGTTGTGTGAAAATGTATCGACATTGCATTAAAAATGTTAATGGCGAATTGCGTATATGGTTGTGGAACATCAATGAAGCTGATTTAGTTGTCATTATCTCATTGTGTGTCAAATAGCTAGAAAACAGATTATTTCGGGTGTCGGGGATGAATCAGATGGACCTGCCATACTTTTTTTTATCTTCACAGTCCACTGAATGCTTTGACAAAAGGAAGTAATTGAATCATTTACAGGGTTGCAAATTCTTTGAAATGTCTCCTTCTTCTTAGGTAATTCGGTGCGATGGAGAATTTTTAGTATTTTGCTTGCATTATGCACACAGAACAATAGATCAGCGTTCAAGTTATTTGTGAGGTGACGTAAGACTTTTTATCACTTGGCTAATATTACGTGTTTTAAGTTTGTTTTAATTTGTTGTTTTATTAATTAAAATACTGAACTGTGATTCCATTTTGCTCTTTGACTTTCACCAGAAGCAAACCTTAAATGTAGCCACGGCATTGACTACAAGGGGAAATTCGCCTCTTGAGTGAAACAAGGTGCCTTCTGCAATGCTAAAGCATTGCAGAAGGCACCTTGTTCCACTCAAGGGACGAATTAATGCTTCATGAGGTACCGTAAAACATCAGCGGAAATGCAGAAGTCTTGTGAAGGGCTCATCCATTCCATTTCTTTTGGGGCGAACAATAGTTGAGCGAATTCATCGTGGGAACCCGGGAAGTGGGCCAGTGGTTGTTACTGTAGTAAAGAAGTTTTGTTTTACTGGTGAAATAGGACCCGTTCACCAAAACAATTGGGTGAAAGTCCTCTAAAGTTGAGCTGCAGGGGAATAACAACTGACTAGACTTGACTCTGTGTCCGGGTTGCGGTCACAACCAACCATTGTGCAGAGATGTGTGACTTTAAACACCAATATATAAATAAAATAAATAGTCGACCGAACTCTTGCCAACGTCTTGCCAGTATGCGTGTAAAAAAACTCTGCCAGTACTGCAGCTGATTTCGAGAGTGAACATTCTGAATCAAAGCATTGTTGTGAAATATTGAAGTCAGTCGACATTGAGGCCCGTTAAGATAGCTTGACGTTGGGCATTGGGAATTCGTATTGCATTCATATTTAGTCAGTCTAAAGTTGGGCGTTGGACATCTGTTTAACATTCGACTGAAGTTAGCTTGACATTTGGTTGACATTCGCCTTAATCATTTTCCCAACGTGAAACTGACTACAGGCGAATGCCAAACGCCGAACGTGAAACTGACGACAGGCGAATAATGTTAAACGAATGTCAAACGCGGAACGCAAAACTGACTGCAGGCGAATGTCAAACGCCGAATGTGAAACTGACGAAGGCGAATGTCAAACGAATGTCAAACGCCGATCGTGGAAATGACTACAACGAATATAAACAAATGTCGAACGCCCAGCGTCACAGGCCTTTAAATTCTTCCCAACTCACGACGGTAAACGCTGTGCCCAAACAAGATAACTGCGCCCAAATTATGAGGAGTTTGTAACTTTTTCCAAAGTTTTGCAGTGTTTCGGCAACATATAGTTCGACCATGTTTCCCCGAGGCTTGTAATATAGCTTAGAGCTTACCTTCGAATGAAACAATGCAACACATAAATAACTTTAAACGCCCCCCCCCCCCCCCCCCCAAAACACAGAGTTCTCCACAGAAAAGCAATCGCCGTCGACAGTGTCGTATACGACACTGTCGACGGCGATTGCTTTTCTGTGACGAATTCTATATGATCATACACTTAAAGCTTGAGATCCATTGTATTCATGTTTGTGGGAGTTTTCAGTAAACGTCATGCGTAATTTAGCTTACATTCAAATAGGCCTTTGGCTCGACACTTTGAAACTAAGAAGCCTTCTCAAGTTAGTCGATTAAACTTACGTCAAAGGGTGGTGGGAGGGAACCAGTGATAATGGTGAAGACCTATATCAAGGGGTTGTAAACTAGCATTTTAAGACAGGGGACCTAAAACCTAAAACAGACGCCAAGAAGAAGTAAATACTGGTGCGTTTTTTTCAACCATGCAGGCCACATCCATATTTGCCGTTGTGCCCAAAGTAGACTGATCTAAAGGTCAAGCGAACTTCACAATCCTGCGGCTTTTACAGATATTATTTCTTCAGCAGAATGAACAGATTTGGCCTTTGTAGACCCCTGCATTGAACGCCGCTGTTCGGAATGATACGCATTTGTCGGCATAAGCTCATTGTTGCATTATTGGAAAATAACGTCAAAAAGGCTGAAAATACGTAACTTTCCGTCAGAATGTGACTATTGAAGCTCACATTAAGCAAAATGCCTGCACATAAATCATAATTTCCCAGCATATATCATTTAAATGAGTGGTACTCTAATCTGTGATCTGAAATCACCTTTGTGTGCCCAGGATTTTAAATGTGATTGTTCTGTTTGATCAAACCACTCTCAGAATCGTCTAATTTATAATCACTTCACTTTTTTATTTATTGATCTTATGACTTCATTACGGTGTCAGATATGCCAATAACGTAATTTGTTTTAGATTGTCTTGGGTGGTTGAAAGTTGTTAGAAATTAACCGTTCGGTAGTAAATTTTAACTTTTAGGACTTGTTTTCTGATGAAGTGGTAATTGCTCTCGAACCTTTTAACTCAAATTGGTTAACCACGTCCGTGACGTTATTCCTGCGTTCGTTGAAAACATAAACCTCATTGTTTCATCTATATTGATATTAGCTTAAAAAGATAATGCAGCACTTTTAGAACTTTGGTGAGCATGATGAAACAGTCTCATACTGACCCTTGAATGCAGGAAGGCGTCATCTGCAATGTCATAGCATTGTTGATGACGTCTTGTTGCACCCAAGGGACGATATTACAGTGCAATAAGTGTATAAGCAAATGCTGCCTAATTTGGTGTTACGAAGCGAGGGTTATCCAGGGACGTGGATAGAGGTTTCCGATTGGGGGGGGGGGGGGGAGGGTAGGGTAGTGAATTTCCAACTAGCGAGAGGGACCGGGAGGGGAACCCCCTCCCGGTCCCTCCCTCAGTTGAAAATTCATTACCGAGAAAACTTTTGAAAATGAATCCTTCAAAGGGGGCATAAAATTGATTCTACTAACTGAAATGCCAACACATTTATGATAGAATTATCAGGTTATTATTATTTGGTATTATTCTGGGAATTGAATATGTGTTAAACAAATGCTCATGTCGAGAACTTTGAGCAATTCACACTCTCCTAACATTAAATCAGATGTTTTGCAGGAATGATCAATTTTCGAAGTTTCATCAGTTTGTAACTGTGAATGATGGAATTAACTTAGGATAACGATTTTACATGATGTGATTTTCTTGAAGTGCATTTCGAGGATTTTTTTTATTACGATAAGCAAATGTACTATAGAAATCTCGTACCGATTGTCATCATGCACACTTATGAAGCTCGATTTTGCGTACACTGTAGTTGTAAATAGTAGCAGTTGGAATTTTTGCCGATTTGAAATCGAGTTGGAATTTTGGGAAGTAAAGGAAACAACAGCATCAACATAGAAGCTCTAAAATCCAGATAGATGAAATTTCCAAGTATTCAGGACATGCCCTCCGAATTTTCAACTATCGGAAATTTTGGCCAGGATTGGGGGGGGGGGGAGACCCCCCCCCCCCACCCCTCTCGGCACGTCCCTGGGATTATCTCACCTTGAACATGGTTTCTGAATCATCAATCGAATTTTGAACTAAAGTTGTCTATTTGACGCTATAACCCTTCATCTAACATGGCTGTAGACAACTAGTCGAACGCACGGGCAGTGAAGCAGTGCTTGTTTACTGTGGTGATCAGGTTCTGTTTTTTTTGTGCTGGTAAAATAGGATCCGGTAATCAAACTCTGCCAAGGAAGTCCCGAAAAGTGGAAAGCATAGGTAGGTATAAACTATTTTCTGATTATAACTTTATACTTGTGTTGAGGTAATGATATATCCATAGATGCTGAAAACGACATTAAACACCGACAGATAAATGAATAAACAATAACCCGGCGGGCGACGACCTTTGATTTGCATAAACCTTTTCATAAATAACGAACTGTTTTCATTTCCTGCCAAAACAACGAAGCTTATGAATCCTATGATCCCACATTGGAACGAGTTCAGCGAGCGCTTTACACTGATGGGTCAAAAACTATGTTTTGAGAGTCAGAAATCGAAATTGATTTTTTTGGCGAATGGCGTTTGACGGATATGGCTGTTACTTAAAGGGTTAAAGGCGATTCCTAAAAAACAATGAGCTCCATGCCCCCGAGAAAGTCGCAACGTTCGGATAATTTTATGTTTACCCGTAATTTGAGATGGGATGTTATCATGTGAAACGAAGACTGTTATTTCGTATTTTGTGTACAGCAGAATATCGGCACTAACCCATTTGGAGACAACGGTGGATTATTGCTAGACGCATTGGACGTTTGATCGGAAGGACGAGGATTCGACCCTGACCTGTGTCACCTGCGTCGTGTCCTTCAACAAGACTCTTAATCCCAATTGCCCATGTGGAAGCGCGGTGTCTGCACGCAGGGGCGGCGGAAGCTCGATAAAAGTGGAGGGGCACAAATTTACAATGCTACCATGGCTCGACCCAGTGTGAGAAAGGTTACAATCGTATATCGGTAAATGTACCACAGTACCATGACTCGCTATAGTGTCTCATTTAAATGAATATGCCGCTATGTGGTCACTGTCTTGTCCGTTTCTTCGACTTCAACCATCTCCTTCGGTTTGGGAGAGATTGAAGTAGAAGAAACGGGCCGAAGCGACCGAAGTTGGGATATTTTGGTTAAATATTGTTTGGATTTACTGATAATGTTACAGGAATGCTTGTATATTGACACGTTTGCATGCGCTCATTTCAACTTATTGTGCAACTGCGAAACATATCTGTGCAAAAAAAGTGAAGGGGCACGTGTCCTATGTGCCCCCTGGCTCCATCGCCTCTGCACGTCGATGATACACATTCCTTTAACCCCTTGTGCGGGTTTAGTATGTTAGAGAGTCCGGTAGTTAAACGCCGCTGCAAATAAATAAATAAATAAAAATGTTAAGGTTGCTAAGAATTGAGTAGAAATCATTGCTTAGCAACTGGACAGTACAGGCTGTAGTCTAGAGGGGATTCGGGACAGTTGCCAAAACCCTAGGGTTAACAAATTGAAAAAAAAACAAAACAGTCCCATCTTTCATGAAAATGAACACTTCAGCTGCTATCAAGCCTCAACAAGGCCTTATAAATAGCTAATGTAGGAAAATTTGAATATACAGACGGTTTCGATATTCTTTGATTGATTCGGTTCAGTTTTTTTGTATCCCAGTGATGCCCTCACAACAAATAAATACTCGCACACAAACACAGAAACCAACACACAAACATAGTATGCACCTTTTCCCACAGACACACGCATACACAAATACTTAAATTTGTCCCACCATCGCTGCAGGGATGGAGTCAGAAAAATAGATAAATTGTCGTTTTATTTGGGGTTTTTTCAACTTAATTAATAAGTACCCACCAAAAACCTCTATTAAAATGTTAGTTGAGATTTGAGAGATTAGTTGACTGAATGCAGTGGTACATGGTGAATTTTATGTTAGGATTATTACAGCTCCGTAGATTTTACGAACAGATCAAAACATGTCCTGTCTTCATATTATGAAGACAGGAAATGTTTTGATCTGTTCGTAAAATCTGCCTCTTTATTTAATTTTATGGCATCGATCAGTGGTTACACTTGGCTTTTTATACATGTTGTGGTCATGATATAGCCACGGGAGCTGAAATTTAACTTTTAACATCAATAAGGATAATCTTAAACGTCCACCTTCCCTATGGGAATCTCTGGAGATGGACCATTGCTTGTGATGGAAAAGTTCTGCTACGCAGGCATCGTTAACCAAAGCGAGTCCTCTTAAGTAAGCACCTCATTTAAAAACGGATTTCCAGTGCTTAAAATTCATGCGAGAATCTGATCCGATTCTCGTAAATGTTTCTCGCAAGAAAAAACCCGACTTTGATTCTCGTAAAATAAGTAGATTCTGAAAGCGTCCTCAGAGGCCCAGATAATACAACTTATTTTCTGATACCTCAAAATAAGGTAACACTTTGACTTTGCAGTGACACCTGGTTAAGGCTTGGCTACCTTCACAGGCAGTCAATAAACCACTACCAAGGTTCTGTAGGTTTATAACTTCCACCAGGAATACCAACAAAAGCTTGTCCCCCGTGTGAACCCGAGAAGAGTAACAGTGCTTTTTTACTCTGGTAAAATAGGACCTGGAATCCGAAACCTGGGGTGAAGTCCTCTAACTTGGGCAACACAGGTATAGATGATTGACTAACATTGACTTCATTGTTGGCCCATACCTTTGTTGCGGTCATGCTATAGCTATAAATGCTGAAAGTGATCTTAAAAACCAATAATAAATATATAACTCCCCAACAAAGAATGTTCAGTCCCATCCATGTTCCAGTCCCCGTGGGTGCCCTGGGAGTGAAGCAGTGCGCTATTACTGTGGCAATCAAGCTTTATTTGGTAGCCAAAGACTGGTGTGCGAGACCTCTACAATTTGAAGTATATTGTGTAAATACATGTCTGAACTTTACTTTATACTTGTGCTATGATCACGATATAGCCTTATTTCCTAAAATGATCTTGGACATTCTTTCTACATCAAATTTCTCGACACTAGTAGAGCTGAAACGGTTAACTGGTAAAGTGCTGAGTTTTTTCTGACAACAAATCAAAGCTCATCATATACTGCTCTATTACATTTAATTGGATAGTGCCTTATAGGCACTATCCAATTAAATGTCACAGAGCAAGGTATTGTATAAAAAATCTGATTCATATCAGGGACAATAAAGGCTTCCTCAGGCAGAATGTAGCTACAGACAGTTATTGCCTGTCACTTTTAGTAAAGCCCAAAATAGGGCTTCCAGCACTCTACCAGTTAAGTGGTTTTCTTGATCGATTATTCACGTGGATTAATCTTGGTTAACCGATTAATCACTTGTCCAAATAGATATCTGAATAATTGCCATACCGTTGATGATTTACAGCATGAACCTTTTACCCAACGTAACAAACAAAACCGACTAGGCCTTTATACAAAAATCTCCATTCAAATTTATTGTGTTTTCAGTTTTTGTCTCAAAAACATAGCTTAAGACCCCTCGTTGAGCTCGTTCCAATGAGGGGTTATAAGCTATGTTTGTGAGACAAAATTTGAAATTTTTTAGTATTTCAGGAATTTATTTTGCAAGTATCGTCTGCTACCCGCAATGGGTAAAGAGATAAGAATGACAATTTCCAGCTATTGATACAGTTTGATGATCATCCAAGTAACAAGTATGCCAGCAAGTAACTTGCATGCTTTTCCTCTCTCTCTCTCTCATATAATTGAGTGAGTTAGTATGCCTGTTCACAAGTAACGGTTAATCCATCAATTACTTTTTAGATCGATCAAGATGTTGATCATTGATTAATCGATTAATCGGTTAACCCTTTCAGCTCTACTTTATACTAGTCCGCGGGAAATTACCAGAACGTTGTGAAATGATACGCACATCGATGATATAAATTCGCTAACGTTTCAAAAGTTCAATTTGTAAATGAACTTCCCATAACCTTGGTGTTAAATTTGCTGACAACTTTAGAAAATTAAGGGAAGGTAACTTTCCTGTAAATCTCTTCCAGTGACGAAAATTGTCGGTCATGATTGAGAGGGTTAATGTTGTCTGTTTACCTTACAGTCCTTGCGAGAAGAGTGGCGAGGTTTTAAAAATACTTGGAATGGGTATGATGTGTGTAGTGAAGCCCTGTCAACTTGATCATACTTATGTTTGTATATGATTTACGAGAGCAATTGCATGTCGCTTTTTCACGATCAATGTTTTCCATAGAATCCAGCTGTCTTGTCGCATGTGCACCATCCTCTGTGGTGTTTGAATTTCCGACGATAAGCCGGTAATTTGCTGTATGTTAAAATCCAATTTGTTGACATTTCATAAGGTATTGGCTCTACTGTCAATATGTTACCGGTGTATGTCACTCACAAATGAGGCTAGTGTTTGCTCACGACATAAGAGAGATGATCTTAGGCAGGTATCAAGTGCATTTCTATTAACCCTTTTCTACTTTTTTTTACATTTTGTGATTGATGCGAATTTATTTAATTGCGTCTCCAATATGTTCGCCTTGTTATAATTTATGGGAGAGTACAGACACTATCCCGTGGGCGCGGTGGCGTTGCTGTAACCGGTTCTCGTCAGATCTCCGAAGTTAAGCAACGTCGAGCTCGGTTAGTCATTGGATGGGTGCCCGTCTGAGCGATCGATTCGGACTCCCGCGTTGTGTCCTTGGGCAAGGCACTTAACCCCGATTGTCCATATGTGGGCACGATGACGCCGTGTTCTAAGGCGTACTGCACGTCGATGGTGCGCATGTCTTCAACCAATCTAACCCTGCCTGTGCTGCAATGCGGAGTTACGACAGCAGCCAATCTAACCCCGCCTGTGCTGCTGTGCGGAGTTACGATTTCAGCTGCTCGTCGTTGCCCGGTGGTTCTTTCCGGGTACCCCGGCTTCCTCCACACGTCAAACTGCCACCCACACGATTTGACCTTGGCTGTTAAAGTGTAAATAAATAAATAAATTATAAATAGGCACTCTCCCATAAATTGTAAATCTCTATAATTTAAATACTTCTACTTCAAAGCTGACATGAAAAGCATTGAAAGGATATGAAGCCTTTGAATTGCAGTACCTACAGTTTGTTTTTAAAGGAATGTTTTATTTTTCAAATTAAAAATGAATTTATTTATATAAATATGCACTTTCTATATTTCTGTGTGTAAAAAGACACCCGGAAACATCTCCATGTTTGCTCACATTTTGCAAAAATAAAAATAAAAATTAAAAATAAAACCCTCCTTCACTGATTTGAAAAAAAAAATGTCTGAGAATCAATTAATTTATTTTGTGTGGCCTTACTGGTAAAATATGACCCGGTCATCAATGCCCGGGGTGGAAATCCTCTAAAATGGGCAACATGAGTGTAAACGATTGGCCGGACTTGACTTTATATCCATGTTGCGGTCACGATTAGCCATTGTGTAGAAATATGTTACCTTAAATACCAATACATAAACAAAATCATGACCGAGGTATGAATGACAATTAGAACTATATGCAGAACCGTTGTCATTATTTACCACTTTCCCAGTAGGAACCCAGAAAGTGGAGCAGTGCTTGTTTACTTTGGTAAACAAATACTCTTTTTACTTGTATAATATAGGACCCGGTAGACTGTATGTAACCAGTACAAGGGATGAGAACCTTTTGAGGTGCACAGAATAATTATAAAACGAGTTTGGTCGAGCTTGACTTTAGTAGAAGAATATTTTATTAACCATTTACCTAACCTGAAAAGCAGACGACACTTGCAAAAATAATTCTTGAATAACTAATTTTTTTTTCATTTTCTGTCTCAAAAACATAGGTTATGACCCCTCGTTGGAACGAGCTCGACGAGCTCGTTCCAACGAGGGGTCATAACCTATGTTTTTGAGACAAAAAATGAAAAAAATAATGAAAATTAATTGGCGATTTTTGAGAATAGCTCTGGCCGGTTTTGGCCGTTACGATAGGTAAAGGGTTAATGTGTCATATTTCATTACATCAGATATAATAATGATAAATTTACAGCATAAAAAGAATGAAATTCTAACCATGGGAGGCTTATAATGCACTTCACTTAACGCAACATTCAAAATTTCACTATGAAGCTCATTTATGCTATTGAACAGAGTAAGGATGTTGAGGAGCTGGCAGTTGCTCGTCGATGCTCGGTGGTTCTCCCCGGGTACTCCGACTTCCTCCACTCGTAAAACTGTCACGATCACGATTAGTCACTGTGCATAAGTATTTGACCTTAAACACCAATATATAAATAAATAATTACATCAGATATGGCATAATGATAAATTTACAGCAAAAACAAATGTGAAATTCTAACCATGGGAGGCTTATAATGCACTTCACTTAACTCAACATGCAAAATTTCACTATGAACCCCATTTATGCTGGGCTGGGGGTGGGTTGTGCTGGATAGGTAGGTGGTCATGATATAGTTTTAAATACTGAAAGTGACCTTAAGTCTTAATAACAAATTATTTGTAACCCTTTCAACTCTTTGTTACAGAAAGGAGTCGTTCTACACCTGACCGTACTTCTAATAGGCGAACCTTTTTTGTATTTGCGGAGACTGCCAGTAATAATTTACTCCCACAGCCCCTAAGTGCTGTGGAAGTAAATTATCGCTGGCGCACTTAACTTTTTGTGTATTCATTATGTCGATCATCTCTTACGTAATACCATTCTATGAAGGAATACAGGCCCACAAGCCTTCCGGAAAACGCCCTCTTTCTGGTCAACCACTGGCAATATAGGCATTTCAGAAAGACGTACAAGATTGCCATTTGCAAATAGTTGTTTTTTGAATGTTTGTTTATTACGACACTTTTACCCTTTGATACTTTTGTACGTCTTATGACGTACGAAATCAAACGGCGCGTTGATACTTTGTGGTCATTTGTTTTGTTATTATTTTTCGTGTTTTAACCTCAAATCCTATTTTCTTCCGAATAGTGCTCAGTGACAACCGTTGAGCCAAATGTTATCGTAGCTTTAAAATACTAATATAATCCTGCTGTCAAGACTTCTTAACTGGTTGAGTGCTAGAAGCCACTACCAGGGCTTTCAAAAAATGAGGATACCGGAGCTAAAGGCAACACTTTCCTTGCTTATATTTCATATTCAGTCAAACACAAATAATATTTTGTTTATATAAATTTGTTTTATTACAAATTATTGGAGAGTGCCTGTGGGCACTCTCCAATAATTTGTAATAAAACAAGTTTTGAATAACAAATTCAGACCACCAAAAATAATCTAGCCCTCAACCAGTTAATCACTAATGTGAAAAATTTCTTGTTATTTGTACTTTCCGACGTTTGACGTCGCATTTTGAAAAACGTTGAAGAAACTGAATTCCCAGTGACGTTTGAACGTCAGGATAATTAAAGTCTCAAAGGGTTAAACAGCCAGTGCCATATCGTCTAGGGCTGTTTATGCGTGATGAAAGTCGGAATAACTGGAGAGAATCGCGGAGCATCGACGAACAACTGTCACACTTTCCAGTCCGGCACGAGCATAGTCTGCAGCGGTTGAAGACAAATGCACCATCTATGTGCGGTACGCCTTAGTACACATCGCCACCATGCCCCCGCGTGGGCAGTCGGAATTATGTATTTTGTTTAAAGACACAGCGCTGATGGCGCTAGTCAGGCTCGAGACGACAACTTTTCGGTTTGAAGTCCAATACTCTAACCATTGACCCACCACGCTTCATGCAAGTAGTTGGGTAAAGTGTCAACACCACTGTAGGTAAGAAATCAATGCAGCAATCTGATGGATAACCTTTTTTTGTAACAGAAACATCCTCAAACACGGAGTTAACAAAATGGTTACTTCTCATTGCTAAAGGCTGCTTGTTCGCAATGTTATCTTTGGCCATATGGTAACAAGGTTTCTGTCTGTTCCTTCCAGGGCAATCCATATTTCTTTCATTTCCTCATGGAATTCAAATATTTTTATTTGAAGAACAAACACATACATTGCGCTGGGGAAAGCTTGAAAGGAAATAGCTTTAATGAGCCAGTAATGTTGAACCTGTGATCCAATAAAAACACATAAGTAAACACGTCTGGTGATGTTTTGCTTGTATTGCGTTGCATGGATCGCTCAATTATTATGAGAAAGTATGTTAGAGATTTTTTTTTATTCTTTTCCATCTTTGCATCTGGTTGCAAACCAGTACCCATTGATATGTTCTCTCCAAAACTGGTGTCTCTTTACTTTTCCAACTTGTGAGATATGTTCAATATTACGTATCTTAGAGTTGAGGATGCAGTGTAATTTTGTAACTTTAAACAACCTTCATTAGGTCAACAAGACGCCATCTGCAATGCTTTAGTGCTACAGATGGCGTCGTGTTACACTGCAGGGACGGAAAATAGCAATCAGTATCGTACAATATTATTTGTTAGGTGAAGGGTCAATCGCCATATGTAGTAGTAGTAGTTAGTAGCTGTAGTAATATATCTTTTTTAACGAAACATGTGCATTCATATGATTCCCGTGGGAGCATAGGAAAGTGAAGCACTGCTTGTTTACTATGGTAAGCACTCTGTTTTACTGGTAAAATAGGACCTGGTACACTCTAAAATCAGTTGGGTTAAAAATCAACCCAAATCGACTGGGTTGAGTGAATATGAACCCAATTGGGTTCATATTCACTCAACCCAGTCGATTTGGGTTGATTTTTAACCCAACTGATTTTAGAGTGTAGCCAATGCCTGGAGTGGAGATTCTCTAAACTGGACAACATAGGTATAAATGATTGGCCGGACCGACTTTATATCGATGTTGCGGTCACGATTAGCCATGAAATATACTGAAATATGTTACACTAAACATCAATAAACAAACAAATTGCCATATGATAGGTGATTTATGTAGTCTAACTGCTGCTATACAAGAAAGACTACTTTGCTGCTTTAACGAACGTTAGACCAAACACCAATTCGTTTTCCAAACATAGAAATGGTTTGCGATGACGGCAAGAGAAGCACAATCAGTTTTAAACATTATTTATTTCAAAATAATACATTATATTATGTTGACAGTGTTCATAGACGGCATCAGATTTGGATTCGACAGTAAGCCATATGGCTTAATGTCGTTTATACAGTCAAATATTTACAAATAAGTTTTCGACAGTAAGAGCGTGGAATGCAAATACTGTTGGTATTAGGAAAAGGAAAATAAATTACAAGAACCACATTCTTAACCCTTTCAACACTGGCGCCCTGAAATGTACCATTTTCGATCAATACTTTCAACGGCCAAATGGGAGAATTTTTCCTGGTTTGTTGGGAGGTTCAGTAATAGTTTAATCCAACAGCTCGACAGAGCTGTTAGATTAAATTCTTACCGAACCTCGCTTCAAAGTTTTGGTTCTTGATATCGTCTGCTCGTCCACTACCAATTATTTCCTCACGCAAACCTTTATGCACATCGGATTGAAATGGTTAAACCAACAATATTATCACTGTCTTTGGTAGGAGACTTTGAACTACGGCAAGTAGTCACATTGCAAGATGAGATATGGAAAAGGAAGATTCATGCTAGATGTTACCAATTCGCATTTCGTTGACTGACAGATTTGACTTTTCATTTGTGAACACTTGGTTTATTTTCGACAAACAAGTCTTGTTTTTTTCTTTCAGGTTCTGTTTTGTGAACATAAGTGCGCAGAAAAAAACATGGAAAGTGAACTAATGTGCCAAAAAGGTAACTTATTTACACCATTCAACCCCCTCCCCCCTAATCTATATTCTCTTACTGTAGAATGACTGTTTCCATGCTGGGTGATCGGTTCATCGTTGGTATCTCACGGGGTCGATACGCGGTAGTTGCACAGTCAACTGAATGGTAATGAAAGAACGTAATAGCAGTTTTCGGGGACCTCGTGGAACAAGTGACCACATGAGAGTGACCCCCCCCCCCCCCCCCTCGCAAAAAAAAAAAACAAAAAACAAAAAACAAAAAACATAAAAAAAACAAAACAAACAAAACAAAACAAAAACAACACAAACCAAACCAAAGAAAATATGTTAGATGTTTATTTTCTGTTCTCCATCTTTGCATCTGGTCGCAAAACAGTACTCCTTGATATGTTCTCTCCAAAACTGTTGTCTCTTCTTTTTAGCTGCGACTAGCAGCTCTATAAGTGGCAATGTCGGTCTGTCGGTCTGTCTGTCGGTCTGTCTGTGACCAACGAGTTTCAAAACTTTTGAAATACTTGATGGAATGACTTTATATTTGGCATGTAAGTGTATCTTATTGATGTCTAGTCACTGTTCAATGCATGTGTTGTTCCAAATATTTTTCTTGGAGTTATGGCCCTTGATGAACTTAGAATTTTGTGACCAACGCGTTTCCAAAAGAATAACTTTCAAACTACTTGGTGGAATGACTTCATATTTGGTATCCAAGTGTATCTCATTCATGTCTAACCCACGTCCGATGCAAATGTTGTTCCAAATATTTTTCTTGTATTTTTTTCACCATCACCTGTAAATTGCCCCTGAGAATATTTTTTGGACTTGCAGATTGCACCACCCGTCGCAGCTACGGCGTCGATGTCGCGATTTTTCCAACTTATGAGATATGTTGTCAATATAATATGCGAGTTAGGATTGAGGATGCAGAGTAACGTTACAAAACGTCCACCGAGTCAACAAGGCGCCATCTGCAATGTTTTAGCACTGCAGATGGCACCTCGTTGCACCGAAGGGACAAAAAGAGTAAGTTAATATCATATAATATTTATTTGTTAGGTGAAGGGTCAATCGCCAATCGGTGACATAGAAAAGCAGAGCTAGAATAACCCAGTCAGATAACGGGAAAGTAGAACGTGTCGAAAGATACACACAATGGTTCTTTTCCCAGTGTCAAAATCAGGTCATACAAGTCAGATGAGACAGACAATTTTTCTTTTTGACAATATCGAATTTTCCGGCATTCAGAGCCACCAAGTACAAGTATTGGCGCATTTAATCCCAGCAAAAGTGTTATAACTCAAAACATAGTCTCAGAAGGATGCGACAAAGCCAATAGGGATATGCGAATCACACATTTTTTTCGAATCGATTCTCGAATCGCCTCGTGTCTCTGATATCGAATCGAATCTTAACAGACAAGTTATTTCATATTGCACCAAACTGAAGTTACGGTACACCGTGATGACCCTTACAAGACTGACTTGACACCTTAAACACCAATAAATAAATATTCTCTGTAGCACCGTCGCTGTAACAGCTAGGTCCATTATCCATAGTTTTAGTTTTTGAAGGCTTAACTTGTACTATTCTAGTTCAGCGATCCGAACGTAGTGGCTACCCCTTTACGTTCAGATTCTTCCCATTCAATCCTATAGAAAAAGTTCCCATGAAGTTTTTATGGGAACTCAAAACTCGAAATTAGGAATATATATCAAGATTTCGCCCATATTACCGGCTTCAATCGATAGTACACGTATTTCCTTACATTTGGGCAGAGTTTATTGATCCAAACTAGGTTTTATTCTTTAATTGTCGTCATTTGAGTACTCGTGAGGCGTCAACGGAGATTTCGAAATCGGCCATGTTTTTGTATAAATATAAAACAGTAAAAACGATAACCCGGTAATGGCGCCGAAACGAATAGACCTTTTTATCGATACGGAATCGGAATCTCGATCTCAGAGAAGGTCATCAAACTCGGTCGCATTCGCACAGAGCAGATTATCAACCGCCCTCTGCGCAATTGCGATCGAATTTCCGATTCTGCATCGATAAAAAGGTCTATTCGTTTCGGCGCCATTACCGAGTTATCGTTTTTACTGTTTTATATTTATACAAAAACATGGCCGATTTCGAAATCTTTGTTGACGCCTCACGAGTATTCAAATGACGACAATTAAAGAATAAAACCTAGTTTGGATCAATAAACTCTGTCCAAATGTGAGGAAATACGTGTACTGTCGATTGCAGCCGGTAATATGGGCGAAATCTTGATATATATTCCTAATTTCGAGTTTTGAGTTCCCATAAAAACTTGATGGGAACTTTTTCTATAGGACTGAATGGGAAGAATCTGAACGTAGAGGGGTAGACACTACGTTCGGATCGCTGAACTAGTTACTATTCACGTTCTTAAGAACGTGAATAGTAACAATTTAAGCCTTCAAAAACCAAAACTGTGGAAAATGTTCCAAACAAAATTCACTACTCACCTAACAATTAACCTTTGTCAGTTACTCAATTAAATATGAATAGAGCCTACATGAATTAATTGACTAATGTCAATTTTATACAAATTTTGCTATTTATTTATTTATTGGTGTTTAATGTCACATACTTATGCACAATGGCTAATCGTGACCGTAACAGAGTTACAGGTGGAGGAAGCCGGATGACTCGGAGAGAACCACCGAGCAACGACGAGCAACTGTCAGCTCCTCAACATTCTAACCCTGTTCAAGCTCCGCTCAAGCAGGGTCACTGCGGTTCGCTTTAGTACACGGCGCCATCGTCCCCCCATGTAGGCAACCGGGATAAAGTGCCTTGCTCAAGGACACAACGCGGGTTGTCTCGGAATGGGATCGAACTCGGGACCTCTAGCATACAAGTCCAACAGTCTACCACTGAGCCACCGCGCTCCCACAAATTTTGTTGAAAATGTAACAAATTGAAGTCAGAAAAAAATCGAATCTTGAGACTGATTCGAGAACGATCTCGAAGCAGACGTATGGTATCGATATCGAATCGAATCTCGAATATTCACAGGACCCTCTAAAAGCCAAAATCTTGAGAAGTGATTGCGACGAAAACTAAAACAAAGATCTGTAAATGTTCGGAATGCTCAACCACAGCCATTCGCCGCCGCCAAAATATAATTTTACGAGAAACAAACTGCCATGAACAAAAACAACAAAAGATATTGACTTCAAAAAAGTTTTCGAATCACCCCAAACGTTTCAGTGTAAATGACAAAAAATTGAAACAATAATGAAAAGCAATGAACCATAATTCAATTATTTACAAATTAATGATCGTTTTGGACAAGTGCATTGAAGAGTATTCGTGGTGTCACCCGCCAGGTGCACGAGTGGTCGGAATTAAAAAGACACATCTTTACCAGGCAGGGTCCGGTGTGTTCACCTCTAACCTGTAAATGCGCTAGAGATCTCTGCTTTATATTGAGAAAGAGAGTACGAACTTGATCCTGACCAATTTGATCCCGTTCCGAGACAATGATACACTAAAATATCTAGCCACCCTTCAAGCGCACATACCAGCTTGATATTACCCGAGGACACAGTCTCTCTCACGAGCACATATTGTACCTCTACCCTGGGGAACAACATGGGCGTGTTTACAATGTATAAAAGTCTCGTAATTAACAGACATGTCGGTGGAATACTCAGAGACCTTGTGCAATACAATCATGTTACCAGTCAATTTGTGATTTTCAACTACTTATTTGCCGCTTTGTTAGTCAAGCGTGCACGAAGACAACTTCAAATTAACAAGACCAGCGGTAATAATTTATTTTGAAGTTTTTTTTAAAAGGGAAGGGAGCCCGGTGGCTCAGTAGTAGACTGTTGGACTTCTATGCTAGAGGTCCCGAGTTCGGTCCCCGTCCGGGACGACCCGCGTTGTGTCCTTGGACAAAGCACTTTACCCCGGTTGCCTACATGGGGGCACGATGATGCCGTGTACTAAGGCGTACTGCTGGTGCACATGTCTTCAACCGCTGTAACCCTGCTTGAGCGGAGCTTGAACAGAGTTAGAATTTTGAGAAGTTGACAGTTGCTCGTCGATGCTAGGTGGTTCTCTCCGGGTGCTTCGGCTTCCTCCACCCGTAAAACTTGCACGGTCACGATTAGCCATTGTGCATAAGTATGTGACCTTAAACACCAATAAATAAATAAATAAATAAATAAATAAATAAATAAATAAATTTGAACAGGGAAGACAGAGCACCCTGAAGTGGTTATACCCCATGGTTTTTTCGTAGTTAAAAATTCAAGCATTCACACAGACATGGGGTTTTATCTGCTTACTTTAAAATACAGTAATTTATACAATTCCTAAATACGCAAATCTTCCCAGTTAATTTACTTTTATCAACTGTCTAAAAACTATAAATGGAAGAGAAATAGCCAAAACGTCCCCCGATAAGTAACTAACCCACCAAAAAAGGATAACATCAGTTCAATCATCGACGGGGACAGTTACATTGACTTTTCGAACATTTTTTACTATTCAGATAGCCGTTTGTGTGAGGAGATGCTAATGCGAAGGAATGTCCCGAGGGTAAAGCATTGTGTGACAGGCGCCGTGTGCACTCCCAAGCCTATCACATGTATCCATGTCAAGCTCGTTTGAGTCTAGCTATCATACAACAGAGTAATGCTGAGTACAAATAAGAAAGGCAAGCACAGTTAGACGATCATAAAATTCCTAATCAATATGATAGCTAATGCTTCCTATACCTAAATTAATTGCAGGTATAAGTAGTTCGCGATTGAATGATCCAGAAACTTTTCCGATTGATACCATTTACGGTACATAAAAAGATTAACAATACACCGAAGAATGCATAAACAAAATACGGAAGACAACGTTGTAAATTATTGTGATGAGTTGACGGTAACATTGTCTGAGGTTTGCGGCACGGAGCTTATGTTCAACCGAGACGCGAAGCGTCTAGGTTGAACGTACGCTCCGAGCCGCAAACCTCAGACCATGTTACCGTCAACTCGTCACAATAATGAAAATGTTCCAATAAGACACTACCCTAAAACCATCATTGTGAAACACGAGAGGTTTATTTACTAAACTTGTGATCGTTAAAAGTTGCCTTGTTCAACGCAACTTTTAACGATCACAGGTTTAGTAAATAAACCTCTCGTGAATCCACGACGGCTCTGGATAAATCATCAATAAACCAGATAAACTCATTCCATCTTAGTTCAAATCGTAAATCGATTTGTAATTTAAACAACACTTCATCCGGAACACCGTCTGCTGCACATGTGAAACATCCAGAAAAATAAAGCGACTTGCTAGTCACTCCGTTGAAACAGTTACGAAACGGGCGACGTCATTTCAAATATTTCGCGTTATGACGTCAGTCGGTAACATTTGCCACTTAGTATATTCTATGTCATTCAAACGTAGAATATAGTAAGCGAGCTCCCGTCCAATCAGAGCAGTAGAATTTTAGTCTTATTGACACATAATATCTTGATCTCGGCCAGTATTAGCATTCTTGCGACAATACTAGGGCACCGAAAGTTTTGCGGCCAAAGTCTTGTGTGAAAATGAACGGCCGAATAGAAACTTCACCTGTGACAGAATGGGTTGCTTATCTGCTGAACTCATTTGCGCTGTCCCCAAAAGTTCAAAAATTGTTTATTTGTTGCTTTTTTGTCGTCCTTCTGTCACAGTTAACTATTTTCTTGTAGAAAGCGCGAAATTCACCAAAAATTCCAACCGTGTAATTCGGAAGAACGAAGACAGTCATCTTATGAAATCAATTCACAAAAACAAAATATCTGCTGGAAATGTCCGAAAAATACGATTTTAGGTTCTAAATAATTCGCAGATTAAACTTCTCTGCTTACGAAAACAGTAAAACCGAAACAATTAGACAAGAAAACAGGGCTCAGTTGAAACGTTCGCCACCCAGACTTATATCGCCATGAACATCGACTTTCGGTAAAATTATCTCCCCTAAAATTATTAGACGGGCGAGGAAGATCGAATTAAGAAACCTTTAATTGTTGAGAAAGCACATATGACATCAGCAGAAAACAAAGCGAAGATTCCTTTTGTGACTTTTAACCCTTTACCCAAAGTAACAGCCAGAAACCGGCCAACGCTATTCTAAAAAATCGTCAATTAATTTTCATTATTTTTCCATTTTTTTGTCTCAAAAACATAGGTTATGACCCCTCGTTGGAACGAGCTCGACGAGCTCGTTCCAATGAGGGGTCATAACCTATGTTTTTGAGACAAAAAATGAAAAAAAATTAGTTATTCAAGAATTTTTTTTGCAAGTGTCGTCTGCTTTTCATGTTAGGTAAAAGGTTAATAAACGAAACAACAGACAAGTCTCACAGCTGTCTGTTATTTTCGTTTATTAAAAGTTATAAAAGGAAACAAGTATTTTTGACAAATTCATTTGAAGCAACGAACTAAGTAAGGTCCACGTTGGCTCTTGGTTTAGCGAATGTGTTTTTACAATAATTTGAAAGTTTTTACTTTTCCTTGGAAAAAATAGCAAACTTGCCTCGTAGACTATTGTATCGATGGAAAGGATATAGAAACTATCTTATATCACGACTCGCACTCCTGCTGATATAATGAACAGAAAAAACTACAGAACATCAAAAGAGGGGCAAAACGCCGTTTTCTTATTTTTTAAATGGGTTTAAACGGAGAAAATTAGTTAAACCTTTAAACTGACTGGGAAAAAATTGTAAAAAAACAGTCTATATTTTTATACTACTCGACGGAAAAATGCCCAAAGCTTGTGAAATAATGCGCACATCGATGACACAACTCCGCTAACATTTCGAAATTTCATTTTTTATTTAAAATTTCCATAACCTTAGTATTAAATTTACTGACAACTTTGCAAAATTAAGGAAAGCTAACTCTCACGTATATCTCTTCCAATGGCGAAAATTGTCAGCCATGCCACTATATTCACACACAGAAGAATTCTTAAATATTCTGATTAACATTTGAGAAGCACCAGCAGTTTCAAATGATTCACCTCCGGATTTAACCCCTTGAATCCATGAGACCGATTTTTCGGGCTAAGGCATAATTTCGTCCCATTTTTGTCTTGTTATGAGAGATCAATACACGCTGCATTGATGACAAAATAATAACTGCAGTCTGCAGCCAGACGGCTGCAGACTGCAGTTATTATTCTATCCTCTCTGTATATTGATATTGGACCCACCCATTTCTCTTGTTAGTGTACTTTAAGGCGTTACCATTCCAGGAAACGAGGGTTAAAAGGGTTAATCCAGAGGTCCATAATCTGAAATTCTGCTGCCGCTTTCTAACTGGCGTGAGTTATCACGTGTGTATAAACTTTACTCTGTGAATGTTATCATGACCTGATTCAAAGGAGTGGGGGGGGGGGGGGGGGGAGGCGTACCCGGCGCCCCCTTCTATTTTTTATATTTCAGTTATTTTTACATGCACCGATAACAAGAGACACGATATTATAGATAATAGGCGATAAAACTTAGGCATCCACTGTCCTTGTTTTATCGCCGATAACAGCGTATCCAATGCAAACGGCTATAGGCCTACCTCCTACGCGGGTCTCATGCGAGCCGATATAAAAAAAAAACAATCTCAACCTTTGAATATTCGAATATTTTTGTTGAAAAACATTTCGGTCATGTGCAAAGAAGCCAACAGAGGGCCACATAGGCCTTGCTTGCTCCAACAGTTTTCCACGAGGTCCCCCGTGGGAACCCCGGGAAGTGAAGCAGTGCTTGTTTACTGTGGTAAACAAGCTCTGTTTCACTAGTAAAATAGGACCCAGTCGCTAATGCTTGGGGTGCGAGTCCTCTAAAATAGGCAACATGGGGTATAAACGATTGACTGACCTTGACTTTATCTCCATGTTGTGGTCAAGATTAGCCATTGTGCAGATGTATGTGACCTTAAACAACAATAAATAAATAAATTTCCACGAGATCCCCAGGCCCTCGCTGACAAGAGTGGGATACCCCATCTCTTTCTCGCCACAAAAACACCGCTACGATCGTCGAGTAATGCTCAGTGGCGTAGATAAAGGGGAGGGGGGGGGGGGGGGCGGAGGCTCCCCCCCCCCCCCCCACCAGAAGTTTTGTCGGAAATTTTTTGGTTTTTGGGACCATTTTTAGGAGAATTTATTATTTAAATAAAATGCTGGCTTTGGGGATAAAAACATGCCATTTTGGGTAAAGTTTGGGTAAAAAAGACCAATTTTCAGTACATTTGCAGTAAACAACAGATTCTTTCTGTTTGTTTGGGTTTTTGTTGTTGTTACACTGTCGGAAAATTTTCGGTCTGTCGGAAAATTTTGGGCTTGCCCCTCCGCCAGCGAAAAGCTATCTACGCCACTGGTAATGCTTCGCATCATGATCCTGACCCTAATTGAAATGTGGCGCATCTGTCAAATCCCAAATATTTGGTCCGCCGCTGGTTATAGTCCAAGGTTATTGGGTGAATAGTCAGTAACGGTAGCCTTAGATCTAATCCAACGCCATCAGACTTCTGGTGCATAAAGGGTGCCAGAAGGTACAATGAAGATTCATTTTGACTTCAATAATAAGATACTAGCTTGGGGATTGCACAACATTCGTGACAAATTTACACCAGGAACAAGAAGCAAAATGACTTGAAATCAAGGATATTGTTGTTAATTGCTGAAGCGACGGCAATGCTCCACTTCATGGTATGAGTCAGTTTGGTTAATACAGAGAGAAAATCCCCCGTGCTGCAATTAAAGGATGGAATATATTTGGCTTTTGAAGTGAATGAGTTTGACATATTGGCTTCCAACCCACAATGGATTATTACAATGTCATAAGCACGCTGTTCAAATGTCGTGACCTATTGCTCAATATTCCTTCGCTATCAGCTGGAATCTTGACTGTTCTATTTCATTACCCGTAGTCTGTTACGAGGAATATTACTTTGAGAAAGTCATTGTTTTAATGGAATAAACTAGATTTGCATCGGTTTTCTGTGCTATAAATTATATTGACACTTTATTCCTCTTTATCGGAACATAAATGGCCTCGAATTCTTCCCCTCTGGCATCGGGCGCTCCAAACTGAACGTACTCAACGAATGAAACTTTAAACCTATACAAACATAGACACTCGTACACATCCTCTTTGTACATACTACACACGCACAGAAGCACGGTGGCTTTATACCAAATGGTCGACAGTTCGATGATGACCAGCGAGAATTGCGTTTTATCCTTGGGCAAGACAGTTGATCCCGATTGTCCACGTGGTGGTACGATGGCGTTGTGCACTAAGGTGTACTGCACGTCGATGATACACGTGCCTTCAGCAGCTGCTATATGTTAACAAGTCTCCTTGTGCAGAGATAATAAGGTGGAGAGTCTGACAGTTACTCGCGGCTGCTCTCTGGTTCTCTTCCCTGGTACCCCGCCTTCCGCCACCCGTTCAGTTGTTTGACACGTTGTGTGTTAAATCTCAATAAACAAACCCGAGCGCCCGCTCGTCCGCCCGCCCGCTCGTCCGCTCGTCCGCCCGCCCGCATGCACTGGTTGTGAAACATAATTTCTATAAAGTGAGTGCGCTTTTTGGGGGAAAGACTGCTGCTCGTTTGAGCAGCGCATTGATGGTGCTATTTTCACCACTTCTCCAACATTCCGACAGAGGCCCAGTTGACTTTTCGCTGATGGAGGAGCTCAACATCTTTGGATAGATTGTAGATTGGGTTACCAATTTTCTACCGTTTAGAACCCAAAAGTGGTTTGTTTACGAAAATTCAGTCTAAAGATGTCTGAGAGCCAAAGTATAAAAAATTATTCTTCCAGTATGCAGAATTTTACCTTAAATGTCTGCTTGGGGTGACTTCGTCTCAGACTCATGTATCTATACCCTTGCATTCGAAAACGATCCATTGTGGCGATTCAATCATGGGTAAATCCTTTTCGAAACGCAGACTATATCAAAATTTAATATTTTAATTTAAAAAAACAAACAAAACCATATCATGTGAACCCTCATTGAAACGAGCTCAACGAGCTCGTTCCAATGAGGGGTTACATGATATGGTTTTGTTAAAATGTTTTTAAAAATATATTTTTATACCCCCCCCCCCCCCTCGAAGAGAATGGGGGGGGGGGGGGGTGTATACTGGATTACATGCGTTCGACCATCCGTGCGACTGCAGGGACCGACCGACCGACCGACCGCACACTCGCCCGTCCGCTGCGATATCTCAGCTGTGAGGAGAGGGATTTCAGTGAAATTTGGATTGAGGGGGCCTCTTGAAAAGGCGCTCCTTCCTGCACGTTATAAAAATGTTGCCAGCGTATTTTTAACCAGAGTTCCAGTCGTTACTTTGTCGATTTTTGATAATTTTTTGGTCCTTACTTTGTTTTTAATTCATTCATGCTTCATCGGCCCATCACTCCATTGGCAAACGCTCTTGTTCCAGCTGCGTGATTTGTAAATGAATCGAGCTGATGCGGTCAACTTGTTACGAAAAGAGTTAACAGCATATTGGTGAGGTGAACTCCACTTGGTGTAATGGGTTCGCAAGACGATAAAGTATTTTGCTCAGTTTTTAGTTTCATGGCAATTTGGTGTATAATGTCTTTCAACGCCAGCTGATTGTCCTCGATTTTTTCAGCAATTATAAAACAATTGCACATATGCAATATGACTCACCGTGTAAACTGCAATATGTATGTGAAATAATTTCATTTACTGATCTCATTCACCCAAAGCGACGTAGGCCTAACGCGTAATGAAGGAATAAAATACGGTCTTTACATTATAGTTGACGGCTCAGAGCTGTTCTGCACACTGGCTGGCTATCTTGCAACAACAGAGGGCAGAGAAACACTTAAGGTGGCTCTCCAAACTCGTTGGATATGGGGCAGTTAGGCTGGCAAAACACGAAAAAAGGTGCTATACTACATCACTTTCGAGCAACATAAGCTTTTAGTCTACAAGGACTTTCCACTCGTCACTTCCACCTGCCCCTTCTATGTGGCGAGGTGAGAGGTGGCTGCAGTGACCGAAGTGTCCTTAAGTTAATGACTATTTCATACTAACCGCCTGAGAACCCTTTATCCAGACGATATCAAAATTTATTATTTTAAATATCATTTTTTTAAATTTTTCAAAAAATTTCAACAAAACCATATCATGTGAAACCCCTCATTGGAACGAGCTCAATGAACTCGTTCCAATGAGGGGTCACATGATATGATTTTGTTGAAATATTTTGAAGAATTTTTTCAACTGCTCAGTTTGCATATTACGCGGGCGGATGCGGGCGATTCGTTAGGTAAAGGTTTATTTTTTTATTACTGCTTTTTTTGAAAGGGCAGCACACCGTGCATGTCTCCATGTTCAGACCAGTTCTTGATTTTTGTTTACGGGGCGGTGTGGGTGTGTGTGTGTGTGTGGGGGGGGGGGGGGGGGGGGGCAAGTAGGGGCAGGTTCTCCATGAGGTTGGAGCATTTATAATTTATTTTTAACCCTTTACCCAACACGAATAGAAGAAGACACTGCACAACAATTCCGTGAATAACTAGACGTTTTTCCATTTTTAGCCTAAACAACAGCTTATATCCCTCATTGGCATAAGCTCAACGAACTCGTTTCACTGAGCTGTCATAACGTATGTTTTAGAGGCAAAATATAAAAAAAATTATAAGATTTGAAAGGTGATTTTCGTGAATAGCACAGGATGAGTAGAGTTAGGAAGGCTACATTAGCCAAAGGGTTAATTATCAATTTATGGATTGGGGAGAGGCGAATGCCCCCGTTGTGCCGTCACATTTTGAGACTACACGCTCCCCAGCCATAGGATATTTGGCATCCCAATTACAACCGGCTCGGGAGCGCGGTGGCTCAGGAGGTAGAGGTGCCGGCTGCAAACCGAGAGGTCCTCGGTTCGAATCCCACCTGCGGCAACCGCGTTGTGTCTTTGGGCAAGACACTTCATCTCAATTGCCTGCATGGGGGCACGGTGACGTTGTGTACTAAGGCGTACTGCACGACGATGGTGCACTTGTCTTCAACCAATGCTAACCCTGCTTGTGTTGAGTTAGTATGTTGGAGTGCTGACAGTTGCTCGCCGTTGCTCGGTGGTTCTCTCCGGGTACACCGGCTTCCTCCACCCGTAAAACTGTCACGGTCATGATTAGCCATTGTGCATAAATATGTGACCTTAAAACACCAATAAATAAATAAATACAACCGGCTCATTTACTGCAACCCGGTCTTTGACATGAAACGAGATACGAAACTGCCAGCAGGTATTTTAAAATTGTCCTCCTCATATTGACGTAATCGCTCAGAACCATCGTCTCTATTTTATCCAAGTTCTAAGTTGCCATAAGTGTCGGTAACATACCTCTTTACTGCCGCTATAGCATGTACAACATTGATAATACAACCCGTAACGGCCATATCCTACCAGCGCTATTCACAAAACTGTCATTAAAACACCGATTAAAAGGTGCAGGGCTTGACAATTGGGGCAACCTATAGGACGGGTTGCCAATAGGTTACGCAAAAAGTTTTTGGGAGACCTGTTTATAGGTTAACCAAAAAATAGTTTCATAATTGGAGATCTGATTGAAAGGTAATGACATAAGAAAACATGTAACAATGATAAAAGATAAATTATTATAAATCATGATGACTTATTTCTCAACAAAATTCACATCCCAAAATCTGCCAATTATAATAGTTAACCAAGAGGTTAAGCCTTTACCTAACAAAATGGAAAAAATGCCCAGAAAATTAGCCTAAGTGTGGCTTGCACAACCTCACAAATCATGCCATTTTTTCAGTAAATCCATACCAATATGGATATCATTGGAACCAGCTGAATCAGCTGGTTCCAATGATATCCATATCTGTATGCTTCTATTGAACATTTGAGACAAAGGTTTTAATTATGAAGTTCAGTATATTTGGGGGAAAGCTGTGTGAGGTAAAATTTGGGCAAAATATCAAAAGGTTAATGAACATGTGATGGGGCAACTTTCAAATGGGTGCATCAAAATTTTGAATCTAGGATCCCCATTGTAACATTAACCCCATGGAGATTTCGTTTCTAGTTTAGCATATTACTGTCAAAAACACCTTCACAATACTTTACTTGTACATTTGTTGCAGGCTTCGGTCAGTATTTGTGTACAGACCTTTACAATACTTCACATGCACCTTTGTTATCAGGCCATTACCTAGATGTGTGTCATTGCTGTGTCACATACTATACATGTACATGTCTTACACAAGTTGAGCTACTGTATCATTGATATTTTAACCCTTTACCCAACGAATCGGCCGCATCCGCCCGTGTAATATGCAAATTCCGCAGTTGAAAAAATATTATTTTTCAAAACAAATTCAACAAAACCATATCATGTGACCCCTCGTTGGAACGAGCTCGTCAAGCTTGTTCCAACGACGGGTCACATGATATGGTTTTGTTGAAATTTTTGAAAAATTTGAAAAAAATGATATTTAAAATAATAAATTTAGATATCGTCTGCGTTGATTAAAGGGTTAAGTTTAACCGTACTGTAAATACAGAACACAAGCTCCGGTAGAGTACGGGGGGGGGGGGGGGGGGAGGGGGGGGATGGGGCTGGAATCGCCGAATCTTGTTAGAAATTTCCCTGGATTTCACGCGCGCCTTCAAGAAAAACACCAACAGGAGTCGTTGCGTTCTGTCTTACTTTCAATTGATATTTGGATGTGAAGGGTCATCACTCCCGACAAGCTGAATGCAAACTTCGAATCGAAAAACCTTACACGTTTTATTACAGCAAATTCATGACTTGCGTATAATTGGTATGTCTCAATGCCCATCAGAATTTCTTCGTAGCGTCACATTTCTTCATGAAAGAAAAATATTGACTCTTGGGTTCATTTTTTTACAACAAAAGTTGTCAAGTGAAGCTTCTGAAAGTTTACTTTTCGGCTTCGGTGTCTTATCCGAATATATTTGGATTTGGATGAGACGCTTTTGTTAACTGAAAATCTATTGTGTAAACAATATTGTTAGTTGTTTGTACTGGACGTCTGACAACTTGCATTGGTCGATCCAGTACAACTGAATTGCCCACTTGAAAGAATTAAGCTTTTTGTTTCCATTTATATACTTGAGCTGTGGAATTTTATCAGGTGGATTACTGGGCTATAAGTTCGTGGACCGGGGACTGTAACACATCAGACTGGCCTTCTCAAGTTTCGTTTCGTTTCGTTTGTCTATCCGAGCCTTGTGAATGGTGCATTCGAAGGTAATAAAAGTCCTCAAAATCAGTAGGTGGAAATTTACAGTAACTGTTCACCTCATGGTCACAGGCCATGATCACTATAGTTGGACACGACTGACTGGACTCATATACAGTGTGCTGTTGGAATGGGATCAGGTTAGTTTTATTTATTTATTTATTTATTTATTTATTTATTTATTTATTTATTTATTTATTTATTTATTTTATTTTATTTTATTTTTAGATGCGTTTTAAAACTTTTGTCTTTTCAAATTGTGTTTGCAAATGTTTATGTTCTGGTGTGGGAGCGCGGTGGCTCAGTCGCCAGATAAAGATGCAGGCTGCAAACCGAGAGGTCCTCGGTTCGAATCCCACCTGCGGCAACCGTGGACGCACAGTGGCGTTGTGCACTAAGGCGACCTGCACGTCGGTGGTGCACTTGCCTTCAACCAATGCTAACCATGCTTGTGCGGAGTTGGTATGTTGGGGAGTCTGACAGTTTCTAGCCGTTGCTCGGTGGTTCTCTCCGGGTACTCCGGCTTCCCCCACCCGTAAAACTGCCCAACACGAGGTGGCCTGGCTGTCGAAAATATCGTTAAACCTCAATAAAATAAATAAATAAATAAATAAATAAATAAATAAATAAATAAATAATGTACTGGTGTTTCACCCTTTACCTAACATGAAAAGCAGACGACACTTGCAAACAAAATTCTTGAATAACTAATGTTTTTCATTTTTTGTCTCAAAAACAAAGGTTATGACCCCTCATTGGAACGAGCTCGACGAGCTCGTTCCAACGAGGGGTCATAACCTATGTTTTTGAGACAAAAAATTAAAAATTAATGAAAATTAATTGGTGATTTTTCTGAGAATAGCGCTGTCCAGTTTTGGCTGTTAAGTTGGGCAAAGGGTTAAAGCTATATCAGCAACTAAGACCATATCAATGTGACATGTTGCTTTTTGTGTCAACTTCCTTCTACTGATAAGGGAATTTCATTTTTTAATAAATTCATGCGAAATTGATTCCCTCATACGATTTTCGCGTGAATTTATGAAAATACAATGTCTTTGAATTAAAAATTAATCGAATACATTCTTACATCATAAAAGCTTGCGTCTTTTAATGAGTGTGTTGGTGACATTTCTGTGAATAAAGCTGGTCGGATAAGGCCGTTACGGTAGATAAAGGGTTAGTCCTTTACCCAACGCACACGATAACAAAAAATATTATTTTAATTATTTTTTCCCCGCAATTCTTGCAAAATTTCGATAAAACCATACCATGTAACCCCCGCCCCCCCCCCCCCCTCCCTCGTTGGGACGAACTCGTTCAGCTTGTTCCAACGACGGTGGGAGGGTCACATGATATAATTTTGTTGAGTGATACGGTTTCGTTGAAATTTTGGGTAAATATAATTCAGAGATGATCCGCTATGACACCTAGCGAAATTTCCATCAATGAAGCACCGGGACTGGTAGAAATTTTGCTAGGTGTCCTAGCGGATCATCTCTGAATTATATGTGTGGAGAAAATGACAGCCTGTGGATTTCGACCCGTCCTCGATGACCCTAATGCATGACAGATCACAGATTTTGAAAGCAATTGCGGCAAGCACATGGGGTGTCAGCTGTCTTAGGGAGTTTGAGCATTGAAGAGAGGGACCTGTCATACAGTAGGACTATCGTGGACGGGTCAAAATCCACAGGTTGTCATTTTCTCCACGCATATTATTCGGAGATGATCCGCTGTGACACCTAGCAAAATTTCTCCCAATGAAGCACCAGGATTATCCCAGTGCTTCATTGGTGGAAATTTCGCTTGGTGTCATAGCGGATCATCTCTGAATTATATGCGTGAAAAAACCCCAACCATAGATTTTGACCCGCCCATGATGGCTGTACTGTAATCGGTCCTCTTTATTATATCCAGCTGAACGGTAAATTCGAGATTTTATTCTCTGATTAGGCCCCCTTTAACCCTTTACCCAACGCAGACGATATCAAAATTTATTATTTTAAATATCATTTTTTAAATTTTTTCAAAAAATTTCAACAAACCCATTTCATGTGACCCCTCGTTGGAACGAGCTCCACGAGATCGTTCCAACGAGGGGTCACATGATATGGTTTTGTTGAAATTTTTTTAAAAATAATATTTTTTCAACTGCTGAATTTGCATATTACGCGGGCGGATGCGGGCGATTTGTTGGGTAAAGGGTTAATGAACGCTGTCCGAAAAGGTTAATGGGGCTTTTACGTTGTATTACTGAGCACATGGCCATGTTTTAGTGGTGTCTCTTTTCAACTCGTTGTACCAAGACCCACCTGGACAGGACAGAATATTACATTTGTAGACTATCCATCATTAACCTTACGTTACGTTCTTTAGTAGCACTGACCTATCTAATAGTGTGCATCATGAGTTCATTTTTGTGGATTCTGCCCCCTAACAAAGACAAATTCCTTCAGAAGTCTCTCTTTACTTTTTTATTTTGGTCAAGGTCCAGGTAATATCACTCTCCTCTCCGTAACAAACATACATGCACTCCTTCATATACACAACCCTCGCCCGAAACGACCATCTACCCACCCAACTCCTCAAACATGCAGAGAGAGCAACGCGCACATTATTAACCTCCTCGCGTATACACACATATTTGCATTACGCTCCATATAATAACAGAGATTTTTGCTCGCCGGGAATCAGATCAGTACTTGTTTACCCTTCATAATTGGTAAAATAGGGCCGATGGCCAACACCATAGGTGCCCGACTTTTCGTCTAAACTGGTAAAGTCAATACGTGTAGCCGAAATGTTCTTAGACGAAATGTCGTACTCCCAACGCCATGAGAACTCGTCCCCAAAAGTTGTCAGCATCAGTATAAACGATTGGCTAAACTTGACTTTATAAAGTCAAGTTTAGCCAATCGTTTATACTTATGCTACCCATCTTAGAGGCCGAGGTATAGCTTTAGATACCTAAAGTGACCTTAAACACCAACTAGAAAATAAATAAAAACTCGCACACAAACTCAAGAGACATGGTTTTGGATTTATTGGGGTTTAATGACACTCGATGGCGAGGATCACCTCGTGTTGGACAGTTTTACGGGCGGGGGAAACCGGAGGACCCGGAGAAAACCACCCATCAGCGGTGAGCAGCTCGTCTCCTGGGTTCCAATGTGTTCTATGTGCCAGTACTAACTCCGTACAAGCAGGGTTAGCATTGGTTGAAGACAAGTACCCCATCAACGTGCAGTACGGCTTAGTTCACAGCGCCACCGAGCCAACAGGTGAGCAATCTTGATTAAGTGCCTAGCCCAAGGACACATTTACCCACTTGTAGGGATCGAGCCGTGTATCTTTCGGTACCCAGACACCAACAGAATCATGAAAAAGGACATTGCATGCGCACTCTCTCTATAGACATATGAATGATTCGAATGCACACATACTTGAATTTTCTCCTTCGTCGTTGCATACAGAAAAGCAGATCATTAGTCGTTTTATTTGTCTTTTCAACTTAATTCATAAGTACCCGTCAAAAACTCTATTAAAATGTTAGATAAGATTCGAGAGATTAATTGACTGAATGCAGTGGTATCTGGCGAATTTAATGTTTAGATTATTACAGCTCCGTGGTAATATGAAGACAGAAAACGTTTTGATCTGCTCGTAAAATCTGCTTCTTTGTTCAATTTTATGTCAATTGCATCATGCTGTTACTTTATAAGGTTTTAATTAGGTACTATCGAGACATAAAGCAGACGCTCTCTCTTATTTGATTATCTCCTGCTCTGTTATAAGGTAAACATTTCACAGAGTGCAGTGCAATAAAACTGAGCTCTGATTTACTTTGACGTCATTAGAGCATCCGATGAGAACTCAATTACCATAGGTGGTAACTCGCGCTTGAACAAAATTAAGCCGCGAACAGTAACGGTTCAGGTCTGTGTTTTTGAAAACCACGGAAAGGAGGCTAACAACCAGGGACGTGGCTAAAGGGAGGGGGGGGGGGGGTCCCATGGGAACCCCGAGAAGTGAAGCAGTGCTTGTTTACTGTGGTAAACAAGCTCTGTTTTACTGATGAAATAGGACCCAGTCACCAGTGCTTGGGGTGGAAGTCCTCTAAGATGGGCAACAAGTTTAAACGATTGGCTGAACTTGACTTTATCTCCATGTGGCGGTCACGATTAGCCATTGTGCAGAAATATGTGACCTTAAATACAATAAATAAATAAATAAATAAATAAATAAATAAATAAATAAATAAATAAAGGGGTGGGTTAAATCCCCTCTTTCTACTTTTCTACTAATCATGTACCTTCTTAAAATATTAGAGCTGACAGCTGCTTGTCGTTGCTCGGTGGTTCTCTCTGGGTACTCCGGCTTCCTCCACCAGTAAAACTGTCACCGACATAATATGACTCTGGCTGTTAATGTGTCGTTCAACCCTAATAAATAATAATAATAATTCTTAAAATATTAGATTTGGGACTGGGACTTGTGTCACAACCACAGTCGCTCATATAAATGGGGCAAGTCTGGAAATAAGCACTGTCATCTGCAGAATGAAGTTCCCAGAAGGTGAATTTGGTGATGAAACAAAATTTACCCTTTGTGAATCTCATTAATGCTGAATGAAGGTTGGAGGTCTCAGGCCTAAACAGAAAGAGGTGCCCAGAGGATACATTGGTGGGGAGGGGGGGGGGGGGGATCTAGCCCACTGTTTGGGATAGCACCGGAAAATTCACCCTCTGGGGGCCTCATTCTGTAATTGACAGATTGCTTATTGCCAGGCTTGAATGGGGTCAGTAGTATTAGTAAGTATTTTATTAATGTGTCAAGTTTCAATAACATCAGATATTATACAATGAATAATACAACATGAACGGTATGAGACACAACCAATGTAGGTGTATGAGGCACTTAATGCCATATGAAAAACTAAGATATAATGATATTTGCAGGAACTAAAAATTGCGCTTTCTCGTGTTGATTTTCTGTAAATCCAATAAAAAATGGTGCATGTAAACGTTTACGCGATTGTGACAATTGAGGGCATAGCATGGCCAATTTGGAGTACCGGTATCGGGGGCGCCTACAGTGCACTTTCGCCTACAAAATTATCAGGTAAAAGTGTAGGCGAAAGTGCACTAATTAAGGTATGGGGATCAGTAGCTAATTACCTGCTGTACCCACAATAAATGGACTGACCGACCATTCATTCCCAGCATTTGTCTTTTTTTTCTTAGGTATTTTTTTTTTTTTCTTATGTTATGCTATGTGCAAGGTAGTTGGTTTAGCTGAGGCCATGAAGACAAATACTGATTTGTTTTTAAAAGCACAGATCAACTTATCAGCAGCTTATCAACTCTATGTTATCCATGGACTTGTGGGAACTAAAATGTCCCAGCTCGCATTCTGCGATTGGGGGTGTTAACTTAATGGACTCTTGTAAGAACAAGTTTTAGAACATCATATACAATGTGGATTTGTTATTTGTCAATAAAACCTTGCAAATATGAATATTATTGGAACCGGCTCAATGAGCCGGTTCCAATAATACTCATATTTATTTGTATGTTTTTTATTGAGACTAGAGAAAGAGAGAGAGAGAGAGAGAGAGAGAGAGAGAGAGAGAGAGAGAGAGAGAGAGAGAGAGAGAGAGAGAGAGAGAGGGGGGATAAATTGTATCGATATTTGTCAATAAAACCTATGAATATGAATATTATTGGAACCTCTCTCTCTCTCTCTCTCTCTCTCTCTCTCTCTCTCTCTCTCTCTCTCTCTCTCTCTCTCTCTCTCTCTCTCTCACACCAAACGGTCAGACGATTTTATTGTGGGTAGAGCAGGTAATTAGCTACCAATCCCTATACCTTAGTTAGTACACTTTCGCCTACACTTTTACCTGATAATTTCTGTAGGCGAATGTGCACTGTAGGCGAAAGTACACTGAACCGGGAGCGCTATGGCTAAGTGGTTACGGAATTGGACTGCAAACCGAAAAGGTGCGCGGTTGGACCCCCCCGCCGTCAAAGGTAACTCCACCCATAAAACTGTCCGACACGAGGTGCCCCTGGCTGTCGAAAGTGTCGTTAAACTCAAAAAAATAAATAAATAGTGCCGTTAAGCCCAATACAAATCTATAACCACCCCCCCCCCCCCGAGGGGGCGGTTGATATCATGTCTGATAATTTTCAAGGCATCAGTAAAAAAAAAAATATTTCGAATTCACCTACTCTTTTCAGTGTTGATTCACGCATAGGATATTCAGGGTTAAAAGTGCACTAATTGACGAAACTACTAACATTCCCGATGTCTGTCGCCGGTGCTTATGTTTTTGTGGGAGAGTAAACACATTCCGAGTTGTATGTTGTGCCTGCAATACATCAAGTTGTCTTTCTTATCTTTGTGGGATAAATGCTGTGTAGCAGTCTGCTGTATATCAGAGAATTAACAACTACCAGTATTGGGGCGCGATGTGGGCGGTTCGAGTGATTCGACACACAGCACGTTGTGGTGATGTGCTATAATTCGTCCTTTGAGTGGAACAAAGCGCCATCTGCAATGCTTTTAGCATTGCAGATGACGCCTTGTTCCACTCAAAGGACGAACTGCCATTTTCGTTCTTCAAGTTTTCACGCTCGACGGTGTGACCTCATCAATTTGATCCTTGCTGTACAGTGAATACAAACAATGACCGCACCGAGACCAATATGCAGTCTGAATCATTAAGCCATTGAGTATAATTTCGATGCAATTAGCTGATTTCAGAAAATTTAATATCAAATTTCTAAAATTTTATTTTCTATAAATCTACATGAAAATGGCCTTTTATTGGAGAAATAAAATATCTACCAAGTTACACTTTTTGTCCTCTTATTTTCGAAAAAAAACATCACTTTCACAAATTGTCAGGTTAAATTACGAAAGTTTCAGCTTATTTCAGACAATTTCATGCTTGAATATAATCACAACCAAGGCAATAGGGTGACCGATATTGCCTATGGTATGACAGAACTAAATATTTGAATTGGAGTTGCCCGCCTTGAAAAGTTGCACGCGGAAATGATGCAATCTTCAAAGCAGCCTTGAGAAAAAATGTATATTGTTTTAAATACCATCGAAGCATTGGACTGAAACCTTTCATTATTGCTGGCTATTCTAGAGAAAAAAGAGGGGTGATTTGAAGACATTTGGGGCCAGAAAAATACAACTGACTATTGATGTATTTTTGTTGGGGATTTCCCGAAAAAAATGTGCCCGTGACTGATAGTTTTCTTCCTGTCAATTTCTCTCTCTCATTTGTTGTTGCATGATTCCAGCTTTGAAGACAGAACAATTTGTCTGAAGGGCTATACTTGACAAAGGTATTTGAATGCCCAAATTAAAATGATGCAATTATTTTTTTTCACACGAACATAAAAATGGTCGCCGATAGGAAAATATTTCGTACTGTATCGTTATACCTTATAGTGCGAGATGTCAATCAAGAGCATCTCAAAATCTCTGACATGGGAGAAAAAACATATCCATTTGAAACAAAATCATATGAGCGTGATGGCTAATGACACCTACTAATGCATTTTATCTCGAGTAATTCGATTCACATACCCCAGCATGCGACAAGCGAGTGACTATATCGATTACGCACACGTGCAACAAAGAACATATCTAGATTCAAGGAGAAAAAAATCAAAATTTCTCACGCTTTCCCTCAGCGCAAAAATAATAAAGCTGATTAAATTTGATTGTAATGAACAAGATTTTAATATCACGGAAATTTCAGAATGGCCTTCATTGCTAACTTATTACAGAAACGTGTAAATTCGCGCAGGGACGGCGGACACATCAGTTTTTTTAACCCTTTACCTAACATGAAAAGCAGACGACACTTGTAAAAAAAAATTCTTGAATAACTAATTTTTTTCATTTTTTTTGTCTCAAAAACATAGGTTATGACCTCTCATTGGAACGAGCTCGTTCTAATGAGGTTGTCATAACCTATGTTCTTGAGACAAAAAAAAAATGAAAAAAATAATGAAAATTAATTGGCGATTTTTTGAGAATAGCACTGACGGTTTTGGCCGTTACGTTGGGTAAAGGGGTTAAAGATGGGCTGACCACAATGTTTGAGAGAAGGTGGATTGTTTAGACACGGGGCGCTGCGAAGATGACCGATATGGGTTACGGGGTTAACGCGATTTGTAACTACTTTCATGGTTCAAGGCCCCACTGATGAAATATTCCAACTCCATCATCAAGCATGCCTTCGTTGAAGGCATGCTTTGATGATGTCGTTGGAATATCAGTCAGTCTGATGATACTCAAGATGTCTTGGAAACTTATTTATCGATAAATAAAATGTACGTACAGTAGTCGTAATGCAATTTCTTATTTAATTAACCCATTACCTAACATGAAAAGCAGACGACACTTGCAAAAAGAATTCTTGAATAACTAATTTTTTTTCAATTTTTGTCTCAAAAACATAGGTTATGACCCCTCATTGGAACTAGCTCGTTCCAGTGAGGGTCATAACCTATGTTTTTGAGACAAAAAATGAAAAAAATAATGAAAATTAAGTGGCGATTTTTGAGAATAGCGCTGGCCGGTTTTGGCCGTTCCGTTGGGTAAAGGGTTAACACGTATCCTACCGCTACTCAAAATTGATCGCCCCCATTGCTGTCACCCCAAAGATATCAGCCAGGGAACTTCTGTACTGCGAAAATACCATGACAGCATTGGATGCATGGCAGAACTCTTCAACCGTGTTTTCCTGCTTCCCCATTTACATCGTGTTGTGCCCGCCCGAAGATGAGTGTATCGTCCGTGCCTTCACCTGAGGCAGGTGCGTTGATAGATTTTCGCCGTGGTAGTTGGTGTGTGGTGGTCGAGGGAAGTGAAACACTAATGTTTACTATCGTAAACAAATTCTGCTTTACTGGTAAAGTAGCACCCGGTAACTGGGACCTAGAGTGAAGTCTCCTCAAGTAGGCAGTATGGGTAAAATTGATTGGCTTAACTGTACTTTATTCTTGTGTTACGGTCATGATATAGTCGCGTATGCCGAAAGTGTACCGAAACGCCAATAATTAACAAGCAACCGGGCGCATGGTGCTTCTTCATGAAGCGTGAAACAGGAAAATACTCCTGTTGTACTTCGCAATACAGTTCTTAGCCACCGGAGATGAAATGATTCACGAGGTAGTCCTTCTGTGATGAAATTTTGCAAGTACAGTGGAGCCCATTTAATTGGATATCTCTTAATTGTATATCCCTGTTAATTGAATATAATTTTCCAACACAAAACCATTTACCATACCTCCAGTACAAATTTGAGATGTTAATTGAATATAGGTTATACAGTAAACTCCTGTTAATTGAATAAAAAATCTTGTAACCTGTCGAGAAATTACCCTGACTGTCCCCAGTTTTCCTTTGTTTATAGACCTATTTGGCCTAAGTACATCAAATACAGACATTTAATCTATTCTATCTTGTTTGACAGAGCTCACAGAGCTCTGTCAAACAAGATATAATAGAATAAATGCTAAGTTTATCTCTTGAATACAGGGAAAATGACACAATCCCTGTTAATTGAATACTACTGTTAATTGAATAGTATTCACTGGCAAAGTAGCTATTGAGTTAATAGGGTTCCACTTTATAATATTTTGCACCGACAAAACCTGTTACATGGGCACTTTGCACCTGTTAAAACGTACAGCCCCCTATGTTGGTTAGACGTGGTTTCAAATTATAGCCTTTGAATAGGTCTTTAGAGAAGCGAACGTTGAGGTACTCGATACTAAGCCAACAACGGAACTTTATCAACTATTAATAAATTCATTTATTTGCGTTTTGTCGCTTGTGTGCAACAAGGAGTCATATATATATGATAGCGCCCTTTTGCACCCGAGTGACGATTTGGAAGCACACTGATCCGACATGTAACCATGGCGATGTCGATAAACCTCAATAAATATATTTCCCAGCTGAAAGCTAGTACAGTACAGTCAACGTGGACTGGTCGTAATCCACGCGTGGGCAGTGATGTCCATGCATGCGTTTACCAGGTAATAAAACTCATCAGCAAAATTTTAATTAATAAAGCATAGGGTTGTACCAGATGCTTCATTAATTAAATTTTTGATAATTATTCCTATAATTAGTGTTTGGAATCTAATATTGCGTCCGTGGAAAGTGACCAATTCACGGCGACCGTACTGTAGGCGTGCAGAAGTTTTTTTGCAATATTCCATAGAAAACATTGTTTTCCCATATTGAACTAGTTTCCTGGACACAGTGGCGGGTGTTGCTTTTAGCTAAACAATCGATGAATTAAAATGGAAGAAGCAGTAGTGGTATAGCACCGAAGGGAAGGGGGTGAGCTTGGGGGGGGGGGGGGGGGGGGTTACGGTTACACCTACTTTTTTCTGAAAAAGTCAACCTAATATCCATTAACCCTTTACCCAACGAATCGGCCGCATCCGCCCGCGTAATATGCAAATTCTGCAGTTGAAAAAATATTATTTTTCAAAAAATTTCAACAAAACCATATCATGTGACCCCTCGTTGGAACGAGCTCGTCGAGCTCGTTCCAACGAGGAGTCACATGATATGGTTTTGATGAATTTTTTTGAAAAATTTGAAAAAATGATATTTAAAATAATAAATTTTGAGATCGTCTGCGTTGGGTAAAGTGTTAACGCCTGAAATCCCCAGAACTGGTTCATGAATTCTCACCCTGATATTTCTTCTCTTTCTGGTTACTTGAGCCTACAGAAAGTAGTTCAAAGTTCTCAGGGTGCTACCGATGGCATGAAATGTTAATTGGTTTCCCTTGGGAAACCCTAGATTTTCACATTTGCATTTGGGGAAATAAATTCTTAACCCATTACGAGGGGAAATGAAGTGAGACACAAAATATTTTTTTATGCATTGAGCTGCTGAAAATACCCCCCCCCCCCCACCCACACACTCCATTTAGTATGAGTATGGTTACGCCCCAGATGAACAACGATCTCGCCCATCTTTCAACTGGACCTGCGTCAACTCAGCCTGTATCAGCAATAAAAATGCATTCTCGAAGAAACGATTACGACTCAGTTTGGACGATGTGTTAATATTTTCAACTTATTGTAGTTCCTCTAAAAAGCCCCAAAACAGCCCCCCCCCCCCCACCCCCCTTAACAAAAAAACAAAACAAAACAAAACAATAAACCACACACACCCTTCCCTCCCAGCATTTTTTTATTCTTTTTGTTCATATTATTTGCAAGCAAATAACAGTAACAGTCATCCCTCGAAGAAAAGCAAGCCCATGAGAATACGCTTGATTGACAAAATACTTCAAAGTGCAAAAATGTGTTGCGTTTTACACTGCATGACGATATTGCAGACTGTAAGTTGATTGATAAACAGGTATCTGTGTTTAGATTCATGGTGATATACTTAATATCTTTCTCAGTGTTGCCGTCACAGGCTTGCTGTTTAGAGAGATGTCATTGTAAACATCCGGAAGGGTTCTGTTGTAACATGTGGCGATATCTAAATGGAGAATAGCTCAAGCATTGAGATTGTGGGTGTAGTTGCTCTATTGAAACATCACGTAATTAGAGTCCATTCCAACGGGATCGATGAATCGAAGTTGCATAAAAAATTACGACCTATCGGAAATTATAGCTGTTGATGTTTCGCTTTATAATTTCACGTGTAGGTAACTTTGGCCCTTCCAGAAATTAATAGCTAGTATTCTCCCTCGAAAAAAAACGTATTAAAAAATCTATTTTTTTTTTTCAAATAGTATTTCAATGATTCCTTTATTTGGTGAGTTTCAGTTTTAGTTCAACACTTTCTTTTAGATCGTGTGTTTTTTCAATCGGCGTTTTGGAGCTGAAGTCTGTTTTTCCTCACCCTAGTATGTCAAATCGGTTATGGCTCATTAGAGATGGTGGTATTGGAATTTTGAGTATCGGTATTATTCGTGGGTATAACGCGGTATCGGTTCGGTATATTTGGTATCTGACTTGACTGAGATTTGCTGATAGTACCAAAGGGGAAATTACAATAGGAAAATACACAATAACTTGTTCTTGTATCATTGTACCACAGAGCCACAAATGCCACTGACAATGAGCTCAACATTGGCATTCCTGTTACGAACAACAAATCATATCTGCAGTAATCTGGTGACTTGTTCCAAATACACCTTAACCTTCAACCCCTTTACCTAACACGAAAAGCAGACGACACTTGCAAAAGAAATTTTGAATTACTAATTTTTTTATTTTTTGTCTCAAAAACATAGGTTTGGACCCCTCGTTGGAACGAGCTCGACGTTGGCGAGTCTGACAGTTGCTAGCCGTTGCTCGGTGGTTCTCTCCGGGTACTCCGGCTTCCTCCACCCGTAAAACTGCCCGACATGAGGTGACCCTAGCTGTCGAAAATATCGTTAAACCTCAATAAAATAAATAAATAAGTAAATAAATAAATAAATAAATAAATAAATAAATAAATAAATAAATAAATAAATAATGTACTGGTGTTTAACCTTTTACCTAACATGAAAAGCAGACGACACTTGCAAACAAAATTCTTGAATAACTAATGTTTTTCATTTTTTGTCAGATAAACATAGGTTATGACCCCTCATTGGAACGAGCTCGATAAGCTCGTTCCAACGAGGGGTAATAACCTATGTTTTGGGGACAAAAAGTGAAAATATAATGAAAATTAATTGGCGATTTTTGAGAATAGCGCTGGCCGGTTTTGCCGTTACTTTGGGAAAGGGTTAAAGGCCTATTTCAGGCTTTTACCTTCTCAGAGCGTATACCCTTAACATGCCATCATTAGGAGGTCCTGCTTGCAATAGAAAACCACCTGGTCAGTAACTTCTAGTCAAGGTCTTGGCTGCCTCTAACAGGCAACCAAGTCTTTGACTAGAAATAACTCCTAAGTAACTGGCGATATGCAGGTTGTGGTCTAGTGGGAATTCAAGACTATTGCCCAGGCCCTTAAAGGTTAGCAAAACTGGAAAGAAAATCAGTTACTACTTTCATGAAATAATCGTTTACAATCAAACGAGGCTTAAAGAGAGCCAATGTTGAAAAAGTTGAAACTACAGATGGTTTCTGTATTCAATTATTGGTTTCGTTCCGTTCGACTTTTCGATATCCCCATAGTATTGGAATCTGTTCGGTTTTGGAGGTATATTGCCCATCTCCATGGCTCGCCCATAATATGACCCATTAGAGTAAGTTCAGGGACCTCCCCCATCTTGTTCATATGAATAGGAAGAAAGGAAAGACAAAATTGCAGTCAGAGGTATCAAGACAAAATAACTCTTGATGCTCTGGTTTTGCATAGGTTATCTTTTCGATGTGCAACTAAAAAAAACGGCCAGATACTCCCATTGATTATTTATTGTATTGAGGTTGTCAATCTGATAATCTTTGGCAGTGCCCTGTCATTTTGGTCCCTACCACACACCATGGTGTCTGTTTTTTTTTTAAAAAATGATAAGCAGTTTTCATCCTGGCTTTAAAAAAATTTAGAAAGTGAGGACATAAGGCTTAATTGACAGAAATGGTTAACAAATGGCATTTTTTAATAGCATTTTGCTACGCTAATCCAGTCATCAGACACTTCACTTTGTTTTTTCAATTATAACATGTCTTTATGCAATACATTATTGATCTATCTGCCGGGAAAATGAAAACCAGAAATTAAAAAAATGAAATAAACGTATTTGGTATCTGTTAGTGAACTCTCTTGGGAATGGCGGAATGGATTCAATGGAAGCATTAAAATTACCTAAAGACCCCAAAACAAAAAGAAGACAATTTTTCCGCAGTCTCAGCTGAAACAAATATATTTTGCGTAGTTCCTGAAAGGTGTCTGCTTAACCTTTTGGAAACGAGCTGCCGTTTTTCCGGCCCGGGAACATGATACGTCATAATTCATTAAGTAGGATGGCTGTTGAGTGAATGTATGAGGTAGACCAATTAATATTTTCAACGTGCAGCCCCATGGCTGCACGTTGAAAATATTAATTGGTCTACCCCAAATAATGAATATGGACGCTTCCCAATTCCTGCCATTGGACTGACATGGAAGATACCACCAGGGTTCAAAGGGTTAATATTTTTCCGCCCACTGCTGATAGACTACAAGACTACAAATGCACACAGTTTGTGCGGGGGTGGGGGGGGGGGGGGGGGATAAATATTCGCATTTTTAAGGTCTGTCGCCTCTAATGTGTAGCATATAAGACCTCGACATGCTCGTTTCAACGAAGGGCAATATCTATGTTTTGAAGACACAAATTGAAAATATGATAAAATGTGAATATTTGTGAAGGGCGGTGGTCGTATATCGCTGTTACATTGGTTGAAGGGTTGAGTGTTTGTGCGTTCTATCTGCTTGAATTAGTCAGCAAAGCTAAGCTTCTCGCGATGAAAACGTGGAGTGGTGTATATTTTTCAGATAATATTTACAGGTGGAATACGATCACTGCACGAGGTGCTAAAGATTTAGGGGCGTAGTGAGAAAATATCTTTTTGCTTATTACAATGAGACTATGTTACCTGAAAACCACTTCGTCGGTGGAAATTATCCAGTTAACAGAAATAATCGATTAACAGGGGGTACAAATCTACAACCTTAACCCCCAAAGGACTTTACCACCCCTTTACCACCCCCACGATTTTTATGCCAGTTTTGGACATAGTTCGAGCACCGACTTTGTGGGAAAGTGAGGGGGACGCGTCCCCCAATCCCCCCCCCCCCCCCCCGTGGCCCCGCAACTGCTCACCCCCACAGACCATAAGCAGGTGGGACGATATCCCTATTTATAATGGGTTTCCGACGCCACTGATGAGACTTTCGTTGGCTACTTAGTGATAATTTATATCGCCAAACACGTTAATACATATATCAAAATGCTCCTGGGAATCAACATGAATATTGTTAGCTAAACTCCATTAAATCCGACCAGCCAACGAACCAGGCAAATGAGTCCCAGTGTCAGCAGTGTTATTTCGTCTGTGTGTAAAAAACACGGTATTCACTTCCTTGCGTTATTCGCTATTACCCAGGGAATATGAAACAATATTAATGGTCTCATAATCTCTCGCTTGTTATTGGGCCGTGCATAAAGATGACACTCTATGTTTTATTAATGGAGGCTTGATGGCTTTTTCAGCAAAAAACTCTTTGGGAATCGTCGATGTGATATTAAAAATTTAAAGGAACATTCGACATCGTATTGTATTTCTCTTGTCAGTCTGAAAATAGTTTGCAGCAGCATTTGTTACCCGTGGGAAGAAATCTGTTCTACTTCGACACTCACGAATCCTTCCCGCCCCAGCGAGAACCACGGGGTATAATATTGTTCTGGTTTACAGAGGTTGAAAAAAAAACGGGGGGCGTCAGAATTTGCGGACCCTTCCCCTCCCATCTTACACAAGAAATGAAAGTGGCTTTAATCACACCATTGAACTGGAATAAAACAAGTTCACATTTACAAATACTGTATACTTCTGACTGTATGTGAAGCATCCAAAAATATGTGACCCCATTGCAGAGTGTTGTAGCGTGGGTTTTTTCTCACCGGAGCCCTCCGTCTTTTGAACAATTGTACTGTACTGAAATTCCATCTCCACAAGGGATCAGAGGTCTACATATAGTCTGTATTTTTGAATGTCCCTTAAATTCAGCCCATGCCCACATGGGTTGGGTGGGTGGCTGGTGGACTGACCCCCTCACTTTTTTCTGAAAAATGTCAACTTTATATACATTCATGCCCAAAATCCATTAGATCTGGTTCATGTACTCTCGTCCCAATATTTATTGGTATGAAAAGTTAATTGTTTTCCCTGAGGAACACCATGTACTTTCTCTTATGATGGAAGCCCACTCTTAAGCTAGCACGAGGTGAAATGAAGTGGGGACGAATAACACTCTGTTTTCCCCACACCACATTCAGCCTGAATGCACCCCTGCTTAACCCTTTATCTAACATGAAAAGCAGATGACACTTGCAAAAAAAATCTTGAAAAACTATTTTTTTCGTTTTTTTGTCTCAAAAACATAGGTTATGACCCATCATTGGAACGAGCTCGATAAGCTCGTTGCAGTGAGGGGTCATAACCTATGTTTTTGAGACAAACAAATAATGAAAATTAATTGGCGATGTTTGAGAATAGCGCTGGCCGGTTTTGGCTGTTACGTTGGGTAAAGGGTTAACCCTTCGATCCCGAGAGACCGCTGAACCTGTCCAGGAACAGAACACGTCATACTTACATTAAGTAGGGCGGCTGCTAAGTTAAAGTGTGGGGTAGAGCAATCAATATTTTCAACGTGCAGCCTTGGGGCTGCATGTTGAAAATATTGATTGTCAATCCCCAAATAATAAGTATGGACTCTTCCAATTGCTTCCATTGAACTTACGTGGAAGATACCACCAGGGTTCAAACTGGTTAGAAAGCAGTGCTTGTTTACTGATGTAAACAAGCTCTGTTTTACTGGTAAAATAGGACCCAGTCACTAATGCTTGGGGTGCGAGGCTCTAAAATAGGCAACGTAGGGTGTAAACGATTGCCTGACCTTGATTTTATCTCCATGTTGTGGTCATGATTAGCCATTGTGCAGAAGTATGTGCCCGTAAACACCAGTAAATCAATAAATAAATAATTCATCGAGTTATAAACATACCCCAAGGTCTACTTGCCCAATTCTTGTTTTCGTTAATTACTTGTGTCTCTACTTAGGGTGAATGACCTTTCGTTGTCTCTTTCCACTATACCAATGCGTTATTCCTACAAACAGGCCCACCAAGAGGGAGGACAAGGGAACACTCGTGTGGGTACTCGACAGATGAGAGGGGGGGGGGGGGGGCGCGCAAAATTTTCGGTTCGCTTCATGGTCACAGGCAAGTGGAGATCAAAGACGGAAGAGAATTTGAAGGAACGAGCAAGACAACACCCCCCCCCCCCCTCTCCGAGAGAGGGAGATAAGCTGACGGCTGTGCTGGGGGGGGGGGGGGGGGTAACAATAATCTGAAGAATAAGAATATGATCGTTTTCATATATGAGATTCTGTAATATTTTTATTAACCAACAGCATTTTAAAATTCCATTCTTCAAAGAATAAAAAGCGAGTATTGTAACCCTTGATGGCCTATTGCCGACTTTGCTAAATTTTTACAGTATTAGAGCAGGTGCTCCAACTTGCTGTGTTTGGGTAAACTTGCAAGGTACTCTCCAAATGCATTGGTCGATGTTTCTAGGCAAGTCTTGGCTGCCTATATAGGCAGCCAAGACTTACGTAGACACAACTGCAAAGTCGCAGAGCATTAAATGTCACAGTGTGCCAAAAATGTATGAAAAACCTCAAGCCTTTAAGGGTTAAGATATGATACCAAGAGACAGACTGTGACAATGGACGAAAGCATCCTCTTCATCCGCTTTTGATGCTCTCCCTGGATGAACCCACAACCTTTCAATATGGAAGTGTCCACTGTGCATCCATGGGTTCCTATCCATAAGCAAGTTACTCAGATAATATTTTTTGTGGTATATATGTTTTTTATTTTGCATACGGATAAACTAGTTCTTATTTTGTTTAATTCATTCTAATAAGACTAGCCCCAGTGCATGCTGTGAAAAATAAATAAAACTCAATCCAATATTTTCACCTGAGAAAACATTGCTAAAACATAAGTCCAGATTACTTAACAATCAATTGTAATACCAACTTGTATGCCGGACAAATCTAATTTCTTCCTGGAGGTTTAAAACTCCGTAAGTATTACATAATTTGATTTCTTTGCATTAATTAATCCTGTTTCCTCAATTGTCAACTTTCCAGAAAATGATTGGCAAGCAATCATGAACACACGCCCCAAAATACAGTTAGGTTATAATTAAGAAGTCCCCTTTGCTTGCAAATAATAACTGCAAATTGTCGTCCATCAAAGACACTCGAACTGTTTTTGTCCTATTACTGCGGGGGTGTATAACACGGTCTTTCTCTGTCTGCCTGTCACTCCGACGTCCAGCTGTCATTGGAGAAAGGGAAGCACTCTGGCTGTTTGTCAAACACTTTTGTAAGATTATAAGTGTTTGGTCAGCAGGACTGGATTGACTCGTGTTGATTGGATTGTAATTCCCTTGTTTATGTGTTATATGTCAGGATATTTAGTGTTAATTTTTGACAAGTACTTGATTGCTTTTTTCTAATTCCGGTATATATATTGAATATTGTGGTTGTTTTTTGCTACTGGAATTGTGCACCGAGTTTTTAAGAACCCGTTAACGCGGTAGTTTGCTGCTATTCGGATTATCCCTGGGAAAACAAAATTATTGGCATTTCCGTTCAAATTGAAGGTAGGACATTTTTAATTAACCCTTTATCTGCTACAATTAGTACCGACACATTCACAAAAAAAATTCAGAATAATTTAAATATCTTAAAGTTTTCTATAACCTCTCATTGGAAAGAGCCATTTGAGCTCGCTCCAATAGCGGTTATAAGCTATGTTTTGGTGTCAAAAAATGAATTAAATACTACAAGTTGAATTGCGATTTTTGTGAATAGCAAACAGCATTAACCGGATATCATATGATTGTTAGATTAAGTAAAGTGTTAGATTCAGGGACAAAAGAACAGCGGAGGGTGTGGCCCAGGGGCTTCCCCCAACGTGTTCCAAGAATAGTTGGAAGAGAAAGTGCGGGAGAGAGAAAGTGAGATAGAGAGTGAGATAGAGTGTGAGAGAGTGAGAGATTAGATACAAAGTGTGTGTGTGTGTGTGTGTGAGAGAGAGAGAGATATGGTAGGTCAACATTATATTTACCTACTGATTGCAATCTTACTGGGAATTAGCAGAGAGGAGGTGCACATTTAGATGTGACCAAAGTATCCTTCGTTTGTTTTAACTTTACTACTGTCTTTAAAGTCCAGAAAAATCACATTTTTGGCTCCCATGTTTTTAAACATATTTTACCATCTGGCCGAAACAATGTTTCGGCCTGATGGAAAAAAATGTTCAATAGATTGCCCCAAAATGTGAATTGTTCTTACTGTAGACGTGCATGAGGCCTAACACAGCTTTGTGTATTGTAATCCATTCCGACCATGTCACCAAGACTCGTGGTTCACCACTGCTATAATATCAGTGTGTGTGTGTGTGTGTGTGGGGGGGGGGGGGGGGGGGGGGGGGGGGGTTATGACCGCGTCCCCCATGCTCGAAATGCTTTTTACGTCCCAGGTTAGCCAACTATATAAAGTGCGTGTAATTGTCCATGTGAATGTATCTGTTGGCACCAATACTCTTTATACAAATATTCCGTTCTCTAGAACACAAAAGCAGGGTTTTTAAATACATGTATTTAAAAATGACAAAAAGTACGTCATTTTTATTTCGTTTAGATTTTTTACATCCTTGACTGATGATTTTTTTCATCAATGATCTCAGGTTAGATATTTTAATGGAAATATCTTACGATACACAGCCACAAAGGT